>OU343123.1:21397817-22826984 GCA_910594945.2 Amphipyra berbera | reverse complement strand
TAACCTAACCTAACCTAACCTAACCTAACCTAACCTAACCTAACCTAACCTAACCTAACCTAACCTAACCTAACCTAACCTAACCTAACCTAACCTAACCTAACCTAACCTAACCTAACCTAACCTAACCTAACCTAACCTAACCTAACCTAACCTAACCTAACCTAACCTAACCTAACCTAACCTAACCTAACCTAACCTAACCTAACCTAACCTAACCTAACCTAACCTAACCTAACCTAACCTAACCTAACCTAACCTAACCTAACCTAACCTAACCTAACCTAACCTAACCTAACCTAACCTAACCTAACCTAACCTAACCTAACCTAACCTAACCTAACCTAACCTAACCTAACCTAACCTAACCTAACCTAACCTAACCTAACCTAACCTAACCTAACCTAACCTACACCTAACCTAACCTAACCTAACCTAACCTAACCTAACCTAACCTAACCTAACCTAACCTAACCTAACCTAACCTAACCTAACCTAACCTAACCTAACCTAACCTAACCTAACCTAACCTAACCTAACCTAACCTAACCTAACCTAACCTAACCTAACCTAACCTAACCTAACCTAACCTAACCTAACCTAACCTAACCTAACCTAACCTAACCTAACCTAACCTAACCTAACCTAACCTAACCTAACCTAACCTAACCTAACCTAACCTAACCTAACCTAACCTAACCTAACCTAACCTAACCTAACCTAACCTAACCTAACCTAACCTAACCTAACCTAACCTAACCTAACCTAACCTAACCTAACCTAACCTAACCTAACCTAACCTAACCTAACCTAACCTAACCTAACCTAACCTAACCTAACCTAACCTAACCTAACCTAACCTAACCTAACCTAACCTAACCTAACCTAACCTAACCTAACCTAACCTAACCTAACCTAACCTAACCTAACCTAACCTAACCTAACCTAACCTAACCTAACCTAACCTAACCTAACCTAACCTAACCTAACCTAACCTAACCCAACCCAACCTAACCTAACCTAACCTAACCTAACCTAACCTAACCTAACCTAACCTAACCTAACCTAACCTAACCTAACCTAACCTAACCTAACCTAACCTAACCTAACCTAACCTAACCTAACCTAACCTAACCTAACCTAACCTAACCTAACCTAACCTAACCTAACCTAACCTAACCTAACCTAACCTAACCTAACCTAACCTAACCTAACCCAACCTAACCTAACCTAACCTAACCTAACCTAACCTAACCTAACCTAACCGTCATATCTTTGCTTCCCGGTGACGCATTTCGTAGCTGTTTTCAGCTATTTTAAGCTAGATTTGGCTCCGTCTAACGTTTAGACCTATTTTGACTGACCTAGACGTGTGGAATTTTCCATTTTCCATACAAACTCCTTTTATTTAAAAAAAAAAAAAAAAAAAAAAAAAAAAAAAAAAAAAAAATTGCCCGCCCACCCACCCTTTTCTCGCTTGGCTAGGTAAACTTTTTGGATCGGCGAAAATATAAAATCGACTTTTGTTTCTTATATCGACGAGTGGACAGGCACATATCATTTCGCCGACAATTGGCGTGTTTTTACGCGTACAGGAGACTAACGGGAGCCAAAACTGCTTATTTATGTACACCTGACCGGACTGGCACCGTACAGCCGTTCGTTTTGACTCGATCCCCTCTTTACAGGGATTTATTTTATGTATACGATCTGGTTTTATTGAACCAGTATTTGAGTGACGTATTGGAATTATTAAATTATATTTCATTTAATTTTTATTTTAATTTATTAATTTTAATCTATTCCCCCCATAACTATGTTCCTTGCAAGGACACCCGCTAAAAAGACCCCCGCGGGTCCCCATGTCTCTCCATCGAATGAAGAGAAGGTAGCTTCCCCTCCCGATGCTTCAACTCAGGCCTCTAATGTGAGGCGAAGCATTGGGGAGTGGGAGAGCGGGAAAGGTGCTGGAACGGTGGCGGAAGCCCAGCCCTCTACCTCAATTGCCGCACATTCACCAAAGAAAGTTACCCCGGTCGCGGCGGTCCTCTCAAAACATACGCGGAGAGTAGCGCCTCCTCTGGACAGTAAGGTCGTAGCGCGTAGAACATCCACCGAGACGGCAGGAGGATCGCCGGGAACGAGCAAACCTCAGCCTCCTAAACCCACCGACCGGGTGACCGAGGCCCGAAACTGCCTCCTGCGTGCGAAGTCAAATTTAAACGACTCACGCAACTTGAGGTCAGACTTGAAGGCCGGGATCACCCAGTCGGTGGAACGGCTGTATCAGCTGGTGAAGGAAGAGGCAGCGGCAAAAACACCAGAAAAGGGGGCTGAGTTAAAGGCAAAGGAGGCCACCAAGGCCACGGCTCCGCCGGACAGTAAGGAGTGCTCCCAGGAATTGAATTCGCTGCTCGCTTCACTAGCGGAGCATAGCGTGCTGGTGAAGGAGAGCAGCGAAAGAATGGAGAGGCTCCAGGAGGCGATGGAGAGACAGGGAGAACTGATAGAAAAGGCGGCCACCTATGCGAGTGTAGCAGCGGGTCCACCGAAAAGGCAGACCCCAGGAAGGACCGCACTGCATTCCATAGTGGTGACTTCAAAAGACGAAGGAGACTCAGGGGAAGAGGTCCTGAGCAAAATAAGAAACGCGGTTAATGCAAAGGATGGAGGGGTAGAAGTCGAGAGCGTGAGGAAGGCCAAAGACCGCAAAATTATAATGGGCTGTAGGTCAGTGGAGGAACGCAACAGGGTTCGCGCGAAGCTGGAGAAGGCAGGAGATCACCTCGTTGTCGAGGAGGTGAAGAACAAAGACCCGATGCTGGTCTTCCGGGGCGTCCTACGCATCCACTCCGACGAGGAAGTGCTTGGGGCGCTGCGGAATCAGAACCGGGATGTCTTTCACGGCCTCGACAAGGGGGATGATCGACTAACCGTAAAATACAGGAGAAACTCCAGAAACCCTCAGACCAACAGCGTGGTAGTCAGCACGTCCCCGAAAATCTGGAGCAGGATGCTCGAAAAGGGAAAGGCGCGTATTGACCTTCAAACCGTCTTCGTCGATGACCAGTCGCCACTGGTGCAATGCACGAGGTGTTTGGGGTATGGGCATGGTCGGCGACTCTGTAAAGAACCCGCCGACCTATGCAGTCATTGTGGAGGCCCACACCTCCGAGCGGAATGCGCCCAGTGGCTAAAAGCAGATGCACCCAAGTGCCACAACTGTGTCAAGGCGAAGATGGAGAAGCCCGATCACAACGCGTTTAGCCCCGAGTGTCCTGTTCGGGTCAAGTGGGACAGGTTGGCACGCGCTTCCGTCGCCTACTGCTAAGGTGGTCCCAGTGAGCAAAATGCCACACAAAATACTCCAGGCGAATCTCCAAAGGAAGAAACTGGCGACCCATGAGCTTATGATCGAGGCCGAGCGACGCAAGGTAACTGCAGCGTTGATCCAGGAGCCCTACGTCGGCAACGCAAAAAGAATGAGCGGGACCAGAGGTGTGAGAATCTTCCAGTGCACCAGGCAAAGAGAAGGGACTGTCAAAGCGGCAATAGCCGTCTTTGACACAACCCTAACCGTGAGGCAGTACCCAGAACTCACCACGGACAACATCGTCGTGGTGGGGATCCAAACCGGTGCCTGGAGGGTCACGCTGGTCTCGTTCTACTTCGAGCCAGACCAGCCCTTGGGGCCATACCTGGACACGCTCAGAAAGGTGGAAAGCGAGACCGGACCACATAGGCTCATAATGGGAGGAGACGCCAACGCCTGGAGTAATTGGTGGGGCAGCAGCGAGACGAATAGCAGAGGCGACGAGATGCTGGCAGCTCTCGATCAGCTCGGACTACAAGTACTCAACAGAGGGGAAACTCCAACCTTCGACGTAGTTAGAGGTGACAGACGTTACACTAGCTGCGTCGACGTCACAGCCTGCACATCGGATATGCTGACGGTGACAGAAGGCTGGCGGGTTGTCGACGATCTGACAGGGTCGGACCACAACGGCATAGAGTTCGAGATATTTCTTGAAAAGTCTGCGGGTATCACGGTGAGCAGGACTACCAGAGTCTATAACACAAGGAAGGCTAATTGGGGCCAGTTTCGTAAGAAACTGCGCCAGAATAAGAACGAAAACAACATCACACACCTGATCGACAACATCGACAGCGCACAAAATATAGACATGGTAGTCCAAAGACTCACACAAACGGTGCAACAAACGTGTTCAAAAGTGATACCCAGAAAGAAACAAGTAGAGAAATTAACCGTGCCGTGGTGGTCCGATGAACTCGCCGGCCTGACAGAAAGAGGAGTACGAGTCGGCAGTCGCCAAAGCTCAGGTCGAGAGCTGGAAGGGTTTCTGTGAGAAGCAGAACAGGGAAGGTCTGTGGGAGGGGATTTACAGGGTGATCCGCAGAACTGAGAAAAGGCAGGAGGACCTACCGATGGTGAGGGATGCAAGGACCCTGGACCCAGAAGCCTCAGCGGGGTTCCTAGCAGAGACTTTTTACCCTGAAGACCGTTCGGAGGGGGACAACGAGGAGCACAGAAGAATGCGGTAACGAGCGAAAGAGGTGAATGGGAGGGACCAAGTTGAGCCTTTGGATCCTCCCTTCACTCTCGATGAGCTGAAGCGAGCGGCCTCCTCGTTCAACCCTAAAAAAGCCCCCGGTTCCGACGGTCTAACGGCGGACATATGGGACCACACGATCCATGAAGACCCAGACCTGGTTCTGCGCTTGATGAACAAGTGCCTGGCGCATGAACACTTTCCGCGCTCCTGGAAGGAGGCAACGGTCGTCGTACTCCGCAAGCCCGCAAAGGAGGACTACACCACTCCAAAATCATACAGGCCGATTGGTCTATTGCCTGTACTCGGCAAGATATACGAGAAGATGCTGGTGGCCCGACTCAAGTTTTATCTGTTGCCCAGGATGAGTACTCGCCAGTACGGCTTCATGCCGCAGAGAAGCACCGAGGACTCCCTCTATGCACTGATGGGGCACATCCGTGGCAAAATCTCTGAGAAGAGGCTTGTCACGGTTGTGTCCTTGGACATCGAGGGAGCCTTCGATAGCGCATGGTGGCCAGCTATCAGGGTACGTCTGGCTGAGGAAAAGTGTCCTGTAAACTTGAGGCGGGTCATGGACAGCTACTTGTCCGAGAGAGTGGTGAAAGTCCGATATGGGGGAGTGGAGTGCGAGGCCAGGACCGAGAAAGGATGCGTTCAGGGGTCAATCGGTGGTCCCATACTATGGAACCTTCTGCTGGATCCTCTACTCAAGGGACTGGAGAGTAGGGGTGTCCAATGTCAGGCGTTTGCGGACGACGTCGTCCTTGTGTTCGATGGGTGGACGGCACTTGAGGTCCAGAGGGATGCTAATGCCGCCCTCGAGTATGTCCGGGCGTGGGGTGTCGTGAATAAGCTCAAATTTGCACCGCACAAGACAAAAGCTATGCTTATAACGCGGAAGCTAAAACACGACACCCCATGTCTGAGCATGGGCGGAGTGGACATTGGCATGTCCAATGAAATCAAGCTGCTTGGTCTCACCATCGACCACAAGCTGACCTTCAACACCCACGTTGCAAACGTCTGCTCCCGAGCCATCGGTATCTATAAGCAGCTGTCGAGGGCCGCGAGGGTCAGCTGGGGGCTCCACCCGGATATAATTCGTTGTATCTATACAGCTGCGGTGGAGCCCATCGTCCTGTACGCGGCGAGTGCGTGGTCGCCGGCCGCAAAGAAAATCGGAGTGCAGAAGAAGCTGAACGCCGTCCAGAGGAGCTTCGCACAAAAACTGTGCCGTGCCTACCGCACGGTCTCCCTAAACGCAGCGCTGGTGCTGACTGGGATTCTCCCTCTCGACCTCCGAATCCGAGAGGCGGCCTCACTATATGAGGCCAAGAAGGGAGTGTCCCATCCTGCGCTGGGGGGTGGGGAGATCGAACGAATGGCATCAGCGCTAGAGGCACCACATCCGGCGGAGCAGAGGGACATAGAGCTGCGACGCCTGGTAGACGAGGAACAATATAGTAACCACCGCGATTACGCGGTGCGTATTTTCACAGACGGCAGCAAGATCGAGGGTAAAGTCAGGGCCGCGCTGTCAGTATGGACTGGCGAGGCCGAAACGAAGACCCGAAAGCTTGTCCTGCCGTCTTACAGCACCGTCTACCAGGCTGAGCTCCTTGCCCTCTGCGAAGCTACAAAAGAAGTCCTCCGAAGGTCAGAGACGGCGTTCGCAATCTACAGCGACTCCATGGCAGCCCTCCAAACAGTCGTGAACCCCGGAGCCCTCCATCCCCTAGCAGTGGAAACAAGAAACGCCATCCGCCGCAGCAACTGCCAGAACAAGAGCGTTTCCTTGTTCTGGATTAAAGCTCATGCGGGGCTGGAGGGTAACGAGAGAGCCGACTCGCTCGCGAAGGAGGCTGCCCTGAAGTCGAAGCGTGCACCCGACTACGACAGATGCTCGGTTTCATTCGCCAAGCGAATGATCCGATTGGAGACGCTGGGCGAATGGAACCGGAGGTACTGTACGGGCGAAACGGCGGCCACCACCAAGTTGTTTTTCCCGTGTGCGATCGCGGCGTACAGGACGGTGAGAAAAATAGAGATGACGAAGGAGCTGACCCAAGCCCTAACAGGGCACGGGGGGTTCTCCGAGTATTTGACTCGCTTCAAGTGCAAGGAGAATCCAGCGTGCACCTGCGACCCCGACAAGTTGGAGACGGTCCTCCACCTCCTGACGGAGTGCCCAGTGTATGGCTCCCACAGGCACAACCTGGAGATGAGAGTAGACGAACAGATTTCGGAACATAATTTAAGCCTACTAATGAAAAATAGAAAAACAAGAAACAAATTTATTGAATACATAATACAAATAGTGAAACTAGTAAATAAGAAGAATAAATAGAAGAGACAAAGTAGAAATAAATAAGAAATATATAAATACAGACATAGAAATAGATGTTAAATGTGGAAATAGAATGTAGAGCAGATTAATCATTCAGCGTGGAGAAGATACAGCCCAAAAGTAAAATCCCTGCGTAACCAGTATGGCAGGGGCTCACGCCGAGGCAGGAGTGTGGTTTTAGCCGGTAAGAGTCCGGCACTGCCCAGACTGACTTGGAGACGAGTCAGTGTGGGCGTCCATGAGGATTTCCCACTCCTGCCTGAAAAAAAAAAAAAAAAAAAAAAGAAAAAAAAAAAAAAAAAAAAAAAAACCTAACCTAACCTAACTTCATCCAGCATTCAACAGAAACGGGCTGTGGAACAGGAGGAAAGCTCACTTGTGGTCAGAGACAAATCCATACGCCTTTCGAGAAACCGGGCATCAAACGCGATGGTCCGTCAAAGTGTGGGCGGGGGTTTACAATAATCAAATACTAGGACCAATGTCGAAGGATTACTGATAAATGGCTTCATACATGTCGAAGGATTACTGACAAATGGCTTCATACATACATACATTCAGAAACATTTGAAAAAAAAAAAAAAAAAAAAAAAAAAAAAAAACTTAAGCTCACTTTCCAATTGCCCTTTATATGTATAACATGCGCAAACACACATCAACCCCTGCACAAACGGACATCTCTCTCCGACCCACACACATATGAACGCATACACACACACATACACATACTCACACGCGCACGCACGCACACACACACACACACACACACTTACACACACGCACACACACACACACACACACACACACACACACACACACACACACACACACACACACACACTCACACACACACAAAATTACACAATCATTCCATACAAATACACAATCTCACGTAAAATTCCAAAGTATAAATATTGTTATTTAGTCTTTTAGTCTTAAATTTTGCTATTGTCTCGACTTTTTGGACGTGGGCGTTAATGACTGCGACACAGTATTATACTAATGCAGTTGTTATCGAACACAGAGTTTCTGTAAACTGAGTTTTCGTTTCAATAAAGAAATTATTATTATTAATGTTTCTGCCGCAGCGACTCGATGGACCACGTTATCTCGAGTTTATCAATGATCATCTGGATAACATGATAAATAACATGTCGCTGGCAGAGTATCGCCTAACGTGGTTCCAGCACGACGGTGCGCCGCCACACGTTGTGAGGTCCGTACGTGAGCTCTCCACCAGTTATTCCACGACCGCTGGATCGGGAGGCTAGACCCCACATTAATGCCCCGTCTTCACGAGGAAACGCATCGACGAGCCCGAATTTGCCTGGACTTGAATAGGGTTCAGATTGAGCCCCAACTCATTAGATCGCAAAGGATTTAGTTAGGTAAGTGGTTTATACCTACCACACGCGAGCTCTGAGGAATCTTTTCTTTATTGTTATCGATATTAAGTAATCAAGTAAGGTTAAGTACTTGGTTAAGGCGCTATATCGAAAATAAATCGTAGCTCGATGGGCGTGGCTTACCCCCGCGTGCGGGGAGCGGCGAACGCATCGCTCGTAGCGTCGTCCACGTACATCGGGAGAATCGAGTACGCGCTCTTTGGAATTTTAGAATTTAGCACAAAGGAGTTATGGAGTAGACAAATAACACGAATATTTAATTAGAAATAAAATATTTATTAAGTAAACCATGAAATAAAAAGCACTTAATACACGTTTATTTATCATTTATATTATTTATTATTAAAAATAATTATTATAATAATTACTTTAAAAAAAATATAGGGTGAACTCGAATTCGACGTAATCCCTTTCAGACGGAATAGTGTGTCCTATATGCAACAAATTAGCACCCTATGTACCGAAAGTCAGTAGATTTCGAGAAATTTAAATTTTTATAGTTTTTCGAAAAATACCCAGAATTCGTTATTAATGTTATTTAACTTTGAAGTTTCAAATTGAATGGCTTTGATTTTTATATGAACTTGTAGCTGATGTTTTAACGAACCTTTTCATGTATTCAAATGTTCAAGAATACTAACCAGTTGAAAGAAATGATTAAATATTAATTAAATGTATTAGGAAATCATTCAGGTACATGTTAAACAATGATGATTATCTCAAAAACTTATTATGACACTAAGTGTAATAAAATACGAGAAAAACATCCTTATTTCATCAACTATGCAATGAACCATGAACGTTAAAGAAATATTTGTTAATTCTTCTAAAATGTAAAAAAATATAGACAAAGGTGGAATACGACAATTGTTAGTTTTCCCTCTTTAGCGAGGTACCTACCAATTATTTGATGTCTGGTACCAAATAGGTACAAAAACTTGGTATTGCTCACACTTCCAAAATCTCTCTTGGTCCGGTCATTCCGAAGATCAGCACATTTTAAGCTATCTGGGTTAATTTTTGAACATTTGTTATCATTAATATTATTTTCAAAATTATTTTCATATATGAATTAAAAATCACTAAAATCTAAAACTCTTTCGCAGATTTCTTCGGAGTGATCCTGTCTCAGACTTTCAATATTTTCTTTTCCCTGTATTCTCTCAATACAAATCTTTCCTCTTTATTAATTGGTTAACTCATAAAATTATTATTATGTACCTATTAAAATCACGAAAATGCGATCTGCCAAAAATTGACATAAGTCCAGCATCGACGAAGCCCACCGGGCGACTGACCGAGAGTGATGCAATTATTTTTGACATGCAAAAGATGAGATAGCTATAATGTGTGAGCGCTCGGAATAAAACAACGTATGTGCCAAAACGAATTTACTTCTTTTCTAATAAAATGCATTATTAAATCTAAAACCGTTTTCGGTCAACTATGATACGATTATTCTCTATATTTTGAAATAAACTTTATGGAATAATTCATAAGTATTACCAGTTGGGAACGAGAAACATAAAAAAATAGATACAACTTTGCGATTTTTTTGTATCGAGAAAATTTCATTGAATCGTGTATTCCTTTTCAACCATTATAGACCATATAGTCAAAAAACGTATACCAAAATGTTAAATCGCTATTCCACATATTGATCAAGTTACACGAAATAGAAATAACACATTTTTTTCAACATAGCACCTTAACAGTAAACGTTAATTGATTAGATTTAAGAAGCGACGCTCGGGCACGGCGCCTGTCGGCCGATTCCCCAGTCTCCCATTCCTCGTAGTTCGCGCGCGGACCGTAGTTACATACTTATGCTACGATTTTGTACCTACATTGACGCGGCGTTGACCCCGATTTATATACGATTTACATTGCGGGTTTGGAAACTAACAAATCACTAAAACAACAAGTATACGGCTAATGGTTAGTGGTATTCGATTGTGTTTAGATAGTATAATAATAGCATTTCGGCTTCGGGAGCGTTTCCCTAACACCCTGTATATCCACAACCACTCACACTCACACAACACACCATCCCTATGTTTTGTTTTTGTCAATAAATAAATGATTAAAGTACTAGAAACGTTTGAATTTCACAAAAATCGACCGACTTTACCACCGCATTCAGACATTTGGTAAACAAATTTGACGAATATAAAATAAAAATAAAAAATAACATGTAGGCATAAACAAAGAAGAAGAAAAAACTGTCCGTGTACCGTTCCGGAGATATTTGATATTTTCACGCTAGCTCCATACTTTTTTTCACTTAATTTGTATGTTTTAAAAATAGAGACAATGAATATAATCATCTCATATGATATAGTAAAGCATAATAATGATAAATGAATACATTTTTAGACAAAAAAACACTGTTATAAAACAGTAAGCACTAAGATTTAGTAATTCAATATATAGGTACCTATATATGATTCAATGTAATGAATTCATACGCCTATTCAGGCAGATTTTGGTAGAACAAATTTTAAAACATGTGATCGTGTCTTACCTAAAATGTATGAATAATAAATGATTTGATTTGATTTTTTGATTTAGTAGATAGCTACAATAATATAATCAGCTCATGACTGTCTTACTGCCTGTTCTCAGAATGAGAAGGGTTTAGGCCTTAGTCCACCACGCTGGCACGGTGCGGGTTGGCGGACTACACACATCTTAGGGATTTTTTTGGGGTCATGTCAAGTGTGCGCAATAACCTAGCGGTTGAACGCTTGTTTTCCATGCCGGAGGGTCTGAGTTCGATTCCGGCCCATATCTCTAACTTTTCGAATTCAAGTGCGGATCAGAATTTGATTATCACTTGCGTTAACGGTGAAGGAGAAACTACAAATGATAAATATTATAACTACAAATGACTATGCACAATTTGATGATCTTATGCCAATTAGCTCGGAGTAATTAGTTAGGTAAATACAACTGTTCGTAGCCCTGTCGCGGAAGGTGTGTCGCTTAGAATATTTGCGATGCGTTCCGAGGTAACTGATGTAGTAGGGAGTGGTCCAAAGTCCAACCGAATATGTATTCAAAACGTGTCAGTCATCACGGGTGCGTTCCAATAATAATTAGAATAGTAATTACTTTTATTTGCAAGTACTTTAATTGTTTTAAAAATGTACAATAAAATGTAAATAAATTAGATTTGATTATTCCTATAGTATTTTAGAATAAAAGTAGGTACTTAGATAACGTATTTTCTTTGTTTGTTAGCTAAATACCTGCTTGAGATAACGTACAACGTTACATATGCTCTACACGCATAGTACACTCTCTAAAGACGTTGCAAAATATTGATATCGACAAACATCACTAGAGTATCGATATAATTATCGACTAAGACACGTCACTTCTCTGACTCTATGCGTATTTGTTCGTC
This sequence comes from Amphipyra berbera, assembly GCA_910594945.2. Taxonomy (NCBI): domain Eukaryota; kingdom Metazoa; phylum Arthropoda; class Insecta; order Lepidoptera; family Noctuidae; genus Amphipyra; species Amphipyra berbera. Next base: position 22,815,248 of record OU343123.1, on the reverse strand, counting down.
CTACCCCTCCCGCAAACCCCCCAACTAACCGTGAAAGAGACAACTGCAGCTCGGACTGATTTCTCCTGTGCAATATTAGAGAAATCGTACTTTCGTAATCCCCTGTTTCCTGCTTCAAATCTGGACCGATTACAATTTTTTTTTAAATTAATAATTTAAGAAAGACTTTGTTTATGTCTACATGTTTTTCTTTTATTTTTATATTCGTCAAAGGGGAATGCCCACCGACTATAGACACTTCGGCCCTGGGTGCACACATATAAAAGCATATGGAAATGATAATATGCAATTTAAAGAATGAAATGGTAAAGGAATTGGTTAAAAAAAAGTCCGGATTGTTAAGATATAAAATGATTTTTATTTTCACAAATACAGTTTTTTAACAATTAATTTTACTTTAATAAATGCATACATCATCAAGTTTTAACTAGATCTGTGAGGTATTTTATGATCTTATACATCATTTGTATCATATACAATCAGTACATCATCCAGGAATTGAGCGGGAGGTAAAATATTAGTCTGATGCCGTGCCCAACCCAAATACCATATTACTGTCATAACACGGGCACAGCATCCTACCGTTCGACGGTCGACAATACAATTACAGCAATACTTTTTAATTGCACTTCTACCATTCTCATTGCCATGAATTAAAATATACATGAAATATACTTTATGACTGAAAAAAAAAGAAAAAAAAATCTAATGCAAACGAAGCCGACAAGTGATTATTTAGTTATAACTAACAGACAGCCGCCTAGCTGTCATTATGTCAGATTCGATGTTGCCACTTGAAAGGCATAAAATCGATAAATCGATATCGATTTTTATTTCGAATTATAATTCAACACGAATTAATTAACGAACTAATTCATTAAAGCGCCCCAAAGTCTTTTTAATATCGTTTTTTAAATTCTATTATTGTACTTTTAAGAACAGATAAGAATGTCAGTTAAAGATAAGAATGTCAGTTGGGCAGTAGCGTTTTTGTTATGATTTAAAGATTAATTATCATAACGTCTTAACAATTATCGAAAAAGACGAATAATATTGGCATTATAATAACTGCATCTTAAAATCAATCGAAAAAATGAGAATCGATTATATTTTGAACGAAATTAGTAATTGGCAACACTTTATTTTATCCACAAACCAATGAATTACGGATTTACCTAATTTCCTTTTTATCTTTTCGGTACTTTTATCTTGTGCAAAAATGTTGCAATCTTGTTTGGATAAAGGAATAACGCAATTAATAAACATAAAACAAGATGGTTTTTTTTAACAAAAGCAAATTGTTGGGCGTTTCATGGCCAAAATTGGGCATTCCCCTTTGAATACCGTCGAACCTTTTCATTCCTCTACTGTACTTGAAATTAAGACGACAGGTGTGTAACATTTTCATTGGCAGAGAACAGCGTCGATATGAGAAACGGTAAGTTCTTAGATAATAATGGTATTATAAACACACTGACACGCACCATCACGTGCACGGCCATTTTTAAATACATAAAAAAATTTGGGTTGTGGAGTTATGAAATAAATAAAAATATGAGTAGCTAAGTATTTTGAAATTTTAATAACTGCAAATAAACCCTTTGTTGCAGTCATAAGTGATACTATAAGAGGCTTGCGGGTTATTAGTACCCCTTTCCTACTAATCTTGTGACGAAAAAATCACAACACAATATTTATAATATCGGCAGTAGTACCTATTCAATTAACAGCTATCTAGACACGCGGCAGCGCGTCAAGCCAAGTTCAAAGAAAAAGGAACTGGCGACGTAGCAGCCGTGTGTTATATTACACGAACCATTTGAAGCCACTTTTGAGCCCTTAATAAATCAAAATCTATTCAACATAAACACATGAAATTGGGTTTATTTATTGAAACCCCCAAGATTAACTATAATCCCAAATTTCATAAATACAGCTCAAACGGTAATTGAGATATTAACGTCTAAAAATCGGCATTTTTAACACTGACTGACATATAGATTAAAAACCTAACTCACTTCCAGGTGACCTAGAAAGTTGAAATTTGGCGTCCAGCTGGGTAATTGTGTGTATACAAAAGAAAAAGGTCAGAAAACAGTGAATTTTTACGATTTGAAATATTTTTCAAACAATCGATTTTTATTACTTAGCGCCTTTCGAAATTATAACAGCAACAAACATTTTCTTTCGCAGGAGAATAGGTTCCATGATTCCACGATGAAAGGTCGCTTTTATCGTTTTGTTTACCAGATTATTTGATTCAAGTGGGAAATAAACATATAACTAACAGGCAAATGATAAAAAAGTTAAAGGGAGGACTTTCCATGTATTTCTAACGTTCAAGAAAATGTAGAAAATAGCACAAAAAAGAACACTACAGCGTAAACGTTTTACAGATCACTTTTGAATGATGAATAATTTCTATACAAAAAGTAATGATATCCCATCAAAAACATAAAGAAAACGGGAGCCAAGTTCAATAATAAGAATACGCGTGGTGGGCGACAAAAGAATTGAGATCTAAATGGGTGCCAAGTTCTGTAGATAATCCTGAAATTTATTTACACAAAGCAGATAACTTAGGATAAATTGAAGATCAAGTTTTTTATAAAAATAATTTTTCGCTTATTTATTTTTACATTTATAAATTGTTAATTATTTTATTGGTGAGTGCGGTGTGGGTAAATCCGGCATAATCCTAGCGTTCACAACGGGAGACGACAATCCATCATTCCTAGTTACAATCGGAGTTGACTACAAATGTAAAGTCATGGACGTGAATGGTGTTAAAGTCAAGTTTGGTATTTGGGATACAGTGGGACAGGAGCGATACAGAACATCAACAGCAAGTTTTTACAGAGAAGCTAATGGTGCTATGATTTACGATGTGTCAGAACCGAAGTCCCTAGCAAAACTGAATGAGTGGGTCAAGGAACTGCAAGTATACTCCACCAAGAAGACACCATTGTTGGACCCAGTGCATAATATCAGCAAGCACATTGGGTCAACCGCGCGACGGGTGCAACGAGTATTCCCAAGGAGGGTTGATGTCAGGCAGGCGGCCGGTCATAAAAGAATAAGCCAAAACCTCTAACAACATGGATTTATGAAATACATGTTGTGCCGACCCCACCTAGTGTGGGATAAGGGCAGGAAGAAGAAGAAATTGAAGATCAAGATTTGACTTGGCTAGTTTTTACATACAAGTTATCTTATATTTGGCTAATCAACTTATCTTCTTTATGTTATACGCAAGTTACTGTTTTTATACCTATAGTAAGGTCAACATCTTACTCTTCTAAAAATTTGGTTTGCTGGTAAAAACTAGCCAAGTCAAACTTGAGCTTCAACTTATCCTAAGATATCTGCTTTGTGTAAATAAATTTCAGGATTATCTACAGAACTTGGCACCCATTTAGACCTCAATTCTTTGGTCGACGAAATCGACAACCACGCATATTCTTATTATTGAACTTGGCTACCGTTTTCACATTTATGTTTTTGATGGGATTCATAACTTTTCTCGGAATGCTCGTTGGAGCACATGGAACCATTTTATTCCAAATGCACGATGTATCATGATTGGACGTGCTCATTATTGTCGGATACTTACGAAGTTGTTAGTACTACGTCACTGGAGTACCTACTGGTTGTAACCGCGGCGGCTGAAGAGGTTGTCATTCTGCAATTGTCGTCATGCGGTCATGAAGATTAAGACTTCTTCCTACGGACTCATCTTAAGGAGTGACCCTGTACTTCTTCCTACGGACTCATCTTAAGGAGTGACCCTGTACTTCTTCCTACGGCCTCATCTTAAGGAGTGACCCTGTATTTTCAGCCATATTATTATTTTTCAAGTATTGGACACGAGCCAATAATAAAATGGCGATTGGCTTGCCTTTATTTACTGGACTGAGTACCGTCACCGGCCAAGCTTCCACTGGGTGTACGTCGGTTTATAGCCGTCGTATAACTTTAACAGCCTCATTGGTATAGTAGTGGCAAGCGCGACTGCTTATTGTGAGGTCCTGGGTTCGATCCCCAGGTCGGGCAGTGTTATTGGGATTTTCCGTGTGGAATTCCTCGGTAGCAGCCCGGAGTTTGGATTTGTGCCCAATTGATGGCAATAGGCTCGCCCCTATTACATGGGACTTAAACATAACGGCAAAATGATGGTGTTACCTTTGCCCAACCCTTCGAGGAATACAGATGTGAAGTTGTATATGTTCTGGCATGATTAACTTTATTCTACTGCCATGTTCGTATTAGTTCGTTCAGGATATTTACTTACGAAATGACACAGTTCTGACGAAACACACGGCGACAAACTATAATCAGTACATTCGCATCATCCAAACTTGCTAGTAGGTACAACATCATCAAGATGAGCGGGGAGGGGAGAGGGCCGGGTGTAATCAGGTACAATAAACACACGTGGACATTTAATGACATTTTATTGATAAGTTACAGCGAGTGTCTTAGACGCGTCTGCGCGTCTGTGCGTCTTAGACGCCGCCGCCTCGCCTCCGCACTATGGAAAATGGTAGAACACGACCAGATCAAAAATGTTTTTTTTTCAAATGTTGCTTATTCTATATGTCTTTGATTTCATCTTATATTTAAGAATTCGTACTTTAATTTATGAACCAGACCTTTTATGTATTATAATAATATATAAAGTAGAGTAGATTACGTTAGATACCTGCACCATGTAAATTGGCAAACAAGTGTGCGACATGTCAGTAGCTCGACTGGCCATTAGAGCGACAGGTCAAATGTTGGACAGATTGTTGAAGCGACATTAGAGCGACAATAGAGATACGATTATTAAACCGGTTATTTTGACAAGTCGACGGAGCCCCCGCTGTATGTGACTCCTATTTCTGTGTGGTATGGTCATACGATAAACCACTCGAAGAGGATACCTTTGAACCTAAACGAACCGAGTCGGGGTGCTCCAAATTTGGCCACTTAGTCAATGGATAAGTATAACCCATTGAGTGTCGCTCCAATGACATGTCGAACCTCTGACATGCCACTTCGACAACCTGTTGAATATTTGACCTGTCGCTCTAATGACTAGTCGAGCTAATGATATGTCGCGCACTTGTTTGTCGAACTTTTGTCATGTAGCCAAGGAGGTTGCATGTTGCATGGTCTTTACATTAATAATAATTCCATAGGTATAGCCATATAGCCGACTTGCCGAAGTTTTGAAGTTTGATTCATTTCATAGAGCAAGGTATTCATAATTGATACATAAAAATCAGCTGAACTTTTTTACGTATTAAGTTATGCACTCATTTCAGATCCTGATATTATTATACAATAATAATTAAGTGCCCTTTTCGACGATAATACTTACTAGTGTTCATTGTAGTACCCATTAAGAATTATATTTATTTTAACCCGTTACAGCTAGTTCACACAGAAACTGTTTACAGGATCCGGTTTAACGGATCCGTTTTTATTTTGGTGATGGCGACTGTAATTGAAACAGCGAGTTTACATACACAGCAGTATTCAGAATCCAGTAAAAAAATACTGGATCCTTTATTTTTATCGTATCCTATCAACCAGATGCGACGCAGCTGCCATTTGTTTAACTGATCCGTCGGTACAGGTGTGGACAACACATCCAGTACCGACGGATCCGTTAAAACGGATTCGCTGTGTGAACGGGCACTTACCTATGTAATTTTGAGAGATTAGATCGTCAGAAAAGGAAACAAGTGCTGCGTACGATTTTTGCCGTAATAATAAAATATTATGCGAATGAAGCAGTGAGCAAGGCCTAGTTTTGAATAAATGTAGGTATAAAGTTTGAACATGTATCTCTACGAACAAAAAAGTTATGGGTTATTGATCTGCGACTGATCAATATTTTCCATAGGCGCCGCCTGCGCGACATCGTCACGACATACTTTACAATGTAACTACATACTTTATTTACAAAAAACTTCATATTAACATTACAATAATATATAATAATTCGTAGTCACCGTCCAAGCGGTAATTTGTTAGGCCTCAGAGAGGGCGAGATGTGTATCATTACATAAATGTATCTACAGGAAATATTCTGGGATGCATTGTATATTATTATGTCATTAGAGCAAAAGGGATAGTTTCCTAAGAAAGTTAATACTTAGCTCTGTATCGGATACTCTCTCATTTACTTCCGATACTACCGATTTAATTTACATAACACATCACGATCAACATCTTGAGCTAAACGAACTGGGTCGAACCGATCACAGAGCGTATAAAAGTTCCGTAAATGTTTTTATAGATATAGTTCGTACTAAGGCGGACAGCGCGTCACTCTAAAAGGTGGGTGCTCCGGAGCGCGCAGCGATGTGCGCGGCGGCTGGCGGCGCGTGCGAGCGCTGTTAGAAGTGCGCGCGCGCCTGCCCGTTCCAACGCGCGTCCGACGTGCTAGTGATTTCGGTGACGGGTGCCGGGTAGTACACAGTGGGCGCGGGTGATGGTGCGCGTCTCGTCCGTCCACCACCGCCACTCGCCAAGCTGACGCCGCGCGAGCCACGCGCATCCGAGCGCCGCAGAGTGCCGTTACGTGCTAGCCGCAGCGATACGCGTTCGCCGCAAGATGCGAACGAGTCATCGCGCGTGTGCTCCGGAGAGTCACGTGTGCCACCGCGCGGCCACATGCCCCCAGCGCAGAACATCTTCAGAAATACACGTTTGAACTTTTCTCCAAATATCACGTAAATGACGAAATTGACGCTGCTGTTGATCGTCACAAGAAGGTTGCTCGTCTTGACGAGTGGGTCGAGCTTGTCGAACTGGTCGCCGAGGAAAACCTCGAATGAGTTGGTGACGAGTGGCAACAGGTTGCACAGGAAGAACACGAGCACGACGACCAGCAGCATGGTGGCCAGCCCGAGCTCGCGACGCTGCACGCGTGACAAGCGCGCGCGCTCGGCCTGCGCGCGGCGTACCTGCCGCACGATGCACGCGTTCAGCACTGCCAGCGCCGAGAACGGCACGATGTACATGACGATCATATACATGGAGTGAATATACACCACGATATAGGACTCGGTGCGGAACTCCAAGTCGGCGGTAACGCAGTACACCGGCTCGCCGTCTGCGAAGCTCTCGATCACCTCTGCCTCGAAGAACTTGGGCGCGTTGTACGCGAACGCAAAGGCTGCCGTTCCGAGCACGTACCACCGCGCACGCGACGATGTGCACAGCGCCTTCGCGCGGAACGGGTGGCACACCGCCACCCAGCGCTCGATTGTCACGATCAGCGTGAGGTACACGGACATGGTCTGCGCGGCATTGGCGATGGGGTACGCGTATGGCGTGATGTGCGGGCACACGTGGTAGTAGTAGTATCGCAAGTGGCCTGTGTAGGGGAACACGGCGGTGAGGCCGAACAGCAGCACAGATGTGAGGATGAGCACGGTGTCGCACGCCGCCAGCCCCACCAGCAGGCAGTTGATGGACGACCGCATCTGCGGCCGCGACAGCACCAGCATGGACAACCCGTTGCCTAGCAGGCCACCCGCGGCGATGGCGTTGAGCAGGACGCCGTGCACCACAAAGCGGAACAGCTTGTCGGCGGGCTCCACGCCTATGTCGGAGTCGCAGCCCGAGTGCGACGCGTTGCGGCTCATGCTGGGGGGGCGGGGCGCCCACGCCGCCCGCGCCCACCGCGCATCCTCCCCGCGCCACCCGCGCGCCCCTCAGGCCGCGCCGCCACGATGTGTGTTCACCTGCAGATAAATAAACGCAAAAGTTACTCAAATAATCTTGTACATCCACCGGTTACAATTTCGGACTCCATGGGTTCCAATTTCGGTCTATAATGAACTCATTGTCTAACTAAATCTTATTACACTTTGCCCGACCTAGGGGGTCCTACCACCCAGTTGTTAAATTATTAGCTAAACGCGGATGCCCGCATAATTTTTTTTAATGGAAAGTACCCTTAATTGTATTTTCAAAAAATCCTTCAACACCCTTTGTTGCACCCTATTTTATATTCGACTTTAGAGTTGATCGGGAATCGCAAATGAATCTCCCACATGAACTGTAACACCCAGTTGCACTCTATTTTAGATTCAAGTTTAAAGTTGATCGGGAATCGCAATAATTATGATTCTCCCATATGAAGTGTAACACCTTGTTGCACCCTATTTTAGATTCATGTTTAGAGTTGATCAGGAATCGCAATATGATTCTCCCATATGAACTGTAACACCTTGTTGCACCCTATTTTAGATTCAAGTTTAGAGTTGATCGGGAATCGCAAATGATTTACCCATTTGAACTGTAACACCATGTTGCATCCTATTTTTAACTGACTTCAAAAAGGATAAGGTTCTATATTCGATAAGTTTTTTTTATGTATGTACACCGATTACGCTGAGATTTATTTATTTATTTATTTATTTTTACTTTAATTAAAATGGTCTTAGACCAATTACAATAATTAAAGATAGAAAAATGAACAGGAATGGAAGAAGATACATACAAAACAATGGAACGAAAAATAATGATTAAAAAAGAAAAAAAAAGATATATATATATATATATATATAACAATATGAGACACCTCTTTCACACAGCCCTCACAATGCACCTGACAATTTATTCTTCCATTCATCCGCAAACAGATCACGTACAATTATAATTATTTTATAACATAAAATAACTAAAAAGAGAATTTAAAACGTTCGTGATACATTCCTCTCGCAGTACTCCAGGCATTCCGATAAAATCACCTTCCATTCATCAGCAAACACATCAAAATTCGGTCTGGCGTCCAGGAGAGCATTGAGTGCGGTTAGACTTCGCGGTATGGGTGATCGTGAACGAGCCACAGTACGACATATCGGAACAGCAAACAGTTTATGTTTTCTGTTCCGACGGTAATTATTAGGTACAAACAATCGGCACAACTCACAAATAAGGTCAGGGGCATCTACTTTTCCTCGAAGGATCTTGCACATCATTAATAGTTGGTCATTAGACCTTCTAACCTCTAAAGAGTTATACCCCAAGTAACCTAAGAGGAATTTAGTTGGGTACTTAAAAGGGTAATAACCATACATGCGCTTGTATAGGTACCTTAAGAAAGCTTTTTGTACTTTTTCTAATGAGAGTGTATACGTGCTCTGATGCGGATGCCATACACATGCACTTGACTCAAGTTTGCATCGGACCAAGGTACTGAAAATGAGCTTGATCACCCCTATGTTTTGGAAGTCGTTAGAATTCCGAAGAACAAATCCTAGTCGTCGAAAAGACTCTTTAGCCAGTGATGTGAAGTGATCATGGAAAGTGAGCTTGTGATCGAATGTAATACCCAAATCTTTAATTGTAGTAGATCTTGATATAATATTACAGTCTAGTTTATAGAGAAATTCAATGGGGTGTCGCTTCCGGCTGAAGGTCATTTGGAAGCATTTGCTGTAATTGAATTCCATTCCATTTTTAACGCCCCACTGGTACACTGAATCAATGTCTCGCTGGAGCATCAAACAATCCTCCTCATTTTTAATTTCTAGAAATAGCTTTAAATCATCCGCATAAAGAAGAGATTTCGCATATTTGATGACTGTGGGAAGATCATTTATCATGAGAATGAACAAGAGCGGTCCGAGAATCGATCCTTGACTCACTCCAGAACGCGTGTGGTATGGTCGAGAGTCGTAAGGCCCGAGTCGAACAAACTGCTGGCGATCGCGAAGATAATCAGCAAAGAAACGAAGAAGACCGGGGGAAAGACCCAGAGCACTCAGCTTTTCCAGCAGTATATCATTGTTAACCCTGTCAAACGCCTTCCGGAAGTCAAGGTACAGTACATCAACTTGCCCTCCACTGTCAAGTCGGGTGGAAATATAGTCGACAATAGTCAGAAGGTTCGTGTTAACAGACCTCTTTTGTCTAAAGCCGTGTTGTTCATTACACAAGAATGGCTCGACTTGTCTATAAATTTCTGAATGTAAAATACGTTCAAAAATTTTTGCCAATGTTGACAGTATAGCAATCGGGCGATATTCATCTACTGATGACTTTTTTGCGCTTTTAGGGATGGGAATGACTCTAGATAGCTTCCATTGTGAAGGGTAACTTCCAGTCTTTAAGGCCACGTTAAATAGGTGGCAAAGTGGATCAATCAAACATTTAATTCCCTGCTTAAGAAACCACGGGGGAATGCTATCAGGACCAACAGAACTACCTGATTTCAGGTTACGAATACCCGTAGCTACGTCACTCGGGGTAATCTCATAAATATGAGCATAGCTGCTTGAAGTTAAGTTAGTATTTTCCACATCTAGCTTAGGTGATTCAGGCAGAAATACACTGGAGAAAAAATCAGCAAACGCCTCAGCAGCTTGTACACCGCTGAAGGTATTACCCTTGTAGTCCACATTGGGTTCAAAGCCACCCTTAGATTTCAGGTTTGACACGTGGTGCCAAAACTGGCGAGGGTTGATTTTAATATTTCGCTCAATGGTGGCAACATAGGAATCGTAAGCGAGCGCGATGCGTCTTTTCAAGTTATTTCGTAAATCAGAGAAAGATTGATATGCCTCATTAGATTTTGTTTGTTTCCATCGACCATGTAGTTTGAGCTTTAGCTTCGTATCACGTATGATATCGTTCGAAAACCAGACTGGATATCGCGCACTTTTTTTGTTTGTACGGTGTTTTTTAGGAATACATGTGTCAAATATACAGTAGATGGTATCATAAAAATATGATTTATGATCCGATTTACGTGATTCTTCTTTAGTTGGATGCGGAATAGTTGCTATTTGGTCCCATAAAAATTTAACTTAGTTTGGTCTGGTAGTTTTCATTTTATGAACATTTTTATTTTTTTATCAACATTTTAGTTTACCTGGACGATGTAATTATTCTACCTGATGTAATCTAGAAAAATCCTACAGTAGTTTACAGAACAACCTATTACAGACACTAAAAAGTAAAAAATAAAAAAAAACTACGTTTAAAAAAACCGACTTCAAAAACTCAAAAGTATAAAATAACTTAATATAAAATTAACAGTTTCAGAAGTCTGTGCCTTCAATTTGGTTCAGCGTGGATTAGCACCGACTTCTGAAACTGTTAATTTTATATTAAGTTATTTTATACTTTTTAGTTTTTGAAGTCGGTTTTTTTATACGTACTTTTTTTTATATATTCAAGTTTAGAGTTGTTCGGGAATCGCAAATGAATCTCCCATATGAACTGCAACACCCAGTTGCACCCTATTTTATATTCAAATTTAGAGTTGATCGGGAATCGCAAATGATTCTCCCATATGAACTGCAACACCCAATTGCACCCTATTTTATATTCAAATTTAGAGTTGATTGGGAATCGCAAATGATTCTCCCATATGAACTGCAACACCCAGTTGCACTCTATTTTATATTCAAATTTAGAGTTGATCGGGAATCGCAAATGATTCTCCCATGTGAACTGCAACACCCAGTTGCACCCTATTTTAGATTCAAGTTTAGAGTTCATCGGGAATCGCAATATGATTCTCCCATACTTACTGTAGCACTCCATTTTAGGGTTCAGAAAATTGAAAAACACATTTTTCATAATTTACTTTGAATAATATTTATGTCAAATTTAAATATTATAAATTCAGGGAAAAACATTTTTCATATGAACGATATCACCCTATTTCGTCCCCTGAGAGGTTGATTTCTGGAAAAACGACCTAACGTTATAAAGTACACGTGCTTTCTTTACTTTTAGCGGTTTAGACTGTGGGAGAGTTTTTCAGTAGGACATGTTCTTACAAATGTACTCATTTAAGCAGAGTTTAGAGATTCTTTGTGACAAAGAACTTAGTAAGTACCTACGAAGTTCGGCTAAACATTGTCTTTTGTGAGCATATTTTTGCTATCGTAATTTTAGTAGTTGTTCAGTATATCTAATATCACAGTCTATCCATATAATACTCCTATTACTCCTTACAGTCGGTCAACGTAGAACATTGACGGCGAGCAATCGTGCGGGGTTGCGGGGAGAAGTGGGCTTAACTTAAATATGTCCTGAGCTGCCATACTGCATGGTTTTCGTGGCTTCTGATGCCGAAAATGAGGTCAAAATCAAAATCCAAGATGGCAGCTATAAAAAAATGAATTATTCGTCATGGGTATCATTTCCATAGTTTTCGAGGGTGCTAATACCGAAAAGGAATTGGAAATCTATATCCAAGATGCCAAACCAAACTTAGCCATGATGTGATTAAATCCATGGTTTTTGGGGCGCTTATGACGAAAATTAAATTATAATTCATCAGCTCGACAAAATTTCTAGTTACTATAAAATATTGTTAGAATAATGCCAGGATTAAATGGCTGAACTACTGTTACATACCTTTGCATTATTTTGTTAAAATTACGCATGCGCGGTTATTTAGCTTTTTTATGGCGCATCGCTTTTGTTAATTTGGTCGTTTGTTTGATAAAGTTTGTGTATAGTAATTTGTTTTATGTGACAACCCTTTGACAACATAATATACTACTGTGCTAATACTATGGTATTAGCACATTATTTGGTATACACCAAAGCGTAAAGGTAAATATGCCTGAAATTACGCCTAATATGTATTTAAGATGCATTTGTACATGAAAAATGACACGTTGTTGGGCCACGTTAAGTCATACGTTTTACTACCTACATCAAGAACTAGTACATTTTTTATGGTAATCCAATAAAGTGATTGTAACCTCCGCACATTACGTTTCAATCATCATTTCATCGTTCTGTCATAGAGTATTAGCGGTGGGAGACAGATGTCATTCACTGACAACGTCGTGGTCGTGACGCATAATATTATGCTGGAGGTATTTTTGAAATTAGGAAGGGTCGGGTAGCGATGCGAGCGGTGTTGGTGTTCGCGTCGCTGGTATGGGCATGCAAGGGGGGAATAGCAACGGCGCGCAACGGCAGCCGGTACGGGTTCTACCGCAGCATGATGACGGCGCGGCGCGGGCCAGAGTGGGCGGGCGGCGCGGTGAACTCACGCCGCGTGTTCGGTGGCCAGGCCACTGCGCTCAAGGAGTACCCAGCGGCGTGCGTACTGTTAGACCGCTACTGGACGGTACACTGCTCGGGCGCTGTGGTGGCGAAGCGCTGGGCGCTCACGGCCGCACACTGCGTGTCGCCGCAAATCGCCTACGTCAAGTTCAATTCGCAGCACCCCAGCATGGCGGTGGGTAATGTCTCCGCCGTGCAGTACCTGTACCGCCACCCCGGGTACGACTCATTCCACCGCGACAGTCCTCGCGTCCTCGTGTCTCGCGCCTGGTATGTGTGTATAACGTAACGTGTGTCCGCAGCTACGAGGTGCGTCAGGAGGACGAGGGCCGCGGTGTGGACGTCACGCTGCTGCACCACGACATTGGGCTGGTACGCACGCGCAATGATATGACGCTCGCCGTCGCGCCCAATCGCGACCCTCTGCACACAATGCGCCTCTACAATCCCAGGAACCTCAACAACGAGATAGTACAGGTGACGTGTAATACCCGCTCGTTGCAGTGCCTAATGAAATGCTTAGTCTTCACGTACAAGCTTGCTCGACGTTTTAACGTTTATTCGAGCAAGTTCACTAAAGCCTTTAACTGGTCCTTCTGGTCCAACATTAACCGCAGAGCTAATCCTCTCGGTCGGATGGCGCCCGTCACGGCTCGAGACTGTGTAGGTGGACTGGCTAGTATTGTGTTATTCCGTGATCTATCAGTTTTCGTAGCTGGGTTGCCTCGTGGAGTGATGCACCACCTACAGCCTGCTGAGGTTGACGATTGAAGAGGTTTGATATGCGATTTGATCATCCTGACGATGATTATATCCATAAGTAAGGGTCAGCTCCCAGTCTAACCAAACGCTGCTGAATATCAAATGTGATCTGACGTCCGTAATTGGGATTATGATATTATATCGCCATTAATTTATTTGTTTGGAACAGTCTAGACACATGGCAGTGTCAAGCCAAATTCTAAAAAGAAAGGTGACACACCGGCCATTGTTATATAACATGAACCATTTCGAGTAACTTTGGACCCCCATATCTCTAAATGTATTTGAACTACACATTTTCAATTTTGTGTGTCTATTAAGCTAACCCCGATTACCTATAATTCTCAATTTCATAAATGTACCTCTTATATTTCTTGAGATATTTGACATCCAAAATCAAAATTAATACTCACTGACTCACTTCCTCATCAATAACCTAGACCACTTCCAGGTGACTTAGAAACTTGTTTCAAAGGATTTTGAGGGTTGGCTAAAAATGCCTGTGGTAAAGGGGTTAATCTTAGTTTTTTTAATATTTAGCATGAATAGGTTTGCAGTTAGCCATTTCATGAGCACGCTTCAGGCCGTTTCGCGAGTCTTGGGCCAATCCTTGCCGTGGCTTATATGTATGAACTGTGTCATCAGCATAAATTATGATTTTGGAAAACTCCAAAATCATAATTTATGCTATCTCTTCCAAACGGAAGAGATAGCTGACAATTCATTTACATAAGCGAAGAAGAAGGTTGGTCCAAGCACGCTACCCCGAGGAACACCACCAGTCACGTTTTCCTCTCCACTTACAAAAGTTTATAAGTTTATTTAATTGTAAGGTTATGCCCTTTGTCAGGCTTTCTGTCTGCCCATTACAAAGCCTATAGATATACATAACTCAATCGAGGCCACCAGCTGAATGTGCTTTCAAAGACACGGAGGATGGATTCGTATGTGTTGCTATCGGTCTGCAGTTATTACAGAGTATATTGTCGACAGGTGCTGGGATTCGGGCGCACGGAGAAGTCGATGCTGGGCGAGGAGCTGTTTGCAGTGAATCTGACGCTGGTGTTCTGCGAGCGCGACGCGTGGGTCTCCTGCATGTGCGGCATGACAGTGGTGCGAGCCGGCGACGGTGCTCGTGGCGTGTGCTCAGGCGACTCGGGCGGGCCCGTACTGTACCGCGGCGTGCAGGTGGGTGTCACGTCTATGGGCCCGCTGGAGTGCGCTGAGAGCCGTATGAACCCGGGCGAGGGCGCCACCAGCGTCTTCACCGCGCTCTACACTTATGCGGACTTGGTGAACGCCACCATCTACGACACGGACGAGGTGCTGCGCATGCGCATCATTAACATGGACGGACACGCGCACGGACGGCGCGCCGCCTCGCGGCTCGTGGCATCCGCCGCCGCCACCGCCGCGTGGCTAGTGTGGCCCGCGAGGTGAAACGAGCGAGTATTAGTGCTTGTCGACATGTAATTAGTTATGATGTGTGATGAATAATAAAACATTAACAATTGAATAGACTTACACAACTCTGAATTTTTTTATTGCATGGAATACCTCAGCGTAACATAATACATCACGTCTGTATTCCCCGAAGGATTGGGCAGGTGTATGGTAATACCCTCATTTCGCCGTTCTGTTTAAATCCCATGTACCTAATAGGGGGCGAACCTATTGCTATCAACCGGGCACAAATCGAAACGCCAGGCTGCTACTGAGGAATTCCATATGAAAAAACCCAATCACACTGCCCGGCCTGGGGATCGAACCCAGGACCTCACGATTAGCAGTCGCTTGCCATCACTGGACCAACGAGGCAGTTACGTTAGCAGGAATGAATATATGTGTTGCGGTTAATGCTAGGTAGAAAGATAAAGCTAACTTTATCCAGATCAAGCTAGCAGCACCCAAGGCCTTTGGATAAAGATAAAGCTAACTTTATCCAGATCAAGCTAGCAGCACCCAAGGCCTTTGGATAAAGATAAAGCTAACTTTATCCAGATCAAGCTAGCAGCACCCAAGGCCTTTGGATAAAGATAAAGCTAACTTTATCCAGATCAAGCTAGCAGCACCCAAGGCCTTTGGATAAAGATAAAGCTAACTTTATCCAGATCAAGCTAGCAGCACCCAAGGCCTTTGGATAAAGTCGGAATTCACCAAATAACCTCACGTATTTCGAACTTTATGTAACTGCTATAGAATAATTCTTGTTTTATCCAGATGTAGTCAGATTAACTTAGCTTTATCAAAAACATAGATTACTACGTAACACATAGATTGGCAATGTAAGTAAATAACAAGGAAGATAATAGTGACATAAATAATTATTTTAGAATAAGATAAGTTGTCAAGACTAATCTGAAATACGATATCAGCCTGGATCGGCCGGCCAGCTTCCGACGTGAACGTAACAATTTACAATTATTTTCACAAAACATTTTTTTTTATTTTACCTTTAAAAAAATACAAATAATTTTATTTGTCAAAGCACTTTATCACTTACAATAGGTGTTTACGATACGATACAATTAGATCGCTACATTCTACTCGTAAGCTTACAAATTATATTAAAATATTATATTATAGTGATAATTAAATTAAGAGGGGCTTGTGGCTAATTATAATTAACAAGAACGACAATCATACGATTTTGCGAGGTTAAGCTGCGCTTACCGCAGTCAGTTCGTGGATGGGTGAACGTTTGTTAAATGATAAATGATTTTTATTTCTGTAAATAAATCTGTTACAGACATATTTACAAGTTAATTTAATGTTTTTTTTTAAGACTAGAAGCATTTCCTATCTGACTAGCTGTGAGAAGAAAAGCCGAAACAAACTCGGAGATCAACGTCTTTTTAAAGTCCAGACATTGTGGTATAAAAACTATGCGAGTGAAACGATGTACGGCAACGTCTGGAATGGTCTTTTGGGGAAAATGCCATAGCAGGTTTGAGTTGACCTGTCCTGCACATCTGTATCAGTCATCGCAGAGCTCAAACCTTACTTTAGGGAGCTCAACCCGACCGCTGCACGACGCTATCAATCAGCTGGACATTTGCGTTTGTCACAAAAAATACTCAAGAGCCGCCAAACGTTTACAAAATTCGTGTATACTCACATTCAAAATTTGATAAGTAATAAAAAATAAGATGATATATTGAGATGTAACCGTCATTATACTAACTTCTTTAAATTTATCCCTCAGTGAATGCCTAAAACTAAAGTTATAAATTGCTCGAATAGCTCTCTTCTGCAAAACAATATTACATTATGATATAAGTGTGATATGTTGGTCATTACGGTCGAAGCGGTATTGTGCGCGTGAGCCGCAAGCGAGTGCGATAATTGAGCCAAGAGTGTAATGATTAATGCACACGCGTTTCATACGACGATTTTTAACACACTTGCGAGGAAAATAACAGACTTTAAGTCTTTAGTACAAAAGTATTTGTGAAAAATGGCGCGTGGATTTCTTTGTAAACATATACATTTAATTAATCTGTGGTGCCCGTGGCCGAATTAGCTATGCACGCGCAGGAGAAAGACCACAGGGCAAACAGCCTAATATTTAAAAAAAAACTGATTATTTTTGTGTTTATAACACAAATTAATTGTAAACGAGGGATAAGGAAAACATCAGGATGCAATTAATGGTAGAAAATAGGCGAACGAAATAAAATATGCGTGCAAAAAACAAATACTAAATAAATATGACAGTACAAATGTGACACCAATGCCGCAGGGTGGCGCGACGGTCGCCCATCGTCACACATTAAACAATATAATTTTATGCGTTAGTTAATGTTAATTTACTGACAAAAATAATTAATTTGATGAAATGAAATATTTATTTATGATATTTTAATTAACACAGTTTATTTATTCTATTTTTATAATAAAAAGTTTACTATTTTGTAGGCGTAAAAACGATTTGCTAAAATTCAAAAAAATAAATGTAAAGTGAAATTCGTAGACTTATATCATTAATCTGTGGTACATTTTACCGGACTAGTCCGCAATAAGCTACATTACGAACCTAAAAGCGGTCCAATAAGAGCCACTTTATAAGCAAGTGTGTTGAAAAGATAGTTTGAATGTCGGCAGCATTTCTCCACAACAAAATGCCGTACGACATAACACTGTGGAAGTACATAACTAAAATACACCGATCGGGCTGTCTCTACAACAATTAGCTGGCGTATCTTATAGACCGCGTAAGCTGCAGAACTGAGTCTTTTCAACAATTTATATATATGTGTTACACATCGAGTTCCCTCTGTGCCTCGGAGAACACGTTAAATTTCAACAATACCTATGACAGTCGTTACAGTTAGTCAGAAGCCCGAAAGTCTGACAACCGGTCTAACCTTAGGATATCGGCATTGCCCAGTTAAGGGTTGCGGAGGTATGATGGCAGTCGCGCTATGTAAAATATTGGTATTCAGCCACATTTGGTTAGAGCGGAAGCTGACCCCAAGATAGTTGCGAAAAAGCGAGGAATTTTGCTTCTTAAAATAGAACCATGAGGTCCTGTACGCGTATAAAAGCAGGTCAAAAGAAAACCAAGGTAAAGTCAAGTTATTGGTCAAGACCGAATTTGCCAAGTTGCTATTACAGACCTGAGTAATTTTGAGACCATTGTAAACTTGATTTTTCTTAAACTTTCACTACCTATTCACGTATTACTTTTATATCAGTGGAGTCACTATTTCACTATTGACGTAGTATTTTTACAAGCTTATTTTTAACTTGTTTGAAAAAATCGATTGTCCCGATCTGCATGGTGAACTTCTCCAACTGTTAAATACTACCGTAATAGGAGGCATACATTGTTTGCCGTCCCTGTGAGGCGCACCGTCGCGTCGCCCGTGTCCAGTCGCCCATCCCACGTGTTCCGTCCTCGCTTAACGCTCTCTTGGACGCCAAGCCTGACTGTGGTGTAATCGCGGACGAATGGAAGACGATCTTGTCAGTATGTTTGAAGTATTGTGAGGTGAGCGTGTGAATGTCGTTAAATATATATAATGTCTTTAACTAATGGCCGTTTTATGTCAAAGTAAAATAAATAAATTGTATGTCAGTTTGTTTAGGTCAAATCTTTCAAGCTGAATTAGAACCACTACCTCTTATTATACGAAGTTGAATTTTTACATGTTGGTTGAGTTTCGATGACTATGCATTTTTATGGTAAGCATGACCTGAATCGACATTCAGAATTAGCTCCAGATAAAATAACTCTTCAACGGTCAACAGCACAGACACGAAATTTTGTGTACGCATTTTGTTAAACAGTAACCATAGATTATTTTATTTTTGTGTGTTTGGGTTACCATGTTGTTAATTATTATGTTTAAATTTAAGTAAGTTTTAGTTTAAGTTAATTTTAAGAAACATTATATTTTTAATTTTAAGTATCCGTATGCGACCGCGTGGGCGGAAAATAAATACATTTTCTTTCTTTCTTTCTTTCTTCTTCATTTTATTATGAGAGGCGGTTTTAAGTTTTACCAGGTCATGGTTGCTGCAGTCAGGGTTGGGTCCTGACTAGGGAACTCCTCAATGTTTAGCAGCACAGACCTGAATTGTTGTATTCGCATTCAATTGTGAAAGCCCGTTCTAAGTTTCACCGTGACATGGCTACTGCCCTCAGGGTTAGATTCCGAGTGACGAACAAACCGTTCAACGATCAACAGCACAGGCACGATATATATATATGTATATACATATATATCGTTGTATATGCATTCAATAATGATAGCCGGTTCTAATTTCTGGCATAACGGATAGTGCGCCTTGGTTGGTTTCATAAAACGACCATGCAATAATGACGCATTAAATGAAATGTACAGGCTTAGAAGAATGTCCAGCGAAAACTAAAAAATAAAATAATAGTAAAAAAACATTACTAAAAACTAGCTTTTATTTAAATATTTAATAAAAATCACAGCTATATCTCGCGACAAGCTTTTATATCATATAATTTGTATAATATAATAAATTGATGGGTTTGATTTAATTTAAAGTTTATTTTCTTCTTTTTAGAGCATTTAAATAAAAGCTTGTTTTTAAAAATGATTTATAACTATTATTTTTTATAGAATTACATCAGCTTTCTATGAGAATTTAGGTGAGGATGCTGGCTGTTAAAATTTACCACCAAAACATTAAATTATCTCCAAATCTATGAGATCACTATTTTTGAGATAATTTATTTCGAGGTCACTATTGAGGCACTACTGTTTGAGCTTAAGTCTCTATCAAGACTTTTATGTAGTAGTTTCTGAGTTACAAGATGGGGAAGCTGACTTGACGTCAAGCTAGCGTCTCCACTAATGGCTGCTCGTAACTTGAAAACTATTGAGTCACTAATTATTTCGTTTTGGTCACTATTTGTCACTATTTAGGCACATTTTTTTGGATATAACACAATCCTGAAATCGTTGGTGGCAACACTGCCTTAACGCCAACCTGTATCATCTCATTGCTGGACAATGACCTCACCCACATATTTTTTAAATTATAGAATTGTAATAATTTTTTTATGTATTTAACACTTAGACCAATCTACCCTCCATAAATTCAGTCGCAGAGTAGAAAAAAATATTTATTAAATATTGTTTGAACTTGTATTTACATCACTACAACATCACTACATTAAGAGTGTATCTTTCGGAGAATCTTATTCTATAATACAGGAGCCATTCGATAATATAGTACATTATGATACTAGTGTGCTATGCTGATCACTACACCCGTGGTGGTACTATGCGCGCGAGCCACAGGCGAGCGCGATAAGCGAGCCGAGAGTGTAATGATCAATGCACACGCGTTTCATACGACGTTTTTCAACATACTTGCGAGGAAAATAACAGACTTTAAGTCTTTAATACAAAAATATTAGTGAAAAATGGCGCGTGGATTTGTTTGTAGACATATATCATTCATCTGTGGTGTTTTTGGCCGAGTTAGCTATGCGCGCGCAGGTAAAATAACACAGAGCAAACAGCCTAATGTTAAAAAAAAATCTGTATATTTTTGTGTTTATAAGACCAGGGCAGGAAGATGAATTATAAACCAAAATAATTATAAACGAGGGATAAGGAAAACAGCAGGATGCAATGAATGGTAGATTATAGGCGAGAAAAAGAAAAGGAGCGCGCATAAAAAAAAGAACTAAAAAAATATGACAGTACCAAATGTGACAACAATGCCGTGGGGTGGCGCGACCGTCGCCCTAAACAATCTCCCTGGTCGCCCATCGTCACACATTAAACAATATAATTTTATGTGCATACATTAATGAATGATAATTTGCTGACAAAAATAAATAATGAAATTAAAATGAGATTAAATGTTTTTTTATGATATTTTAATTAATACAGTTTAATTATTCACAAAAAAGTTTTCTATTTTTTTTATAACAAAAAAAGCTTTGCTAAGATTTAAAAAAAATGTAAAGTAAAATGCACTAGTGCGGTAGCGTAAATTAAAAAGCACGCGTATTTAATAAGCTGCATTATGAACCTAAAAGCGGTGCAATAAGAGCCACTTTACGTACAAGTGTGTTGGAAATGCTTTTACAGAGAAGGGCTGTCGTACTACAATTTCTGCTGTCGACACATAGAATATTAGATTCCCTTTTTATCAACCGTGCATTAGCTGGAGCTCTAATTTCAAATAACTGTGGATTAGTAGATATATATAGAGAGACGGGAAAGTAAGAAGCTTTAAGGATTCGAAATATGGCTTACAACTGTCCCTTGGGTGTAAGTTGTCTATTGCGCGTTTACATTTCTTTTGTACGACGAATACGTGATTATTTTCTGTAGAGTTTCCCTAGAAAACTACTCCGTATCTCAAAACGGATTCTACATAGCTATAGTAGGCAATAAGCACTGCATCACGATTTGCGGATGGTTTATAGAGAACATAAGCAAAGCTGTTTAGTTTTTTCCATATTACTTCAACATGCTGTTTCTACGTTAGTTTGATATCAATCACCAACCACAAGAACTTCGTATTATCGGTTTTTAAATGATTTTAGTTTGCTTCACTTCGTACATTTGTTTATTTGTTTGATTCAGATCATGTGACAGATATTTCAACTACTTCTGCTTAACCGATTCTCCTGAAACTTTGAATACAAATTCAATTTCCATGACAACACAACATTATAATAAAAATAAAACCTTCAATGCTCAAATCCTGATGCTGCAGGTGTACTGCAATGACTGCAAGATAAAACCGTTTAACGTAAAAGATTGTTTAAGGGATTATTATGACTGATATTCCATTATAGCTAATGTTTGTTGGGTGTTGTTGACGTTGTCGTTAAATGCATAATAATAGTCTTTTCTAAATTTATTAATAAGTCAATTGTTCCATTGTAACCATTTTATAATTTGTTTTAGCGTACCTATCATTAATTTCTTGTTCGTAATTGTAGGATTCATCTGAATTGATAATTATGATAATTATTGCTGCCCGGACAAACTTCGTTCTGTCAAAAGTTATTGGCCTGTGGTGGGAAAAGAAAAGTGTTGTTTTTACTATTTTCCACGCAATTTTTGTTTTTTCTTTCCATAAGAACCTTTCTTGTGCCTTATGGAATATATAAAAAAAAGATAGCCGAATTGGTCGAGCCGTTCTCACCAACACATTCGGCGATTCATTTTTATTTATATAGATCACTAGCTGTGTCCTCACGGCTCCGCCCGTAGCCTAAGTTACTCAGTGATAATGTAGCTTTCTAACGGCGAAAGAATTGTTGTTATCGGTCCAGTAGTTTTAAATTTATTCGTTACATACAAAAATCCAAAAATACAAATCTTTCCTCTTTATAATATTAGTATAGATAAGCAAATGTTACGATTGGGTGACTGATATTTTTTGGGAGATCATTTATGTAGACCAGGAATAATAAGGGTCTTGAGGTACTCCGTATTTCACCATTCTAGATGTAAGCGAGGGATAAAGAAAACAGCTAGAATTCAATTAATTGTAGAAAAATAGGCGAGTGAAAGCAAATGTGCGTAAAGTTCATGACAGTGAAAAAAATGACAATACATAAAAGTGAGACAACAATGTCGCGGGGTGGCGCCACCGTCGCCCTAAGCGACCTCCCCTCGCGCCCGCAACTCGGCCCCCGGTCGCCCATCATCACACATTACTTCCGATCGCCTGGTCCAAATTGATTATAGATAGGTACACAACAAATAATGCACAATACAAGCAATATAATTTTTCAGCACACTTGTTCGTTAGGTGAAACACACATTGCCCCGCGCTACGCTGCGGGGTGCATGGCGACGGAACCACGCGTGCGGGTGCGGGAGTGCAGATCTGCATCATCATGCAGATTTCTCCGCAAAAACACGCGGACCTGCAGTATAGTCATTGCAGAGCATTGTTTTTTATACTAAAAATGGTTATTCATTTAGAACTCATTCAGGATGCTGCAGTTATATTATCTGTTTGGTTTTTGTATAATCAAATTAGAAGTAATCGTGCCTGTATAAGATATTAGGTACATCCCTTTTTACGAACAAGATCGATAAATGGGTCATTTGTTCAAAATCAAGCACGATACTGCAGAACTCGGTGTGTCATGCCTTGCGTCCTGCCCCGCACCCACGTGCGGGTGTGCGTGTTTCTCCGCATGTAGGCGCGTGATCTGCAACACCGCACGTGAATGCGTTTTCTGTGTGTTGCACTACGCGTGTTTTCTATACAAAAACAGATACTTGCAAACATCGTAGGAACACGCACTCCCGCGCTACGCTGCGTGATGCGGTGCAGTGTGCGAATCGCCTAAAGTGGCTCTTATTGCACCGCATTTATGTCCATAATGCAGCTTATTAAACACGCGTGCTTTTACAATACCGCTTTAGTGCATTTTACAATTTACTTTACATTTTTATTTAAATCGTAGCAAACCGTTTTTATGCAAAAAAATGTAGTTACAAAAACTAAAAACACGCTTTTATCACGCACTAAAAATTATAAAATAATTATTTTATATCCAATGGTTAATTCAAAAAGCGTGGAGCGCTTTTTGTTTGTGTGTACTTTTAATTAATTTAAACAATGCGTGATAAAAGCGTGTTTTTAGTTTTTTAAACTACATATTTGTATTTTTTACTTTTTATTTTATTATATTTATTACTGGTACAGAATGCATTTAAAGTTGGCTTAGTTACATTTTTTTTAAGTTAATGTGTATTAATTAAGTTATAATATTTTCGAGGGGTTTACACCAGTAAACCCCTCGAAAATACAAATTGTAGCCACTGAAGAGTTGCACTATCCACCTCCTGGATCCATCATCAGGCCCTCGTTACCAAGCCCAATCTATTGGACTCGTCAAAAAGAATCATATGACCGGAAACTTGAGGGGTTTACTAACAGCCAGTGAAGAGTTCTACCATCCACCTCCAGACCATCGTTACCAAGCCCAATCGATTGGACTCGTCAAGACTAATCATATGACCCGAAACTCGAGAGGTTTACTAGTAGCCACTAAAGAGTTCCACTAACCACCTCCTAACACCATCATCAGACCCTCAACAAAAAGTGCAATCTACTGGATTCATCAAAAGGAATCATATGACCCGAAACACGAGGGGTTTATTAGTAGCCACTGAAGAGTTCATTTATCCACCTCCTGGCTCCATCATCAGACCCTCGTTACCAAGCCCAATCTATTGGAGTCATTAAGACGAATCACAGGAGCCCAAACCCGAGGGTTCACTAGTAGCCACTGCAGAGTGCCACTATCCACCTCCTGTCTCCATCATCAGACCCTCAACACCAAATGCAATCTATAGGACTCGTCAAAAAATTATATGACCCGAAAATCGAGGGGTTTACTAGTAGCCACTGAAGAGTTCCACTATCTACCTCCCGGCTCTATCATCAGATCAGCTCCAAGATACCAAATTATAGTATTGTCATCTGAACTACATATCCATACAAAGTTTCATTTCGATACGACAATTAGAATTAGGTTAAAATTGACTTCCAAGATTTCTTTACATTGTTCGTTAGTTACAAGTTAAGCTAATATAAATGCATGAATTTATTAATGATCGTGTTCCATATAGACATAAATAAATGAATATCACTTATTTATTAATGATCGTGTTCCATATAGACATAAATAAATGAATATCACTTATTTATTAATGATCGTGTTCCATATAGACATAAATAAATGAATATCACTTATTTCTGTAGGGAAACCATTTTGCTCACATTTTACGGCATTTTATTAACAGTACCTGGATGACCGAGCTTTGCTCGGTTTTTTTTTTGGTAAATCGTGCTTTTTGTAATACAAATTAGAATAATATAGTAATAAAAAACGTTGTAATATTGTTATACAGTTCTATTATTTTTTATTATTCTTAACTTGGTCAGATGAGACAGAAAAAGCAGACACTGAAATCGAAGACGAAAGGATTGAGATAATACATGGAAAAGAAAATATTGAAAGTCTGGGACAGGATCACTCCGAAGAAATATGCAACAGTTTTAGATTTTAGTTCTTAGACTTAATTCATAAATGCAAATAATTTGATAATAATATTAATGATAATAAATGTTCAAAAAATAACACAGATAGCTTAAAATATGCTGATCTTCAGGAAGATTGGACGAAGAGAGATTTTGGAAGTGTGAGCAATAACGTTTTAAATTGCTTGCACTCTATATGAATAAACTCATCCACTTTTTATGCATCGACCGCCGCCGGCGCACAAGCGCTCCCCCTCCACACCGTGTTCTACCTAAACTGTGAAATGAAAAATCAGCTGATAGGTAGGTATAATAGGTAAGTATGTGCAACTACAAAGCGTGGAGGCTACAATAAGGCCGGGACTCCACCAAAGCGGAGACGAGACGAGCGGAGAGGAGATATTTTTAAACAACCAATAGAATTTCGTTATTCACACGTCTCGATGTTTTTCATAACGAATAACGAAATTCTATTGGTTGTTTAAAAAACATCCCCTCTCCGCTCGTCTCGTCTCCGCTTTGGTGGAGTCCGAGCCTAAGGGGCGAATGAACTGTCGCTGAATAAATTGTTGTGAACCAACCATAAAATGAAAAAAAAAAGCTAATTTCCCATCACACTAGCGGGCTTTGGACTGTCTAATTTAGTGCTGAACTGGTATAAAATCTGCTATTTATTGTTGTAAAGTTTAAACAAACAAGGGTGCATATACTGTCTACCGCACGTGAGAGGTAGTAGAGGACACTTGAAGGAATACCACCCTTATTGCTAAGGAATTAAGGCGCTATCAAGGTCAAACTGTTAGGTAGGTACCACTGACGACGCGCGGTTATGTGAATTGCAATAATTTTATTAAGTAATTGAAATATTATGTACAACTTGCAGTAATTTACTGCATGAACTGTTGAACGTGCCTCCAATTCTGTTCAGTACACTTGTGAGCACGTTTAGTAATGTGTCTTTGCACTTTTAACCCTCTGCAACTGAGGTGGTAGTATGTCAGACACCGCCAAACAAATTTGGCGTTGCCAATCCGTAATGTCTTGCTCAGTACCTTCCTGAAATGGTTCACCTCAGTGGGTAATGAGGCACGAGCGGCTGTGCGATCTACAAATGGTTCACCTCAGTGGGTAATGAGGCACGAGCGGCTGTGCGATCTACAAATGGTTCACCTCAGTGGGTAATGAGGCACGAGCGGCTGTGCGATCTACAAATGGTTCACCTCAGTGGGTAATGAGGCACGAGCGGCTGTGCGATCTACAAATGGTTCACCTCAGTGGGTAATGAGGCACGAGCGGCTGTGCGATCTACAAATGGTTCACCTCAGTGGGTAATGAGGCACGAGCGGCTGTGCGATGTACACATCTGGTGCAACAAGCGGCTGGTGTCCATGAGACCTAAGTACAGCAATAACCTCTGATTCTGTTAGACTTCACCCCACAAAGACCATAATATATCTACTTCCATAGTGTGATTTCGACTCTTCTAATTTCGACTGTTGTAATTCTACTATTCTAATTCTGCAAAAAACTTTTAAAAAATAGGTAAAGTTCAAGATTAATTTGTGCCTAAACCTATCATACGATTTTGTTGATTCTTTTATTAAAGCTTCTTAGTATTATGTTTAAAATTAATATAAGTAAACTTTATAAAGTTTATTAATGCTTTTTTTTTAATAATAAGTAAGGTTAGCTACGAAATGTTGATTGTTGAATGTTGCATTTTGATGTCAATAAAAGTGATTCTATAACTAATACCCAATTTTTTTTTTGTAAATCTTATTTGTTAATTTTGATAGAATATGAAACATTTCATGAGATAAATAATGCATTTATATATAAATGAACTCCAAAATTTATGATATTTACACCATTTTAAATGACGTCTGATAGACTTCAACAATAAAGTCACCTCAGCTGCAGAGGTTTAACAGTGTCACTGTTGATTTGTTCAAAAGCGAGGGTGATTCGCGTACCAATTTCACCCTCGGTTGTGTGTGATTCTGCGCGGCGGCCATGGCACGTGCGCCGGTACGTGTCATCTCTTCTTTGTAATATTGGTCATGTGGCGTGAACCGCGTGAACTCTACTTTCAGCATGAAGACGCCCGGCGCGCCCGCACATTTTGCCTTAATCGTCCGCGATTATCTGAATAGCTGGCACGGAGACCGCTGGATAGATCGGGGTGGTCCAGTTACGTGGCCTGCTCGAAGCCTGGACTTGACCGCGCCCGGCTTCCACTTATGGAGTCGAGCCAAGGACTTAGTGTATGGTGAAAGTGGACACCTAATAGCCACCGAGGGTGAAATTCGTACGCGAATCACCCTCGCATTTTATCAAATCAAAAGTGAAAGTGACACTGTTAAAACTGCAAAAACACATTATTAAACGTGCTCACAAGTGTACTGAACAGAATGGTAGGCACGTTCAACAGTTCATGCAGTAAATTACTGTAAGTTGTACATAATACTTTAATTAGTCAATAAAATTATTGTAATTCACACAACCGCACATCGTCAGTGGTACCTAACTAACAGTTTGACCTTGATAGCGTCTTTATTCCTTAGCGGTAAGGGTGGTATTCCTTCAAGTGTTAGGTACCTCTCACGTGTGGTAAAGTACATGCGCCCTTGTTTGTTTGTTTTTTCATATTATGGTTGGTTCACAACAATTTATTCGGCGACACTTCATTCACCCCTTATTGTAGCCTTCCACCCTTTATAGTTGCACATACTTACCTAATATTATACCTACCTATCAGCTGATAGGTATTCTTCACTTCACAGTTTAGGTAGAACACGGCGCGGAGGGGGAGCCCGCGCGCGCCTGCGTCGGTCGATGCATAAAAAGTGGATGAGTTTAGTCTTATAGAGTGCAAGCAATTTAAAACGTGAAAATAAATAGTATAAAAATAGCACATGGATCTTGTTTTTTTTTGTATACCTCGATAATATGTTTAGTTAAACGTACTGAATACTGTGTAAAAGTTTGTCCAGATATTTTGGTTGGACTTTACATATTTTTTAAAAGTAATTATTATAATTATTATTTTTAATAAATAAAAAATAAATAATCATGTATTAAGTGATTTTTTTATTTCATTGTTTATAATAAATATTTTATTTCTAATTAAATATTTGTGTTAATTGTCTAGTCCATAACTCCATTGTGCTAAATTCTAAAATTTCAAAGAGCGCGTACTCGATTTCGTGGACGACGCTACGAGCGATGCGTTCGCCGCTCCCCGCACGCGGGGTTAAGCCACGCCCATCGTGCTACGATTTATTTTCGATATAGCGCCTTAATAAATAAAGTTGGTCCATAGTGTAATTTTGATTTGATTAACAGTTATTCAATATCTGTAAAATTGTCAAAGTAATCGGCTGTTATCAATGAACCTCTCCACTCGGTACGTATTATCTACAGTGTCACTTCATGGATCTTTCCACTCAAACGTGTGAAGGAATCTTGTCTTTTTATTACATCTACTATTATACTTTACACTTTTAAGAAACACTATACATACACTTTGCTTTCTAATTTGTTTTATTATAATGATATTGTTTTTTGCAGTTTTATTCATCTGTCACGCTTTATTCATCTGCTCGTTCTTTGTTAATTGGTTGATAGGTTATAAAGTCAACCGCATGGCAGTTTGACAGTATTGACACTGACACATGTGAAACGTCAAACGTCAAGGCGGATGCACACGTAGGCACACTTTAAATATTCACTCATTTACATACAAATATCTATGTATTTATTGTAATTCATTAATTTATTTATTTTATTTATGTAATTAATTTATTCATTTTTGTATTTGCACGTGGCTGCCCGTGGCTTCACTACAGGACAGGACCCATCCGAAAACCAGCGCTGCTATACTTCGGTCTATCAGCGTTATACTGAGATGGGCTCCTTTTTTTGTCTCGTAGAGGCATATAACTTTTGTATTTTGTTGATTTTTTATTTTATGTTTGTATGTCTGTAACGAGATACAGTCTATTACAAGGATAGACATAATTGGTGTTAATAGATATTATAATTATAAATTCACTAGCGTTAAGTACCTAGATTAGAATTACAAAAACCAAACTAATTTGTATATCTGTATGGATACAATATAGCGAACTAATTTCTTACTTACCATCTATTGTAATATACCTACATTGACAAATAAAAGATATTTGATTTGATTTGATTTGAGACTCAAATAAATTATTTTCTTTCTTTATTAGGTAATATTTGAATTCGGTACTTACAAATATAGTATCCAGCCGGTGAAGCCACATTGGAATCTGTAACAATACAAACACGTGCGGATGAGCGCTGAGATATCAATGTGGTTCTATTCATATACAGTAGGTATCAATATAACGACGGTAATTATTTATTATACTGATCGACTGGGTCTGACGAGTGTCACGTCCGTGTAGTTCACCGCGGCGTGGCCGGTGGCCGTCACGTCGTGCTCTCAGGCATGAATTAGTAATCGTTCTAAAATAACTTGAGATAATGACTTGATAAATAAAAAAAGAAGGTGCGTGTACTGGTGTACGCGCGGCACAAGTTATACTTCGACTTTCTACCAGAGAGCTTATTGTTAAAGTAAACATTTTAACATAAACATAACATCACGCCTGTATTCCCCGAAGGTTGTGCAGAGGTGTATAGTAACACCCTTATTTGGCCGTTACGTTTAAGTTTCATGTAATAGGGGGTGAGCCTATTGCCATCAACCAGGCACAAATCCAAACTCCGGGCTGCTACTGAGGGATTCCACACGGAAAAACCCAATAACACTTTTCCCAACCTGGGAATGAAAACCAGGACATCACGAACAGCAGACGAGCTAAAGAAAAATTATAATGTATAAATAATCTGGCCCCAATTTTTCGTACTTTTTTTCGCAGAGATTTAGACACCTTTGAGGTTATGCCTTTCAATTTCACTCTCAACAAACGCACCAAAAGAAGTAACTATCTATATCTTCAATAAAAAACATTTTTACAAAAATAAAACCGACTTCAAAAAAACGAAGAAAAGAATAAAATAATTACCATATTACAAAATTAACAGTTTCAGAAGTCGGTGCTAATCCACGCTGAACCATTCTGAAACTGTTAATTTTATACTATGGTAATTATTTTATTCTTTTCTTCGTTTTTTTGAAGTCAGTTTTATTTTTGTTAAAATGATTTTTTTCATTTTAGTGGCCTTAATTAAAACATGGTTGGACCTACTAAAGACGCTGCTCGTAACATAATCACATCATCACATTATGCCTACTGTTCGTCATTGAGGAGTTCCACTGTCTATCTCCGAAGTTCTTCAGCAGATCTTCACCAAATTTAAATGGGACCATTTCGCAAGAATACTCATTCAAACAAAAAAATAATTTTACAAATCGGTTCATAAATGGGGGTGGAGTGAGGTAAAAACATACATATAAAAAAAACATACAGCCGAATTAAGAACCTCCTCCTTTTTTGGAAGTCGGTTAAAAATAAAAATAAACAGCCTTCAAACTAAAAATAAAAAACTTACAGTTATACTTACTGAACGCAAATGCTTACCTAACTTGTTGCTGAAAATACCAAAATCGCTATATGTATGCCTATCATATTTGAGGATTTCCCTCAATTCCTCACGGATTCCATCATCAGAACTTGATTTTGATAAAAATGGGACCAATCTGGGAGTATATCCTTTCAAATAAAAATATATATTTTCCTAATCGGTTAGTAGTAAGGTTACAAATATTAAAAAATAAAAAATACAAATGAATTGAGAACCTCTTCCATTTTTGAAGTCGGTTAAAAACGATACACCAACACATCCATTGACTTAATAAGCCTTGGATTCACTAAGGGATAAATCGAGCAACATGCCGTCGGATTTGACGCCAGACATGTACGTGAATGTTCCGGGGCCAATGTCGCGGAACGTACACTCAATGTTGCGCGTCATGTTGGTGACCATTTTGTTCCCTAGTGAAGCCAAGGCTTTAGGATTTTTCGCTACGCTCAACGCCACGTTTCGTGTTTGCTCGTGTTTTGTATACCTTATTTATTTGTCACTATAGCAACGACGATGTCAAAAATAAGGGGATATAGTATTATAGATGAACTTAAAAAGTAATAGCACTCAGTTTAAAAGGCTCTGGCTTTTAAATTAATAGTTTGCACTAATTTTAATATACAAATATAGTTATTGTATATTTGTATGTCATGGATTTCCGCAAAGTAACGCCTGATTCCATTATTTATTTATCTCATTTTAATACTCCAACTTTGAAAATAATTGTTTGCACTATAATTTTAATGCTTCTAACATTAAAGTCCCCCCGCAATAAGAAATAAAATGACAAACCGATAGCTAAAAGGTAGGTTAGGTTAGAACTGTGACCACTCAACGCACGAGCCGAGCGAGCGATTAGAGCGGTGTCGCGGCAGTGGCCGGCGAGTACCAGAAATTGTCAGAAACGATTTTCCGATCACTTTCCGCCATTCCTTTAATGGGTGCATTCAGAAACAAATAGTTTTTAATTGATTGTAGTGCTAACCATTATTTTTAAAGTGAGAAGTAGATATTTAAATTAAAGTGCATGTATTATTTTGTTGTGGAATGCACTATTTTCGAAGTGTGCCTTAAACATTTGTTATTGTTAAATACATCCCAAATATAAGTGGTTCAAGTGCAACCTCCAAAAAATTTTTATTCAAATTTTATATTTAAAAATCTTTTTGGAGGTAAATAAAACCTCAAACAATAATTTTTAGTTTTCAATATGACAAAGACAATCATAACGTATGATGCGGAGACCTTCCAATAGTCAAGTTACTGTCGGAACCGACAGATACTTATTGGAGATAAGTATCGG
This sequence comes from Amphipyra berbera, assembly GCA_910594945.2. Taxonomy (NCBI): domain Eukaryota; kingdom Metazoa; phylum Arthropoda; class Insecta; order Lepidoptera; family Noctuidae; genus Amphipyra; species Amphipyra berbera. The sequence goes on along the minus strand of OU343123.1, from coordinate 22,783,051 downwards.
ACGTATATATCCACATTCAATTCTGCAATAGACGCCCGATGCTTGTCTCCGATGCGCATCACATCAGTCAAAGTAACGGGTCATTCATATAGAGGTACTTGTCTCCGATGGGCATCACATCACTCGAAGTAACGGGTCATTCATATAGAGGTACTTATCTCCGATGGGCATCACATCACTCGAAGTAACGGGTGATTCATATAGAGGTACTTTTTTCAAAAGAAAAAAAATATATTAAAGAACAATTTTATCGGGTTATATTTATTATCAAACAAAATCACCATTCTTGACATTTATTTTTTAAAGACTATGTCTTTAAAATGTTAGCCGTAGCTGTGGTTAACATACTCCATTCTAAAGTTCCAATGTCCAAGCAATTCGAGTGGTATTTAGCGAATAACGCGAGTAATGTTCGCTTCCAATTCCTCAATCGTACCCGGCTTAGTCATGTAGACCTTCAGTGTCAAGAATGGTTCTTTTGTTACGTTTAAAAAAAGTACCTCTAAATGAATCACCCGTTATAACATCTGACGGGTGTACATGAGTACATGCACCATTTTGGAAGTTATACTTCTTTTGGTGCGTTTGTTGACAGTAAAACTCTGACCTGTGCGTGCACATCGTCACGTCATGTGTAGTGTTATTGACATATACCTCGTTTGTATATGACACCATGAAGTTAGTTTAGTTGTTGACATTCACTTCAAAGGTGTGTAAAGCTCTACAATAAAAAGTACGAAAAATGGGGGCGCCACTGGTCATACATTATAAAATGATAACTTTAAAAACAAGCTCTTTAGTATAAAGTCGAAGTATAACTTCTGCTGCGCATGCATGACTATTACAGAAGTATATACGATCACTTTTTATTTATTTTTATTTTGAGGGCAATTAATAAGGTTTTGTCCGTTCCATATCAAAGTCGACTCCTAAACTAAACGTGCTTAATTTAACAGAAAATTTTTCAAGCTAAAATAGTGTTGAATGTAAAAAATCTGTATTCTCTGTTTTATGTGTGAGTGTATAATAAATTGCATTTCCTTAATTGTTTTAATATCACAACCTTAGTCACCAGTTCACCAGTTACGCGTGCTTCGGCAAAATGCCTGTCATATGAAGAAACTGCAGGTTCATACGAATATTCACAGAAGATACGAAGGCACCCTTAAAATTATCCGTCGCGTTTAGTTTCCGGCTTCTTTATAATAAACTTCACGACTCGGGTGCTACGCGCAGCTACGTGCTCCTTATCGTGTGCTAGGCCGCTACGGTGCTACGCCGCTACGATACTACACCGACAGCTTCACAAGTAGTCGCTACGTCGTAGACGTCGTAGTACTCACAAACAAGTACAAAACGCATCACTTATAACACGGCTCGTGACTCTTTGACGTAAAAAGTTCTGAGGTCTAATAATATTGTAGAGCCAAGTCTGGCATTTCATTTATAAATATATTTTGCGGGCTTGTCAATCACGCAGCATAGCGATATAATTATACTAGACTACTTGCTGACCGTGCTACAGATTTGTTTGAAAATTGAATATGGTATCTTGCATCACGGTACATCCTCATGCTGCGTGATTGCCAAGTCTGAAAAATATTTTTATAAATGCAATGCCAGACTTGGCTCTACAATACATCTCAGAACTTTTTACGGCGAACAGTCAAGAGAATAGCCTTCTTTTTTTAAAGTAGGACTATCACAATTTGATGCGAGCCGGTGTTTTTTTTAAATTAATGTATGTACACCGATATCTTCAAGATTTGTGGACCGATTTGAGTTTTAATACATTTTTTTAATTAGTATGGTCCCACATGAATTTCTTTAAGTTTGGTTGAGTAGTTTTATTTATACAATATTATTAGTACTTTGAAACTGAATGTATGGAAGACGTTACGTTCTAGCTGTAGTACCCGTAGTAGTGGTTCACGAACTTGTAAACTATTGTAATTGAAATATGTGGCACTAAAAAGTATTTTATAAAGTGAACAGTTTCTGAAGCCGGTGCCTTTAATTTGGTTCAGAAAGAATTAGCTCCGACTTCTGAAACTTTATTTTATAAGTACCTAATTACTTTACTCCTTTCAGTTTTTTTTAAGTCAGTGTTTACTTTAGAATAATAATAATTATTTATTTGCGAGAAACATGGTAACGTTACATAGGGTTACATGGTTTCATATAACATCGGTACATCGGCTGCATGTCTCACCGTAATATCGGCTTGCAAAATATCACGAAGCATTGTTATATTCGTGATATTCCTTTGTGTAGTGGTGGTTGGTTAGATGTCGTAGTCGGTATGTTGTGTACCGGGGAGCAGTATACTTGTCCGTCAGTGTTAGTGCTCTGTAGTTGCTCGCTAGCCGAGCGGTCATGACCGTAGCGTGTATACGTACATACGCAGCGCATTATAAGTGATTTGTGACAGAATGTCTTCTATTTGTGAGTGGTTGTTATCAGTTACGCTATTTATTTCATCGCTAAGATGCTCTCCCTCTGGGAGCCTTCCTCCTCACTATTCTTTAGGCGCTGAGTGACAATTTCCTGTTCGTGTACATTTCACCTCCTCCGCACCGCCCGCACCGCCGCACCACCGCACCACCGCACCGCCACACCGCCGCCAAGAAGAGTCAGGAGGGAGGCGTCAAGGGGAGGCACGTCCAGCGGAACACTAAAATAGCGCGCGGAAAATTTGAAATTAATGGACATTCAATTGAATGCGAGGCGAGTAGGAATAATTAATTATATAGCCTTTCTGTAATCAGTCGCAGTTGTTTCGGCGGCTACCTCGACCGCATCTTATTTAATATAAGTAGTCGTAAATGGTCGTGTGGCGTCGCTGTACGCACGCAGGGATGCTGTGCTGCATGTTTGAGGACATGACCCGGTCCACTACTGACGCTACTGTCCGTAAGTTGTACAAGATACGACAACTTTGACGTGCGCGTTATTTGTGGAATTTAAGCTAAGAATATGCAAATCCAGCGTTATAATTTAGCATCAAAGGCATGATATGGTTATGTCACCTGGTCAGACTTAACTACTTGACCCAAATATTAAAATGCGCGGTGACCTGCAGCGGTGCGGCGTGACGGCGGTGGAGCGACGGAGCGGCGGTGGAGCGACGGAGCGGCGATGGAGCGACGGTGGAGCAACGGTGGAGCGAGGCAGATAGACTGAAAATTCTGTGTTCGTAACATGAATACCCTGGTAGTTCCGATAAGGGCCAAAATAACTGAGCCGCCAACTTAGGTGGTCGACTTTTGAATCAACTTGTTGTGAACGAGCGAGTGTGTGGGTGTGTCGTGTGACGAATAGCGGTAAATGAGTCACTTTGTGAGTCCGTGTATAATAATTAGTTTATTTATAACTATGTTGTGTTGTACTAATGTGTTTCTAGAATCTTATTTTAGAAAAAAATAGATTTTTCATTTTATAACGTTTGGTGTATGCCGCTGTAAGCAAGCTGTTAGTAACGCTGAGAGTATCATGTCATGATTATGACGTCTGTGAGTACCTGCATCACAGATGTCTCATCCCGCCATTTTTAATGTCATCCTAAATTAGAATAATGCACTCGTATTATTCACTTGATTTAATTTGTTATATTTACAAAATAGTTGATTCACGATTTTCCCGTTGTCCACGTGAAGCGAGTTGTCGCGCGGAGCGGGGAGCGGGGGGCAGGGAGCGGGACCGACCTATATTCTGTGATGTTCGTTGTTATTTATATTTTTCTACAATTTGGATACAATAAGAAGCGTGCCAACTGTTGTAGATGTGAGCCGACAGATGGGCGCGCGCCACTAAAATAAATACTTTTACATACCGGAGCTTAATATAGACTGATTGTGCGGCGAAACGTGCAGACAATGATGGTAGGCGACAAGTAAACGCTTCAATCAAACAAGCAGCAGTGTACAACGTGGGTCATGGGTCTGGCCTACAGTAATCCGCTTGGTGCATTCCACTAGTCCGACCAGCGTGATCTGCTCAACGTGGGTCATGGGTCCGGCCTACAGTAATCCGCTTGGTGCATTCCACTAGTCCGACCAGCGTGATCTGCTCAACGTGGGTCATGGGTCCGGCCTACAGTAATCCACTTGGTGCATTCCACTAGTCCGACCAGCGTGATCTGCTCAACGTAAAAACTCAACGTACAAAAAGCTTTTTAGGAATGGCACCTAGGATCTATAACAATATTCCTAGACCTATTAAAGCACTAAGCAACATACATTGTTTCAAAAAAGCTTTAGGTACTTAAACTATTGAATGAAAAAACATACTACACAGTGAATGAGTAGGTACCTAGCTGACAAATTATAATTTTATTTAATTATTGGTCATGATTGTTATACTATTGTTTTGAATTATATCTACTACCTAGTGTTAATTGATTTGACAATTTTGGTGAGAATATTTTATTATTGTTTGTTAATTTTATAAGAATCCTTTTTTTGGTAATTTTTAACCAGAATTATACGCAACATGTTTTGTTAAAATATTTGTACGTCGATGAGGCTAGACATAGCGTTCACTAAAATAATACCACCTGTAACTACCTCTACCTCTACCTCTACCTACCTATGTAACTACCTCTACCTACCTATGTTCTACAAATTAAATATTTTGTACGTGATTACATTCTACGTAGCAGACCCCGCAGAACTAGGAAGAGGAGGACGTTCGTGAAAATCTTAAACTAAAAATACAATTTTCTTTAAAACGACAGAAAAGTTAATAAATATACATCCACAAATATAAATAAAAACATACATATAAAAATACATGTTGTTACATATACGCTATATGTATACAGGAGGTCGCACGGCTGTGGGACACGGAGGGAGAGTACTTTAAACATTGTAGACAGGATATTTCGCTTCTTGGAGACATTATTTTATTTTTAAAAGTATAATTAAGTACATTCAAAGATTTTTTGAAAGTCGTTTTCCTCATTTGGGAATCGAACTGACCAAATGTCAAATATAACATAAGGATAAGGGTCAATCATAAGGATTAATTCCTTTCTAGTACATAGTATCTTAAGTTAAATGAATACCGTGAAATTTTACAATTTAGTCGAAAAACAAAATAAACTTTTGTTTTTTAAACCTTGCCTTACACTAGAATTTCTCCTGTATCGTGGGTGCGTTTACAGACTTATCTTCACATGCACAAACATTAGGTTTAAAGAAATTTATTCTTATAAAAGACTACAGTCACTTACATGAGAAATACAATTACAATAATGCTTATTACTAGGATTTTTCGTCGTTTGTTTTTATTTATGTAAGTAGGTATTTCTATAATGTATTCAGTAGTTATAGTTGGCTGCTATTGGAGATTAACTATATTTTTCGACTACATGTCGAGCAAGTTGTACTTTGAATACATTATAGGAGCTTACATTTTTAATGGTCGACGGTAGTTTGTTATAAATATCTGCGCCCGCATATGTAAACATTGATTTGCCGAGCTTCGTTCTTGTCTTGGGTAGAACTAAAAAACTCGCTCGGCGTGAACTTCGTTGTGTGTGTGAACATTCAGACCCGGAACAACTATCTATAGGCCACACAAATATTTGCTGCGTACGGGAATCGAACCCACGACCCGTAGGGCAGAAGCCGATCGCTCAGCCACTGCACCATACGTGTCCTCAAATTAAAGTCAAATTTAATCTGCCAGTGTGATGACCACTTCGTGGTAATTACTTAATTAATGTTACTTATAATGAATCTTCCTAAACTTAAATATAAAACTTGACAGTGTTCCTTTGATTTAAGATACTATTTACTTAGAAGGAATTAATCCTTATGATTAACCCTTTCGCTCGGCATCATGAAAATACAGGAAGTTGTTTTTGTCATTTGGTCGGATCGATTACCAGATGAGGGAAAAAAAATAAAAAATGGTTATTTACAGTGTTACTTACTTTAAAAAATAAAATAATGTCTCCAAGAGCAAAATGTACAATATTTAAAGTACTTTCCCTCCGTGTACCATAGCCGTGGGTCGTCCTGTATATAAATATTGATACATATTATATACTCGTAACTACTAACAATGATTACTAATATTGTTTTGTGTATGTTCACGCATCTTTGTCGTTGACACCGTTTTGACGATTCTTTTTTTTGACAGAGTGTACTTCTGAATTGGTCATATATTTTTTCATGATCTGATAAAACACTTCGGAGATAGAGAATGGAACTCGACCTCGACGACGGACAGAACACGTTTCGAGATTGGGTTATTGCACTTTGTATCAGAAATGAAGATCACAATCGAATCATTACTTGCACCTGGCTGTGTTGTTTAGTCCTATCAAAAGGGAAAACTAATAAACTTTATAAAAGTAGAAACCGACTTCAAAGCATAAAATAATAATGAGCACATAATTTTACATTTTCTGAAGTCGGTGCCTTTTATTGCATTTGGGTTTCAATTATTCGTTACAGCTTGGCTTCGCACCGACTTCAAAAAATGTAAAATTATGTGCTCATTATTATTTTATGCTTTTTAGTTTTTTCACCTTTTTAAGTTTATTTATCTATGAGCCTTTGCAGCCTGAAAAAAAGGATAGTAAGAAAGTTCGTCAAGACAAGCTGTTCCTCGCTCTCACTTCATCATATACAAGTTGTTCCTCGCTCGTGACTCACTTCGGACGTGTTCGCGGTCGGTTTGCAACGATCGCAGCAAAATGTAAACAGCTCTGTTTACATGAAATTCATTCCATCCTCGCACCGCTTTATTCTTCCTCGAAAATCTAAATTCCACTAATACTGGAGATTAATCGAAAATAGCTTTGCGCGAAATGTGGAAAGGAATTCAGTTAAGGGAGAGCCAATAAACATGAAATGAGATCGTCGAGAGACGCGGCAGCGAACACTGGCCGCCATTAGCGACATCAGTAATTAAGGCACGCTCAAGCCAAACGCGTAGCAACGTTTTAAACCAAACAGGACGGGTTTGGTTTGAACACGTCGCTACTAGTACAGTTGCAGTAACTGGTCGTAGCAGTGCACGACTTACCAGCCGCAAGCTGAACGCATTTGTTTGAGCGAACCTACCTTTAATAGATACCGACGCGCTGCAACAAGATCGCTTCTTTTAATTGAGACGGACAACGCGCACCACCACGCACTTCAACGAGTGAGTGACTAAGTAGTGGAAGAACACGATAAGCAATTACGCCAGTGAGTACTTCAAAAGTAGGAGGACGGCCTGGACGACGCGGTGACGCACGCTGGTCCCATCTCATAGAATTGTGGACATAACGATCAAACTTGAAATTTTGAACCGAGGTTTTTTTTAACGTACCTACCTTGGTTCGTTTTAAATCATTTTTTTGATTTGATTTTTAGATCAAATCAGACCATTTTCAAGAAAAAAAAAGATCTTTTTAATATGGAGTCACCCAGTTTTTTTCAGTTTTTCTCCGAAGGCGACAGAGATGTCAAGATTAAACTTACTAAACATCATAGAGGCTATAGTTTTCTGCAATATAGGTACTCTAGAATACCTACTTTGTAACCCCGCCGCTTTAAAAACGGCAAGTGTTTGATAAATAATTTTTATTTCTGTAAATAAATCTGTTAGAGACACTTTTTTTGTTTATCTTAACTAACAGTTACATGTGTGACGGAACGAGGTGTGGTGTTCCTTCAACGTAAAGGGAGGATCCTCCTACCAGGCGGGTCCTATGCCTGGCGGGCCACTGCCCAACGGTTGATGTTGGGAAGTTGTATATAAGTTACATCCAAAGCAATAAATCCGGATATTATATATACTATCCAGCCATTATATATAATATCTACTCAATTTAGACAAAGTGATAAATGACACAGAATTAACCACATTAACTAGCTATTTTATATAGGCAATATGTTGGAAGAGTTGGATAAAGTAATAAAATAAGTGTATAGGTGAAGATTATAAAGTTTTATTTCAATTTGCGTTAAGCATATGTGTAGCAATAATATGCTGTTATTTTAAATAGTAATAATTATAATTTTTCTATCGACGGATATAACGACGGATTCGGATCTTTAGACAATAAACAGTTTGTCAAATTCGAAACGGCTATGTTAGGTTAGGTTAGAACTGTGACCACACAACGCGCCAGATTTCCTCTTTTGCAAAGCAAACATGCATGGTAGATTAGGTTTATTTTTAGGTTTCCTTGTGAATAAAAAATCTGTATCGTGTAATATTATAATTAACATTGTCATAGATAATAATTTAACATTAATTTAAAAAAATAAATTGAAAGCTCACTAGCCATAACACAAAATAAAACTGTATTTATTACTTTGACCAACTTCGAACTGCTATTATGAATAATATCCGGATAAAGTGATTAATTTATCACTTTTATTTGTTTATTTATTGTCTAGACAGTTTAGTCATTATATATAATGACCAGTCATTATGTATAAAAACGATTTAAACACTATGACTGTAACATATATACTAACTCCGTGTCAGATCTTGATACCGCGATGCAGGATTTGTGACATTTCATCTGACAGCTGTCATTGTCGTCACTGTAGTCTACTAGACATTCGTCGTGCTGCGTAGTACGCATGTGGCATGATAGATGCTGCCACACATGTTTTAAATCGATACTGCACAAATAATAACTGATAAATGCGTATTTGATACTATTGCAAAAAAATGCTACCTTTTATGCTTCTAAAACATTAAAACACATCGGAATAGAATGCACATAGGATGTGTCGGATGCTGTTTTGTTTATCATTTGAAAGAACGTCGGTTTACTGGTTTTGATTTTTATGACTGGTTTTTTATGGAATTGTTGTTTTTGTTCAATATCTTTATTTTTATTTCACTCTATACTGTTCTATTGCTGGGCAAAGGACACCCCCAATTTCTTCAATGAATTATGTTCCTGTGCCACCCACTTTTTTTTTTTTCTTTTTTTTTTTTCGTGGGGAAATCCTCATGGACTGTCCCCCGTCTGGGGAAGACGGGGGGGTGTGCCGGACTTTTACCGGCTAAAACCCCACGGTGTCCCTCCTTCTGACCTAAAGCCGGGGTCACGGGATTCGCTGTTGCATGTACCGCGACCCCGGCAGGTCTCGGTCCACCAGCTTCTTCTGGTGGACCTTTCCTGTGGTGGGGCAGTTGCTCCCCTGCCCCACATCCTTCCGAGAGGCGCGCGCGGAACGCCTATGACATGAATATATGTATGAAAAAGGAATAATTCTAAATTACGCAGTTACATGACTTAGGTACAGCCTCATTCTACTGATTGCAGATTATTAAACAAAGCTATAATAATATTAAAGTGGTCAATAAAACAACCTGTCTCCTTTGTTACTAACGTGCCGACCTACCTACCTACTTATTGTTTATTATCACCTGCTGTTCCAGGTTTAGCCCAATTTCACTAATAATGGACCAGTAATAAAGCAACAGAACAGATGTGGATTGGAGAGCAACTGCGGGAAATAAAGTGAACGGTGTTATGCATGCGGTCGTGGCTAACCAGTAGATGTCCAAAAAGGCACGGCTGGCTGTTCTTAACGGTGTGCTGGTACCTACGCTTATCTATGGAAGTGAATGTTGGTCGTGGCAGAAGATGCATTATGAAAGTTGAATAAATGCCGTAGAAATGCGTTCCTTGCGAAGTATTTCCGGTGAGGTTGAGGTTGAGGAATGATGTGATTAGACAAAGTTGCGGTTTAAAAGATGATAATAGTGACAAAAATTGAAAGGAGTATGCTTAGGTGGTTTGGTCATGTTGAGAGAATGGGAGAACGGCAATTAACAAAAGGAATTTAGAGGACGTAGAGGAGCCGATAGAGGACGCCCTATCCCTACAAGGACATACATCGATGTTATTGGTGATGTTCTTCACAAAGGACAGGTGCGAAGTACTCTTAACCGACGTGAGTGTATGACAATATGTATGTATGTGGATGAAGCGAAAGGAGTATGTAAGGATCGTAGCATGTGGCGTTCTATAGTTCCTGCCTATCCCCATCTGAATAAGGCGTGAGTGTCTCATGAACCATAGTGCTTCTATTCTAGGTATCTCCTCTTTCTAATTTCGCCAAATAATTAGTTAATCCCTGTTGATCCCTTACGCTCGTTAAGTACTAGCACGTGCCTACCTAATGTAATTTTTGTTTAAGGATAAAAATATTTATTTGTTTCTTTAAATTTTAAGTATCAATCCGTCTCGCTTCTGTGCTTCTTTTAAAATGTCTTTTTGTTTCAAATTTAGATATTTTTAAGGGTCTGAAAGCCAGTGGTAACGTAAAAAATAACAGGAGTAAATGTGAATCTCATTAAAACATTCGCAATGATTTAACAAGCCATCTCTTCCGACAAAAATATTGATAATTAAAAAAATACTGCCAGGCAGGAGACAGCAGAATTATACGTCCATCTATGTCCTTGGTAGAGGTGGAAACCGGTCGAAACTGTTATATTTCTCTAATGCATTATACATTCATCATCATCTTCCTGCCCTTGTTCCACACTAGGCGTGGTCGGCACAACATGTATTTCATAAATCCATGTTGTTAGAGGTTTTGGCTTATTGCTTTATAACCGGCCGCCTGCCTGACATCAACCCTCCTTGGGTATTCCCAAGGAGGGTTGACGAGCTGTCGCGCGGGTGACCCAATGTGCGTCCTGATATTATGCACTGGGTCCCAAAATGATATGCTTGTCTAATGCATCATACATTATAATAATTATATATTTTTATAACTGTTGTTTGAAAGTGTTATAATACCTATATAATTATATTATATTATATTGTACACGCTACTAGTTTAGTTGTTAGTTATCGACGGTGTTATTGTCTTGTTATATAATTTACATTAATTATGCACAATTACTATTATAATTCACTAGCACTAACTTAGGGAAAAACTAAGGAACAACGAAGCTCGGTTCATACATCGTAGGTACGTAAGTTCACAATAAAAAAAAAACAATCTAACGGAACAGGACAACATTCTGCCACAATGAGCGATGCAATCAAAGAGTATATATAGTAATAGATGCAATGAACGAAGTTGAATCGAAAATAAAATAGTATGGTATATGATATTATGGTGAGCGACGTTACTATGAAGTACGCCGCGATTGATTGACCGTGAGTCACGAGTTCACAACGTATCGCACTGTTAGTTTTGTTAGATGGCGCTGTCTAATAATAAATATTATAACAGTCATGGTTGATGTGTTACAACATTAGAAAATTATAACGAAATATTTTGGCTGTTGTATATAATCCTTGGTCCTACATGCTAAGCCAACGCCGACTGTCCATAAACTTGTAACATATGGAACAAATATATATCAGCATTTCTGATTTATACCAGTCCGAAGAAGCTTTTGAGGCCAGAAACAAAGATTTTAGGAATACCAGAGGAAGACATTCTCAGAAAATCGGCCGAAATGAAACAAATACCTATATTATCCACCAGTTTTAATAAATTCCGATCCCTACTTACCCATATTAGGCCTGGTATGATAACAAATAAAATGTAACTTTTCCATGAAGTGTATGACCTTATATTGGAACGGGAACAACAACCACAAGATATAGAAAATTAACAAGAAATTATGGTTTTTTATACTAATATTATTTCTATGTTAATAATAACAATATACTGTTGAGAAAATAATGATATAGGTACTATTGTTTTCTTTTATTTTAATGAAGTACTCTTTTTATTGTAATGTGTATGCAGGTATAAAATGTTATATTGTGTTTTAAATTGTAACACGTCTAAATACCCATTATATTTAGACAAGTTACAATTTAAAACTCGTTAACTTTAATAGAGACATTTAAACGCCTGACGTTTTTTAAGCGGCAAAATTACAAAGTAGGTGTCTATGATCTCTAATAAGTTTAATCTTAACATCTCCGCCACCGTCGGAGAAAACTGAAAAAAGCTGATGAAATACATGCATACAATTTATTTTTAAATGCTTTTTCGGATTTTAAACGAAATCACATCATAAAAAGTTATTTAGAATGGGTCAAGGAATCTAAAGAAAAACCTCAAATCTAAATTTCAAGTTTTATCGCTAAGTCCGCAATTTTTTTTAAATGGGATCAGGGTCCGACGTACCGCCAGCCTTGCCTACGAAACTGTTATCAGTTTCGTAGGCTATGTAATGTTTGTTTATACAAACATACGATCAAACTATAATATACATAATTACATAGACACGAGCTAACTACCTACAATGGACACATTTACTACTTCATATAGGTAGTCAAAAAGGGATATATAATTTGATCTAGAATTTGGAACAGCTTACGAATATAATATAGAATGAATTAACACAGCAGTTGTACGAGAGTTACGGTTCAAAATTGATTTCATCGAAACGCCACATGAATGTCCCGTCGATTTGATCCTTCATTGCAAATCCGTGCGGGCCCGGCGCGCGACGCGCTGTGATGTGCTGTGACGCGCGAGGCGCTCCGCAATAACCGTGATTGATACACAATAACGAGTACACACACATCTGTGCACGTACATTCATACCGCACACATGTACATGAACCACCAGCATTTATTTAACATACATGTAAATCGGGACATAGTTTTCGCTTCAGAACTTTGGGGTTGCGGATCAACGTGTGCCGAACAAAGGAACGAGACGTACCAACCGTACGTACTACAGGTACCCACTGTAACATTAGATTGTAAGGTTACTGTCGAATGCTCCGACGAGACAATTTTAAATATCGATTAAAGGAAGCTCACAACTTCGTTATTCATGAATTTCGTATTTATACATAAAATTATCTCATACTCAGACCAAGGTAGGTACTATAAGCGAGCATCCAACAACTTGGCTTAGTGTGCTACTGCCATTGCTACTGGAGTACCAGCAGCACAAGGTTGTTGTGATAGTTGTGCAGCTGGGAAGCGGTCACTGCAGCCGCCGACCGCAACCAGTCTGTGTGCTCGGAACAGCGGCATGGCTTCTGTGTCGGCAGAGTACTACGACGCACTGGTTGCACTGGAGAATGTGCTAGTGTTGCGATGTGTGTACAGGTAATAAATTGAGATGTAGTAAGTGTTACATGTGGCGTTGAATTCATATTGTTCCAAGAAATGTCCGAGTGCGCGTCATCACGCAAAACCGCAACCAAGTAGCATACGGCCGGTAACACAGTGGATCAGGTAAACTGATAAAGTATTATCGTCATCCGCATCTAAGCAGCATACGGCCGGTAATACGGAGGATTAGCTAAACTAATGACGTATCAACGTGAACCGCAGCGCATCACGTCAGCTCCTTGCAACACCTTGTCCCCAAATGTGAGTTCGATGAAATTAAAAGATATTATAAATAATATAAATATTATAGTAATTAAATAACATACAGACTCAAACAGATAATTTGGGATAATACCTTCATAATAATAAGCAAGTAAGTTAGCTGTGCAAAGGAATATACAAAATATAATAAATACAATCAGTTATGTATCCTCCTCGCGTTGTGTTCTTCATTACTGAGGGTCGTAATGCCCCCATGGAATCATTTTTTCTCTGACAACCTGACATCGCCAAAGACAGGCACAGGTGGCGATGTGGAATGCCTCATGGAGTTTAGTGTCTAGAGCTTTGCTGATCTTGTCAGACCATCTGATAGGGCTTCGACCTCTGGAATGTTTGCCGTCGATTTTGCCATTTACCATTAGCTGTTCGAGGCTTTGGCAATCTTTCCTGGCAATGTGACCAAAGAACTCCAGTATCCTGTGGAGACAGATGGTAGACAGCCTGGTTTTAACATTTAACTCCTGTAGGATGGACGCATTGCTGCGGAAGGCAGTCCACGGAATATGAAACATTTTTCTCCAGCACCACATCTCAAATGCGTCAATTCGGTCACGGTCAGCTTTCCTCAGTGTCCACGTTTCTGCTCCGTAATTAAATATAGAAAACACGAGTGAATTAACCAATTTGGTTTTGGTTTTCCGTGAGATGTTACGGTCTTTCCATATTCTCTGCAGTTGAGACATTTCGTTTTTGGCCATCCCTATTCGTCTCCTAATTTCTTTTTCGCATGACCCTGTATTGCTTATGTTGGCGCCTAAGTAGATAAAGTCTTGGACAGTTTCAAGGTTAAGAGCCCCCATAAATTGTAGTTTATTGGGACGGTCTACTACCATAAGTTTGGTTTTGGCATGGTTGATCGAAAGACCCAATTCTCTCAAGGGCATTTATCATTTCAGCTTCACTTGCAGTCACGAGTGTTGTATCGTCTGCGTAGCGGAGGTTTGTTATTTTGGTTCCACCAATTCTAACTCCACCCTTCCAGTCTTCACAGGTCCGCCTGATTATGTATTCTCCATAAACGTTGGAGAGAATAGGGGACAGAATGCAGCCCTGCCGCACACCTTTACCAAAACTGAAGGGTCCAGAAGCGTATTTATCGACCTTCACTGTGCCCTCGCTGCTCAAGCGACTGAATAACAGCTACCAGGTGTTGGGGCACATCCAGCTCTGCTAGTACCTTCCACAGGTGTGACCAGATAACGCAGTCAAAAACTTTACTGTAGTCAATGAAACACAAGATGACAGGTGTGTTGTACTCATATGAATTTTCTATCAATTGGCGAATATTAAGAATTTGGTCGCGAGTGCCTTTGCCCTTCACAAAACCTGTTTGTTCCTGAGGGATTTGCTAGTCCAAGAAGTGTCGAATTCTGTCGTTAATGATGTGCAGCAGAACTTTACTGGCATGAGATATGAGAGCCAGCGTTCTGTAACTGTCGCATTTGGAAGTAGAACCTTTCTTATGTAGTGGGAGAATAGTTCAATCGCCAGGCCACTTGCCAGTATGCCATATGTTATCACAGATTTTATGTAGTATCCCTGATGAAATGAAGTTGAGTAGTGTTAAAGTTATGTATAATAATTAATAAATGCACGAATTAGTACTGTTAAATATTAAATGTAAACATTTAAAGACATAACAAATAAATATATCTTATACCTTTAAACGAGCAATTCTTGTATATATATATATATATAATCTATTATATAAATTAATATACATTCGGCTTTTACTATTATCCGATACTGTTGTTTTGGTCCAAAATTTACGTATAGCCTCCGTTCTTCCCATTTATGGAAACATACATTACTCTTGGACAAAGTAGACAAAATTATACGTAACACATTAACATCAATCCTTAACGTGGCTCTGGACGACCGAGCTTGGTTACAAGCCACACTTCCCATTCGTTTGGGTGGTCTCGGCGTCCGCAAAATTTCTAGTATTAGTTTACCGGCGTTCTTGTCCTCGGTCCACGGTACGGAGAAATTAACCAGGAAAATCTTATCATCCTCACTGGTTGATTTTGAAGTACCGTGCTTGACCGATGCTGAGAACGCCTGGAAAATGGCTTGTCCCAATACGGTGTTGCCCGTCAATCCGTCTTCCCAGAGACAGTGGGACGAGCCGCTTTGCAGTTTGACACGGAAAAACCTTTTGAATACGTCTGTCAATACTGCCGAGCGTGCTCGTCTTTTGGGTGTGGGCGAATGGGAGTCGGGACTTTGGCTTCAGGCACTTCCGTCATCCAACGTAGGCACTATGTTGGATGACGTAAGTTTCCGTTTCGCCACTTGCCTGCGCTTGGGCGCTCCATGTGTTGCTCCTCATCGGTGTCATTGTGGTGAAGCAGTTGACAGCCTCGGACACCATGGTCTGTCTTGCTGCAGGAGTGCAGGTCGCATAGCACGGCACGCCAATATTAACGACATTATCCGTCGTGCTCTTGCCACCGCCGGCGTGCCAGCTGTACTAGAACCGAATGGTTTGGCACGCGACGACGGGAAGAGACCAGATGGCATGTCGCTATTGCCATGGAAGATGGGTAGGCCTTTGGTATGGGACGCAACTTGTGTCGACACCCTTGCTCCATCCCATCTTCCTAGCTCGGCGGGCTGTGCTGGCGCTGCCGCTGCGGCCGCGGAGGCCCTCAAGCGGCGCAAATATAGTAACCTCATTGGTTGCTATGACTTTGAGCCGTTTGGGGTCGAAACGCTCGGGCCATGGGGTCCGAGTACACATCTTTTGTTTAAAGAAATTGCCCAAAGGCTGGTCGACGCTTCGCGTGACCAGAGGGCTGGCTTATTCTTTGGCCAAAGAATAAGCGTTGCCATCCAGCGTGGTAACGCTGCCAGTCTTCTGGGCACGCTTCCGGATGACGGTGATGAGGAGGAATATTTTGACGCCTAAGTGATATTTTTGAATAATTTGTATTTTAATAATTTTGTATATAGGTAGTTAGTTTTGTCTTTAGATTTGTATGTTTTTAGTTTAGTTTTATATTGTATATATTAGGTTTAAATGTAGGTAAATGATATTTGTGTATAGATAAATAATTTAATTGTATAATGTATGTAATAAATTTCACTTGAACTTTTGATATATTGTATACATAATATATTATGTTATATGCACAATAGGTATGTTATTTGTGTGATTGCATGCGTAATGGTTAAATATGACTGATCATGTATCCTCTTTATGTCCCATGTTTGCAAAATAAATATCTCCTATATAATCTGAATCTCGGAAACGGCTCCAACGATTTTCATGAAATTTAGTATGCAGGGGGTTTCGGGGGCGATAAATCGATCTAGCTAGGTTTCATTTTAAAAAAATGTCGTTTTATCCGTGTTTTTAGGCAATGAAAAGCTGCTACAATATTATTAGAATACGAAAGTAAATTTCGCCACTGTTTACAATGTTATAATAGCTCAGGTGGGAAATCGGGCGGTCACGAAATCCTGAAAACCCTGGTTCGAGTCCTGCTGATTATTTTTTCCCTTTTTTTTAAGTTCCTTCTTTTTTTTACAAGCTTTTATAATTTATTTTTCTTTTTATACGCTTTTATTTAACTTGCAATGTTTGTATGTATGTATGTTCGGTTGAAATTTTGCAACTGAATTTTGAATCACTTCCTCTTATCCTAAGGATTTGAATTTAAAAATGTTGGTTCATTTCCGATGACAATACATTTTTTTGGTTAGCATGACCTTAGCAGCACAGACACGAATTTTGGGTACGCATTTTATTGTGATAGCTGGTTTTAAGTTTTGCCGTGACATGGTTGCTGCACTCAGGGTTGGGTCCTGACTAGGGAACTCCTCAATGTTTAGCAGCACAGACACGAAATTTTGTGTACGCGTTTTACTATGATAGCCGGTTTTAAGTTTTACCGTGACATGGATGCTGCTCTCAGGGTTGGGTCCTGACTAGGGAACTCCTCAATGTTTAGCAGCACAGACACGAAATTTTGTGTACGCGTTTTATTATGATAGCCGGTTTTACGTTTTACCGTGACATGGTTGCTGCTCTCAGGGTTGGGTCCTGACTAGAGAACTCCTCAATGGTTAGCAGTACAGACATGAAATGTTGTATACGCGTTCAATTATGAAAGACCGTTCTAAATTTCAACATGATATACCGACTAAAAAATAAATAAATGAATAGTACAAAAAACATTTTTAAAAACAAGCTTTTATTTAAATGGTCTAAAAAGAAGATAATAAACTTTAAATTAAATCTATCCCATCAATTTATTACATTATACAACTAATTTATATAAATATTATAAAAGCTTGTCGGGAGATACTAAATAAACAAGAATGCAATATGTATGTACAATAACTAATAAATGTAAAGTGTAGTAATTCTAAGAAAAAATGTACCTATGTACTTCATAAAATTGTATTTCTCGCGACAAACTTTTATATTGTTTTAATAAATTAGTTGTATAATGTAATAAATTGATGGGATCGATTTAATTTAAAGTTTATTTTCTTCTTTTTAGACCATTTAATTCCTTTTTTTTTCTAACCAAAAATCAAGATTTACCAAAAAAAAAACCGAGCTAAGCTCGGTCATCCAGGTACTGAATACTAATATGCATAAGAATATATAAAAAAATATTAATAATAATTGCACTAAGAAAGCCGAGAAAGATAAGAAAGCCGAGAAAGATAAAGAGATTAAATATCAAGACTTGGCACACGAGGTTGTCTACCTGTGGGAGGTTGCCTCAGCAGTTGTTGTACCGATAGTCGTTACGGCCAATGGCTTAATAGCCAAGAGCCTCGACCAACACCTGATGAGGCTCTCGTTGGGCAGCTGGGTCAAGGGCCTGATACAGAAAGCGGTACTTCTGGACACGGCACGTATTGTCAGGAAGTTCCTCTCTCTGAGGCCCTGACCACCGGTAGCTTGGACCCTGTTCCCGATGCCAGTGGGCTAGTATTTTTTATATTTTTAAATGTTTTTGTATAATTTTTATAGAAATATTTAAAATGTAATTTATATGTGTATTTAGCGAATAAAGAAAATAATAATTGCACTAACAATAATTATGTTAACGTAATATCCACTTTTACTTTGTAATCTAAAAGCGTATGTACTATTAGAAATAAATGATGAAATAAAGGTTTTTTTTATTATTATTTTATTTAGGTTAGCTGTGCATTGATGTACTCGTATTGTGTAATGGATAGGCTCGACAAGTGCGCGCGTGGCGAGGGCGGCGTGCAGCGGCATCACCGTGCACAGTTCTGGTGCTAGCTCACAACGGTTCATTTCGTCATTTGAATACTCCCGTCCCCGCGCCCCGCCTTCCCGCGCCCCTGTGTTTGTCGTGTGCCATTTTTTGCAGCGAGTACTTAGCTAATGAGCTTGACAATATCAGCTACACTTGCAGAAGACACCATCGCGTCACGGATACAAAAATCTTTCCATTCCTATTAATCGCGTCAGTAGCGAGAGAAAACTGTCAGTGTTTTCCTAATAAAAGAATCGTGTACTCAATAAAAAAAACTTATTTTATACCCGACAACGTAAAGATTTTTTTAAATTCGTGGTTTTCATACTTTTTAGTAATAAATAAGATAATAATACCAGTATTGAAAAGTTAGACTCCGCTTTGTGGGTAAAAACGAATATCCAATTACCAAAACCTATGAACACAATGATAGTATCTCATTTATAAATTGTGAATTTCTCGCAATTGCAAATGTTATATATACCGCGTATCACTCTTGAATTATGACATTTTGAATATTCAACGACTACCAGCGATCGGTTCTGGCACACGAGTAGGTACTATTCAATAGACTCAACAACATAAAAACAGTATTAACAGTTTGGGAGAGGCGTGGCCCAGCGGCGGGACAGAATAGGCTGACACAAAAAACAACAAAATATTGTTTGATGTGTTTTCAACAAACTTCCCGGAGGGACTGTTGCACGGTCGCTTTTTGTACGCAATGACATAAAAATACTTGGTAAATCTGTTCACTATGGTCGTTGTTTTGAGGAAATATTTTGTTTAATGAATAAACTCACATAATAAGTGTGACAACCCGGCCTGCCGCGGATCTCATTATATCATTCACGCGAGATTTTTTCCCAAACTCATAATAAACTCCAATACCCCGCGTAGCGCACACTCCTCTCGCAGGATAATTAATTACCCCTTCATGAATATTAAAAGACGGAAAGTAGAAGTTCTGTGTCTGTATCATGTAATCGGTATAATTATGTGTGCGAGCGACCACACTGACCCCTATTATCCGGAATACCACGCGCGACGTCTCCGATGGGCCGACGAGCTTGCGCCAACACAAGGATACGTTTATGCATAACATTAATAGCATAATCCATCATTACGTACCGTCCCCACTGCTGGACACCGGCTTAGTCCACCAAGCTGGCCTGATGCGGGTTGGCGGTATACACACACCATCGAAGAACTTTTTGGAGCCCTATAGGTGTACCGTTTTCCTGACGATGTATTTCCTTCACCGTGTTAACCCAAGCGATAATTAAATTCGGATCCGCACATGAATTCGAAAAGTCAGAGTTGCGGGCCGGGTTCAATTTATTTCAGACTCTCCTGCATGGAAGGTAGGTGTTCAAACTGTTCAATCTGTGCGATTGAACAGTTTGAACAGTTTGCCTGCTGTCGTTTTTCCACTTAAAAATGTAGCATTACAGTTGAGTCGTGTAGCAGTTTAGTTGTGTACTGTCAGTGAAGTAGTTGAGTGTAGGTCACGTTTGGGAAGACAGGGGTCAGGGCGACATACTCGCCCCCGGACCCCATCACACGTACAAAGTGTTCGCCATCGCTCAGGCGCGCCGTGCCGCGCCGCCTCGCTCCGATAAGAACGTGTCTCTTGTGGAAATGGCAGCTCTTACTGCCGCCAATATCTCTCGGTCGAGATTAAAACGCGCGGCGTGTGCATGACGCGCGTTTATCAAACGCCGCGCCTGACGCAGCCGACACAGCTTACACTGCTAAGCCGCGCCACCGGCCGATGAGTATTATTGTTACAATCTGGTGATTAGTAGCAGCGACGTGAAGCAGGCGGATTGATGATTACGCTGAGATGTAATTGATACTGCAGCTACAGCGGCCGCCCGGCGCGCGGCGCACCTCGACGCTGAACACTCAACAGTTCTGTTTTAACTATAGAGTGACATGACTAACGCTAGCTACTGCTTACAACAAAATAAAACAAAACTGCTTCGTTGGTGTAGTGGTCGCAAGCGCGACTGCTGATCGTGAAGTCCTGGGTTCGATCCCCAGGTCGAGAAAAGTGTTATTGGGTTTTTCCGTGTGGAAATCCTCAGTAGCAGCCCGCAGTTTGGATTTGTACCCGGTTGATGGCAATAGGCTCGCCCTCTATTACAGGGTCTTAAACATAACGGCGAAAAGAGGGTGTTACTATACATCTCTATCCAACCCTTCTGGGAATACAGGCGTAATGTTATGTTAAAACGACATTTAAATATTTATTTGCATACCATCTGCAGGTACATCTAATCCTGTTATAAAAGTGCTGTACCTATACTGAGTTCCCTTTTACAGGTGTTAAATGCAGCTGCAGGTTCAAATAACCCCAATTTCCATAAAATTTTGCGAATTCTCCAAATTTCGTTACACCTAGTCGGCGACTACCTTTGAACGTGTTTTAAGGAAATTGGGGCAATTTGGGTAAGTACTCAAAACGTGCATTTTAAATAACAATAACATTTTTAATATTAATTAATAATGTGTTTTTTTATTTATTTTCAGTAATGTTATTGCGGTCTACCTCGACCCTACGTTTCGTGCTGTTGATCATTACTTGAGTCTTCGATCTATTTATTGAAAGTTCAACTTCAAGACTTGCAGGCTTGCTCAGATCTTGGAGCATCTGTTCCGAAGGCGATGTGGAGAATATTACAATGTCATCTGCAAAGCGAAGGTTTGTCAGCATTTTACCGTCAATATCTATGCCTCGTGATTGCCACGAATTCGGTAACTTATTGAACAGCTCCTGCAATGCACTTGTGAACAGCTTAGATGAGAGTGGCGCCTTGTTTCACACCCCGTTCTATTTATTGCGGTACATTTGTGCTCCTTTCGGAGCGGACAGGGTTTTTTTACGTATTGTATATTATATACCTATATGTATTTTTCAGATGTTATATAATATACATAGATAGAAAAAATATGTTTATGTAGATCGCTGTATTAATATTTTGTATTAGGAGAATACACAGCTACCTGCGGCAGCTACGTACAAAGGAACAAAATAAAAAGATATCTGCTGTGAATATGTAAATGTAATGTGATGACACGTGGGAGCAACGAGGCAATTTGAGTATTGATCTTGTCAATAACTGTTATTATAAATGTCGGCATATCCCGCATCATAGTCTCAGTGCGTGTGATCCGGTGCGGCGCAGGCGGTGCGGCGCAGGCGGTGCGGCGCGGACCGGGTGTGACGTTACAGACGACCAGTTCCGCTGTGTTTCCATACGCGCGCTCTCTGGGCCAATCTCGAATAATATACGTGCCGCGCTACTCTTTATTGACCGTAAAATATGGCCCATAATCCGGCTGAGTAAAAGTTTAGCGGCTGTAAATCGGTGCGCACCGAGCATGCGCGAGATGTGACGTCACACAGCGGCCGCCGCGCCGCCTTGTACCCGCGTCTGCTCATACTCTTTTTTTTAAACTTAATTCATAGCCTGACACTTTTAACGGAGCAGAAATCAAAAGAAGTCTATGTTCGTATAAGGCAGGCACGGCAGATGCTATACGGGGATTTTATGAGAAAATGTATTAAGATTGATGGTTTACCCACTGTCGAGGGACCCATTTGGGGCGAATAGGCCTGAGCTATTCTCATGACGCCGTTTATGGTGTCCTAAGATGTGTGTTGCGACGATATAAAATATAAATTGAGTGTTATGTGTCGTCACTTGACGTGCAGTGTCCGCGACACGTACATAGGAAACTAATTGGATACGACGGGAAGTTCCGCCCCACGAAACACAAAAGTCTAAATAAAAACAAAAGCTACAGAGCACGAGCGAGCCGCACGCTCGCGCGCTCGAGCGCTCGGTGAGCGGTGAGCGGTGAGCGGTGAGCGGTGCTGGCAACGAATCGTATTTCAATTTAACCACGATTTTAACGAACATCTAAAATTATTTGTAATAACTCTTCTTTATTCACCCCTGAAGGTTTCATAGGATACCTTACATAGAATTTCTAGAACTGACCAAAAGAAGAATGAACATCTCTCTATTGAGCTCCGTTGCGTTGTATACTTACATAGTTGTATACGATTTTGAATGATTACTCAAAATAATTAGACACAAGAGGAGTAACGGTAATCTACTTTCAACAGAAAAAAAAAATAAGAAGGTACCTACCTATTTCCTGCTTACTTACCTTTACAGTTTGGAGGATAATTTTGAAGCAAACAGCTGGGTAATTAAAAAAATACCCGAAACCTCTTAATACTAACTTCGTATCATGATCCTGAACAATGTTTGTTCTACGACTTTGACTAAAACTAAACAGGTTACACAAGTGTGTGATAGCGCCGCCGCGCCGCCTGCACGCGCCGCCTGCACGCGCCGCCTGCACGCGCCGCACAGCCACGCCGCCGCCGCCGCAGCCCCGGCTGCTCGTCGGCGGACTCAGTTAGGACATACAAACTACAGAGTATTTTCATATTTTTGTATGAAAAAAAGTTTCAAGTTATGAAAAGTCGTAGAACAAACGTTGTTCAGGATCATAACACAAAGTTAGTGCTAAGAGGTTTCGGGTATTTTTTCAATTACCCCGTATAGCGGAAATTAATTTCGCATCAAGTTCCAACGTTGTCCTGTAATGTTGACAAAGAAGGAAAAGATAAATAATGGAATCAGGCGTTACTTTGCGGAAATCCATGACATACAAATATACAATAACAATATATACATGACATACAAATATACAATAACAATATATACATGACATACAAATATACAATAACAATATATACATGACATACAAATATACAATAACAATATTTAGTTTTAATTCCGCCAAACTAGTTGATTAAACTTGGATGTAGTATGCAACACAGCCTCCCGCCCGCAAATATATGCAAATGCAGAAAGTGCGACTAATAAAATGCAACAAACACATTCAATAGCATATTTCATTTTTTTGTTGCATTTTATTATTTGTTTTATGCATCCAAGCTTGATCAACTAGTTTGACGGAATTAAAACTAAATATTGTTACATGAAAGAAAAGACAAAAGAAAACAAACAGCCGCCATTGTTGACAACAAAAATAAGACAGTTGGCGGAGTAGTGTGATACAAACTGTTGATATCTTGTCGTAATCGGAATCGCTATCAATTTAATTTTGATAATTATAAAGTCGGCAAAGGTGTAGGCATTGATATAATATTTACCTACTTACGTATCTAGGCTATCGGGTATTTTTTTATGCGGTGCTAGTGCAGGTAGCTTGATCCACAATAACCAAAACCGCGAAAACCAAACATTTTGACAGTTTTCATAAACGAAATGTGCCGAAACTACTTATTCCTGCCCAGTTCAAAAATGTACGTGAACTAACTACTGATCGGTTTATCATGACCTGCATACTATTCGTACTGTGAGCATGTGTGTGAATGTGGCACTAGCCGAGCTGGGTGAATGTGGCACTAGCCGAGCTGGGTGAATGTGGCACTAGCCAAGCTGGGTGAATGTGGCACTAGCCGAGCTAGGTGAATGTGGCACTAGCCGAGCTGGGTGAATGTGGCACTAGCCGAGCTGGGTGAATGTGGCACTGGCCGAGCTGGGTGAATGTGGCACTAGCCGAGCTGGGTGAATGTGGCACTAGCCGAGCTGGGTGAATGTGGCACTGGCCGAGCTGGGTGAATGTGGCACTAGCTGAGCTGGGTGAATGTGGCACTAGTCGAGCTAGGTGAATGTGGCACTAGCTGAGCTGGGTGAATGTGGCACTAGCTGAGCTGGGTGAATGTGGCACTAGTCGAGCTAGGTGAATGTGGCACTAGCTGAGCTGGGTGAATGTGGCACTAGCCGAGCTGGGTGAATGTGGCACTAGCCGAGCTGGGTGAATGTGGCACTAGCCGAGCTGGGTGAATGTGGCACTAGCCGAGCTGGGTAAATGTGGCACTAGCCGAGCTGGATGAATGCGATACCTATGTGATACACCTGTCTAAAATTATTTAAGTATTAAGTAGAGCTCGTTCTGAATGAGTTCATCCCGGAACTACTACACATGAGACGTTTCAACTTTGTGTCAGAGTTGGCAACGCGTCGGCAATCATCTGAGAGTTATGAGTGTATAAAGGCGGCAGTACCCACGTACCACCAGGTGGGATATCAGCTTGTTTGCAAACCAGTAACTTAAAAAAAACATGCCATTTATGGCGTCATAAGATACGGGTAGGGTGATTATAAAAATTAAAAGTGAAATACAAACGTAAGACTGAATTATTAGTAGCTTCGTATCGTCACTTGATAATTGATATCCTGTGACCGTGACTTATTAGCAAGCTAATTGGTCATCGGCGCGGGAAGCACCGCGCGCCGCAACGGGCCGGCCGGGCGGCCGCGTGCGCGTCACGGACATAATACTCAAACATTACAGTACTGTGTGTATTATAAGGACGAACGAAGATTTAGTTTGTGTACATACTGTAACAGAATGAGGATACGGTTAAAGTCTAACTGACTTTATTGACAGATGTCGTCTATGATGGAAGTACCCATACAACCACTAAGCATACATCACATGTTTCCTTATCAAATTAGGGCCAATAACTTAAAAAAGCAAGTAAATACTTAATTATACTTAAGCAAATAAAAGATTAATCTAACACAATAACAAATTGACAACATTTGTAATGCTGATATATGTATTTCCTTCGACCTAGCACCTAGCATAACTTATTTTCGGTCGAGCCGATGCGTCCGGCGGCAGAAAAGTTCGCAGCTCTGGCTTCGACCAGTGATCACACACGTCCTCAAACTCGTCACTAACTAGGTATGACTTCAGGTTCCGCCAGCCTTGCGCTACCACAACTCACGCCAGCTCCCTTCGCCTCGGGTTGTGTATCGTGACTTTAGTGTCTTCACGGCAATCTTTGCGTTGCCGTCAGCGTGAGTTCTGTACGGCCCTGCCCGACCTGCAATACTACCACGGGTGCAGCGAAGTGCACGCAGGCGCGGCTTGCACCGGCCTGCAATACTACCACGGGTGCAGCGAAGTGCACGCAGGCGCGGCTTGCACCGACCTGCACGCATCGCACGCGTGACAATTAGTGTCTTCTAAGTCTTTATCCATGTTAGGCCAGAAAACGTAGCCCTGAGCAATGTTTTTCAATTTTATTCATGCCTAAATGACCGCTATGAATATGAAATTTTAAAATCTCCGATCGCAATTTTAGTGGAATTACAGCTCTATATTTGTGAATAATGCATCCACGATCTGAAAATAAGTGTTCTCTACGAGAGTTATGTAGGCTATGTCCCTACTTTAAGAAATAAATGAGTAACCCAACCCAACCCTATAGAGATAAGGTTAAGCTCTAAAAAAATACATTGGCATAAGATTCAGTTGCAAATATACTACCCAGCTGTAAAGACGTGTGTGTTTTTTAAAAGCACATCCCGGCCGATCCACAAACACTCAAGCAAAAATTTCTCTTCATCACAACTTACTAGCCAGTGCCGACCAACCAAATAAGTAACCTAGCACCCTACACAGAAGCGGGTCTCGCTAAGTCCCTTTAGTCACATCATTACAATCTAAAGGTAATATATCCTTAATAAAATGTAAATATTCTATGTTCGAAGTGGGTGGCCGCTCATGTGACAAAGACAAACGCGACAAACTATCAGCAGAACCGTTATGCGCTGACTTCACAAATTCAATGAAAAAATCATAGTCGCGCAGCTCAACGCTGCAGCCGACCAGCCGCAGTGTGAGGGAAACCTTTGACGACACGTTTGGTGCAGTGGCTGAGCGATTGGCTTCTGCGCTACGGGTTGTGGGTTCGATTCCCGCACGGAACAAATATTTGTATGGCCTACAGATAGTTGTTCCGGGTCTGGATGTTTGTGCGTGTGAAGATTTGTGTCTGTAAACACACCCACGATACAGGAGAAATCCTAGTGTGAGGCAACGTTTTTATATTAAAAAAAACCTTTTTTCACTATAACTATACGTAAGGGGCTTGTGGTCGAAACACAAAACAAACCGCCTACCGAAAAGATAGTGATGGTGCTTTGTGATGCCATAACAAATGGTATCGTCTTGTTTTTCATAAAATCATTTGTACTATTATTGTTTTCCATAATCGTCCCCCGTCATAATACCTATTTACTTGCACTATTATCATTTATACCAATAACGCTTGTCATATCAACTTATAAGTCATAACTTTTATTTGCCATAAAATAAGTTTCCATAATAACATAATTATGTTATAATCATTAGTTTCTATAAATAACACATTACATAATCGATACTTGACATAAGCAACATTTAATATAATTTAGAAACGTTTATTATTTGTACAAAAAATAATGTCATTAGGGCATTTGATCTGTAATCAAACGATTTATTACAGCAAACAATCTTTAGACAATAAACAGTTTGTCAAATTCGTAACGTTTAGGTTAGGTTAGGTTAGAACTGTGACCACACAACGCGCGAAGGCGAGCGAGCGAAGCGAGCGTGCGGGGGCAACGGCCCCCGAGCGCCAGATTTCCTCTTTTGCAAAGCAAGCATGCGTGGTAGATTAGGTTTATTTTTAATTTCCTTGATGAATATCATGGTGAATAAATATTATGGAAAACGACATTATTGAAAATGAAAAAAAAAATAGAGCAAATAAATTCATGGATTAAAATTATTATGACACTTGATCGATTATAACCAATGAAATTAGTGAAAATAACTATTTCACTTCAGTAGCTCAAACATGTAGGTTTTGCTGCCTGAAATCAGTGAGCAAAATGCGATTTTGCTCACTGAGTGAGACCAAGTAACTTTTTAAAAAAAAATTCAGAAAGCCGCGAATGTCTTATTCAGCCTTGGGTTAATCATACAATTCGAAATATTCACACTCTATCTCTTTCCCGCCATTAGAAAGAGAGACAAAGACCAGCCCTTTCGAAGTTCCGATTTTGAATTCGACCTCAAAGACAAACACGTTCGGAATTTCGTACTAACTAAAGAAATTTTGCAAAAAGATAATTATGTCTTTTAATGTAATTTATTGAATTTTTAACTTATTGTTGTATTTAAATGAAAATAAGTATTTACTGCAAATAAAACTGATATTTAACCTGTAAATATTTATTTCTAGTTTCAATAATGTTACGTAATATATTTTGAATAATAAAATATCATGGGTGCTATTTCCGAACACGCCTTAATTTAAATAAAAGAGCGGGAATAAAATTTCGTGGCTGGCGTAAAGAGTTGAATAAGTTAAAAATATTAAAATAATCGTAAAATATGAGTGAAACTAGCGACGAGAACAGTATTTTAACACCGGAAGAGTTAAAACAACAAGTTATTAATGCAGAATTAAGTTTCCTACCTGAGAAGTCTCGCGAGAAATATCTGAAAGCATACCATGTCTTCAATGAATGGAGACTTACAAAGGGCGCAAGCAGTTTTAAGGAGACGGTGTTGCTATCTTATTTTTTAGATTTATCACAGACGAGGCGATCATCTATACAATGTGGAGTATTTACTCAATGTTGAAAGCTACTTTAAAAACAAAACATAACGTGCATATTGAAACATCGCAAAACTATAATGATTTTTCCGTTGCCACGGCAACCGAATTATTAAAATTTCAAAAAAAAAAAAAAAATTTAAATTAGACTTTAAATTTTTACATTATTTTGATTCACAATAAATAGTTAGGTATTTCAATATATTCCTGTTTATTATTTTATCTCCTAAAGTGTTCTCGCTGCTGAAGTGAAAAGTTATGTGTGTTACACGAGAGCAAAGTTTTTTGCATCTCGTGCCTTTGAACCCCTCGCCGCACTCAGGATTCAAAATCAGCATTCGCAGCAAAAAACGACTTTGCTCTCTTGTTGCACAAATAACTATTATGTAATTTCACGATTATGGCAACTGAAGCGTCATTTCTTATGAAATTATGGCAAATACAAGTATGGTATATAAAATTATTGCATTTTCTATTATGGCAAACATTAGTAAAGCATAACAAATGGCTAGGGCCTCTGCCAAGCTGGCTATAGTAACGCTCAGTAGCGCTGAGAGTGCGTGTAGCTAGCGGACTGTTCGTTGCCGACGTTGTAGCGATGCGCCAGGGTGGCGCCTACACCGACGCTACTGTCCACACACAACGCGAATCCTAATTCCACTTGGGTGACCAGTCAGTTCACCAAACATTAATTCAAAAATGTTTACTTGACAAGCAACGATTGGCAAAAACATTATTTGTCATTTCATCATTCTACAACAACAAGTTTAACAAATATTTCACTTAGCAAAATAATTATCCGATAAACTTTATCGGATAATTATAGTCGCCATCGAGTAAGAAGCGAGTTGTGCTCTTTTATATTCATGATCCATTGTAAGGGTCTACGATCTGTAAAGATTTTAAACTTTCGCCCGAATTTATATTTAGTAGAAACGTGATTTATCCTAATGAATCGAAATGAGAAATGAAAAATGTATAAATGATTAAATATCATCTGATGCATTTGTTAAAAGAATTGTTTGCCAAATAAATGTTTGTAAAACGAGTGTTTATAAAATAAAAAAATTGCGGAATAAGTTGTTTTCGAAATAAATAGTATACGAAACGTTGGTTGTAAAATGAAAATTTGTCAATGGAGTTTTGGTGAAACTTTATTGAACCTTCCACTTGATATCTTTTCTCAAAAGATTGTGCAACGGGTGACGCAAAAAGCTTAAATTGGGTATAAACCCATTAATTAGTAGCACTGAACCTCACACTTTAGTCCCCGTGTGTATTTATTTTACCATAAACTCATTTCAATCCTTTCGCAGTAGTATGCGATTATTTACTATAGTTTGGCCTAGCGTAACCATATGGTCACACTCAGACAGTTTTTTATTAATTTTTTATCATATATTTTTTATTAATATTAATGCCTTAAGACTCCCTTAATCGAAAAAGAAACTTGGTCCTTAACGGATATAGCAAGTTAGCAGCACATTGACATATTTAGTGGGTGCACATCGGACATGAGCCCCCACCGCTCTTCACAACCAGACGGTGTCGACTGTGTGGAGCCGCTCTCAAGGATCACACACATTTTCTTTTGCTTTTGCCCAACGCTTATAGCAAGCTTCTTAGCCTGAATAAATCAAAATCTAATCACCGAATGTTAATCTATATCTATACATATAATACATTTGTACACTGTGTCACTGTGTGTCTTAAATAGGAAATATTTAAAACAAATTGCGTGGGTTAAAGGATAACCAATAGATAATCATTTTTGCGTTGGTCGGCTTCTTTGTGCTCGTTGAACGTAAAGAATACTGACTCAATGCGGTTGATAAATGATTTTTATTTCAGCAAATAAATCTGTTACTGACGCTTTTACAAGTCAATGTAATGTTTTTAAGACTAGATGGCGTCGGCATTTCTTATCTGACTAGCTCTGAGAAGAAAAGCCGAAACAAACTCAGAGATCAAGATCTCTTTTAAAGTCTAGACAATGTGGTATAAAAACAGTGTAGGGCAACGCCTGGAAAGCCTTTTGAGGAAATTGCCATAGCAGGTTTAAGTTGACCTGTCCTAGCTGACGGCACGCATGCATCAGCCATCGTGTAGCTCAAACCTTATTTTAGGGAGCTCAACAACTCGATGCACGACGCTGCCAATCAGATGGACATTTGCGTAGGTCACAAAAAAAACTCAAAACCGCCAAACAGTTACAAAATTCGTGTATGAAACTAGCCTACATGGTACTCGCATTCACTATCTAATTTAAAATAAAAAAAACAACAATAGATGTCAAAAAGATAAAATTAAAAATAATATAATATCATAAAAATAATGTCAATGATTACCATGATGTGCATAACACATGACAACAGCGAGCGGCTCAATTCCAAGCATTTTTATCGTCCAGATAAGCTTTAACTTTATAGAAACCCTTTTCGCAAAGTTTCTGATTTACATAGGACTTAAATTTATTAAGACTTAGGTCTTGAATATTGCTTGGAATTTTGTTATACACTTTGGCACCTAAATGAGTTATTAATTTTATGGAGCCTAGTCATTGGTAGGATAAGTTTATTTTTAACCGACTTCAAAAAGGAGGAGGTTCTATATTCGATTAGTTTTTTTATGTATGTACACCGATTACACTGAGATTTATGATCCGATTTACGTGATTCTTCTTTAGTTTAATGCGGAATAGTTGCCATTTGGTCCCATAAAAAAATAACATAGTTTGGCCCAGTAGTTTTAATTTAATGAATATTTTTATTTTTTTATGAACATTTTAGTTTACGTGGATGATGTAGGGGAGAAGTGGCATGAAAGAGCCAGTTTACTAAACAGAGCAAAAAAAAATACTTTTAATGAAAGAAATGATGTTTTTTTTCTTCAATTATTATTTATTTATTAAAGAATGTAATTTCATACGAAAAAACCTCGAACAATGTAAAAAAACCAATGAAACATTCATTTTTAAAAGTGTGTCTTTTGGCTCTTTCATAACATTTCGGTATTGAAAGAGCTACTAGAAGTTATGAAAGAGCCAGTCTGTATTATAAAGTGTAATTGTGAAAATTATGCAAAATAATAATAATTGCACTATTAAAAAAAACAAAAAGACAATTTTAACAAACCCTTTTTAGAAACTAATGACATTTTTAAGAAATTATTAATTTTATCAGTCATTTTAAGTAATTCTAACAGTCGCTTTAATCTTAACATATTATTCAGTCTATTATATACCGTATATAATCTTAACATATCAGAGGCGGATTATTTTTTATCAATAGCAAATAATATTAAACAAAATAACAAATAATATCTTCTATCAAAAACAACATCGTTAAATCATTAAAAAATATTTTCTTTCATATCAATAATTGTTTTATTCATTACTTTGAGCTTTTAAGTCTTAACTATCTACTTGCTTAAGTTTAAGATTCAGACTCTTCAGGAACTTTGTAATTCTGTTTAAATTAGAAACATATATTGCAAAAAAACATTTTTTTAAATGTAATTAAACAAAATTATGCAAAATAATAATAATTGCAGTATTAATTGCTAAGTATGCCCTCGATATATTTGAGACAAATGCAGTTTGGTTTATGGACTGGCCTTTCTCCAAAACTTCACTGACTGCTTCTTCAATTACTGATTTTTCGGATCTTTTTAGTTTTTTTGGTCCAGGCTTTTTCATAATGCAATATCTGAAGCAAATAATTTTTATAATATATGAAAAAAATGCATTATTGTTATTATTTTATTTTATTTACAAAATTCAAATGCAGGGTTACGAAAGAGCCGGTTGTGAAAGAGCTAGCTCTTTTGTGGCCCATTTACCCGGCTCTTTCATA
The DNA here is from genome assembly GCA_910594945.2 of Amphipyra berbera. Classification (NCBI taxonomy): domain Eukaryota; kingdom Metazoa; phylum Arthropoda; class Insecta; order Lepidoptera; family Noctuidae; genus Amphipyra; species Amphipyra berbera. The sequence continues at coordinate 22,751,082 of OU343123.1, read as the reverse complement.
ACTTATTCTTTAAAAAAATATATCCTTAAAAATAACAACAATATCAAAACTTTTGCGGCTCAGTTTGTACGCAGCTGCAAGGCCAAATATATGCACTAACTCAATCTACAAGCCATTTACCTATATTTGTTTCCAATAAGATACCAAAAAACAACTTAAATGAAGCAAAATACTTACTTTTTAGTGCGAAAAACTTTGACTCAATGTGCGTCCGTTGGTTTCGGCGAACTGTCAAATGTTTTTGGGTGACGGGAAATCAGTGTTGCTACTTAAAAATAAAGTTACCAACCAAATCCGTTCCTAAACTACCAAAATAATGTAAGTGGCTCTTTCAAAACCTGGCTCCTTCATGCCACTTCTCCCCTAATTATTCTACCTGATGTAATCTAGAAAAATCCTACTGTAGTTTACAGAACAACCTACTACAGACACTAAAAAGTAAAAAAAAAAACTACGCTTAAAAACCGATTTCAAAAACTAAAAAGTATAAAATAACTTAATAAAGATTTAATTTAATACACCTCTTATGCAAACCTAATACCTTTACAGTTTCAGAAGTCGGTGCCTTCAATTTGGTTCAGCGTGGATTAGCTTGGATTATTTTATACTTTTTAGTTTTTAACCGACTTCCAAAAAAAGGAGGAGGTTCTCAATTCGTGTTTTTTTTTTTTTAAATGTTTGTTATCGCAGTACACCCTCATTTGTGAACCGATTTGAAAAAATCTTATTTTGTTTGAAAGAGTATTCTTTCGAAATGGTCCCATTTAAATTTGGTGAAGATCTGCTAAAGAACTTCGGAGATAAACAATGGAACTCCTCAATGACGAACAGTACTCATAATGTGATGATGTGATTATGTGTAAGAGCAGCGTCTTTAGCAGCCACTAAAATGAATGAAATAAAAAACATTTTAAGAAAAATAAAACCGACTTCAACAAAACGAAAAAGTAATAAAATAATTACCATATTATAAAAGTGACAGATTCAGAAGTCGGTGCCTTTAATTTGGTTCAGCGTGGATTAGCACCGGCTTCTGAATCTGTCACTTTTATAATATGGTAATTATTTTATTACTTTTTCGTTTTGTTGAAGTCGGTTTTATTTTTGTTAAAATGTTTTTTTCGAAGTCGGTTTTTTTAAACGTAGTTTTTTTACTGTTTCTAGTATTGACGTTATGAATGTCGCTGTTGACTTTTATGGACAAATATTGTGCGTATCTCGGAGTAATATTAAGTTTTTGTTTCATTGTAATCGTTTCGCTCCATTAAAAGATAAATTACATTTTAACGTAATCAAGAAAGAAACGAGCATCATTTGTTGTACCATATTTGCTCAATAGATGAGGCGTTACGTGTAGGTATGTTAAATCGCGTTATCAATTTTCCGTTTAGTTTTAAACGTGTAGATAAAGGTTCCGGTCAGCTTTTGTTATTCCATAACCATTAACAAGGCGCAGGGCCACACACTACGCGTTGCTGGTGTATACCTTAGTGCCAGCTGCTTCTCGCACGGTTAGCTCTATGTGGCTCTCTCCCGTGTACCTGTGTAACCTGAGCAATCTTTAAGCACACATCCCTGGTAGTTCTACTGCTAACATTGTTTACAGGGAAACCTTATTTTAATGGATCTGACTACTGACAGAAATACGACACATTTAGTTTAGTAAATATCCTAAATTTCAAACCTAACAACTAAAAATCGGGTTCCCTTTTAATTGCATAATTATTTAATTCCGAATCTACTTTGGCATAACGAGTTAGGCATAATAATACTTTGACATAATATTTTGGGCATATTGTTTAGATAGGCATTACTATCATTTGACTATATTGTTTAGATAGGCATTACTATCATTTGACTATATTGTTTAGATAGGCATTACTATCATTTGACTATATTGTTTAGATAGGCATTACTATCATTTGACTATTGTTTAGATAGGCATTACTATCATTTGACTATATTGTTTAGATAGGCATTACTATCATTTGACTATATTGTTTAGATAGGCATTACTATCATTTGACTATATTGTTTAGATAGGCATTACTATCATTTGACTATTGTTTAGATAGGCATTACTATCATTTGACTATATTGTTTAGATAGGCATTACTATCATTTGGCTATATTTTTTAACTGACTTCCAAAAAAGGAGAAGGTTCTCAATTCGTCTGTATGTTTTTTTTGTTTTTTTTTAATGTTTGTTACCTCATAGCTCCGCCATTTATAAACCGATTTAGTTTTTTTTATTTGAAAGGATATACTTGCAGATTGGTCCCATTTAAATTTGGTGAAGATCTGATGAAGAACTTCGGAGATAGACAATAGAACTCCTCAATGACGAACAGTACGCATAATGTGATGATGTGATTATGTTAAGAGCAGCGTCTTTAATAGGTCCAACCATATTTTAATTAAGGTCACTAAAACGAAAAAAATAAAAAACATTTTAACAAAAATAACACCGACTTGAAAAAAACTATGAAAAGAATAAAATAATTACCATATTATAAAATTAACAGTCTCAGAAGTCGGTGCCTTCAATTTGGTTCAGCGTGGATTAAATTAGCACCGACCTCTAAAACTGTTAATTTTGTAATATGGTGATTATTTTATTCTTTTCATCGTTTTTTTGAAGTCGGTTTTATTTTTGTTAATTCCGTGTAATTTTGTGTTGCAGAAAGTTATTAGGCATAGTATTTTATTCGTCTAATAGTTATTAGATATTATCCAATATAACTTGGGTACTACATTGTGACAGTAGGTTGAGGTGCGGCGGGGGGCCCTCGGGCCACCCTTAAGCCGTAAACATGTTTATTTTATATACGAAACTTATTTCACTCAGCACTAATATGCCGATGAACATTATCTATACTAATACATATTATAAAGAGGAAAGATTTGTATTTTTGTATGTAATGAATAAACTTAAAAACTACTGGACCGATTTCAAGAATGCCGTTAGAAAGCTACATTATCACTGAGTAACATAGGCTACGGGCGGAGCCGCGCCGTGAGGACACAGCTAGTGCTTTAATATTGTTATACGTTTATAATATTATACTTTAGATTAATATGCTTCTAACTCGTAACGCTAACAGTAATTATGGTTAAAAAAATTATACCTATACATTTATACAGAATTAATATTATGCGTAACGATCACTAGGATAAGTGAAAGTATGCCATGATACATTATGACATTAAATTTCATGCGAATCAATAGTGAGCCACTAAAAATCTACTCTAGTTAATATATCGTTAAGAACATAGGATACCCGAAGCTATGTTAGGTTTCTTTATCAATATATGATAGCACATATTTCACCAATTTTTTGTATTTGTTCATAGTTGTTAGAATAAAGAAAGATTTAATCATCTAATAAATAAGTACAGTGCGGCACTAAAGCGTCCCGCCAGTTTGTAAGCAAAGAGAGGATTACACATCCACAGGGCTCCTACAACAAATAGATTAGTTACATTTACCGGAATCTGCTCCTTTGTTTATTGTAATATTAAATGCGAGTGATTAGACACAGACGTTGACAACGGTCTCGGTGTACCTACGTACACAAACCTATTACAAACATAAACTGTTACTATCGTGAGGAGCTCGTGGGAATCTCGGAAGTAATTAAACAAGTGGTAGACTCAAAACATAAGTATGTAGTGGTTCCATCAGCACACACGCGTTGACGTCGTATTCGGCGCTCGCCCACGCGCCCGGCGCCCGGCGCCCGGCGCCCTCGCGACAATTAACACAGTGAAGTGAGTCGGCTGCTCTGCTGCGTGCTCGCTACTCACGCCGCGTGTTATTGTTACAGACCTATTTGTTTCGTATGGCAACCAAATTAATTGGCTTCAATAGCTTTGTGGTCGCCCAAATGTAATGTTGTTCTGCACTAAAGGAGCTTCCACAATTGATACACATTAATAGAATATAATCAAACGTTGTCGGTACCTACGAGAGCGCAGACAAATGTGACGGCGGATGTCCGTCTGTGGAAAAACGAAAGTGTCGGCGACACGTCCGGTAACCGGCACCCGGCAAGGAGCCGGACGGCGCCGGACGCCGGGTGCGCGGGCTAGCGCGGTCCGTCGGTCAGGGGCTCAGGGGGCACGCGGGCGTGTGGGACTCGCACCGGATAGGTTGTCGTTCGCTTAGCAACCTCGTAAAAATGTTAGTTTCGCGTTTCATAACAAGTCGTTAAAATAATATGTCGACTCGTAAATAAGCTTCATATACCCATAACATTTATTTCATAATAAAATTTACTGTAGTGGACCATATTCCACATTTTTGGAACGACTCATCTACCATGTGATGGTGTACCTGTTATTAAACTTGTGACGATCCGGCGCTCGGATTCAAAACTAAGAAAAAGTGTAGCACATGACAGAAGTAATGAGCAAAAGCTTACATTACATAACGAAAAGTGTTTATAAAATTAATAAAACGTACAGCAAGAAGGAGGTACCTAATACGAGTATCTATAAAGTAGAGGAAACATTAGAGTCGCGCTTCTTCAATAGTAGCGAAGGGCAGACATTACGCGATTTATCACACGACGAAATGTAATATGCGACATATTGAAGATTGATGATCAGGTACCTGACACAGGTGTCGGTGAATATCGTAGGCGCGCCCGACCTGCGTCCCTACGAACACACGACGTCACACGTCACAGAGCGATGCGGCGCGACACAAAGCGATACAGGTGGACAGTGAGTGGTGCAGTCACCGATTACATTGACGTCCCGGATGCACCACTCAAGCTTTGTGAGTTCTACTTATAAATAGCTAGAATTAATTTGTTACCTTCCAAATATGATCGTATTACACAAGTTATCTCCGTAGCCTACCCGGGTGGTGGCATCGCCCGTCAACAAAGGCGTTGCCCAACTGTATACGTTGTAAAACTGTGACTGAACTGTGTTGGCTGCGCGGCCAGCGCCTCTGTATACGCCTAGGCTTATTGCCGGAAATGTCGCAAGTGTCGCGAGAAGGAGACGACCGTCGTCAAATACTGTGTCACTTGTATCGAATATAAAAATATGTATCAAATATAATAATACTGAGACGGATTGTGGGGCGGAGGATCGAAAGAACTTGAAACGCCAACAGGCGACAAGCTTTACAGCTTTTCCTAGTGAATGAATCGGACGCGACGCGCACGTTTTAGGCGTAACTTTACTGCTCGCGCTAAACGCTCCGGAGCCGGACAGCTAGAAAGTGGCGATAACCGCACGAATTAAAATTCCAATTGCACTCATGTAAAGCCGGGCTTCCCGCTCTCTGTACCGCGCGGCTGTGGGGCACACCGGTACACTAATTCAGCACTTAACTGTGGTACAGCTTACAGATGTACAGCGATACAAATGTAGTTAATGTCTCTCTGAGCTTGTAATTCAGCACTTAACTGTGGTACAGCTTACAAATGTACAGCGATACAAATGTAGTTAATGTCTCTCTGAGCTTGTAATTCAGCACTTAACTGTGGTACAGCTTACAGATGTACAGCGATACAAATGTAGTTAATGTCTCTCTGAGCTTGTAATTCGTCGATATTTAGCAACAAATATTGACGCAGCGGTTGACGCAGTCGACGGCGAGAAAGGTTAATTAGGGGGTGTTATAAAACATACATAAGACTTGCAATTAGATATCTGGTGACAAAAGAAGTTCCGCGTGATGTGGTAACTATTTGTTTATTATTAGGCAGTATGAGTGTTATGTTCACCTTCTTATGGTTGCGTTGTGTATCGAGTCATTGAGTCCCCTGCGATATGGTACTCGTCATGCTCGTGAACGGGTGCCGTCGGCCAAGACTGATTAGTTCCTAATCTATTTTCCTTATAGTGCTCACAGTAGTCTGTGCTGCCGTCCTTATCATAAACAACGCAATCGACATTTTTGACAAAATCGAATTATTAATATATATTCAGAATCAGCGAAACGAGATCTACCGGGATCAATCGCCCAAGTTTTGATATCTTTACGAGTTTAAATTTTATAGTAATTATAAACAGCGTAATTGCTACATTCCAATCATTTTAATAGTTATAAGCATCGTAATCAACGTTTCCGTAAAAATACACGACCCAATATTCAATACACACTAGTAGTAAGCACTGTAAATGAACACTGCTTTATTTATGCTTAGTTCACCTCGAATTCAGACAGAAGAAAATACTAAGCATAACTAACGCATTTGGTACTTGTGACGTTTATAATAAGTGATTGATTTATATTACGTTTATTTGTTTTAGGCATAATGAACACATTTGCTGTAAATAGGTTGGAAATATAAGTTCTCTCATATCTTTACTAGACGTAAATATCACAAATGCAATTCCTAGACATAAATCACGCACTTGCTACATATGCGTTGTTTATGCATGGTAACTTAATCTTATTGCAATCCATGTTTACTAGTCTTTATAAGTTTTTGGTCTTTTTAAATATTAAAATTAACTAAATATATAAATATAGTATCGCATACACAAAGTTCACATTTAAAGCTTCCATACAGAACTATTTTTTTTGAAATATTCCTCTTAGTTTCTTCGGGATAACAAAAATAAGAAAAAAAACTTTAGGCACTTTTTTCTCGAAAGTTACCACCAAGCACTTACGTTGTTTTTAATAAGGACGGCAGTGTAGTTAGTAGTCACCATCCTTAATAAGGACGGCAGTGTAGTTAGTAGTCACCATCCTTAATAAGGACGGCAGTGTAGTTAGTAGTCACCATCCTTAATAAGGACGGCAGTGTAGTTAGTAGTCACCATCCTTAATAAGGACGGCAGTGTAGTTAGTAGTCACCATCCTTAATAAGGACGGCAGTGTAGTTAGTAGTCACCATCCTTAATAAGGACGGCAGTGTAGTTAGTAGTCACCATCCTTAATAAGGACGGCAGTGTAGTTAGTAGTCACCATCCTTAATAAGGACGGCAGTGTAGTTAGTAGTCACCATCCTTAATAACGACGGCAGTGTAGTTAGTAGTCACCATCCTTAATAAGGACGGCAGTGTAGTTAGTAGTCACCATCCTTAATAAGGACGGCAGTGTAGTTAGTAGTCACCATCCTTAATAAGGACGGCAGTGTAGTTAGTAGTCACCATCCTTAATAAGGACGGCAGTGTAGTTAGTAGTCACCATCCTTAATAAGGACGGCAGTGTAGTTAGTAGTCACCATCCTTAATAAGGACGGCAGTGTAGTTAGTAGTCACCATCCTTAATAACGACGGCAGTGTAGTTAGTAGTCACCATCCTTAATAAGGACGGCAGTGTAGTTAGTAGTCACCATCCTTAATAAGGACGGCAGTGTAGTTAGTAGTCACCATCCTTAATAAGGACGGCAGTGTAGTTAGTAGTCACCATCCTTAATAAGGACGGCAGTGTAGTTAGTAGTCACCATCCTTAATAAGGACGGCAGTGTAGTTAGTAGTCACCATCCTTAATAAGGACGGCAGTGTAGTTAGTAGTCACCATACTTAATAAGGACGGCAGTGTAGTTAGTAGTCACCATCCTTAATAAGGACGGCAGTGTAGTTAGTAGTCACCATCCTTAATAAGGACGGCAGTGTAGTTAGTAGTCACCATCCTTACTTAATATTATAAACGCGAAAGATTGTATGTATATAAGGATGTTCGTTACTCTTTCACGCATAAACGGCTGAACGGATTTGGATGAAATTTGACACATAGATAGACCATATTCTAGATTAACACATAGGGTACTTTTTAACCAGGTACATGAAGTAGTTCTTCTAAGACGCAAGTGAAACCGCGGGCAACAGCTAGTTGTTATAGTAATATAGTAATATTATATAATTTTTTAAGGGTCTTCGTTTTTATCTTTCCGGTTGTTTATTGTTTCTTGTCGGGTCTTCCAAATAGGACCTACTATTTACAATTAAATAGTAGGTCAAACTAGTCAACCACAGTCAAATCACTACTACGGTTTTGTAGGGCTTAGTTTTTAAATTATACTTACCTCATGTGAATATAAATAATAAAAAATATCTAGTAGGTATTACGTTTAATAAGCACCTGTTATCTAGACTATATGAAAAAAATAGTTTGAGTTAGATGAGACAACCTGACGAGAGCACCTCTACTGCTGCTGGCTGCTGCCCCTCACCTCACACTACTAAATAGTTTGAGTTAGATGAGACAACCTGACGAGAGCACCTCTACTGCTGCTGGCTGCTGCCCCTCACCTCACACTACTAAATAGTTTGAGTTAGATGAGACAACCTGACGAGAGCACCTCTACTGCTGCTGGCTGCTGCCCCTCACCTCACACTACTAAATAGTTTGAGTTAGATGAGACAACCTGACGAGAGCACCTCTACTGCTGCTGGCTGCTGCCCCTCACCTCACACTACTAAATAGTTTGAGTTAGATGAGACAACCTGACGAGAGCACCTCTACTGCTGCTGGCTGCTGCCCCTCACCTCACACTACTAAATAGTTTGAGTTAGATGAGACAACCTGACGAGAGCACCTCTACTGCTGCTGGCTGCTGCCCCTCACCTCACACTACTAAATAGTTTGAGTTAGATGAGACAACCTGACGAGAGCACCTCTACTGCTGCTGGCTGCTGCCCCTCACCTCACACTACTAAATAGTTTGAGTTAGATGAGACAACCTGACGAGAGCACCTCTACTGCTGCTGGCTGCTGCTCCTCACCTCACACTACTAAATAGTTTGAGTTAGATGAGACAACCTGACGAGAGCACCTCTACTGCTGCTGGCTGCTGCCCCTCACCTCACACTACTATATACTTTGAGTTAGATGAGACAACCTGACGAGAGCACCTCTACTGCTGCTGGCTGCTGCCCCTCACCTCACACTACTAAATAGTTTGAGTTAGATGAGACAACCTGACGAGAGCACCTCTACTGCTGCTGGCTGCTGCCCCTCACCTCACACTACTATATACTTTGAGTTAGATGAGACAACCTGACGAGAGCACCTCTACTGCTGCTGGCTGCTGCCCCTCATCTCACACTACTAGGTATATACTTTGATTTTACCAAAGTCAAACTGTTTATCATAATTCGTGGTGCCTACTCGCTCCTGGCGACAAATTGTAATTTCAATCTCGATCCGTACAACAGAAAGTTTTTATTAAGATCTGTGTTGAACAGCCCATTCCATGTGCTATGATTAAGTCATACTCATTTTTCTGGGTCAATTTAGAGAAAAAGCTGCGATCCGGGAGCACATCTGTCAAACGCCGCGCAAAAACATCAAAAATATCATAGTTTATGACGGGATTATAAATCTTGAAGATATACATCTATACTGATATTACAAAGAGGAAAGATTAGTATTAAACTTAAAAACTACTGGACCGATTTCAAAAATTATTTTGCCGTTAGAAAGCTACACTATCACTGAGTAACATAGGCTACGGGCGGAGCCGTGAGGACACAGCTAGTATATCATAAAATGAATCGTAGGTACGGCCTTTATACAAGATATGTAGTGTCTATACATATTATACGTAGGCTACAGGGTTACGGCAGGTTTCCTCACAGAAATGTAAAGATTCGACCACTTTATACATGATCGGATTCATGCTAAGCCCATTACAGCGAGTGTTAGCTAGCGCTAGCGCACCCACGTACGCGCTGTAACGCGACAAATAACCCATTTGTTCACTCTCGTAGAGCTTCCTAAATGTGAAGCAGACCGCACTCCTTGTCATAGGTTGTCTGAAAAACTGTTTTAGCGATATCACCGCCAAATATATAATTATACTTAGGTACAGTTTCCTTTTTATGTGGAAAGTTGGAGTACAATAATAATTGTGGTTCGCTTTGTCATAATTCGTTGCCTAAACTTTTATAATACATATTTACGATGCATAAAACGAATTTGATAAAACCGCAGAATGATGTGGAGCTAAACGGAACGCATAAATTGTTTAATAATATCTAACAATGAAAATTGTGAAGCACTTAGTGAACCTGTGGAAAAACATCTTATTTTCTGAACAATCCCAGTCGGGCGCGGGTGATATGACGAACTGTGAGCCGCGCGCGCACTTCACTCGAGCTCTTACCTTATATATTACTATAGGTACTCTTTGCGAGTTCTTTTATAGCCGTGGGGACAATGTTCGGGGTGATGAAACCACCGTGTAATTATTTCCGCGGCAACTTTCGCCGACTATTAATACCTACATCCCCGTGTACTAACAGACACACGGCCGAGCGATCACATAATAATATAAATAGACAGGCGGACTGTCGTCGGCCAGTGCGCAGTGTGACGTCATCTGCAGCAATTCTGCGTCCACGCACTACATTTTTTCTTGAATTGTATCATCGACTTCAAATCAATCAATTCAGTGATCCAATCGAAGCTCACGTGATCGTCGTGCATGCTGCTAGTAATTAGCGTATGGTCCTTGTAATGAGAATAAACAGCTATATTTATGTGATAGTACCGGAGCGAAGAGTAATGACGCGCGTGCCCGGCGGGATGCTCGCGAGATTAGGTCTGATCACTCGACAATTTATTATCGTAAATTGGCTCGTAATGATGTCCGTGATGAGACGTCATCCGTTGATTGAACTATGTCGCCTTGTCGTTATGTATTACTGGTGGAGTTGTACCGACAGCGAGGACTACGTGTTAACAGCTCGCAGGCCTTAACAGTCGCGGTGTGTAATGAGGTAAGTAGCGGCCGCGGCGGAATGTGAACGTGACGCGTAGTAAAGACAAATGCGACGCGACACCCGCTCGCGCCACTCGACTGCGGAAACTGAATTATAACTCAACATCAATTTAATTCAAATAGATTGGTTGCTGAGCAATTGAAATAAATTATGAAGTACTTAGCCTGAGCCGATAGCAACGAGTTTTATTAGACTCGCTGTTTCATCCTCAAGATTATGAAAAAACACCGTACGTGACGCCAGTTAATGCAGTTGACAGTATCGAGAATATTTATATTTTTCCTTTTGCCTGTCGTTCTCGCCAACCGGGGCATCCCGTCACTCACAGTGTAGTGCGCCACCAGTCGCACGTAATAGTTTTCTTTTCCAGGAATTATTACAAAATGGGTAAAAGGAAACGCTCTAAGGAGGACTACGAATCATATATAACAAACAAGTTAAAGTAGTAAGAGAGGATTATAAATCGGAGTCGTAAAAAACGACAATATCTCATCCTCGGAAGATGAATAAAGTTCCACAAACGAGGTATCGAAGTAAGTAACGAAGAAGGTAAAGTACCGTACATCTAAAGTATTATGAACGTTCCTTCTTACTGTTACATGATAAGTGAGCGGTGAGATTAGGCTGAAATAGTGTCTCTTCACTTACAGTTCGGTAACTTAAGTATTCCATTCATGATAAACTTGTCACTTTTTTAAAATAAATTGTTATAAATCCGCGGCGCTTTTGGAACTGAAATTGGCTATAACAGTAACAGTAGGTTATAGCGCACACATCGACACCATTTTTATGTTTGCAAGTCAACATTTTTTACTTAGGACACGGTCCAAAGATTTTTAGGTATTGTCCTTTAAAAAATAAAAACTTAAACCATAGGTTGATAAACTAGGTATAAATCACATCTAACATAACAAAATGTTAAATTATATGTTATAAATTATAAATGATTTTTATTTCTGTAAATAAATTTGTTACAGACACTTTACAAGTCAATGTTGTGTTGTTTTTTTTTAGACTGAACGGCATTTCCTATCTGACTAGCTCTGAAAAGAAAATCCGAAATAAAATCAAAGATCAATGTCTCTTTTAAAGTCTAGACATTGTGGTATAAAAACTATGCGAGTGTAAAATGTCTAGAATGGCCTTTTGAAGAAAGTGCCAGAGCAGGTTTGAGTTTATCTGTCTTAACAGACGGCACGCATGAATCAGCCGTCGTGTAGCTCAAACCTTATTTTAGAGTGCTCAACAACTCGATGCACGATGCTACCAATCAGCTGGAAATATGCGTAGGTCACAAAAAAAAACTCAAAACCGCCAAACAGTTACAAAATTCGTGTATAAAGCTAGCCTACATGGTACACACATTCTAATTTAATAAAAAAAAAAAAAAATACAGTGTTACTACTTGTGTCTTTTGCTAATTTGTTCGGACGAAACAGCTCGTATAATTATAATATTTATGAACTCCACGTATCGGGAACTTCGTTAAATCAAACCTGAGAAAGACAACCAAGCTGACGAGCCTACCGTAACATTACATGTTGTGCTTGTACTGGCATGACACACTGGCGCACGGCGGGCCCCTCTGATTGGTCCTCGAGTGGCGGCTGAGAGCTACAATGACGGATGGAGCTTTCAGGCTGTATTCCTTATTGTAATGTACGAGTGCACCGGCTGTGAACGTTTACCAGCGCACACTCAATGCTACATTGTAATGTACAAGTGCACCGGCTGTGAACGTTTACCAGCGCACACTCAATGCTACATTGTAATGTACGAGTGCACCGGCTGTGAACGTTTACCAGCGCACACTCAATGCTACATTGTAATGTACGAGTGCACCGGCTGTGAACGTTTACCAGCGCACACTCAATGCTACATTGTAATGTACGAGTGCACCGGCTGTGAACGTTTACCAGCGCACACTCAATGCTACATTGTAATGTACGAGTGCACCGGCTGTGAACGTTTACCAGCGCACACTCAATGCTACATTGTAATGTACGAGTGCACCGGCTGTGAACGTTTACCAGCGCACACTCAATGCTACATTGTAATGTACGAGTGCACCGGCTGTGAACGTTTACCAGCGCACACTCAATGCTACATTGTAATGTACGAGTGCACCGGCTGTGAACGTTTACCAGCGCACACTCAATGCTACATTGTAATGTACGAGTGCACCGGCTGTGAACGTTTACCAGCGCACACTCAATGCTACATTGTAATGTACGAGTGCACCGGCTGTGAACGTTTACCAGCGCACACTCAATGCTACATTGTAATGTACGAGTGCACCGGCTGTGAACGTTTACCAGCGCACACTCAATGCTACATTGTAATGTACGAGTGCACCGGCTGTGAACGTTTACCAGCGCACACTCAATGCTACATTGTAATGTACGAGTGCACCGGCTGTGAACGTTTACCAGCGCACACTCAATGCTACATTGTAATGTACGAGTGCACCGGCTGTGAACGTTTACCAGCGCACACTCAATGCTACATTGTAATGTACGAGTGCACCGGCTGTGAACGTTTACCAGCGCACACTCAATGCTACATTGAATCGCTGTCACATTTGTTTATTTGCCGCCTGTGTCGCATGTCGGCGCCCGTCACGGCACCTGTCTCGACTCGTCCTCACACTGTCTTTTTGAATGTTTTCGCTCACTTCAAACCAGTGCCCTTGTCACAAACCCGTGTGGGACATTCTTATTATTTTTACAAGCTGTTATGCTTCGTTAAGAATGAGAATAAGTTCGTTCGTATGTGTTTCCGTTTCAATATTTGTGAACCATGTTTCAAGCATTTTCTGGCATCAAATTAAGCTGAAGGAGACAATTTTTTCTAGGCCCCTCAGGTTTGAACATAATTATGTTCTTCACTTTATATACAAAAAAAGTTATTAATACATTATTGAAAACGAAAGGAGTATGTAAAGATCGTAGCATGTGGCGTTCTATAGTTTCTGCCTACCCCAGTGGCAATAAGGCGTGAGTTTATATACGTATGTATGAAACTGAACAAAATCATACTAATAAAGTAATGTGTTGGATTTATTTCCGATTCCTTTTTGTTGTTGTGTGGCCAAGATCGTACATAAAAAAAAGAAAACGTATAAATGCTCTCCGATATAACAACTTTTTGCCTCTATGTTATAACTTCGTTAAGTTTGTAACAATATATTATACAAATAATAAAAATAGCGAAACTACCATCACCGCTGCGAAAATGTTATAGTTGGCCGATCCGCTTATTTGTTTATTTAGTACGGTACAATCAATTTCATTAAATAACATTAGATAATAAAAATACAAAATATAGTTAGATTATAAAACACAAAATACAAATAAAAACTGAAAAGAAGAAAACAAGTAGGTACAGTACAAATAATAAATTCTAATGTTCCGCATTATAATTTATTATTTATACTGTATAGCGACTTTAATAGTCAGGACTCATTATTAGGAAGGTTTGAGCCGGTCTACATTTTTAATGGGTCCCGACTGTTAAAGTCGCTATGTTCCGCATTAGAATTTATTATTTGCACATGTTTTCTTATTTTCAGTTTTAATTTAAAGTATTTTTTTTGATTCTTTATATTTACTTTGTTTTTATTTTACAATTTTTCGTTAGTATTATAAGACGGTAATATTTTTCACGTTAATAAGTATAACTTTATCACAACTTTATTATAACTATTGAAAATTTTAGTGATAATGGTTGCTAATCAACTTTAAATCGTTATAGATTCTGAATGGTCATTCGAAATGAAAAATGCCGCGTACAGGAGACTAAAGCGTTTGTTCACACGGGTGTATACTATGCTGGCCCGATTAAGGTAACTTTATGTAGACGTAGAGGTCAAAGAAGTCAAAAAGCTTATATTTGTCTTTTTATATGCTTTGTAACCAAAGCCATTCACATTGAATTAGTTACGGATGTGTCTTCTGATACATTTATTTCCGCATTTAAAAGATTTCTTTCCCGTCGAGGTCCTGTTTCGTATCTTTATTCCGATAATGGTACCAATTTAATTGGAGCTAAAGCTCAATTACAAGACTACTAACCAATCACTACCGCATTGAATGGAAAATGATTCCACCCCGCGCTCCTCACTTTGGAGGATTGTGGGAATCCAATATTAAATCTGTTAAAACTCATTTATACCGTGTTATCGGTTCTCAGCTTCTCACTTATGAGGAACTTCTAACTGTTCTCACCCAAATTGAGGCAGTTCTTAATTCGAGACCACTCTGTGTTTTATCTGAAGATCCGTATCCGGAGCCTCTTACTCCCGCTCACTTTATTATGGTCACCTCTAACTTCGTTGCCTGTCCGGGATATTTCCGGGGACCCTATGTCTTTGCGCTGTAGGAAAGAATTGTTAGACCAAATGGTGTGCAGCTATTGGAAAAGATGGCGTGTAGAATATTTACACAATCTTCAAGTTAGGCAAAAGTGGCTTAATAACGTAGATAATGTTAAAATCGGTACTGTAGTTCTTATACATCAAGATGATATTCCCCCATTACGTTGGCCTATGGGTATTATAACGCAAGTATTTCCCGGAAAAGATGGGAAGATCCGCGTCGCACTAGTTAAAACTTCCAATGGTTCTTTCAAACGACCCATTGTAAAATTATGCCCCTTACCATCACAATAAATTAACCGCATATAAATAATATTTCCCTTTAGTTTAATTAGATATCATTTAACTTATCTTTCGAGAACACTACGTATTCTCAAGGCGGCGGAGGATGTTTTGGCCAAAAATTAATTAAATAACACATTTTTTTCTAACCGCAACACTTTTTCATTATTAAGGACTCTTATAGTAAAATTGATTACTTATTATGCAAAAATGCACTATAATTTGATGAGCTTTCGTCTATTTCCTGTGTCCTTCCCTTTCCCTCAAATTTCCCTGAACCCTATGGCAGAGAGAGAAATAAAATGGACTTGGCTGTCATCGCAAGTGGCGCCATGTACGCTTGCGGAAGAAAATTACAACACAACTTAATAATCTTTACGCGCGTTCGAGCCGGCTCCCGCAAAACTTTTATAAAACCGCAAAATTATTATTCCCCGCTTATAATAAAATTGAGTGCAGTTTTTATAAACATCAGTGAAGTGCATCACACACCAGGAACACCCACAACACTGGTCTAGCTTATCCAAACTTAATAAGTATCTACGTACTTACGCTGCCGAAGAAGAACTTGGTGAGTCCTATTACCTTTTCCTACTCCTACGGCGATTGCTCATAAATTTTTCAGTAGGTAGTGTACCTAAACACCGCTCTTAAACGGCTCGAAAGCATCCTCTCCGCAGGTCAGGTTTACTACGAAAGTTATGTAAAAAACCCTCCACATATTCTTATTATTGAACTTGGCTCTCATTTTCACATTATGTTTTTAATGGGATATCATTACTTTAGTAAAGAAATTATTATTATTAATCATTCAAAAGTGACCTGTAAAATGTTTACGCTGTATAGTTTTCTTTTTTGTGCTATTTTCTACATTTTCTTGAATGTTAGAAATATATGGAAAGTCCTCCCTTTTTTTTGACATTTACATGTTAGGTATAGTTTTATTGCCCACTTGAATCAAATAATCTGGTATACAAAACGATAAAAGCTATCTTTCGTCATGGAATCATGGTACCAATTCTTCTGAGAAGGAAAAAGTGTTTGCTATTATAATTTCGAAAGGCGCTAGGTGATAAATATCGATTGCTTGAAAAATATTTCAAATCGTAAATATTCACTGTTATCTGACTTTTTCCTTTGTATACACACAATTACCCAGCTGGACGCCAAATTTAAATTTTCTAGATCATCTGGAAGTGGGTTTGGTTTTTTATCTATACCTATATGTCAGTCAGTCAGTCATAAAAATGCCGATTTTTAGGAGTTAATATCTCAATAACCGTTTGACCTGTATTTAAAAAATTTGGGGTTCTAGTTAATCTAAAGGGTTTTAATAAATAAACCAAGTTTCATGTGTTTATGTTAAATAGAAAGTTAATTAAGGGGTCAAAAGTGCCTTCAAATAGTTCGTGTAATATAACACACGGCTGCTGCGTCGCCAGTTACTTTTTTTCCTTTGAACTTGGCTTGACACGCTTCCGCGTGTCTAGATATGGTACCACGGAGCCGGTCTGATGATGGTGCCGAAAACTGGTAATAAAAAGTCCTCAATAAAAGCTTGTTTTTAAAAAGGTTTTATATACAAGGTGTAATTGAAATAAAGCAAAACCTCTCAAGGGCGGGCTCATTTAACTCATCCTTATGAACAACTTTTACTAGGGACCAACCCTGAAATCGCGAAAATAAAATCAGCTTTTGCCTACATTTTCTCGAGTTATGCGAACATAAATGTATGGAGATGCAGTTTATTTTTTCTCGGTTTCTGGTTTGATCCCTAGTAAAAGTTGTTCATAATGATGAGTACAATGAGCCCTAAGAAACCTCTTAGGGCAATTTAAATTACGCTGAACCCAGCGTAATTTAAATTACACCTTGTATAACTTGCTTCATTCGTATGTCTCCGGTTCAAAAATGTTGATCCATTTTGCGTGCAGGTGCTGGCATCCGGCTGAGGCGTACCTATGCAACTTCGGTGACAATGCTATAGTACGGTACCACGGAGCTGGTCTGATGATGGCGCCGGAAGATAAATCTTTGTTTTTAAAAAGTTTTTATTAAATTGTTATTATGTCGGTGGATTGTTCGAAACGGAGTAAATTCTTATAACCTTATCGTCAAAATCAATGCAATACTCTACGACAAAGTGAAAGTCAAGTCAGAGCATTTATTTCAATTAGAGCATTTACCTGCATTTACTTATATTTAATGTCCGCGTTCCAAACCTTAGATTCCTATGGAGAAGAAAGAGCAATAAACTCCATGTTTACTCTTTTTATTAAACGGTTTTAATCAGCTTCACTTCGTATATTTGTTTGATTCAAATCTTGTGACAGATTTTTCATCTACTTCTGCTGAACCGAAACTAAAACTTTGCACACAAATCCAATTCCCATGACAATACAACATTATGATAATTTGAACCTTCAATACTCAAATCCTGATGCGGCAGAGGAACTGCAAGAAAAATCCGTTTAACTAAAAATAATAACTAGCGGATTATTAGACCTTTACTATGTTTTTTTTTAATAGGTACAATTGTAATTTATTTCCCTCTTTAGCTATAGTATCCGAATACTTGTGACTTAATTCGGAATTTATTATGAGCTTGGTGGCGCACTCTCGGCGTCGCTCGCTGGGATTATACAGATCAAAGGATAAGTCGATCGGGCGGGGACGTATCGTACGGCAACGCTACATAACTCGTTTGTATCAGTCACGACGCCAACTCGTATCCTTGTAATGATGAGACAGTAACGCGGCACAAACACCGCTGCACCGTCACTCAAACTTTCCAAATTGAGACATTAGCATTTGTTTATCAGATCAGAGTTCGACCCTCGGGGTAGTACGATATAAAAACATGAATGTAGCGGCGTGGCGGCGGGTGGCGGGTGGCGGGTGGCGGGCGGCGGGCGGCGGGCGGCGCACTAGACAAACCCCGCTGATAAGAAATTTAATAAGAGTCGCGCTCCAACTCTTAGCCATTCGTTGCTCTGGAAATAAGACGCTGATTGCGATCTCTCGCCGCCGTCGCCGCCCGGTGAGGCTGCACATAGCCGCTGCTCGCGAATAACTTCACTTCACTATTAATTATTCTGCGACTTCAGCACAAGAGCTCTTTATTAAAATGATCAGCCGCACGTAGTTAAGTGGTCTGGTAACGCTGCGCCTACTAATGAGCCGCAGTGTTGTCCCTACGCATTTTCTGTTGACAATATGAATGGCCAGTCTTCCATTATTATAGCAGTAAAATGAATGCAGAAGCACGTGTGTGTATAGAGACATGAATGTTCATTGTTGGCGACGGTGGCCGCTAGTTAGCGCGGTCGCTCGCGGTCGTTTTAGCGACACATCACACTCCACACTGATTCAATCAGGCCTATTACTGCGGCCTATTACGTCTTGTGGGAGGGACTGCACGTAATTGAACGGACGCCGGACGCGCCTCAAACTACTTAAAGACCGTGCTGATATTGTATCGTATAGGTACCTACTTTACGGTATGTGTAAGAGCATGGCATCGAAGGGTATTTGTCAGGCGTGCCGCGTCACCATGCGCCTGACAACCACGCGGTGCTCCGCTCCACCGAACCATAATTCTTTATAATTTAAATTAATATTTGATCTCCTATTCAGAACTTACTTTGAGGAATAATATAAAAGAGGTACATATTAATCTGTGGAACCTATTTATAATGAGTGCGGACCATTTCCGGCTCGTTAGGAATCAATTCAGGTAATTTCCCGCCTCCTTGTGACATAAAGGAAACGCCGATGGTATTAACAGCTATTAACAGATAAAGTTTGCTTTGATGTGTTATTTTACTATTCAACAACTTCGTGCAGGTCTAGTCGTAATTAAAGGAATAAATATACTGAAGGTATTTTCTGCAATTGTTTAACGATTAAATCCAACCTATATATGATAGTTACCTAATAGGTACCTACATACAAACGTATACCCAGCAAGGCAAATGTTATTGCGCTTTAAATAATACATGAGAACATCTTGCATGATCTAATTTTGAAATATCCAGGGCCGCATTTAGGATCTATAGACCGCTAGGCTAATTTGTGGTACAGGACCTACGCAGAGGGGTTTAAATTATCCCACAAAAATCGTTTGTAGGGCAATTTTCAAACTCAAAACCTATCACAATCCACTGTTGGACATAGGCCTATCCCAAGTTGCGGAGTCAACAACAACACTCGGTCCTCCACCTTCCGCATCCAATCCAACCCAGCTACCTTCTTATGGTCGTTGGCCTATCTGGTTGGGGAGTGTCCTACGCTGCGTTTGTCGATTCGCCAGAATCTACCAACATAGCTCGCTCTATAGCTCGTTGAGCGACTTTGAATATATGGACTGTATTAATGATATAGTCCAACTGTGTTCATGTTCCGGCGCCGTAGGTCATGACGGGCAGGTCGCACTGGTGGAACACGTCATTTGTCTGCACACTTTCCAGTACAGGTAACGAGAAGACTCAGTGAAGATTGCAACTTGCTGCCCAGCCCAACTGGATCGTTCTGTCAGCTTCTGTTTCGAAGTTGTATATACCAAACTTGTGAGATCGAGTACTCTTTATAGCAACGTGTTGAAAATAAATCTTTATTAACTAATTAAAGACTTTTATTAAGATATAACAACCAGCCCTCTGTAGACATATTTCTGCACATCTACAAGCGCCGTCTCTTCGACAAAGACAACATGCATATTATGCAACATGCAGACTTTGGTCTTGTTCAAATGTATGCCGAGAGAGATACCCCGGGGCAAATACCACGGACAAACCGTTCATATTGAAGAGTAACAATACCGGTTATATTTAAACGGTGCAAATACCGTTATAATTTAAAAGAATGAACCTGTAATATTCAGGGAAAATACAGGTAAATATTAAGGAGAAATATAACGGAAATATTTAGTAGGAAATATACCAGCAATATGTAAGAAAAAAACATCAGGTTATATTTTATGGAAGAAATCGGTAATATTTTGGCATAAAAATACAGTAATATTAAGGATATCGGTAACAGTTAAGAGGAAAAGCGGGCAATATTTAAGAGGAAATAATACCGGTAATATTTAAGAGGAAAATAGCGGTCTTGTGGACATATTTAGAGGAACGTAAAAAAGGCTGAATAATATTTAATAATGTGTTCTCATTACGTACTGGCCGTGTGTATTAGTTTATGTAATCTCAAAAAGAATTCTAGCTGTCTTTTCATTAGTTTTTTTGTCTATTTGCGAATTTAATTAATGCACATCGTAAACAAGTTCGGATATTTTTACTGGTTAGGCAAATTCCAGATCAATTTTTAATTTTTTCGTCTAAAATTTATTGTTGTCGTCTTACTTTAACATCACTTAATAAATTTACCTAAGCAATAATGCCGGATCTCAGCTTAGCACAAATCTCGCAAGCTGTAACTTTAATTGAAACGCGACTGGAGAGTACACGAGACTTAAAGGACAAGGTCTCAAAAAAGTATCAACAGCGAGGGACGACAGATTTATTGTGAGCTGTGTGCTACGTAATCGTAACAACCAAGCTCCGGGACATTCGACAAGTGACAATTAGCACCAAAACCGTAAGAAGAAGACTAAAGGCGACTGGAATAGGCGCAGAGTTGCCAGAGGACCTCTACGTACCACAGGTCATCGAGTAGCTCGGTCTAATTTTTCTCGCTCACACCGAAACTGTGATGATGATGCTTGGAGAAGAGAACTCTTCACTGACGAGTCCCGCTATTGTTTTAAGCCAGATAATGGACGGGACAAAGTATGGAGACGGCTCGGGGAAAGATAAGCTTAGTGTAACATTATTGGAAGAGAGCCTTATGGTGGAGGGTCAGTAATGGTATGGGGAAGCATTTGCGCAGGAGCACGCACGGAGCTACACATCGTGGAAAATGGGTCCGTGACTGGCACGGTACGTAACGGATATTTTGGAACAGACTGTGATCTATTTTGCCCCATACATTGGAGATAGTGTTCTTTTAATGCATGATAATGCTCGGCCCCACACAGCCACGATAGTTTCAGAATATCTTAGCGATGTTGAAATTGAAGTTTTGAAGTGGCCAGCACGGTCGCCAGACCTTAACCCAATAGAGCATGTTTGAGCTCGACAATACTTATTTGTGCAACAAGTGAGCAAAGTCGTTTTTTGCTGCGAGTGCTAATTTTGAATCCTGAGTGTGGCGAGGGGTTCAAAGGCACGAGATGCAAAAAACTTTGCTCTCGTGTAACACACATAACTTTTCACTTCAGCAGCGAGAACACTTTAAAGAGATAAAATAATAAACAGGAATATATTGAAATAACTATTTATTGTGAATCAAAATAATGTAAAAATTTAAAATCTAATTTAAATTAATATTTTCATTTTTTTTTTGAATTTTTAATAATAATTTTTAATAATTCGGTTGCCGTGCAACCGAAAAATCATTATAGTTTTGCGTATGTTTCAATATGCACGTTATGTTTTGTTTTTAAAGTAGCTTTCAACATTGAGTAAATACTACACATTGTATAGATGATCGCCTCGTCTGTGATAAATCTAAAAAATAAGATAGCAACACCGTCTCCTTAAAACTGCTTGCGCCCTTTGTAAGTCTTCATTCATTCATTCATTGAAGACATGGTATGCTTTCAGATATTTCTCGCGAGACTTCTCAGGTAGGAAACTTAATTCTGCATTAATAACTTGTTGTTTTAACTCTTCCGGTGTTAAAATACTGTTCTCGTCGCTAGTTTCACTCATATTTTACGATTATTTTAATATTTTTAACTTATTCAACTCTTTACGCCAGCCACGAAATTTTATTCCCGCTCTTTTATTTAAATTAAGGCGTGTTCGGAAATAGCACCCATGATATTTTATTATTCAAAATATATTACGTAACATTATTGAAACTAGAAATAAATATTTACAGGTTAAATATCAGTTTTATTTGCAGTAAATACTTATTTTCATTTAAATACAACAATAAGTTAAAAATTCAATAAATTACATTAAAAGACATAATTATCTTTTTGCAAAATTTCTTTAGTTAGTACGAAATTCCGAACGTGTTTGTCTTTGAGGTCGAATTCAAAATCGGAACTTCGAAAGGGCTGGTCTTTGTCTCTCTCTCTGTCTAATGGCGGGAAAGAGATAGAGAGTGAATATTTCGAATTGTATGATTAACCCAAGGCTGAATAAGATAATCGCGGCTTTCTGAAAAATAAATAAAAAGGTACTTGGTCTCACGCTGCTGAAGTGAAAAAGTACTTTTTCACTTCAGTAGCTCAAACATGTAGGTTTTGCTGCCTGAAATCAGTGAGCAAAATGCGATTTTGCTCACTGAGTGAGACCAAGTAATTTTTTTTTTCAAAAAGTCGCGAATATCTTATTCAGCCTTGGGTTAATCATACAATTCGAAACATTCACACTCTATTTCTTTCCCGCCATTAGAAAGAGAGAGAGAGAGACAAAGACCAGCCCTTTAAAAGTTCCGATTTTGAATTCGACCTCAAAGACAAACACGTTCGGAATTTATTCTTATTCTTATTCTTTATTGTACACAAAATAATAATATATAATACAGTTCCGTTGGTAAATTCATGTACAAAGGCAAGCTTAACTCACAAATGAGTTTTCTAACAGCAAACCTTAGAGCGATAGAGAGATTTGATGTTGAGGAGAACAATTACCTAAGTGTACAAGTTATATAAAATTACAAATTAAATACACAATAAATATACACATCTACATAAACTAAACAAATATGTGTATAGCACACAATACATAAACGTAATACATACAATATAATATATAAAATACTACATACATACATACATACAGGTCATGTAGACAGGAAATGTTCCCTAATTCTTTTCTTAAAAACATCTAACGACGGGCTATCACGTAAGGAGTGAGGAAGAGAATTCCAAAGGCGCGAAGCACGAACAGTAAATGATCCATCATAACGACTCGAGGTGTGGGAAGGCATACGAAGGAGAAGAAATGAGGATGAGCGACAAGGTTTCCCTCTAGGAACAAGAAATTCAAAGCGTTCTCGAAGATACATAGGAGAATTAGGATTGTGGAGAACAGAAAAGAGAAAAGAAAGAATGTGAGTATCACGACGTTGCCGAATAGGAAGCCACTTCAGCCGCTTCCGAAATTCCGACACATGGTCGTACTTCCGAAGGCCAAAGATGAAGCGGATGCACAAATTCTGCAGACGTTCTAGTTTATCTAGCAGTTCCTCAGTTGCGTCAAGAAAGCAGACATCAGCGTAGTCCAGAAGGGGTAGAAGAAGAGACTGAGCAAGAATTATTTTAGTAGGAAATGGCAGAAACTTCTGGAGACGCTTTAAAGACTGAAACGAGCAAAAAACCCTCCTGCTTACTTCTGCAATGTGAATGTTCCAAGACAGGTGGCAGTCTAGAATAACACCCAAGTTTTTAACCTTCTTTGAAAAGGCTATGGCGACAGAATCATACAAAATTGGAGGGAGAGACTGGTGATTCATCAAGTTGACAAAGTATCTGCCACCAATAATGAGAGCTTGTGATTTCGTAGGATTATCTAAAAGTCCAAAACCTTTAGCCCATTGACTGATATTGTTAAGATCATTATTGATGGCTTCGATAGCTTCAGGAAGCTCATCGAGTTTAAAATGGCGATAAAGCTGCAAGTCGTCTGCATAGAGATGGTAATGTGAAGCTAATACCTTAGTGATGGCGTTAATAAAGACCGAGAAAAGGAGAGGAGATAGAACACCACCCTGCGGAACACCCGCAGCAAGATCGCACCACTCAGAGGAGGCCTCATCGGAGCGAACCGACTGCGAGCGACCCCGAAGATAAGAATTAAACCAAGCAATTACAGACGGAGATATATTAAGAGAGGATAGGATACCTAAGAGGATATCAAAATCAACTGAGTTGAAGGCACTGCTAAAGTCCAATAATACCATCACTGTAAGGAGCCTGTTTTCCATGGCCAGTCGGATGTCATCAGTTATTTTAACTAGAGCCGATACAGTGCTATGACCAGGACGGAAACCAGATTGGTAGGGACTTAGCAGGCCATTAGAGGAGAGGTAATGAGACAGTTGATTGTTAACAACACTCTCAAGGACTTTGGATAGGATTGGCAGTATGGAAATTGGACGGAACTGGGATACTGAAGAGGGGTTGGAGACTTTGGGAAGAGGTAAAACATGCGCCTTCTTCCAAGCAGAAGGAAAGGAGCTAGTAAAGAGAGAATAGTTAATAATGTGTAAAATGACGGGAGCTAATATACTTAGGATAGGAAGAAGCATCTGGAGTTGAATACCATCATCACCCACTGCTTTCGTGAATTCGTGAATTTCGTGTGTTTCCCACTAATTTCGTACTAACTAAAGAAATTTTGCAAAAAGATATTATGTCTTTTAATGTAATTTATTGAATTTTTAACTTATTGTAGTATTTAAACGAAAATAAGTATTTACTGCAAATAAAACTGATATTTAACCTGTAAATATTTATTTCTAGTTTCAATAATGTTACGTAATATATTTTGAATAATAAAATATCATGGGTGTTATTTCCGAACACGCCTTAATTTGAATAAAAGAGCGGGAATAAAATTTCGTGGCTGGCGTAAAGAGTTGAATAAGTTAAAAATATTAAAATAATCGTAAAATATGAGTGAAACTAGCGACGAGAACAGTATTTTAACACCGGAAGAGTTAAAACAACAAGTTATTAATGCAGAATTAAGTTTCCTACCTGAGAAGTCTCGCGAGAAATATCTGAAAGCATACTATGTCTTCAATGAATGAATGGAGACTTACAAAGGGCGCAAGCAGTTTTAAGGAGACGGTGTTGCTATCTTATTTTTTAGATTTATCACAGACGAGGCGATCATCTATACAATGTGGAGTATTTACTCAATGTTGAAAGCTACTTTAAAAACAAAACATAACGTGCATATTGAAACAGCGCAAAACTATAATGATTTTTCGGTTGCCACGGCAACCGAATTATTAAAATTTCAAAAAAAATAAAAATATTAATTTAAATTAGACTTTAAATTTTTACATTATTTTGATTCACAATAAATAGTTAGTTATTTCAATATATTCCTGTTTATTATTTTATCTCCTAAAGTGTTCTCGCTGCTGAAGTGAAAAGTTATGTGTGTTACACGAGAGCAAAGTTTTTTGCATCTCGTGCCTTTGAATCCCTCGCCACGCTCAGGATTCAACTTTAGAATCACTCGCTACGCTCGGGATTGAATCGTTGAATCCTTCGCTTGCTCAGGATTCAAAATCAGCACTCACAGCAAAAAACGACTTTGCTCTCTTGTTGCACAAATAACTATTAAATATTATTAGAAAATGCCAAGATAGGATGGATGAACTGCTGTTACATATCTTTGCATTATTTTGTCAGACGTCAAAATTACGAATGCGCGGTTATGTAGCTTTTTTTGGCGCGTCGCTTTTTTGTAAAATTTATTTAATTTGGACGTTTGTTTGATAGAGTTTGTGTAATTTTTTTTATGTGATATAAACCTTTGACAAGAGTTACAAATGACATTTCTTAAGACCTGTCAAATGTATGGACGTTGGACCACTGTATGTAGTAGGTACACTGTGGTATTACTTTGTAACGTAATATTCGTTTTTTTTTTAAACACTTGAGACATTATTCCGTTTAGTTTTTGCTAAAAAAATCGGTAATTGTTATGTAGGAGGAAAAATACCGATAGTATTTAAAAATAAGAAATAAATGTAACAATTAAAAGGAAAGAAACCGGGGAATCACGTGGGGAAAATTATAATATAAATTATAATAGCTATAATATTAAAGAGGAAAAAACCGGTAACATTTAGGTGAAGAAAAACTATTTAACAATAAACAGGTGATCCGGAGGTGTAACCGACCCGACCTGGATATTTTCAAATCTCACTATAAATAACGTTGTGGAGTGTTTGGTTGGAGAGCATAGAGCGTGCACTGACTGCCTCGATGACTTGATATGATTACAAGAGACCAGCTGAGGTTCGACGCCTGCCGACAAATTAATAACAAAACACATTAAGAGCCGCGTCGTTTACGACGAAAACAAACACATGCTCATGCCGCGACACATGAACATGACAAAGTGTGGGGCCATTTGAACAAGTATAACATAGAGCATCATACAAAGGTTTGGACTTGTAAACATATAGTAGGCCGGATCTCAGAAAAATATGTTCACTGTGTAAAGTGCGAGCAGTCGAGTGAACCCAACGACAAACACCAACAGATCAACTACACGTCTTATTGTGTACGCTACACATACATAGGTAATAATGATGATCACTATTTGACACGACAACCACAAACACGGTGAGGCAACCCACAGGTCTGCGATGAATGCTAACAAACGATATGGACTGCACTAATGTGGAGTCCGCATTGACACAGTGGTAAATTATTGAAATTAGTTGGATGTAGCTATTCTCTGAGTGTTGGCAGAGGCCGGGCAACTCACTAGTATGAACATGGAATATCAAGTATTCACCACAATGAGTGGCACTCCATTATGCCTGCTCGTACCCGAACACCCCACAATATATACATATGTAATAAAATTGTGTACGTATCAAAACAATGCCACATCTGCGTCAGAATGTAGATACCTACAACTCGCTGGAAAAGTGATTCTGAATCCGAACTCCGTGTTATGAAGTGATTAGAATTCCCCTCCGAGCACATACGAGTACCTACAGTATCAATTGTTCACTTTATATCAATTTGACGACTGTTGCTAGTCACAATAGTAGTTGCTAACTCACACCATGCACCAGTGCTATAAGTACCTACTTACCCTGAGCAGGAACATTCATATTAGAGAGTTAGTTAGTACCTATGATACACCAGTATGTGAGTACGTGTATTGTTTTTAATTTGATGAGTCAGAGTGAGCCAGTTGGTGACGAACAGATAAGGGCTTGCATAATCACTAACGAGCATCTGCACAATATAATGAGATCGTTCTCTTAATTCATGGCGAGATGGCAAAGGTGAACAAACTGTAAGACAAGGTCGCAAGGTGTTCTGAACAATGCGTTATAAAGACGGTCGCGCAATCGTTCGGGCAAATGTGGCTGACATAGAACAGAGCGGGCGCGGGCCGGCGCACGCGCATTCTTCGCGCGACGCGCTGGGCCACAAGCCAAACAGGCGCCCACTGCGAAAAGCGACCGTAAGACAACCGCGACTGCTAGATAGACGTTGCACGATTGTTACTAGTGGCGATCTCTTCAAAATATCCCCTACAATACTATAGTGCCGCTTGGATGCATAACCCACCTAGCGTCACTTCCTATTCCTACTGGTGCTACCTGTACTACATAATATAAAACACACTGCGCACACACGCCGAAGACGCACATCAATGAAACGTCGCTGCGGCTTCAAACGGCGCTGGCGTCACTGATCATGCTGGTTCAATGGCATAACTTTATTAGCTTTCACTAAAACTACTGGCGTAAGGCATCGCACAAACCACCAATTTGTTGCGTCATGTAATGCAGGTTGCGTCCGCGCAGGTTCTCTTATGAACCAGTTTCAATCACTCTAATTATGAAGCCATCGACCAGCTGACAAGCCACCAAACTTGCGGCACAAATGTGTGTTTAATTTGTTTAATATTTGTAAGACCGCTGCTGACGTACTGATCTATTTACGCACAGCCTAAACCGCTGGGGCTCGAAACTTGAAATTTTGACAGTAGGTACCTTTTGTAAAGCAGGCATTCACTACGGAAGGATTTTTGAAAATTTCACTTCTAAGGGTGTAAAATAGGGTATGGAAGTTTGTATGCAAATCCGCAATTTTTGAAGTTAAATTCATAAAAATTGACATTTGGCCTTTTGGTTAGAAATAAAAGAAAAATGTGTATCAGATTGTTTGAAAAGTCCACTCTTAAATATGTAGTTAAAATCGGAGATATCAGTTTGTATGTAAATTCCATTCTGAGATCCACGCAGACGAAGTCGCGGGCAAAAGCTATTAATTATAAGCATATTGCCATCATATTAAAGAGAAACAAGTCTAGTTTGTTTTAAAATTATTAAATGGATGTAATCTGTCAGTTTTCTGCATAAAGATTTATAAAAAATATTACGCATTTGTTTTCGAATTGCATGTTTTACCTTGTGTTTTAGTTGATACTTGACATTATTTAAAATATATAGTTTTGATCTGCGTACTGTCACCTGTTGATTACGTATTTTTTGTTTGCCGTAGCTGTTTTGTAAGCAGCTACATTTATGTTGTTGTTACGAAGTATTGCGCGGTATTGCGGGTGCGCGGGACGAGGTCGCATATTGCTGGACGTTAGACCGGAACATGGTTTCGCGCGCCGGACTTTGGAGAGGTTATCTGTAGGGCTAGCTCTCGGCTCGAACGTTTGACGTATAGTAACGTCAACGTAACGTTAATGTGACTGAGTGAATTTACAATTGGACAGTTGTATTTTCGATTCAAAATTCGCTTACATTAGCGATACTGTTACCATACTATACGTCAAATGTTCCTGCTAGGCCAAAGACATTAATATAATATCCTAATATTGAATGTCGTCGTGCTAGGCCTACGACTTCACGATTTCTTTAGGACCAGTATGTTACGATACTAGTTTGCCGAGATAAATGCACACTATTACTATACACTTTTGTAAATGAATATTATGTTCGCATTTTTAGGGATATTTCGTATCTGGTTATAAGACGGTCTTCGTTTTATCGTAAACTTTGATTGTTAGTAATTTTTCCACTTTTATTTTAGGCGGGTTATTGAGACCATAAGCAACGTCTGTCAGGTCTGAGCATGGTTTGATTTGCGTGTGTGGCCTTCCTGCCATCTCACCAGCCCGGTGGCGGCGCGGCGGCGGCCCGGCGCAGCCCTCGCTCTTTATAGGACATTACGAGGACGTAATGTCCTCACGGTCGACAGAGTAATGTTCGAACTAAAGGAGCTCTCACAGTCCGATGATGCGAATTAGTGGAGGAGAGGGACGAGAGTACTGCGAGTCACCGCCACACTACAATGTGACGTCGGCACGAGGATACGGAACCGCGATTGGATCGCTGCGGGACCAAATAGCGATTAAACTGTGTCATATGAAACATTGAGTCATTATGTTGTGACTTTTCTTAAAAGGGACTCTTCCTTTTAAGAAAAATCACAACAAAGTGATATAAAATCAATATTTTGAAACACCTACAATATCTACATTTGGTAACAAGAAAAAGAAACTCAATCATACAAAGTAGTCCCACCACGCGTTATCAGCCTTCCGTTGATACAAGCGGTGATAACAACGTCACGATAGCCACACACTCACAATTTATTTTGGCAAAGGAACGCGAATACAAATAACACTGGTTGAGGGCCAAGCCGCCATAAAATATAACAAGCACACATAATGCGCGAACCGAGAACCGTGACGCGTGATGCGCTAATATCGAGTGCGAGTAGTACTCACAGCGGATACCATCATGAATGAGCCCACACTACAGGAACCTACTCACTGTGCACTTAGTGCTACGTGTTTACACGGAAACAGAAAAAACACTTGGGTACGGCGCTCGTGGCTGAATGTACTCGTTTTTGTCATAAATATTTGAAAACATCCAATGGATCATGAGTGTAAGCCCTGGCGGTTCACTTCAGGCTTTAGGAGGTACATTATACAACTATATGAGTTTCTTACCCGCTGTGTAACTCAAGACGGCTCGTTCGTCACATGCCAGTTTGTGACAGTCCAAAGTAGTCACACACAAACGATCCGGTGATCGCTACATTACGGGCTCACTGCTCACAGCTCATGCACACAAACACAGCGGCGGTCGCCACATCACGGGCTCACTGTTCCCGGCGCACGGTTGTACGGCAACAACAACACTGTTTATTTTCGATCACCTCATGTTATTGTCACTCCGTGGTATTTATGCCCATTGCTATTAGCACCGGTTACCTTGCCGCTCCCGAGGTTGTCGTCAGCGATGCCTAGCAAATTATATCAGGGAGCCCCTCGGTGTAATCTTTTGGGTGCACCCACGGGAGCAATAACTTAAAATTCAAAAATAGACGAGAATAATTTATATGTATATTATAATACAACGTTTTGTGATAAAATAACATACATTGAGGATTCAGCGCACATGAAAGACTCGACTTAAATGACATTTAGTTCGCAAATAACAGTTTAGTAAATCAAAATGTCAACATTAATTCACGTCACTGTTGGTTATCCCAAGTTCAGAGTTAAACTATTTCTCATTGAATGCGATAAAAATATTGTTAATTTAAACTTTCATCACTACTGTTCAACCTGTCTATGACCTGTGTTCGTTACGCAGGAAAAAACATTGTAAAACATCAAATAAAAATATTTTACCATTAAGTTGAATATATTTTAGTAGTAACCAACTATGAACTAAATTTCGCTTACAATCAGGGAGGGATTAGTAGCAGCATCCACCACGTCGGTCGGCTGGCAGGACTGGCAGGACTGGCAGGACTGGCAAGATTGGCAGCCTGTCCACTGGCAGGACTGGCAGCCTGGCCACTGGCAGGACTGGCAGCCTGGCCACTGGCTCTATCACTGATATTGAAGGGAAGGGCGAATATTGTCACATTAGGACATGTCACGGAAGTGTTTTGAACGATAGAGGTCCACTGACACCGACGTACATCACTTGATGGATTATCCATTATTTATCGAGCAGCCTATACATACATATATTTTACTATACAAACATATATATTTCACTAGCTGCCTGCTAGTTCAGTCTACCGAACTGTGTGTTACAACAGGCTTGTTACTACCTCCGTCTGATCTGAAAATTCTAATCAGGGCTGTTATTACGGTGTCGAACATAAATATTGATAGTTCTTCTTCTTCTTCTTCTTCCTGCCCTTATCCAACACTAGGTGGGATCAGCACAACATGTATTACATAAATCCATGTTGTTAGAGGTTTTGGCTTACTGTTTCATGACCGGCCGCCTGCCTGACATAAACCCTCCTTGGGAATACTCGTTGCGCCGTCGCGCGGGTGACCCAATGTGGTTGCTGATATTATGCACTAGGTCCCAAAATGATATGCTTGTCAAACATGGATACCTAGTTAGGTATACCAACAGAAAACTAAATATGGATATCAGTTCCACCGCCACGCAGCGACAGCCGTGCTAACGTTGCACTCGTGCTGCTGGTTGCACTCGAAAGGTCGAGCGCACGAATATTAAGAGCCTGCGCCCGCAGGCGGCACGGTATGGCAAAGGATTTTTAAAGCTCAAATAATTTTAAACCTTATCTCAAAATTATTAGCACTCATATTTACCTAGCATACCGCGGGATGCTTCGGCGTACCGCGGCATACCGAAGCATCCCGCGGTGCGGTAAATACGAGTCCTAAAGGGTATTACAATAAGGTTTCAAATTATTTGAGCTTAAAACATCGTTTTCCCCGCCGTGCCGCCAGTGGGCGAAGGCCCTTAAAGGAGCCTTTACTCCCGACGATGCCCGCACCGCACCCGTCCGCTGCGGCATTTGTTATCGTTATGCAAAGAGTAGGTATGGACTCTGTAATGCCATGGTAATGTATTCTCGGACTGGATTCATTTGACTCGTATTTTACAAATAATAATATACGAAAAGGGTCTTTAGCATACACGATCACTTTGTAAAGGTAACATTAAAAAGGAGAGCCGCGGACGTCTTCCTTATACTGGTACGGAACAGAATGCCAACAACTAACGTTTTATTAAAAGTAATCATCTCAACGACTCGGGATCAGCAGCCCGTGTGCCTAGTACGGTAACAGCAGCTGCTATGATAGGGTTTCATTCAATTTAAAATCCTGTTATACATTATATGAATCTAATGCAAACCTACATCTTCTTGCCCACCATTCCTTCTCTGTTCATGCAGTAAGACTCCTCATTAGCGAGTTCCACCGCTTCCGCTCTGCCATACTGCAGCTCAGGACAGAAATTCCAGGTCTTTTGCTGTCTGATATCGAACACAAGTGAAATAGTTCATAGGAGAGAACGTACCTATATCACGTTTTGTTAAATTAAGGTAACATGAGGTTGGTTCAGAAAACAAACATGGCGGCCGTATGCATTTTCAAGATATTCTTCATGGGTGTGCTATCAAGATAGCGGCTACAAAAACTTACTAATAATTTTTTATCATGGATGTTAATTTCTTGGTATTCGTAACCACTGTTGCCAAAAATGAAATCAAAACCCAAATCCATGATGGCAGCCATGAAAACTAGGAAATAAGTAGTTATGGGTATCACATCCCAGGTTTCCTAGGGGCCTGATGCCGAAAATGAGATCAACATCGAAATCCAAGATGACGGCTATGATGCGAATTAGCCGTGATGGGTGCCAAATCCATGGTTTACGAAAATAAGATCAATTCCTCATGAATTGATCTTTTCCTCGACAAAATGTATACTTTTAAATATTGTTAGAAAAATGCCAGGAGACGCTGGCTGAACTGCTGTCTCATGCCTTTGTATTATTTTGTCAAACATCAAAATAAGGCATGCGCGGTTATGTAGCCTTTTAGAGTTCCGTACCAAAATGGTAAAAAAGGATCCGTTAGGACTGTGTCTGTCTGTCTGTCTGTCACAGCTGCTTATTTCAGAAACTAGTAATGCTATTGGCTTGAAGTTTGGAATAGTTTTAAATAATGCTTACCTATCTATGTATATTGCAAGTGAAAGAAGCGAAAAAATATTTTTATTTTCATTGCAACAGGGGCCAAAATAGGGGGTGGAAATTTTAATGTGGGGTTAGTGTGTCAAGTGGGGTATCATATGAAACGGCTCCATTTGCACATTATAAAATATATTTTTATTTTCATTTTTGCCGAATAGTTTTTGACATAATAGGAAAAACGTCTGTAAACCTCTGAATTTATAGGTAGTCATAATCAATTTTGACCGGTCATAATCACTCTTGACTAGGAGTTTTAATTCGCACTATTACCAATCCAAAACCACTTATTTCTGAACGCACTCATTAAACGAATAGTGGAAAGTGATGGGCGAATAGTTTGAGGCACTCGCGGGCCGCTGCTGCGGCACCAGTCGCTTCGGTCGCTCGGCTCGTGCGCTGAGTGATCACAATTCTAATCAGGGACTGAATACCCCGAAAATTAACATACCTTTAAAATACGGTATGTTATCGGTAACTGGTAACACTGGACAATGTTGACACAGGAGGTTAGCCGTCAAGATTAATCAACGTACCCGAAGTTATAAAACACTGGTCATTCGACGGAGCAGAGGATTCCATGTCGAAAAGCCGAAGAAGTCTGACCTTTTTATTTGGTTTGCTTGTCCTCATTTTCTGATCTTGTGTTAATTATTATATTGTGATATATTGTGAACTAGCTTCTGTAACTAATCAATAACCTAATTAAAAGTACTCTCAATGGTGGAGAGACTATGTTGGTATAATTTACTTTATTTACCATGCTCCCAATCCTGACATACCGATATTAGCTATAACTGTACCTCTGTAAGATTCTGTTCTATGTCTCCTATAGGTATGACGTCATACCTGTAAATTCCGGTTGACCGCAATATTTCGCTACTCAAATATATTTCAGTCCTGAAAAGTAGAGTTTGAAAATGCAAAACGGTATATTACGGTATCAGTACCTAAACCTTTATAAATAGGGTTTTCTTTGCTGAACCACCGCGCCACCGCGCCACCGCGCCACCGCGCCACCGCGCCACCGCGCCACCGCGCCACCGCGCCACCGCGCCACCGCGCCACTCTGTCCTTCGCTATGAGGCCCGTTTTATTGTTTTTTTTTTTAATACTTTTCCCCACACTGGGATTTCTCCTGTATCGTGGGAGCGTTTACAGACACAAATCTTCACATGCACAAACGCCCAGACCCGGAACAACTATTTGTAGGCCATACAAATATTTAATCCGTGTGGGGTGATTCCGTGCGGGAATCGAACCCACGACCCGTAGCGCAGAAGCAAATCGCTCAGCCAGTGCACCATACGTGTTGTCAAAATGGTGCGTGTATTCATGTACGCGCGGTAGAAGTAATACTTCGACTTTCTACCAGAGAGCTTATTGTTAAAGTTAACATAATGTATGACTACTGGCGCCCCCATGTGTCGTACCTACTCTTTTTTGAAAACCATTAGACACCTTTGAGGTTTATGTCAACAACTATAAGTTTTTCTTGGTGTGACGTGAGGTGACGGTGTGCGCACGCAGCTCCCAATTTTACTCTTACCAAACACGCCAAACGAGGTATAACTTGAAAAAATACACTATCTCAATAATTTTTTTACATTTGTTTTCAATTCATCAAGTAGATAGATACGTGATTTCCGTACAACTGTGTGGTATCGCTCATTATCAGACAGTGGGAAATGTTTTTACATTATGTTTTCATGCGCGAGTACAATGCAAATTAAAATATTTATTTAAATATCGAATATAGTAAGTAGGTACTGTAGCAATAATCCATTGTAAGCACAGCTTAAATAAATTACAATAAAGATTCGAAATAGCGGCTTTATTCAGGGTAACTGGCTCGTTGGTTTAATATAGAGCTGTAAGTAAGCTCGTAACCTTTACTGTACTATAAGTACATGGTATTGAATACTGTCTTCGGGAAAATGCAGGGTGGATAACTCGGCCTTCAAAGTTCTTCAAAGTACAGGCGGGACTGAGTGTGGCGTATAGGGATAAATACATAGCTGGCCACATGAGGCAGCAACTCAGCAGAGTGACAGTCCGGCGTCGGAAATAGCGGCCAGCGCGAGCTGTGACGCGCCGCCCGCGCCCCCCGCGTCACGCGTCGTCTGTCCTAACTAGATATTCTGGTGACACGCGTTACATTTAGCGCACGGAGCGAGCGTATTGCAGCGCATAGCTGCGCGCTGTGTCGCCGCTATATTTACGCGTCCGCCACGCTGCCGCTGACACGAGCGCAGCTGTCGCGCAAGGTTACTGTCGACGATCACTCGGTACTCATAATCATAATGTCTCATGGCTGCTGAGGCAAGCAGGCTGGTGTCTGTAGAGCCAACCCATGAGCACCGTTGTTCATGCTTATTGCCTGTCAACGTGTTAATTTACGACTGACTGGCAAGTTAGATACTAATCAAGCCATCCTGAAACTTGTATTGCATGCCGTCCGATTTGTAAAAGACAGTTAAGTGAGTAAACCTAATGTTGAGTTATGAGCAAAAACGTGGAAAATGTTGACCTTAGAAATTCTGAAGACATACAGGTGTATCTGTTATACCAAATTATTGTGCTACTTTTAAGCTTACAAGGTACCTATAATTTTTAAAGAGTTACGAGACTGTTCCGTCCTGCCTTTTCCCAACCATATTGAGGATAGCTTCCGCTTTAACCAGATGCAGCTCAATACCTACCAGTATTTTACACGGAGCGACTGCCATCAGACCTCCGCAACCCAGTTACTGGGCAATGAATCAGTTACGAGACCAATATTATTTTAAAATTTCAGTTTTTGTGTGAGTTAACTGTATTTCAGGATTGTACAATCCCAAAAATGATGTAGTTAGCCGTGTAAGTAGTCCTTGGATCTCATAACTGACAAGGAATAGAAAAATATGAACCAGACTGATGAACCAGACTGATGGATACTTTACTGGTGGACTTTGCGCTTTCATGCAGTATATAAAATATGAACCAGACTGATGGATACTTTACTGGTGGACTTTGCGCTTTCATGCAGTATATAAAATTCAAATTTGACAAAATATCATTTAACAGGCTTTTAGATATCGGACGTCAGTGCAGCAGTTTAAACCGATCTCGACCGTCACCGTTCGTTCCTGCAGCTCTTTCATCTCCACCAGTCGGTGACACATTACCATTTTACGACCCGATCCATCTTATAGCTTCGCCAGTGCAGATAATACTCGATTTAGCTCCGCGATTGACTCGAGCGGGTCCCGCAGACTGTCCGGCGACCGGCGACACGCGCTCTAGCTCACTGCTTATTTGAATAAACGATAAAACTTCACGTTATGGACTAAGTTCTGTGAATGAGTCCAAGTGTGGGCTCACATGATGGGTGGAGGGTAAAAAACCAGTCATTTCGCCGCTCTGACGTGATCGATGGTGTAAGCCGAGCGCGCCTGCTCGAATATATGTACTATGCTCTACAGAATAGTTAACAGAAAAATACGGAATGTCCCAAAAAAAATCCATCTACTGACCGTACACAACACGTAGGCACCAATATAGCCAAGAACACCTCTCTAACAATTATTATTGTTTTGTAAGTCTTCAAAGACTCAAGTTTTATCCCACGTAGGGACGGGCTAGTAGATAATAAAACTTCCTCACCGCACGCTGGAAATATATATATGCGTGTTGTAAGATTCACAAAACCCAGCAAGCTGGGTGACAGGATCTATACAGCCCGCCCGGCAAGCTACCACCCTCGTATTAAAGTCCAGCGCCAAGCAGTTCACTGTGTTCCGTCGTGTGTTTGTGAGAGCCAGAGGAGATAGGGGAATCCCTCTATATTTCTTACTTGGATTCCTGTGCTCTATCTTAGACCCTGTCTGCGTATCGATAGGTACGATGGTGCGACTAATTAAGTACTTAAACACTAGCGTCTAACACGACCAAGTCAAAGAACAAAAACATGAGCCTGGGAACATAGGTGCAACAAACATGTACTTGTACATAATTTTGGTTTTAATAACCTGACTGACATTGTTGTTGTATTAGTGTGACCGATGTGCTCGATAAATTACGATGAAGTTCACCCACACCATGCCGCTGGTCGCCGGTCAGTAGAAACTGTCTCCCCGGTCACTGTCATTGGCAAAAGCCAGGAGTATGAAAGTGGGCTTTCCCCTCAGGGATTACTAGCGTGATGTACCGATATTACGATATCTACGGTATCGCCACTCGTGGAGGCTGTTTTCGTGGAACCCATTTATATGATGATCTATCAACTGCATTTTAAAACTACAAAAATTAATTTACACCACTATCGGCTAACTACACTGTGGATAGTCGGAAAGGGGGTACTAAGCCGCGGGCCACCTAAAGTATCACTGATGACTATTTTAAAGGAAGTGTTAAAATTTCAAAATTCGATAATTTTTATTCTTTCAAAAAAAATCTTACCAGATTCAGTTATGAATTCAAAGAATTAATTTTCTGATCTGTGACCCCAAATATGACCTAAATTGTAAAAATAGCTGATCATAGCTATGGACAGATAGATTTTAGCATATTTTTTACGAAATCTTTGAAAAGCAATTTCTCTTAAACTATCGAGTTTTGGGGAAAGTTGTAGAACAAAAGTTATCCCTTATTATGGGTACTTTAACCACAGTATAAAGAAGTACAGTAGTGCGACGCCTTTGATCTTGTAGTAAAAGCCGAAAACGTCTAGACAATGTCGCGGAAGGGTATAAAGGCTAGGGTTGTTACAACTCAATAATAGTCAATAATATAGTAAATCATTTATTTAAGTATGTTAGATCAATTTTGAACTCTCATCCTTGTCTACTCTCCCATAAAAATCGGTCGCCGTCTAAGAAGTTTCACTTCAAAAATAATGCCCGCCATCTTGGGTTTCAATACCAACACTCAACAGTCCCCTTGTCCATAATCACGCGTTGCAGATTCACCAGGACTATTTTCGTAAACTAAAAGTAAAGCAATTGACATCGCGGTCATTTTATGGATGGGTGACCGAGAGATCAGCTTAGGGAGCCCATGTCTCCATAATCACGCGTTGACGATTCACCAGGACTATTTTCATAAGCTAAAAGTAAAGCAATTGACATCGAGGTCATTTTATGGATGGGTGACCGAGAGATCAGCTTAGGGGAGCCCGTCTCCATAATCACGCGTTGCAGATTCACCAGGACTAGTTTCGTAAACTAAAAGTAAAGCAATCGACATCGAGGTCATTTTATGGATGGGTGACCGAGAGATCAGCTTAGGGAGCCCATGTCGTGGGTTACTTAAAGGGGACCAAAATTTTAGTTATTTTTGATGTATGACTCACCGTTTCAAAGATATTATTAACAGTTCATAAATTATTAATTAAATTATTGCAAATAAAATAAAAAGGAAGGTACTTAGTTTATTTATTTACATCAGCAAAGTATTCGGACAAACCAGTATGCCGCACCCTCCGGGAAATACAAGGCGTGATGTTATGTTAAAAACCAGTGTCAATGACGAACTATTGTGTGTGCTGATACGATCAACGGAAACACAGCTTCAGTTGTGAACCAAATAAACATTAATTGAACTTCTTATTGTATAACTGAATGTCGGTTAAAAACTCACGTAAGGTTTTGTACGGATCCGTTAAAACGGATCCGCTGTGTGAACGCACGGTAAGTTCTATAATAAAAAGTACTACCTACGTGGTAAGTCATAGTTACTCTTTAGGTTAGTCACTTACATTTTATGATACAATAGACCTGGAATATAATACTGAGCAAGGAATATTAGACAATACTATTGCTAACATGTTATAGCACTGCACCGACAAATGTTTTATATTTGTGTTTGTGTTATGTACTCGTATGTGCTAATAAACCCGATTTTGTTTTTTCTTTCTAAGAAAATATATATAACTAGCTGTGATCTCACGGCTCCGCCGGCGTAAGAAGTTTTATTCCAGTAATAAATAGGCTCTATGTTACTCAGTGATAATGTAGCTTTCTAACGGTAAAAGAATTTTTGAAATCGGTCCAGTTTTTTTAAGTTTATTCGTTACATACAAAAATACAAATCACTCCTCTTTATAATATTATTAGTATAGATATGAAAGCGATGTAATGACATAAACTGCCATGGTGCCTATTGGTAGGCCGCTCCTGCCATGCCATCGACTGGTATCATTTTTAACGTAGATACGTTACTCCGGAATAGCTTTAGAAGCAAACCCAACAGCCAACACTCATATGTTCCCAGTGAATCTAGGTAAATAATACAATTACCGCACAGGGCGCCTCGTTGTGACGCCTCTAACTGTGTTACAGGCGCTTGTCTTAGCCCCATGCATGATACAATGATATGTTCGAAGATATCTGTATTGAAGGTATATTTCGATATCGTCACCGTTCACAGAAATCATCGGCGCCGCATTAATCAGATAATAATGTGCGATCGTCTCCATGAGTATGAAAGTATACGCGTGTCCCCGGGGTGCGCTTCTTGTTTCATTATTCGTTCTCCTCGCGAGAACTATGTTGTTATTTTTGTTAGTAGCTACACACTGCCTCGTGAAGACTGATAGCCGGGCCCCGAGAGACCGGCGCGGCCTCATGCAATATTAGTTCTGTGTCTTCCTGAACAGAATATGTTTGATGCTCTTCTTTATTAGCCCAAAGTAAAACAAGCAATCCTGCCTGTAACTGTCGACGGTCGAGGTCTCCATGTTGCGTTACATGGACAGTTAATATAAATAGAGCTACCAACATAATAAGTGGTGCGAAAGCAGTTTAATGTTTGCCATGAATATTCTTTATTATAATATTATGACAGGATACTACAAACTCATCAAGACAGAGATATCTGTGATGTGATACAGCAGTTCATGACAAAGTTAATAATGTACAACACATCTGGCTCGTTGGCAACTAGCGCGTGCTGCCGACCGGCGGGTGACGACAATCTGGTGACAATCATATTTATTTTTAATGCTTATGACTGATTTTAAATTTATTTTATTTTTGTCGTTTGTTAGCGCAGTCTGCAGTTGCAGTTGTTAATGTGTTATTTTGTCGTTTGTTAGCGCAGTCTGCAGTTGCAGTTGTTAATGTGTTATTTTTGTCGTTTGTCAGCGCAGTCTGCAGTTGCAGTTGTTAATGTGTTATTTTTGTCGTTTGTTAGCGCAGTCTGCAGTTGCAGTTGTTAATGTGTTTTTTTTCCGTTTTTCCTACATTAGGTACTCCGGTGGCCGTGGTACGGCATGCCATGTGGTTCCCATATGGTATGGTCCTTAGGTCCTTATCTGCCGATGGGTGTAATAAAGGTATTATGTAAAGTGGATGAGCAGCAGCGACTCCTGCGCGCCAATAACTACACGCTGCGGTGACCGACCTGTTAGCGGAGCGAGGTGATCCCAGTGCGATATTCTATCACCAGCCCGCAATGTGACGATATGTGTTCAACATTACTAGATAACGAGCGGCTGATAATGATAATATACTAATATTATGTAGATTCTTTTTATAGCTACATATTACCTTGACCACCTCACACCCATGTCCACCGACACGTTTGTAAGAATCGCTGATCTCCAGCTGTCTAACTTCAATTTAATCGATGTCTTTGTTCAAAAGGTATCAATTATTAACCAAAATAATCAAGTGCTATTTCGCAGGAATGGTTCCCACAAGGTTAAATCAATATTAGTAATAATGGAACAGACTCGCTCTGCTCCGCTCACTACCTTACTATTAGAAACGATAGTTTATCAGTAAGTACCTACTGTACAATAGCTAAGTTATTTTTGCTAATTGCAGTTTTTTTAAACTGCCTTAGTTGGCTTCCTTGTCTGTCTGCTACAAATCTTGCAAGTACATTTAGAGCCAGTAGTCACCTGTTATCCGAACAGTCTGTAATGTAGCATACATAGCATATTATAGTTTCGATGACAATCAAACTCATTCAATACTACTCTTTGATGACAATACATTAGTCTGAGAAACTGTTTAGTATTTGATTAGTGGTACGCCTAGGGATTTCGCATAATTCCTGGTAGGTATGGTATTTTCCCAGCAACGTATACCAGTACCCCTAGTGTGAGTTTTTTATTTGTTAACTATTATAGTAGCGTCACATTAAAAATGTATGAAAATCTTGGCAGCGCTTCTAGTGGCAAAATAGCGTGACAAAAAAATACAAGTGCGAGTTATTTGACACTTATGGTAAACTATTCGTAAACTGCGATGTAACGTTGACGATAGTATACTAACCTTGGTGTAGTTCACGTATAGTTTACTAAAATTTTGCGAGTGTGAGTGGCAGTGTAGGTAAATCTGACATTTCGTACAGTTTATTACTGTCAACCATACTATAAACACTATATCACGTCACTCACTTTAATTTCCAAGATGAAAGGAATGGTTACTATTATAGTTTTTACAATTATAATTATTTATTTATAGTTATAATCAATAATAATCCCAACGTGTATTTTTTCTTGCTTGGATCATGTTCGTGACCTACCACTAACAAGAGGGACGAGTTCGACTAAAAAAAATGGAGTCTTCGTGGAGAGTGTCGAGAACGGATGTTAGAGTAGTCTGAGTAGACATAACAAGTGACGAAGGATCTTGCTCAGGATTTCTTTAAATACTACTAAAAAGCCGTTATTTTATTTTTTATTTATTTTATTAGGGAAAACAAACAATTGTACATTTTGTCTTGCATCTAGGTATACAATAAAGTAGATCAACGTACAATCAACAACGTTTCCACATATTACTATTAGTATTATTTACTTACATACAGTATGGATGAAAGAAAGGGCTAATTTTAACAGTAGGTATACTAAATTGTTAGGCTTTAAGTATATTAACTAATTCATTTCTAAATACGCTATGAGGTAACGCAAATATGTATATCTTAACAAAATGTAGGTTATATATTTTGACTAATCTGTGGAGAGGCGCCCGCTTACCCGCATTCGTACGACTAGTGGTTGTAGCGAAGAGCGGGCAAGCGCGCACCTCTCGTCTTATAACAGTTCTGGGCACTATATAAAATATATTGTTCACAAGTTCAGGGCAATCAAACTTGTTGTGTATCAGTCCACGGAGCATCATGGCTTGGAGTAACAGACGCCTTGAATGTAGTGTTAGTAATTTAAATTTCTGCAACGACTCCTCATATGGCAGGCGCTCCAAGTGACATTTAAACTGCAATGTTTTCAAAAACTTGCGCTGAATTCTCTCTAATGCTTGGTCATATCTTGCATAGTAAGGGTCCCATATCATACACGCGTACTCAACTTGTGATCGTACTAAAGAGTACAAGTTACAAGTTTGTATATGGTTATTATGTATGTACAGTATCAAATGCACATAGGTACATGTGGTAGAGTGCAATGTGTTCATAATATCATTAAGGCTATTCATGATAATAAATTCACGTAACCATGGTACCTGCTTTCAACCGCTTCAAACAGAGGTATTGAGAAGGCTGCCGTAATTACCTATATAATATATTTAATCTCTTTGACTACGCTCGACAAACAAATTGGTGATCACAATAACTATTACCAGCGCTCAGGACATACTGTGCGGCTGTGACCTATCTTTTTGACAAAACCCCTAAGCCTTTTACAACACCTACCGAACGAGCAAGCGTCCACCTACCACTACGACAATCATATTATTAGTTATTTATTTTGGTTTGATATAATAATAGTAGTTATAAATAAAAACATGCTTATTTATGTGCTTAAATGTTATAACTTTCACTTTTAGATCACAGTGAATGTGAATAGCAATCGACGCTACTAATGATAAAAACAAGAAGATAGTCTTGGTTGAAGAAACTTAACCTTTCAAATCGAGAAACATTTTACTGAGGTCTAACAATACAAACAATGCGGCGTTCTTTCTTATTATTTATTTAATAACAGAAACAAATATATACATGTTTTTAATATACAATCAATTGTATTCTTCTTCCCGACTTCTAGTTTGTTCATACAGGTATATCGAAATGCTCTCTCTCTGCGCTCGACTGGTATATTTTTATAAGGGACAAGCAATTGTCCGTTTCGAGTCCTCCTCTCCCACATTGTAGTGCCCATGGCCCCATTTTCCCATCATGATAACTGTCTGATTTGTGCACTTTTGCGGCGGAGCACCAAAATTTTCAATCAGGCTCCTTCGAAACTTTTACCTGCCGTTAAATATACCTACCCCAAGTATTCAAATTTGGAGGTTATCCAATAGTACATTACTGCCGCGGTACCTATGTAATGACTGCGTTGCTGGCAGCACTGATGATGGCCGAGAGCGCAGCGTAGCGCAGCTCCAGGCCATCACAGCGCGGTCAGCATTGCAGCTCTTGATGGACAAGCTGGAATAAAGGCCGAGACCGAAGGTCGAGGCCTTTATAACGCGGACAGCAAGGGCTGCAATGATGACCAAGC
Source organism: Amphipyra berbera (assembly GCA_910594945.2). Classification (NCBI taxonomy): domain Eukaryota; kingdom Metazoa; phylum Arthropoda; class Insecta; order Lepidoptera; family Noctuidae; genus Amphipyra; species Amphipyra berbera. The sequence goes on along the minus strand of OU343123.1, from coordinate 22,707,493 downwards.
TTGAAGGCCAAGAGCGTGGCTAGACTAAGCTTGAGGCCATCATAGCGTGGCCAGCAGCGCAGTCATTGCGGACCAAGGCTTGTATAGTGCTTTACTCAAACAATGCGAGTAATTTAAATAAAACCAGATTAGTATAGTAAGAATTTATTTAAACTAACGATTTGTTTCTTCTCTGGTCCTTAGTTATTTTTTTACGAGTTTTAATTATTATGCTGCCTGTACCTATACAGCCAAATTCTGAATAAAAACTTTTTGCACCAGACTATTTTTGAAACAAAACTCGACAATAATGGATTTTCAATGGAAATTGCTGGTGGCTAAAACTCACCAGCAATGAAATCCCATACAACTTTGCTGACGCCTATTCAAGTAGCGCGGAAACGTCGACTTTGCTCAAAGAAGGTTGTCAAAATAATGACAACATTAGAAGCATTTTTGAGTAAAAGAACATTTCTTAGACAAATAGGTAGTTCTAAGATTTGATTCAGCAACTGACTTATCTGTTATATTGTTTTACATAACATAACATCACGTCTTGTATTCCCCGAAGGGTTCGGCAGGAGTGTTTTTAGTACACCCTCGTTGCGCCAGTTATGTTTAAGTCCCATAATAATGTTAAAACTCTTAAAATTACCATACATACAAATTCTGTTTTTCTACTGGTACACTGTCAATTATTATTAATAACATGCTGTATGGTATTTGGGAATCTAGGATACAAATTAATTAATAAGTTGAATAATTCTTGGGATTGCTACGGAACTTTATGTATGGTCAGACGCTTAACAAATAGATAAACTAGAAACTCCATGGTCTTTCGTAAGAAGAAGAGCCGATTCAAATGGTGAGCTATAGATTGGCTAAATTAAGTAACATTCTTTAATGTTTAATTTACTTTACAAAAGTTGACTGTTTAATTTGGTCGTAGTATAAACTTACCAAAATGCCTAGTGAGGCCCAACTGTAGTGCAGGCATAGTGAAGGCAGTCAGTAAACGATATTAGTTATACTGTGTGTAGTTAACGGACGACACTCGCACGCGCACGTTATGAGTCAAAGGATAGTTTATAGTAACCTCGGTTGACGGAACAGTTACGGAAACTGTAGTAAATTAACTGCCCAACTCACACTTGGGGTACTGGTGTCCCAAATCGTGTCATGGTCATGAAGGGAAAGTACTTTAAATATTAAAATTAGCAAATTTTACATAAACCAACATTTTTTTCTTAAAAGTAAGAAATACTGCATTCAAATATTTAAAGAAGTCTCTTCCCTGTATGGGGTCGAGGTCGAAACCAACACAAACACGAAAAAAATATCCTGTATTGTAATGATACCAAACAATAGGATCAATAAAAGGATCAAATCTTCAATAAATGACCTGTTGTGTTATAGATTGAGGAATGACTACAATTATTCCATGTTTTACTTTTTAGGGTTCCATACCTAAAGGGTGCCAAACGGAACCCTGTTACCAAGCTTACGCTGTCCGTCCGTCCGTGCGTCCGTCCGTCCATCCGTCCGTCTGTCGATCACAGGGCTGTATCTTTTTAACCATAATAGGTAACCAGTTGAAATCACAGAATATGTGTTATTACGGCCTCTGTCATAATATTAAAAATAATAAATAGATAAAAGGGGTAACCCAAACAAAAAATAGACCAGCTCTATCTTAAAAACGGTAATATATTATAAAGCGTGAACTTGGTATAATTGTAGTACATGCTCTATAGTTAAACAACAAATAATAAAATAATCCATTAATAAAAATTAAAACTTTTAAGTTAAATGGTTTTATCTTGCGATACCCCTGCAGCACCTTGCAGCAGGTTGAAATTAGTATAATGTTGTATTGTCATGGGAATTGAATTTGTGTGCGATGTTTCCGCAGAATCGGTGAAGCAAAAGTAGTTGAAAAATCTGTCGCAAGATTTCAATCAAACAAACAAATATACGAAGTGAAACTAATTGAAAACATTTCATAAAAATAAAGTAGAATAAATGCCGTGGAAATGCGTTCCTTGCGAAGTATGTGCGGTGTAACTTTGAATGATAGATTGAGAAATGAAGAGATTAGACAAAGTTGCGGTTTAAAAGATGATGTAGTGACAAAAATTTAAAGGAGTATGCTTAGGTGGTTTGGTCATGTTGAGAGAATGAGTGAACGGCGATTAACAAAAGGAATTTATAAGGCGGATGTTAATGGGAACGCCGGTAGAGGACGTCCTAGAAGGACATACATCGATGTTATTGGTGATGTTCTTCACAAAGGTCAGGTGCGTAGTACTCTCAACCGGCGTGCGTGTATGACAAGATGTATGAATGTGGATGAAGCGAAAGGGGTATGTAAGAGTCGTAGCATGTGGCGTTCTATAGTTTCTGCCTACCCCCATGGGAAAAAGGCGTGAGTTTATGTATGTATGTATGTTTCATAAAAAAGAGGAAAACTAATGGTGGCACGGAACCCTGAGTGCTGGAGTCCGACTCGGCCGGTTTTATTTATATTTGTTCAAGATTTTATTGATGATTTTAAGTCTTCCTCGAAGCGTGGTTATTGGAAAAAGCGCAATATTTGCGTGTACTTCCGGTGATGAGGTGAATTTGAAACTAAGGGAGGTCTGTAAGTATGTAGTCAGTCATTCTTAAGTTCGTTCTGCCTAGCCTTTTCCCAACTATGTTGGAGTCAGCTTCTTGTCTAACCAGATGCGGCTGAATACCTGTATTTTACACGGAACGACTGCCATCAATAATAAATTTAAGTCCTATGTAAAGCAAACACTACGCGAAAAGGGTTTCTATAAAGTTAAAGATATGGACGATAAAAATGCTTGGAATTGAGCCGCTCGCTGTTGTCACAGACACATCATTGTAATTATTGAAATTATTTTTATAATATGACATTATTTTTTATTTTATCCTTTTGACACCTTACTATTGAATTATTTTTGCAATAATAATAATTATTATTATATCATTTTATTTTTTATCAAATTGTGAATCTGAGTACCATGTAAGCTAGTTTTATACACGAATTTTATAACCGTTTGGCGGTTCTTGAGTATTTTTTTGTGACCTACGCAAATGTCCAACTGATTGATAGCGTCGTGCAGCACTTTCCTCAAATGGCCATTCCAGACGTTGCCCTACATTGTTTCACTCGCATAGCTTTTATACTACAATGTCTGGACTTTAAAAGAGACCTTGATCTCTGAGTTTGTTTCGGCTTTTCTTCTCAGATCTAGTCAGATCGGAAATGCTGGCGCCATTTAGTCTTAAAAAAAAACATTACATCGACTTGTAAAAGTGTCTATAACAGAAATAAAACAGACCCCCACAATCATCAGACCTCCACAATCCAGTTATTGGGCAGACCGGTTGTCAGACTTTCGGGCATCTGACTACCCGTAACAATTGTCATTAGCTATTCGTATAACACTCGGGACCGATGGTTTAACATGCTTTTCGGGGCACGGAGGGCTCTCGATGTGTAACGAATGGTGACCCATCCACGAGCTGACCGCGGCAAGTGCAGATTAACCTTGCAAATCATATAATCCGCGTAGTTGTTGATTAGCCACGAGCCCCTCCAAAGTCATTCTTAAGTAAATAAATAAACAAATTTCTCTGCCTGCATAACTAATTTTTCTCCTTGTAGGTAAACTTCACTCACCCCTGCATATCCCCTCAGAGGTTAATTTCGATAATTATCCCATGGTATAATAATATGCTACGCCATGTATTCTCTTCCCACGATGACCCAAGACTACTTCACGATCAGAGCTGCCATTGGACATCTTCAATACAATTAAGGATTTTTTAAATTCATAATGAATATAAAATAAATTGCTAACTAGCCTAACTTTTTGCTATCTCATGTTATTCATCTATCATTAAAAAGGTAAAATATAAATTAACTAGTTCAAAATTGATTGAAAAAATACAGTTTGCTCGGAAAATGTATTTAAGGAGTCTAAAAGACAAACGTGCTAATTACAGGATTGGTCATTTTTCAGGAGACCTGTTTAAAGTTTGACAAGTTTCCACAAAACTTTGTCAATTATTATTGTTTTTATACTTCACTACTACATAGTATATATTATTTATCTATGTAATAATTTTAAAAGAAATATAACTATCTATGAAATACACTGAAAAAAATCTGAAACATAAAAAAGACACCTAGTTAGTAGGTGCTTTTGAGTATTAAATTGGTATTTAAGTGTTTACTTAACCTTATTGTGTATTTATGTAAGGCACTTATCGTTTATAACAGGATAGTCTGCTATAATACCTACTATCACCCTGGTAACACCTGCATTCCCATTAAAAATAAACGATTCATCTTCTTCATTTAGAACGCCTGTCCGTTGATACTTGATAAGACTAAAATCAGTCATTGTAATTTAGATCAAAACTATTGACATATTGTGAATTGTGATAGGTAATCGAAGAAAAATGATTGAAGGTCGTTTACATAATTATTATATTTCGTAATATTTTTGTCTTTCTTTCATTTCACTTATTATAAACTAGCTTTTGCCCGCAGCTTTGCTTGCGTGATTTTTTTCCATGCATATTTTACCACCTCTACTCACCTTCTTAGGGGCTGAATTTTGGCAAATCCCAAGATACGTAGGTACCTACCTAATCTACTATTTCTTACAAAGATTATTTGTATTAATTTATATGTCAAGCGGCCCACGCAATAAAATTATCCCCTACAAACTATAGCCCCCTGTTCCCCCCATTTCTAAGGGTACCTAGTTTTAAAAATTGAAAAGTCCGTCTTAAAATATAAATATACAATAAAATATCACATCATATATCTGAAGTCCGTCTTACATTATTTACTTTGAAGAGTGTTTGTTTGGGCTTAATTTCAAGTTTATAAGCCCAACAAACTTGAACACCCTTAGGGAAGGAATTTAAAAAAAAATCCTTAGTGGTTGTCTAGGTACGTAATAAATGAAAATTTTGGCCTCTCTTAGAAAGGCATGTAGTCTATCACAAAACTTCTTAGTACCTGTATGGTGGACAGAACCAGAGGTGCAGGGTGGGTGCAACTTCGCCGCTGCTGAAGTTCCTCCGCTGAAAGTTTTCCCGCGCGCAACTTTAAAACTTTTCACTGAACAGACGCATAAATAAATGGCACAGCACTGAGGAGGAGGTCACTTCACAATGGTGTTAGTTGAAGAGTGTCAAGTGATGTCCGCGATGTATCGGAGTCCCGGTCCCGGCGTGCGGGTGCGCGGCAATAGGAGCGCGGCGGCGGTCGGGCCCACAGTGCCGCGGCGGCGAGGCGAGGCGAGCGGCGCGCTGCCGCTACCGGCAAGCAGGCCCCGCGCCCCGCGCCGCGCGCCCGCCTGGGGAACACCATCAGGAGGACCACCAGGCTGCCAGCCTCAGGACAATAAGACCGCAAGGACAAGCAGAATCAGTCTTGGAAGGAAGCGGTGAAAGGTCGGAAATTTTAAGGACCGTCTTTTGTAATTCCGACTTTGAAAAGTAGATACAAATTTTAATCCATTTTGATTACTTAAATGACTTTTCGATTTTGAATTTGATTTGTGGTCCTCAATTCAGATTGAGTAATAAAGACAGTTTCTTATCAGCTTTTTCGCCATAGGTGGTACCTAGTTAGTAATAACTTAAGGCACTTATCATTTTGGCAGTTTTAAATCCATTATAACGTTATTTCAAGAATGACAGAAATATCTTGGAAAAAAGAGAAAAGTTAAAAGTTTACAGGAATCATTGATTCATTAAAAACGATGCGGGTATCGGAAGCGTTTCAATACTTTCAATACGTCAGCAACTGGTCGCCCGCGCACACACACACGTGTTATAGCTACTTACACAATTATAGTATGTAGGTATGTAAAGCCCACGTGTGAGGTACACAAACACATAAAGGCCCACGTTTACGAGCTGATTGTTTATGGCACCCGTGTTGTGACTATGAGCTGTTCGCGTGTTACCGTGTGTTACTGTGTGTTACACCAACAATTATGTCGCACATTACTAGTTATTACCTACCCTCCAATGTTTATATGTATACCTGCATTGCTCCTGAAACAGTTGTAAATAGTTTACAGCTGCAACGTAAATGTACCTAATGATTTCAATTACATTAGGTACCTACCTATCAAGATCAGACACCTTATACTTACTTTCATCGGCTCTAATAAACATTGAAATAATAATAAATAATTTATTGCTTGAAACACGGTTAAATACAAGATGTTACATAAAATAAGGTTCTACATGCATGTGCATGTAGCTCATTGCAAATAAAATATGATACATAATTTTTGTTTCCATCAATCTTTGAGTTTATCCGTGTGGTGGTGGTTTTCGGCACATAAACGGCCACCTCTGCCGCGCGGCGCGGGTGACGGGTATCACAAATATAACCATTTTGTTGAGAGGAAGGGCAACAACATCCGCTTTATGATGGCAATAACCGCTACGCTTGCCAAGCGCGCGTGCGCATGCGTGGTGATGGTGCCGACATAGGTACTCGGTTTGGACCTCTGCTCCTAAGGCCACACACCACGCAACTGTTTTTAAGTTTCTGTACCAAAATGGCACTTAAAAACATTTTTTACAAAAAATTTAAACCGACTTCAAAAAAGAATAAAATAATTACCATATAAAATTAAAAGTTTCAGAAGTCGGTGCTGATCCACGCTGAACCAAATTGAAGGCACTGACTTCTGAAACTGTTAATTTTATATGGTAATTACATACACTACTCAACAAAGTCTAGGGAACACGGGTATCTTAGTTATTTTTTCTTAATTCATCAATTTTTGGCTTAGATGTTATACATCAATAGAAGCGTAATTTAATACTCTTATTAATTATCGAAATTAATAAAAGGCTTGTGAATGAAAAAATATTTTATATTATGAAAAAACAAAATTGTGTCAAAACCGAAAAAACAAGTTTATGTAAATAAAAAAAGAAACTAACGCATAAGTAAAAATTAATTAAAAAGAACATTCCTAGCAACTTTTCTATAATGAGTTGGACCTCCTAAGGCATTAGCGACGGCTCTATATCGGCGAGGTATACTGAGTATGAGGTTATCAATTATCACTTGTGGAATAAGGCTCCATACTCTGAAAAGATGTGAAAAAAGCTCTTCTTCCGTGTTCTAATTTTGGGGAAGATCACTGAAAGCTCTTCTCCCGAGCATGTTCCATGCATGTTCAATGGGATTGAGATCGGCGGACTGAGCGGGCCACTCTAATACCGTGATATTGTACTCGTTGAACACATTCATCATCAGCCTTGCGGTGTGTGCACGTGCATTATCTTACATAAACACGATGTCTTGGCCGAGCTGCTGTCGGTGGGGGATGACCATGGCTTGTACAACCTCGTCACGGTATTGCTCCGCATTTGTCTCGTATCGTTCAAATTGTCTCGTACCCAAACGAGATCTGTTCGTCCACCCAAGCGAATTCCCGCCGACACCATGATCGTTCTGCCTTAGTAAGGATGAACTTCCTGAGGATTCTGGAATCGACTCCGGTGACCAGGAACTCGCCAAACACGAGCTCTTCTTGAATCGGGTTGAAATCCGAAGCAAGACTCATCGGAAAACAGAACACGTGCCCACTGAATGTCAGTTCAGTGCAAATGTGCGTTGGCCCACAATAAACGAAGACCTCGATTTCCACGTCGCAGAGATGGAACTCTTACCGAACTCTTATGGAGCACTTACCGCTAAGAGCTTCCTCCCGGTTCAAATCATTCCAAACTCTCCACAATCGAGGCATGCGCAGGTCCGAGGCCGCCCCGTGGTACGTGCGCAATGAACAGCAGCTCCATCTCGATTTTAAAATGCCGAACATCAGGCAACACCTCAAACGCATATCCAAACGTTATTTCGATACTGCGCCGCGGCACCCGAACCCTCTAGTGGCCGCAGCGGCCGATTTTAGACCCTCACTCATTAGTTTAATACGCCGTCCCAGGCAAACGCTATTAGAACACGAGGACGATATTACCCTCCTCCAGGAGGCGAGTAAATCGACCAACACAATACACAACGCCCCGTCGCCGCCCGGCATACCGTCCTCGCCGGCGAGGCCCGCCGCGCCGCCGCGGCGCCGTACGTCCCTTCTGACTCCGCAGTAGCACCGATAATTCAGGCCTCGTCAAGCTGTCCTTCCGCCAGCAACGCCCTAAGCCGAGGTCCGAGTCCCATTAGGGGTCGCCCTTAGTGTTGAAAGAAAAGTATTTAATACCTAGTAATTTTCTTTATATGTATATTAAATTGTTAATGTTTTGCTTGTGTTTTCTGTCTTAAGTTATGTTTCGTTGTAATTATTTTATTTTAATATGTTGATTATTCTTTTTTTATAATAATGACTAATTATGTGAAAGAGTATACCTACACCTTTAAGGTAGATTTTTGAGGAGCTAATTATTTATTATTAAGATCTCATGTAAAATGTACCAAAAATCACACCAATAAATGAATTTGAATTTGCACTCAGGGTTGAATCCTGACTAAGGAACTCCTCAATGGTTAGCAGCACAGACATGAAATGTTTTATACGCATTCAATTGTGATAGTCCGTTCTAAATTTCTCCATGACATATCTACTAAAAAATAAATTTATAGAAAATAAAAAACATTTTTACAAACCAGCTTTTATTTAAATGCCCTAAAAAGAAGAAAATAATCCTCAAATTAAATCAAACCCATTAATTTATTACATTATGCAATTTATTTATTTACATGATATAAAAGCTTGTCGCGAGATAATAAATAAACAAGAATACAATACCTACCTATGTAACTTGATCTAGACACACGTAATTCTGAAAAAAATGTATTTCATAAAATATTAAATCTCGCGACACGCTTTTATATCATATTATTATAAATTAATTAATTGTATAATGTAATAAATTTATGGGTTTGATTTAATTTAAAGTTTATTTTCGTCTTTTTAGAGCATATAAATTTCGTAATTAAGTACTTTTGATCCGAACTCGTTTAACAAGTGAAAATTAGGTATTTGTCGCCTATCCCGGAAATTATAATTAAAGATGTCTCTCTGTAAACAAACAAAACACGGGGAAGTTAGATACCTACCTAACGGATAGTAGACGATAATTATCATTTATCGGCAAAATATCGTTAACATTGATCGCTGAATGTTAAACAAATTCGATATTCAGACGTTATTATAAAGTACCTATTTAAAAGACTACGTGACACTGCGATTATATACCTAATTACTTATTTGATAAGATAGGTACCTAGTGCAGGAAAAACTATTTATTACTCTGTAAAAGAATTCCTTAAAGAAAAATAGTTATTTAATATTAAAATGATTGTCATACATAACATAATGTGATAGGTATACAATATAAGAATATTATGATATAATATAAAATATGTGAATAATGATAATTAATATAAGATAATGTAAACTGTATAACTGTAATATTGAGTATGTACCTATATAGGTTTTTTTTTTTAAATTACCATTTAAATTGCAATGCCTTATCAGGCAACTAAGTTCTAAGAACCTACACATTGTTAACATCTACAAAATTCTGTACACTTGGTTCGCAATAAAGAATTTGAATTTAAAATCCTGACTTTATGTTTTCGCTTTTTAAGTTTACATAAAATGTTTTGTTTTTGATATGAAACATCCGATGCGGTGGTGCGGGTGTGAGAGCGGCTGTTGTGTGGCGACGCTCGCGATGCGGTGGTGCGGGTGTGAGAGCGGCTGTTGTGTGGCGACGCTCGCGATGAAACATCCGATGCGGTGGTACCTACGGGTGTGAGAGCGGCTGTTGTGTGGCGACGCTCGCGATGCGGTGGTGCGGGTGTGAGAGCGGCTGTTGTGTGGCGACGCTCGCGATGCGGTGGTGCGGGTGTGAGAGCGGCTGTTGTGTGGCGACGCTCGCGATGAAACATCCGATGCGGTGGTGCGGGTGTGAGAGCGGCTGTTGTGTGGCGACGCTCGCGATGGCCAAGAATCTTTCTTTGCTAAAGTCTGACGTCAAACCTTCGTAACTCGTCAGCTCTCTCCCGTTTGAGTCAGCCAGTTCTTTTTTGCTATATTCATTGATTTTTATTGCTTGTCGGGTACATTCGAACAAACCAGGTCGTACCGTAATTTACAAGTGGAGCACTGTAGGTATTCTTTGCTTTTAATTGTATTCATACAATCAGCACAGTCGTTGTTAGCCATTATTTTCATTTATAAATCCCAGGTGATAAGAAATTACAAAAAGATTATCGAGCTGCGGGACGCGAACTCGCGACACTCCGTGCAACTCGCCACTTGAACGTTAAAGGTAGACGCACACTTATCAGAGCCGAAGGAAGCGAAAGAGCCGATAACTTATCCGCGCCGAATCGTCCGATTCGGCCGATTCGGATAAGTGTGCGAGGTTTCATAGGATTTCATACAAGTAATTCTAAAATTCGATTCTTTCGGCTCTTTCACTTCCTTCGGCTCTGATAAGTGTGCGTTCACCTTAAGAATGATTACGAAATTGAAGACCGTATTTCCAAACTTATTAATTTCAAATGTTAAAAACGTTACCTACAAGATTGTCTCAGTTGTTACACATTCCAATCACATTGCACAAACTTTCACAAAATCAGTTTCCATGTTTCACATCTGCCAGGCGTCCCGCGACGATTTAATTTTTTTAGTGTGCCTCGTTTTAATGGGTTACTTTATTGTTTTGAATATATAAACACTAATCTAGTTGTATAAATCTTCTCCCAGGAAGGAAAGTGTACCTACCTAAGTATGGGTACCTAAGTATGCGTAGGTACCGTAAAACCTAGCAATTTTGTCCTAAAATCAGAATATTTTTGCATTAGTTAAGTTATTTTGTAAAACATCAATGTATTTCATATTGTGTTTGTGCCACACAATACTATATTATGTCCATTTCTCCATATTTATTTCTGGAAATATCCAGAAAAATGAATTAGTGGTCGTAAAAAAACAATTGTATGTGTTGGGCAAAAAATCATAGTTTTTTGGCAACTTGCAATATTTCCGATATTATAAACCGTATTATTATTTAAAAAATAGCTGAATATAAATACAGAGCAATGTAGTATACCTAGTATTCAATTATCATATGGATAAACATGTTCGTTGTTCTTCAAAATTGAGTGGGCAAAGTCAAAAAGCCACCTAGTACATTTTTCTTACCGTAATGATCAATGTCCAAGGGCTGTCACCATTGAATAAATGCTACATTTAAATACTCAATGAAAATCTTTTTAATCTGGAATATTTCTATTGAGATAATAACAAATTCAATCAGTATACCTATATAATGTAAGATCTACGGTATATTGCCAGTTAAGTTACATTACTTACTACGGTATATTACTAACTATAAGGCAGCCAAATGCCATAATAGGTGACTAGACATCTACATAATATGTTGGAAGACAGGCACCAGCTGCAGATACTATTCGATCTGTCAATTTCGATGTATGCCTATTTAAAAATAGTTCTACCCATGTACTGCCGGGAATTTTTCGAATAAATAATAAAAGCAGGTTTTTTTCTAAATAATAAACAACTAGCATTTTCAAGTTCAACGTGGTCATTGAACAAACATATTCACCAGCAGCCACCAGAAAATTTAAAAAAATTTCTTCTTCAGCGTTCTGTTAGTTTCTGCATAGGTAGGTACATACCTCATGAAATTGTAATAAAATACAGGGGACAACCCTACGGAAAAATTGGTGGGCAATGTCGTCAACAATGCTCAAAAAACACGCATGTGACTTTGCCCATCAATATATTTTACGATTCTATGAGATGTTTTGGGTGAAATATCAGTCTATAATATTCATTTCATACATATTAACGGTGGCAAAAAAACTACTTACCTACTATAATTGCAACTATCACTTTTTGGTAAAGCTTTTGTGCTGGATTTTGCCCGCGAAAAACACTACCAACTTTTAAAAGTTCCTGACAGCCAACGGAAGTAACATCGGTGACTATACGAAAAATTATCAATTTTCTACCACAGGCAAAATAATACTTCTAACTATAGACAAATTTGCTATGTATCGAGTTTATCAAAAAATACACAACTGGGCAAAGTCGAAGCTCAATGGCAAAGTTGCCAGTTTCTACGGTACTAAATCACTTAGTCCGCTGAGCAAGTAGTTGGTGCCAATGGTTGGTGACCCCAGATCCTAGATCCACGTGCCAACATCGCCGCTGTTCGTCATGTTTAGTACCTTCGTACTTAGTACCGTGTAGTTATATTGACATTGGTAATAACACGCTTACGGCCAACTTTGATCCGATCGACTCCGACCTCACTAAATAAACTGATTGTTCTGGGCCGCTAACATTGACCGTGACGTCCGTGACACGCGGCACGTTATCGGCACGGCCGGCTAATGCGAGCGCGCGGCTCAGTGGGACAGACGTGAGCTTGTTAATTATACATAGGTATGTATAGGTATTATGTTACACCATCCGATGACTTTTAACGATTAACGTTGAGTAAAGCGAATAATATAACCACGACCTGCGACTCGCGATGTCAAAGTTTTTTTGGCTGTTTATATACTACTATACCTACCTACCTATCTTTGATGTTGATAAAATAATTCAATTTATTTTGCATCACTCATGCTGTGAAAGTGTGACATTGTTTACTTCAAAAACAGGGAGAAAGTGCATCTTTTATTCCTTAAGGCAGAGAAGTAATTTAAAAATCGAAAAATTGAACTAATATTTTGTTAACTTCTGTCTACATTAAGATTTAAAGATATTTGTAATAAAACCACGATATAAGAAAAATTACAGACAAAATCCTAAAAATTATAAACCTGTAGCGTTACCTAATTGCAATTTTCTCAAAAATAATTGAAAAAGTCATTTATACAACCTATATACTTTCTTAAAAAAAACAAATATTTTCGGAAGAACAGTACGGGTTTAGAAAATGCAAAAATATAAATATGGCAATACCTATATGGCCATGTAAATAAAGTTATAACAAGTATGGATAGATGGTCACGTGAGACTGCCTTGTTCATGGATATGACCAAGGCATTTGATTTCGTAGATTTTAACATACTTTTGTCTAAATTAGAAAAATACGAGGAAAGGGGTAACGTACTAAAATTAGTTGAAACAGATCTAAAAAATAGGTATCAAATAACAAGTAACAAAGATTTGCCCGAAGACAAAATTAGAACTAAACCAATCGAAACCAAGAACAACAAACTTTGGTGTACAACAGGGTAGCGTCCTCGGCCCGTTATTGTTCCTCGTGTACATAAACGATATGCCTAGAGTTTTTCAACATCCCATGACCTTGTTCGCATATGATAGTACAGTTATTTTCACAGTTCAAAATATGGAATCACATAGCTATGAAATGGATATAAATCTAAATCTAAGCAGGTTAATAACATGGTTAAATAATAACAAACTGAATGTAAATTTAGATAAAACCTATGCTTTGTCATTTAAACAAAGAATTAATCAAGTTAAACTTATAAATACGCTGACAAAATGATAGAAGAAACAAAGCAAAGTTCCTTGGACTCTATACAGGGTGTAAATGAAATCATGTAATTCCTTCAAACCTCGTGATGTACCTACTGCTGTCATAGATTAACCCGGAACGGGATACTTTTGTATTCAATAAAAAAAAACATTACAAGAAATAAATATATGTTCTTAACATAAGGCATTTTAGCGCCCTGAGTTAAATGACCGCGTGGCGAGCGATAGCCGCGCGATTCGCTCGGGGCGCTAATATGCCTCACGTTACGAACACATGTTTATTTCTTGTAATTTTTATTTTATTGAATCTAAAAGTATCCCGTGCAGGATTAATCTATGTCAGCAGTACATCACGAGGTTTGAAGGAATTACATGATTTCGTTTACACCCTGTATAGACGAGAATATGAAATGGAGTAAACATATAATAAAAAAACTAAATCAGTTCCAGTACGCTCTACATAATCTGAGTAAAATAGTAAGCCACGCAACCGTACTAACTGCATATCATGCATACGTGTCTTCTAAATTACGTTATGGCATAGTGTTCTGGGGAAATTCATCAGATAGGGAGCTAGTGTTTAAGACACAAAAAAAGTGTTTAAGAGCAGTGTGCCAAATAAAATCTACTGATAGTTGTAGACCACACCTTATTGAGCTAAAATTAATGAGTCTTCATGTCTTTACGCATTTGAAGTAGCACTGTTCGTTAAAAAACACTTCAATTTATTTGTAACCCTAACTAGCAAACGTCACCGGGATAAAATTCACGCTATGCCTCATAAAACAGCATTATACGCAAAAAGCTTTCTGGGAATGGCCTCAAACATTTATAATATGATACCCACAACTATAAGAGCTGAGAATGATGTTAACTAATTCAAAAGAATGCTCACAGACTTAATGGTTAAAAAAGCGTGCTATTTCATTGGCGAATTCTTAACAGACAAGTTAAATATGTAACAATTGGATGTGTCGTTTTGTGAGTCAAATGTCCGATTTATTGGTAATTTTATGATTTAATTTGAATAATAATTATTTATGTACCTATCTAAAATTTGTACACCTATTAGGTTAAACATAGCGATCCTGACATTAGAATTAGATCTTATTAAATTGTACCTATGTTTTACAAATAAATAATTTGAATTTGATTCTAAGCTAAGTTAATTAGGTACAGCTATGCAGCACTTAGGCACAGTGAGCTCCCGTGCTTGCAGTCTGCGATCTTAGCCGCTGTGTTGTACATACGATCGCACGCAGCCCCACTGACCGTGACACGCGCGTATTGTTCGCGCCATAAGCGACACAATGTAAATGCAAATGGGGCGAACATTGTCGACCCGGTAATAATATCGCGACAATAGCTCTCAATAGCGTGTAACGTAAAATGACGATAACGTGAGCCTCATCCGGAACTAGGGCCTACAAAAGCACGGGGTAGACAGGTATTTAAATAAACTTAAGCGCTGCACTGAGCAAAATGGTATTTCTTGTCACTTTTTGTGGCTATAAGCTCGTCATTTAAAAGCAATACGAAAAAGTGAAAAAGTATCATATATCTTTAATTATTGGCTTAGGTTTAAGTAATCACCAGATATAATGAAATATAACGCCCAAAAAATCGTAAGTACTTACCAGGATTTAATCCCCATTTTAATATGAAATTATCACCAATAAACGTAAAGCCTGCTAACCTAAAAAAGGCAAGTATCTTCAGAATAATCGCTGAGCTACCCAAAAAGGCCACGCATGCACCAAATATGTACTTGCATTTTATTAAAGAATTTCATCCAAATATGTTACACAATTTTATCCTAATAAAGTAAATTAATATACAGAAATCATTGTTTACCCAAAAAATATAAATTAATGAATCTATGCATGGTCGAGGGTGGGCTTGGTCGACGGAGCCCCGCTTTGCGGGGCTCCTACTTCTGGATGGTTTATAAAAAAATAACCACAAAGGGCATGGCGGGGTCTATTCGCTCGCTTCGCTCGCTCACACGACCCCGCCATGCCCTTCTAACCTAAACCTGTCCGAGTCGGGGTGCCCTAAAGTCCAGAGTACATCCAGTTTCTCGTAGTAGTGATATATTTGGGTAGTAATGACACAAAACTTTGCTAGTTAAAATTTGATGCACGCGTGGCCTTTTTGGGTTATGAAAAGTTTTTGTAGTGCAGGCATGACTTAAATAGCCCAAAAGATTTTGGTGCAGGTTTCATTTATTTGTACATATTATATTTTTTTGAATGAGGCTGTTTAGGGTAACGATTGTTTTTTTGGTGGTCATTCAAATTCATCCCTTAATTATTTAAGGCTAAATTGACGGATTCATTTTATTTTTTATGTAGGTACAATACTTGTGAAATCAGCTCATAAAAGAAAGACTGAAATTATTGATCTGATGTGTCTACTACCTAAGTTGACATTATTTTTATTTACGGTTTACACTAAAGGTTAGACGATTTAATAATTAACACATTAGCGGATTAATTTAACAAAGGACCGTTTTGTTAATTTTTCCTGTATATAAATCACGCGAATTCTAGACTTAGTAGAAATAGGGGCAACCGAATGCTCAAGGTCATTTGGTTAGGGTAGCGTCTTAATGCGTAGGTGGGTACCTACGAACCGACAAAGTATGCATGCAGTGAACATGGTAGCAATAAGTATACTTACTTCAAGTTAAAAAAAGAGTACTTGCATACAAAATGGGCACACATTTTGTAACGACAAGTCTACACACTTATTGAGAATGTTAGGTAAGTATTTGTTTTAACTTGTTTTTGTAAAAACTGATATTTTTTGTTTTTTTTATTTGATATTAGGGAAGGTAGGTACTATTCCATATTTGATTACTCTCCCTTTAATATTTCTAACTCATTCATAGTATTAAAAGAGATCGTATCAAGTGAAGTGCGTGTAAACCTGTACAATAGGTTACTAATCAACCAGCAAAAAGTAGGCTTACAACAATCTCAAGACTACTGTTTTTTTGCTCTTACATCACTCCTATATAATCGTATAAGCCTGGGTTTGGGCACTAATTATAAGCATATTTAGTTTAATATCGTTCTAATATCAGTCTAATTGAATGCTGTTTGCACTTACAGAAATCTAGCCAAAATTAATTTAAGCCGACTTAGGCTAATATTGCTTTTATGTAAGTATCTTGTAAGCCTGCATAGGCTTATATTGGTCTAAGGTTATAATATTGCTTTTATGTAAGTATCTTGTAAGCCTGCATAGGCTTATATTGGTCTAAGGTTATAATATTGCTTTTATGTAAGTATCTTGTAAGCCTGCATAGGCTTATATTGGTCTAAGGTTATAATATTGCTTTTATGTAAGTATCTTGTAAGCCTGCATAGGCTTATATTGGTCTAAGGTTATAATCTTTTGAGGCAATACAAGCTCATTATGATTTTACGTCAGATCAAACTTAAAAGTTCGTGTGAGTGTTGGTTTCAAAGTTACAAAGGAAGAAAAAACAATAAATGAAAACATTAAAGTTGCTGTGAAGTTAATGTTTATACTAAAGGCCCGATATTATCAAGTGCGTGTATTTAAGTTTTACGGTAAGTAATCGTATTGGAATATATTATTTACTGTTAAGTAGACCTCGTTTTACGCTTCAAAATTCATGCGCCTTGTTAAATAAGGTATTTCCTGTTCTCGTTTAATTATTTTATTTGTTAATTTATATTGATAGTGTCGCCATTAGTATAGCTGCATTTTACAAGCGCACTATTAGACTATTGTAAGATTGTTTACTCTAATTTTAGCATTCGGTATGCTAAAGATAACCCCATATTGGAATAAATTAGGGTACCTCGCAATTTTACATAAAACCTTAAGAGCCATTTCACAAAATTTTAACGCTTGAGTTTAGGCAGAACCCTCACTGATATTTTTCTCTACACTACCTTGTCCTGGCAGCGGTATATTTGTTTTTCTTTTTAACATTTCATTGTACTTCTTAACAACTTTCCTCCTGTAGCCACCAGTTTTCTTAAACCTTTTCCAGTTTTTGTAATCCATTATTTATTACTATTAAAAATTAAAAATTTGAAATATTATATGGCCAGCAAAATATTTATCTTAAAACTATTAAAATTAGTATTCCCAAAATCGATCTAAGATCAAACGCTCTTATATGGGTCTTGTCTTTTGTATTGTAAATATGTTGATCCAAAATCACTCTAATATCATACTTATCCAGTGCAATTGATCTTATAATTGTTTCAAATAAGATCAGAAATGCACGTACTCACAGTACTCTTGTGCAATGCTGATATTAGTCTGACATCTTACAATACCATTTAGCAAGTCTATTATAAAATCAAACGAGCTTAGAAAATACGCATATAAGAGCAAGTTTTCTCAAGTGCAACTAGCCTTAGTAAATGCTCTTATAGGAATGTGTGGCTTACAATAGCATAGTAATATACTCTTATATACATATATGAGACTTGGATAAGAGACTGAGCGCCCTTGAGGCCGTACCGGCTTGTCTAAAAGTAATATAGGATCGATGGCATATTCTAAAACAATTATAAGAGCGCTTAAAGCCTACCACTCTTATAAAGTGCGAGTTCTGAGACTGTTTTGCTGGTTGAAGTTACCTACTAACGGCCCTTCCCCGAGGCGCGGCGGCGGCGCACCGCGGCACCCCGGTGCGACCTAAACAAACAATCAAACTTTAATATTTAATTGAAACTATTTTCCCTTTCAATCTATGTTCAGCTAATATCACACGGCATTCAGTACTGGACTAATTACTTGAATAAGTCAATTAGGTAAACTTTAAGTAACATTTAGTGTAATCAATGCACGCCTGAGTAGCATTACGATTTTTTTTTCGGTACCTGGTAGTGGTAAGTATACTTATTTACTTTGACCAGAAAGATCATCGGATTTTCGATTACCTCTAACAGTCATCAAAGTGAACTTGAACACAAGAACGAGACTAATAAAATTAAAAAGTTGATACAATTTTTCAGAATATAGCGCCGCAAAGTGTCCGGTTGATGTAACTTTACCACTTCACGTAAGGTGGTGCTGTGTGCAGTATGCCCAGAGGATCTGTGCGGGTCCAAGTAGGTACATGGTACTTTTGCATTAGTTAGGATCGCAATTGAACGTACTTACCTACTCTCAATTTGTTCTGCACATATTCAAGTATTTGACTACCGCTGTACAGCACTAGGTTACGGAACGTCCGACTGACGGGTGGATGGGCGGACGGGCGGACGGACGGACGGACGGACGGGCGGACGGGCGGACGGGCGGACGGGCGGACAGGCGGACAGGCGGACAGGCGGACGGGCGGACGGGCGAACAGGCAGGACTGAGTCATTACCGTTTTATATTGATTGTGTAAGTGAGTGGTTCACGGGCGTGTTTACCGGCAGGTGTGTTGCAACCTTGATGCTATTATCTTCTTCTTAAAAGTTTTCCATAAAATTTGACCTCCTGATAGCCGCCGATACATTACGTGATCTTGTTTGAGTGCGGTCGAGTTCGCTAATAGGCGAGGAAGTTGGCGCGCGGCCAGCGATGCGCCGAGTGAGCACACCTGACTCCAGACGCATTCTGACCGATTGATCGGCTCATGTGGTACGCACGCATGGAACGCACACGTGGTACGCACTCTGTCCAGCCGGTACGACACGCCCAAATATCAGCACACACATGTACGTATACCACTCGGGCACGGTCCTTGGGGACCCTGTCTGTTTCTGAATCATTTCTGTAATTCAATTGTTCTTACTAAAACCAAAACCAGTACCTACCTGTTTCACTTATATTGATATTACTCTCACACGTTTATCTCCACGGTCCGGCTACACGCTCAATATTATTTGCATAAACTCTAATTTGCACAAGTAAGCACGTACCTGCGTTAAAACGGCAAAACGTTTGCGCAAATAGTACCTATTGTTATTACCAACAGTACGATACGGTTACGGAACAAAATAGTTTGCGCACATAGCGGGAACCTCGCGAGGCGCACTGTACTTATACAACTCAGTAGGTAAGTTGTACAAGATTGAAGTCTAACCCGACACAGCCTGAACAATGATTCTTCTACAGTCTTCAAGTGTTTTTTTTCATCATCAAAAAATGCGCCCGCGGCGCGTGGCCGATAACGTCCAACCAAAATCAAGAACGCCAAAGATACCTGTGCATGAAGTCATATTTCCTTATCGAGGATACTTGTAAATGGCATCTTTCATCACAGAAATTATAGCTCCACAACAACATACGAGCCGCGTCTGGACGCCACGAGGCCGCGAGGCGCGAGAGCGTGAATAAACAAAAGGTATCGACAGACTGAGTGCGTTCGTTACAATTATTTCCTTATTCTTTATCTACCTACTTCCTAAAAGTAGCTAAGAATAATGCTAGGTATCGTTGGGGCCTGCACGTTGCTGCACGTTGGGGCCTGCACGTTGCTGCACGTTTTTATACACGTGCTCGTGCTACATTAACAATTGATCGGTTCGTTCATGTGGCCGTTTGCTATTTGCCTTTTTCTTAATAACATCTTATACTTACCTACTACATATGACATACAGCCAATTAATATGAGTGCTTATTGCATTCAATATGACTGAAATTCGCCTTAAAAAGCTAATTAAAATCGCGGCAGCATAAAAGCAAAGCGCAATTTTAGCACCTATTTAAAATCATTAGCACGAAGTGAATCTCTGAGTGAACTCCAAATCACAGAATTGGAATGCAGTCTCTTTCAAAAATAGATTAAATTGCGATACAATTTGACAATATACAGACGAAGATCGAGGCGCTGCTGACCGACGAAGAAGATCAAGATGTGTATGAGCAGCGAGAGCATATTATATTTTTAATGTTAAGTACGCGTGTGCGTCCGCGTGGGCGGAAACTAAATACTTTTTCTTTCTTTCTTTCAGTTTGACAACAAGCTATAGGCGCTGCACGCGGCAGCCACCGCGATGGACAAAGCAGCACGGAGGGCCGCTGACGAGCGGGAGACAAGCAGAAGCAGAGTCCAGCAGTAATAGTGCACATCAACATTTCGCGAGGTTACCTAAAATCAACCTGCCTTCTACCACTTCGACGGCAACTTCAGCACTGGCTCGAATTCAAAGATATATATATTTCCTTAATACACAACAACATTAGTATAAATCTACAGATTAAATGTATTAATCTTCGCGCCTCTCTTAAAGGCCACCCACCACTTTGACAATCATATTAGTCAGTAATTTTGGTTTTGATACAATAATTATGTAAATGTTATAACTGTTACTTTTAGATCACAGTGAATGTGAATAGCAGTCGACGCTACCTATGATAAAAACTAAAAGATAGTCTTGGTTGAAGAGACTCAACCTTTCAAATCGAGAACGCAGGTCCACAAATGCTACTGAGCTACTGTCACAGATCAGGCACACTCACTGGCCAGTGGGGGAGGAACCTCACGAGGCGCACTGTACACATCTGTGCTAGTTGTTCCGTAAGTGGTTTATTTGTACGCTACATAGGTACTGCCCGATTAAAGACCAGACACGCGTTCAAGGCTCGCTGACACACAAAACAATGTTTGTTTACGCCGTGTACGCACCTTCGAACAAATTTGCTACCCTGCATGATACGTAACTATGTTGTTCGCATGTGCATACCATTATAGAACAGTGTGTTCGGCGAACACGTTCATAGTGATTGGTGTTCAATGTTGTGTTCGCGATGTTCGTGCTCGTTCGTGCGTACCTAGGTTAACAGAGCAGATGTTCAATGTTCTCGGAAAACGCGCGTTCGGCTGAAATTCGAGCAGGCGTCCCGCTGTCGAAGCAAATGTTTGCCTTTATCGATTCCACCGTCAGCAAATAGAATGAAATTATTATGGAAAATAATAAAGTTCATACTAAAATAATACCGATAGAACATTTTAGCCCCTAATTTGATGAACTTATAAAGGTTTACGTATCCATTCAAAGTTTCAAATAGGTTTAGTCTAGCATAATATAATATATATCGGAAAGCTTAACGTCGGCGTAGCCTCATTCGTTTGAGTCATCCGAATCCTCTTACAATTTAATTATTTCGTCAGCAGACCAATATTAACGCCCCAGTACGTGACAAAGGCGACACGGCGCGGCGCGACGCGGCATGGAGCGACCTCGGTGACCTCGACATGTATGTACCTACCATGTTCCTAAAAAGGACAAGTAATAATATTCAATCAATTAGCGACACTTTAGTACATCGTCACTGGCACCATCCATCTTCTCAGTTAATCCGCGCCTTTAAAAACATGAGCGTGCCGAGCGTGTCCGCCTCAGGGAGGTGCGCTCCCCACCTCACTGCCGGCGCCTCACCGCCTTAACTGTCACTTATTACCCGATTGCGCGACGCAAAGGAGGGTAATGTGTTTTTCAGCCTATGTATGTATGTAATATGTATATCTGTTCCTTTGTGGCGCTCTAGAGACCAACCGCGTGGGCCGATTTTGATGATTCTTACATTAATCGATTTGTCTTAATCTTGCGAGTGTCGCTAAAGACATGACAGTAATCAAAATTCAATATGGCTACAACCAGACGCCATATTGTGAACAAGAAAAAATGAAAGTCGACGAACTAAGTTAAGTGGGGTATCATTGAATAGGTGGGGTATCACTTTACATTTCGAATGACCATTTAGGATTAACGATTTAAAGTTGGCTAGCAACGATTCTCATGCTGCGAAATTTACAGTCTTATAATCCTAACTAAAAAGTGTAAAATAAAAAAAGTAAATTTATAAAATCAAAATACCCGACTGCCTTAAAAGTGAACCTTAAATATAAAATCAAAAACAAAACGGTGTAAAAAATGTACTTTAAGTAAATAAAAACTGAAAAGAAAAAAACAAGTCCACTGGTCTAGAATTCTGTTAAGTAATATTGAATAACACCATTGAATTTGTTTCATGATCGATAGGTACATACATAAAACAAATAATACATTCTAATGCGGAACATAGCGAACAGTCAGAACAGAAACAAATAATAAATTCTAATACGGAACACTGCGACTTTAACAGTCGGGACCCGTTATTGGGAAGATTTCTGCCGGGCTAGATAGGACCCAAATTGGTAGAAGTCACGAACGAACAAGGCGAGCTGTCAGCTGACGAGCACTGTCTAAGGTACGTACCGTACGTAGTTTAATACAGAAGGAGGAGCACAGCGGTGCGTCCTCGCGAGAGACAGTGAACCTCTCAGAAGCGCGCCCTGCTATCGGTGCGCAGCTAATCGGATGGAACACGTCATATCGGATATTGCTTTTCTTTATATGAATTTCCTATATAAAAATGTATGTACTATACTCGTATTTATATGAACCACTTAGTTTAGATTATATAGCTGCGTGTCTACGTACCTATATGATCGAGGAGATTGGGTAGGTACTGCTCGTGGGCGTATTAAGAAACTCGTCAAGTCATTACCGTTATCAACCATCTTCTCATACACGTCACACTTTTCTTCCTGGATGTCACGTCTTCATTCTACTACCTATATTTATAAGATCATAGGTACAATGTTTTCTTATTATATTATTATTCACATGATTTCATTTGAATTGTGGAAGTTAAGGTCAAGGACGACTGTTGGTAAGGATGCACGGACAAGGATGTGAAACTAGAAACTCGCATGAATCAGGAAATCAATCCGCTAACAAGTCAGCGTAGTCGGGTCGTGGCAGTTTGCCAATATTATAATAAGTTCAACGTAATTAACAAACTTATAATGGCTTCTTTATGCCTTACACGAAATATCTGTATCCGTTGGTAACGTGCGCAACCTTGTTACGTTGTGAGGCAGAATTTCAGTGTGAGAGTATGTTTTAACATTATTTAATGAAGACGTCCCTTGCGGCTGGTAAACGACACTAGAAGCCGTCCGTCCGTCCGTCCTTCTGTCCGCCAGTCCGTGCCGGCGCCCTTTATTATTATCTCCACGTCGCGTCGCGTCGACAGACCAAAGCGTGGAGTGTCCAGCCAGCTACGTGTGTCGGTCTTCTTCTCGAATAAAGAGTCAGATTGCGAGTGTCTAGACCGGTCGGTGTCGCTTACGAGACGCATAGTCGTGTTAGACGCAAGCTCAACACCCACTGATGTCTACTATGAGTATAACATCAACATTTGTTTCACCATTTACACTAGACGTTTATGTTAACGACATACGGATATACGCTGCTTGACACGCTGGCCGGATGGACCCTTATGCCGAAATTACGATCGCTTTTATGTACCTACTTAGTAGCTGAAAATAAAGCAACGTTACGTCCATAGACCGGTCGATAGGCCACTGCTTAAGAACGCCACAGTTAACTCTTACGATATGAGTGGCGCAGGGCGTTACACTAAACAGATATTTTGTGTTCGATCGGCGTGTAATATTATTGCGTCATGTTTAAAGTATTTATTTGTATTATGGTCCACACGCCCGACCTTTTGTCACTCATGTAATCCATTAGTAAATAACAATAAGTATCATTTAGAAGGCTGTTTTTACTGAGCAGGCTCACCGAGCGGACATTAGCGACCGCAAGTGAAAAACTTGGCTCATTAGGTACCCGCACCGCGCGCCGACTGATTCTACTGAGGATACAAAAAATGAGGCCCTTCAGCCTCGTTATATAAGTTCAAACTGAAATGTGGACCAACTAACAGACAAGGCTCGGGCGAGGCGCGGCGAGTCATTCCAAAACTTTTGAGTATTATATTAATAAAGTTCATAAAGTTCACATGGCTTCACATTCACTTGTTGTGTGTGTAAACACGCGGTTTGTTTAGACTACGAGACTACGTTACGTATTCCGTCTGCTCGGCTGGCGCGGCGGCGCGGTGCTGCTCGTCGTCGGTCACGCGCGGGGCCGCGTCGCTTGCGGGCCGCGCACCTGCGGCTCGCGCTGCGTTGTACAGTCAGACAGAACGACTCGTGCGCCACACGCTCATTTTAATTAGTATACTGACTGTGACACTTTTGTTGGCGGTTCCTCATTAATCATTACACATGTATCTACTGTATAGATAAATACAGCCAGTGCGGTAAATGATCTTAGGAGTAGGCTACAAATGCTAAATGAAATATACTTAAGCTAAATTATACCTATTTATCAAAAAGTTTGATGTTACATTTGATCTTTTCTGGCAACAATCACAGTCGTTCTAACACGTTCCAGTTATATATTATTAAAATAAACATTCATCCATAATAATCTAAAATAAAGTATGACGTTGCGTAACGAAATTAATGTTAGCGCAGAATGAGCGGCAGTGACGAAAATACCGCGACAGTGACCCGCGCGGTAGGTTGCGTGACGCGACGACAGCGACCTGACTTGTAGCGGCGACAAAACATGTGAAAATACCGCGACAGTGACCCGCGCGGTAGGTTGCGTGACGCGACGACAGCGACCTGACTTGTAGCGGCGACAAAACATGTGAAAATACCGCGACAGTGACCCGCGCGGTAGGTTGCGTGACGCGACGACAGCGACCTGACTTGTAGCGGCGACAAAACATGTGAAAATACCGCGACAGTGACCCGCGCGGTAGGTTGCGTGACGCGACGACAGCGACCTGACTTGTAGCGGCGACAAAACATGTGAACTGCAATGATACTGTAAGCCCAGTAGTAGGTACAGCAGCATTTCATAACTAGATCTTGCGAACGCGTTTTGAAAGCATATGTTTTTGCTACAACTAGTTACTGATAAATATTGCGTGTCGTCGAGATAGCACGCCGGACATGGCGACCGTAGCCTAAAATACCCGCGTTCCCATCGATAGCAGCTTATCTGTCAGACTGTGGGAAATTAACATGACAACTTCCTCCAAGCATACCGTGCGTCACTGTACCTGATAGTACCGGGGGCCGGCTGTAAGGCGCTTATCACGACTAATCCTGAATCGGCTTAATTTCGTTTACGAATGAAGGAATTATTCGAGCTCCGGCAGCGGTGGTGCGTGGTGCGGGGTGCGGGGTGCGGGACGGGTCGGCCAATAACTCTGTTATTGACAATTAACGAATGATCCCTCTCCATCAGCGGCGTTACAATAATGACGTAATGTGACGCAGGCGAGCCACCCGAGCCGCCCGAGCCGCCCGAGCCAGACTCTACAATTAATTACTTAGATAATTATTCTGACCGCATCGACTGGGTGGATCGACCGCGTCCAGATAGATAATTATAGATTGAAATTAAGGCAAATAGTTACTCAATGACAGACGAAAATGACGTGCCTATTGATTTAACCGGAAACTTAATCCATTTCTAAATATTGACCCAATCCGAGTTGAACTGGCGCTAGCAATGTACCCAATTAACGTTTACGAAATACAGACATGACCTATATTACAATAAATAAATATGTGTGTGTCTATCATAATATTCGCGCTTCGCCCCGGTGTCCCAGCACCCAAGCGCCCCAGCGCTCCAGCGCTCCAACGCTCCAGCGCTCCAGCGCTCCAGCGCCCCAGCGCCCTAGAGCCCCAGCGCCACAGCGCCCCAGCGCCACAGCGCCCCAGCGCCACAGCGCCCCAGTGCCCCAGCGCCCCACAGCTCTCCACGTTATATACCTACTGTAGCTCACTACAAATGTACAAACTTAGATACGAGTTGTCTCACAGTTCAGTACAGATGCAATCTGTAGATGTTTATTACAATACGGTATACGTAGTATCGCAATATTCTTGTTTAATATAACCGCGCTACTAATGTTACGTGTAAGACATTATATTCTATTCTTTTGTCAATTCGCGTCAATAATAGAGCCAAAGATAAATAATTCCGATATCTGTCGTAGAGCATGCTTACGCATATATTATGTTCTGCAGATGATGAGCGTAACATTTGGCTCTGGTCGTGTAGTTGAGCAGCATAATGGCTAACTCATGCGGACCATCAGTCAGAAGACTCCTGACATAACTATACACCGCAATCAGATAGCAGAACAAATTATATGTCGAACACCTAAGATAATATATTCTGTTTATTGAGATGGTTGCCCTGAATTTGTATCGACGTTTATTCTCAAGTGGCCAACTAGCTACAAAGAGCCGGAGCCAGCTAGCGTAGTGACTTGCATAAGTGTTGAAAACAAGCAATTATGTAATCAATTATCAGAAGCCAGAAGAGATAAAATGTAATAGGGTAGGTACCATTTTTATTAACATCTGAAAATTAAGAAGGCTTTTCTAGGTTTCCAAGTAATAATCGACCAACTTATGACATGTAGTTGGGTCTGCAAAAAGTTCATAGAAACTCCACAAAAAGACTTAACAACTACAAAAATAAGTATTGTGAGTGGAGAAAATGGTGGTCTCAATGTTATTGAATAAATTCGAAACACGATTTGGTAACAATTAAAATGTATCCTTATTTATCTTATTACCATACACTACGGTTGACGTCAACATCTTAAAGTCATATTGACTACGGAACCCTACACTGTGCGTGGTCCGGCACGCACTTGCCCGGTGTTTAATGTATTTTAGAATACAGTTTATACTTTCGTTGTCTCAACGCGGAACCTCGTCAGAAGCACAATGCTACGCGGCGATACGGGCGGACACCCTGAACATCCTGCCAAGGTTGATTGATAACCAACAGATAGGTATCTGCAGCGCTGGTGTGTTAAAAGGCGCGTATATTTATTACTTCAGTTAATCGCTGCAATAATTGGACCGAACTGGCGCATAACTCACGTGCGGTACAATTACGATCGACATTATGTTCCATGGGACATTTAAATTTGAACAAAAAGTGTGCATGTGTTGTTTGCGGCGCTCGACGACGCGCGGCACGGCACTGCGCGGCGGCGCGCGGCACGGTTCCGCCCGGCCGTATGTTCCTGGTTCAGGAAGGGCTCAACACAGTAAGTAATGACAGATTTGTTATCGACGGAAAGTTTATTTGCCTGTGAATTGACATAAAAGGAAATGAGTAGGTACGTATCTTTTGGTTTATATTTCCATATGTCTAGGTTGCCCGATTGAAAATCGAATGATATTTATCAGAAAAGTGATTATCCTAATAATGATCCTTACTCCGATACTACGGGTTTCAAACAGACTGAAACGTTCCGGCGCGTCGGAACACAAGGGTCACACACACGCCTCCTTACATCAAGGCGCTCGGCCGCGGCCGGCTCGCGAGGAATGCGGTGACAACATGCCTCTCGACCATCAATCAAACACACCAGAACCACAGTGTACCTACTACACACAGTAGTTCAACGCCTATACATTTGACAGGATTTAAGAAATGTCAAAATTTGTAACACTTGTAAAGGGTTGTCACATAAAACAACTTACACAAACTTTATCAAACAAACGACGAAATTAATTAACGTTTTATAACAATAGCTACGTTCCAAATAAAGCTACATAACCGTGCATCAGTAATTTTGACGTTTGACAAAATATGCAAAGGTATGTTCAGTTAACAGTAGTTCAGCTGTCCTATCCTGGAATTTTTCAAACAATATTTGAAAGTAAGTACAAATTTTATCGAGCTGATGAATTGATCTTATTTTCGTCATAAGCGCCCTCGAAAACCATGGATTTGACACCCATGACGGTTAATTTGCAAAGGACATCATTCATTTTGGATTAAATCTGAAAGTGCCAGCTGAACAAAAATAATGTTCCATTAGAATATGTTATTCTATTAATTTGTTACAATAGGACCAAAGCTGTAGGGTCATTCTTCGCCAAGTTACATAAGTTCGAAAAAACAATTTTTCATACTTTTTAGATAAAAGCATAACAGTGATGTAATTAAATAAATTGATATTAATTATTATTATTTTTAATTTTCAACGTGTAGTTATTTTCTTTACTAATCCTAGTTTATAAGTGTTTTTGTGCTACTAACAACGATATGGATATGTTAACATTCATAAAAACATGTTTATGGTATTTATTATTATACAGGGAGACATCATCATGAACATGTTTTATTAAGTCTCTGAAGTTAAAATCCACTGTACTAGTTACATTTATACTAAAATGTTGCTAAGAGTTCATTTAAAAACTTGTTTACAACAGAATCAGAATATTTGCAAAAATACTGTGACAAATGGTGTTACAAAGAAATATAAGATACAAGTATTTTAACCATAATATAGCGGCATGCAAAACACAATATAGCGGCATGCAAAACATAATATAGCGGCATGCAAAACATAATATAGCGGCATGCAAAACATAATATAGCGGCATGCAAAACATAATATAGCGGCATGCAAAACACAATATAGCGGCATGCAAAACATAATATAGCGGCATGCAAAACATAATATAGCGGCATGCAAAACATAATATAGCGGCATGCAAAACATAATATAGCGGCATGCAAAACATAATATAGCGGCATGCAAAACACAATATAGCGGCATGCAAAACATAATATAGCGGCATGCAAAACATAATATAGCGGCATGCAAAACATAATATAGCGGCATGCAAAACATAATATAGCGGCATGCAAAACACAATATAGCGGCATGCAAAACATAATATAGCGGCATGCAAAACATAATATAGCGGCATGCAAAACATAATATAGCGGCATGCAAAACATAATATAGCGGCATGCAAAACACAATATAGCGGCATGCAAAACATAATATAGCGGCATGCAAAACATAATATAGCGGCATGCAAAACATAATATAGCGGCATGCAAAACATAATATAGCGGCATGCAAAACATAATATAGCGGCATGCAAAACATAATATAGCGGCATGCAAAACATAATATAGCGGCATGCAAAACATAATATAGCGGCATGCAAAACACAATATAGCGGCATGCAAAACATAATATAGCGGCATGCAAAACATAATATAGCGGCATGCAAAACATAATATAGCGGCATGCAAAACATAATATAGCGGCATGCAAAACATCAAGCACACAAATCGTAATAAATAGTTAAGTAGAACAATACGTATGCACAGCCGCAAGGCACACAGCACTACATACTGTTTATTTTACTAACGTTAGTTTTTTTTAAGATTTGTTTTTTTTTTATGTGTCTGTGTTTCTTTGTGGTTTGTGCCAAATAAATGTTATTCTTTCATTATTTTCTTTCTAAACAAATGTTTAAAAAAGCAAACGGCTGTATAGGGTCATTCTCTGCTCTGTTACACTAGTTCGAAAAATAATTATTATTTTATCTGACTGCGCTACAGCAATAGCAGGGTTGTTTTTCGCGCGTATCTATATTGTAAGTGGGAATCTTTGTACCCTCGTAAGATATCAGCGGCTGGATGGAATTTAATGAATGAGGTATCATTAGATTCATCTTAATCCCTACAGTA
Organism: Amphipyra berbera; assembly: GCA_910594945.2. Lineage (NCBI taxonomy): Eukaryota > Metazoa > Arthropoda > Insecta > Lepidoptera > Noctuidae > Amphipyra > Amphipyra berbera. The sequence goes on along the minus strand of OU343123.1, from coordinate 22,677,576 downwards.
AGGTATGATATATAAAGTGTCAAAATGGCGGCTGTCACCCTCCGTACTGTCGCATGAGTAGATTGTTTTTCTTCTAAATACATCGATACTGGTATCAAAAGAAAGGTTGACATTGTGAAAATTTAAATATGTATACAGGCTGTAAACGAATTTCAGTAATTCCTTAAAACGACATGGTACAGATTAACCAGCAAGAGATTCTATTTCACAAAAAAACAACTATTCGTCATGTGATAATGGTAAATAGTCGTATCTAAACCACCTGATAAGGACTAAATAAAAAAAAGAATTTGATAAAATTAATTATTATGATGCAGAATGTGTCGATGATGATAGAATGCTGTACACCTTAGTCAAAATATGTGGCTTGGTCATTTCGTTACTACAAGAACTATTGTATAACAGAAAAGTAATGAACAGTGAATACATTTTACAAGCTTTTACTTAACTTGCAATGTTTGTATGTATGTATGTTCGGTTCAAATCTTACAACTGAATTTTGAATCACTTCCTCTTATCCTACGGAGTTGAATTTTTACATGTTGATTCAGTTCCGATGACAATACATTTTTATGGTAAGCATGACCTGAATCGACATCCAGGATTAGCTCCAGATAAAAGAACTCTTCAACGGTCAACAGCATAGACACAAAATCGTGTGTACGCATTTTATTATGATAGCCGGTTTTAAGTTTTACAGTGACATCGTTGCTGCACTCAGGGTCGGGTCCTGACTAGGGAACTCCTCAATGGTTAGCAGCACAGACATGAAATGTTGTATACGCATTCAATTGTGAAAGTTCTTTATAAGTTTCACCATAACATACTAGAAATTAAAAAAATAATTAATAGTAAAAAAAACATTTTTAAAAACAAGCTCTTATTTAAATGGTCTAAAAAGAAGAAAATAAACTTTAAGTTAAATCAGACCCATCAATTTATTACTATTAATTTATTTATATGATATAAAAGCTTGTTGCGAGATACTAAATAAACAAGAATACAATATCAAATAAACAAGAATATAGCTACTAGTAATGATTGTCCCCTAATTTCCTTTGGCATGATTATACTCCTTATATTTCTGCATTACATGACATACCACACTATACTCGAACGCGCTAGATTTTGGGAGAAAAAAATAAAATATGTATTTAGAAGGCAAAAAAGGTTTTAAACTGTTTATAATTGACATTAAGTACCTAAATAAATGAACCTATAAATGAAGTATAGATAATTATAGGTATATAAACATAAATGTAATAGCTACTGATTATTAACTTTACAGGGTAATTATGGTAATTAACTAATGAGTTTAGTAACTTAGTAATGAGGGTAGTTAGATAATGAGATCTAATGATCTCACTATCTCTTCAGCCCCTATATTGTTTAGGGATACTCTTACGAAAGTTGAGATAGGTATATACTTTTTTATATTTTTGTCCATACACATTTTTCATTCGAGTGCTATAAAGTAAAGAAAACCGTTAACTGAAAATCTGATATAGCATTAATTTGATAACTAACTAACCTAACCCCATTTCTGTTAAAAAAAACTATTTGCTAAGTTGATTCGTAAGACTATGAAGATGGATTTTCAGCCCACTGTGAGGCGCCACGATGCCACAGACAGACATAGGCTTCAAACTTATAATACCCATCTTTTTTCGTCGGGGGTTAATAAATTATAAGTAAGTATATAAAAAGAGAGATATACAACAGAAAATTATATTTTCACTTCAGTAGCTCAAACATGTAGGTTTTGCTGCCTGAAATCAGTGAGCAAAATGCGATTTTGCTCACTGAGTGAGACCAAGTAACTTTTTAATTTTTTTTTTCAGAAAGCCTCGAGTATCTTATTCAGCCTTGGGTTAATCATAGAATTCGAAACATTCACACTATCCCTTTCCCGCCATTAGAAAGAGAGAGAGAGAGACAAAGACCAGCCCTTTCGAAGTTCCGATTTTGAATTCGACCTCAAAGACAAACACGTTCGGAATTTCGTACTAACTAAAGAAATTTTGCAAAAAGATAATTATGTCTTTTAATGTAATTTATTGAATTTTTAACTTATTGTTGTATTTAAACGAAAATAAGTATTTACTGCAAATAAAACTAATATTTAACCTGTAAATATTTATTTCTAGTTTCAATAATGTTACGTAATATATTTTGAATAATAAAATATCATGGGTGCTATTTCCGAACACGCCTTAATTTAAATAAAAGAGCGGGAATAAAATTTCGTGGCTGGCGTAAAGAGTTGAATAAGTTAAAAAATATTAAAATAATCGTAAAATATGAGTGAAACTAGCGACGAGAACAGTATTTTAACACCGGAAGAGTTAAAACAACAAGTTATTAATGCAGAATTAAGTTTCCTATCTGAGAAGTCTCGCGAGAAATATCTGAAAGCATACTATGTCTTCAATGAATGAATGGAGACTTACAAAGGGCGCAAGCAGTTTTTCGGAGACGGTGTTGTTATCTTATCTTTTAGATTTATCACAAACGAGGCGATCATCTACAATGTGGAGTATTTACTCAATGTTGGAAGCTACTTTAAAAACAAAACATAACGTGCATATTGAAACATACGCATAACTATTAAAATTTCAAAAAAAATGAAAATATTAATTTAAATTAGATTTTAATTTTTTACATTATTTTGATTCACAATAAATAGTTAGGTATTTCAATATATTCCTGTTTATTATTTTATCTCTTTAAAGTGTTCTCGCTGCTGAAGTGCAAAGTTATGTGTGTTACACGAGAGCAAAGTTTTTTGCATCTCGTGCCTTTGAACCCCTCGCCACACTCAGGATTCAAAATCAGCACTCGCAGCAAAAAACGACTTCGCTCTCTTGTTGCACAAATAACTATTAATACACGTTAGACAAAATATTATTAAAGAAAATGTTTATTATAAAAACTGAACGTATCTAATATTAAATGAAAATTACGTGAAGTATTTTTAGGCCAAGTAAAAATGTATGATTTCAATGTTATAGGTATCAAAAATAGATTATCTGTTATTATACTTACCAATGAGCGGTACCCCACAACAAGCCTGCTGTAATTGTGTTGTGATTATTTGTGAATTAGCTGCGGTTTGCCAATTAACTAATAATTATTATAATTACTGGTACATGAATGCGGTCCATGCGACGTCACCGTACAACACCGTAACAGTTCATACGACCCACTGCTGCACGCTGCAGGTACACGTGCATGCTGATAGACGACGACGTGTGGTCGATTCGACAATTATATTCAATACGGTCAATTAACCAGTTACTTGTCGAGCCGATGACAACCGCCGATCGTTTACCCGAACATATCGCTCTGTGTATTAATCTATAACTTCATTATAACTAAACTGATGTACTAGTAAGTGAATACTACACCTCATTTTCCACTTGATGAACTTATATGTTAGAGCTCAAGCTTCTCAACGAGCTGGGTTATCAGCGGGTGACTTCCCTGGCCTTATTGGCGGATTGATGCGCGGTCATATCTGACGGCGGCCTCCAAACGGGCAACAACCGATACTAGGTACCCGTCGGCGTCGGTGATATAAAACGTGTTAGAAACGGCCTAATATACAGAAAAAAAATTACAAGTGCACATTTTTTTTTAGTGGTCCTGTATCGCTAATAAAACATGTTTACATGAATAATAGCTGTCCTTTTTATAATAATTATTCTACTATGTCCGAGTTTAGAATAAATAAATCATAGACATAAATCTTTTCGGTATCAATAATCAAAGACGTCGGCTTCAATCAGTAGGATGACTAGGTGACCATAATTTTTTTTTAAAGTAGATACCCTTAGTAAACATTTATTTTAATCATTTTTAACAAGCTTTTATTTAACTTAACCTGTTAGTATATTAATTAGTTAATAGGTATATTAGTCTGGGACAAATCTTGAAACTAAATTTTGGACTACTTCCTCTTATACTAAAGATTTAAATTTTCACATATTGGTTCAGTTCCAATGACAATGCATTTTTATGGTAACCATGACCTGGATCGACATCTAGGATTAGCTCCAGATAAAAGAACTCTTCAACGGTCAACAGCACAGACAAGAAATTTTGTGTACGCATTTTATTATATTAGACGATTTTAAATTTTACCATGTCATGGTTGTTGCACTCAGGGTTGGGTCTTGACTAGGAAACTCAACAATGGTTAGCAGCACAGACATGAAATGTTGTATACGCATTCAATTGTAAAAGCCTGTTTTAAGTTTCACCATGAAAGGTAATAAAAAAAATGTAAAAAAATGTATTCTGAAAAACAAGCTTTTCTTTAAATACTCTAAAAAGAAGAAAATAAGCTTTAACTTAAATCAAACCCATTAACTTACAACATTATTTTGATCTTTGGTTTGATCGTTTAAGCTATCGTGAAGTTTGACCATCAAATTTGTCAAACTTGATCGTTTACAGGTCGCTTTAAGGTGAACTAGCACTATAATAACTCTTTTTATACTGCACCTGGTTTTTTCTTTTCATGTGTTCACCCAGATGTCGAGCCTGTGTCGCAAGTCGAAAGCGACGGCATAAGATCACCGCGCTAACTTCACAATAGCTTATTAATATCATTTAGCTTAAAATACAACAATTTGGTGTTCACTAAATTAACAAACAAACAAATGCTTTAATATCGAATCCGTACCAAGCACAGTACACGTAAAAAAATATTTAAATACAGAAATCGTTTTAGTTATATATTTATTCAAAAGACTATATTTCTACTGTCATGTTGGCCGTGCGACGTAACCGTAATATCAACCTTGTATCATCCTTTTTCCGCTTGATACGTGGTGATACATATAACTCGACATGACATGTCTGTGAGGCTAGGAATTTATGAATCAAGTGCCTACCATACTCGTTCTGGTGTGAGTCAGGGCTCAGTCCTCGGGCCTTTATTATTTCTCCTGATGGTTAATGATCTGCCAGATATTCCCATGCATACCAAATGTCTTCTATATGCGGATGACTTAAAACTCTATGCTTGTGTCAACAGTGTATCAGATTGTGAGGCTATTCAGAGAGACATAGATGCTGTTTATGATTGGGGAGTTACTAATAAAATGGAGTTTAACTCCTCTAAGTGCTTTGTCATGAGTTTTGGTCGAATGCGGCATCCAATTAGCTTCGAATATAAAATTAATGACACTATCATAACAAGATCTAACACTATGAAAGACTTGGGTGTTGTATTCGACCAGAAGATGACATTCCATGATCACATCGCCACCGTTGCCAAAGAGTCCTTTAAAAGGCTTGGATTTGTTCTCAGAAACTCACGAGATTTTCGAAACGAGCATGTCATACGACTTTTATTCAGCACGCTAGTCAGAAGCAAATTGGAGGCGAGCTCCTGCGTCTGGAATGCAAGTGAGGCTACTTATACACTTGTACTTGAAAAGGTCCAAAAAGCGTTCTTAAGATTTCTCTATAAGTCGACTTTTGGATATTATCCATATTTAAATCCAACAAAATATAATTTGGGATGTCTAGGATATAATATGTTAGAAACCAGAAGAGCATATGACCAGCTGAACATCATGCTTAAAGTATGTAGGGGAACAACAGATGCTCCTGATCTCCTCAATGAGCTGATTTGCCTTTACGCTCCGAGTAACTATCTCCGCGGCCGGAAGCATCGTCTACTAGCCGTGCCTACATGCCGCACAGTGGCTCGCGCGTCATCCCCTGTTCCTCGCGTTCTGTCTGCGCTCAATAGCCTTGTGGAAGCCAACCCGAAATGTGATCTATTTGCGGATGATTTTAAAACTGTAATGTGCATATGTCTGAGCTTCTGCGAAAGCAAGACGATTTGACACTGTTTCAATTGTTTTATTATATATATATATTATATTTGTTATATTTTAATTATTTTGTTATTTAGTGTGTTGATTTCCTGTTCTAGTCTTATGTTAATGTAATTGGCTTATTGAAGCCGTGTTAGCATAGATAAATAATAAATAATAATAATAACAGCACAAATAAACTTCTATAGGTATACCTCGCCGGGGCACATATGCGGTTCGCGCCCGCACCTCGCGCCCGGCTCGGTTCGCGCCCGCATCTCGCATGGCTCGGTTTGCGCCCACAAGGCGCACGGCTCGGTTCGTGCCCGCACCTCGCCCCCGGCTCGGTTAGCGCCCGCACCTCACGCACGGTTCGGTTCGCGCCCGCATCTCGCATGGCTCGGTTTGCGCCCACAAGGCGCACGGCTTGGTTGGCACCCGCACCTCACGCACGGTTCGGTTCGCGCCCGCATCTCGCATGGCTCGGTTTGCGCCCACAAGGCGCCCGGCTCGGTTGGCGCCCGCACCTCACACACAGTTCGGCTCGCGCCCGCATCTCGCATGGCTCGGTTTGCGCGCACAAGGCGCACGGCTCGGTTCGTGCCCGCACCTCGCGCCCGGCTTGGTTGGCGCCCGCACTTCACGCACGGTTCGGTTCGCGCCCGCATCTCGCATGGCTCGGTTTGCGCGCACAAGGCGCACGGCTCGGTTCGTGCCCGCACCTCGCGCCCGGCTTGGTTGGCGCCCGCACTTCACGCACGGCTCGGTTCGCGCCCGCATCTCGCATGGCTCGGTTTGCGCCCGCAAGGCGCACGGCTCATTTCATAACAATTTCGCGACGGCGACACGGCGCGGGGCGGCATTTCGACTACATGGGAGCTCTAAAGCACGCACGTGACAACGCGCGTTATTTAATCGAGCGACACAAGCTCGTGCCGCGTCATACCGCGCCGCGCCGCACATCCACGGTATTTCTCCGGTAAACACACTATAAAGTAGTCGAATAAATAATATCCGCATACTAAAAGCGTCATATTTTACGCGGCGGCTGCTAAAAAACTGTCTGACTAACGAGCTTTCGACGGGCGCTCGCCAAACGCTATGATTTACTGTAAATGTATTTGTAACTTAATAACGCGTATAAAATGGTTGCGGTAGGCAAGTACTAAAATATGTCTCTATTGGAGTTGTAACATAAACGTTGCTAGTTATCGCGGACACAGGCCGCGCCGCGCCGTGTCATTGCGCGCGGTTTTTGGCTATTGTGTGCATTGTTCTGGACCATCTATTGAGGCCATTTACTTTGCATAGAATAACACTAGTCACACTCGCCTGAAATATTCGCCACACAAACAGTTCTTCTGTACCTACATGTAATGTGTTCAAGTGGCGCTCATATGTTAAACTAATCGTTGTTTAGTTATTCAATAACACATTAAGAGGTCGCGCGCCGCACCCGACCGCCGCCGGGTCGCACGAGGAGTGCGGGGCGCCGCACCGCGCCGCTCGTAAAATCATTTTAATATCTGTTTACGACCCCGTCCCGGACGCGTCACGGAGCCGGCGCCGCGCTCGCCGAGCCGTCTCTCTCAGTTAATCAGTCATTGTAAAGAACGCCTGTCATGTTGGTTTAAAAAGGCGCCGTTAATTTATTGAATGGGACGTTATATTGCGAAAATCTATTGTGAAATTTCTTTATCACACAATGTGGCGTTATTTGAGTTTGTAAGGTATTTTATTCGTTGACTGTGGGCTTAAAGTGAAAGTCCGAAGCCTGTGGCCAGACAACACAAATTGATCCTAAACAAACACACACGGCGACCAGACTGCCAACAAGTACCTCATTTAAGTTTTCAATCCGGTATAAAACGTTTGATGGAGAGTACCTACTATCGCGTGGCCAAGTATAAGTGTCGCGGAGTTTGGACGTGACCGTATTTAATTATCTCACATCACGAGCAGAGAGCAGGCGAAAGTTTTAAAGGCTCTTCAGGCGGAGGCACTACAAACACAACGTTATAAATAAACCGAGTAAGCATTATACAACAGAGGAAATGGTTAGTGAGCGAAGCATGTTTTTGAGTAAGCTAATCTTATGAATATTCTACGGATTGAAATTGAAACATGTTCATGAAAAATATTATCTGCCTTACCTTAGCCGGAAGTTAATGATAGAATGCCCAGATGGCCGACAGCGGCACACTCCAGCCTCACAACATCTACTAATTCGGGTACTCGACAGCTGGACACCATTGTTTTGATATTAAATATAAATATTGTTAATAATGATGTCCTTTGTGAGTTGTTTTCCTAAAGCGATGTCGGATGACTACACATCGCTGACTCAATTGCGAATAGCCATGGCAGTCATGAACAGACCCCACGCGGGTATCGTATAACGCTATCAACGTAACTAAAATTAAGTACTAAACGTTGTTGTTGCTAACAATGTGTATGTTGAGTGGGTTCAAGAGATACTTACTGCAATAAGTATTTTAAAGAAAATTGAGTTAAATAGCATTGAGATAATATTTTGCATTGTTTTGTTTAACAAGCAAGGCGTTCAGGGTGGATTGAAAAATGCGTTTTACTGGGTGCTTCCATAAAGCTATTATTTGTCAAAATCGTTTCAGAGTGCAGCGGTGTGCACGATCACGAGGTAGCCGAGTTCGTGTTTGTTTATAAAGATAAATTGCACCAAACTATGATTAATTTAATTAACCCAAAACTTTAATGACTGTAGATATGAGTTTGTAAACATAGCTTCCGTGCGAGCGAGCGGAATTCGGATATAATTTAGTTTCAGTACAAAGACTCGCTCACTACCAGCTCAAGTTATTATTAAAGATTAAGTTAGCGCTTTGGCACCTGCAGCCAGAGATACAAATAGAGAACAATTATATTTTAAAGTGTTCACAGTATGCATGAAATTAAATAAATGGTTTACAGCTTTATCGTTGTAATCTGTCATTACAGCGACAAAAACCCAAAAACTATAAGCTCGACAGAACTTAAAACTATAAGCTCGACAGAACTTAAAACTATAAGCTCGACAGAACTTAAAACTATAAGCTCGACAGAACTTAAAACTATAAGCTCGACAGAACTTAAAACCTCGCTGCATTAGTTGAACCTATTTGTAATCTGTGCACACAGCAATCTGTTAGTACAATATACTCAATACTCAATATTTATTTGCGTATTCCACAATGTTACTTAGGTGGTAGTAATAGAAAATTATGTTACAATTGTGGACCCTGTTGGGCACAGCAAAGTAGGAGAGAGGAGGATCATTATTAAATTAGATAAAATTTAAAACAAATAGAAGTTTAGTATGAAGTATAGTTATGTTTTTTTTTTTGTTTTGTATGTTGGTAGATAACTTGGTTTTTTGAATTTAGTTGCCTTTATTTATTTTTTATTTTTTTTCCTATTTATTTAAATTGTAATTATGTATTTCAAATTATATTCGGAGTTTAATAATTTATTTATATTATACTATTTATTGCTATATTTACCCTGTTTATCTTTTTAGAGTACTTATTTGTTTATCTATTTAAATATTAAGATTGCAAGTTTATTTGGCTTAGTTATTTAAATACTAATTTATGTACACTTACTTTATTTAATACTATCTTATAATTATTAGACTATTAGAAACTATTAGAGAATTAGTTAGTAGTTATAATTAGAATTAGTTAGTTAGTAGTTATATAGTTGACACTACTGTCCTGTAACATTGTCAATATGAACAGTCTGTGCGCCGTGCAGCCCCGACCTGCACACCGTGCGGCCCCGACCTGCGCACCGTGCAGCCCCGACCTGCGCACCGTGCAGCCCCGACCTGCGCACCGTGCAGCCCCAACCTACGCACCGTGCAGCCCCGACCTGTGCACTGTGTCCGGGCAAACCTGTAGCTCGACATGCCGCGGGAGCAACTACTACGTTCTCCCGCTGACCCAGCATCCATAGAATCACAATTAATGAGCTAACACCCATTAGTAAGCAATGTACAGTGCGCACCTACTCACACTCAACTACTATGTTTTGCTAGTAACCAGTAGTTACAGCGAGTGCAGTTTGTTATTTATCGAGTGCGACCGCGACTCGCTTCAAAGCTATCTAAGTTAGCGCAAGTTAATACTGTCGTCAAGGAAAACCCCAATATTAACTTTTTAATTGGAAACTTTCATTACACTGATAACGCTAGGTCTCGCCACACCAGTCCGCTGCGCCCACATTCGCTGCACCCGATACACTCGCTACACTCGGCTACGTCTGAATGGCGCTGCGACCGACACGACCTCTATTATTCTATTATGCCTGCGCTAACTACCTCTAATAGCTTTTGTGTTCACGTTAACTCATCCGGTTACTGCAACCCTTTTATTCTGACCTGTGATAGTAGAACAGGTTGCCTTGTATCGATCATTGAATCTGTTTTCATTTTAATCCCTAAAAACTGGTTTGAATTGAGTAACTATGATTTACATTGAATAAGCGCGGGGTGTCAACAATTTGGTCGGGTTCAAATCCCGCGAGGCGCACATCAGGTACCGCCTTCAATATGTCCTCTGTGGGTACAACTCCATTGTCATATTAAAGGTATTTGTGGTAAATCACGGCAAGCACATATAATATCGGTCCTAAGTCAACCGCGCGGGCTCCTCTTGCGGCAAATAGGCGAAGTTTCCACAAAGGGCTGGCGACCACGTGATAATGTAACACAGATGGCACCTTGCTGACCTTTGGTCTATAACGATGACGTAAAACCTATATGTACTGACACATTTTTAAATTAATGTTCACAAAAATAAAGGTATAGACATTTTTTTCTTTGGCAATATGGAGCACATAGTTGTGTAGATAGAGCGCGTGCGCCAGCTGCCTGTTTAGTGTGGCCCCTAGGACTGTGGCCTCCCTGATATTATATAAGTAGTAATATATTAGAATCAACAATACTCTTTCTGTGTATTCCCAATCAGCACGGGTGTACTTGATGTGCACGCGTGGGGTGTAAGGCTGTTTGTTTGATCGCCGCTCCCTGCAATCCCCAACAGTCGGCACCTTGCACATATACTTATTACATTGTCGTTTATTTTAATTTCCTTCTCCACTACACGCACTTTGATACTTTGTGACAAACAAACACAAACAGAGCCAAGTGTTACTACTCGCTACTTTGTTTTAATTACAAGAATAATTGACTTTCAACGTTTACTTTAGAATAAACGAGTTTTAGAATACCTGTGTTTTGACGTAATTGTATTCTCACGCCGGTATTAAAAATCAACATGCCTTAGCTAGGTGGTGCGGCACTGCACGTGGGAACTACTCGGTAAGTACTGCGAGTGCAGACGAGATGCAGCGTTCATATGAACCTCGCGCAGCACGGTCCGACATATCGCAAGAAGCACAAGTTGCGGAATACTCTTCTAGCCGGCACGCACCCTTTCCCTCCTCCCTCTTGCGCCCACCATTGATGAGATTACACAGATTACACCAATCATCATTTATTTCCATAGTTTCCGAGAGCTAACTCACAAATGACTCCTTTATAACTCTCACTAAATTACGAGTCTTTCCAAAACGTAGAAACCGATATCGAAATTTGATTCGAGCGTCTAAATTACTCTTATATTTAAGCAAAAACATATTGTTCCCATCTGCCCGAGGCACCTGTCACACAAACAGGTCGCGGTAATGGGCTCTTTTCAGCCAGAATAAGCGTCTTTACTTGCCATGTAATTGAATTGCTGGCTCTTGTAATCGTCCGCCGGCGCTGAGCCCTGCCCGCCGCGGTGTAAGAATCAGGATTATTGCTGCTAATACCCTGAGGAACGAATTTCTAATGACAAATACAAATAAATTACTGGATACAAAAAGAAAGAGCCGGTTGTGACGTCCACACCTCTTAATACATTAAAAATATTTATAAAATGTACGCGAACCTTCTTCTCTCGTCGCGTCGGGTTGCACTGTCATATATAATTTTCCTGAAGACTCATACTTTTTGAAGTACGTCGCGTACAGGGAATGTTGAGCTACTCGTCACCATTCGCGATTTGGCCGTGTTATAAAAATGGGACATATAAATATTGTGTGTCGATGTGTAACGAATGGTCACCCATCCACGGACTGACCGCGGTAGGCGCAGCTTAACCTTATTTGATCTGCGTGGTTGTCAAGTACTAATTAGCCACGACCCCTACACCTCAACCCTTAACCTTAACTTTTATACGAGAAGATGCTGGTGGCCCGACTCAAGTTTTATTTGTTGCCCAGGATGAGTACAACTCGTCAGTACGGCTTCATGCCCCAAAAAAGCACCGAGGACTCCCTCTACGCGCTGATGGGGCACATCCGTGGCAGACTCTCTGAGAAGAGGATTGACACGGTTGTCCTTGGACATCGAGGGAGTCTTCCAGATTGCATGGTGGCCAGCCATTAGAGTGCGTCTGGCTGAGGAAAAGTGTCCTGTAAACTTGAGGCGGGTCATGGACAGCTCCTTGTCCGAGAGAGTGGTAAAAGTCCGATATGCGGGAGCGGAGTGCGAGGCCAGGACCGAGAAAGGATGCGTCCAAGGGTCAATCGGGGGTCCCATACTTTGGAACCTTCTGTTGGATCCTATACTCAAGGGGCTGGAGAGTAGGGGAGTCCAGTGTCAGGCGTTTGTGGACGACGTCGTCCTTGTGTTCGCAGGGGGGACTGCACTTGAGGTCCAGAGGGATGCCAATGCCGCCCTCGAGTATGTCCGGGCGTGGGGTGTCGTGAATAAGCTAAAATTTGGACCGCTCAAGACAAAAGCTATGCTTATAACGCGGAAGCTAAAACACGACACCCCATGTCTGAGGATGGGCGGAGTGGACATTGCCATGTCCAATGAAATCAAGCTGCTCGGTCTCACCATCGACCATAAGTTGACCTTCATACCCACGTTGCAAACGTCTACTCCCGAGCCATCGGTATTTATAAGCAGCTGTCGAGGGCCGCGAGGGTCAGCTGGGGGCTCCACCCGGATATAATACGCTGCATATATACAGCTGCGGTGGAGCCCATCGTTCTGTACGCGGCGAGTGCGTGGTCGCCGGCCGCGAACAAAGTCGGGGTGCAGAAGAAGCTGAACGCGGTCCAGAGGAGCTTCGCCCAGAAACTGTACCGCGCCTATCGCACGGTCTCCCTAAACGCAGCGCTGGTGCTGACTGGGATTCTCCCTCTTGACCTCCGAATCCGAGAGGCGGCTTCACTATATGAGGCCAAGAAGGGGGTGTCCCATCCTGCGCTGGGGGGCCGGGAGATCGAGCGAATGGCATCGGCGCTAGAGGCACCACATCCGGCGGAGCAGAGGGACATAGAACTGCGACGTCTGGTAGACGAGGAGCAATACAACAACCACCGCGACTACGCGGTGCGTATTTTCACGGACGGCAGCAAGATCGAGGGTAAAGTCGGGGCCGCGCTGTCAGTATGGACTGGCGAGGCCGAGACAAAGACCCGAAAGCTTGTTCTGCCGTCTTACAGTATCGGCTACCAAGCTGAGCTCCTTGCCCTCTGCGAAGCCGCTAAGGAAGTCCTCCAAAGGACAGAGACGGCGTTCGCTTTCTACAGCGACTCCATGTGGCAGCCCTCCAAACAGTAGTGAATCTCGGAGCCCTCCATCCCCTCGCAGTGGAAACAAGAAACGCCATCCGTCGCACCAACTGCTAGAACAAGAGCGTTTCCTTGTTCTGGATAAAAGCTCATGCTCGTCTGAAGGGGACCGAGAGAGCCGACTCGCTCGCGAAGGAGGCTACCCTGAAGTCGAAGCGTGCACCCGACTACGACGACAGATGCCCGGTTTCATTCGCCAAGCGAATGATCCGATTGGAGACGCTGGGCGAATGAAACCGGAGGTACTTTACGGGCGAAACGGCGGCCACCACCAAGCTGTTTTCCCGTGTGCAATCGCGGCGTACAAGACGGTGCGGAAGATCGAAATGACGAAGGAGCTGACCCAAGCCCTAACAGGGCATGGTAGGTTCTCCGAGTATTTGACTCGTTTCAAGTGCAAGGAGAATCCAGTGTGCGCCTGCGACCCCGATAAGCAGGATACAGTCCTCCACCTCTTGACGGAATGCCCTGTGTATGGCTCCCACAGGCACAACCCGGAGATGAAAGTAAACGATCAAATGACAGAAAATAATTTAAACCTGCTTCTAAAGAACAGGAAAACAAGATAAAATATACTAATAGAGTAGTACATAGTGAAAATAGTAAAATCCGTAAATAAAAAGAATAAATAGAAGTAATTGTTCTCCTCAACATCAAATCTCTCTAACGCTCTAAGATTTGCTGTTAGAAAACTCATTTGTGAGTTAAGCTCGCCTTTGTACATGAATTTACCAACGGAACTGTATTATATATTATTATTTTGTGTACAATAAAGAATAAGAATAAGAATAGAAGCCAAGAAATAGAAAGCCAGGACAGAAATAAAAGTCAAACATAAACACAATTAAATTCGGATAAGAAATATATGGATGTAATGTAATATGGATGTGTAATGTAATGTAATATGGATATGTAATGTAAGGTAAAATGGATATGTAATGTAATGTGATAAGTAAAGAGAAAAAAAACTAAGTAGAGACAGAAATAAATAAGAAATATAAAGACAAACACAGACACGAAAATAGACATTACATACTAAATTTGGAAATAGAAATAGATATTATTACCAAAATAATTTCCTACAAATTATTTTTAAATCAACTTATCTAACCTATCCTCCTTTTATGAAATAACTTTTATAATCGACAGAAAGTTTCATTTCATGCTACGAAATTACGAAGATTCCGTTTCGAGTAAAAAAATTAAATTGTCATATTACATTACGGAAATAAGAAAAGTTTTTAAAATATATTAAACAAAACGCATCATGGTATTGAATTATGTTTAAAGAATTTATTCTCAATAAAAAATACAAATTCACTTACTTGAGAACAACTGGTTATCATAAACAATAATTACAATTCGTCGTTTCTTTAATACACATCTAATGTATTCATGTTTGAGGAGACTTATTGTTTGCTATTTATTACAAACTGAGCTAATTGAGTTTTGAATACATTAAATGAGTGTACATTTTTTATGTGTGAAGGTATTTTATTATAAAGTTGTGCCCCTTCAAACGTCAGCATTCTTTTACCATAATTAGTTCTAATCTTTAGCTTAACTAAGAAACTAGCGTGACGGGAACTACGTTGGCTAATATGTTTTATTTTGGTAATGTTAAACCGGTTTGAATATTTTTGGCGAGAACTTTTCGTATAAAGATGCATGTATTAGAGATATACAATTGTTTTAAATGCATTAGTTTGGTTTCATTATAGGCTCGTTGGTGTAAGGCATGGATAATTGAAAATCATCTTTACTAGTTTATTTTGTATGATTTGTAGCTCATTCAACTTGGTTTTGGCGGTACTAACCCAGATTTAAATTAAATATTGCAAGTGCGGTTTAACTAACGCATTATATATATTGTATCGCAACTTGTTGGGAATGCATTTAACTATGGTACGAAGCGAACCGAGTAGTGACGATAGTTTTGTTTTTACATGGTCTAAATGAACATTCCATGATAGAGAACTGTCTATTCTTAAGCCCAGGTATTTTTCATATGTTTTTTGTTTTAGAGGTAGGTTGTTTATTAGTAATGATGAATGTGGGGGTAGAATTTTATTTTTTGCTTTAAATATTATGAAACATGTTTTGGAAACGTTTATTATCAGTAAGTTATGTTGAAACTTGGAGATTATAGAATGAATAGAAGATCCGGGAGTAAAACAAACAAGTGTCGTCCGCGTAGAGGGTAAGATGGCCGTGCAATTTGAGTTCTTGAATATTATTTATATAAATTAAAAAGAGCAAGGGTCCTAATATGGATCCTCGAGGAACTCCATAGGTAATTGGCAATGCATCACTTTGATGTTTTTTGTCTAGTTTTACTACTTGAGACCTGTTTTTTAAGTATGACTGTAACGTTTTTAAGGCGCTGGCGGTAATATTTAACAATTTCAGCTTTTTGGTTAGTAATTTATGGGAAACTGTATCAAAAGCCTTTTTTAAGCCAATAAAAATGCCTAAGACTATATTTTTGTTATCTATATTATGTTTTATTTTTCAATTAATATAAGTATTGAATGTATTATAAATTAACATTTTAGGTAAATCTAAATTTCTCGATTATGTTTCAACGTAGTCGAGAGAAACAGAACGTGTGTTAGTAGAGATTCCTTAATTCGACGACATTTTATCTCTATTATTTGTGAGAATACAGTTTTTATAAACGATCGACATTTTCGTGACCTTTTCCTTAGACACAGCGTGTTAGAGATAATCTCTAAAATAGAGTTATGTCGAAACGCGCGACATTCAGCCCCAGGTTATAGGCACTCGTATAATGAAAGAAGGAGAAAGATTAATTCTATCGTTATCATTTCGTGCTTGACATCATTGACGTGTCATTTGTTATACTATTTAAAACGCAGTTGCCAGTGTGTCAAATATTTGATTATTCATATAATAACGTGATACAACATTACTCAAATCTGCATGTTCCTCTACCTATGTAAGCAGACGTTCCGGAACTGACCCATAAATACATAAATCGATAAGACATCAATTATTAAAACTTATGAAATATACTAGAAATTAAATTAACAAAAGTAAGTTATAAGTATTTTATTTATTTCCTGTGGGAGTTCAAGCGTGTTCAAGCAAGGAAAAAAGCAATAAAGCGCAGCCTCGGCTATGACCCGGGTGAAAGTGTAATTGGCTCTATAGAGGTAATAATATTATGTGTTATGTATTACAAAGTGTAATTGGCTCTATAGAGGTCATAATATTATGTGTTATGTATTACAAAGTGTAATTGGCTCTATAGAGGTCATAATATTATGTGTTATGTATTACAAAGTGTAATTGGCTATAAAGAGGTCATAATATTATGTGTTATGTATTACAAAGTGTAATTGGCTCTATAGAGGTCATAATATTACGTGTTATGTATTACAAAGTGTAATTGGCTCTATAGAGGTCATAATATTATGTGTTATGTATTACAAAGTGTAGTTGGCTCTATAGAGGTCATAATATTATGTGTTATGTATTACAAAGATTGCCGACCGGTACCCCGGACGTATCTTTCAATTTTGAATTCCATCTGTAGAAAGTTCTATGATTGTTGATAAATCGATAATATCTGTTAAAAACGTATACTGTTACTATTACAACTGTTCTATACAGGGTGTAAACGAAATCATGTAATTCCTTCAAACCTCGTGATGTACTACTGATATAGATTAACCCTGCATGGGATACTTTTGGATTCAATTAGTTTCTTTTTACAAAGATTAAACATGTGTTCTTAACGTGAGGCATTTTAGCGCTCCGAGCGGATTGCGCGGCTACCGCTCGCCGCGCGGTCATTTAACTAGGGGCGCTAAAATGCATCACGTTAAGAACACATGTTTACTTTTTGTAATTATTTTTTTATTGAGTCCAAAAGTATCCCATGCAGTTTTAATCTATGTCAGCAGTACATCACGAGGTTTGAAGGAATTACATGATTTCGTTTACACCCTGTATAAAGGAGCGAGGGAGCACGCGCGACGATGTTGTTTGCGGTCATACGACGTACTGATTTTATGTAAAAATACGTTGATTAGTGTGAGCAGCGTAATGTGCTGATTTAGCACAATTATTGTAAGGTTCACCGTACACCATCCAATCAAATTAAAACTAGTTAATGACAAAGATACCAATAGTAACTTTAATTGACCGTAGGTACCTACCAGCGAACACAAAATCAAACTCGTACGACCCGGGAAAACTGACATCATAAAGAATCTCTTATAAAAATAAGAGCGGCCGCCCTCGACCCCACAATATCCGACCACACAATGACGCAGCGATAAGTCCGTGTGCGCAAACACGGATATTATATAACATGACGTGTTACAGATATCCAGCGTTGTAGGAAGCATCGCAAGAGTAGACGGGTAATGATTCATTAAATAAGTTGTGTGACGGTAATGTTTTAAGTGTGTCGGGAGGCTCGTAGGTGCCGCAACGAGCCCCGCGACGCACCACTAAAAGCATTTTGTGAGTTAGCGCAAGTTACTCCGCGCTGCACCACGACCCGCATACATCACCCAGAGTTTTCATGAACAGTGCGTTCAAAACAGTTTATTTCAAATATATTTAGATAAGAAAATATACGGGAACACATTCGGAGTTACCGATGGGAATATAATATATGGTGCGAGGGTGCGATGGGAGGGTG
Source organism: Amphipyra berbera (assembly GCA_910594945.2). Taxonomy (NCBI): domain Eukaryota; kingdom Metazoa; phylum Arthropoda; class Insecta; order Lepidoptera; family Noctuidae; genus Amphipyra; species Amphipyra berbera. The sequence goes on along the minus strand of OU343123.1, from coordinate 22,659,420 downwards.
AACGCTCGATATTCGCTCATTTAAATAAGGATTGAAAAACTACGGCCATATTTCTGAGCGATACGGCGACACGGCGGGCGCGGCGCCGGGATGAAGCCGTCCCACTCATCGTGTTGTATTTGTCACGGCCGCGGCACGCACTGCATGCAGTCCCTGGAGAGGGACACAATTGTTCTCTTCTGTTTATTATGAATATATTTTTGTATGCCCTGTAGGCTTTGTCGAGCAGCTGAGCCGCGTATCATGTGTCACACGCGCTCTGCCTCCTACAAACAATATTGTTACCAGCGGAGCCGCGGCATATAGATACTTATGTTGAAAGAAATGGAACAACAGATAGGTACATTGGCAGTGCTCGGCCTTTTTAAATCTCAAATTAATTGTCGTGATCCTGCTCACCGCCGACGTATAAGGGCTGGTGTCAAGTTATGAAATCGAAGCTACGTCTTGTAGCTGGCGGACGTGTTCCGAAGCTCGTTAATAACAGATCTCCACAACAGCCGCGCGGTCCTATTGAAGGCTTATCAAGTGATGGACGACAATCGGGAATTCGAAAGAAGATTGCCTTCGGACATAATACTTATTTTCAAGTTTATTTCAGTTGTAAAAGTTTTTCAATGTTAGAAAACAAAGTGACTGAAGTTTTGTATATTTTAGATATTCCTATAATAAATCAATACCGAGTACATTGGTACACGAGGTCAGCCAGGCCGGCCGGCTGTCTACGTTACACTCGGTCGTAGATTACGTTCGTTGACTAGGGCAATAGAAAACATGTGCGCTATTTAAATGGTTTATAGCAAAAGGCTCGCTCGGCTCGGTTTACTTATAAAACAATTTGTTTTCCACTCGTGTCGCTGAATATGCTAAATGTCTTTGTGCCAAATACTATTATTAGCTTGCTCAAAGCTTCAGAGAGGCACCCCCACGCGGTTCTAAGGGTGTACGATATATTATCGTTCATAATCGCTCTAAAGACGGATTAATTAGATAGATAAAACGGATTACGAGATGAAAGAAGGTTCGGCGGTTGCCAGTTGTCACCCGCGTCGCCCCGTGTCGCGCCGCGTCCTTTGCCGGCCTACTCATTTAAGCCGCGCGGCTTCTCTCGGTCAGCCTCCTATCATACATTATTTTATCGTCAACGTATCATTAGGTTCGTTTTCATATGCCGCGCGCTGAAGCGAAAAGGAGAATCCTGTTTATCTTTCTTTTGTCGCGTTTGTCTAAATACGAAGGTAATGAAATGAAGCAGTTATTACCGGCTCGCCGCGCGTTTTATGTTGCTTAATCGATTCTTATTGTTACAGGAAAAGTTGCGCACACCCGCGCCTTCGCCTACCGGACCCGCGACCGCGCGCCTTCGCCGCTCGCAAGCATAGCGGGGATTGTCTTAGGGCCAAGCCACATCTGACGGAAGATACGTCGCCAATCTTTCGTTGCGTAATTTACTAGAGGAATTTCAGTAACGCATCTTCGGTCAAATGTGTAGGTACGGTGTGAGATATTTATATGGAATTATGTGTACCGGTGGAAGATCCGCGACGTATCTTCCGTCAGATGTGGCTTGGCCCTTACTGTCGTAAATTCTAAAAGTTTGCCAAGTGATGTGGTCGTCACTCTGCGTGTGTTACATTGCAAGGTGATCGGTGACGCGGCGGAGGCTTAACGCTCATTAACAATAAACGTTTTCCAACTTTGATATTAACGAATTCCGTAGCGGATCTCGTAGCAATCTGGTGTAGCGGACTGCTACGGCTAACATTTAAATTATTCACGGAAAGTATTGAACTTGTTCAGTCGTATATTTCAGCATTGCTCTGGAAGTTAAACGATTATACTTACTACTTAGATTGTTCCAGCAGTTCTACATGATTAAAATGTCTACAGTAGAATGTTATACATACAATACCTACCCCGTTATTGTAAAGTGACAAAAAGATATTCCCTGAAATAGAACAGACTATCCCCTCTCCCTACGTGGGTGCCGTAAAAGACGACTAAGGGATTATTTAAATACAATGAACAGCGCTGTCATCGTGGGCACTAAGGTGTCCCCATTCCCTCCTCCCTCTCGGCCACCAAAGTGCTCTTCCAGGACACTCTTCCCGGCCTCCTCAAGTCCCTCTCCTCTTGCAACATGAAGTGGGCCAAAAACACGATCTCCGCTTGGAACGCCACTCAGGGCAACCCAATCGCGCGTATCAATGTCCTCCGCAATTTCGAGGACATAATCAACTATCTCGCTAGTTTGTGCTCCGGTGGATACTGGAAGTTGTAAGATTAAAACCCGATCCCTCAAGTTGGGTTTCTTCAACGCTAACAGCGTTAACGGTCAACGAGCAGATCGCAATCTTTTTGCGTGATCATCAAATGGACATCTTCCTAGTACAGGAAACGTCTCTCAAGCCCCACAATAGGAACCCTAGCATTGCCAACTATAAATTAGTTCGCAACGACAGGACCCGTTGCAGGGGCGGTGGTACTCTCATCTACTACAGACGTTCCCTGTACTGCACCCCCTTAGACCCACCCCCTGATGTCCATGATCCTCCTGATGACGAGTGATGAGATTGAGAGATGAGTCCTGATGTATTTATCATAGCGGGCGACCTCAACGCCAAACACCTTTCATGGAGTTGCAACTCCAACAACCCTGCTGGTCGTAATCTCGAAGAACTGAGCCCTCAGCTCGAATTCGACCTCATAGCCCCCGTGTCCCTCACTCACTATCCCCATAACTCGAACGATCAGCCTGATATTATCGACATTGCGCTCCTTAAGAACGTAAACCTCGAGCCGGGATACGCGGCAAAGCCAAGTTGGCTCGCCGCAAGCTGGTCGTCTTTTCTGACTCCGCAGTCACACCGATAATTCAGCCCTCATCAAGCTGTCTCCCTCCCAGTCCTCCCGCCAGCAACACCCTAAGCCGAGGTCTGAGTCCCATTAGGGGTCGCCTGTAGTGCTGTTGTTGCTAGTAGTCATGATGTTAGTAGTTAGCTTAGGTTAAGTATTTTACTCGTCCCCATTGGTTGGAGACCCTTCAGGTCTCGCCAATAACTGCCCGGTTACGTAGAAACGGTCCGCAAGACCATATACAAGCAGTCAATATACAAAAGTCCATATACGTGGCAGCACTTTGTTTCTCTCATCTATATCGTACTGCGTACCCTACATGGAGATTTTTTAAATCTTATTTTTTATGCCTAAATAATAGTATTTTTTTTATTATAAATAATTACTAAATCAAAAACCCGACAAAAAAAAAAAAAAATTATAAATAATGCACTAATAAGACCGAAATAAGAATGAGAATAGAAAACAAAATAATTAGTATATTAAACCGAAGTAGAGTTTACTTCGATTATAGTTTATTTTAATTTTCTTTTCTTTTCTCAATCTTGTTTCGGTTTTATTACCTACTGCATTACTTTTAAATTTTCTTTTGTTGCAGTCGGGTTTTTGATTTTTTAATTATTTATTTTATTTTAGACTTTTTAATTTCCCGTGATAGCACGAGGTTCGACACAAATATGGCCCATTTTTACGCTATAAAATCTTTTTAAACCTATTTATTATTCCTAATTAAATTTTAACATATAACTTATAGGTACATATTTTTCTAATCCCCTTTTAATTTCCTTTATTTTGGTATCCTACTCGATAGATCTGATTGATTTTTTATTATTAACGTATTAAACTACATACTTCTAAACTACTACGTATTTAATTATTTCTAGCCAAAAATCCACATTTTTTTTTCAAACGCCTATCTAATGACACTTGGGTTTTTAAGACGAATATAACGATACCTTAACTGTCGAAATCCATCCAGCCCTTTGGAAGATACGAGGTAATAAAGAAATTTACAAACATACATACAACATACGTGCGAAAAACATAACCCTTCCGTGGCAGTCGGGTAAAAATAGAACAAGTAAAATGTGTTAATTAAAATATGATAAACTAACTGTGTCCTCACGGCGCCGCCCGTAGCCTATGTTACTCAGTGATAATGTAGCTTTCTAACGTCAAAAGATTTTTTGAAATCGGTCCAGTAGTTTTTAAGTTTATTCGTTACTAGACTATTACTCGCGGTTTCACCCGCATCCTAGGGAAACTACTTGTTGTACCCGGATTAAAAGTAGCTTATGTTATCCAGGGCATAGTCTATCTGTGTGCCAAATCTCATCCAAATCCGTTCAGCCGTTTTTGCGTGAACGAGTAACAGACATGCATACATCCATCCATACATACAAACTTTCGCGTTTATAATATTACTCAATTATTAGTAAGGACATACAAAAATACAAATCTTTCCTGTTTATAATATTAGTAAAGATAAACATTTCACTTCATTAAATTATTTATTTTTGCCCACAAATTAACATTAATTAATTTGTGTTATACCTAAACACGTAAATATTCAGTTTTTTTTATATTACACTGTTTGCCCTTTGGTGTTTCACCCGCGCGCGCATAGCTAACCCGGCCACAGGCACGGCGCGTGAAAGGAGAAATCCACGAGCCATTTTTCACAAATATTTATCAAAATAATCAACTTAGCTTGTTAATATTATTGTATTAGATACCTAAAATCTGTTCTTTCCTCGCAAGTGTGTTGAAAAAAGTCGTATGAAACGCGTGTGCATTGATCATTACACTTGTATCATAATGTACTATTATAGAATTGAAAACCTTATTTATGAAGGAACTGAAAAACAGTTCTTTATCGAAGAACGTATCATCTACAAAGATAATAAAGGAAAGGGTTGAGTATCGCTGCTCTAGCGCGCGGCCTGTCAGTGAGCTGTCGCGGCAGTTAGATAATAGACGAGCGAAGTAAAGCCGTCGGCTTATCTGCCGCGGCGCGGGGAACGAATCACGCCAATGTACTGTTAAACGACCCCACATCACACCTCAAGCCACAAGTTCTCTGCAGTTCTTTATCATGAACGCTGTACATCAACGTTTGTATGTACATATGTAGATTGTGAAGGTTTATTTCCTGCAAGTTGTACACTCTGTACAGTGTGCAAATTGTGGGAATTATTGTAATCTTACAAATGGACTGTTCGGTTTTATGCAAAATGATCAAAGCTTAATTAAATATTTATAATTATGTGGCATTCAGTCACAACGTCATTTATAATTACCAACTTGGAACGCTAAGCGACGTTTAATAAATAATAATCATAAGGCTGGACATCCACCAGAGCTGTGCGAGGAAAATGTGCGGTGCGAAAATGTGTAGCGAGGATGTGAAACGGTGTGACCCTTTCCACCAGAGCTGTGCGAGGAATGTGTAATGCGTAATGTGTTAATGTGTACACATCTGCCTTTACCAAACACCATCTATTGACTGACTAGTAGGCGTATATTTTCAAATCCTCGCACACATTCCTGGCAACATATTCCTCGCTACACATTCCTCGTAACACATTTCTCGCAACACATTCCTTACAACACATTCCTCGCAACACATACGTCGCTCGCATTTCTTGCTTGTTTGGTATGAACAAAAACCTCGCGCAGCTAAGCCCATATCCACCAGAGCTGCGCAGACCGAAGCTAGGTAAATGAAGTGATTCTATTGCTGCTTACAAAACACATTCCTCGCTACGCAGCTTAGCACAGCTCTGGTGGATGCTCAGCCTTATACTTATATACAATTACGTGGCGGGGATGGTCCCCTAGCTGACTGTTCGTACTCTCGAAAAACTTATCAACAGGAAAAACAGATGAAACCTAGACCTAGATCTCACAGAGTCGTGCTTTTTATTTTATTTTGAAGAGCAACTCAAAGACTAATAAAAAAAAACATAAAGACACCGCGGTACCCGCTGTAGTTTTTGTAGTATTTTAGAAAATGTGAAATAAATGTGTAGGTACAATGATGTATGAAATTTTATTTTCATGTCTCATTACAAAAATTGCTTAACTTATGTATGGCAATTTGATACTTGTTTTGGGTTGTCTATACTGTAGCCTTTCAAATGACATTAAATTTACGCCTCCGCGAAGCCTAAGTCTTCAGTATTTCTATTCTATTTCTTGAGTATGATATAGTACATATCATCAATTTATATACATTTATGCCTACTTGTCACAATCTGCTTCACGCGATATCGATGCATTGTCATGCATCCACATGCGCTGCAGGCAACCGAGCGCGGTGGACATTTTACCGACAGTTGATATTGAGTTCGGTGATGCTTAAAAGTAATCAACTAAACGTTACCAGAGAAAGTGAAACGATGTTAAATAATAGATGGAGATGTCCGAAGTTGACAGCAGAAGGTAGGTAAGTAAGTGTCATTTATATTAAGTAATCTATAATATACCTATAAGTGTGAAATCCATTATATTTAAGACAGTTTTACTAAAAAAAGGAACCTAGTGGATTTTGAGAATAGATTTGGTTAAAGCGAATTTAATTACCTTTTGCGAACATTCATTTTGGTCAGCCATTTTATTAAGGTAAATATGTTTCTTTGGGAACGTTGTTTGTTATCATGAGTACAATCATGTGTTTAAGTATTTGACACTTATTACCAGTCACCGTATATTGCCAAGGTTCTATGAGAACGCGTCAATTCGAGGTTGCCAAGAGATTCACAAATATTGCCGAAATACTCGTAACATTGGAATATACAATCAACCATTTGTACTTAATTAGTATTGTACAGAAAGGCTCATGTTACAGCCTAGGTAGGCATCGTCGTCAAACGTTCCAAACTCGCGGTCCAGTCGTCTCGTATGTTCCTAATGTGTGTAGTTTCAATTCTCTCTGTTATTTTATCATTTTCTCCCGTCTTCGCGATCCTGCTACATTATCGTTCAATTTAACAGTTGGCGTACGTTTCATTTCAGTAGGTGCTTACAATAACTGTTATTTAAGAAGACCGCAGACTATTTACTGTCATCCATATAATCATTCCTTGAATCATGCAGATGTCTTGAAGGATGATACTGCACTGTGTCGGGCCCGAGCCCGGTCAGACTCGTCCGTGACGCGTATTCGACTCAGTGTAGCGTGAACTAGTCCATATACAATAAACGCAGCGTTATACATAAGTCAAAAAAAATATTGAATATAAGTAAACAAGTTATGTAAGTCAAGCTTAAGATACCATATAAACTATAAACAATGTACCTAATATGTATTCTTTTTCAAGAAATAAAACGCGTTTTTATTTTATTTTATGTTTAAGTGGATTTTCATTAATGACGCAATTCTAAGTGTATTATTACATACAGAATGCCTATTATGGAATTGTTTAAATTAGTTTCCCGCTCAGAAACGTTAAACTAGACAATTGTTTCATAAGTTTGCAGCTCTCGGTCAGAAGTCTAGGTTCTACACAAGTTTGCAAACATCTTGCATCGTTTCTCGTTGTATATATACACACTAAAGTTGGAGGGCTTAAATTACAAACCGCAGTGACAGAGATACAAGTCATGACTAGTACAATATAATACAGTATGGTTGGTGTTAACGACGTGCTAAACACTTAATTCTAGCGCCAAAAATACACTATTTTATAAGACAAACCCACTCATCTCCAAATGGCAGCCATTTAGATTTTTGACCCGCCCTGTAATGTGGGTGTTCATTAAAAATATTATATATTTTGATCTAGGATTGTTAAAGCCTTTAATGTTATTATTTTATGCAAGTTGTAAATCCCCCTCGTCTATTTCATAAAAGAAACTCACGTTATTGCTTAAACTCATAAAAAACGACAATTTAGAAAAAGCTTTGCTTTTCATGTATTTCCTTTTTAATCGACTTCTTGCCTTGTCAATTTATTGACTATTTAGAAATAGAAATATCATTTATTATCTAAAAAAAAATATGGTAATGTTAATAATGTGAACAAACATGTTTTGTTTAATAGGTACAAGCGTGCAAATTTTACATGCATAGCGAAACAATCAGTCATCATGAGATTTTTTGTTCCAGGAACTTCCTAACACTGTAAAAGCTATTAGCAGATAGCCACTTGTACAATTTAATTTTGGGCAATCTTGTATTTAATGTTTTCAATTCATTTGGTATTCTATTGTATACCTGGACACACATAAACATGCAGCTGTTATTATATTTCGCAAGCCTTGGGAGGACATCTAACACGAGTCTGTAGGAGTCGCGCCTGCTGCGAGAATTTACATCGTTTGCTTTCGCAAACAATCCCCTATGCCATACAAGAAGTCGGTTTTGTACTCCTAGTTCCAAAGATATAACATTTTTAATGAAGACCTACATTACTCGGCACGTTAAACATCAAAATGGGTGCTATTCAAAAAGGTGGCGGTTGGTATTACAAAAGGTATTTTTGTCGATAGAATTAAGTGTTTAACATGTCGTTAAATTTTCGTTAGTGCAACACCAAACACATTGTATGTAGATGTATGTATGAAGCATTAATTATTTCTAATCAGAGGGCGTCGTTTGCCTTTGCACCATGTGCATTTATAGACAGCTAACTAGTACAACACACCACACCCACACGTCGACACACACAACACTATAATGGGTGTTTAACTGTTATTTACTTAGACTGGCTGGCAGTCCATCGAAAACTATTCATATAACCTGTGTCCGCATATGTAGTATTAAAACTTTAAGGGTAATATAATGAATGTAATCTATATAAATAAATAAAATTGAAGTGTCTGGTTGTAATATATACAAATAAATAAGTGGGTAATCGACCCCATATATCGGGAATAAAATTGAATGTATGTATCCTACCGCCCTTAAAGTAGTATTACTACAAACACGGACACATTGTATACCTCACTCATCATCCAGCGCACGCCCACATTACATCCACACAGAGCGCACCGCTCGTTTATATGGAAAACATCGGAAAAGTCGTGGCCTCGCAGGATTCACCCACGCCGCGACGACCACATGAAAGTCGTAGCCTCGCAGGATTCACCTAAGCCGCGACGTCCATATGAAAGTCGTAGCCTCGCAGGATTCACCCACGCCGCGACGTCCACATGAAAGTCGTAGCCTCGCAGGATTCACCCACGTCGCGATGTCCACATGAAAGTCGTAGCCTCGCAGGATTCACCGACGCCGCGACGTCCACATGAAAGTCGTAGCCTCGCAGGATTCACCCACGCCGCGACGTCCACATGAAAGTCGTAGCCTCGCAGGATTCACCCACGCCGCGACGTCCACATGAAAGTCGTAGCCTCGCAGGATTCACCCACGCCGCGACGTCCACATGAAAGTCGTACCCTCGCAGGATTCACCCACGCCGCGACGTCCACATGAAAGTCGTAGCCTCGCAGGATTCACCCACGCCGCGACGTCCACATGAAAGTCGTAGCCTCGCAGGATTCACCCACGCCGCGACGTCCACATGAAAGTCGTAGCCTCGCAGGATTTACCCACGCCGCGACGTCCACATGAAAGTCGTAGTCTCGCAGGATTCACCCACGCCGCGACGTCCACATGAAAGTCGTAGCCTCGCAGGATTCACCCACGCCACGACGTCCACTGAAAGTCGTACCCTCGCAGAATTCACCCACGCCGCGACGTCCACATGAAAATCGTAGCCTCGCAGGATTCACCCACGCCGCGACGTCTACATGAAAGTCGTAGTCTCGCAGGATTCACCCACGCCGCGACGTCCACATGAAAGTCGTACCCTCGCAGGATTCACCCACGCCGCGACGTCCACATGAAAGTCGTAGCCTCGCAGGATTCACCCACGCCGCGACGTCCACATGAAAGTCGTAGCCTCGCAGGATTCACCCACGCCGCGACGTCCACATGAAAGTCGTTGCCTCGCAGGATTCACCCACGTCGCGACGTCCACATGAAATCTCAGTTTAACCACCGTTGCGTGTGTGAGTGTGCAGGATGGCAAATATAAGAAGTCAGGTACGTATCGGTATAGTTTTGGTAACAGTGACTAGAAACAAAATGTGTGCGGTATCCCCCTCAATCGTAGTTTAAAGAGCGGACAGGCCGCTTCGAACCGTCCTCTAACTGAGATTAACGACACGACAACGTATAACAGTGTCTGCGCACTCTGCTGTGGACCTTTGGAATTTCTTAATTAATCCACTGTGCGTTTAAGTATGTATCAGGAGAGAGTGACAATATAGTAGTCTATTTGACGCAACGTTCGGCGACATGGGACGACATTGGATGACATCGGAACGTGTCGCCCACGCCCTACACGTCCTCATGATTGCTACTAAGATTCGTCCAAGACAGGATTTCCACTGTGAACACATTTCCACTATGAACACATTTCCACTGTGAACACATTTCCACTGTGAACACATTTCCACTATGAACACATTTCCACTATGAACACATTTCCACTGTGAAAACATTTCCACTATGAACACATTTCCACTGTGAACACATTTCCACTGTGAACACATTTCCACTGTGAACACAGTTTCACTGTGAAAACGTTTGCTTTGATGATACAGAATTTAACTTCGTTGTTGGTATGTATGTACGTTTAAAGGTAAGTACATCTTTTGAATAATAAGACGCTGAGTACTGTTTCTTGTTTGCAACTAGACGCCGGCGGCGTTTCTACCGGCGACAACGACTTCCTCATACCTTACAGAGAATCACTACATGAATCAGATGTTTGCAACAAGTTTTATCATAATAATAGTTATTAGTTAGCCAGGACTACAATTAAGTATAATTTCATTAAGTATAATTTTAACATCGTTATAATTTGCAGTGCTCTATATAGCCAAGTATGTTATTACCTATATCTTTATTAACTATCTAGGCACGTCCTATGATGTAAGGCGCAGGCTACACGAGGATATAGCCGACTGTACAATTAATACTAGCTAGTTTAACATTTCTCCCATTGAGTAAGTAAGTAGGGTAGCGGCCAATGTCCTTACGCTAGGCCCCTTAATGTGAGGAATAGTTTCAAGTGGCCTACCAAGTTTAGTTTAAAAGTTATTGAGCACTCCAACTCCACCAAACTAACCCGCGAGCCTCACAATGCTTTGCCTTTGCTTTGATGGATTTAATACTTTCTTAGGATATGAAAGACCCTGTAAACTTGATATTTTTTTACTCATCTATACAAGGTTACTCGGAAAGGGGGTACTAACCCGAAAGCCACTTATAATATCACTGATGACTGTTTTATTGCAGGTGTTAAAATTTCTAAATACGCATATTTTTATTTCCATACAAAAGTAAATAAATATTATTTATTTCAAAAACTCCACAACCCTGACTTTTTTATCTATTCAAAAATGGCCGCGCACGTGGTCGTCGGTGCCTAGCCGCTCGGCGGTAAAATACAAAGCACCGGTAGGTGCCTACGAATGCCGCCGAAATCGTAGGTTACTATGGTACTGTGTGTGAGGGTGTGTGCATGTGTGTGTCGTGTGTCGGAACATAATATCATGATTATCTAGGAACTTACCATTTCTGATGTTGACGCTGTTCTCGGCCAACGAAAACGTCACACACGTGTCGTCTTAATATCAAATAGGTACTTAAAAACACAAGAAGCACTTTTGTTTATTAATTACTACTGTTATGTACGTAGGTAACCTACCTACGAATGAATCTATCACCAGTTTTATGTACTTATGATAACACCAACGAATTAATCTATCACCACGGACACTACAAGAAAGGTTAATTTCGAATTTAAACACAAGAAGCACTTGATATCGCTGTTTCAAGGCATTACCACCACGAATAGATCTCCACCGCTACAAAAAAGGTTCAATCTGCCGCACTTGTCGCGCGCCGATGTACCTACGAATGCGATCGCGTTATCTACCTACCATAACATCTACGGATTGCTCATGATGCTCTCAAACGGAGATGCTACTCTTAGCCGCATCTCGTCTTCATTGTTCCTCAGCGTAAATCATAATAATATCCTTAACGTGACTCCACAAGCAATAGTCCAGCGGAGTCAAGTCCGGTGAGCGAGGAGGTCTGGCTACAGGACCGCCACGACCGATCCACACGGGGAATCGCTCATCCCAGTACGCTCTGCAGCTGCTGATGCGAGCGCAATGAGCCGGAGCGCCACGCGGCCCGTCGTGCTGGAACACAATCCTCGAACTCGATCAAAGGGAGGACGGTTGGAAACCCTTTGCCGTTTCATGGCCCGCCAAGAGCACACCAGCACAACAACCAATAAACATCATCATGACGTAATACTTCGTACCTATCCGTGTACGTACTCAGTCGATATTTTAGAAACAACAAGAAATAATACCGCGAATCGCGTAAACAATCAAAACATCGACTGTATCCCGGGAAGCGTTGCAAGTGACTAAAAAATCTTAGAATAATAACGGTAATAAAATGTTTAGGCCATTCCATTTTAGAGATGCGCAATGTTAATCCCCCAAATTAAATCCCGGTGAATTTAACAACTGATTCGAATTTAGTAACTTTTTGGGATCTATCACTACGTCATACGGGATTCGAACACACATAAGCGTTGGGTCTTGGGTTAGCAATAGGAAGCTGATGAAACTGGTTTACTTCAGGTTTGAGAGGATGAAACCTCAAATGGTCGCAATGTTTTTCTTTTGTACTCCATAACTGCAAGCAGTATCTTACATGTCAAAATGTAAACAAAGCTATGAAATACGATACCACAAATTAATAAATCTATCTCGTTGAGTTCATGTGTTTTCAAAACTTAGTGCATACATTTCTTAGTACACACAAACTAAGTACGTACGTTAATAATCATTAACTTGTTAGTCTTGTGGCGGCATTTATCACCCCTATCTTCCATAGTCTAACTAAATGACTGACATACATTTTACAATAAACTTACAATATTCACGCATATCCAAAAAAACAATGTACTGAACCCACCTCTAAAGCGGCAAGCAGCCGAAATACAAAAGAGTCTAGGCAAAAGCGCGCCGCGTGCCGCGCTGTCTCGGCGGCATCTCTTTGACAATGTTTTCACTACATTTTGGCGCAATTGTGACGTCATATGATGATTTATTGCAGAAGCGACATCGTGCTGTAAGTTTATTTTTGACGGTTTGTTTTATTCGGATTGTTTGTGATAATAACTTACTTATTGTACTGCAAGGCTGCTAATTGATCGGGGTAGTTTTCAGTGTAGGATAGATCATATGGAATTACGTGCTTTAGTGATCAAAACCTTTGATATCCAAGTTGAAGGTTTTTTATTGCCTGTTATTACGAATATTCTAGGTAGGTAGGTAGGTAGGTACAGGGAACTAAAATATCAGGTCAATTCGTTTTACACAAAAATAAGCCGATAAAATTGGTCTAACAGAGAAATGCAAAATACCTTGAGGTGCAAAACATTTTTAGGTATAATACGCGATTGCGAATCGTCGTGTCAGCGCTTTATTTAGTCACGATTACCTATAATTCCGAGAAATGCGAGGGGAATAGCTGGCCGTTTTGTATTTAAAATATGACCTCAAATGTAAACACAGCTGATGATAGGGTTGGTGTAGCGTATTTTTAATGAAATCTTTGAACAGCTATATCTCTAAATTTATTGACTTCTGGGGAAAGTTGTAGAACAATTTTATCCATTATTATGTGTACTTTAACACCCTTTCGGCTTAGTACCCCCTTTCCGACTAGCCTTGTATAAATAAAAATGAATCGCCTTTGTTGCTAAGCGCAAAACTTGAGAACGGCTCGACCAATTCGGCTATTTTTTTTTGTATATATTCCTTAAGGCAAAAGGATGGTTCTTATGGAGAGAAAAAACATAAAAATCGCGTGGAAAATAGTAAAAACAACACTTTTCTTTTCCCACTACAGGCCAACAACTTTTGACAGAACGAAGTCTGTCCGGGCGGCTAGTTTTTCTATAAATATAAAGATTTATTTAATTGTCGTCCAAAGATACAATAAAAATATTTAGTATTAATTATACTATACAGTTGATCAAGCTTGGATGCATTTATTGTTTTATTTATTGATGCATTTATTATTAGTCGCACCTTCTGCATTTGCATATATTTGCAGGCGGGGGGCTGTGCTGCATACTGCATCCAAGCTTGATCAATTATTTGGCGGAATTAACACAAAATATTGTTATTGTATCTTTGTATGTCGTGGATTTCCGCAAAGTAACGCCTGATTTCAATTCATTTGCGTGACGCCAGTGTGCCAGGCTCTCAACGTCGCTTGCAATCACGTCAGCTGTCTCCATTGATGTCTCTGAATCTTAGCCTTACGACAGGTTCAGACGATTCGAATCGCTTTCAACAAATGACTTGATCAACAAAAGCTGAAACTTATTTGTTGCTTCAATTTGATTGAAAGCCTGTTTACACGGTTCAAATCGCATGCGATTTAGCGGTTGATCAACTAGAATCGAATCGTGTGAACCTGGTGTTAGTGCCATACGGATATGACGTAGCTAATCCGTTTCCTCATTATATTCGATTGATCTGTTATTGACAAGCGCTATATTAGTCATGAACATAAATTGCGTTATGTTTGCGCCAGTGGATCAGCTTGCCTGGTAATTAACTATGTAGCACTTCATGTAGCAGCAGTGAATGGGATTACAGAACTTAAGAGACCTTACCTGTCTTACCATTTAGCATATAATTTATTCAATGTTTATTTGTTCAGAATTCATCTTCAACTGACACTTTTCATTGCTCATAAGCTGGCCCATCAGTTACAATTATTGTAAAAAAACGGAAAAAGACATACCGTCGGAGAATAAGTCAATTCAAAGATAAAGGAGGTTATTAGTATGACTACCTATTCAACGAACCCGACATTATAAAATCAGTTGTCATTCGACGGTGCGAGCTTCACACCGTTAATTCAACCCTAATCAAGCTGTCTCCCTCCCAGTCCTCACGCCAGCAACGCCCTAAGCCGAGGTCCGAGTCCCATTAGAGGTCGCCGTTAGTGCTGTTGTTGCTAGTAGTCATGATGTTAGTAGTAGTAGTTAGCTTAGGTTAAGTATTTTACCCTCGTCCCCGTTGGTTGGAGACCCCTCAGGTCTGGCCAATACCTGCCCGGTTACGTAGAAGTCCCCGCAAGACCACCAACAAGCAGTTGAAAAGAAAAAAAAACATGTCGCGGCAGCAGGCTGCATTACGTGGCAGAACATGTCGCGGCAGCAGGCTGCATTACGTGGCAGAACATGTCGCGGCAGCAGGCTGCATTACGTGGCAGCACTTTGTTTATCTCCTCTATATCGTTCTGCGTACCCTATATGGAGATTTTTTTAATCTTAGGAAAATGTTTTATGCCTAAATTAACAAAAATGAAACGACTTCATAAAACCTAAAAAAGGAATAAAATAATCATCATATTACAAATTAACAGTTCCAGAAGTCGGTACCTTCAATTTGGTTAGCTGGCGCCGAGGACAGACATGTCGCAAATTGCGCTGCTGACTTTTTCGACGTGCCCGTTCACGAATATCGTTACGCCCCGCCGCGCCGTAGTGCTCTATACATCACAAATACAAGTTCAAAAGCTGTCGTTTTGTAAGCAATGGCTGAGCGCGCGCGTCTTTTGTAAGCAATGGCTGAGCGCGCGCGTCTTTTGTAAGCAATGGCTGAGCGCGCGCGTCTTTTGTAAGCAATGGCTGAGCGCGCGCGTCTTTTGTAAGCAATGGCTGAGCGCGCGCGTCTTTTGTAAGCAATGGCTGAGCGCGCGCGTCTTTTGTATTACAGTATCGTCATAACGTGTTTCCACATTTTAGTGGTCCTCGGCTGAAACCGAGTGTGGTGTTGACTCAATACACCAGCTGCGTCCCTTTACGGTAAAGCAGTCTATTGTAAGGAGCTAGAACCACGCCTTAGGGGATTGCCTAGTCGGTCTTACCTCTAACCCGGTTTCTTCCCAAGGCTTTAGCACTCTCTCACTGTCGAAGGGTTTGCACCCCGTAAAAACATGGTTTACTATAAAAAACCGGCCAAGTGCGAGTCGCACTCGCGCACCGATGGTTCCATACCGTTAGAGGAAATATTTCTTTCAACTTTCAAAATTAAAGGGGAATGGCAAGGTCCGGCTAGTATCAAGTTGTTCCGCTAGACATACTGTAATTTGGATAATTCGTGTTTATTTTTTGTTAGATTTATGCAATATAAATAAAATCTGGGGAAGTACAACGTCGAATTGTCATTTCAAATATATTTATAATGTTGTTGTAGCACAGTCTACCCATAATTATTATATTAATCCTTACAGTCGGTCAACGTAGAACCATAGTAAGTTTCAACCATTGATCTCAATAGTTTCTTCACTTTTTTTTTACAATGTCATTACAATTAGAAATAATGGACAGTATAAAAATAAAAACATACCGATTACAAAATTACATTTGCAAATCGATTACAACTCTCAAGCAACATGTGTTATTTATGTAAACATAAATAATATAATTCTATTATAAATATTGGTATTTATCTAGACACGCGGTAGCGTGTCAAGCCAAGTTCAAAGAAAAAGGAACTGGCGCAGCAGCCGTGTGTTATATTACACGAACCATTTGAAGCCACTTTTGAGCCCTTAAAAATTCAAAATCTATTCAACATAAACAGATGAAATTTGGTTTATTTATTAAAACCCCTGAGATTAACTGCAATCCCAAATTTCATAAATACAGCTCAAACGGTTATTGAGATATTAACGTCTAAAAATCGGCATTTTTAACACTGAGTGACTGACATATAGATCAAAAACCTAACCGACTTCCAGATGACCTAGAAAGTTGAAATTTGGTGTCCAGCTGGGTAATTGTGTGTATATAAAGGAAAAAGTCAGAAAACAGTGAATTTTACGATTTGAAATATTTTTCAAACAATCGATTTTTATTACTTAGCGCCTTTCGAAATTATAATAGCATCGAACTTTTTCTTTCGCAGCAGAATAGGTTCCATGATTCCATGATGAAACGTCGCTTTTATCGTGTTGTATGCCAGATTATTTGATTCAAGTGGGAAATAAAAATATTCCTAACAGGCAAATGATAAAAAAACGTTAAAGGGAGGACTTTCAATATGTTTCTAACGTGAAACACTAACTTAGGCCACAGTCGCACGGTATCTTGTATACGCCGGGAACGCCTAGCGGATCCTTATCCTTCGGTGAGCGTAATAACTGCCGCAGCTGTCCAAAGATGCACGAGCAATACCGACACAGAGCGCGCTCCTCTCGTCGCGGGCGCAACGCTACGCGGCGCGGTGTAGCGCTAGTTCGACTCGCGACCTCGCCGCGTGATCAGCTCATGATTAAGGGCTCCGTTTGGGTCCGAAACTAGTCGGGCAATCCCGAAAATGCACGTGAGTAAACCGTAACAATCATAAATATTTCTAACGTTCAAGAAAATGTAGAAAATAGCACAAACAAGAAAACTACAGCGTAAACATTTTACAGATCACTTTTGAATGATGAATAATAATAATTTCTATACAAAAAGTAATGATATCCCATCAAAAACATAAATGTGAAAATGGGAGCCAAGTTCAATAATAAGAATATGCATGGTTGTCGACTTCGTCGACCAAAAGAATTAAGATCTAAATGGGTGCCAAGTTCTGTAGATAATCCTGAAATTTATTTATTCAACTTTGACTTGACTAGTTTTTACCAGCAAACCAAATTTTTAGAAGAGTAAGATAATTACGTCGTCCTTACAATATAAAAACAGTTACTTACTTATTACATAAATAAGATAAGTTGCTTAGCCAAATATAACTTGTATGTGAAAACTAGCCAAGTCAAATCTTGAATAAATAAATTTCAGGATTATCTACAGAACTTGGCACCCATTTAGATCTCAATTCTTTTGGTCGACGAAGTCGATAACCATGCATATTCTTATTATTGAACTTGGCTCCCATTTTCACATTTATGTTTTTGGTGGGATTTATTAAACAAGTACCTATTCATTTATTTATCACGTTTTCTTCATTGAAAAATGTGTTAGGTACGGTATACGAGGTTAGCCGGAAAGGGGGTACAAAGCCGCGGGCCACTTAATGTATTACTCATGATTGTTTTAAAGAAAGTGGTAAAATTACAAAATTAGATAAAAAATAATATGCAATATTATTTTTATTTTATTCCTTAAAAAATTCTTCATCCCTGCTTTAGTTACGAATTCAGAAAATGGAACTTGTAATCTGTGACCCCAAATATGACCATAAATGTAAACACAGCTGATCATAACTAAGAATAGGTAGAATTTAGCATACTTTTTATGAAATCTTTGAACAGCTATTTCTCTCAAAGTAAAGTTCTTTTGGGGAAAGTTGAAGAACAAAATGTATCCATTATCATAGGTACTTTAACACCCTTTCGGCTTAGTACCCCCTTTCCGACTAACCCTGTATAGACACATTAGCAGAATTCGAAATAAAAAAGCGGGTTTCAAGTACGAGTCAGTACCGATCGGTGCGGGTAAAGTAGCCCCATATGTTATCATAGAGTTACACATAGAGAAACAGGTTGAAACTTGTTGGTACTGACTACATAATTATAATTGCGCGAGAGGAATGGCGCTATGCAGGTTTAATAACGTCAATCCTCTCGCGCACCGGAACAATGATAGTTTATACTTCATAGTACCTACGGGCCCTGGAACGGTTCATATGGGTTTAAGATTGTTTAAAGATGGATGGGTTTACATTTGTAACATTTCAACGCACCGTAACTCCCGTGACTCGATCCTGACAACTCGACCCCGACAACTCGACCCCGACAACTCGACCCCGACAACTCGACCCCGACAGCTCGACCCCGACAACTCGACCCCGACAACTCGACCCCGACAACTCGACCCCGACAACTCGACCCCGACAACTCGACCCCGACAACTCGACCCCGACAACTCGACCCCGACAACTCGACCCCGAGAACTCGACCCCGACAACTCGACCCCGACAGCTCGACCCCGACAGCTCGACCCCGACAACTCGACCCCGACAACTCCACCCCGACAACTCCACCCCGAGACAACTCGATCCTAACAACTTGACTTCGACAACGCGCCCCCGACAACTCCACCCCGAGTTGTCTCTGTTGTCGGGGTCGAGTTGTCGGAGTCGATTTGTCAAACAAATACCGTGACACTGTCATGGGAGTAGCGGTGCATCGAAATGTTACAAATTCTTTGTTTTATAGGTAATATATAGATATATTTCCTTTTATGGTTATTTATTATTTTAACCAAAAAAGGGTTTAATTTAGTTATTCACATAATTAAATACTTTAACTACACCAAATAATTATAGTAATATCTAGTCTACCCATACATTATGGTAATATTAAGAATTTTACAAAAAATATACTAAGTTTTTATACAGTAGTTCTGTTGCCATCAAGTACGATATGGATTAGAAAAATAATTCATGAAAATGTAGACAGACTATTATTTATTTATTGATTTATTTAGCCTGTTTGCCGGCCAGCTCTTGTTTTCGGCCAAAACGTAGTTATATCATGATAGTAAGAGCACTTTAAGGCCTCGTCAAACAGAAAGCGTGGCTGGGTGTGATGTAAGCGTGGTGTTGATCGCGTGCTCTTGGCGTGCGAATTACTATGACAATGTATGGAAGACGCCACACAGAAACTGCCACGCGAAGCTTGGCGTGGTGGTTCACGCTAGCACCCGCGCGCGACGATAAACGGAACGCGCGACCGCGCAGTGTGTCGTGCGTGACCGCGCCACGCGATTCTGTAATGTTCTTGTTTCTAAAACAGTCGTCACGCAGAACGCGGGAAGTGAACACGTCGCGTGAAGCGGGTTGGGGCATTTGTACTTTTTTACAGATTTTTGATCGAAATTCGAAATGAATATGGAGCGTTTAATTGAGTTGGTTAGAAAACTCTATATGACTTAAGTCATAGAGAATATAAAAATACGGGTTTAAAGGCGGTTATATTCCCAACTTAGTTTCCCAACTATGGCCAAAGAATTCAATCAAAATAGTGCAAACAAAAGCATTAGGACTTCCACATCAGAGTCGTCCGACATGATTCATAAAACTAAGCCAAGTTGCTTCTTGCGATTTGTTTTGTAGTTCGTTCGTGACTGGCGTCACACCTCGCCAAGCCTAGCTTGGCGTGTTCAACCCATAATTATATTATGTTATGTATGTGGGATACTTGTACGGTACTTGTAAGTACGTATACTACCTACGCAAGACAAGGGCGTGAGAATTCCAAACAAATTAAAGTTTATAATAAGCAATTTGTTTGCGTGTACGCGACTGTAATGGAAGCAGTTGGGAAGACGAACGAAGCGCATTTAACAGCGACGAGACGCGAAGTTGTGCCAATATCGTAACCAACACACAACTTTTTTCATTTGACGGCGACGCCCTCCAAACACTGTTCAAAGTAAAAAGTACACACTGGAGACAAGTCCGCGGTCGCCTCCTACACGCCGCCGCGCCGCTGTCTCAGAGCGCTCTGTGCGCGCACACGACACGCTTGAAGTACTGCAGCATTATACTGCGGCTGAGCGAGGGATTTGTCTATTCCATTTATTGGTTATGCACGTAATCATGTTAAGAGCACTAGAGCATTAAGGCACTGAGAAAAATGGCGTTTTGTCCCGTTTTATAGAAGTTATAAGGTCGTCATTCAAAAGCAATCTATGAGGCAATCAAGCATTGTCTATCTTCAATTATTTACGGACAAAAGACATACAATTTTAATCTCTTTGTTTACGGACAAATTGAATATTCATATTTATTTTTATCTACCTATAAATGTTATCGGAAATGTATGTAATCCATCATTGTATAGAATTCCTAGGAAATCTATATTATAATGCCTAAAATCGACAGAAAATGTGTGAAATAAATTTTATTATACACTTTTCTAAAAAGCAATTATGTATTTTCTGTAACACATTAACGTCTCTTCACTACTGAACAAATTTCATGCAAACATGCATCATGCAAGCAAGCATGCAAACAAGCATGCTAGTGTTTCTGACAGTGGTCCGCCAGAAGACTCGCTTTGTCGCCCCTTCACTTACTGGCAAACTCGATTGACCACCGCTACACTTTGGCGTCGTATACACGTTCCACTAAGGACCTTCATCGCGAGCTTCTGGCTTCACGTTTTAAAATAACACTTTAGGGGTAAGACAGAGTCTGACCACGTGAAGTCGGGGTGCATGGTCAGATTAACAGTAAATTCGACCTATTTTAATTCGTCGCGATAGTTGTTTGACCAAATTAAAGAATTGCCAAATATTAATATAAAGTTTGATACATTAACTGGTACCATTTCAAAGTTGCATACAATGTCTAGGAATTATTACCAGTAACTGGGTTGCGGAGGTCTGATGGCAGTGGCTCCGTGTAAAATACTGGTATTCAGCCGCATTTGGTTAGACTGGAAGCTGACCCCAATATAGTTGGGAAAAAGCTAGGCAGAACAGAACAGTCTAGGAATTTTTACATATCCTAGAAATGTATTTATTAAAGAACCTTTGACAAATTATTTTATACATTTCCTAAATTAGCTCGGCATTGTATACAGTTCTTAGGGATTGTATACAATTCCTAGGTTTCATACATTTCCGGTAACTTAAATACCTACTTGTGAAATTAGCTTATAAAACAACGACTGAAATTATTTATTTGATGTGTCTACTGCCTAAGTTCACATTATTATTAACCGACTTTAAAAAAAGGAGGAGGTTCTCAATTCGACTCTATGTTTTTTTTTGTATGTTTCTTCCGCGATATCTTTGCTAATTGTGAACCGATTTTAATGATTCTTTTTTGTTTGAAAGAGTATTCTTTCGAAGTGGTCCCATTTAAATTTGGTGAAGATCTGATGACGAACTTAGGAGATAGACAATTTGAAGTAGGTTTTATTTTTGTTAAAAAGTTTTTTATTACCCGACTGCGGCGAAGCCAAAAAAGGAGGATTGTATTCGACCTGTATGTATGTATGTACCTATGTCTGTCCCTATGTTCCCTCGTAACTACTAAACGGCTACCACGATTTTGATGAAAGATAAAATGCCGTTAGATTCGTCTTTATTGCGCAAGTGTCACTGGGTATATTAAAATTTTAAAAAACAACCCATTAAAAATCTAGACCGACTCAAATCTTCCCAATAATGTGTCCCGACTGTTAAAGTCGCCATGTTCGGGATTAGAATGTATTATTTGTACTGTACTTGTTTTTTTCTTTTCAGTTTTTATTTAAAGTTCACTTTTTACGCAGTCGGGTATTTTAATTATTTAGACTTTTTTATAACATTAACGGATAGACAATTTAATAATGAACACAACGTATTATTTCAGAAGACCGTTTTTTTTTAATTTTTTCTACATTTAATTCATAAATCCAACCAAATTCTGGATATGTGGTCCAGGCGGAGAGTGTTCGTCGCAGTACAATAAGGGGCAGCCAAATGCTGAATAAGGTCATAGTCAGGGTAACGCCAAATTAAAATATATACCGTAGTTATCATGGATTAACGATAACTGTAACAAGCGAGCGATATTCAGCTTTGATATTCAATGTACCTGTTTAAAAAGAGGAGCAGTGCACAGCGCGGGACGGGCGGTGCGGCGCGGCGGCGTGGCGGCGCGGCGGGCGGCGCGGCACGGTGCAGGGGCGGCCCGGAGCGGCTCATTTGGGTGACAAAGAACAACAAAGCGCCGGCTGCGCCTCACCGGCACATGATCGGCGCAGTTCCGGGAACACGACACACATAAATTGCCCCTTTTACACGCGCCCAGTAATTGCTGATAGTTTTCAAAGTGACAGTTTATGGGTCATTGCTTCGTCGCGTGTTCTACAACGGCGGCGGCGTCATAAAAGCATTAATTAAAAGTTATTGTCTATACGAGGATTACTACAGACTGTTGTCGGCTATTTACGACGTGTTTGCGATTGTCGCACCAGACACCAGAGAGCTTTATGGAGCCCTCTCAGATGTGCAGGTTTCCTCACGATGTTTTTCCTTCATCATTAACGCAAATGATAATCAAATTCTGATTCACACATGAATTTGAAAAGTCAGAAGTACGGGCCCGGATCAAACTCAGATCCCCCTGCATGGAAGGCAAGCGTTCAACCGCTAGACTATTACTGCTGCTGAGTATCCCACGAAATACTAAAATAAATATCACGCCATTTTAAACGTAGCTTAGCAACAAAAGCAATACGTTGTACACATGTATGTTTGTGTCGCGTACTCGTAGGTACTTCCATACTTGTTGGTTGTTAACAGTTCTGATACATCACTGATATTCAATCTTAAACAGTTACGGCAGCAGCCGGTTACAGACGATGTACATAACGCTCTCTCTGAAGTAGTGCACTGGTTTAATGTTTTGAACGAGAAAAAGACTAAATGTATCAGATTTTTGACACCTAATGTTAAGCAGGTGAAAACCAGTGTAGCAAGCTTTTATATCATATAAATAAATTAATTGTATAATGTAATAAATTGATGGGTTTGATTTAAATTAAAGTTTATTTTCTTCTTTTTAGAGCATTTAAATAAAAGCTTGTTTTTAAAAATGTTTTTTTTACTATTAATTTATTTTTTATTTTTTGGTATGTCAAGATGAAATTTAGAACGGACAATCACAATTGAATGCGTATACAACATTTCATGTCTGTGCTGCTAACCATTGAGGAGTTCCCCAGTCAGGACCCAACCATGAGTGCAGTAACCATGTCACGGTAAAGCTAAAAACCGGCTATCATAACAAAATGCGTACTTACACAAAATTTTGTGTCTGTGCTGTTGACTGTTGAAGAGTTCCTTTGTCTGGAGCTAATTCTGAATGTGGATTCAGGTCATGCTTACCATAAAAATGTATTGTCATTGGAACTGAACCGACATGTAAAAATTCAACTCCGTAAGATACGAGGAAGTGGTTCAAAATTCAGTAGCAAGATTTGAATCGAACATACATACACACATTGAGATATTATGTTTAGTACATTATATCTCAATGCATATACACATACATACAAACATTGCAAGTTAAGTAAAAACTTGTAATAAACTTATCTTACCAATGACTAGGCTCAAGAAAATTAGTAACTCATTTAGGTGCCAAAGTATACGCTTGTATAACAAAATTCCAAGCAATTAAATATCATAATATTAAATTTATTTCCTATTTAAAGCAGAAACTGCAAAAACGGCTTCTATAAAGTTAAAGATTATAATTATGGAGATTAAAAAACCTTGGAATTGAGCCGCTCGTTGTTATCACAGACATATCACTGTTGCCCTGGGATCTGGAGGCGAGAGCCCTCGCGCTGAGATATCGTCAGCGCGAGGAGGCGCCTGAGCGGAGCGAGCTCCGCCAGATCCTGGTGGCCGAGTGGAGGGAACGACTTGCGCAACCCAGTGCGGGGCACGCCGCGACAGCGGCGGTAAGACCCGTGATGGAGGAGTGGCTGGAGAGGCGTCACGGCGCCCTCAGCTTCCGGCTGACGCAGGTACTCTCGGGACACGGCTGTTTCGGGAAGTACCTGTGTCGTATAGGCCGGGAGCAGACGCCCTGTTGTCACCACTGCGACTGCCCCGAGGACACGGCGCTGCACACTTTGCAGACGTGTCCAGCATGGGGGTCGCAGCGCCGCGAACTAGTCGCGGCGATCGGCGGTGACCTCTCGCTTCCGGCCGTGGTTCTGTCCATGGTCGGGGGCGAGACTGCGTGGGAAGCCATCGCCTCTTTTTGCGAGGAGGTGATGGCGACCAAGGAGGTAGCGGAGATGGAGAGGGAGGCCGCTTCTTCTCTCCCTTCTCGCGCTAGACACACCGGGCGCCGGAGGGCGCGTGACGATCTCCGGCCACCCTAGTGAGTGGCCTGCGGGCGACGAGTTGGGGAACCCGTCGCCCGACCAGTAACGGGCCCAGGGAGGATGGCGCGTCGTGTCCTGCGCGCGCCTCTCGGAAGGATGTGGGGCAGGGGAGCAACTGCCCCACCACAGGAGAGGTCCACCAGACGAAGCTGGTGGACCGAGACCTGCCGAGGTCGCGGTGCATGCAATAGCGAATCCCGCGACCCCGGCCTTAGGTCAGAAGGAGGGACACCGTGGTGGTTTTAGCCAGTAAAAGTCTGGCACACCCCCCCGTCTTCCCCAGACGGGGGATAGTCCATGAGGATTTCCCCACGCTAAAAAAAAAAAAAGACACATCACTGTAATTTGTTTTGTTTTTTTTCTAAATGTCGCAACATTATGCTGAGATAGGAGCCGTTTTTGGCCTCGTGCAGGTAGTCTAAATTCTTATTGTTTCTTTTTTTATATTGTTTTTCTTTCTGTAACTGCCTGTGTGAGTCCAGAACAAATAATTTTCTTTCTTTCTTTCTTAATTATTGAAATTATTTTTATAATATATTTTTAATTTTGTCTTTTTGACATCTATTGTTTTTTATAAAACTTTTTTTTTATTAAATTGTGAATGTGAGTACCATGTAGGCTAGTTTTTATTTTATACGCGAGTTTTGTAACTGTTCTGCGGTTTTGAGTATTTTTTGTGACCTACTCAAATGTCCAGCTCATTGGTAGCGTCGTGCATCGAGTTGTTGAGCTTGTGGGGTTCATACCTACACCATAGCATTATTTATTTATTTATTATTTTCCATTTATTTATTCATATTATAAACTTACACAACACAACATATTTATGTATATACAAACTACATACTCAAGGTTAATACGAAGTACGTCTTTCCTCCACAAGACAGAACCAAAAGAAGAATTATAAATGTCAGCTCCCTGTCATGTACCTTTTTGACTGTCCATATAATTTGTTAATAGAATATTTTTTTATCGAAGTCTTATAATTGTGTGTGCCTATCGCCTATTCACTCCACTCCTTCTGCATCATACTATACCGTCCTATAAGCTCCCTAAAATAAGGTTTGAGCTACACGATGGCTGATGCATGCGTGCTGTCAATTAGGACATGTCAACTCAAACGTCTCAAACCTGCTATGGCACTTTCCTCAAAAGGCCATTCCAGACGTTACCTACATTGTTATATACACTCGCATAGTTTTTATACCACAATGTCTGGACTTTAAAAGAGAACTTGATCTCTGAGTTTGTTTCGGCTTTTCTTTCAAGAGCTAGTCAGACAGGAAATGCCGGCGCCATCTAGTCTTAAAAAAAACATTACATTTACTTGTAAAAGTGCCTGTAACAGATATCTACAGAAATAAAAATCATTCAACTGATCTTTTGTAACGTTTTTTCATTAGTGTAAGAGGTAACATTTTTCATTGCCATAGCAGACGTCTAGCTAGAACAAAGAGACGCAGTAGCAGCCTCTGATGTATCTGCGGGACGTGAAAAATGTTAATGGAAGGCCTTTGTAATTAGTGAGGGCGGCCGACGACGCACCGACGCGACGCCGCGCCGCACCGCCCGACGCCGCACCGCCCACTATCATTATTTTACACTGGCTATAGCTCTCCTCTTATAGGTGCTTTTCCTTTTAAGTGACCCATTCACTGAATATTGACGGTAGTAAAATAAATAAATAAAAAACCCTTTTATTTCCTACTAATTATCTACTTTACATTGTTTTTGAGTTACTTATCTAATTTAATTAATTTACTTCACATAACTAGTTTTTCTTTGATTGCTTTACTTAATGTTTCTGCTTTACCTATTAAATATTAACTTATTTAAAATAACATAATAGTATAGCATAACATAATTTAGTTTGATATAGCAATATCTACAGGAACCCCATAATGGGTGAAGGCCTCCTCCAAAGATGTCCATTTGTCTCTGTCCTGTGTGGTCTGTTTCCAGTTTGGGCCGGCTGCCCTTGCAACCTCTTCATCCCAGCGTGTCAACGGTCTTCCTCTGCTCTTTTTACCTGGAGGACCTTCCAAAAAGTCACTTTTATGAGCCATCTCTGATATTTAAACCTCGCGACACGCCCCGCCCATTTCCACTTGAGTTTTTTTGCATAATTCAATGCATTTATTGTTGCTTTGGTTATTGACCTTATTTTTGCGTGTCATATTTTGTATAATTTCTTTATTTTAAGCATACTGCAGACGGAGGATTGAAAAAAAACCAAAAATGATTTAAACTAATTTATTAAAACAAAACTTATTACAATATTATTTGCTAATTAATCTATGATCCTATTCGAAGTATGAATATGGAATGTGTCTCTAAATTACAATTATTAAAATTACAGCTCGGTAATATAAAATGATGTGCGTCACTAAATGCAACATCAGCTGGCCGTTTCCGCTGCTTGTCCTAATTTCGATATTTGTTACTAACTATAAGGTATCAGTGCTGAGTGGCCAATTCCCTTTGGGTAGCAACGCGTAACATCTCCACCCGCAGATCAGCAATTATTTTAGAACTTTGAGAGAAAATATTGCTGGACCCTTCCCTTCGCTCATCTTCTGACGATTTTCTTTTTCATCCGGCTCCGCATAGACGTGATCTTTAGCGTTGGAGGCTGTAGATCTCTTAGAAAGACTCTTATGGCGATAGCATATAAAGGCTATGATGAATAATACTGTTCCACACATTACGACATAAAAAGGGATTGTAGTATGATATAAGGCATCTGACTGTGTCCCTTCAAGTTGTATTGGTGATTCCATCATGATTCTATTCTGAATGCTGTGTAATCCTTTTAGACTTATTGAATTGAGATGAATGTGAGTTGATTCAGTATCTTCCTTCTCGGCATCATAGGGAATATCTATTAACTTCAAAGGTTGGCCTCGTATCTCATCGTTATTGTTGGTTATGGTTAACTCCGTGGTGCGTAAATAACAGCTAGCAGGAATGGTGACGAGATAGCTGCCTTGTAGTGATATGAAATCTTCTCTTCCGCATACCAACTGAACCTTGGTTGGGTGTCGAAATGACAGAGCATAATGTTGATCGTCAAGCTTCTCCATAGCTTCTTGTGTCAGTGTTACGGTTGTGAACTGGCAGGTAGTTTTTAGGGCTTGATGTTTGATGAGCTCCTGGATGCAGTCAAACTTGATACGTAGTTGATGAGTAACTTCTTTTTCACAGAGATACCAGTTGTTAAACTTCGAGCATTCTGCTTCTATGTACACGAAAGATTCCTCGTTAGTTGCTATAAAGGGATAGGTAGGAATAAGGGCTTTCTGGTTTTTGTTGGGTACTATAGATAGTCTATATAAATCATATGTATCTTTAGAAACTACGGGAGAATACTATAATGATTTGTTTTTCGCTGTAATAAGAGCCAGGATTTATTACATTATAATATTCTCTTAACTCTAATCTTAATATCTCATCCTTACCATATATATTTTCTAACCTATTTATCATATATTTAAGAGTATCTATATCTATCATAGAATGATGTGTGCAATATTGTAACAGCGATTGCAATATGCTTACTGCCGTACCGGCTCTTAGATGATATGCCTGTCCATACTTTGTAAAAACATCTATGAACGTAATGTATGTTTCATTATGAACTGTGAATAAATCCATGTGAACTATCTCGAATGGTTTTGTCGCAGGAGGTTAGGTCCTCTGTCGTATTTAGCTTGCCCACAAATAATACATTCATTTATAAATTTTGTTATTTGATCTTTCATTTTGGGCCAGTAATATTTTTTAGAGAGAGCTAAATAGCATTCGGTAATTCCGCGATGGTTGGTTTTACCGTCATGATAGTGTTGAATTATTTCTTGCTGATGGAGGTACTCTTTAACATTATCAATTTCATGTTTAGCTAGCACAAGATTAATTGAAGAACTTTTAAACTTTTCTTGTATTACCGGTATGATAGAATACATTGCGAGAGGTGGATTTATTAAAATGGCTGTCTTAACTTTCGGATTCACATATTCTTTGATGGCATTAACTACATCGTTCTCTAAGTTTGAAGATGATATTTGGATAGCTATGCGTGTGTGTGTTTCAAATGGTTTAGATACCGTTGCCTTTCGTTTAACATCATCTACAATAGTGAAGCATATCTGCCTATGATACTTATTGAGGGGCTCGTCGGTGATTGGGACTTCTAATATAGGGTGTTCAAGACTTGTATGTACGGTTGCAGTGGACGAATTTGCTACGGACGGTGGGTTTTCTGTAGCGTTTGGAATAAGTGAACATAACTCATCTATTATATACTATAGCATCTTCAATATGGATTTCCACACGAGATAAGGCGTTGGCATTTGTATTATTCTTGCCCTTTTTATATATAACAGTAAAATCATATTCACTTAATTTTAACCGCCATCTCGTTAAACGCGAATTGGGTTCCTTAAGGTTCATCATCCACTGTAAAGGTTTATGGTCAGTTAATACCTTAAATTTGCGCCCAAATAAGTATGGTCTGAAATACTTTGTGGCCCAGACTATAGCAAGCAATTCCTTTTCTATGGTGCTATAATTGAGCTCACTCTCGTTTAAGGTTCGGGAAGCATAACATACAGGATTATCGGATCCTACTGTTCCTTGGGATAATATGGCACCTATGGCAACGTTCGAAGCATCTGTTGTTAAGATAAATTCTCTAATAAAATCAGGATACTGTAATATGGGGTCATTTGTTAGAAGAGTTTTGCATTTCTCAAAGCTATTAATATATTCGGGATCTAAAACAACTTTTCTACCTTTCTTTAAACAAGAAGTTAGAGGTTTAGTTATTTTAGCAAAGTCTGGAATAAATTTTCGATAGTAGCCTATGAGGCCTAAAAATTGCTTAATTTCTTTGGGGGTCTTTGGAATGAGATATTTTTCGATAGCTTGGATTTTATCTGGATTCGGTTTTATACCTTCCCTAGTAATGATATGCCCGAGATAAGCAGTTTCAATCTTTAAAAATTCCGATTTATCCATCTGTATCTTAAAATTGAACTCCTGAAGTCTCTGGAGTCCTTTTTCAGATTAATCATATGTCCCTGTAAACTAGTGCTGAAAATTATTTTGTTATCTAAATAAACCAAGCATATTTCATTCTGGAGACCTCTAAGGATATTGTCCATAACCCTCTGAAAAGTGGAAGGTGAATTCTTAAGTCCCATCGGCATTCTAAGATACTCAAAATGACCCTGTTCCACATTAAATGCGGTTTTCTGTATATCCTGAGGGTCCATTTCTACCTGGTAAAATCCACTAGCTAAATCAAGCGTTGTAAAATACTGACATCTTCCTAGCTTGTCAAGGACATCGTTAATATTAGGGATTGGATATTTATCATCAATTGTTTTTTCATTGACTTTTTTGAAATCGATCACTAATCGCCATTTCTGTTTACCTGAATCATCTATTTTCTTAGGTACCACCCAAATTGGTGAACTCCATGCGGAATCGGAAGGTCTTATTATTCCCTGATCTAACTTCTTTGATATTTGGTCCCTGACTTCTTGACAATGTACAAACGGATACCGATAGCTCTTAGTATAAACGGGAACCTCGTCCATAATTTTAATACGATGCTTTATCTTATTGGTAAAAGTTAACGCTTCGCCTTCGATATAAAACACGTCAGCATATTTTGAACAAAGAGTTACAAGATTAGCCTTCTCTTCTTCATTAAGATGATCGGTACGCAATTTCGATATTACATTCTGTACTCTCGTACCACTATATTCAGTGCACGTGCACTCGATATTAAATAAACTAGCGCGTGCAGGTTGATCTAACGATAAAATTATATCATTTGGTGTCGGATTTTCTATTTCTATATAGCCGCGATTATTAACTACAGTTGTTAAACACTCGTGGATAATACAGTTGCATATAGTCTGTTCACTAACTAAGACTGCACCGTCTGGGGAATGGATAGGAATTCTTACTAACTTTGAAGACTCGGCCGGTATAATGTCTTCGTAAAGGTTTACATTACAAGAGTTATGCAATTTAATTGGGTTAACAGAGGCTCTTGTAATTAATTTTAAATCTTTTAAGTCTATCTTTGATTCCCATCTAGTTAACATATTTAATCCTATTAATCCATCGAAATGGTCGTGAAAACGATATACGTAAAATGTTAGATCGTCTGAATCGTTAAATTCGGCAAAACATGGTAAAGTTATAGAATAATCACTTGTACTAGTTGCATGTACGTTGGACACTTCAAATGGGTCATAATTAAGAGGAAAATTTGGAAAGTACTTTTCTACAGCATCCGGACTAATAAAAGATTGGTTTGCACCAGTATCTATTAAAATTTTTAAAGGTGGATTTGTAATTAATATATACGGAAGCTGTCTCTGAGTCTGAAGATTCAGCTCTATTTTGGTCTTTTTGATATTTGATGATCCTGAAAATCCTGTTCCGTATGACTTGGACCCGGTTGAGGTTCAATTTCGTGTGTAAAATTATTTTCGTTACTTACATCGCAATAAACTGATTCAGAGTTGCACTCTAATGTGGCGTATGGACTATAATCTGAATAATCACTATAATAATAGTCCGGTTCGTAACAATACTCCGCGGGGTAATATGAGTCGTCATACGTAGCGCACTCATTCATGTTCATTTCACGACTTTTTAGATAATTAGTTGGTGGTGGATTGCCTGATTTATTCCAATCATGTCCCGATCCCGATAACATAGGTTTAGGTGTGAAATGCTGAACACCACTCATAGGTTTTGGACCTAAATTATGAGGCTGATTATTCCTAGGTGGTAAACGGAACACATTACTTTGAGGATTATAATTATGCGGTAAAGTGCGGAACATCTGTTGGGTGCGATTAGGCATGCGATTTTGTGGTGACTGATTTAATAAGTGAGGATGAAATTTAAAGGGCTGGGGCGAAAACATAGGTTTATTTCCTAAATGATAAATGATTTTTATTTCTGTAAATAAATCTGTTACAGACACTTTTACAAGTCAATGTAATGTTTTTTTTTTTTTAAGACTAGATGGCGTCGGCATTTCCTATCTGACTAGCTCTGAGAAGAAAAGCCGAAACAAACTCAGAGGTCAAAGTCTCTTTTAAAGTCCAGACATTGTAGTACACAAACTATGCGAGTGAAACGATGTAGGGCAACGTCGGGAATGGCCTTTTGAGGAAAGTGCCATAGGAGGTTCGAGTTGACCTGTCCTAACTGACGGCACATCTGCATCAGTCATCGCGGAGCTCAAATCTTATTCTAGGGAGCTCAACAACCCGACCGCTGCACGACGCAATCAATCAGTTTGACATTTGTGTGGGTCACAAAAAAAATATATACTCAAGAACCGCCAAACGTTTACAAAATTCGTGTATAAAGCTACCCTACATGGTACTCACATTCACAATTTATTAAAAAAGTAAAATAAAAAATAAGGCGATGATAAAATAATAATAATCATTGAAAAAAAAATTCAATTATAAAATGTCAAAAGGATAAAAAATTATAATATCATGTTGTAAAATAATTTCAATAATTACAATGATGTGTCTGTGACAACAACGAGCGGCTCAATTCCAAGCATTTTTATCGTCCATATAATCTTTAAATTTATAGAAACCCTTTTCGCATAGTTTCTGCTTTACATAGGACTTGAATTTATTAAAACTTAAGTCTTGAATATTGCTTGGAATCTTGTTGTAAAAGCGTATACTTTGGCACCTAAATGAGTTACTAATTTTTTGGAGCCTAGTCATTGGTAGGATAAGCTTATTTTTATTTCTAGTATTGACGTTATGGATGTCGCTGTTCTTAGAGAACAAACTGATATTTTTCTTTATATAAATCAAATTTTCATAAATACATATATTGAGATGCGACCGTCATTATACTAACTTCTTTAAATTTATCCCTCAGTGAATGCCTAAAACTAAGGTTATAAATTGCTCGAATAGCTCTCTTCTGCAAAACAAAGATAGTTTGAATGTCGGCAGCATTTCCCCACAACAAAATGCCGTACGACATAACACTATGAAAGTAACTAAAATACACTAATCTGGCTGTCTCTACATCAGTTAGCTGGCGTATCTTGTAGACCGCGTAAGCTGCAGAACTGAGTCTTTTCGACAATTTATCTATATGTGGGCCCCACTGCAGTTTCGAATCTAAAGTTATACCCAAGAACATAGTGGTGTCCACAAGATCCAACTCGTCTCCATTTATTACTACACTGGTTTTCACCTTCTTAACATTAGGTGTCAAAAATCTGATACATTTAGTCTTTTTCTCGTTCAAAAGCAAGTTATTAACATTAAACCAGTGCACTACTTCAGAGAGAGCGTTATTTACATCGTCCGTAACCGGCTGCTGCCGTTTAAGTTTAAATAATAGTGATGTATCATCTGCAAATAACACAATCTCCTGATTATCTTTTATAAGATAAGGTAGGTCATTTATATAAACGAGAAATAGGAACGGGCCGAGAATTGAGCCCTGCGGAACGCCCATTGTCACAACAGACCCCGGAGATCTCTTCCCATTGATGTCTACTTTCTGGATCCTATTACCCAAATAAGAAATAAGTAGATCTAGAGCAGTATTCCTAACTCCGTAGTGATGTAATTCCTACAGGAGCAGGCCTATTAGGAGTCGGTGTAGGGAAATTCTGGTTACGTGGAGGCATAAAGTTTACATGAGATGAACTGGGCTTGGGTATTTTAGGATTATACACCGGTTTTGGAACTTCACTACTCTGCTGTAGGTACATAACGTTAAGTTCCTCCTGTACGTATTCAAGGGCTTTTTCAACTGTCTCAGGACGCATGCACCTAATACGTGAGCCTAAAGGTTCCTTCAAACCTCTGACAAAAGACTGCATAGTAACTTTTTTTATATAAAGTACGTTTAGCTTCTGCCGTGGTAGTAATTGGTTCATGTAACGTGACATATGTCATTATCGTACTAAACAAAGTTTGGCATTGTTCGTAAAATTTCTTAGGGGTTTTATTACCTTGCGTAGCTAAAGAGAGGTCTCTGTATAAAGCGGTTTCATCTCGTTGGTCCGAGAAATTATTTATTAGGGCTGTTTTAATACCTTGCCAACTATCAGGAATACCATTAGAGTTAATGGTACAGGCGGCGGACCCAGTGATTTTATTTAAGAAGCCGTTTAATAAGCATGAGTTGGATAATTCACTACCCTGAACATTACTAAGATACTGACCTACTATTTGGTCACAAATACTAATAAACCTAGTTAAAACATTTGGATTCCCATCAAACTCCGGTACTAAACGAAGAGTCTTAAAAATTGTATCCGGGTTAAGGGCCATCTTTATCAAACTTCTTGAGCTATCACTATCTAAATCCCTATTTATATCTATAGTAGTCCAGCGAGCCTTGCGCGATGTAGGCTGCTGGGGTTTAGGATCTTTCGGATGAAAAATCTTGGATAAAGGGAAACACTAGGAATAAAAGGAAAGCAACACCAGAGCAATTCAAGTGTACTTACATAAATTTCATTTCTGGTTCTTTCGTGAATCGATGTCTGGATTCTCTCCGAAGCTGCAGCTGGTCCGTAGATTCTGGATACTCGATGTTGGCGCTTGATAGCCACCCGGGTGACTCGCGAACGCGGATAACGATATTAGAGATCCCTAAAGCTCGCGAACCGGCCCGCCAATATCCTACCGACTGCGCCAATTACGTTAACTGCAGACGGAGGATTGAAAAAAAAACAAAAATGATTTAAACTAATTTATTAAAACAAAACTTATTACAATATTATTTGCTAATTAATCTATGATCCTATTCGAAGTATGAATATGGAATGTGTCTCTAAATTACAATTATTAAAATTACAGCTCGGTAATATAAAATGATGTGCGTCACTAAATGCAACATCAGCTGGCCGTTTCCGCTGCTTGTCCTAATTTCGATATTTGTTACTAACTATAAGGTATCAGTGCTGAGTGGCCAATTCACTTTGGGTAGCAACGCGTAACACGCTCTAGTCCTCGTTGGCAGGTGTTATTTTATTTTTCAGTTTTGAGGTGAACTTCCACGTCTGGCATCCGTACGTCAAGCATGGTAGGAGACTGGAGTTCATAACTATCGTTTTGATGGTTATAGGGAGGTTACTTTTAAAGA
Source organism: Amphipyra berbera (assembly GCA_910594945.2). Classification (NCBI taxonomy): domain Eukaryota; kingdom Metazoa; phylum Arthropoda; class Insecta; order Lepidoptera; family Noctuidae; genus Amphipyra; species Amphipyra berbera. Next base: position 22,624,424 of record OU343123.1, on the reverse strand, counting down.
TTTCCTTTAAACTCCAGTATTTTTTCCATGTTTGTTGTACTCTTCTTTCGACTTCTAGTTCGTTATTTTTTCTGTCAAAACTGATTTGCTTCCCTAGATAGATGTACTTATCTGTATATTCAACCTATATATGTATAGTACCTTTAGTTAAACAATCCGCGGAAAGCAGTGATAGCCTAGTGATGTGACCGTCGGACTGCCAAGTCATAGGTCTCGAGTTCGAACCCAAGGCACGGACCTCTGACTTTTCGGATTCATGTGCGTATTGTATTATTATTATTACTTCCTTAAAAAACGATGAAGGAAAAAATCGTGAGGCAACCGGCATGCCTGAGAGTTATTTCTCGACGGCATGTGAAACCAAGTCAGAGGCCCATGGGCAGCATAAACTCTGACACCACGTGAGTCACTAACCACACGAAAAGAAGAAGAATACTCTGCGGTAAGGTTTCAAACACCGGGACATCCCTTCAGCACAACAACTGTGTGTAAAGTCGTCGTCCGACCGTAGAATTGGACGCATCATGATGTACCTGGGCATTCCATGAAACAGCCTCATTCCATGATATGCCTAACTAACGAATCGTTCAATGCCAAGCGTTTGACTATTTGTCCAGTTTTGATGTGACTTTCGCTAAATAGGTATATCACATATCTTCATGCTATATTATATCTGTTATCATTTTTCAGATAATCAATGACTTCAACATGTGTGATTGTTATTATCACGCTATAATTCGATAGGTGCTGAACACATTCTAAGATTAAGAATAGTACCGCTAGTGTGAGCTTTTTTCGTTAACTACTGTAATTTCGTCACACCTATGAAAATCTCGGCAGCGCCTCTGGCAGCGAATAGCGTGCCTAAAGAACGCAAGTGCGAGTGGCTTGACGCTCATCATAGTAAACTGCGATAGTACACTGAGGATTAGAATACTATCCTTGGTGTAGTTTACGTATAGTTTACCAAAATTTTACAAGTGTGAGTGGTCAATTTTCGTTAATTAGACATTTCGTACAGTTTATTACTGTCAACCATACTATAAACACTATATTACGTCACTCACTTTAATTTCCATGGTGAAAGGAATGGTTACTATTATAGTTTGTGCAATTATAATTATTTATTCATAGTTATAATCAATAATTATGCCAAGGTGTATTTTTTCTTGCTTGGAGCATATCCGTGGCCTACCTGGCACAAGAAAGAAGCCTTCGAATTCGAAAATTGGAGTCTTCGTGGAGAGTGTCTTGAGAACGCATGTTAGAGTAGTCTGAGTAGAATAACAAGTAACGAAATATCTTACACATGATTTCTTTAAGCACTACTAGAAAAGCCATTTCAAGTTTTTATATGGTTATTATGTATGTACAGTATCAAATGCACATAGGTACATGTGGTAGAGTGCAATGTGTTCATAATATCATTAAGACTATTCATGATAATAAATTCACGTAACCATGGTAACTGCTTTTCAACCGCTTCAAATAGAGGTATTGAGAAGGCTGCCGTAATTATAACGTTCGACAAACAAATTGGTGATCACAATAACTATTACCAGCGCTCGGCAGTACGCTGTGCGGCTGTGACACATCTATTTGATAAAACCCCTAAGCCTTTTACTACACCTACCGAAAGAGTACTTTTAGAAATACACATGTTGGGTTTTGTGACTACAAGTAACAACAATAATTGTTGAGTGCAAAGTTTAAAGTAGCACTATTAGTATTAGTACTTTCCGGCATGGACATGCTCGACACCATACAATGTGTATGTTTAATTATTTTTATATTGTTCTTTCTTTTTTTATTTTATTTATGCTGTCATTGTGTTCTTGGCTGAATAAATTAATTTTCTTTTTTTTATTTACCTTTTCATCACTGACTAACAGCTGAACAGACTATTACAACATTTAAATAATCTAGTCCGGCTCAAATCTTCCCAATAATGGGTCCCGACTGTTAAAGTCGCTATGTTCCGCATTAGATTTTTTTGTTTGTTTTATGTGTGTATCGATCATGAAACTAATTCAATGGTGTAGTTATTCAATATTACTTAACAGGATTCTAGACTACTGGACCTGTTTTTTTATTTTACACTTTTTAGTTAAGATTATAAGACGGTAAATATTGCAATATAACTTTACCACAGCTTTATTATAAGTATTGAAAACTTAAGTGAGTATGGTTGCTAACCAACTTTAAATCGTTATAGATCTTAAATGGTCATTCGAAGTGAAAAATTATAAGAGAAACCTAAAGATGATTTTCAAATACCTATTCAATGATACCCCAACTTAACATAGTTCGTCGATTTTAATTTAATACAATATTCTAGGCGACACACCTTCTGCGACAACGCCACGAACAGTTGTATTTACCTAACTAAGTAGGTACTCCGATCTAATTTGGATAATTACTAATTTGTGTATAGGTAGTCATTTTCGGTGATAATATTTAAACTAAATAAATTCAATAACTAAATACAATATCATACTGCTTACGGTTCTATAACTAAGATTAAATTCAGTGTAAACCCCACAACGGCGTTTTTTTCCTTCCCTACGCTGGTTTTCTACTACTTCTACTACTACTACGGCTACTCTCCGGGCAAGATAACTCCGAGTACTACGATGCTACAGAGAAGCTGATTGCTGCCTACAACGCTACACACCGCGCCATCCGGCTCCTAACGCAGGAAAGTGGTGTTTCTATTCTCGTCTCGAAGCTTGACACGCGCACGATATTAACAAACTCACCTCCGGCTTCATCGACAACTTATATTTTTTAAATCTACCTTCACCACTTTTTGTTAATTAAATAATTTACTTTTTCTACCACTATTAATTGAATTTCTAAATCTTACTACCTAACCCAATACGTTACATATGCGCTTAATAATAATTAATTATTAATGAAACCAGTGTAATGAAGCGACACGTACATATTATGTACCCATACTTATGCCAAGATTACTTACTTACGTTATATTTATGATTCTTAAATCGCATTGCCATTTATTAAAATATTTTTTATGCGTTTAAACGTTAAATGCAATTAATTATGCTATCGGCAACTGGTAACACTGGACAATGTTGACATAGGAGGGTAACCGTCAAGATTAATCAACGTCATTCGACGAAGCAGAGGATTCCATGTCGAACAGCTGAAGAAGTCTGACCTTTTATTTCTGGTTTGCTTGTCCTCATTTTCTGATCTTGTGATATATTGTGAACTAGCTTCTGTAACTAATCACCAACCTAATTAAAAGTACTCTCTATGGTGGAGAGTCTATGTTGGTTTCCTTTACTTTATTTACCATGCTCCCAATCCTGACATACCGATATTAGCTATAATTGTAATGATAGATTCACCTCTACAAGATTCTGTTGTAAGTCTTCTATAATTAACTATTAAAACTTGCCAAGTTACATACTTAGTAGCAAGGAACGGCAAATTTACTTTTAAACCAATCGGATAATGTTATACATTCCTGTAGCTATGATTTAAGGAATTTCTATAAAACTTGGCACTCAGATCTCAATTGTATTATCGGCGGAGCCGACTACCCAGTTAGTCTTTTGTACCGAACTTGCCCCCTTTTTCACATTTATGTTTTAGTCACTTGTTCCCTACCCCACCAGGTAAACCGTTTTTGTTTAAATATTGTATTGTACGGCACTCTCGATGCGCGAGTCTAACTCGCTCTTGATCAGTTAATATTTTTCCTGTAGCCGTAATTAATTGATTAATTTAAGTACCTGGATGACCGAGCTTAGCTCGGTTTTTTTGGTAAATCTTGTTTTTTAATTTATTACATTATACAACTTATTTATTTAAACAATATAAAAGTTTGTCGCGAGACACAATTTTTTGAAGTACATTACATAGGTAATTTTTTTCTTAGAATTAGGTACTAGTACACTTGACATGTATTACTTATTGTACATACATATTGTATTCTTGTTTATTTAGTATCTCGCGACAAGCTTTTATAATATTTAAATAAATAAGTTGTATAATGTAATAAATTGATGGGATAGATTAAATTTAAAGTTTATTATCTTCTTTTTAGACCATTTAAATAAAAGCTTGTTTTCAAAAATGATTTTTTACTATTTTTTATTTTATTAGGTATGTCATGTTGAAATTTAGAAAGGTCTTTCATAATTGAACGTGTATACAACATTTCATGTCTGTGCTGCTAACCATTGAGGAGTTCCCTAGTCAGGACCCAACCCTGAGTGCAGCAACTATGTCACGGTAAAACTTAAAGCCGGCTATCATAATAAAACGCGTACACAAAATTTCGTGTCTGTGCTGCTAAACATTGAGGAGTTCCCTAGTCAGGACCCAACCCTGAGTGCAGCAACCATGTCACGGTAAAACTTAAAACCGGCTGGCCTCATTGGTACCTCAACATATGTTTTTCTTATAGCTCCATAATTGTTTCTTTATTTGATACTTACCACCTGTATGACTGTGTATATTATGGATTGCAATAAAGAATTGAGCTTATTCCTAAGTGAATTATCACTCACTTATTCTTATCCTTATGGCGCGTAGTAAATTATTACTGCGCGCCATAAGGATGGGATGGAGATGACCTACAACGAAAGCGGCGCGAGCACGCACCGTTTTGATGTGGTTTCAGAAATTAAGATGGTGATTGAAGATCGCGCCCAGGTATTTAGCGCTTAGTTCCCATGGGATCTGTTTGCCTAACATGAGGACGGGACGGATGCGTGTGTGATTTTCGCCGTGTCTCTCGAAAAGAACGGCGGCGCTCTTTTCGGGATTCCCCTCGATTCTCCATTTCCGGAACCAATCGCCGAGGGCGTTGGCTGCGGTCTGGAGTTCGATAGATAGTCGAGTCTCCTGCCGAAATAGAATATGGCCGTGTAGTTAGCAAAGACAGCCAACTTAGCGTTGCCACATAAGGGAATACCACTTGTGTACAGCGTGATCAGAAGGCATAACACAGAGCCCTGAGGGACTCCGGCGTGGATGGGATACGGAGACGAGAGAGTGCCATCTAGACGATAGCGGAAGGTGCGATCCGACAAAAAGTCTCGAATGATGACCACGAGATGGTCAGGCAAGTTGAATTGATACAGTTTATAGGTATAATAAACCGTTGTGCCACACCTTGTCAAAAGCTCTCGCTACATCGAAGAACAGCATGCTCATCTTGATCAAAAACACAAAGCGGGAGTTTGTGTTTGACTATGCGGTGAAGTTGCCTAATGCAACAGTGCTTGGTTTGGAAACCGAATTTTCATCGGAAATGAGTTTACGGGAATCGAAGAAATCTTTTACACGGATATAAATAGCACGGAATAGCAGTGATAGCCTAGTGGTATGACCGTCGGACTGCTAAGTCATAGGTCTCGAGTTCGAACCCAAGGCACGCACCTCTGACTTTTCGGATTCATGTGCGTATTGTATAATTATCACTTGCTTAACAAACGGTGAAGGAAAACATCGTGAGGAAACCGGCATGCCTGAGAGATATTTGTGACGGCATGTGAAGCCAAGTCAGAGGCCTATGGGCGGCATAAACTCTGACACCAGGTTAGTCACTAACCACACGAAAAGAAGAAAGAAGAAGACGAATATAAATGAGGCGCTCACACATTTTCCCAAATACATTAAGATGATTTATGGGGCGATAACTGGTGGGCTCACTCTTGGGTTTGCCGGGTTTAGGGATACCGATGACGATGGCTTGTTTCCAAGCCTGATGGAAGGGGGTTATTGTTCAGAGTGCCATTGAAGATGGCGGTCATTAGGACTTCGAGCGGAGCTGAGAAATGTTTGATCACCTCGTTGATGATGCCGTCCGAGGCGGGGGCTTTCCTGGGTTTTCGTTTCCTCACTATCGTGCGGACCTCGTCCACGGTGATGGGGGGCAAGGGGTCGTTTGGGTCTTCGTCGGAAGGGGGAACGGCTCTACGTTCGGCTTCGTGATCAACCTTGGACATGTGGGTCAGATCTTTATTTTTTTTTATTTATTTTATTTATTGCACAATGTAGTTACAGAGAACTTATAAAATAGTTATCCTAAACATACATAGACCCTGTAAGGGTATTGCAATGCAAATAATAATAGTTATAAACTACATGTTATAAACTAGAAAGGTAACATCATATTTATTAGGTAAATTACATATTTTATGCTTAGGGACATTTTAATTTATTTGACGTAACTAGTAGGTAAGTAGGTATTTTTTTAAATTTAGCTTCCATAAATTCTTTGACAGTATAATAACATTTCTCTAACAACATGAGCTTTAGCTTTGCTTTAAATATGTTTGTTGTTTTTGTGTTCTTTATATAATCTGGTAATTTATTAAAAATTAGGATGGATCGATACTGCGGGCTATTTCTAAACATTTCTATTCTGGGTACTGGGAGGGTTAATTTATTTTGGTGACGCTTGTTACTGACAAAATTGAACTGTTTAATGTTTTTCTTGACGAATATGGCTATTTCTAAGATGTATATAGATGGTAGGGTAAGAATTTTCTCTTTAATGAAATGGGGTTTACAGCTTTCTCGTGGTCGGATGTTATATATTATGCGTATGCATTTCTTTTGGGCAATGAATAAGTCGTGAGCGTCTGTACTATGGCCCCACATGATGATCCCATAACGCAACCATGCATAGGCATAAGCATAATACACGGATAGAGCACATTTTATATTAGTGTTGGTTTTGAGAACACTGAGTCCATATAGGAACTGTGATAATTTTGATTTAACTTTTCCTACATGTTTCTTCCAGTTCAGGTGGGTGTCCAGAGTTAACCCTAATAAAGTGAAATTATCTATTTCTTCTATGTCAATGTTTTGTGTTATGCTGTTTAAATTTATATTTGGTTTTTGGTAAGGTTTAAATTGAATTATTTTTGTTTTCTTATTATTTACTTCGAGATTGTGTTGTGTAGCCAAAGTTTTACTGTGTTGTAGGTCTCTATAATAGTATTGTTTTCTATGTTGGTCGTAGGGGTTTTAAAGAGAATGGAAATATCGTCAGCGAACATCACACATAGTTGATCACAAATTTTAGGTAGGTCGTTGATGTAGATGAGGAAGAGAATACAACCTATGACACTTCCTTGTGGTATGGACCAGTTTGTAGGGTGTTAGATCGGACATTTTGGAGCTCGCTATTGTTTTTGTCTAGGTACTCGATCTGTACACATTGTTGCCTATCCGTTAGGTACGATTTCATCCACTCATGTGCATCCCCTCTGACGCCTACCCCCTCAAGTTTTGTTAGTAGGATGTCATGTGACACTTTATCATACGCTTTGGTCATATCGAGCAGTAGTCCGATTGCGTAGTTTTTGTCTCTGATATAGGTGAGTATTTCTTGTGTGTAGTGGTATATTGCTAGAGTGGTAGATCGGTTTTTCCTTAAGCCAAATTGGTTTGTGTCTAGGGTGTTAAATTTTTCCAAGAATTTACACATGCGGTTAGCCATTATTTTTTCATATATTTTTGAAAATGCTGGTAGAATTGCTATAGGTCTATACTGACTAGGATCTTTAGATTTGCCGCCTTTCTTTAGTATAGGCTTGATTATTGCGGTTTTTAATCGGGATGGGAATGTTTTTTCAGAGATGGATTGATTAATTAGGTATGTTAAAGGGGTAGTTAATTCATTTGCACAAGATTTTACTAAGGTGGGGGGTATCTCGCCAATGCCGCAGCTACGTTTGTTAGGCATGTTTATGACTATCTTGTTTATTTCTTTTTCGGTGGCTGGATCAAGAAACATAGAATTGACAGCAGGAGAGATGACTGAGTGACTGGTAGTTATATGAGGGCTATTTTTGCTTAGTGTTTCCGGTTTTCCTACTGATGCAAAGTAATTATTAATAGTGTCAGCTACAGCATTAGGACATTGTATCACGGAGTTGTTTATGTCTAGTTGAATATTTTTGGTTTGGTATATACTACGTTTTTGGGTAACTTTTTTAATGATATCCCACATTTGCTTAGTTTTATTTTTTGATTTCTCCATTTTTCGTGAGTAATTGTTCTTCTTTAATATTTTTATACATTGTTTTAGTATTTTTGAGAAACGCTTATAATGGTTTTTTAATGCTTTGCTTTTTGATTGATTCACTAGAATTTTAAGGAGCCTTTTATGTTTAGTAGATATTTTTATACCGTTTGTTATCCAGTTATTATTGTTTTTATTACTTGTTATTTTGGGTACAATTTTATGGGTACAATTTTATTTATAAGGTTTTTTATTTTTCCTTCAAATAGGTTGTAGTTGATGTTGACATTATTATTAGGTAGTAGAATATTTTCCCAATCTATTTTACTAAGTTCAGTCTTAAGTGGCATAATGTATTTCGGGTTGTTTATCGGACGTATAATTTTATAGATCGGCTTTTGGGTCTGTGAGTAATGTGAAAAGCTGTACGTAAGACATCTGTGGTCGGATATTCCTTGATCTTCCGCAGATATTGAGAAATGTCTATTATTAGTAAAAATTAGATCTATACACGACGAAGTCGTGGGGGTTACCCTGGTTGGTTTATCGACAATTTGGTGTAAGTTGTATTCTAACATAGCCATTATAAGTTTATTATAGTATTTAGATTTTTCATTCGCGTTTATATTGAAGCCCCCCCTATGATAATATGTTTTTTGTAATGGTGCGATTTTAATTTGGTTTGTAACAATTCAATAAAGTTAAAAAATAAGTCTATGTTACGATCCGCTCTATACACGTTAATTAGTAGTATGTTAGGCTTTAATTCTACTGCACAGCATTCAGTTACATATTCTATAGACAAATCGTTGAATTCAGGTTTTTCGGTGAATTGTGTTCCAGTCGGTAGTAAGATTGCGACTCCTCCTCCTCTGCGTTGTCGGCGGCAGTAGACTGAAGCGAACTCGTAGCCATTGATATGTATGTATGGGTGTTGAGTTTCAGATATCCAGGTTTCAGAAAGGCATATGGCGTCGTATTTGTGTTCTTGTAAGAGGTTTTCAAGTAGGTGGATCTTGTTCTTCAAGCTTTGTACATTTTAGATAATGATATTGATGTTAGTATCGAAAGGAGTTATTTTTTTGCTGGTGTATGTTTTTTATGATGTTGTTGTTCTGCGTGCTATTTTGGCTTGTGGTAGACTCTTTGTAATTGGTCATACTTGCTGATAACTGATCAGGTTGCATTAGGGCGCTATATTCCTTATCGTTTTTCGTGTTTTTGTAGACTTGTCCGTTGATTATAAGTTTCTCATTTCTTATGACTGCATGATGTCCTTCTTTCCTTGCATCGTAAAGCATTTTTCTCAGTTCATTGTGTTGTATAAGAGCGTCGTTTTGTAGATAGTTACCAATGGCCATTCCAGTTTTCATAAAGTTGCGTTTATTTTGTAGTAGATATCTGGTCATTTTTTTACTTATTAGCTCAATCTGAATTGGTCGTCGTCGTCCTTTCTTGCCTAGTTTTGTTAGATCTTCTATATATCCTACTATAAGTCTACTGGTAGAGCGCTGGAAGTACATTGGTCTTTTAGACTGTCGGCTAGGCATTTTGACGTTTCGTCGTCTTCAAAGGGCGGCCTTTGATTGGGACGGTTACGAGGGTTGGGTTTGATTAGGCGTGGAGGCTAACACAATCAGACTAACTTTCGTTACAATTGCCAGAAAGCCTGGTGAGTTGGCTATAGTTCGTCCAATATCTTGACGCGGCGAGCTTTATTTTACTAGCTTTATTTTACTTTTTATTTTACCTTAGTGTGCAAATAAATATTTTGAGTTTTGAGTTTGAGTTTTGAGCTTCCCGGACCTCCCGGACACGTTTCTTTACAGCACGTTACAGAGAACACGGAGGCGGTTAGGTTCGCAGGCAAAAGTGTCATGGGCAAGGATGGTCGCGTTCTTCTCCAACAACAGTTCGCGCACATCGTCCGGCAGCTTTCAACGGTGTTCATCCACCGCAGGAACCAGCCGTGAACAAACGTTCACCACGGACTGCACAAGACCGGTGAGGCTAGTCGATCGCGGCGAAAGTGACCGCAATTGCAACGATATCGTCGGAAGTTATCATACGTGGTGTGTGTCTTGTGATCGTATGTATCCATAGTACTGAACTACTGACGGATGCGACCGGGCCACCAAACCACTGACGGATGTATCCACAGTACTGAACTACTGACGGATGCGACCGGACCACCAAACACACCAAAAATAAGTCCTTGTTAAGTTTAAGTGAATAAATCATTAATTCATTCATAATTCATTCATTCCTACGAAATCTCTAGAAATAGATGCACATATTTTATCAAATCACAATGGAACAATTAAAATTGAATAACAAGTATTAGATTATATTATATTCTCACAAAATTGTTGTCGTTAACATGTAGCCATTTTCTATTTTTTTTCTTGCCAGTTGGGTTCTTGTTTGTCTTAAGTGGCCTTTCCGCGAGGCGTGGCAGTTCCCCGAGGCGTGGCAGTACTGCGTGGTGTAGCCGTTCCGCGTGGCTCGGCCGCACCGGCTCGCCTGCGGGTGTCTTGGGTGTATCAAACATTCTCCTGTACTGATTAATAAGTAGCTCAGGTTCCTTCCGGTTGGGGCTTCTTCGCATCACCTTAGTCATACGAGCGTGTATATCATTGATTTTTGACCTTTTCAACTCGTACTCTTCCAACATTATGGCTGTATTATCAACTTCCATGGATAGATAATACACTTCGGTAAGTAAATCGATATACTGTATGTAAAACAGACATATTAGTAGGTATATTAAATCGTGTGCTTCCAACACAATACTTAATACCTAGCCGCCCAACCAATATTACATATAGTATCTCAATACCCCTAGTGTGAGTTTTTTCGTTTACTACTGTAGTTGTGTCATACCAAAAATGCATGAAACCTTAAACAGCGCCCCTAGTGGCGCATAGTGTATCTAAAAAACGCAAGTATGAGTGGTTTGACACTTATCACGGTAAACTATTCGCAAACAGATATTATATGTATTACGCTGAGGATAGAATACTATCCTAGGTGCAGTTTACGTATAGTTTACCAAAATTTTGCCAGTGTGAGTGGTCAATTAGACATTTGGTACAGTTTATTGCTGTCAACCACACTACAAACACTACAGATCGTCACTCACTTTGATTTCCGAGGTGAAAAGCATGGTTACTATACAACACGACGACACGTTTGGTGCAGTGCTACTACAGTTCGTGGGAGGGTTCGATTCTCGAACGGAACAAATATTTGTATGGCCTACAGATAGTTATTCCGGTTCTGGATATTTGCTTGTGAGATTTGTGTCTGTAAACGCGCTCACGATACAGGAGAAATCCTAGTATGGGGCAAAATATAAAAAATACCTTTTATTATGTTTTTAAGGTAAAACCACGGAAGATTGATTATAAAGAAATGATAATAATTAAAAATTAATAACATTTATTTACTTAATTAATTATTATTAAATAATTGCGTATCGCAGGGCAGGTGTTCGGGCTGTCCCCACCGGTGGGTTCTCGCATTGTCGAGGCGGGGGGGCTCAGTAGCCGTGGCGTAGATCGCGACGGTGAAGCGAAGAGGTACCCGAGGAGGGGCCGCTCGTCGGGGCTTGGGCCGGGTAGCCCTCGATGTAGCGGCCAAGTAGGTTGCGGTGTCGCTTGGGCGACATCGCAACTGAGGCGGGCCGCGATGTCTTATGGAACGCATCGCGACTGAGTGCTGGAGGCCGCGGCGGGAGGGGAGTGCCGGTATTACGGTGCGCCGTTCTCCCTACCTTCCGCGGCCTTGACGGAGCCGCCACCGTCAGATAGCGGACGCGGTGGGGCCGCAGGGGAAGAGGAGTGACGGTGTATAGTTGGCCGCTCTCCCTACCCTCTGCGGCCGAAAAGTGGTAGGCGGCGGGGCCACTAACCTGACCCGTCGCAGGGGGACCAAGGGTACCCAGACACGGGGTCGTCTGGCGCCCATGTGCTTGTAAGGTCCCCGGGGTGGTCACGGCGTGCCATGTGTTCTAGTGCGCCGGTGATGTGGGGTGCTCCACGCGCCTCTCAGGAGGTCGTGAGGTGGGGCCCCACTGAGGAGAGGTCCACCAGCAGTTGGTGGACCAAAACCTGCCGGGATCACGGTGCATGCTTAGGCGAATCCCGCAACCCCGGCCGACGGTCAGTAGTAGGAACACCATGGGTTTTTACCCGTTAACATTCCGGCAGACCCCCTCGCCTACCCAGGGCGAGGGACATCCATGAGCATTTTCCCACGATAAAAAAAAGGTATTCGGGCTGTATAAAATTAAGCCTTAGTCCAAACATGATCATGTTTGGACTAAGGCTTTATTAAAAGCTTCTAACGTGGCCACCTCGCTCACCCGATTTGACACCCTTGAATATTTTTTGTAGACTTATGACCCCACAAGTAAGGGTCTGTTAGAAAACCGGTTAAACGATTTTTATTTCACCACAAAACTGGTTTTCCGGGTTTTTCGGTTATTTCGATTTTTTTAAATAAAACCTGTTTTTATGGTTGAAGATTAATCAGTCTTTATAGTCAGCTTTAGTGCTAACTCAGAGAACACAAGAAAATCTAGACTGACTCAAATCTTCCCAATAATGGGTCCCGACTGTTAGGCTGAGTTGCGCCAACTAACTATAACCGTAACCATTCCAAAATGTCTGTCAAATCTGTACAAATTTAACATGAATATGGCAAGTTCCTATTAGTAGCTATGAGGTTCATAAGGCCCTCAGTAGTATGAAATACAAAAAAGCCCTGGAGAGGACGGAATAACTACTGAGATACTGAAGTTGGGGAGAAAAGTCCTTTTGCCTCAAGTTACATCTTTTTTCAACACCATTTTACACACAGGTCAAATTCCTTCCACAATGTACCATTCCAACATAATATTACTTCATAAAAAGGTGACAGGTCTAACATATCTAATTATCGAACCATAAGCCTCATCTCCCATTTATATAAGTTATTTATTAAAGTGATAGAAAACTGTATCGCCTCGACACTAGATCTTCACCGACCTCCAGAACAAGCTGGCTTCCGTCCCCACTTTTCAACAACAGACCACCTTCATGCCATCAACCAAATAGAAGAGAAGCACAACGAATTTAATAAACCATTGTATCTGGCCTTTATTGATTACGCTAAAGCCTTTGACAGTATAGACCACAACTCAGTTATGTATGTATGCCTTAGAAAACCAAAACATTACTCACACTCATATTGACCTCATCCAAACTATCTATCAAAATAGCACCGTAAATATAAAACTACATGTTCCAGGAACCAATTTCAAAATAGAACGGGGTGTAGAACAGGGCGATCCACTCTCACCTAAGCTGTTCTCAAGTGCATTGCAGGAGGTATTCAATAAGTTACCGAATTCGTGGCAATCACGAGGCATAGATATAGACGGTAAAAAGCTGACAGACCTCCGCTTTGCAGATGACATTGTGCTGTTCTCCTCATAGGCTTCGGCCAGATAGTCCATACTTGGGCCAGATAGTCTCGTTTGAAAACCGGCAAAACAAAGAAGTCGAAAGACGGATTGAAAACGCCTGGGAGAGCTTCTGGTTCCTAAAAGAGCACATGAAGGGCAACCTTCCAATAACCCTGAAACGTAAACTCATCGATATGTGCATCCTGCCCATCCTAACTTACGGTGCTCAAACTTGGTCACTTACTGAAGAACAAAGACCAAACTCAAGATTTGCCAACGAGCAATGGAGCGTAGTATCATCCGTGTTAAATTAACCAATCGTGTTAGAATCACCATCCTGCGCTCCATAACGCAAGTAGGAGATGTTGGAGAAAAAACAGCCAGGCTTAAGTGAGAATGGGCCGGTCATGTCCCTCGAATGCACCCGAACAGATGGGCAAAGATCGTCACTAACTGGATGCCTGAAAGAGGACACCACCGTCGAGGTCGGCCGCGGCTTAGGTGGCGTGACGATCTCGACGCTTTTGCGGGGCTCACATAGTTAGAAACGGATGGACGGATGATGGATGGTTAGATTGGATGGCAAAGGGGAAGGCCTTCGCTCAGCAGTGGGACATTCCATAGGATACAAAAAAAAAGCCATGTTAACAGTTATAGTTAGTTGGTGCAACTGAGCCTTAAAGTTTCTATGTTCCACATTAGAATTTATTATTTGTTTTATGTGTGTATCGATGATAAAACTAATTCAATGGTGTAGTTATTCGAAAGAAAGAAAGAAAGAAATGAAAGAAAATACATTTATTTAGCACAGACTAAAAGGCACACAAAACATAAAGCAGAAAAAAAAAGAGATTAGTAGGAAAGTGTGTCTCACGGCTGCGCCAAAAACGCCCAGTTCAGCAAAAATGCCAGACAACTAGTGCCTGATGCTGGTTTTCAACTGGACCTGAAGTTTGAGGTGACACATGTCAAACGGTTTTATACCACAGTGTATGTACGCATACTTAAATAAAATAAATTTGCGTAGATAAAAATAATAACGATATATTATAGGTACGAACATAGTGTGATATTGGATAAAACTGCAATAGAAACAAAACAAAAAAAGACTAATAAATGAATGAGTCGGAAGGATTAATATGTAAATAAATAAATAAATCTTTCGAAACACACATACATCATATAATACAGAACAGAAAAGACTTGTTTTTTTCTTTTCAGTTTTTATTTAAAGTTCACTTTTTACGCAGTTGGTTTTTTTTATCCTTTTTTTACACTTTTTAGTTAGGATTATAAGACGGTAAATTTCGCAATATAACTTTAATCACAGCTTTATTATAAGTATTAAAAATTTAAGGTTGGTATAATAATGGTTGCTAACCAACTTTAAACCCGTTTAACTTTGTCTACCCGTGACCACGGCCGGTGAAATTCGGTCGAAACGTCGGGATAAATAAGGTATTTTTCTGCCTTATAAAATTTTCTACGCGATTAGACCCGATTTAGTATTTTTACAACTTTAAATCGTTATAAATCCTAAATGGTCATTCGAAATGAAAAATTATAAGAGAAACCTAAAAATGATTTTCAAATACCTATTGAATGATACCCCATTTAATTCGTCGACTAATTTTTTTTCTTTTTCACAATATGGCGTCTGGTTGTCGCCATATTGAATGTTGATGACTGTCATGTCTTTAATGACACTTGCAAGATTAAGACAAATCGATTGAGGTAAAAATCATTAACATCAGCCCACGCGTTTGGTCTCTAGTGCCAGAAAGAAACACACAAACAAACATACATACTGCTACCAATGACTAAAGACTATTCTTTAGTCATTGACTGCTACACGTCAGCAAAGACAGCACCAATGGTGTTGTCAATACAATAATTGTAATTTTAAATGTGAAAATTTGTGTACATTGTAAAAATGTCGTATCGTTTAAATAATTTAAAATAAAAACGAAAAAAATCGAAATCTCGGTTTTCGCTAAACAGAAACCCGGTTTCCAAAAATGACGTTAAACCCAAATTAGCCGGTTTTTTCGATTACGGTGAAACCGGTTTTGTGACCCCTACCCACAAGCATGAAGCAAAGGGTGTATGCCACCGTTGCAAACACCAGGGAAGAACTCATCGCGAAGATTAATCAGTCGCCGAAGAAATAAGATCTGATTTACACATGATTAGGCGCTCATCAACCCAGGTGGCACAGAGAGCTTTAGCAACTGCTTTAGATATTTAAATTGTGAGTAAATGTTGTAAAACAATTAAATAACAACTAATAAGAATGTTAAGTGTTTTTAATGTTTTCCTGTTTAGGGTTCCGACAAAGGCTCTTTATAAATATAGCGTATGTGCAAGCATAAGCTTGCACATACGCTATATTCTACAACAATAATTCTTAAACTAAAAGACATACCTACAGCTGTAAATTTAATGTTGTATTGTATTTTAGCTCAAAATCTGTCGATCTAGTAAAAAATTGAAAGTGTGATCGGGGTAGATTTTGCAGTAATTTACAATAATTTGTCGATTTGCATAATTTATTGATACCTACTTTTTTTGGAGTTCATTTTTTTTTCATGTTATGAAAATGTGATCCTTTTTTTCGTAATGTTAAACGATAGACAATATTGTTGCCCTCCGAACAAGCCTTTTTTTATCTAAGCGAGACCAAAACTTTAAGAGATATGATTTTGTTTGTACACACTAGGGATGTTACGGAGCTTCGACTCCGACTCCGAAAGGTCGGAACTTCCGATTGATTTTACACCTTCGACTTCGGCTTCGGCTCCGATAATTCTGAATAGGAGGTTATAACGAAGATCGAAACGAAGCGAGCGAGTACAAGATTTGACTTGTTTTGGCTTACGCTCGCTTTTCCCGTTTATCTGTTTTGACACTTTGTCATCGGTAACTAGTAACACTGGACAATGTTGACATAGGAGGGTAACCGTCAAGATTAATCAACGTACCCAAAGTTATAAATACAGTGGTCATTCGACGAACCAAAGCATTCCATTTTATGTTCTGTGATTCCATGTCGAACAGCTGAAGAAGTCTGACCTTTTATATCTGAGTTGCTTGTCCTCATTTTCTGATCTTGTGTTAATTATTATATTGTGAACTAGCTTCTGTAACTAATCACTAACCTAATTAAAAGTACTCTCAGTGGTGGAGAGTCTATGTCTATGTCTATGCTGTCGTATGGGCTCCTCACGAGGCTAAGTACTCGGAGTTGGAGCGTGTCCAGAACAAATTCACGCGCCATCTGTACAAGAAACTATACGGAGTGTACCCATTTTACCCCCTGATGTACCCCACTTTATTCGTACTGGGTATGGTGGGGTATAATCAATTGGGTGTGCGGCGGGACTTTGCACTAGTCATATATATAGTTAAACTGCTACGGGGCATTGAGCACAATCCAGGTGTGCTGCAGCGGTTACCTTTGTGTGTACCGGACCGCTACGTGTGGAGACGGCGGCGCCCGCCACTTCTAGCCGTGCCATCCGCCAGGACCAACTTATTGGCCAAAGCACCCCTAACCCGAGCATCTCGTATCATTAACGATACTCACCATAAAATTGATATTTTCACAAGTAACTTGAGTGAATTCGCAAAGGTACTATTGTTTACTCTATGTTACGAATAGTTCCGAAGTATGTTGTATTAAATGTGGGTTAGATATAAGTTAGAGTAGCTTTACTATTTCATTTAATTTGATATTGTTAGTTTTGGATGTAAGACTAGGCTATCGCATTAGGTTAAGAACCTGTAATGGTAGTTTTTAAGGTTTTTAAAATAAATAAAAATGTTGGTTTAATTTACTTTATTTACCATGCTCAAATCCTGACATACTGATATTAGCTAACTGTAATGGTAGATTCACCCCTACAAGATTTTGTTATATGTATTTAATAACTTGTGTGTCAGATACGTTTTGTCGAGCCTCGGTTGAAGTTATGAGTTGTGAGTTAAAATTATTTGCAGTGTTTTCAGTATTTTTGACGTGACAATTTCATTTAAAGACTAAACAATGAATCCAGCTATGGAACTACTTTAGTGAAGTTGACGTGAATACGGCAAAGTGTAAAATTTGTGAGAAAACATATTCTAGAAAAGGAGGCCTGCCCCTAAGTTAATGCAATCTGTCTTCTACTCCGCCTCCGCCTGCGACTCCGACTTTGATAAATCAGATTTGAAACCTCCGGCTCCGACTTCGGTTCTGGTATATCCACCTCCGTAACATCCCTAGTACACAAGTATACCGCCATACGTCTAGCAGTCTCAGCAGCCAGCATTATATTATAATGAAGCCAATATTGTTTTACATAACATAACATCACGTCTTGTATTCCCCGAAGGGTTCGGCAGGAGTGTTTTTAGTACACCCTCGTTGCGCCAGTTATGTTTAAGTCCCATAATAATGTTAAAACTCTTAAAATTACCATACATACAAATTCTGTTAACTTTATTGATAGCCGATACGTTCTACCCAACTGTTACGAAAACTGTACACTGTACAATTATTATTAATAACGTGCTATATGTTATTTGGGAATCTAGGTTGCGAATCTATACTATTATTTACTATTAATAATTTTATAAAGAGGAAAGATTTGTATTTTTGTATGTAACGAAGAATAGGTACACTTAAAAACTAATGGACCGATTTCAAAAATTCTTTTGCCGTTAGAAAGCTACGTTATCACTGAGGAACATAGGCTATATTTATTACTGGAATAAAACTTCTTACGTGGGCGTAGCCGTGAGGACACAGCTAGTAATTAATAAGTTGAATAATCTTGGAATTGCTACGGAACTTTATGTATGGTCACACGCTTAACAAATAGATAAACTAGAAACTCCATGGTCTTTCGTAAGAAGAAGAGCCGATTCAAATGGTGAGCTATAGATTGGGTAAATTAAGTAACATTCTTTAATGTTTCATTTACTTTACAAAAGTTGACTGTTTAATTTGGTCGTAGTATAAACTTACCAAAATGCCTAGTGAGGCCCAACTGTAGTGCAGGCATAGTGAAGGCAGTCAGTAAACGATATTAGTTATACTGTGTGTAGTTAACGGACGACACTCGCACGCGCACGTTATGAGTCAAAGGATAGTTTATAGTAACGACGGAACGACGGAACAGTTACGGAAACTGTAGTAAATTAACTGCCCAACTCACACTTGGGGTACAGAACAAAACAATGAAATTATTATCACGGGTTACCTCTGGATATCGATAAGAGTGGGGATTGTGCGTTAAGTTTTTATCCACTTCCTGGACCATCCTAATCATTCTTCTAAATTTGGTGCGCATTAAATATACAATCTGTCCCACTTGAAATGTTGGCGACTTGGAATACTGAGTTCTGAAGCTTCTTGTCGCGTTTAGCTTACTTTGGGCATCTTTGACTAATTCCTCCACCAAACGCCTGATCTTAGGAATCATTCTTTTGGAAATCGTGTCAGACATATATTGCGTACCGCATGGTTTCCATAATACTGTAAAAAATGAAATATATAATAATCTTTTCTAGTATATTACATTGTCATACAAATGTGCAATGACAATATTTAGTGTTAATTCCGCCAGACTAGTTCATCAAGATTGGATGCAATGTACAGCACCGCCATTCCGGTCGCAGTAAGCGACAGAGGCAGCTCTACTGCCGCGTCACGACACCACACGTAAGTCTAGTGTGTATCACAGAGGCAGTCTACTGCCGCGTCACGACACCACACGTAAGTCTAGTGTGTATCACAGAGGCAGTCTACTGCCGCGTCACGACACCACACGTAAGTCTAGTGTGTATCACAGATGCAGTCTACTGCCGCGTCACGACACCACACGCAAGTCTAGTGTGTATCACAGAGGCAGTCTACTGCCGCGTCACGACACCACACGCAAGTCTAGTGTGTATCACAGAGGCAGTCTACTGCCGCGTCACGACACCACACGTAAGTCTAGTGTGTATCACAGATGCAGTCTACTGCCGCGTCACGACACCACACGTAAGTCTAGTGTGTATCACAGAGGCAGTCTACTGCCGCGTCACGACACCACACGTAAGTCTAGTGTGTATCACAGATGCAGTCTACTGCCGCGTCACGACACCACACGTAAGTCTAGTGTGTATCACAGATGCAGTCTACTGCCGCGTCACGACACCACACGTAAGTCTAGTGTGTATCACAGATGCAGTCTACTGCCGCGTCACGACACCACACGTAAGTCTAGTGTGTATCACAGAGGCAGCTCTACTGCCGCGTCACGACACCACACGTAAGTCTAGTGTGTATCACATAGGCAGCTCTACTGCCGCGTCACGACACCACACGTAAGTCTAGTGTGTATCACATAGGCAGCTCTACTGCCGCGTCACGACACCACACGTAAGTCTAATGTGTATCACAGAGGCAGCTCTACTGCCGCGTCACGACACCACACGTAAGTCTAGTGTGTATCACAGAGGCAGCTCTACTGCCGCGTCACGACACCACACGTAAGTCTAGTGTGTATCACAGAGGCAGTCTACTGCCGCGTCACGACACCACACGTAAGTCTAGTGTGTATCACAGAGGCAGTCTACTGCCGCGTCACGACACCACACGTAAGTCTAGTGTGTATCACAGAGGCAGTCTACTGCCGCGTCACGACACCACACGTAAGTCTAGTGTGTATCACAGAGGCAGCTCTACTGCCGCGTCACGACACCACACGTAAGTCTAGTGTGTATCACAGAGGCAGCTCTACTGCCGCGTCACGACACCACACGTAAGTCTAGTGTGTATCACAGAGGCAGTCTACTGCCGCGTCACGACACCACACGTAAGTCTAGTGTGTATCACAGAGGCAGTCTACTGCCGCGTCACGACACCACACGTAAGTCTAGTGTGTATCACAGAGGCAGCTCTACTGCCGCGTCACGACACCACACGTAAGTCTAGTGTGTATCACAGAGGCAGCTCTACTGCCGCGTCACGACACCACACGTAAGTCTAGTGTGTATCACAGAGGCAGTCTACTGCCGCGTCACGACACCACACGTAAGTCTAGTGTGTATCCGGCATTAAGTAGCTTTCGTAGTGTCAAAGTAATGAATCGTAAATAAAGTAAATTATATACTCACTGAAACCTATTATAAATATAAACCACACATGGATCGTGTTCGATACCATCTTTAATATTTATATGAACACGTTACCTAATGCTTCAAACATCTTAAATACTAATCATACAGCGGACGAGCATAACACGCCATGTATGTACTTGTACGATACTGTGATTGTGCAACGAATACTTATCAAATAATTAATTTTTCAATACTCAAAGCTATAATTATAAAATTGATTAAAATAAACAGAAATTGTGGTGTTATAAAATTAAAATGTATTGGCGGCGGCAGCGACTGTATACTAAAATGATAAAATCTATACAGGGTGAACTCGAATCCGACGTATTCCCTTTAAGGTGTGATGGTGTGTCCTATATGCAACAAATTGTACCTCATGTACCCTAGCCGAATATCAGTAGATTACCAGAAATTTAAAAATTATAGCTTTTTGAAAAATACCTAGTTTTCGTTATTAAATGTTATTTAACTTCAAATTGATTCCTGTATTAACTTGTAGCTGATACTTTAACATAGCCTTTCACGTATTCAAATGTTCAAGAATACCAACCAGTTAAAAGTAATGATAAAATATGAATTAAATGTATTATAAAATCATCCAGGTATACGTTAAACAATTATGGTTATCTCAAAAACTTACTACGACAATAACTGTAAAAAATATGAGAATAACATCCTTATTTCATCACATCAGCTATCCAATCGGCATTTTTTTTATATAATTTTGTTAAAATGTTTGAAAATACTGACGAAGGTGGAATACGACAATTCTTATGAATTGAAAATTTAATTAAATACATGTTTACGTAATAACACTTTTCTTTTCAAGATTTTGTTGTTACTTTGCACCTCTGCGCCCGATACGAGCCTAGATGGAGTACTCCTTCACCGATTAATTATTTTTCTTATCATCATCTCTGCCCTTATCCGACACTAGGTATGGTCGGCACAAAATACTATTATATTCTTCTTCCATTCTCCTCTATCAGCCGTCATCTCAGTACTCACTCCTATCTTACCTATATCATCCTTCGCACAATCCATCCATCTTTTATTTGGCCTACCTTTACTGGTATATTCATTCACATTCATATTTAACACTCTTTTACTAACATCACTTTCTTCCCTCCACATAACATGTCCATACCACGCTAACCTATAAACTCCTCAACTTTTCAGTCACTGGCGCTACTTTCAAACTTCCTCTGACATAATTCTAAGAAACCTTATTCGATCGGATGTCGATTTTAGAGTAGATAAAGAAAAATGGCATTCAAATATTTTTAAAAGAGATAATAGTAAGTGTACTCATGTACCTATGTACGCGCAGTAGACGTTATACTTAGACCTTCTACCAGAGAGCTTATTTTTAAATTTAAAATTATATAATGTATGAATAGTGGGGCCCCCACTCTTCGTACTCTTTTTTGCAGAGCTTTAGACACCTTTGAGGTTTATACCATAAATGTCATAGTGACATAATTTAACATAAACCTCTTTACTTTTTCGTTTATTCATTCTATATACATTATACATATTCTGTTACATTTTTAAATATTTCAAGAAAAATTATAAAAAACATTTAAAAATATAAAAAATAGTAGCCCACTGGCATCGGGAACAGGGTCCAAGCTACCGGTGGTCAGGGCCTCAGAGAGAGGAACTTCCTGACAATACGTGCCGTGTCCAGAAGTACCTCTTTACTATAATTAATAATTATAATATATATTATATAATAATTTAATAAAATATATAATACATAATGTGTATTATAGTAAAGAGGTTTGTGTTAAAATATATATTAGAATAAAAATTTAAACGTATAAACCCTTTCGTCACGGGGTGTGCGCGCGCAGCTCCCATTATTGTACACTCTACAGTATTCAATGCGCCAAAGCCAAAAGAAGTTAAGTTTAACTTCAAAAATTGTAACAACAACGTGTGCGCGACAGCGGCCCAGTCCCGCAGGCCCCACTCGCTCAAACATCACATATCAACGTGTGCGCGACAGCGGCCCAGTCCCGCAGGCCCCACTCGCTCAAACATCACATATCAACGTCTGCGCGACAGCGGCCCAGTCCCGCAGGCCCCACTCGCTCAAACATCACATATCAATGTGTGCGCGACAGCGGCCCAGTCCCGCAGGCCCCACTCGCTCAAACATCACATATCAACGTGTGCGCGACAGCGGCCCAGTCCCGCAGGCCCCACTCGCTCAAACATCACATATCAATGTGTGCGCGACAGCGGCCCAGTCCCGCAGGCCCCACTCGCTCAAACATCACATATCAACGTGTGCGCGGCAGCGGCCCAGTCCCGCAGGCCCCACTCGCTCAAACATCACATATCAACGTGTGCGCGACAGCGGCCTAGTCCCGTAGGCCCCACTCGCTCAAACATCACATATCAACGTGTGCGCGACAGCGGCCCAGTCCCGCAGGCCCCACTCGCTCAATCATCACATATCAACGTGTGCGCGACAGCGGCCCAGTCCCGCAGGCCCCACTCGCTCAAACATCACATACCAACGTGTGCGCGACAGCGGCCCAGTCCTGCAGGCCCCACTCGCTCAAATATCACATATCAACGTGTGCGCGACAGCGGCCCAGTCCCGCAGGCCCCACTCGCTCAAACATCACTTATCAACGTGTGCGCGACAGCTGCCCAGTCCCGCAGGCCCCACTCGCTCAAACATCACATATCAACGTGTGCGCGACACCGGCCCAGTCCCGCAGGCCCCACTCGCTCAAACATCACAATACCAACGTGTGCACGACAGCGGCCCAGTCCCACAGGCCCCACTCGCTCAAACATCACTCATCAACGTGTGCGCGACAGCTGCCCAGTCCCGCAGGCCCCACTCGCTCAAACATCACATATCAACGTGTGCGCGAAACCGGCCCAGTCCTGCAGGCCCCACTCGCTCAAACATCACATACCAATGTGTGCGCGACAGCGGCCCAGTCCCGCAGGCCCCACTCGCTCAAACATCACATATCAACGTGTGCGCGACAGCGGCCCAGTCCCGCAGGCCCCACTCGCTCAAACATCACATATCAACGTGTGCGCGACAGCGGCCCAGTCCTGCAGGCCCCACTCGCTCAAATATCACATATCAACGTGTGCGCGACAGCGGCCCAGTCCCGCAGGCCCCACTCGCTCAAACATCACATATCAACGTGTGCGCGACAGCGGCCCAGTCCCGCAGGCCCCACTCGCTCAAACATCACATATCAACGTGTGCGCGACAGCGGCCCAGTCCTGCAGGCCCCACTCGCTCAAATATCACATATCAACGTGTGCGCGAAAGCGGCCCAGTCCCGCAGGCCCCACTCGCCCAAACATCACATACCAACGTGTGCGCGATAGCGGCCCAGACCCGCAGGCCCCACTCGCCCATACATCACATAAAGCCAAATACCTAAGCTATTATATCACCACACTTATCTCTTTAACTTTTTTGTATTCTTGTACATTGAGCGAGATCACAAGTGCTACTTATTGGGTGTGGTGTTACGGAGTAATTTAATTGCAAATATTTTTCGTTTTTGGCTTGTGTAAATTGAGCTTCTCTATAGCATTAGGTTTACTGCCTATAATGATAGATGTAATTGTGATGTAAATAAATATATAAAACTATGATTAAATAATGAACTTAAAATGAATACACTATAGTAGACGAAAGATGGATCACTAGGTACTTTCAATCAATTTCGAGTTTCTATGCGAGCACTTGGTCTGTGAAATGACAGAATGAGGGAGAACTAATGACTTTGATAAGATAATCCAGATGCTATTGTGATAAAAATCATTTCCGCTTTTATGTATAGGTGTTTTAGGGGTGATTACTGTTTCTGAAAACTGCTTCAGTTCTACTTTACCTACCCAGGTGAATGATTCACGCATGGCTTCAATATGTGTGTAAAAAGATGAACAAAGAGTCTTTTGCAGGGCTATCTAAAACTAAAACTGATAACAAAATGACATAGTTATAATTTAGACATGTATATTTTGATTCGCACGGTATTGTAGATTCTACTGGTAGGCAAATAACCGTTGCAAATTACTCTTTGTTTTCATTTCGGTTTAACACATCAATTGAAGATTTCCCCTAAAAAAAAGCTGTCAACTAACTACTATCCCAGGGCGCCGTGGCGGTCATGGTCGCCATTATTTCGCAGACGAGGTTGGAATCAATATAATTATACATCAGACGTGATAAGTCAGTTATTTCATAGACACGTGTGGCGCGCGAGTTCAACTCGCACTTGGCTGGTTTCTTTATTTTTAATCTTCAGCCTTGCACCCCAAAACTTACACGCAGGTATTTGAAAATTCAATACTTTTAACACAGTTATATTAGCTTCACCTGTAACTAAGTTTGTAAAAAAATCCTTGGAAATCAATTTTCACCCACTTCTAACTATTGCATTGATATGAAACTTTGCGAATATATGTAATTCTAACGACCATACAATAATCTGGCCCCTAAGAGTTGCTAGTAGACATATCGAGTTTGATCTGTTTTGATGAGATCTATGCACAACGAATGGTAGTAAGGGTCTCATGATGGAGCCGGAAAGTGGGTACAGGAACCCCTGACGGTTATACTACGAGTTTGGGCTACGTTGATTTGTTTTGATGAGATTTTGCTATTAATTGCAAATAAAACTAAATGAAAGAATCACTTCCCCGTCTATAACGACCAATTTTGATGCCAGACTAAAAAGTGAATATAATTATTATAGCTTAAATAACACGCAAAACTAAAGAATAATGTTTGCCTGTAAAATAAAATATTTGATCTGACATAAATAAATTATGCTCACTTTTATTTAAAAAATTAAACGTAAAAGCGTGGGTAGTACCACAATAGATCATGCCGTGGTGAAAAGATTAGCCTGTGGTGGCATCTATCACGCCACATGCAAACTAAGCAGCACGACGAGTGTCTAGCAGATTACAGTAACAACAATGACAGCTGTCATATGAAAGTAGCGTTGGGCAGTAGCCCGCCAGGCATAGGACCCGCCTGGTAGGAGGATCCTCCCTTTTCGCTGCAGGAACACCATACCTCGTTGCTCCACAAGACAGTTAGCAAGGTTGGTAGCGGGGCTGACTGCCCAGGGTGCGGCGGACGTACTTAAGTACCGCCACTGGCGGACACATTTTTAACAATTTGAATTAAAAAGTAATTATTATTAACTCACCGAGTATCAACCCTACTGTACATAATATAGTAATAATACTATACCACTCCATCGCCCTCTTTAAAAATAAAAATATTATAGTATTTGTCTCAGATATTTCGACCTAGGTCTTAAGTTGTGGGTGTTTGATTATATAGAGCTCGAAATAGGTTAGTCAATTACTAAAATTGCGATTCGATCCCACGCATAGGGTGTTTGTGTCGATAAAATTAAGTATACAGGAGGTGGCCGTATAATTATAAACAATCAGTACTGCACGCATTGTTATGGTAAAAACTTGCTATAAATATTTATCCGTCTATCATTGATGACTTAACTGCGTCATTATGTAGGCCCATCGATGATAGTGAAATAGAAATAGAAATCGCCTAGTGCGATAAGACCGCCCATTGTACATCTCTATTTTTTTAGTAATGTTTCTTGTTTGTTTTGTGTACAATAAAGAGTATTGTATTGTATTGTATTGTATTGTATAGTGTTTAATACACGACAAAAAATGGAGGAAAATATCAATCTACTAATAACCCTTATAATTACTTTGTAAACAGGAAAGCATTTGAAACGTACTGACAACTGGACAAATAATTAAAAACAACAACTATATTGTTAGTTGTTAGAAATCGAAGTTAAAAAATGTTGTTCTTGAATATTGGTCCCCGCTTGTTTCTGCGTCATTATTTATTATCTCTATGTTTCCAAAAGTTATTATAATGAATTCATTTATTTACTCAAAAAAACAATAAAGGAAACTATAGTGATTCATTCATACTCTGAAAAACGTATAAACCTGTAAAACGTAACTATTCTATAAAAAAAAGTCGCTGGTCATTGTTTAAAACGCTCCAATATTAAAGTTTGCGGACATGGTCTGTCACTGCTAATTACTGTTCAGTGCCAACGATGTTGCACGAAAGCCCAAATCTCAGAGAACGCTACCATGTAGGTAGGGATTGAAAGATTGTTCAATTAACAAAAGCAAACCCTTTTCAGAGCCGTTCTTATATCGAAATAAATTCAAACTACTGAAACATTTGTCTTTGTATGTATTGTCTCACTTCTTTTTTACAGATTTGCTTATTTTTTCGTTATTATGGTGGGCAGTACTAATTGGTTCACCGCAACTTGTTGCTGAAGCTGCGACTATTTGCATAGTAGTTTCATGAAATGAGTCCCTGATCTGGCCTGTTTTATTAAATTTAAAGTTTAGCTACGTCTTTATACTAAATTATGAACATCGTTACTAAGTTGGCAGAGACGGTAATCGATAAATCAAGTAACAGAGCGAACGGGGGAATATTAATGAATAATATTTACTTGGGGACTCCGCCTCGCGCCCGACACGCCGCGCCGCGCCCCCCACGTCGCGCCGCGCCGCGCCGCGTCGCACCGCGTCCTGTGCCGCATGCCGCACCGTACCGTGCCGCTAGAGATAGCAAATTAATTAATTCTCAACAAAGTTAATTAATTAATGTTATTATTGATAATTTATTAGCTTCTACATAAAGTTAAAATCTTAACATTGTAAGGCTTGCTCACAGAAACGCACTCGTCTTACGTTACATAGACACACCGTGGTACTTTATACGTGTACGCTTTTGGTACAGAGTCCCTCGAACCTGTGTTAACAGAATAAAACATGTATCCCACAGAGCAAGACAATTTAATCCAACGCTTTCAGTTTCGGTAGTCAAATTGATGTAACGAACCATAATCGTGATGTATTTCGATACCAAAACCATCTAGTTACAAAGAATTAACTAATTTTGATAAATACTAAACCTCTTCTATCCTACGCATTAAACGGAATATTTCCTTTTCCTGCCGCCCACCATGAACAAACTCAGTGTAATAACAAGAACAATGGACTGTATGAAAATCAAAACAAGTAATAAATAATGGAGCTTGGCTCTACTAATGTTAAAGCAGATTACTAGATAGCTTATGAACTAGTCTTAACAAACCAATAACATTGTAGTTTAAAACATAAATTCATAATAACTTATTAAAACATATTTAACCTTCAATAATAACAAACTAAAAGTGCATTCTGTTTCCTCTGTCATACAAAACACAATAAAATATCAAATAAACTTGACAACCTTCAAACTTTTAGTTCACAGAAATCTTTAACATGATGTATATTAATTATAAACTTATATGTTTAAAACATGTACCTATTATAAAAGCTTAAAACAAAACAAGAGTACAACTTATAATATTTGAAAGCATCTATGTATAAAATATGCCAATCCCGTAACAAAAGAAGTGTGAGTTAAAACATAAACAGACATTATAAATGTATTCTGCCTCGGGAAGCAACCGTAACTTTGAAGTTGGACGCTTGATTGTAGTGCCTTTACGACGAACAGTGACCACGCGCGTCACATGTATAAGTTAGTAACTGAGGATCGGCTAACTTAATGCTATGAATTCCTGGTCAACCTGAAGTTTAAACTTGTTATTAGGTGTAACTAAGATCAGTGAGCTTAATACATGCGCAGTAACTTTTATGGTGAAACGAGGGTCATGCAACGACTGTATATTTATTCTTAATACATGCGCAGTAACTTTTATGGTGAAACGATGGTCATGCAACAACTGTATATTTATTCTTCCGACACGTCTAGTGACAACGCCGCGCCGCCATGACTACCTCCTATACCAGCTATTATAGTTTTAGTTGCTATCTATTTCAAACGAAGTAACTGCGCTGCTGCTTCAGTTATGAAGGATGCTTGCAATCCTTGATCTAACAATACTCTCAAAATTTGAGAGGAGCCATCTTCTGGCTCAGCTTTTATGAGAGCTGTGGCTAAAAGGACCTGTCCCTTTGCATTTCCTGACGGAAAATGTGTTGCTATATTTGAAGTGACCTGCTATGAGGAATCTATACGGTTTTCATGTGCGGGTGTGGGTTCCATTAAGTAGCACTTGCTACACCAGGGTTCTTAGGATGCAATAAGGTGTGATTCTTTCGCTGGCAAATGCGACATTTTATGAACACTTGGCAAACTTTGGCTGTATGGTTGCTTCCTAGACAATTAAAACATACACCCAAAGACTGCACAATATCATGGTGCTGATCAATATCTACCTTAGAGAATGTTTGCAATTGTACAATTTATGATCCTCGGAACAATGCGGAGCAAGACAATTTAATGCAACGCTATCAGTTTGGGGAGTCAAATTGATGTAACGAAACCATAACCGTGATGTATTTCGATCCCAACACCATCTAGTTACAAAGAATTAACTAATTTAGATAAATACTAGACAATAAGCAATATAAAAAATAGGTAATCATTATCTGTATTGCGAGAAAGGTTCACTTTAAAATGTCCCCGATCGAACAAAATGAGCAAGTTTGAAAAATAACTTCTTTGAATCGTAGCGCGCGATGCAAAGGCTTCGTATATTGAAGTGAGTATATTATTAGTTGTCCCGAGTCGTGGGTCGGGTCGGGAGGTATGAACTCAAAAGGAGCGTTCAGACGACGCGACACGCGGCACGCGCCACTGATTTCATTTGCATAACAATGTGTTAGCTATCTGTTACCGCGCAATATTAGCTAGACGTTACCCGCACGACATGTCGTGAGTCAACCCGTTGTACATAAACACTATTTTATTTACAACAAAACATAAAATTTACATTCACGCTTTCAATAATATAAAGTTGCCATTAGGGTTGCCATACGTCCGTATTTTTTCGGAAAGGTCTGGAATTTTCAAAATCAAAATCAATTTTTTTTATTTCACATAAACCAATACAGGTGCTTATGAAAAGTCGAATATAGATGCACGGTTCCAATTAGTCGTTTCCTATGGAAAAGAGCCGGCAAGAAACTCCATGGTTACTCTTTTAAAAATAATATCTTTAACAATTACAGAGTACAATGATTTAGGATAGTGAGAGAACAAAGGAGTCCTGACCACAGACCAATGAGTAATGTAGTACACAAATTAACAAATAAAATAAAAACTATATGAATAACAGTAACTTACAAACTTATTGATGCAGGTCCACAAAGTTCTCACATTTACAAAAGTGAAAAGGAAGCTAAACTATATAAAACAATTGACATAATTAAATGTCATCAAAACTTAGCTAAAAAATAATTGTAAAATAAGATAAAGATATCTTGAGAGTAATGATACAAATAAAAAAATAAAAAATAAATAATCATAATTGAGGATAGTTAATAGACATACACATATGTTGTTAATGAGGTTCCAGGGAAGCCACATGTGCAAGAACTAATACCAAACATCCCTGTCGTCAACGTAGTCCTTAGTCTTGTAGTATGCTTTTTGAGTGAGGACACGTTTAATATGGGTTTTGAATTTTCCCTCGGTAAGATCTGTTACAGATTTCGGCAGCTTATTATAAAAACGTACGCCATTACCCAAAAATGACTTACTAGTTTTACTTAATCTAAATTTAGGTAAAACTGAGGATCCGGAATGAGGGGGGGGATCATAAAAAGTCTGGGATATCCAAAAATTTGAAAAATAAAACAGGCTAATAAAATAAAATTATGTATATGTATACAGGGTTACTGTTAATATGACGGCAATCCGTTAAGAGGATGTAGGAGATATCATCTGCAACCAAATGACCCCTATGACCCCTATGCAAATGTCAACCATTTTCGAATAATTTGACATCTTATATTATACTAGCTGTGTCCTCACGGCTCCGCCCGTAACCTGTTACTCAGTGATAATGTAGCTTTCTAACGTCAAAAGAATTTTTGTAATCGGTTCTGTGGTTTTTAAGTTTATTCGTTACATACAAAAATACAAATCTTTCCTCTTTATAATATTAGTATATATTATATTACATTTTATATTTGT
Organism: Amphipyra berbera; assembly: GCA_910594945.2. NCBI lineage: Eukaryota > Metazoa > Arthropoda > Insecta > Lepidoptera > Noctuidae > Amphipyra > Amphipyra berbera. The sequence continues at coordinate 22,593,746 of OU343123.1, read as the reverse complement.
CTTTTTCACAATAATTGCATTTTGTTTACTCAAGTTCTAATTTCTAGTACCTTATTGTATCTCGTTGCATAGCTGAGAAGTACCTAGTAGGTACCTACATGTTTTTGGAATATTCTGTCAATATAGTACCACTCTGTGTTTTTTTGCAGAAATCCACCATTTTAGTCATAATAAAACCTGCTCAAAATAATAATAATAATAATAATGATGTACTCCTTCGGCATACTGAAGTGGACTCAGACTGAATTAGATGCCCTGGATAGGAGAGTCCGGACTTTGCTGACCGCAAATCGGATGCATCACCCGCGATCATCAGTAATGAGGCTGTACATCCCGCGAAAGTGTGGGGGTCGAGGCTTATTAAATGCTAAGACCCTCCACAATCGTGAGGTGTGCAGCCTAAGGGAGTTTTTCCTCCATGCTGACGCGGGGATGCACCGAGATGTGGTCGCAGTAGATAAAGGACTCACCCCACTATCCTTGGCTAGAGAGAACTGGCGCAAGCCTGTAGTACTTAGTACTAATGACCGCAGGGAGATATGGCAGAGCAAGGAGCTACACGGACGCTTTTACCGGGCCCTCCATGGGCCCGACGTTGATTTCCTCGCGTCCGTGTCCTGGCTACGGTTCGGTGACCTATTTGGGGAAACCGAAGGTTTTGTCTGTGCGATTATGGACGAGGTTATCATGACGAATAACTACCGGAAGTATATTGTGAAGGACGGGACGGTTGACATATGTCGGGCATGCCACTGTCCCGGCGAGTCCCTCAGGCATATTATTTCCGGATGTTCTCGTCTTGCTAACGGCGAGTACTTGCATAGGCATAACCAAGTGGCCAGGATTATCCACCAGCAACTTGCTTTGAAGTATAACCTTGTGGAATCGGAGGTACCGTATTACAGGTATGTGCCCGACCCAGTTCTTGAAAATGGTCGTATCACGTTGTATTGGGATCGATCTATCATCACTGACAGGACTATTGTTGCCAATAAACCTGATATAGTGGTGATAGATCGATCAGAGCGCCGCACAATGATTGTTGATGTTACCATCCCGCATGATGGGAATCTCGTGAAAGCTGAGAAAGATAAACAAATCAAATATCTTGACTTAGCACACGAGGTTGTCAACATGTGGGATGTGGAATCGGCAACCATTGTGCCGATAGTCGTAACGGCCAATGGCCTAATGGCCAAGAGCCTCGACAAACATCTCATGAGGCTCTCGTTGGGTGGCTGGATCAAGGGCCTGATACAGAAAGCAGTCCTCCTCGATACGGCGCGTATTGTGAGGAGGTTCCTGTCTCTGGAGCCCTAACTGCCGGTAGCCTGGACCCTGCTCCCGCTGCCGGTGGACCCCTATTTTTTATATTTTTAAATATGTATTTTGTTTTCTTTTTATATGTATTTAAAAATGTAAATAATATGATACAGTGTGAATAAAGGAGATAATAATAAATAATAATAAATCATTTATTTATACAATGGGCACATTTACAATAAATACATTAACAATTAAAATACAGCACGGTTGCTTATTTGCCTGAACTAGGTTAAACCTGTGCTTCAGGCTAGAAAGTGCCTAAATATTTAATGTAATAAATTAACAATGAGTATAAAGTAAAAGCTTAATTAAAACTTAGGTAACAAAAATAAAAATAACATAGCATGTTAATAGTACTATTTGCAGACAACAAGTAGTTCTTCTGTCTTTGCATAATCTATGGTTACTAAATAATCAAGTATATTTTTTTTACAGCTAAAGTAATTTAATTGATAGATACTTAGTTTTCTATTTAATCTATTGTACAGAAATGGACCTAAGAATGTAAAAAATCGTTTTACAAAGACATGTTTTGAGGTTGCAATCGATATGCATATTATATCTTTCCGTCTTTTGTTAGTATTTTCAGCATTGTAGGTAAGCATAGTGTGCTGTTTTAATACTAAGTGCATAATGAAAAGCTGGCGAACTGTCAAGACTTTGCAGGATTTATATAGCAGATCTGTGGGAAAGATGAAGGGATGGAAGTTTGCTACCTTTAAAATTGCTCTCTGAGCTCTTTCAAGAGGAAGCAAATTAGTCTTTGGAGCGCCACCCCAAGAAGTGATACAGTATTGAATTATAGATTGACATAGGGCCAAATAAACCTGTGTGATTAATTTTGAATCTGCTAATGTTCGTAATTTTTTAAAAACGTATATTAGTTTGCGCACTCTTTTAACTAGGCTTTCAATATGTTTTTTAAAAGAGAGTGTGTCGTCCATTATTACTCCGAGGTATTTTATGCTGCTCGTTTTGAGGATAAAAGGACAATTACACATGTTGACTGTACAGTTTCCACATTGATGGGCATAAAGATGAGGGTTAGTAATGCTAAGTGGAGGCTTGCGCATGGAGAATTGAATGTATTTTGTCTTGTCAGCATTTAATGTTAGTAAATTGCTTTGAAGCCAATTTGTCACAGTATTAAAACCTAGTTGAGGGATTTCAAACAGTTCGCTACTAGTTTTAGAGGAAAATATTAACGCCGTGTCGTCGGCATATGATATAATTTTTCCGCCTTTAATATTTAGATTACACAAGTCGTTAATATAAACCAGGAACAGCGTGGGGCCCAGAATACTCCCCAGAGGAACACCAAAACCAGTATTTTTCTGCTCATCGCTCGTTATATTATCTATTCTAACACATTGGTACCGGCCATCTAAATAGTTAGCAAATAGTTTCAGCTGCGTTCTCCTTATTCCTATGGTCTCTAATTTATTTAGCAGAACAGAAACAGACACCGTGTCGAAGGCCTTGGCTAAATCAAGGAAGACTCCCAGGGTCTGGTTACCTTTGCCGAGTTCTTCTGAAATACAATCAGTCAGGCTATGCACCGCATCGGCTGTCGATAGTTTGGCTCTAAAACCAAATTGTGCAGGAGATAATAAGTTGTTTTTTTCTAGGTAATTAACTAGTCTACTGTTTATTATTTTCTCTAGTATTTTTGAAATTGATGGGAGTAAGGATATTGGCCTATAATTATTTACTACGTCCTTACTTCCAGATTTAAAGATAGGGATTACAACAGCCTTTTTCAGACAACTAGGGAAAATTCCTTCGGAAAGACAGATTCGAAATATATGCGTTAAGGGAGGTACCAAAATATGCTTAAACAGTTTAAGTATCTTATTGCTTATATTATCCCATCCGGCCGCACAGTCATCTTTTAGCCCAGAAATGATTCGGGTTATTTCATCTTCATCAGTGTCTAGCATAGCAAAAGATTTCGGGTTACAGCTATTTCTTGATTTATGGAAAATTGTAACTTATGAAAATTGTAACCATTTGTAGCTCTGATTTAAAAACCATTAAAGATAATTGTTATTTTGTGGCTGATTATGATGTATTGAATGTTAGCATACAGATAATAATAATAAAAAATATATTTCATTATTATTGACATTTGCATAGGGGTAATTTGGTGGCAAATGATCACTCCTACATCCTCTTAACAGATTGCCGTCGTATTACCCTGTACCTATATAAAATAAAGCCGTGTTAGTTACACCATTATATAACTCAAGAACGGCTGGACGGATTTTTATGATCTTTGATTTGGTGGATTTGTCTCCGCCCCGAATAGCAAAAAAACTATTAAAACACTGGAAAATTTCACGAAAAAAATGAAGATAATTCATTTTCTCATACATTTTGTATGGAACGGCGTTCTTGATAATATCTCGAGAAAGGATAGGGTAGGATGGTAGGGTAGGTAGGAGGGTAGGTAAGAACTGTAGATAGGTAGATACGTAGGTAGGTAGATAGGTGCGCCATTGATACTTAGTGCCACCCGTGCGAAGCCGTGCCGGGTAAAGCTGAAGAAAAGTCCGGAACTTTCTTGAAATGTTCAAATTCAAATCAATGTATTTGCGAAATATGGGTAACATTACATTAGATGTTAAAATATAAAAAATATATAATATTGTGACGGGTGGTGGCTGACTGGCAGGGGTCTGGACCTATAAAAGGTCGGGCACACGGCAGATCGGCCCTCTCGCGCCGCTGCAGTTGCCCAGTTAAGTGCCACACCTGCTGAAGAAGACCTGGACTCCTCGCCTTGTACGAACCACGCCCTGTTGTTCTCTTTGTACTCTTTGTAAATTCTTAATTAAATATAGCGTACGGTTACAAGTGTTATTCTTTATCCTCCTGTATGTACACGCCTGCTAAACTTTATGTGCACATGCTAGTCGAGGGTTGACTTCTAAAGTCACCCTAAAGTGTTACAATATCACCATAGAAATGTCCGAAGTTTTCTCCGGAAAACTATTTAATTGATCTGAGAACCCTAGTTGCAATGCAGTGGATACACCCGAAAATGGCAAAGGTAGGTATTGTTTAGTGCAGCAGGACACTTGCGCGAAAGACATTTGTGCGAATCCACTTGCACGAAAGGCCATATGTGCGAAAGACATTTGTGCGCATTGTCATTTGAGCACATCATCATTTGCGCGAAAGGCCAATTAAGAGCGAGCGAAGCGAGGTCGGCACCCTGTGAACCCCGACTCTGTTGATTTAGGTTCGAAATGTTTATTTATTTATCACATGACATGTTTCCTTTGTCATTACAGATAATAAATCGAATGCGACAAAGTAACTTAAAATATACTTAATTATACCTTACATGCTACACAGTACGTGGCCCTTGTGAACTCACCCAGTGTACAGGTGAATATATCTATGGCATCCGCCACCATGTTGAAAGTGCGCAGTGCACAAGTCAGCGGTGCGCGCCCCAGCACGCGTCCCCGGGGGTTTAGTTCGCCCGCTTAGCTCGCTCACCAGCCCCGTCATCTTCTTCGAGTTGTTTTTCTTATTACCATACCACTCAGAAATAGGAGCCCCTTACAGCGTGGTTCCGTCAACTTGGTCGAAGGAACTGGCTTGATAATGACGACTTATATAATTGTATTACATATAATTGTACTTACATATAATTGTATTCATTCGGACATACATTTTTACCATTCGCGCATTTCGTCTAAACTGTCTTTTCACGTTAATGGACGCGCGTAAATGTCTTTCGTGCAAGTGTACCAGATCCTTAGCGTAGTAACCTCGTCTACCTTTCATATGTTTTAAAGCCACCCAAGGCACTCCCTAAAGTACTGCACATGCGTTGTTTTGCGCGCATGGATGTTGATAGACTGCGCCAGGATTCGTCGGAACTCAACTGGGAACACCTTATAGAGGCAACGACTGTTGATGACAAATTGTGTATTTTTAATCGGACTGTCGTTGCGCTCTTTGACTCCCACGCTCCTGTTAAGAAGGTGAAGCTTAAACGTCCGCCTGCTCCATGGATGACGAGAGGGGTTCGAATGGCGATGAGGCGTAGGGATCGGGCATTTCGCAAATTTAAAAAGGGTCGGCTTGATGAAAACTGGATTTTTTACAAGGTAGCGAGGAATCGGTGTAATCAAGTGATACGCAACGCTAAACGCTGCCATATTCTCGAAAATATAACGTCTTCTTCTCCTGCTGATATCTGGAAGTTCCTTGGTACTCTGGGTATCGGTAAACAGCGTCATGTAGATTTCCCTAAGACTATTGCCTTAGATGATATCAACCGTCATTTCACTACCACCTGTCATTTGGATCGCCAAGTGTTGTCTCAGACGGTCGGTTTCATTGCAGGCTTAGCAAGACCTAATATTGATCCCTTTAAGTTTTCTCCAGCCACTGAGGATGAAATTAAAAAGATTATCCTGTCCATCAAATCCAAGGCTGTGGGCTGCGATGACATTAGTCGTTTTATGGTCAATCTTCGACTTCCTACTTCCTGCCATTACCTATATTATTAACTTTTTTTGGATTCTGGGGTATTCCCATCCCTGTGGCGTAAAGCTTATGTCCGTCCTCTTCCTAAAATTTCAAATCCCTGCCTTCCTAGTCATTTCCGGCCCATTTCAATTCTCCTATTTCTGTCAAAAGTACTTGAGGCCTGTGTTCATAAGCAGTTTTCGGGGTATGTTCACCGTAAAAACCTCGTGAGTTCTTTGCAGTCTGGATTTAGGCCTGGACACAGTACAACATCTGCCCTCCTTAAAGTGACTGGTGACGTTAGGAAAGCGTGGAGAATACCAAGGTTACTGTTTTGGTATTAATTGACTTCTCCAACGCCTTTAACGCTGTCAGTCATGATATTCTCCTCTCTATGCTCTCGCATCTAAAAGTTTCATCTGAGGCGCTGGAATGGTTCTCTTCCTATCTTCGGGGACGTCAGCAGTCGGTTCACGTTGATGAGAGTTCGTCGAGTTGGCGTGATCTTGGTGCTGGTGTTCCTCAAGGCGGCATTCTCTCTCCATTATTGTTTTCTATTTTTATTAATTTTATTACTCCCTTTCTTCAGTGTGCGTATCATTTGTATGCTGACGACCTTCAGCTGTATACTGCATCCCAAGTGGATAACTTGTCAGTTGCCATTCAGGATGTAAACCGGGATCTGGATGCCATCAACAATTGGTCTGAAAGATTTGGTCTGTAAACCCCACAAAATGCCAGGCCGTTGTAATAGGAAGTTCACGCATGATGAGCAGAGTGGCGGTTTTAACCCTTCCTCCTATAGTTCTGAATAGTACCGTCATCCCAATTAGCCCTTGTGTGAAAGATCTCGGTTTACATCTTGATTCTACGCTTAGCTGGCAGAGTCAGGTTACCAGTGTTTGTCGGAAAGTCAACGGTACCTTGCGTTCCTTATATCGTCTGAGGAACTTTTTGCCTGCTAAGACGAAAACAATGCTTGTGCAGACTTTAATCTTTCCTATAATTGATTATGGTGATGTGTGCTACTTTGACTTGAATGCGGTCTTGTTGGATAAGCTGGATAGGGTGCTAAATAATTGTATTCGGTACATTTTTAATTTGCGCAAATATGATCACGTATCTCGCTTCAGGGCAGAGCTGAAGTGGTAAACCATTCGTCAGAGAAGAAATTTGCGTGCGTTGACCACGCTTTTTTCCCTTCTCAATTCTCCTTCTCCTCCCTCTTACCTTATTTCTCATTTTCAATATCTTTGTTCTACTCATGCTAGGAGTTTACGTTCTTTTAATAATCTTCTACGTAACTGTCCTTCCCATACTTCTGATTTCATTCATTCTTTCACATTCAGGCTATACTTCTTTGGAATGCGCTCCCTCTTGATATCAGGACAGCCACTAGTCGGTATGCTTTTAAGCGAAAATTGCGGAGTTATTTTTCAGAACAAATAGTAAGAGTTGTCTCTTAATCCCCCTTTCTATTCTTTTCATAAGGTATATATTTTATATGTATATATATTATGTATTTATTTTATATGTATATATATATTATGTAGGTATGTGTTATATGTATAGGATTTTATATAGTAAATTATACATTTATAAGTATGGAGAATTTTAATTATTTTGTACCTACTTGTGTACATTTATAGTTTTATTTACGCCTTGAGTTCTTTTTTTTATTTTTTTAACCTCAAATTTTTCTTATTTTATTCTTGAACAATAATTTGCACCTGCCATGTTATCTCTTCACCACCTTTGGTTGACTGGTAGAGAATGCCCAAGGCATTAAGTCCGCCTTTGTACTTTTTTTTGTTGCATAAAGTTTAAATAAATAAATAAATAAGTAACTCATTTATTCAATATAACTCTACTATAATTACTTAGTTCTTTTTGTACGTAAATGTTACAAAAGACAGCCCCCAAAGACGAGCCCCTTCACCGCTTCCTACTGTTTAGTTGTAAACACGTTTGGTGCAGTGGCTAAGCGATTGGCTTCTGCGCTGCGGGTCGTGGGTTCGATTCCCGCACGGAACAAATATTTTTATGGCCTAAGATAGTTGTTCCGGGTCTGGGTGTTTGTGCATGTGATGATGTGTGTCTGTAAACGCACCCACGATACAGGAGAAATCCTAGTGAAGGGCATCGTTTTTAAAAAAAAATAAAAAAATGGCGCAACAAACTTAAACAGAATTTTTAATATTGAATTAGGTCCGGCCGGAGGCACCTACCGACAGACTCGAATAGGACGGTTTCAATCCATGACAATAACTATCTAATGAAAACAAATACCTAATAATTCTGTTAGCGTTGCCTGAACCTTGCACTCTGTAATTAACTAATCGCCCTTTTCCTAACAGCCTTCTTTTATACAAGTACTTCACGCCAAGCCACATATTTATTCTTAGGATAATATTGTGATAAGTCTCTAATTTTTCCATAAAAATATAGCTCTCTGATAATAATAATAATATAATCTATAATCTCTTACGACAATCAGCCATCCGGCTGAAAATTAATGTTAATCCTGCTCCGGTCGACATATATTAATTATGAAATTGTCAACAAGAAACAAAAAGAAATTGCAATTAATTAAAAATTCGGTCCACTTTGTTTTCATTATCCGCTGCGAGACGGCCGCGGTGTAGTGTTGGCTAATACAAAACAGCTTTGTGAACCTCCTCTCAACAAACATTATGATTTTTTTATAATTTCCCTAAAATGTTAAATGTGGAAATGAAAAAACTCGTAAATTGGACCGGCCGGTGCACGACAAGGCCGGCGCGGCACGGGCGGCCCGCGTGGCCCGCATGGCCCGAGTGGCCCGAGTGGCCCGACCCACGCCACACTGAAGTAAAATTGTTGTTACGATTTTCGGGATGTATTACATCTCGTGTAGCTTTATGAGTATTTATTTTCTGCGTAAGAAAAATAGTCAACGTAATAAACAACGTAAAAAAAAATGTTTTCTCAAGATAGTACCTATAGGACGGATAACGTTATTAATTGTCGCTATTAGATTTTTAGTCTCTTCGGCATGGTCGTAGTTTACACATAAGTCTCCCATTAATCGCGATTAGTAGTAATATTAGTAATTTGCAATCGCTGAACAAAGTTTACGTATAAACTCAACAGTTCCACCCGCGGACCGCGGCACCCTCTTCACGAGACCGAGGCCATCCCTCACCAACAATTACTGAGCTTTTCGCTTGAAATATTGCTATAAGTAAATAATAATAATAAATCTTTATTTCAGACCAAACATGTAGGAACAGTCCATATTTTAATATTAGTACAAAACAAAACCTTAACCTAATGTTAGTAAACATATACTAACTACTGACTACTGGCGCTAAGCTGTCACTGTTTACGTGTGCAGTCGTATCCAGTTACCCAGCATCGGACAGTCCCACCTATCACATAATGCACTCAGGATGCTGTGGGAGCTGGCGCGCATTCGGCCGTCGTCGGCACACCGCTTACGAATGATGGTATGGAAACCATCAACCCTCGCCTCGGCAAACATCCGCCAAGCGGTGCAATAGCGCGGCAGCCTCATCAACATCCTGAAAGCATTATTGTATTGAACACGCACGACGCTGTATGCCTTATGCGTGTATGTGACCTACAGACTGCAGGTGTAAAATGACTCGCAGTAAGCTCTTAAGAGAGTAATTTTGACTTGTGTGCTACACCGTGCAAATGTGCGGATCAGCATATAACATCGCACAGCCAACGCCCAACGTCCTCTCCAGGTCTAGATTGTCCTTCAGGTGATCAATAATAATAATATTAAAGGTGTACGTCTCAACTGAGACAACCTCAAAAGTTAACAAATAAATATATTTGAAACAAGATTTTGAATATCATTTTGCGCTGTGGAAACAGTTTAATAAAACGGGTCACAGATAATGGACAACTATTGAATGTGTCGTTGAAACGGAACAATGCTTGATATGGACATTTACAACTGCACATTTACGTCTGCCCCGTATCCGTATCAGATATTTAGTAAAAATGGAGCACTCACGTGAGTGTCCGGCCGGCTCGGGCCGGCCGGCGCCGCACGTCTCCGGGCCGTTCATTAATAACCCCGAACGTTCACGTTCACCAGAGTTTATTAGTAGTAATTGACGGACATAAGTCTTGCACGGCATGCGTAAACACAGCCGGAGCGCAAACAGCCCGGAGGCGAGAACTTCCGAATTGTTCACATAAATAATTATATTTTCGCTTCATTTGACATCCGACAACGTTAAACCCGTTCCGAGTTGGAGAGCTCCGAGGTTTCGCAATCTGGACGAGGAAGATGGACTGACACGTGGCGTGCGGAGGGAAATGGCTCGTGCCCTCGTTTATCGTATGAGTGGCCCGTCGAGCGTCGAGCGCGAACGTCGGGAAGACATTTGGAGTAGGCGGGTATATTTACGTAATCCCGCGGGCGCCTGCGGCGGGTAATAAATCATGCAGGCCATAAGGTGGCGAGTCAGCGCGCCCTCTGCCGGCCAGACCTGCCCGTATTGATTTACAAGTAATGTTTTCCAAGCTGCTTCCACTATTTATTTATTTATTTAAGCCTTTATTATTCCATAACTTAAACTTAATAACATAAAAAGAAAATTAAATGGTTTTAACATATTTGTTGATTGATTTTAAGCCATAGCCTCATCTTGTATACCTATATGCTTCCACTAGACTCTATACGAATCGAACTGGGTTTAAAATAAATTAATAGTATAAAACATTTTTAAAAACAACCTTTTATGTAAATCCTCTAAAGAGATGAAAATAAACTTTAAATTAAATCAAACCAATCAATTTATTACATTATTCAATTTATATGATACTAGCTGTGTCCTCACGGCTCCGCCTTTAGCCTATGTTACTCAGTGATAATGTAGCTTTCTAACGACAAAAGAATTTTTGAATTCGGTCCAGTAGTTTTTAAGTTTATTCGTTACATACAAAAATACAAACCTTTCCTCTTTATAATATTAGTATAGATAAAAGCTTGTCGCGAGATTTAACTACCTGTGTAAAATTTTATGAAATAATACTTATGTTTTTTCTTATAATAACTTGTGTCAAGATCAAGTTACAAATAATATTCTCGTTTATTTACAAGAACTTCTATTCCGGCAGCAGTCTCGATCTCTCCAGACCGCAGCCAGCGCCCTCGACGTTTGGTTCCGCAAATGGAGAATCGAAGTGAATCCCGAAAAGAGAGCAGCCGTTCTTTTCGAGAAACGCGGCGATAATCACACTCATTAAGTAAACAGATCCCTTGGGAACTGAGCGCCAAATACCTGGGGATGATGCTAGATCACAATCTTAATTTCCGAAACCACATCAAAACGGTGCGACCTCGCGCTGATGTCGTTGTAGGTCTCCATCCCATGCTTAGGGCGCACAGCAAATTATCACTTAGAAATAAGCTCGAGACTTTACGTGTCGTGCATCCGCCCCATTCTGACTTACGCTAGCGTCGTGTTCGCACACGTTAAGCCCTCCCGGTTCAAATCATTCCGAACCCTCCACAACCGTGTCATGCGCAGGTCCGCAGCCGCCCCGTGGTATGTGCGTAACGAACAGCTCCATCTCAATCTTAAAATGCCGACCATCAGGCAATACCTCAAACGCATTTCCAATCGTTATTTCGATACTGCCCCGCGGCACCGCAACCCTCTAGTGGCCGCAGCGGCCGATTATAGACCCTCACTCATTAGTTCACTACACTGTCCCAGGCTTACACTATCAGAACCCGGCGTCGATATTACCCTCCTCCAGGAGGCGAGCAAATCGACCAACATAATACACAACGCCCGCCGCCGCGACCGCCCGGCATACCGTCCTCGCCGGCGAGGCCCGTCGCGATTTTCCCACCCAGGAGCGTAGCTACCGCCGTATCTGCCATATCAATTATACGGGGCCCCCGGGCCACGGGGGGACCCCAACGTGCGTAAGCAAAAATTAATAAAAACTGTCAGACCTGTCACTAATGTCCACAGAGGCAGAAACTTTAGAAAAACTAAAGTCAGCATCAGCTATAAATAATGATTTAATAAATCAGTTTGCCCAAAAAAGGCTAGTAGAGTGTATATTTAATTTTAATTGTTTGTAAAAATTTTGGAAAAGTGACAGATAGATAATTATGATGAATAAATATTTCTTTTAATTTTATGCAAACCTTTTTTTCTTTTGTGAGAAATCTTTACCCTTCTTAAGGGCCCCCAAACAATTTTTTATACGGGGCTCCGCCAAGGCACGCTACGCCACTGGTTCCACCACCGCCGTTCTCGATCCACCGTGCTCACCCGCTGCCACCGCGGAGCCGGTCGTCCCTTCCGACTCCGCAGTTACACCGATAATTCAGCCCTCATCAAGCTGTCTCCCTCCCAGTCCTCCCGTCAGCAACGCCCTAAGCCGACGTCCGAGTGCCATTAGGGATCGCCCGTAGTGCTGTTGTTGCTAGTAGTCATGATGTTAGTAGTCAGCTTAGGTTAAGTATTTTACTCATCCTCATTGGTTGGAGACTCTCAGGTCTCACCAATAACTGACCAGTTACGTAGAAACGGTCGAAAAGACCACCTATAGGCAATCCAAAAGAAAAGTAATTGAAAGTATGTAGGTAGATTAAATCAAAACAAGTCTAATTGTAATGCATTATTTTTGTACGCCTTTAATTAACTGATCATAGCGCAAAAAAAAACTATCAATCTGACCAACCATTGTACCTACCTATATTTCACAAATAAACATTTCTGATTTTGAAACCCATTCAACAAGTACACAAAGATTATTGTCACATAACTAGAAGCGGACTTGACTGATTTGACGTTGTATTGTTGATCGCAGGGTTTGACAATGTAAAGTTTTCAGTATAGTAGGTACTGAACAAACACTTCGCAAATGTCAATCAAACATATCATTATATTAGTAGAACTCAATATCATTCAACCATATAATTCATGCTTCATGGCAGTCACATTATGAAACATGGCAGCGATAGAGAGCTTGTACTCCCACGCGCCGCGCACACTACAATCATAAAGCCATGGATTCACTAGGCTAGGGGATAAAATGTTTCCCAACATGACGCGCAACAATAAGTCTACGAGACGTTGCAACGTTGTGCAGCATTTCTAAGTGACGCGGGACTTGTTGCAAGCCGTCGCATCGACAGCGGGCGCAGGTATGTGCGAGCGAATTGTTCCGCGACATTGTCCCCGGGACATTTTACATGAATGTCCCGCGTCAAATCCCGCGGCATGTTGCTCCATTTTTTCTTTAGTGAATCCAAGGCTTAATTACGGAGTCAGAAACACTGCAGTAATGCGCGATCACTTGCGACCCACTCCATCCATAACTGTCGCTGTTTTGCAACTCACTCATGTCACGCTCAGCAACAAGTTCACCGACTTATTCGTGAAGCTAGTCGAGAACTTCCGTTACTTTACTTGCAAATTAATTCCTTTAAAAAATCTCCAATTTCTTTGTAAAAAATGCTGAATATTTTGACATTGTATCCTAGAAATCAGAACGTCGATTGATAAAAGGAATGATTGTATTGAGATTGACACTACAAGTCACTCTGCGGTAGTTAACTTTATTGGTAGTCCACATTTCTTCACATGTGTTATATGACGAACAAGACGTCACAATCGTGACCTCTGGGCTCTGAGACTCTTGGAATAATGTCTCACGCATATTAGCTACGTTTCCAGCGATATAATAAATATTAAAAATTAAAAAAAAATATATATATAATATTTAAAATTGTTCGGTAATGTAGGATGACATAATGTGTGAGCAGTAATCTGTGTGGCGCGTGTGTCGCGTCCTCGCCACACATTCGCAGCCGGACGCCTGTTGCTCGCTCACTACGTCACTTCATCTTTGTCAATCTGTGTGGCGCGTGTGTCGCGTCCTCGCCACACATTCGCAGCCGGACGCCTGTTGCTCGCTCACTACGTCACTTCATCTTTGTCAATCTGTGTGGCGCGTGTGTCGCGTCCTCGCCACACATTCGCAGCCGGACGCCTGTTGCTCGCTCACTACGTCACTTCATCTTTGTCAATCTGTGTGGCGCGTGTGTCGCGTCCTCGCCACACATTCGCAGCCGGACGCCTGTTGCTCGCTCACTACGTCACTTCATCTTTGTCAATCTGTGTGGCGCGTGTGTCGCGTCCTCGCCACACATTCGCAGCCGGACGCCTGTTGCTCGCTCACTACGTCACTTCATCTTTGTCAATCTGTGTGGCGCGTGTGTCGCGTCCTCGCCACACATTCGCAGCCGGACGCCTGTTGCTCGCTCACTACGTCACTTCATCTTTGTCAATCTGTGTGGCGCGTGTGTCGCGTCCTCGCCACACATTCGCAGCCGGACGCCTGTTGCTCGCTCACTACGTCACTTCATCTTTGTCAATCTGTGTGGCGCGTGTGTCGCGTCCTCGCCACACATTCGCAGCCGGACGCCTGTTGCTCGCTCACTACGTCACTTCATCTTTGTCAATCTGTGTGGCGCGTGTGTCGCGTCCTCGCCACACATTCGCAGCCGGACGCCTGTTGCTCGCTCACTACGTCACTTCATCTTTGTCAATCTGTGTGGCGCGTGTGTCGCGTCCTCGCCACACATTCGCAGCCGGACGCCTGTTACTCGCTCACTACGTCACTTCATCTTTGTCAATCTGTGTGGCGCGTGTGTCGCGTCCTCGCCACACATTCGCAGCCGGACGCCTGTTGCTCGCTCACTACGTCACTTCATCTTTGTCAATCTGTGTGGCGCGTGTGTCGCGTCCTCGCCACACATTCGCAGCCGGACGCCTGTTACTCGCTCACTACGTCACTTCATCTTTGTCAATCTGTGTGGCGCGTGTGTCGCGTCCTCGCCACACATTCGCAGCCGGACGCCTGTTGCTCGCTCACTACGTCACTTCATCTTTGTCAATCTGTGTGGCGCGTGTGTCGCGTCCTCGCCACACATTCGCAGCCGGACGCCTGTTGCTCGCTCACTACGTCACTTCATCTTTGTCAATCTGTGTGGCGCGTGTGTCGCGTCCTCGCCACACATTCGCAGCCGGACGCCTGTTACTCGCTCACTACGTCACTTCATCTTTGTCAATCTGTGTGGCGCGTGTGTCGCGTCCTCGCCACACATTCGCAGCCGGACGCCTGTTACTCGCTCACTACGTCACTTCATCTTTGTCAATCTGTGTGGCGCGTGTGTCGCGTCCTCGCCACACATTCGCAGCCGGACGCCTGTTGCTCACTCACTACGTCACTTCATCTTTGTCAATCTGTGTGGCGCGTGTGTCGCGTCCTCGCCACACATTCGCAGCCGGACGCCTGTTGCTCGCTCACTACGTCACTTCATCTTTGTCAATCTGTGTGGCGCGTGTGTCGCGTCCTCGCCACACATTCGCAGCCGGACGCCTGTTACTCGCTCACTACGTCACTTCATCTTTGTCAATCTGTGTGGCGCGTGTGTCGCGTCCTCGCCACACATTCGCAGCCGGACGCCTGTTGCTCGCTCACTACGTCACTTCATCTTTGTCAATCTGTGTGGCGCGTGTGTCGCGTCCTCGCCACACATTCGCAGCCGGACGCCTGTTACTCGCTCACTACGTCACTTCATCTTTGTCAATCTGTGTGGCGCGTGTGTCGCGTCCTCGCCACACATTCGCAGCCGGACGCCTGTTGCTCGCTCACTACGTCACTTCATCTTTGTCAATCTGTGTGGCGCGTGTGTCGCGTCCTCGCCACACATTCGCAGCCGGACGCCTGTTGCTCGCTCACTACATCACTTCATCTTTGTCAATCTGTGTGGCGCGTGTGTCGCGTCCTCGCCACACATTCGCAGCCGGACGCCTGTTGCTCGCTCACTACGTCACTTCATCTTTGTCAATCTGTGTGGCGCGTGTGTCGCGTCCTCGCCACACATTCGCAGCCGGACGCCTGTTGCTCGCTCACTACGTCACTTCATCTTTGTCAATCTGTGTGGCGCGTGTGTCGCGTCCTCGCCACACATTCGCAGCCGGACGCCTGTTGCTCGCTCACTACGTCACTTCATCTTTGTCAATCTGTGTGGCGCGTGTGTCGCGTCCTCGCCACACATTCGCAGCCGGACGCCTGTTGCTCGCTCACTACGTCACTTCATCTTTGTCAATCTGTGTGGCGCGTGTGTCGCGTCCTCGCCACACATTCGCAGCCGGACGCCTGTTGCTCGCTCACTACGTCACTTCATCTTTGTCAATCTGTGTGGCGCGTGTGTCGCGTCCTCGCCACACATTCGCAGCCGGACGCCTGTTGCTCGCTCACTACGTCACTTCATCTTTGTCAATCTGTGTGGCGCGTGTGTCGCGTCCTCGCCACACATTCGCAGCCGGACGCCTGTTGCTCGCTCACTACGTCACTTCATCTTTGTCAATCTGTGTGGCGCGTGTGTCGCGTCCTCGCCACACATTCGCAGCCGGACGCCTGTTACTCGCTCACTACGTCACTTCATCTTTGTCAATCTGTGTGGCGCGTGTGTCGCGTCCTCGCCACACATTCGCAGCCGGACGCCTGTTGCTCGCTCACTACGTCACTTCATCTTTGTCAATCTGTGTGGCGCGTGTGTCGCGTCCTCGCCACACATTCGCAGCCGGACGCCTGTTGCTCGCTCACTACGTCACTTCATCTTTGTCAATCTGTGTGGCGCGTGTGTCGCGTCCTCGCCACACATTCGCAGCCGGACGCCTGTTGCTCGCTCACTACGTCACTTCATCTTTGTCAATCTGTGTGGCGCGTGTGTCGCGTCCTCGCCACACATTCGCAGCCGGACGCCTGTTGCTCGCTCACTACGTCACTTCATCTTTGTCAATCTGTGTGGCGCGTGTGTCGCGTCCTCGCCACACATTCGCAGCCGGACGCCTGTTGCTCGCTCACTACGTCACTTCATCTTTGTCAATCTGTGTGGCGCGTGTGTCGCGTCCTCGCCACACATTCGCAGCCGGACGCCTGTTGCTCGCTCACTACGTCACTTCATCTTTGTCAATCTGTGTGGCGCGTGTGTCGCGTCCTCGCCACACATTCGCAGCCGGACGCCTGTTGCTCGCTCACTACGTCACTTCATCTTTGTCAATCTGTGTGGCGCGTGTGTCGCGTCCTCGCCACACATTCGCAGCCGGACGCCTGTTGCTCGCTCACTACGTCACTTCATCTTTGTCAATCTGTGTGGCGCGTGTGTCGCGTCCTCGCCACACATTCGCAGCCGGACGCCTGTTGCTCGCTCACTACGTCACTTCATCTTTGTCAATCTGTGTGGCGCGTGTGTCGCGTCCTCGCCACACATTCGCAGCCGGACGCCTGTTGCTCGCTCACTACGTCACTTCATCTTTGTCAATCTGTGTGGCGCGTGTGTCGCGTCCTCGCCACACATTCGCAGCCGGACGCCTGTTGCTCGCTCACTACGTCACTTCATCTTTGTCAATCTGTGTGGCGCGTGTGTCGCGTCCTCGCCACACATTCGCAGCCGGACGCCTGTTGCTCGCTCACTACGTCACTTCATCTTTGTCAATCTGTGTGGCGCGTGTGTCGCGTCCTCGCCACACATTCGCAGCCGGACGCCTGTTGCTCGCTCACTACGTCACTTCATCTTTGTCAATCTGTGTGGCGCGTGTGTCGCGTCCTCGCCACACATTCGCAGCCGGACGCCTGTTGCTCGCTCACTACGTCACTTCATCTTTGTCAATCTGTGTGGCGCGTGTGTCGCGTCCTCGCCACACATTCGCAGCCGGACGCCTGTTGCTCGCTCACTACGTCACTTCATCTTTGTCAATCTGTGTGGCGCGTGTGTCGCGTCCTCGCCACACATTCGCAGCCGGACGCCTGTTGCTCGCTCACTACGTCACTTCATCTTTGTCAATCTGTGTGGCGCGTGTGTCGCGTCCTCGCCACACATTCGCAGCCGGACGCCTGTTGCTCGCTCACTACGTCACTTCATCTTTGTCAATCTGTGTGGCGCGTGTGTCGCGTCCTCGCCACACATTCGCAGCCGGACGCCTGTTGCTCGCTCACTACGTCACTTCATCTTTGTCAATCTGTGTGGCGCGTGTGTCGCGTCCTCGCCACACATTCGCAGCCGGACGCCTGTTGCTCGCTCACTACGTCACTTCATCTTTGTCAATCTGTGTGGCGCGTGTGTCGCGTCCTCGCCACACATTCGCAGCCGGACGCCTGTTGCTCGCTCACTACGTCACTTCATCTTTGTCAATCTGTGTGGCGCGTGTGTCGCGTCCTCGCCACACATTCGCAGCCGGACGCCTGTTGCTCGCTCACTACGTCACTTCATCTTTGTCAATCTGTGTGGCGCGTGTGTCGCGTCCTCGCCACACATTCACAACCGGACGCCTGTTGCTCGCTCACTACGTCACTTCACCTTTCTTGCTTTCGACATATTTCTGTCGTCGCTTTGCTCCCAAGATTCCTGTTTTAGTATTCCGCTCTACAACGTAGAAACGGAATTCTTAATTAATGACGTAAACAGCTGCTATTTGCCAAGTTTTGTGTTTCCAAACAATACGACTATTAGTACTATAGATTTAAAATAATAACCTTTGATGTTGGCGAAGAACTACCGGTCACGGAGGGCTTCAGTTTCAAAGTCATTAATCACTTGTTACAACAACACGTTGCAGTCATCAACATCTGGTCTTCAGGGCCACATTTCAATTAATGTGCCGTCGTAGTACAAACGCATTCGGTTCGTGCGTGATACGTCGCCGATGTAATTAGTAGCATCCCAAATGGAACAGATATATTTTTAGAAAACCAAAGTTAATCGGTTAACGGGTGCAGTTATAGCGCACACGCCGGTTGAAAATTGAACTAATTGTGGAAGTGTAAAGCGAACGTTCCGGTCCGAGACTGGGACACGGACCGCGGGACGGACACGGGACGCGGGCCGTAATATAACACAGCTATTATTAGATTTATAATTTGTGGCGTGCAGCACTAGGTCGCGGTCACCGGGACATCGGTTTAATGGCATTCATGTTCACGGCAAGTATGTCCTATTGTTAGAGCTTGATTTGTGGCATTTCTGCACATCCACGGTAACGTTATGCGAAGCCCAGTTGCATGCAAGCACGCACCCACTTAAAAGTTGTTAATATGCAAATATAAATCATTAACTGGAGCACTCTCATAGGCCTAAACAACCGAAATAAATTACGTTGTCGACTAACAAAGCGAGCAGCGAGCACAGTGACCACCCTTACGTGTTGACATTCAGAGTTATCATTTCAATTAGCGGTGTTGAGCCGGCTCGGTGGTGTGTGTCGACTGCCGACACGGCGTGACTCCGCCCTGGATGTGGACTTGCGGGGCTGCACAACAATCCGATTTCAATCAGCCCTTTGTGATAGGGAATTAATTTAGTAAACATATTGGAACACGTTCAATTACAAACTGAACCAATTAACTGCGGAGCTCTGTCAAACAAATACATAATGCAGTTAAACATTATGTACTACATGCCTGTTATAAATTATAATAGAATCAGCGCTGTATAACGTTATTAACCTACTACTTAGGCCTAGTTACAAAGCAAGCCATTTCTCAATAATTCAATAACCGTAGTATTTTAACTAATTACAACTGTTATACTAGCTCAATTTATTGCTAGTGTTGATAGAGGCGGGGCGGCGCGGCGAGCGCGGGGGTGTGGTGGTCAGTAGGTACTTGCTGAACACAGTAAAATTTATTTTAATCAATTGTGAGAATCGACGATCGATTGTGAGCTCGTGACTAGTTAACAATCGCGCGGATCATATGTTTTGCAGTGTTTTGCTGCAGTCAATCCGTGGATGGGTGATCATTTATTACACATCGAGACCCCTCCGTGCCACCGTAAAGCATCGGTCCCGGGTGTCATAGGAATATCTATAACAGTCGTTACGGGTAATCAGAAGCCCGAAAGTCTGACCGGTCTAACCTTGGGATATCGGCATTGCCCAGTAACAGGGTTGCGGAGCTTTTATGTTAGTTTTTTTTCGTTAACTACTGTTGTGTGTCACACCAAAAATGTATGAAAATCTTAGCAGCGCCTCTAGCGGCGAATAGTGTGACTAAAAAACGCAATTTATGCGAGTCGTTGACACTTATCACAGTAAACTATTCGTAAACAAATATTATATATATTTACAAATATTATACCTAGTCTGGCCATAAATACTGTTACAATTAAAAATAAGACAGATATTACATTTGAATTTGGAATCTGTCATTTTAATACGATTGTTCATTGAGTTTTCTAATTTTGGCGCCAATACATTGTACAATATTTTGCGATATTAAAATGGAGTGGGGTGATAAAGAGAACCGAATCATTTACAATTGAGCAACATTTTAACAAACAAAATGACCGTATTTATGCTCAAAGCTCTAAGGAAGGTTCCCAATTAGTCGACAGAGTGCAACGTGGGCATTATCCGACTTCAGTGATGGTTTGGTGGGGTGTTAGCTATGAAGGAGTGACTGAGCCATATTTTTGTGAAAAAGGTATCAAAACATCGGCACAAGTGTATCAAGATACCATTCTTGAGAAGGTAGTTAAGCCCCATTAACAACACCATGTTCAATAACCAAGTATGGTCCTTCCAACAAATTTTTGCGCCGGGTCATAAAGCTCGGTCCACGCAGTCTTGGTTGGAAGTGAACGTTTCGGACTTCATCAGAGATGAAGACTGGCCGTCGTCTAGTCCCGATCTTAATCCGCTGGATTATGATTTATGGTCAGTTTTAGAGAGTACGGCTTGCTCTAAACGCCATGATAATTTGGAGTCCCTAAAACAATCCATACGATTGGCAGTGAAGAATTTTCCCATGGAAAGAGTGCGTGCTTCTATTGATAACTGGCCTCAACGTTTAAAGGACTGTATTGCAGCCAATGGAGACCACTTCGAATAAGATTTTTATATTTTTTTTTATATTTATGTATAAAACTAACACACAGTAAAAGTAATAAATATTATTTGCAATAAAAAATAAATCTTTTTTCTTCGTGACAATATTTATGGCAAGACTAGGTATATAGGTATATTTTAAATATATAATGAATTAGAAAATAGAGGTTTTAAGGTACGAAAATCGACAAGCAATAGGGTTCAGTTATTAGAAGAATTAAAGGCAGAATCAGGTACAGACCTGGAAATAAAAAAGGACAAAGTTACAAAGGTGTTAGGACTTACCTGGAACCGGAACACTGACGAATTTGACTATTCCGTGAAGATGTATCTGAAACAATTAATGCTAATATTACGGTGGAATTACATAGCTATGAGCACGCTAACCAGATGGCAATTAGTACAACGTATGGTGCAGAGCTTCTGGCGCAGGTGGAATCAGGAATATCTAACGCATTTCTTTCAAAGGCATAAATCGGCTGCTCGAACTCTTGACATTAAGCTTGGTAGTACTAATTAAATAAGATAACA
The DNA here is from genome assembly GCA_910594945.2 of Amphipyra berbera. NCBI lineage: Eukaryota > Metazoa > Arthropoda > Insecta > Lepidoptera > Noctuidae > Amphipyra > Amphipyra berbera. Next base: position 22,572,459 of record OU343123.1, on the reverse strand, counting down.
CTCCCTCCAGCACAATGGTTGTATGGTAGAATCGTCCAGGTCCATCCGGGAAAGGACAATGTGACGCGCGTTGTCACTGTTCGTTGTAAAGGACAGTGCGACGCTCGTTGTCACTGTTCGTTGTAAAGGACAATGTGACGCGCGTTGTCACTGTTCGTTATAAAGGACAATGTGACGCGCGTTGTCACTGTACGTTGTAAAGGACTATGCGACGCTCGTTGTCACTGTTTGTTGTAAAGGACAATGTGACGCGCGTTGTCACTGTTCGTTGTAAAGGACAGTGCGACGCTCGTTGTCACTGTTCGTTGTGAAGGACAATGTGACGCGCGTTGTCACTGTTCGTCATAAAGGACAATGTGACGCGCGTTGTCACTGTACGTTGTAAAGGACTATGCGACGCTCGTTGTCACTGTTTGTTGTAAAGGACAATGTGACGCGCGTTGTCACTGTTCGTTGTAAAGGACAGTGCGACGCTCGTTGTCACTGTTCGTTGTAAAGGACAATGTGACGCGCGTTGTCACTGTTCGTTATAAAGGACAATGTGACGCGCGTTGTCACTGTACGTTGTAAAGGACTATGCGACGCTCGTTGTCACTGTTTGTTGTAAAGGACAATGTGACGCGCGTTGTCACTGTTCGTTGTAAAGGACAGTGCGACGCTCGTTGTCACTGTTCGTTGTAAAGGACAATGTGACGCGCGTTGTCACTGTTCGTTATAAAGGACAATGTGACGCGCGTTGTCACTGTACGTTGTAAAGGACTATGCGACGCTCGTTGTCACTGTTTGTTGTAAAGGACAATGTGACGCGCGTGGTCACTGTTCGTCGTAAAGGCACTACAATCAAGCGTCCAACTTCAAAGTTATGGTTGCTTCCCGAGGCAGAAGTCACTTATAATGTCTGTTTGTGTTTTAACTCACACTTCTTCTGTAATGGGAGTGGCATACTTTATACATAGATGTTTTCAAATAATGTAAGTTGTACTCTTGTTTTGTAAGCTTTTATACTGCATGTTTTAAACACATAAGCTTATAATTAATATACATCTTGTTAAAGTTTTCTATGAGCTAAAAGTTTTAAGGTTCATATAGTAGGGCCTATATGAGCTAGGTCACAATATATTAATTTAAGCAAGATCAGAAAACAATAACAAGCTAGTCCGATAATAAAGGTCAGACTGCTTCGGCTGATCGACACAGAAAACTCGCTCCGTTTTTTTTTCTATTCGACTGCTTATTAGCTGGTCTTGCGGACCGCTTGTACGTAACCGGGCAATTATTAGCGAGACCTGAAGGGTCTCCAATCAATCAAACTCGCTCCGTCGAATGACAACAGCTTTTATAAAGTCCGGTGCGTTGATCCATAACGACGACTACCCAACTTTATCTTCTAAAGTTCTGACCTTTGCCAGCTACCTATTTGACTATGCTTTGTTGTCGAACTGGTCAGTTTAAATTATTATGACTAACCACCTTATCATTGGTATTACTAAATACAGTGGCAAATTAATATTGCAAGCTAATATACGTATACTATATAGTGTATAGTACTATATATCTATTTGATGTCTAGATCTAATAGGCAGGTACACTGTATCCCTAGTCAATTTCAATTTATTAACAAAACTGTTGGTGTCAAAATATACATATAAACTTGTCTCAGTAAAGACTCACTACGAAATGTATATGCTTAAGCATTGTATATAATAAATTATTTTGCTTACATTAATTATTATTACTTAATTATTCGGCTACAATCGGAATTGACTACAAATGTAAAGTCATGGACGTGAACGGTGGTAAAGTCAAGCTTGATATTTGGGATACAGCGGGACAGGAGCGATACAGAACATTGACATCAAAATTTTACAAAGAAGCTCACGGTACTATATTAGTTTACGTGTCAGAACCAAAGTCCCTAGCAAAACTGAATAAGTGGGTCGTGGAACTGCAAGTATACTCCACCAAGAAGAACACAGCCTGCTTAGTTGTCGGCAATAAGACTGACATGCATATAATTTTGGGACCCAGTGCATAATATCAGCAAGCACATTGGATCACCCGCGCGACAGCGCAATGAGTATTCCCAAGGAAGGTTGACGTCAGGCAGGCAGCCGGTCATAAAACAATAAGCCAAAACCTCTAACAACATGGATTTATGAAATAAATGTTGTGCCGACCCCACCTACTGTGGGATAAGGGCAGGAAGAAGAAGAAAGAAGATAGTAAATTATTTTGCTTGTATGAAAGCGGTCTAGGACCAGTCTACGTATGAAAAAGCACAGATTATAATTTTGTGACAATTTGAACATTTGAACAATGTCCGAGATGCCCTCTTTCTTAACTTTAAACTATAAACTACAAATACTGTAATATCCATATGGTTATTATATCTAGACACGCGTAAGCGTGTCAAGCCAAGTTCAAAGGAAAAAGGAACTGGCGACGCAGCAGCCGTGTGTTATATTACACGAACCATTTGAAGCCACTTTTTACCGCTTAGTAACTCAAAATTTATTGAACATAAACACATGAAATTTTATTTATTTATTAAACCCCCTTAGATTAACAAGAACCCCAAATTTCATAAATACAGCTCAAACAGTTATTGAGATATGAACGTCTAAAAATCGGCATTTTTATCACTGACTGACTGACTGACATATAGATCAAAAACCTAACCCACTTCCAGATGACTTAGAAAGTTGAAATTTGGTGTCCAGCTGGGTAATTGTGTGTATACAAAGTAAAAAATCAGAAAACAATGAATTTTTACGATTTGAAATATTTTTCAAGCAATCTTTTTTTATTACCTAGCGCCTTTCGAAATTATAATAGCCAAAATATTTTTCTTTCGCAGGAGAATAGACTCCATGATGAAAGGTCGCTTTTATCGTTTTGTATACCAAATTATTTGATTCAAGTGGGAAATAAAAATATACCTAACAGGCAAATGATAAAAAAAATTAAGGGGGGGACTTTGTATTTTTAACGTTCAAGAAAATGTAGAAAATAGCACAAAAATGAAAACTATACAGCGTAAACGTTTTACAGATTACTTTTGAATGATGAATAATAATAATTTCTTTACAAAAAGTAATGACATCCCATCAAAAACATAAATGTGAAAATGAGAGCCAAGTTCAATGATAAGAATATGCAAATAGGCTCCGTTTGGGTCTGAAACTAGTCGGGCAATCACGGAAAATGCACGTGAGTAAACCGTAACTAATCATAAATATGAATGTGTCTCACGAAAGTTATAATACAAAAATAATCAACTTATCTTCTTTTTGTTATACGCAAGTTACTGTTTTTATATTGCAAGGTCAACATAATTATCTTACTCTTCTAAAAATTTGGTTTGCGGGTAAAACTAGCCAAGTCAAACTTGACCTTCAATTTATCCTAAGATATCTGCTTTGTGTAAATAAATTTCAGGATTATCTACAGAACTTGGCACCCATTTAGATCTCAATTCTTTTGTCGGCGAAGTCGACAACCACGCATATTCTTATTATTGAACTTGGGTCCCTTTTTCACATTTATGTTTTTGATGGGATTTATTTTTCATTACAGACGTTAACGGCGAAATAAGGATTAGTATACACCTCTGCCCAACCCTCGAGAATACAGGCGTGATGTTATGTTGTATGTTTGTTACACGTGTTATTGTTTGCAGGTTGTCCCGGGCATGCAATAGTTTCGTGAACAATGACTCGCATTGTTACTTAACAATTCTCCAAAACCTTTCCCTGTGCTACCGAAAACACTGCATGAAGTGGAACTGGTTCTTTGTCATCTCCGCTACTTGAGATGAATCCAGAACAGCATCAGGTTTTTCTATATTAGTGCATTGGTTAGCAACACCCGAAGCTAAGAGCGCCGCAATGGATACGCTGACACACACAGCACACAGCCGACCACGCACCTAACGTATGGGCAGCGTGGCCGTGGATTTCATGCGCAGCAATGGATCGTCGGCTGTCATATCGATCGGATAAAGGCGTGACAGCTATGTTTTTTCTATATTTGAACATAATATAGTTTAGACAATTTTATCCAAAACCGAAAAACGAAATTAACATTTTCGTGTACGTAGGTATGACGCACACAGTTATGGACTTACGAGCATTTTCTATGCTACATGTTGTTATGGCTGCGCTGCGTCTGCACCAATCCACATGATTACTAATAATAATAATATCTTTATTTCAGAATAAAATTCCATAATTACAATAGGTATCAAGATGTTAGTAACATAAACACTTAAAAACTATGTTAGTAGACATTACCAATATTTACAGGAGCATGTAGCTGACTTAAATACCAGATGAAAGGACAATCCAGTTTGTTGGCAATGACACTCAGGAGACTGTTGTTACTGGCACGCACCCTGTGCAACAAGGACGCTGCTCGCTTGCGCCTGATTGCAACGAAGCTGTCAACCCGGGCGTCCACGAACATCCCTGAGGCACTACAGAAGCGTGGCAGCCCCAACAGCATCCTGAATGCATTATTGTACTGGACTCGAAGAGCATTAACGGCCTTTAGAGTGAAGCTAGACCAAAGGCTACACGTGTAAAATACTTGACAGTATGCTTTGAAAAGAGTTATTTTAACTGAACCTGTGCAGCGTGAGAACCTTCGGATCAACATATTACACCTCACCGCCAATGCTCTTCGCTCCCGGTCCACATTTAGATTGTCCTTCAAATCCTCCGTAACAATATGCCCTAGATATTTAAACTGACGAACACGGTTCAAGACACAACCACTCAAAAAGACAGCTGGGTATCTCTCAGTGACCTTGTTAGCCGCCTTAAAGATCATCAACTCACTCTTGACCGAATTGTATCTCAAACTATGTCCCTCAGTATAACACTCACAGACTCGTAATTAACTTCCTAAGGCCAACCATTGACGGGCTCAGCAGCGCCATGTCATCGGCGTAGCTAATATTATTAAAAGCAACTCCATCTACTAATGACGCTAATCGTCTGTGAGGCTTCAACCATTACTCATTTGAAAATCTCGTTACATTCAAATCGAGCGCTAACATAATCGTATACTTAATAAAAAAATTATTACCCTCCGCCGACATTTTCAATTCGAAAACCTGTGTACTACATATTAGCATAATATTAACATGATGAGTTTTGTGATTTTTTATGTGATTTTCTCCATGTATTCATGTAATGTATTTATTCAGTAAGATTCGGTACGGCGCCACAGTGGTTTGTTTCACACAAGACGCCGGACATGGGGTATTAAAAAATCAAAGTCCCGAGATATTCATATTTATAGGTTCCTTCCCATACAAGTAACACATGTTTACTCCATTTACTCATAAACTATAAGCCCAATCTCAAAAACGTTATGTTCACAATTGATTGCGCTTTGATAACGGAATCGCATGGTGTATGGAGACAGACCCCGCGGCGCGGTGCGCGGTGGTCGCAGCTGCCGCTTCTGATTTACGCGTTTAATTACACAGCGTAATGATGTTTCGTTCAATTGCCAGGACTCTAGATACCGTAACAATAAAATTGTATTTACGTCCAGTAAATTTGAATACCCCCAGAACATTCGCCGTAAGCGACCTGGAACACTTGAGGAAGTGGAAAGAGGCGGGGGCATCGCTTAAAGATAGACTAGCTAGGGTAAGAAATGTTTCTCAGTGATACTTGTTTTTCAAATAACGCTTTGAACAGACTTTAAGTAACATTAGTAAACCTTTTCACTTTGGAATGCATTTGAGCGCTATCTTTTGTTTTTAGGGCGCCTAGGTAACCCTATCACTAAGCCTACGCTGTTTGTTCATCCGTGCGTCCGTCTGTCTGTCACAGGGCTGTATCTTTTAAATCGTAACTGGTAGCCAGTTGAAATTTTTCACAGAATAGTGTTACTATGGACTCGTATCATGGCAAGTATGAAAAATAATAAAAAGTCTAACCCAAAGGGGGTCCCCATATAAGAAACCTCGAAAAAAATGCATTTATTCGGCGACTTTTGTTCACACTCTATCTTAGAAACGATAATACAAAAAAACAAAGTTTGTTAGGATCGTAGTGCATACTCTATAATTAAACAACAAATAATAAAAATAGTTATTTCACAGACATGTGTGGACGTACGAAACACTTAACGTACACACGTAACTCAATTTGTGGACATAAGTGATTGATAGTCGAAATAAAAACTGGTTACATGTCGTCAGTGGAAAGGTAAAAAGACTAAAGCGCCAATATACCTACTTTACAGGAGAGAGATTCAAAGTTTTTTTTTAATAATATCAATATAGTTATTTTTCTTAGAGTATACATATCTATACTAATATTATAAAGAGGAAAGATTCGTATTTTTGTATGTAATGAATAATCTTAAAACCTACTGGACCGATTTCAAAAATTCTTTTACCGTTAGAAAACTACATTATCACTGAGTAACATAGGCTATATTTAAAACTTCTTACGCGGGCAGAGCCGTGAGTAAATAGCTAGTTAAATTATATATTTAATATGTAATATACTCTAAGAAAAATAACTGTTTATTTTTTTTAAATACTTTGAATTTCTCTCCTGTAAAGTAGATATATTGGCGAGATTTTAATAATATTATATTTCGTAGAATGCGATTAATATAATTACGATAATATTTCTGTAATTTAATACGCGGACTACGGTTTCAAGAATACATTTATTTTGCATGTTCCAATTACGAAATACCAATATTTATTAATGACAATATTTAATTAAACATTACGAATACAATCTGAGTAATATTTTTGCGCAAATTTGCCATTAACAAGTATTTACATACAAAAGCGATTAAAAAAATCGAAATGCACGATTTTTTTTTTTAAACTGACGTTATTGCTCATCGTCGGCGTGGGCGCAGGTGCAACCCAACCCGCCAGATGCCGCGTCGCGTATATAATCGAACATGCCATGTTGGCCGCAAATTGCGCTTGCGATTTTAGCTTGAATTGGCTGCAAACGCGGGCGCGGTGCGGCGAGTTCAAACAGAAGAACTTCATTTGAGTGTCCATAGTGGACACGCGGGCGCGGGAAGCGGCGCGGGCTACTTGGCGCGGGGAGCGCGCGGGTAGCTCACGCCATAGCTCGTTAATACAAGTGGCCGCAGTGAGAGCGCGGGCGGCAAGCGACAACCCGCGCGGGAGCGGGGTATCTCAAACTAGTTCGAGCTGACCACGCGCTTTGTTGTGATGGCGTCTTCAAAATTAAATGTTGAAGAATTAATAAGTGCTATTCAAGCACGATCTGCACTGTGGATGTCGAAACATCGTTTTTTAGTAAGAATTTTCCAGTAAAAATAAGTCTTCTTCATCCATATTATATTTTGACAAACACTGGACACGACAACGCTCAGAACGAAGCCACGCTCCACTGCGGACAGGTAAATCGCGCGCGTTCCCGCACCCGCGCCGCTGCCCGCACCGCGCTGCCAGTCTGGCCAAACACTTAGTGTACGAGTCCGACTCGCACTTGACCAGTTTATTATAAAACTACCATGAATTGGTACCATGTTTTTGGTACATTTAACGATTTATCTTTACATAGTATAAAACTAAGTCGCTCCCGCTGTCTGTCTGTCCCTATGTACCTATGCTTAGATCTTTAAAACTACGCAATGGATTTTGATGCGGTTTTATTTAATAGATAGAGTGATTCAAGAGGAAGGTATATATGCCCCACATTAGTCTCTACATTGCACCCGTGCGAAGCTGGGGCGGGTCGCTAGTACGTTATATATTGAAAATTAAGGAAGTCCCATATACCCTCATGTTATTTTTAAAGACCTATTCAACGACAACAAACAAGACGAGGCGAGTGAACAAAATTTCACCCGTCAATCATTTATGGAGCGCTAATCATTGTTTTTCTTAGTTTCAATGCAGTTTAAATTGATAAAAAGCTGTAGATTTTACAAGGGTGTGACGACGGACGGACTGACAGACAGACGAACATGACGAAACAATAGGGTTCCTAGTTTTACTAAATGTTTAGTGGGGCGCTAAATTAGCTATAAAAAGTTTTAACTCGTTATTATCCTTCTTCTTCTTCTCCCTGCCCTTATCCCACACTAGGTGGGGTCGGCACAACAGGTATTTCATAAATCCATGTTGTTAGAGGTTTTGGCTTTTTGCTTTATGACCGGCCGCCTGCCTGACATCAACCCTCCTTGGGAATACTCGTTGAGCGTACGCGCGGGTGACTCAATGTGGTTGCTGATATTATGCACTGGGCCCCAAAATGATATGCTTGTCAATCTTATTACCGATAACTAAGTAGACTATGTTCTTCTTGGTGGAGTATACTTGAAGTTCCTCGACCACTCATTCAGTTTTGCTAGGGACTTTAGATCTGACACATCGTAAACTAATATAGCACCGTGAGCGTCTCTGTAAAAACTTGAAACTTCTCGTACTCCGTATTCGACATCGTTTAACATAAAAAGTTGAAAAATTAATTTTGTACCTGGTAAAATCGTTCGGAACCTACCTCAGAACGCGCTTCATACTTTGACGTTTAGTTTTTTAAATGAAGGTGAGCAGAATGCTTATATCAGAAAATGTTCAAGAAACCATTATTTTTTAGTTTTTAGTACCTACACTAACAAAAGCGTGTTTTTTTAGTTTTTTAATCAATATAGGTATAATTAATTTTTCACTTTTTATGTTTTAGTCTTGCATCATAATTAATTTTTATTTACCTATATTATTTCGTAGAAAGATCTCATCACAACAAATCAAATGAGCCCAAACTAGATAACGTCTAGCAGTAACTGTAACGATACGAGATTCCTGTACCCACTTTCCGGCTCGATCATGAGGCCGTCACCGTCATCTGTTTTGAATAGATCTTATCAAAACAGTTCAAACGAGCCCAAACTCGTAATAACCATTAGGTGTTCCATTCAGTACTTCCAGCTCCGTCATGACATGAGCTCGATGGTACCATATTATTGTATTGTCATCAGAATTACATACATTTGCAAAACTTCACATCGATGTAATAGTTACAAGTGGGTGAAAATTGAATTCTAAGAATTAAAATATTTCATTTAAACATGAATCCCATCAAAAACATTCGTGTAAAAAAGTCAAGTCTCGACTCTTTTGCCATTAAAAGTTCTGAGATCTAATGTAGAGCCAAGTGTGGTATTTCATCTATCAAGATATTTTTCAATCAGCCTCGATCAACACCTGATGAGGCTGTCGTCAGGCGACTGGATCAAGGGTTTGTTAGTACTCCTGAACACGGCGAGTATTTTTAGGAAGTTCCACTTCTCTGGAGCCCTGACCGCCGGTAGCTAGGACCCTGTTCCCGATGCCGGCAAATTTTTTCTATATTTTTAAGTGTTTTTTTTATTCATAGAAATATTTTAAAATGTATCTGATAAGTAAGTTTAATGAATAAACTCATAAAATTCAAGCTAGTGTGAAAAATAAGTGCTAGAAAGCTCCCAAATGAGCCAGGGATTATAATGTTCTGGTTATCTGTCCTGATAATCACGAATCCTCGAGCAACTGACATTAGCAAAATAAAGATAGTGTTGCGTTTTATTATAAAGGTCGCTCCGTCCGTCAGGAGGCGCGGTAATGAAGCTCACGCACCGTCGGCCTCATCCGAGTCCCCCACAGCCCTTCCGTTTCGTTGCGTTCACCGCTCACGACTCATCACCAAAATACTCTGAATAAAGAACCCTCTCTGAAAGCTGCAACGACCATAGCTCGTATCTGTCACGCGGTAAAACGACAAAAAGCCAAATAAAATTATTAAGGCTTTATTGCACCTCAAAAACCCTGTTAAACGATAATCATAAAGTCAGACCTCTGCATAATATGTCATACGAGTAAATAACACATTAGCAGCAAAGGAACGTGGCGTGTACTGTGCGGAGTGTGTGAAGCTACGGGCCCCTTAGTACGGGCGGTGCGGGCGCGGGTGCGGCAGACACAGTTTACTAGTTGTTATGTAGATAAAGTCGTAACCCGCCGCTTTGGAACGTCTTGTATCGTGTACGTCGGTGTTGAACTCTACGCGAGTTCATGACCATTATCATACAATTATCAGTTACTGTTCCAGAGTTACAATTATTGCTCTCGGTTTATCTGGCATTTGGTTTATTAGCCCATCTGCTTAACGTCGAGCGTTAAAATCAGAATAATATACCATAACGCGGTGGCCGTTATTCTTGTTTCTTTAACAACTTCTTCCTAGCCTTTTCCCAACTATGTCGCGGTTAGCTTCCAGTCTAACCAGATGCGGCTGAATACCAGTATTTTACACAGAGCAACTGCCATCAGACCTGCGCAATCCAGCAATTCTAATAGGTATACTAAGGTCAGTCCGGTTGTCAGACTTTCGAGCTTCTGACAACCTGGGACGACTGTCATAAGTATTCATACGACACCCGGGACCGACGGTTTAACGTGCTCTACGAGGCACAGAGGGGTCTCGATGTGTAACAAACGGTCACTCATCCACGGACTGACCTCGGTAAGCGCAGCTTAACCTCGCAAATCGAATGATCTGCGCGATTGGTAATTAGCCACGAGCCCCCCTATTTTGTTTCCTTAACATCAAATGTCCATAATCGTGAGGTAGTTTGTTCGCGTGAGTTCCCTCCACAATGGCTCCAGTGCACCCAGACGTAAGCTGCTTTGACGAGGGCTTACGCCGCGTCAACAAAATACAGGTTGAAACAAACTGTAATATACAGGTTGGACTAAAAGTCCGTTCACATTTGAATCGACCGCAGCGTCTGTGCGGGCGGGGTACTGACGCGAAGGGGTTACTAAGAGAGCAGCCATTAGGGATTTAGTGCCAGGAATTGAGGGCTAGTGCCCATGCCTAGAGACTGCAGTATGCTTGAGATGTTTAGCAGCTACAATATCCCTTATTTGACTTTTTCCATTGGGGATATGGTATCTTCTTCTTCCTGCCCTTATCCCACACTACGTGGGGTCGGCACAACATGTTTTTCATAAATCCATGTTGTTAGAGGTTTTGGCTTGTTTTAGGACCGGCCGCCTGCCTGACATCAACTCTCCTTGGGAATACTCGTTGAGCGTTCGCGCGGGTGACCCAATGTGCTTGCTGATATTATGCACTGCATCCCAAAACGATAATAATATGCTTGTCAATCGTATTGCCGACAACTAAGTAGATTATGTTCTTCTTGGTGGGGTATACTTGAAGTTCCTCGGCCCATTCGTTCAGTTTTGCTAGGGACTTTGGTTCTCACACATCGTAAACTAATATAGCACCGTGAGCGTCTCTGTAAAAACTTGAAATTCCTCTTACTCCGTATTCGACATCGTTTACAATAGAAATAAACGGCTATTTATATTAACAAAACCTAAAAAAAATTAAAATACTCTTTAAAGAAATTTTATTAAATATCGTATTGATATTATTGGGGATATGGTAGGTACATTTTCTTTTAATTCCTCAATAGATAATGGGTTGTTGTCAAAAACTTTACTTTTAAGATATCCCCAAAGGAAAAAGTGTTCATTCAGTGTACCTACTAATAATAAACACAAATGAAATGAAAAAATTAAGTGAATCATTAAAATGTAATGTTCTATCACCTCAGAAATGACAACTGCTGATAATGGGCCTTCGCCATTAGTCACTAAAACCGATCTTTTGGGAAGGTTACCATAACCGTCACACTCGGCAAGCAAATGGTCTGTCACTGAGTAATGATTGGAGTAGTGTAATAACGAATCTCTAAAAGAAATCCTAATTCGACTTTTACACTAGTTTAATTTATTGGTAACTGCGGCCGCACGACACGCTCGTCGCTTATATCTGTGCATAAACTATCCATGACTCGTTTCAGTAATTTCTCGAATGTTTTTTTTCGTACAATCTGTAATCACGAGTCCCTGAGCTACAAACGCCTGCAGTTCAATGATCAAAGCAAACCATCAACAAACTACCGAGGACCGCGAACGCGTCGCACTACTTTTCCTTGTAGTATGATTACAGAGCAAGTGTTCAAACACAGCTGGATGTACGGACATTATGGTCGATGTATCTACCACAGTTGTTTGTTGTGCAGGGTGAACCAAAAGTCCGTTCACATTTGTAATTTGAATCGGCCGCTGCGTCAGTGAGGGGGAATTGAGACGAAGGGGTTACTAAGGGCGAGGGTAGCCATGGGATTTAATGCCAGGAATTACAGATTAGTACCCATGCCCAGAGACTGCAGTATGCTAACTAGTGTTGAGTAGGACATATAAGAGGCAGTACATTTGTCCCGTACATGGCGAAATAATGTAAGAGCGGTTCAAGATTTTGACACGTACTACTTCAAATTTACTGTCGCAATACTCTTACTCTATAATATGACGTGAACTGTAGGGAGAAGGAATCACATACTTCACTTCAATAGAACAATAGCACGTCTTTTTATTCAACGACGGACATTTACGCGACCGTTCTAGAGCGACATGACGACGTATTCATTCACTCTATTGCATGACATTCATGACACTTGTAAGGTAGGGCACTAGGCAATACATAGACAGCAACACTAACACTGTCATACTCGTTACGTCAAATGTACTGCAGACCTTCGCGACAACTCGCCTCATTTGAAGTGAGACATTGTACTGGCTCATTACAAAAAAGAGGCTACTCTTACAAACTCATTTTAAAACCGTGTCCTACCCAACACTAAAGCTAATGAAATGCTTGAGACGTTTAAGAGCTTCAATAGTCGTGATTTTTCAATTTAACATTTAATTTTGACATTTTCTTAATAAATCACGTTATCATTCTATAATTATGTGACATTCTAATGATTTATTATTAACTTCAATTTATTTAAATAAAAAGAAACTAATGTAATGCTATTAATAAGCCTGTAACTTTCGCGTTCCTACTGCAGGTGAGATGTCTGTGTATGTACCTTCCATAAATATAACAACTTTGTAAAACCATGTCTCTAGCGAATAAATGATTCTGATTCTGTACCCAGTGAACTTTTTCCTTTGGGGATATAAAAAAATAAGGTTGTATAATTATGTAAATATTATTTATGACTAGCTGCCCGGACAAACTTCGTTCTGTCAAAAGTTATTGAGAAAAAAAAGTATTGTTTTTACTATTATCCATGCAATTTTTATGCTTTTTCTCTCCATAAGAACCTTCCTTGTGCCTTAAGGTATACATTTAAAAAAAAATTGCCGAATTGGTCGAGCCGTTCTCAAGTTTTGCGCTTAGCAACACATTTGGCGATTCATTTTTATTTATATAGAAGATGACACAAAAAATAATTAAATTTTATGTGTGTACCAATGATAAATACTTATAAGTGAAATGAAAATAATAAGTGAATATACATTTCGTATGGAACAGTAGATTTTTTTTTCGTGCTTTCAGCGTTGTATCCATAGTAAAAGTTGTTCATAATGATAAGTAGGTACAATGATCACGTTTCAGGTTTATGCTAAGTTTAAAAAAAATAAGGTTGTAAACATTTTCATGTTAAGTACTTAAGTATTTGTTATAAAAGGCATCATAGAATAAAACCAACCGCCTGTAAACAAATGGCCACCGCATAATATTGCGTCGAGTGTTTGATAAATGACTAATAAATCTGGCGTTATGGCAAAATCACACCGCGTCGCTCGGAGGCACGGATTACTGCGCCGCGCCGCGCCGCCACAATACCGCCTAATTTACTTATTTCCGTCCCTTTTGACGGTGACAAGCATCCGCAGATGGTTGAATTCTCATCCTGGGAGCCCATTCCAGCCTTTATACTCAATTGTAGTGGCTAATCGTGTCGGTAGGTACGCGCCGCGCCATGGAAGAGCCGCTGCCCCGCTTCCGCGCTTCCCCGCACCCCCGACATCCTCCGTACACTTATCTATCTATAAGCATCGCTCTACTACACTCTAGGCGCTCGGCGCTCTGGAAGACGATGTAATACAAAAGGATTTTTTCAACCGATTTCCCCGCGAACTGGCTAAATCCGGATTTAGATCGAACGAAATAAACCTTCACCAACTGTCTTACCCATCTTTATCCGTCAAATTCTTTCTGATTTATCATAAAACGATTTTGTTGGACTTACTTCCACACCATTAAAGACTGATCTGCTCCACGTTGCTGCGCAAATCATTATTTGATACTTATAATTAAATAAGGCAACAAGGAAAATATTTCCCAAATATATAAGAGATCAGCAGATAAAACGTGCCGGAACTAAACACTCGTAAACAAAACATCGCAGCGCCCGGAGCTAGGGGCGCAGGCGGGAGGTGCGGGGGTGCGGGGCAGCTGTGGCGGGGTCGTGTCGCGTGTCGCCTCGTACTCGAACAGTACACGTCGCCAGGAATGAGTACTTAATGGAAATTATTGCAATTTTTCGTAAATTTCCCTTAGCATGCTAAGTATTTTTGCTATGCTGATGGTGAATGTGAAATTTCGCATGCCATATTTTAATATGAAAATTATTATTAATATCGCGTTTTTGCGTAGCGTGCGTTCACTCTTCACTTGTTTCTTATTATGACACTGCAATTTTACTTTATTTTTCTATTCGACTGCTTGTAGACGGTCTTGCGAACCGTTTCTTCGTAACCGGGCAGTTATTGGCGACACCTGAAGGGTCTCCAACCAATGGGGACGAGAGTAAAATACTTAACCTAAGCTAACTACTACTACTACTAACATCATGACTAGCTAGCAACAACAGCACTAAGGGCGATCCCTAATGGCACTCGGACGTCGGCTTAGGGCGTTGCTGGCGAGAGGACTGGGAGGGAGACAGCTTGATGAGGGCTGAATTAGCGGTGTGAAATGACTTTGCAAACACGAGACCCTAAATATACAAGGTGTAAAAAGATCCTTCACGAAGCCGTCAACCATGCATTATTTAGACATCAAACTAAGTAACCCTACGCAAAAATTGTCGCTGGGAAACAACTTTTTTTTTGGGTGAAAAATTTCATTTTACTGTAAAGCTCAATGTAACGCACTCAAAACACTGTGCTGATAGATGCAATGAGTAGTAAACGGGTAATGGAGGTATTTCAAGTACAGTTGCAACCTTCAAAACTAGTATTTTTAAAAAAACTTGTGAAAAAGTTGGAACTTTGACCTGTCCAATATCTCCGTAACTAGAAGGTTCCCAGACATAGTCCAGAACAAAAATATATCGCAATGACGAGGAGAATAAGCGCCTTTCGGCTTCGTTAAAGGTCTATTTACACCGTTTATAGCAATAGAACTTTGATTGTAATGTGCTCTCTCTCTAACGGGGTGTCCTGCGTAAGCGACAAACGCGACACGACGTGAACAAATACGCGTTACGTCGCGTCTCGCTACATAGGCCGCTAGTAGGGAATGCTGTTGTCTTGATCGCATTTGTCGCGTTCGTCGCTTATGCAGGACACCCCGTAAGTGTGCGGGCGCGCGGGTTGTGAATTTTCAAATAAGGAAACGGCAACCCGACCACCTGATTTGCCGAAAATTAACTTAAAATTAATTTAGCAACTACCTTTCATATTGTTCATGCTAAATGTTTTTATTTTAACTATTAAAGAAAGCTAATGCTAATTATTCTTTCTTCACTACCGGGAATACTAGGTACCGTACCATACTAGGTCAGTACCCGTACAGACAAAAAATATAGTTTGTATGTTTTAGTATGAGACTGTGGAGTAACCAGGTACGGTGTTCCTCCAACGTAAAGGGAGGATCCTCCTACCAGGCGGGTCTTATGCCTGGCGGGCTACTGCACAACGGTTGATGTTGGGAAGTTGGATTTGTGACGTTTCAAATCAAATCAAATATTTATTTGCAACTAAGTGTACAATAGTTCTTATTTATGTAAATTACATTTTGAAGGCACTTATAACTTAGCGGCCTTCTACAGGCGTAGCAACTTTGAGGGCTTAATTAATAATGTTCAATTAATATTAGTTAATTATTATTGGTTAATTTGTATTAGATAATTTATATTATTTACTTTATATTAGGTATTTAATTAATATTAGTTAGTTAATGTTAGTGGCTTTATTATTTTCATCTGACAGCTGTCATTGTTGTCACTGTAGTCTGGTAGACATTCGTCGTGCTGCGTAATTCTCATGTGGCATGATAGATGTCGCCACAAGACAATGTGTACTAGATCGTTCCGTCACCGACCAACACCGTAGCGTGTCGTGCACGGACCGGCATTTCATCGCGAGAATATTTTGCAGGTGACCGTGCGTGACACGCGAATGCTCCGCGTTGTTATCCCTATCATATACAAGATAAAGATAATTATTTGCTGGCCTTTAAACGAATGCACGTGCGCAAAAAAATGGAGGACGAATATCTAATAGATTGTGTTCGTAAATACGAACATAACATCACGCCTGTATTCCCGGAAGGGTTGGACAGAGGTGTATAATCACACTCTCATTTCACCGCTATGTTTAAGTCCCATGTAATAGGGGGCGAGCATATTGTCATCAACCGGGCATAAATCCAAACTCCGGGCTGCTGTTAACGAATTCTACACTGAAAAACCAATAACACTTTGCCCGACCTGGGGATCGAACCCAGGATCTCACGATCAGCAGTCGCACTTGCCACCTCGAGACCAACGAGGCAGTTGAATATTACGCATACGAATATTTATACAATTAAAGAAAAAGCAGGTACCTACAACAACCGACACAGCGGGCACTAAACGGCGCGGCGGCGATAGTACGGTTAACAGACGCGTATTGAAAGCGGTTGTTCCGTTGCAGTTGGCATAGTTGTTTAGTATTTACCTAAATTAGTTCACTTTCTCTAACTAGATGGCGTTAAGGTTGAGTTAGATCGCGATGTGGTTTTTTCCCATTGTTTTAACTATCCAAACTGAAAGCGTTAAACTAATTGTCTTGCTTAGTGTGATACGCGTTTTATTCAGTTAACACTGGATAAAGGGACCTTGACCTTATCGAAATTTTGCAAATGTAAAGCATTTGGTGCCATGCCCGACACGTTCCTACTGCGGTCCTAGTATGATATGTTGTAATTAGTGTTGCCAGGTCTAGTGTGTCAAATTTCGAAACAGAATGTTAAAGTAATCGGGATTTTGGTTTTCAAGTCGGGACAGCTACAAAGGCTACAAAAAAATGTAATATACCTAATTATCAGCTCACAGATATATTCATTTTTCCTGTCGAAAATATCGAATAAAGGACATTAATGAAAAATCGGGACATTTGACGTCCCGATCAAGGGTGAATCGGGACATGTCATCAGAACCCTGAAAATCGGGACGTCCCGCGCATATCAGGACACCTGGCAACACTAGTGGTAATGGGCAGACTCGATTCGTGACGCCGCGCGCCGACTATGTTAATCACAATTTCCTATAAAAATCACTTTAACACGACATACAAAACAGTTTATTATAAAACTTACGCTTCAGTTTTAAATGCACATGCAAATGCTAAGTACCTACGTATAGCCTCTCACTATTCGTAAGTAAAACACACTTCATGCAAAATTGTTGAGGGGCAATCGGACGAATAAGTTGCTCCCCCGATGACATTTAAATAGTAATTATCCTTTTTGAACTTATACTACGATTGTTACCCGAGTGCCAAGGAAGGGTTATGTTGAATCAAGTCGAGGGAGAGAGGGAAATAGTCGAGTCGCATGCAGAGATTTGCATTCGACATAAATTAGGTACCTATAATAGCTGAAGAAGCACGGAATACAGCACGAAATTTAATGTACGAACTACGATCAACGACACTCTATATTGAAAACAATATCGAAATGTTAATGAGGACAAAGGAAAAACAATTCAGAAATCTGGTCCACTGAATCCCTTTGAGGAAAATTTGTCGATATGTGCGGAAAAGAATGAAAATCACTAAGAAAGGAATGAAGCCGGATAACAAACACTTAGAGCGGGAATATCTGCCTCAGTTAGATTACATCCACCGAGCTTAGTGCGTTGAACCTATCTCGAAGACCAACAAAGAATTTCGACTCAAGGCATCATCATCATCATCATTCTTGCATGCATATGTATGTATACTCATGTTTCAACAAATAAAACCATCTTTATCTTTATCTTTAAGGATGTGTTCATCAGAAAATCATAAAACCACGCCTACTTAACTATCGTATTTTTTCGCAAAAAAGCAAAAAAGCTTGGAAAGGCAGAGTTTTGCAAAGTTTTCAAATCGGTCGATATAGGCACCTTCACATACACATATTATGTAATTTACGTCCCCACATAAAACGTATTTACTCGTATATGAAAACATGAAGCGAGGGAGCTACTGGATGCGTTACCAGCGTGTGTTCGATTTATAGATCAAAAGAATTCGCCACAAAGGCCTTTACATGTAGGTACGTGTGCTGTGTAATGAAACAAAAGTGATGATCCCAGTCCTGCGACACTGCGTCACATCAAATTGCCAATTTGAGCCTCACACCAGCCGCCGCCCGCACCGCACCGCGTCTCGCCGCGACACACGTCAAAGGTTTTGCCACAAGCGACGCGGCAGCCGTAACTCACTTAAAGCATACTCCATCTTGTTCCGTAAAAGCTGTGAACGGCGAACCGATCGTATTCCGCTGAACTGAACACATAAGTCACCCGACTTCAACGGATAAATTCATCGTGTGTTAGTCGCGAGAGCATCGATCGTGTAATCACCGTCGAGCACTCGTGAAATAAGAAGGGACAGGTTTAACTTGGGCACATGTGACATCACGAACCAAAACTATCCACTACCAAAACGCTCAGATGAACTAACACACCTACTGTTATAATCGGACATACACTTAATGTGTAGCTGTAGTCACTGGGAAATGAAAAACAATAAAAAACGATTACTATCCGCTCAGTTTAACATCAAATCCTTGGTTTTTTTAATTAAATGACTTGGAATGGAACCGTATCTAATGGAACTTAGTACAGATCAAGTTTGGGAGCAAGCAAACCCGTGAACTAATTGAGTATTTAAACGTGAACTAAAAGTTCGAAGACAGATGGTTTTTGTAATGTTTCGCTGTAACTGGATAGCTCGCCTCACACCTCACAAAAATTGGCGGTATCGGTGAAATAGGGTACAAGGACACCGAGAGCGCAATTTGAGTACGTCACGTAATATGACGCGTTAGCGTTACGCACGACACATGTTACACACACTCACGCGCGCGCGCACTGCTGTGTATATTGGGCCGCTCGCAGGTAGGTAATCACGATGCAGCACTGAAAAACATAGTAGGTTCTTTATATCTACATGACTATATAATTTGATTAGAGGCTGTGTCGCCGGACGCCCGCGCTTCTCCATCTTGACTGCCACGACGCGCCGCGCCCGCCGCGCCGGCGTCATGTAAGGTGACCCGCACATGAAAGGGCGCCTTTGTGACTTCATCACTTTAGTTATTTTCGGACGAGCGGTCACCGAAGCCCCGTGAAACACTTTACGAAGACTCACTAACCTCATTACTTTAACGTATAAATAGAAAATTAAATGTGTACTAATACTCTTAACTCGAGTGCGCTCTAACATCAATCACAAGACGAAGTAAGTGTGATTGATTAGAATACGATTGCAACATCTATTTAAATAACTCATTCTAAACGAGTGAATGTCTGTAAATATTATGAAAGTTTCGATGTATAACAACATTAATCAGGCAGAAGTGATGTGCCGCAACAGACCCCATAAATCCCGCAGTAAAATTGTGAAGTATGAAAGAAAGCGCCGCGCCGCGCCGCGCCCCGCCTCCCTTTTTTTTCCCGGAAAGGTCAATGGTTACCAAAATGCGTCCTTGTGATCTTCCACTAGTCCGCCAGCCCAGTACCTACCCAAATACTCTCACTTTATCACGTTTAACCTTTTTACCGCGCTTGAGTCGCATTTCTGCGACAAATATTTCCGTGCCCCTACCGCGCGTGTCGTATTTCTGCGACAGAGAACATACATGGTTTTTTTGTTCTGTTTTCGACCTATGAACTGCGTGGTAAAACTAAAATGATTATTCAATAGAGATATGATTTACAACTATGACTTAAAATTGTTTCATAGCTCAAAGTATTGAAAAAGCTTAATATATTTATTATAGGTATTATTTTATAGATTCGTAGTCGCGCGCTAGGGGCACGGCAATTGATATTTAGCCACGCGCTTAAAAGGTTAATCGTCGCAATTTAGATAATATACCTACTCCTAGACTACCTACCTAAATATAGAGTAAATGATCTCATCTTCATCAATGTACGAACATTTTCAATCCGTAATCCTGTCATGACTAATATTCTGTATTAAAATGGTGCGTAAAGTATTCGAGCGAATGAATCACCACTCCTCAGGGACTTATTGTTTGAAGTGGTACTTATCACTCATTAACGAACGTTTCGATGCTGTAATTTGTGACAAGTACCTATTATAAATGGTAGCTATTATGCAGCGGATCGGTTGCGGGCATCGTTTGTGTGTTTTTATCTGAGCCTGTTAGCAGTCGCGCCACGTCCGCTCCGCAAATTATATTGTCGTAGCAGAGAGCCTGCCCTCTCCCCTCTCCCAGCACCCCGCAGAGTTAAGACATTGTTTAAATAAGTCATTGTGTGTTACTAAATATAGTTTGTACCGAGGTCGCCGCGCTTCCTATGAACTCGCGGAAATTATACTATTTGCTAAATTACAACATTACATTAAATGCGAGCGTCAAACAATTCGTGAAATGCTGCTTTTAACGTTTTCTGTGTTTTTGTTGTTAAACATTGTTACCTGGCGAACAAGGAAGAGTGGAAAGCGTAGCAGTGTGTCCGGTTGACCGACACTACACCACATTGCAGCTATGTTGACCTACACTAAACCACGTTACAGCTATGTTGACCCACACTACACCGCGTTACAGCTATGTTGACCCACACTACACTACGTTACAGCTATGTTGACCCACACTACACTACGTTACAGCTATGTTGACCCACACTACACCACGTTACAGCTATGTTGACTCACACTATACCACGTTACAGCTATATTGACCCACACTACACCACGTTACAGCTATGTTGACTCACACTACACCACGTTACAGCTATGTTGACCCACACTACACTACGTTACAGCTATGTTGACCCACACTACACCACGTTACAGCTATGTTGACTCACACTATACCACGTTACAGCTATATTGACCCACACTACACCACGTTACAGCTATGTTGACTCACACTACACCACGTTACAGCTATGTTGACCCACACTACACTACGTTACAGCTATGTTGACCCACACTACACCACGTTACAGCTATGTTGACCCACACTACACCACGTTACAGCTATGCTGACTCACACTACACCACGTTACAGCTATGTTGACCGACACTACACCACGTTACATCTATGTTGACTCACACTCCACCACGTTACAGCTATGTTGACTCACACTACACCACGTTACAGCTATGTTGACCCACACTACACCACGTTACAGCTATGTTGACTCACACTACACCACGTTACAGCTATGTTGACTCACACTACACCACGTTACAGCTATGTTGACTCACACTACACCACGTTACAGCTATGTTGACTCACACTACACCACGTTACAGCTATGTTGACTCACACTACACCACGTTACAGCTATGTTGACCGACACTACACCACGTTACAGCTATGTTGACTCACACTACACCACGTTACAGCTATGTTGACTCACACTACACCACGTTACAGCTATGTTGACCGACACTACACCACGTTACAGCTATGTTGACCGACACTACACCACGTTACAGCTATGTTGACTCACACTACACCACGTTACAGCTATGTTGACTCACACTACACCACGTTACAGCTATGTTGACCGACACTACACCACGTTACAGCTATGTTGACCGACACTACACCACGTTACAGCTATGTTGACCGACACTACACCACGTTACAGCTATGTTGACTCACACTACACCACGTTACAGCTATGTTGACTCACACTACACCACGTTACAGCTATGTTGACCGACACTACACCACGTTACAGCTATGTTGACCGACACTACACCACGTTACAGCTATGTTGACCGACACTACACCACGTTACAGCTATGTTGACTCACACTACACCACGTTACAGCTATGTTGACTCACACTACACCACGTTACAGCTATGTTGACCGACACTACACCACGTTACAGCTATGTTGACCGACACTACACCACGTTACAGCTATGTTGTAAAAGTTAACTAGTTAAAATTAATAACAGGTCTCTAAGTACTATCTATACTTGTATTATGATTATGACTCAGTACAATATCTCAATAATATACTCAACTGAAAATTTAATTTGATCGCACGCCCTCTACTTTAGTGCTATAAGTTCAAGTGGAGCACGCTCTCGAACGGTATCGACAGACGAAGACGCTCCAATATCAGCTCTTACGAGATATCGTTTATCAATCCGTCTCTGATTCCATTCCATTATGACCGGGGACTTGAATCTGACGTTTTTATTACCGAGATCCGAACACTGAGGCCCGAGAGCCGAACAGACACCGAGCGGACAGCGATACTTCTTTTACTTCGTTTAATCTTGCACTCCATCATGTCTGCAGCTGCACTTAACACTCATTTTGAAGCATAATATAGGGTGAATACTTGAATTCGACTTATTCTAATAATTGTCGTATTCCACCTTTGTCAGTACTTTAAAACTTAGAGTAATGATTGGTCTCCGCTGCGCTCCAACCAGATACCGCTCTACCTAAGAACAACAGCTCCTTGAATGCAGCAACTTTATATCGACATTTGCAACGATCTTATTTCTTGTAGTACCTAATGTTTTAACACGGTTTCACTACTCAAAGCGGCATTTTACTTTGGATTACTTTGGATTATCGCGAACACGCGGTACGTCAACGCACAACACACATTGGTTGCAACTCTTTTTGGTGGCAACGAGAGTGACTCGAGTGCGCCGACTTCAGCGTAGTATTAGTTGGCACATTTTACCAGTACGCGCCGGCGCGGCGGTATCTAGTCGGAGCGCAGCGGAGACCAATCAAAACATTATTTTACAAGAACTTCAAAATTTATTTTAACATTAAATTATACATTGTTGGTTAGCTGCTTAGCTGGGGATGTTTTTCTCGTATTTTTTTCACTTAGTATCGTAGTATGAGATTATCACCATCCATTAAAATGTACCTGGATGATTTCCTAAATTATTTGACGGGATATACATGGCAGGCTGTTAAAAAATTAACTGGAAGAATTTTATTTAAAATAATAAAATAATTCAAAATGTTTATTTGCAACAAAATACATAGTTTACAAGGGAAGATCTTACAGCCTTAAAGTCATTGTATTCTGCCTGCAAGCAAGCGTGCAAATTATTTACGTTTAAATGTCATAATTAGTATGCAGATTATATTATTAGTACAATATTATTACATTATTATCATTATCATACATTATTATTTAATAAATGTTATCGGTAGCTGGTAACATTGGACAATGTTGACATAGGAGGGTAATCGTCAAGATGAATCAACGTACCCGAAGTTATAAAAACAGTGGTCGTTAGACAGAGCAGAGGATTCCATGTCGAACAACTGAAAAAGTCTAACCTTTTATATCTGGTTTGCTTGTTCTCATTTTCTGATCTTGTGTTAATTATTATATTGTGATATATTGTAAACTAGCTTCTGTAACTAATCACTTACCTAATTAAAAGTACTCTCAGTGGTGGAGAGTCTATGTTGGTTTAATTTACTTTATTTACCATGATCCCGATCCTGACATACTGATATTAGCCATAACTGTAGAATAGAATAGAATATACTTTATTGTACACCAAAATTGTAACACAGCTCTTATACAATAACAAACATTAAAGGGTACAATGGCGGTCTTATCGCTGATAGCGATATCTACCAGACAACCTTTAATGATAAATTCACCCCTACAAGATTCTGTTGTATGTATTTTATACATACAAATGTCATTAATTGATTTACAATAAATTCAATAATTAATGCTCCAAACAAATATTTTTATGCTCTTAAGAATTATTTCATGCTGTAAAAACACTTTTTTGTAAACACTTTGACAATTTTGTTTTAAAAACATTACCCTGCAACAATTTAAATGCGTAACACATATTGAACTCATTTTTCTTATAAATATCTTTATGTCCAGCTGGATCATATAAGAGGTAGCGAAACCTCGGTATGTTGCTTAAAATAGTGCATGTGTGACTTTGTAAAAATGCAGATATCTCTAATATACATACAGGACAGTGGAAGAATTTTTAATTTTTGTAAGAGCGGTTTACAGCTATCTAAGAACCATGCCCTGTTTAATACCCGGATGCAGCGTTTTTGGAGCTTAAAATCTCTGTCGGTATCGGTTGATTTGCCCCATATGATTAGTCCATAGCTTAGAACAGGTGACACGTAACCATGGTAAGCTGCAAGACCAGCTTCTACAGACACATATTGTATCAGCTTTTTTAAAGCAAACACGAACCTATCTAGTTTCTGACCTATATGCTACACATAGTTTCTGACCTATATGCTCCACATAGTTTCTGACCTATATGCTCCACATAGTTTCTGACCTATATGCTCCACATAGTTTTTCCAATTCTAGTTGTTGTCTACATGAAGTCCTAAATGTTTTTATTGATCCACTTGTACTTTTTCACCATTATACAGAATATCCAAAGCTAATGGTTTGCTATTATACAGAATATCCAAAGCTAATGGTTTGCTATTATAAGAGTTAAATTCAATTCATTTTGTCTTGTTAACATTTACCTACATTTAAGTTATTATTTTGCATCCAACTTATTATATAATTTAGGGTCTTTTCCTTAGCTAATTTGTAGTCGCTTTTATCCTGACATTTTATGACAACTGTAGTATCATCTGCAAAAAGTATACATTTCTGCGAAGTGGCCTCTGGAAGATCATTTATATAAAGTAAGAAAAGTAAAGGACCGAGAATGCTATATAGGGTTACTCGGTTTCGAAAATTGTACAACTTTCGTAGAACGACTTTTCGAAATTCGCGTTTTTTATTATTGTTTTCCATACAAATCAAATATAATTACTTTTATATTTGTATGGAAAGTATTAAAAAAAATACGCGAATTTCGAAAAGTTGTTCAGTTTTCGATACCGAGTAACCCCACAAAATTCTTTCGGGTTAATTTTTTAACACCTCATATATATTAACTTTAAAAATAATAGTTCCCACTTTATACTGATAGAAGAGAAAGGAACAGAAATAGGTAGGTACGTGTTGTGCTGACCCCACCTAGTGTGGGATCAGGGCAGGGAAATGATGATGACTTTAAAAGGCTCTGACTTTAAAATTAATAGTTTACACTATGATTATAATACTTCAGCTTTAAAAATAATTGCTTGTACTATAATTTTAATGCTTGTACCTACAAAGTCCGCCCGCAATAAGAAATAAAATGACAAACAGATAGCTGAAAGGTAGGTTAGGATGTATCAGAACTGTGTCCACTCAACGCACGAGCCAAGCGAGCGAAGCGGGCGGTGCCGCAGCAGTGGCCGGCGGGTATCAGAAATGGCCAGAAACGATTTGCCGATGACTTTCCACCACTCCTTCAATGGGTGCGTTCAGAAACAAATGGTTTTTGATTGATTATAGTGCGATGAAGAGTCTTAAACATTTTTGTTGTTATTTTCATGTATAATACTAATATATTTATTTATTTTCCTTACCCCACACTTTATATTCTCCTGTTTCGTAAGTGCGTTTACAGACACAAATCTTCACATGCACAAACACCCAGAGCCGGAACAACTATTGGTAGGCCATAAAAATATCTGTTCCATGCGGGAATCGAACCCACGACCCGTAGAGCAAAAAGCCAATCCCTTAACCACTGCGCCAAACGCGTCGTCATAATTTTAAAGTGCTTCTCATCCCAAGTTTCATTACGTTGACCACGAAGGTAGGCAACGGTGACGCAAGACAAAATGTCGAGCTGCTAAGTACAAATATTTTTTTGCGGATTACAACGCCAAGAGGATTGCTGGTGTATTCCCAATCTTAAGAGATAAAGGCTGAAAGTCTCATGTGCCTGTAACTTCACCGGCACTTACACCCTTCTGCCCGCAACACAACAATGCTGCTTGCAGAAATAAGTATGGTTGTAGTATTTCCCCACACCCCAGACGAACTCTTTCACACGCAGCTGCACTATTAATATAAATACTAGGAATATTTGTGACAAAACATAATATGACTTTGTCCGATGGAAGCATCAAGGCAGCTCCACGAGGCGTGCACTACACCATACATGGTTTTATGAATTGCGGATACAACAAGTCATAAGATTATAGTCGTTAATCACTGTATACTACGTAGGTAGCTAATCTGTTGTACAAGTTTTATCAGCATTATCGTCATCTTTGTTTCTCCTCCCTTTTGTTTCATTCAAAGAAACAAGTTGTGAAATTGAAACTACACGCTTGCGTAAATTCAAGAAAATGGACGAAACTGACAACTTGTACTTAGTCTAAATATACAAGTACCTAAGCTAAATTACATCTTAGTAGGTAAGTAATATTTGTCCGAATCAATTCTTCTGTGGATGTCATGTGGGCGCCCGTCATGTACAAGATAAGTACTCAAATTGGATCCCGCTCCGCTGTAATAGGGTGAATCGAATTTACATTAAATTGAAGACAATTGACAAATCGGGCGCAATATAGCGCTGGCTAATCACCTGACTTGTCAAGTTGGCAAACCGCTTTGTTAACAAATCATATTTCAGAATCATATTACAACTGATTTATGTATTTTACAGCAATATCACAAAATGTTTCGACTGGATCATAATTTGATTTTATTTTTTTATTGGAAACCGTGGTGACTTCGCGCATCTATCGCGCCACATGCGAACTAAGCAGCACCGCGATTGTGTAGCAGACAGGGAGGCTACATGTTACATTAATAATAATTCCATGTTAGCAAACTGCAGTGACGATAACGATAACTCTCAAAGATGACGTCACAAAATCCTGCATCGCGCTATCAAAATGTAACATGCTATTTTATTAATGGAGCCTCCAAAACGAAGCTTAGCTGCTTATGCGTCATTCCAAATACCTACTTGTTTAAATCACCCAACGTTTTAGCTACCGCGATTGTAGCAAAGGAAGAGAACTATATACAAAAGGTATTAAATCAAAACAACGACAGCCGCACTCGGCACTCGCCTCGAAAAAATAAACATTCTCCACAATAAAATTAATTCGGAATAAAATTCCCCTGACGCCGCCCCGCCGCGCCGCGCCGTGGCCCGCCAATGTTTCTCTTTGTTTCCTACTTTTTATGAGTCTCCCACAATACGGACGGCGAGTTTAGCTGAAAGAGACAATCTGCTCCCCTCGCTCGCTCGCGTAATGACGAGCGGAGCGGAGGCGACAAATCAACTGGAAGATTGAACGGCAACCTGCGCCATTTATCGCGGCGACACAAAGCGGACTCTCGCCGAGTTACCTCTGAGATGTAATCCGGCATGATGTCCGGCTCAGAGTAAATCCACACGTCAGCTTTGTAACCCAAGGGGCCTATACCACCCCCCCGACAACAAACAAACAGATTTAACGAGGACTGTTTTGTAAGCATCCAATCCGACCCATATAAAATATTATTAGTTGCTCGACTGCGGTGAAAGCCTACTTAAGTTTCGTTCTAATAGAGCCACAGTTGTTGGTGTTTGTGTTGGTGAAGTTATGATGATAGTCATTACAATAACGATACAGTGTACGCAAATAAAGTAAACGATGGTTTATGTGTAGTGCGAATAGGTGGCCACAGCAATTTAACAAAATAACATTCCGAAATCTGACCGGAGTTTTATTTGTAGTGCGCTGTGTCAATACTGCTCGTAGATATAAATAGCTCGGTTTATTTCATTACATTTGTTCTCCGGAAAATCCAACGCTGCCGAATTAATAAAAACACAATATAGCTATATGTTAGTACGTGTAACATAGTGAACCCTGTAGTGCTGTAGTGTTCAGAACTTGAAGTAAGAATATAAAATAAGTACTTATGGGATTCGTAGCAAATGTGAGAGGTGGGTATAATTGACTTCCTAGCAAGTATTAATATAGCAGGCATAGAAAGAACGAATGGGACATAAATAAAAATCGACAACGAAACTCGTAGCAGTCGTAGCACGTACACTCTGCATGCTTGTCCTAGCTCAAACGACAAGTGATTAGTTAAACTTGCAGCACATAAGAGTAACACGCAGTTCGTAGCACGCGTGAGATGTTAGCGTTGGCTCGTAGCACCTTTGAAACCTGAATAAGATAATCGTAGCAGGCATACGGCATTATGTTATAGTACTCGTAGCGCGCTACAAAATGTAGCATGAGGCTCGTACTACGTAGAGGTGCGAGTGAATCACTTATGAAAATGTAGCATGAGGCTCGTACTGCGTAGAGGTGCGAGTGAATCACTTATGAAAATGTAGCATGAGGCTCTTACTGCGTAGAGGTGCGAGTGAATCACTTATGAAATCATGGGAGCGTCATCCTTGTGAATCGCGTAGTACGAACAAAAATCTCTAACAGCGAGAAGTTCATTCTCTTTTGACCTGTCATTGGCTCCGGCATCGAGGATAAATAAAACCTATCACGACATAACCACGATGAGAATGTGGGTGAAATTACTTGCTCTCCCATTACTAGTTATTTGTCACTAAACGATCAGCCGTGGTGCCATTCGTAGCGAAGTGAAAATGAACGAGTGCCTATTAATAACCCAGAGACATGCACCGATCTTAGCCGGCTGGTTGGAGCCAACGACCGAACCCTAGTAGTAACCACAGCGGAGTCGACTTAGAATGATTCGACGCGAACCGTGGAGAGAATATTTAATCGCACTCCACTCCACTTGGACATTGAACACAAAAACGCACTCACTGCCGAGCATTTAGCTCCGGGGCGACGCAGCGCCCGTGCTCATTATGTGTAAGTACAATGGATTTCATGTCAATCCGAAGACATTTGAGCATGTCCGTCGCGTTCACCCTGTATATTCTGAACTGTCTATCAAGGTACTTGTTAGAGCCGACGCCCGCTAAGAGCAATAAACTGCTTGTCAGTCTGTTATATCAGCAAAGCAAACTGTAGGAGAAAAACACCGGAATGTCAGGGTCGCAGCAACAACTCAGTTGTTAGTTTGGGGATTATTAAAGTAACATTCAAAATGCAAATATTGACCTGTTTCTTGAATATTGAGCGAGTACCTAAGTCTCAGAGATTTGCATAAACTCACAGACCAGTGCGGCGCCTTCTGCGATGACTTAACAAACGCCAATACGTCACTAACTAGTCAGCGCCGGGGCCCGCTCAGCTACGCCGTCTCACTGTTATTTGTTACTTGTGTTACATTGTTGCCAAACACGTTGCTGACTAAGTTACTTTTTGGAGGTCATCAGCGCGTAACAAGCGCACAGCACGCCTGGCCGGCTGGAGGTTTAATGTTACGACGGTGGCCGCAGCAGGGTGCCACTGAGCCGCGACGCCCGCCCATCAATCAGCCGCCGCCCCACCGAGGCACCCACACATTTTTTATTCCTTCAAGTAATTTAATTAAACTGTCGAACAATCTGACTTTTATTTGAGCAAATGAGCGTTTTCAGTAACCAAAAATGCGTTAAACATTAATCTTGATTCCTACTTACTTTCTACCCGACTGCGGCGAAGCCAAAAAGGAGGGTTATGTGTTTGACCTGTATGTATGTATGTCCGTCCCTATGTTCCCTCGTAACTACTAAACGGCTGAACCGACTTTGATGAATGATATGTCGGTAGATTCGTTTTTATTGTACGAGGGTCACTGGGTACATTAAAAATAAACAATAAACAAAACGTTTTCTAAAAAAAAGGTCCCAATCCTATAGACTGGGATATCAAATGAAGGGTTTTAAAAGATGATTACAAAAATATATACGTCGCAGACACCCCGTTTATAGAATTTGATAGAAGTGAGTATTATAGCATTACAGTTAAGACCAGTGTCCGCTTATCAGGAGTAAAGCGGGTATCAGTGGCGAAGGGTGAATTTTCTTAAAAGGGAAGCCGAACCAAAAAATGCTTACCTTGCTCAAGTGTGATGCGTGAATTCCAGTAACTACTCGTATAGCTGTGGCACTGTGGCTGACTTCGAAATCTTGTACAGATGAATTGGCTTTAGCTCACTTTCACTATACATGTAAGCACTGATACATAGAAACAGTGTCTGGCAAGTATAATAAAAGTGGCTTTGAGAAAAGCCGTTTGGGGATGGATATGAGAAGAACATCAGCAGTCCGACTGACGCTAACGTCATAGAAACCAAGAAAACGTTCTTCGATTCCAGTTTCAGATAAATACCTAAATTACCTATTACCGTTAGTTGCTCCCTATGACTAACATCGGGCGTTTCGTCAATCATGACCGATAGAAACTGAGCCTTATTTATTTCCAACTTTAATTTAAAACGAATGCGATACTTTGTATTAAATCATTTTGTATATCACTCGAAAGGCCAGAGAATGTGGGATTCTGTGTTGAGGAACATTGTTCCAAATGCGAATCGATTACGGTATCATACTTGCTTAAAATTAAATATAACAACGTTTCGATATAGTTACCGCGGTTATCGGATGCCGCCGGATTTTCGTGGTGGCCGCGAAAAGCTAATTCTTTTTTACCTAGCAAAATTACTGTGTCGATGAACCGTTTCATTAAACTTCTATTCCGATCTACTTTTTTTCTATTATGAACTTCATACGTATTAGCAAAAAATGTTTCTATCCTACGATTTCCGAAATCATGCAAAGATGAACAACTTCGGATATGTTTTTCGGTCTGAACATGTTTTTTGGACGAAATTGAAAGATTATTAATATCTTTAAATCCCGTGTGGCTCCATAAGCTACTAGAATCTGAGAATAATATGCAAGGAAAACAAAACATTTTATTTAATTTACAACTTCCCGTAAGCCAAGGGTATTTGTCGTAGGTACTTACAAAGAACTGTTAAAATGTTTGAAAAAACCATCGCGTCGTTTGTAATTTATAATCATGTCAACGCGAACACGGCCTAACTGAATTACATGTTCAAAACTCAACTTTGAAAAGGATGTTTCCTCAGTCAACAAATAATCTGTCAGACAGCATTCTACGTTCACTAATGCCGCCATGGTATCGAATTTACTCAATAATAACAAAATCACTACTTAAATAACTACTTTCTAATAACACTACAAACTAAAAAAACTATCTTAGTAATCCTTACTTACCTAAATACCTATTTAAATAGACGATCACCAAATAATACAACGCCACTAATCTTGTTTTTACTGCACTATCACTTCGCAAAACTATCACTAGTTTACACAAATAAATCAATTTCAACAATAATACATGAATAATGCTATAAGATTCTAAATTATGATACGAATATATCAAATCAAATGCAAATGAACAAGTGAAAACAATAATATAAACAAGCGCGAAAAAAATCTGTTGTGAATCTGTCATCCAAATATTACTATCTGAACAAATTACGAACTTCAGTAGCATTACTTCCATCTCGTTCTTTTGTACGCATTTCCTATCTCTGTCCTTATCGTAATAACTCGATGGATCGCGGCTTGCCATCGTCCGTATATCTAGCGGTGTTATGTTGCCTCAGGGTCACGATCGCTACAAGTGAAACTATGAATTAAATGTACTGGATTCCTGCCGCGCCTGACCGGCTTTTCTTTTGCGTCATTACAACATTTTGCTCCGAAAAAAATGTAGGCGTTTATTTATTTCTTTGATTGTTACGCAAATGTTATACCTGCAATGTAACTTCGTAAATACTTAATTATTTGTTTAAATGATAATTGAAAATAATAGATACTAGTATTTGCCATATTTCGAAAGGGAAGCCGATAGGAATCGAGTTGTATGGAGCCTTCGCCACTGGCGGGTATTGTTATCGGCAGCTGGTAACACTGGACAATTTAGATAAAGGAGGGTAATCGTCAAGATGAATTAACGTACCTGACGTTATAAAAACAGTGGTCATTCGACGGAGCACAGGATTCTATGTAGAACGGTCGAAGAAGTTTAACTTTTTATATCTGATTAGCTTATCCTTATTTACTGATCTTGTGTAAATTATTATATTGTGAACTAGCTCCTGTAACTAACCACTAACCCAAATATAAGTACTCTCAGTGGTGAAGAGTCTATGTTGGTTTCATTTACTTTATTCACCATGCTCGCAATCCTGACTTACCGATATTAGCTATAACTGTTATAATAGATTCAGCCCTACACGATTCTCTGTGCTTATCTTTTACATAAGCGATTTAAAATTGTTAACTAGACGGAAACCACACTATTGAACGATGACATCATACTTCAAAAACTTTTAGTATCTTGACATTACTCCGTACAACGTCTGTTTCGTGCGACAAAGAGAGAAAATGCGCCATTCAATAACTTGAAAAACGTATCTCTACTCCATTTTTTTAGATTGTTTTTATTTATTTTTTTAACGACCTCTTTCTTTCTATACCTTTTTTGATATACTTAATATTAACATCTTTATATTTTTTTAAAGCAGTCACCTACCTACCGAATTTGAGTAACATAATATTGTCATTTGAAAGTGAAATGATTTAAGAAAACATCATGGCCATTATAAATTGTATAAATTTTCATCCCCTCGCTAATCCGGAAATGAGAGAAAAACACAAAGTGTTCTACGGGAAATTGAGCAGAACTCACATAATGAACTAGCTACAGTAGCCACTTATTGTACCTGTACCTACCTACTTCTCGTAATATAATGTTATTTTTGTTACCGCTTTGTCCAAGGCTCGATTTTACCAACGTCGGATAGCGTTTATCCAAGGAATAAGACAGACGGGTTGACAGAATTTCTATACGAAAGCTGTCAATATGTCAAATTTATTCCTCGATTAAAGTTATTCGACGTTGGTAAAATCGAGCCTTAGGCACACAGTCAATCTGGATCACGATCCGCGATCAAAATCAATGATCGCGATCCAGATTGATAGTGTACGAATTAGATTGACGGAACGGAACAAAACAATCTGGATCGCGATCATTGATTTTGATCGCGGATCGCGATCAAGATTGACTGTGTGCGATCCGCGATCAAAATCAACGATCGCGATCCAGATTGATAGTGTACGAATTAGATTGACGGAACGGAACAAAACAATCTGGATCGCGATCATTGATTTTGATCGCGGATCGCGATCGGGATTGACTCTGTACGGGGCGCCTACAGGTGCATACAAACAACGCGAGGCATGCGCCGCGAATGGTTTGCCACACAGCCTGAGGCATGCGTGACAAGCCATTCGCGGCGCGTGCCTCGCGATGTCTGTACGCACCTTTAGAATTGCGTAAAGAGAGCATTTCTAACAATGAAACGAAACGAAAACAAACACAGAAATTGTCTTGATTTTACTGAGGTATTCACGATCTATCGTCAAAATAATGTGGCGAGAAAATAAAGATTTATCTCATGTTATCATAATCTGTAGGTACAGTGAGTATAGTGAATATAGTAAGTATAGTGAATGAGTACAGTAAATATAGTGGGTACAGTGAGTACAATGATAGCGAAGGGTTACCGCACAATACCGCTTCACTAAAATCGTTGGAAAATTGTATTAAAATCCACATCCCTCTCTTCCTTCCTCCTAGCCTTTTCCCAACTATGTTTGGGGTCAGCTTTCAGTCTAATCAGATGCGGTTGAATACCAGTATTTCACAAGGAAGTTGTCAGACTTTCGGGCTTCTGACTACCCGTAACGACTGTCATTGGTATAGGTATGGGACCCGGGACCGACAGCTTAACGTGCTTTCCGTGTTAAAATCATAATAATAATAATATAATTAAGCGAAAGTGAACCCTTTTGTCTGTCTACCAAAGAGATTTGATCGATAATTTTTGGCAATACGGTAACTTCAGTACCTGGTGAAAGGAATAGGGTACTTTTTATTATTCCGTAGAATTTAAAACTAGACGATAGCAGAGCCGAGCATAGCTTGACATAATTATACCTACCTATAATAAGATATAGAGGCACTGAAAAGACACTGATACAATAATCGGACCTTGAAGAACATAATATTAAGTTGCCACTCTCTACTTTTGTTGATTTTTTATTTTCGTTTATGTATCCTGACTATATTATGTGTACATAACATAACATAATCAATCAGCCCATTACTGTCAGAATGAGAAGGGTTTGGGCCTTAGTCCACCACGCTGTTCTGGTGCGGGTTGGCAGATTACACACACCGTCGAGAACTTTATGGTAGGCTTGTGAAAAAATAATAGATTTTTGTAAAAATCGATTATTCTTTACATAAAATCGATTATTAATAATCGATTTATAATAATCGATTTTTAAATTTATAATAATCGATGGATAATCGATTTTAATAATATTAATCGATTCATTTTTATCAGCCAGCCAGAGTGCCTAGTGCGAGTTGCAAATAATTATTAGAATGATCCCACCATCGCGATAATCGAGTTAACGTCAAATGCATAGAGAATCATAGACTAGCGAGTGTGAGTTACTGTCAAAATCGCCATTCACACTCGCGAAATTCTTGAAACAACCAAGCATGTGCTAACGTTCTCACTTACGAATGCTAGCGCATGTTCGATGGTCGTTGACTGAAAAGTAAAAAAAATCGCAAATTGTGTTTCGCAGTATTGTCATTTCGATTGCGATTCGGTGTTTGCTTGTTTGTGATTTGGTGAATAACCGTCCACCCGTGTTTCTGATCTCGATTCAGCAGTTTATTGTTTTAGGTAGCTCCAATGATATTATAAGTATTTTACTTATAATATCATTAGGTAGCTCTGTTTCCGATAGTCAATACTAAGAAGTGAATAATATAATACTTATATGATGTTAATGTCATGATTAAACTAAACTTTTTTTTAAATTATTTTATTTAGAATTTTCTTGTAATGTAATTGATTATGTAGTAGGTGCAATAAGTTTTGTTAAATTGTTTTAATTAAAAATGAAGACTGATTAATAATTGCGATAAGTAGGTAGGTCTATTATACATAATCAAAATAAAAAAGTGAAACCATAAAAACGTTTGTATGATTAAAACTAAACTTTAATTAGTCATTATTATATTTACAATTGTATCTGATTAAGTAATATGTGCAGTAAGTTCTGTTTAAGTTTTAAAAATGAAGACTGATTGTGATTTACAAAATAATATATATTTAATGGGGAAGGCAACGCAAAACGACAGCAGATGGCAGCACCTCCATACTTAGTTATTTGAACTAATCAGAACCATCATATTCATATTAGCAATAATCTCAAACACATTGCAAACAATAAGATGGCATAGGTACAATCGAAAGTGGCGCCATTAGTTCCACAGTTGCCTACCCCATTACAAATTGCTTTCTTTTTATAAAATGAAAAAAATCGAATGTTGCTAAATAATCGATTATTTCTTTTAAAAAAATCGTTTTTTTTTCCAGGTTGTCACATCCCAAATTTATGGAGCCCTCTCAGGTGTGCAGGTTTCCGCACTATGTTTTCCTTTACCGTTAACGCAAGTGATAATCAAATTATAATCTACACATGAATGCGAAAAGTCAGAGGTGCGGGCCGGGATCGAACTTATTATTAATCAATTTATTTCAGATAATTAATCCATACAATTATAAAATTACACTCTTAAATTACAGTAAAATACATAAAATAAATTTAATTACAATATTTAGTGTTAGTAGAACCTTATAAACGAAGTACCGTGCTTGACCGATGCTGTGAACGCCTGGAAAATGGCTTGTCCCAATACGGTGTTGCCCGTCAATCCGTCTTCCCAGAGACAGTGGGACGAGCCGTTTTGCAGTTTGACACGGAAAAACCTTTTGAATACGTCTGTCAATACTGCCGAGCGTGCTCGTCTTTTGACTGTGGGCGAATGGGAGTCGGGACTTTGGCTTCAGGCACTTCCGTCATCCAACATAGGCACTATGTTGGATGACGTAAGTTTCCGTTTCGCCACTTGCCTGCGCTTGGGCGCTCCATGTGTTACTCCTCATCGGTGTCATTGTGGTGAAGCAGTTGACAGCCTCGGACACCATGGTCTGTCTTGCTGCAGGAGTGCAGGTCGCATAGCACGGCACGCCAATATTAACGACATTATCCGTCGTGCTCTTGCCACCGCCGGCGTGCCAGCTAGTACTAGAACCGAATGGTTTGGCACGTGACGACGGGAAGAGACCAGGTGGCATGTCGCTATTGCCATGGAAGATGGGTAGGCCTTTGGTATGAGACGCAACTTGTGTCGACACCCTTGCTCCATCCCATCTTCCTAGCTCGGCGGGCTGTGCTGGCGCTGCCGCTGCGTCCGCGGAGGCCCTCTAGCGGCGCAAATATATAGTAACCCCATTGGTTGCTATGACTTTGAGCCGTTTGGGGTCCGAGTACACATCTTTTCTTTAAAGAAATTGCCCAAAGGTTGGTCGACGCTTCGCGTGACCAGAGGGCTGGCTTATTCTTTGGCCAAAGCATAAGCGTTGCCATCCAGCGTGGCAACGCTGCCAGTCTTCTGGTCACGCTTCCGGATGATGGTGATGAGGAGGAATATTTTGACGCCTAAGTGATATTTTTGAATCATTTGTATTTAATAATTTTGTATATAGGTAGTTAGTTTTGACTTTAGTTTTGTATGTTTGTAGTTTAGTTTTATATTTTATATATTAGGTTAAAATGTAAATGATAATTGTGTAAATAAAATACCTTATAAACTATGTTAGTCAACACAACAACTTAGATCCTCCACATAATTTATTCATTTATCTCACCCGTGTAAAAGGTTTTATTTATAATTTACCACACTTTTCACCTCAGGAGTTGGTTTTCGGAAAATCCAAAAACACTTAATTTATAACATCCTTTACATAACGATTAGCTATACCTTTTCACCCCCTTTTAGAGGTAGACGTCGAAAATCGTTAATTACATATTCATTATTGATTTGAAAGAGTAATTAGTTTATTGTTTTGAGTTATAAACCCAAAAAATAAGATTTATTTTATAAACTTCACCATCCCTTTTCATTGTTTTTCGAAAAAGCCGTTCTTAGTGTGCATTTTTGCTAAAATATACATTATATCTCGTTTTTTTTATCTTTAGCTTTTTAGACTGTGCCCGAGTCTTACATTAGGAAATGTGTGGGTGGAAAAACAAACGTCATCTGAAGGGAGAGTACCTCAAATATTGAAGATAGCAAAACTCAAAGAGAGTTAATTAATCTATATCTATACTAATATTATAAAGAGGAAAGATTTGTATATTTGGATTTTTGTATGTAACGAATAAACTTAAAAACGACTGGACCAATTTCAAAAATTCTGGTGCCGTAATAAAGCTACGTTATCACTGAGTAACATAGGCCACGGGTGGAGCCGTGAGGACACAGCTAGTATCGAGTAAAATTGCATTCGGCTTATCATTAATTTGGGTACCTAGGTACTTTATGGCACCGGTTCAAAGGGTCAATAATACGTATCAAATAGTGTGTTAAATTAAAGAAAGACCCTGGAAAAAGTACGAACGACATTGTCTGGCATACTTTGCTGTCTTCAATGGCTTCAGTGTTCATGGTGTTTTATAATCTTCACGACACAAAGTGATCCTTATCATAATAGACCCTATTGGTGGCATTAAAACACGGGTGATATTTGTTCGCGATTGTGTTGGTTCGTCAAATGGATCGGGCCAGCGTCTTTCTTAAATCTATAAAGCATAAGCAATTTTTCTAATTTTAAAAATTAAATTAAATCTTTGTGTATCTGCTACCTTTAATGTTTAAAAGGTACTTTTCCTATAGGTGGCGTTTGGCGTGGTGGGGTTTTCGTATATTTCACTCCGTAATTAGGTATATAGATAAGTTTGTTGTTTTTAACATAATAGAAATAATAAAAAATCAACAAAACCAGGAAAGATTCCATTTTGTAATTGTTAAGTTTTAGTTTATTTGTGACACGTTTGGCATTCTACGGTACGAGTCGGGGTTAGAACCCGCACGGAGTTAATATTTGTATGGCGTGCTCACT
The DNA here is from genome assembly GCA_910594945.2 of Amphipyra berbera. NCBI lineage: Eukaryota > Metazoa > Arthropoda > Insecta > Lepidoptera > Noctuidae > Amphipyra > Amphipyra berbera. The sequence continues at coordinate 22,534,241 of OU343123.1, read as the reverse complement.
TTTCCGGGTCTGGGAGCATTAGAGACTGTGTCTGTAAACGCACTTGCGATACAGGAAACATACTTGTGTGAGGTAACGTTCCTTTTGTTAAACGCAATATTCTGCACTTAATAATGGATTGCGTCTATTTTATAATTGTTAGATCTGATTTACAAATGGTGCGATGGATTTAGTCGTTTTTTTGTTGTTAATTCTACGCATGTTCCCGTCAGTGTGCCGCAATTAAGCGATAACACGATATTATTAAACTTCTCGCGTTGATTTAGAACGGGTTTATAATATGTTTACTAACATTCTCCGTCACAACTTTCAAATCTCAAGCCACGAATATAATTTAAAAGTTAAAGCAACAGAAAAGTTGAGATCTAAGTCGCGCAACAGTCTTTCCTTTTTTATTTACTTACCATATAAAAAGCAATAGTATAAAACAAAGTCGCTCCTGCTGTCTGCACGCTTAGATCTTTTAAAATACGCAACGGATTTTAATGCAATTTTCAGCAATAGATGGATTAATTCAAGAGGAAGGTTTATATGCCCCACATTAGTGTCTACATTACATCCGTGCGAAGCCAGGGCGGGTCGCTAGTATAATTATAAAAAGCAATTGTAGTAGTAGAGCTTCTTGTGAAATAGTTCGTACAGGGAAGTACTACCGCCATACCAATTTCTGCCACCTAGCAGCTTTACTGTGATCCGGTTCGATGAGTATGGGTGCCGGTGAAATTACAGGCACATGAGACTTTTCAACTTTGTCTCTAAGGTTGGCAACGCATCAGTAATCCTCTTAGTGTTGTAACCACTGTCAATCAGGTGGATCGGTGGCTTATTTGCCAACAAATTAAATAAAAAAAACAAAATACGTTCCATCGAATTCGTCATAAATGCATAATTTATTCAAGACAAAAAGTGGGTATCTACCCGTGGGATAGCGGCTAAACCAAGTTCTGAAGTAGCACGTAGCACAGTTGTGTGTTGCCGCGTCGTATGCCGTAGCAGTGACGCGGTAACACGTCACCGCACCGTGACGACGCCGCGTCGTCGTCTGGCGTCACGTCACCTCCCGTCACGTCACACATACACACACGCTACACATCTAATCGCTTCGGACGATCTCCGCATATTTAACGTAGACGAAACTCATTATGTTCAGGAAGTTCCTAAATTGTTCCCCGTCCGAGGAATCGAACTGAAAATATATTATATAACTCATCACTACACCATAAAATTTTGAGAGCCGTTGGAATTGGCATTATCTTATATCTATTGGCAATCTTGTTGTAAAAGCTTTTTGTTTAAACTTTTCAGCCATCGTCTTGTTACGACGAATAAAAATAAGTTCTTACAGAAAAATATGAAACACAATAGTCAGTGAAGTGCGATGATAAAGTTAGATGTAGAAATATTTTGAGAGCTTCTCACAATATTTTATAGATGTGATGCCTATTGTAAACTACATTTATAAATAAATTGTAATACAAAGAGAAAATATCACGTAGTAGAGACATCATTACATTGAATCGGTCAAGAGCATTATAATATGTGCTTAAAGTGTCTGCACACAGAGACACGTCGAGTGGAACGAGGCACACGTGCTTGTGGGCCGAGGAGGCGGCACGGCACATGGCGGGGTTATTGGAAATATATAAATAATATTGTGGAGAGCCTCTGTTTGTGTGTAGTCGTGTGCGCTCAGGTAGGGCTCATTCAATTCGATACACAAATCGAATTGTATTCTCGCCGACCTCTCAAGATTTATCGAAATCCTCCATATTTGGGAGCCACGGGACTTGACCTTCTATCAGCAACAGTAGCTGTGTACACGTAATTCATCTGGACGTGCACCATGAATATTGCATGAGGCGGAAAGAACAATTTACATAGGTAACTAACAATATATATAATATCATACCTACTTAGGCCAACTATATGTATAAATATTTACAGGCGGCCATACGACCTCAGGTTGGATCTATTTTGCGGAAGAACCACGATAATAAACATGTATGCTAAGTTATGTAAACAAGAAACCGCCAGTCAAAGCGATACCTGACACCGCAAAACTTAGGTCGCGGCGCGGAGACGCAGGTGCGGTCGGAACTGCTCGTATCTTGCAACGTTGCCGATCCGACGAGCGACATGCGTGCGGTGCGTTTTATGCGTGTATTGTAAGACATCAGTCGGCGCAGGAGATTACAGGCAAACGGTAAGGATTAATACTTGCCACGAACAGGCAGGGGCGGCAGCGATGCGGTACGACGCCTAATCACGCGTCATTTGTCGCTGCGAGGACGCCCCGACCGCACGCGCGACCGCCGTTGTAATAAAGGTTAGTAACTAATAACATTCCACAGCCGCCTACGTGCCCTTGTTTTGTGCACATTGTTGAATTATTGCCTTAATGTTAAGCTATTCTCACGCCGCGCCGTCACCCTACAAAGATATATAATTTAAATTATTTAGTAGGCATAATTATTTTAGTACGTAGATCCCACCCTTAACATTACTACGACCAACTCGTGTGTTGTTACTGAGGCACTTTTAGTTATATTCGTAGAGCCTGAAGCGAGTCCCTGCTCTTAAAATAATTTGTTCATCTCTACTCATTAGTTAAGGGTATTCTTGGGACTGCTAAGTGATTTATTTATTTACTAGCTGTTGCCCGTGACTTCGTCGGCGTGCTGTTCATATACCTAGGTACATATGTTGACTTTTAGGGGTAGTTTACGCTTAATATAACATCATCATTATTTGAAGAGTACCTATTACCAACTTCCAAATTGATAAACACATGGAACTTGACTTTTCCATACAAACTTGAATGCCCCATTGCACCCCTTATTAGGGGTTGATTTAAAACATCCTTTTTAGTGCACCTCTACACCCTCTAAGTAACATATTTGTATCTTCAGTTTCTTTAAGCTGTGTTGTCTGTCGCGATTTATATATACATGAGAAAAGATAGCCTTGTCTGCGACCTCACTTGCGTGAAAACAGGGTGTAAACGAAAACGTGTAATTCCTTCAAACCTAGTTGCTGACATAGTTTAACCCTGCACGGGATACTTTTGGATATACTTAATAAAAAAACTTACAAGAAGTAAACATGTGTTCTTAACAAGAGGCATTCTAGCGCCCCGAGTTAGATGACCGCTCGGCAAACAATATCGCGCAATTCGTTCGGGCCGCTAAAATGCCTCACGTTAAGAACACATGTTTACTTCTTGTATATTTTTTTTATTATATCCAAAAGTATCCCGTGCAGGGTTAATGTATGTCAGCAAGACATCGCAAGGTTTGAAGGAATTACTTAATTTCGTTTACACCCTGTATGTGCTAATAGCGTCATTTAATCGCAAAAACAGAAAGTGATATAGGTATCTTTAAGAAAAATGTTGTAGTTCTTGTAATATGCTGAGAACTGCCACCGTGGGGCTACCTCGCACCGTAAGAGCCTTGCCCACTAGGGTACTTACTTATTATACATAAAGATTTCTAATCGAGAAAAAGGCATTCTTAAGGAATTTAACAAGCGAGTGTTTTTTTTCTGTATTTGATCTGAATATTATAACAAATTCATGTTATGAAACAAATAAAACTGAAGAAGCAATAAACATCCCTAGCTTCAAATCTTTCAAAAAATGCTCAATTTATTGCCATTAAGAGTTAAAATTATAGCAAACTGGATTAAACGTTTGTCAGTCCTTGAGGAGCAACTGATTCTTATTTCGAATAAAAATAGTTTCGTACTAACAAACTCGATTAAATGATTTTTTCATCTCTCCTACCTATTAGAAGTCTTTTTTTTTCAGAATGATTAAAGACATAACATAAACACAACGCTCATACACTTATCTCACAGTACTTCAAACATACTGACAGGAGCCTCTTCCATTCACCAGCGACCACATCACAGACCGGCTTGGCGTCCAAGAAGGCGTTCATAATCTTGTCGAGGAGCCTCGCACTCTGCTGATCACAGAATTAATATCTATTTCAAACATCAAGCACATCATTAAGGTATGCTGTTTGTTTAAAAACGCCTACCACTTAATAAACTGGTTTATCTAAACCTTGATTTTTAATAACATCGTCCACCAGCTGAATATTATATTGAAACAATAAGCTGTCACACTTCATAAAAGGTCTTATACACCATACGCATACAATGTACCGTTTATTTGAAATATTAAACCACTTTGACAATTTTCTACACTTATGACACTATCGAACAGGTGAATGAGTTTGTTTATTTGGTAAGTATGTTTACAAGAGACAGTAAGAATGACGAAGATGTGGAAAGGAGAGCAAATGCGGGAATTAAAGTAAATGGTGTTATGCATGCGGTTGTGGCTAACAAGTCGATGTCCAAAAAGGCACGACTGGCTGTCCATAATGGTGTGCTGGTACTTACGCTAATGTATGGATGTGAATGTTGGTCGTGGCAGAAGAGGCATGAAAGTAGAATAAATGCCGTGGAAATGCGTTCCTTGCGTAGTATGTGTGGTGTAACTTTGAATGATAGATTGAGGAATGATGAGTTTAGACAAAGTTGCGGTTTAAAACAGGATGTAGTGACAAAAATTGAAAAGAGTATGCTTAGGTGGTTTGGTCATATTGAGAATGAGGGAACGGCGTTTAACAAAAGGAATGTATAAGGCGAATGTCAAGGAAACGCCGGTAGAGGACGTCCTAGAAGAACATACATCGATGTTATTGGTGATGTTCTTCACAAAGGACAGGTGCGTAGCACTCTCAACCGGCGTGCGTGTATGATAAGATTATGAATGTGGATGAAGTGAAAGGAGTATGTAAAGGTCGTAGCATGTGGCGTTCTATAGTTTCTGCCTAACCCCATGGGAAAAAGGCGTGAGTTTATGTATGTATGTATAACACAAAATTAACAAAAGATTCATTAAGAACCAAGCGACATCTGACGGAAGATACGTCGCCGATCTTCCGCCGGTACACATAATTCCATATTAGCATCTCGCACCGTACACATTTGACCAAAATTGCGTTACTAAAATTCCTCTAGTAAATTACGCAACGGAAGATCGGCGACGTATCTTCGGTCAGATGTGGCTTGGCCCTAAGAAGAGAACACTAAATAAAAGATAAAGCTCACATTCAACGTGACACAAGTTTCTATAAGTTTTGCAAACAAGTAAAACTGTATTATGTGGAAGAGAGCGCGGTGTCGGCGCGATACGACGCGACGTGGTTCGCTTCCGGCACTGTCACATAACACTTAAAAAAAATATGGATGTTCTAATGTAGTGCGGGCCTCCGTGAAGCGGGACACACTTCCGCTGCCACGGGCGCTCCGGCTGCGCTCTGCAATCCGCGCCCCTTCCACTCTATTTCAAATACAAATCTGACGTAAATAGAAATCCATTTTAATATAACATTTCTACGAGAACTGCCTCGTTGGTCTTGTGGTAGTATTTGCGACTGCTGATCATGAGGTCCTGGGTTCGATCCCCGGGTCGGGCAAAGTTTTATCGGGTTTTTTCGTGTGGAATTCTTCAGTAGTAACCCGGAGTTTGGATTTATGTCCGGTTAATGGCAATAGGCTCGCCCCTTATTTATGGGACTTAAACATAACGGCGAAATGAGGGTGTTACTATACACCTCTGCCCAACCCATCAAGGACTACAGGCGTGATGTTATGTTATGTACTACGTAGGTATACTGTCGACTTCACAGTCGTTGACAACTACTTAAAGTGAAACATAAACTAAAGCCTGAAAACTAACTGCTCGTGCTCATCAAAGTAAGTGCAGTGTTGTGCATCTTGTGTAATGTGTATTGTGTGGATGGTTGTACAGAACAGTCGCTAAGTGTACAGCCATGTTTAGGTAGAGGCTCACATGTACATACTTCGTGTGGACAAATGCGAGCCACGAAAACCAAATCCCGCAATCAGCAGTGCGCAGTGCGGCCTCACAATAGAGAAAGTAAATATGTTATTGTAAAATAAATTGTTGTTGGTTTACTCGGATTATTTCGGGAATCCCAGGGGTGCGGAGGCCCGGCGCGGCGCGCGCCCGTGCGCCCGTGCGGCAGCGGTCGGCTGACGACCCGAAATTGCGGCGCACCGCTAAACTCGCCGCCTCTTCTGTACAGTCTCTAAGTTTCCCCGCGACTTCGCTCGGCCGGGCTCAAAACTCAATGTCTATAAGTAAAACTTTTGCTACTTTGGTACTTGTTCCCTATACATCAAATATTAAAATACGTCTCAAATGTTCTGAACAAGTAGTAAGTTGTTAGAAAGCCGATAAACTAAGTTATTAACTTGCAACCTTTCTAACACAAAGTTATTAACGAATAGACAAAAGATATATTCCCTTTTTTTTAAGTTAACCTGTTTTTTTCTTGCATTACCCCTGCAGCATCAGGATTTCAGGAATGAAGGTCGAAATAATTATAATGTTGTATTGTCATGGGAATTGAATTTATGGGCGAAATTTCAGAAAAATCGGTTAAGCAGAAGTAGTCGAAAAATTTGTCACAAGATTTGATTCAAACAAACAAAGAAAAATTGTTGGGAAGATTTCAGCCGGTGTAGGTTTTAAATGGGCCCTGACTGTTAAAGTCGCTATGTTCCGCATTAGAATGTATTATTTGTTTTATGTGTGTATCGATGATAAAACTAATTCAATGGTGTAGTTATTCAATATACTTAACAGGATTCTAGACTACTGGACCTGTTTTTATGTTTTCAGTTTTTATTTAAAGTTCACTTTTTACGCAGTCGGGGCTTTTGATTTCTTTAATTTACTTTTTTATTTTACTCTTTTTAGTTAGTATTATAAGACGGTAAATTTCGCAATATAACTTTACCACAGCTTTATTATAAGTATCCAAGTTTAAGTGATAATGGTTCCTAACCAACTTTAAATCGTTATAGATCCTAATAGGTTATTCGACATGAAAATTGATAAGAGATACCTAAAGATGATTTTCAAATACCTACTCAATGCTACCCCACTTAACACTGGCCTGCAAAAATAAGTATCACACTTTTAAAAATTTAATTTTTTTCTAAACTATAGAATTTAGAGATTTAAAATAAAAAACGTTTTATAGTAATTTTTATCAGCTTTCTTTGAAACTATAGTAACAAAGTTAAACTCTTTTTTGAGTCCTTTTTGTTTCGAAAATATATCTTGTGTACTTAAAAAGTTATTGCAATTTTAAAAGTGTGATACTTATTTTTGCAGGCCAGTATAGTTCGTCAACTTTAATTTTCTTCTTTTACACAATATGGCGTCTCGTTGTCGCATATCGAATTTTGATTACTGTTATGTCTTTAGTGACACTCGCAAGATTAAGACAAATCGATTAACGTAAGAATTATCAAAATCGGCCCACGCGTTTGGTCTCTAGAGCGCCACAAAGGAACATACATACCTACTTACATAAACACAATACCCTCCTTTGCAGTCCTTTCCCAGTCGGGTAAAAATACACGAAGTGAAATTAATTCAAACCATTAATAGAGATGGTCCTTGCGGACCGTTTCTACTATGTATGCATTACCTATATTTCGGCGTTGTCCGTGATTTTATAGTACATCTGTGTAGAAGACAGTGGGTATAATGGACAACGCTAGGGGACGGGTTTTGTAGTACATCTGTGTAGAAGACAGTTATTATCATGGACAACGCTAGGGGACGGCTTGTGTAGTACATCTGTGTAGAAGGCAGTGGGTATCATAGACAACGTTAGGGGACGGCTTGTGTAGTACATCAGTGTAGAAGACAGTGGTTATCATGGACAACGCTAGGAGACGGCTTTTGTAGTACATCTGTGTAGAAGACAGTGGTTATCATGGACAACGCTAGGGGACGGCTTGTGTAGAAGACAGTGGGTATCATGGACAACGATACGGGTCGGCTTTTGTAGTACATCTGTGTAGATAACAGTGGGTATCATGGACAACGCTGGGGGACGGGTTTTGTAGTACATCTGTGTAGATGGCAGTGGGTATCATGGACAACGGTAGGGGACGGCTTTTGTAGTACATCTGTGTAGATGGCAGTGGGTATCATGGACAACGGTACGGGTCGGCATTTGTAGTACATCTGTGTAGAAGACAGTGGTTATCATAGACAACGTTAGGGGACGGCTTGTGTAGTACATCAGTGTAGAAGACAGTGGTTATCATGGACAACGCTAGGAGACGGCTTTTGTAGTACATCTGTGTAGAAGACAGTGGTTATCATGGACAACGCTAAGGGACGGCTTGTGTAGAAGACAGTGGGTATCATGGACAACGCTGGGGGACGGGTTTTGTAGTACATCTGTGTAGATGGCAGTGGGTATCATGGACAACGGTAGGGGACGGCTTTTGTAGTACATCTATGTAGAAGACAGTGATTATCATGGACAACGCTAGGGGACGGCTTTTATAGTACATCTGTGAAGAAGACATTAGGTATCATGGACAACGCTAGGGGACGGCTTTTAGTTATTCCTGGGAGAGAAAAATATAACAATCTGGCGCGTCACGTCGCATTAACATACTTATCCATACCACGGCGCCCCCGTGTACTCTCCTGTCCGCCTGTGTGTCTGTGCCGCGGCGTCGAAGGTTCCTCACCGACGTATTGCGTCACCAACCAATTTGACTTTCAGAAAATGTTATTACTTTATACGGCAAAACTGAACAAGATTTACACGATTCCGAAGCGATATATTCGGAACTGTATGATAATAGATACCTATATTTTTTCGTATACACCGAACCCTAAGGATAAAGATAATAGTGTTCATTTTTATGCTCTTATGTAAATAGCGCCAGGTTACTTACTCGTGTAGGAGCATAAAGCCATTGCCCTCAATGGACTCCGAAGCTTACGGGGTAAAAAACAACACAAACACAATATTTTGCTTCCATTCAGATCAGAGGGAAAATAAATTGCATAAGAAATAACTTAGCAATATAACCCCTGCCAGCCGTCGTACACTATCGTGAATATCGCCACAATGTTGTTACACCACACGTCGTATCAGAAAAAACTGGTGTATCTGTTTTGGTTTCTCTCGCCAGATCGTAAGACGAGTAGTCACCAACCATCAAGTATAATTACGAACCGACACCGAACTAATTTATATCTAGTGCATTCCCCTGGGGCTCCGCAGGCCCTGCTGTCATGATTCATGTGTCCAAGGCCACCCGTATCGCTTTATATCGCCGGCCTCACACGCACAACATTTACAAACTTGCGCAAAAGACGACACAATCTAATTTATGGCGCTATGGCAATGCTGACGTTGGATCCAATAATTTTCGGGTACGAAGCGCAATCTGTAAGGGCAGGCTATTATAGAGAATTAAAATACAGTAATTGTACAGTAGATTGTACGGAGTTAGGGACTAGTTGACAGAACTCCAATGTTCAGATAGACTATGTGTACATTGAAAGTTACAAAAAGCAGGTTTCGAACAAAAAACGCTGTATAACGCGTGCATGGCTTTTAGCGTACCTATAGGATTGGTAATAGTCCTTCTTCACGTGGGTAATGTTGTATGTGATTAATTATGAAAACTGAAGGGGCTTGTCTAGAGGAGGTGGTAGGTATAAGTCAGTGATTATGGCAATACTCTCTTACAATCTGTCACTATTATATTTATTCAGGGTTCCATTAAAAGTCCCATATTTAGCATTTAACATAGAGCTGACAACCACAGAATTCTAAATAAATATTAATATAAATAGGTATACATGCAAATTTCTGGGAAAAGCCCTTGAATACCTTTACATTTTGGAAATCGCTGATTGCGACACGAAACTTTTTATCAGAATATATTGTATATTTTCTTTTGCCGTTTCAACACATCGTAGAATTGGCTGAATAGATTCACCAATCTAAGTACCTATTGGAAGTTGAAACGTAAAGGCTAACCGAGAGATGGGACGACACAAAGATCAAGTATTTAGCGCGTGTACGTGAGGTCAAACAATGTAGTCGTAATTCAATACAGATTCAATTAGGACTACGCAATAAATAACATTGAAAATTAAGGATTTTACTGGGGGCATGACTGTATAGAAGTTGTGAACCGTAATAAAGAGACAGAATATAATAACTTCCACTATGATCTGGGAATATCGAATGAGATGAGAATAGAAAGTAAATATTAAGTTACCCTTGTGTTATCGGTAGCTGGTAACACTGGACAATGTTGATAAAGGAGGGTAATCGTCAAGATGAATCAACGTACCCGGAGTTATAAAAACAGTGGTCATTAGACAGAGCAGAGGATTCTATGTACCAGTATTATAAGTGCTCTGTGATTCTATGCCGAACAGCCGAAGAAGTCTGACCTTTTATATCTGATTAGCTTATCCTTATTTTCTGATCTTGTGTAAATTATTATATTGTGAACTATCTTCTGTAACTAACCACTAACCCAAATATAAGTGTTCTCAATGGTGGAGAGTCTATGTTGGTTTCGTTTACTTTATTTACCACGCTCCCAATCCTGACATACCGATATTAGCTATAACGGAATATTTGATTCACCCCTACACGTTTCTGTTGTATGTACTTTACCCTCGTGCAAGTATTGTTTTATGCTTCTAGTCTTTATTATTTTTAACTAATAATTAGGCCAACTATGTAAGTGCTGTGCACACCTTTAAGCATATAGGATATTACTATACTCTTTGCCTTTGAGTGACAAGTGCGTTGTAGTACCTATAAATCTAATACTAAGATTTTTGTGAAATAGTCACTGGAGTGCCATAGTAAATAAAATAAAACGTATTGTTAAACACTATTTTTATTAAACTAATTTTTGTATTTGTCTACATATCAATACGTTTTAGGTATATTAAATGATAAATTATTATTATTTCTGTAAATAAATCTGTTACAGACACTTTCACAAGTCAATGAAATGTTTTTTTAGAACTAGATGGCGCGGACTTTTCCTATCTGCCTAGCTCTGAGAAGAAAAGCCGCAACAAACTCGGAGATCTAGGTCTCTTTTAAAGTCCAGACATTGTAATATAAAAATTATACGAGTGTAACAATGTAGAGCAACGTCTGGAATGGCCTTTTGAGGGAAGTGCCATAGCAGGTTTGAGTTGACCTGTCCTAACTGACGGCACGCATGCATCAGCCATCGCGTAGCTCAAACCTTATTTTAGGGAGCTCAATAACCCGATGCACAACGCTACCAATCAGCCGGATATTTGCGTAGGTCACCAAAAAATACTCAAAACCGCCAACAGTTACAAAATTTGTGTATAAAGCTAGCCTAAAAGATACCCACATTTACAATTTAATTAAAATAAAAAATATTGAAACGACAAAACAAATAGGTAAATGTCTGATAAATGGCAGAAATAATATTAATAAAAATGAAGACCTGCGAAGCCGTAATACAAGCTAGTATGGAAGAATAAAGCTTAACCTACTGTACTGTAAGCCCCCTAATGAAGACCTCCCAAGGACCACTACAATAATGGAAGGCGGATTAGTGCTCCTAGTATGTTTATATTAGCAGGGAGAATGCTACCTCGTAGGTCTAGTGGTGGCAAACGCGACTGCTGATCGTGAGGTCCTGGGTTCGATCCCCAGGTCGCGAAAGTGTTATTGAGTTTTTCCGTGTGGAATTCCTCAGTAGCAACCCGGAATTTGGATTTGTGCCCGGCTGACGGCAATAGGCTCGCCCCCTATTACATGGGACTTAAACATAACGATGAAATGAGGGTATTACTATACACCTCTGCCCAACCCTTCGGGGAATACAGGCGTGATGTTATGTTTATTTTAGAATGCTACTCTCATCCTCCTGACGTCCTTTATTTGCCTCGTGTGTAGGGTTGCCAGATCCAAAAAGAGAAAAGCCGGACACAGATTCATATTTAGCCGGACATTTTGGCGTGAAAGCCTGACACGTTAGTTTTTAAAAGAAAATAAATTTTGATGCGCGGGTCATGCGTGTCCGCATGAATCGCTCGCACGGTTTCGTTCGGCATCTTTTAGCGGGGCGGGGTTGACCAAAAGCCTAACAAAAGCCGGACAGGCCGGACTTGTATACAACGTGTGACATAATTCCCCATTAAAAATGTAAATAATCAAGTAGTCTTTTATGGTTGTAGTCATTTACCTCTCAGAGGAAATTAGATGAGAATGTAAATAACTTTCAGGGTAGTCTACTCTTTAGTTTTATGTTTTCAGGGTTGCTTTTCAATGTTGATTATTTTATGTTTTATCCAGATTCTTTTTTTTTTGGGTCATACTACGGTTTTCAAACATTGCCAATAGACTCTTTACAAGGGACCTTTTAACCCCCATTCGGCTTTAGGGGTATTTTTGTAACACGTTGTATATTTGGCCGGACACGACTGTAAAAACCCGGACACCTGACAACCCTACTCGTGTGCCACCCACGGCTGGACGGCGGGAGGTAAATCTTTCGCAGGTTCACACTAATTAGTTACTATGTAGATTGGAACATTTATATTAAAATAAACTTTATAGCGATAGTAGTGTGCTAATGTTGGCAGAGCGTTCGTGTGCGGAACATAATTATCACATGTACACATACGCTGGTGATGTGTTAGCCGTGCAGCGTCTCGAGTAGGTACTTACTTACTCGGAAACCGAGTATCTCGGTATATTTGTCAAAGAGATCTCAAACTCCCGCTTCAGTATGCAACATTTTCTCAACATTAAATCGGTGAAACTCGCTCATCCGTTATTTATGCATCCAAGAGTGCAATTTACAAATCCTAGCTCATATTTTATTCCCATAAAACAGTTTTATTACAATGTACTTACGATTTAGAGCAAAGCTATTGCTATAATACCTCAGTTACCCTATAGCCCGTCACACATGTAGCTATAATATATATTAATATGCCAAAATATATTGCTTTTTAATACAGGTTTTAAAGATATTATAGCTGCCTGTGTCGTCAGTGACGACATAGGCAGAGATGACGAGCTATTATAGCTGTCTATGTGAGACTCTCACATATACAGCTATAATAAGCTCGTCAGCTTCAAGATTATTTCGTGTGTGATAAAAAAACCGGCCAAGTGCGAGTAGTACTCGCGCACCGAGGGTTCTCTACCGTTGAAGGAAATATTTTTACCATTTTAAGGCTTTGCCAAACAGAAGACGTTATTAGCGCCGCGTAAGCGTCGCGTTTTAACGTCGCGCTATTTTCATGTCACAGCAAAAGATTAGCCCGACGCTCCTACGCGACGTACCATTCGCCAGAGCACTACAGATCGATAGCAGAGTGTGAAAATTTTGTTCGTTATTTGAGATGTCGAGTGATTCTGGTGATGAAGAATTATTAACTTTATATGCTCTATCACGGTCACAGAGAAAAAGAGTATGGGTGCACGACATCAATAAAAAGAGGATCGATTTAGGACATTAGGATTTTCGGACATTATGCATTAATTAACATACATTCACGCCGACCCTAAAATAAAATCTGTAAAAAATTACAACGCCGGACGTTAAAGCGTCCTAACGCCGCGACAGAGAGCTGCGTAATGCTAGCGCTGGCGCTCTGTTTGGCGGTACATCACCATCGCAGTACAACACAGCTCGGCGTCATAGCGTCGCGTTAGGTTAGCGCCCTGACGCGCGATAATAACGCGTTCTGTTTGACAAAGCCTTTACAAAATATTTTTTTATTTTTTTGGAACCGCACACCTAAGTTTGTATTATATTTTTACTGATTTCTAAAAAACTGTCCTAGTCATAGACATCGTTTTATTTTTCCTGTAATATTTACATAATCCTCCATCAGCTCTATTTATTCCAGATTTTTTGCCTTGCAAACTTCGGAGATAAGGGGGGGGGTGGTATTTTATCAGACGTTTTTCCTCATAAGTCAAAAACCATGCGGCAAAAATAAAAACATGTTTTATAATATGCAAATTAAGCCCTTTTATATGATACCCCACTTGACTTAGTAACTCCACTTTAAAATTTCAACCACCCATTTTGGGCCATGTTGCAATAAAAATATAAAATAAATCCAATTCCATCACTTGCAATATAGATGGGTAAGCATTATTTAAAACAATTCCAAATTTCAAGTCGGTAGCATTAGTAGGTTCTGAAATAAGCAGCTGTGACAAACAGACAGAAAGACGAAATCGCACCATAAGGGTTCCTTTTTTACTATTTTGGTACGGAACCCTAAAAATGATTACCAGGAAAATAATACTTTCTATACAATGAAGGCATTTTTGACTCTAAAAATAATTAAATGAATAATACATTCCTGGATTTGATCACATTATCTTAATGATTGTACCTATGCCCTCAATGGGTTGATTGGTGTATCTAACACTGTCATATTATGTATCACAACAACTGTAGCTACTCAATCAGAAACAATTAAGTCTACTTTACTTTATGTTATTTTGTAATTCGGTAGCACTTAGTAAGTAGGTAATACCTACCTAGAAAAAAATAAGTTCCATGTGTCTGTAGGTACTATATATTATGAAACCGTAAACTGAAACAACTAAATCAGTAATTAAGTAATAGCAGTGATAGCCTAGTGGACTGCCAAGTCATAGGTCGCGTGTTCGAACCCAAAGCACGCATTTTGACTTTTCGGATTCATGTGCGTATTTTATAATTGGACGTAGTTTAGCGAAAAGGAACCAACCCACACAGTTATGAGATATTAAATTTTTAAGTTTAGACTGTATTTATTCATTGGTTCTTTGATTTAAATTTCTTGGTTTTATTGTAATTAAGGAACAAATGTATAATATTTTACTTGTTAAAATGTTATTATGTGTGGTTTGGCTTAAGAAGTTTAGTATTTTGATATAAATAACTCATTTTCAATAATTTTGTGGGTTGGATCCTTTTCGCTTAACTACATCCAATTATCACTTGCTTAAAAACGGTGAAGGAAACCATCGTGAGGAAACCGGCAGGCCTGAGAGATATTTCTCGACGGCATGTAAAGCCAAGTCAGAGGCCCATGGGCGGCATAAACTCTGACACCAGAAAAGTCAGTAACCACACGAAAAGAAGAATCAGTAAATAATTAAATATGTGGAAAGGTGAATGGGAAACAAAGCACAGGACCGGCAGAAACGACTCGTATTGGTATTTATCAAACATTGTCTTCACTGTAGCGAGTTCTCCCGGACCCTGGCAAATAAGATATTATGCACCATTGTTTAGCACATCACCAATTAGAGTCGTGTCTGCCGGCCCTGGCATTTGATATACCATACAATTTGCCCATTTTGCCTTTGTCTCGGATTGTCCGACTTTTCCGATTTGTTTTTTCAATTATTTTACATTTCACGATGTAAAATAACTTATTATATTAGAATCCACGGCAATTGAAAAAATAAAATGTTTTTTGTCGGATAATTCTGAAAACTTCGGGGATATTTTCCACTGGTTTTTATTTCAAAATGATGGACTGAGCTTACAGTATTTTTCGGTAACTTGTTACTTATACGTAGTTTATTTACGTTTTAAAACATTAATTGAAATAAAATAAGTGTAATTAGATATTTTCAGTGAATTCGGAGAATCCAAGGAAAAAACTCACTTATTTTCAATTCAGAATAACAGACTGAATTCACTGCTTCAGTGTTCAGTACACAGGGACGGTCTACTAAACAATCTGTACAGTCGTTCATTCTCCATTCAATCGTACTAGATTATTAAATTAATGTAAAAGAGTGAATTTTATTTTGAATGTGTAAGTAGTAATGTCTTCTTAATCTCACATAACAGCTCAACGAATTTAAGCGGTTGGTACAGAGGTACAAGTTAAAAATAATAATATACGTAGCAGTAATAATACGTATAGCTAGCAGTAATTTAATAAGTCAAACGGACTAGTATAAAAGGGTATTTGTCATCCCGTAAAACTAAGTTCCCGCACCCCTGGAGCTGCAGACACACACAGTATAATAACTTATAAATATATCTTCATAACAAAGCTCCGAACAGGAGCCATAACAATCTGAACCGAGACCAACACATGACAAACTGTCTGCGTCCCTCTACTGTGGGTTACAAATGGCGCACGAAAATGAGGACACTATGTTTTTCTTTCATGCCCAACAGAGCACGAAAATAAAAAAATAAATTCTTAAACAGCCTTGTCTATGAATAAGTAAAAAGCCTCAGGATTACTTAAAAAACGTATTATTTTACATTTTAAGTAAACATGAAATATGTAAATCGGCCGCAATAAACAGACACTTGGTGTCACATTACACGATGAGTAACTTTTCACACCAACTACTTCAATACACTTCAGACTATATCTTATTTAATTTGGTAAGCTATAAAATTCTTGATTAAGATCCAAAAAACACTATTGTACGAATAATGTATTATCAATTTATCATACTCTACATAGTAGGTATAAAATAAAGTCGCACCCGCCGTCTGTATGCTTATATCTTTTAAACTACGCAACGGATTTTAGTGCAGTTTTCAGCAATAGATATAGTGATTCAAGAGGAAGGTTTATACGCCCCACATTAGTATCGACATTGCACCCTTGCGAAGCCGGGACGGGTCGCTAGTAAACTATAAAATATCCCACCAAAACAAATGTGACAAAGTTTGATACAAAGGACTAGCGCGGTATGGTCGGCTTCCACCGATAAAACAACTGAGATCTAAATGGGTTCCAAGTTTAATAGAAGCTCCCTTGCTACTAGATATTATAACTTTTAGCAAATTTTAATAATCAATTTCATTTATTCAATAACAATTTATACATTATCTGAATTTTCAATAACATAAAATCACGCCAGTATTCGCCGAAGGGTTGGGCAGAGTTGTATTGTCTCACCCTCATTTCGCCGTTATGTTTAAGTCCCATGTAATAGGGGGCGAGCATATTGCCATCAACCGGGCACAAATCCAAACTCCGGACTGCTACTGAATAATTCCACACGGAAAAACCTAATAACAGTTTGCCCGACCTGGGGATCGAACCGAAGACCTCACGATCAGCAGTCCCGCTTACCACTACAAGACCAACGAGGTAGCAATTTTCTATAACTAAGTATTTATTACACCATGCATTATTCTTTACTATCTAGAGATACACATACATGTAATTGTAATTATATAGATGTATTGGTTACAATAATCCATATTAACATTATGTAAATTATATATATTTAACATGAAATCATCTATATGTAACATGAAATATAATACAAACTACAGATTTAACTTTGCAAGTTGTCATATTTATAACATAACATAATCAGCCCATTATTGTCCCACAGCTGAACACGGGCCTCTTCTCAGAATGAGAAAGGTGTAAGCCTTAGTCCACCACACTGCCCTGGTGCGGGTGGGCGGACTACACATACCGTCGAGAACTTTATGGGCTCTCAGGTGTGCAGGTTTCCTCACGATGTTTTCCTACACCATTAACGCAAGTGATAATCAAATTATGATACACACATAAATTCGAGAAGTCAGAGGAGCGCGTCGGGATCATACTCAGACCCAGAAGTCAGAGGAGCGCGTCGGGATCATACTCAGACCCAGAAGTCAGAGGAGCGCGTCGGGATCATACTCAGACCCAGAAGTCAGAGGAGCGCGTCGGGATCATACTCAGACCCAGAATTCAGAGGAGCGCGTCGGGATCATACTCAGACCCAGAAGTCAGAGGAGCGCGTCGGGATCATACTCAGACCCAGAAGCTGCATGGAAGGCAAGCTTTCAACCGCTAGACTATCACTGCTTACATGTTGCTTGCTTACTTGCTGTCATATTTACTTGTTCTGCCCAACTTTTCCCAACTATATTTAGGTCAGCTTCCAGTCTAACCAGATGCGGCTGAATCCCAGTATTTTACACAGAGCTACTGCCATAGGACCTCCGCAACACAGTTACTGGGTAATGCCGATATCCTAAGGTTAGACCGGTTGTCAGACTTTCGGACTACTGATTTCACGTAACGACTGACATATCTACCTATATTACAAATAATTGCTCATGTGTTCAAACTTGCCAAGTTACATAATTTAGAAGCAAGGGAACTTCTATAAAACTTGGCACACATTAAGATTTCAATTCTTTATCGGCGACGCCGACCATGCCGCGAGTCTTTTGTACCGAACTTTTTCATATTTAGGTATGTTTTGGTGGGATATTTTTGTAGTTACCTTTTCTTATTTTCTATAATTATAAATTACATGAATACCTAACAATAAAAAGGTATATAAGCACCTAATATCATACTTAGGGCCTGTTTTACAACTTGCGGATAACTCTTATCTAAGAGATAAATATGTTAGTTTGACAGTTTATCCATATAGAAACTGCCAAACCGCCATGATAAGAGTTATTAGCAAGTGGTAAAACAGGCCCTTAGTATCTGAAAGCAACCGCACCAATAAATGACCTTCTACCAGATTAACCCATAAATTGCTTTTTTCTGACTTATTCCTCTTGATACCAAATTTCAAGTTTCTAAGGCCCGTATTAATAAACAGCTCTGATTTGGAAGATCTTTTAGCAGCAGCTACCATAGAGTAGAATTCCATACATTTAACAACTATTTTTTTTAATCCTTTTCATGTCATGTTAAAACTACACAAATGAGAGTTGTTTATTAATAGATTAATACGGGCCTAAGTCACCTGAAAGTGGTCTAGGTTTTGATAAGTGAGTCAGTCCGTGAGTAATAAAAATAGTGACTTTCTGACGTCAATATCACAAAAAATATTTGAGGTATATTTATTATGTTAACGATTCTAGGCAATCAGGGGGACCTTATAGACAAGGAATGCAAAGACCGCGGCCGCGGGCCGCATGCGGCCCTTCTTCAATATACGTGCGGCCCGCCACCACATTCAATTCTTTTATACGTTTGTATGACAATAACGCAATGTGTTTAACTGTGGTGGCCCGCTTTTAATCTGCCCGTGTGGCCCCTAGTCTTAATAAGTCTGTGCATCCCTGTTATAGACCAACAAAATTGTCAATGTGTAGGTCAAATAGATTATGAGTTAGGGGTCGAAAGTTGCTCGTATGGTTCGTGTTACATGCGTCAGTACGACGCCCTTTTCTTTTTCGAACTTGGTTTAACACACTATTCGTGTCCTTACACTTCTTTATACAAAGATTTATACCTATTTAAAGTTGCTCGTATGGTTCGTGTTACATGCGTCAGTATGACGCCCTTTTCTTTTTCGAACTTGGTTTAACACACTATTCGTGTCCTTACATTTCTTTATACAAAGATTTATACCTATTTAAAGTTGCTCGTATGGTTCGTGTTACATGCGTCAGTACGACGCCCTTTTCTTTTTCGAACTTGGTTTAACACACTATTCGTGTCCTTACACTTCTTTATACAAAGATTTATACCTATTTAAAGTTGCTCGTATGGTTCGTGTTACATGCGTCAGTACGACGCCCTTTTCTTTTTCGAACTTGGTTTAACATACTATTCGTGTCCTTACACTTCTTTATACAAAGATTTATACCTATTTAAAGTTGCTCGTATGGTTCGTGTTACATGCGTCAGTACGACGCCCTTTTCTTTTTCGAACTTGGTTTAACACACTATTCGTGTCCTTACACTTCTTTATACAAAGATTTATACATATTTAAAGTTGCTCGTATGGTTCGTGTTACATGCGTCAGTACGACGCCCTTTTCTTTTTCGAACTTGGTTTAACACACTATTCGTGTCCTTACACTTCTTTATACAAAGATTTATACCTATTTAAAGTTGCTCGTATGGTTCGTGTTACATGCGTCAGTACGACGCCCTTTTCTTTTTCGAACTTGGTTTAACATACTATTCGTGTCCTTACACTTCTTTATACAAAGATTTATACCTATTTAAAGTTGCTCGTATGGTTCGTGTTACATGCGTCAGTACGACGCCCTTTTCTTTTTCGAACTTGGTTTAACACACTATTCGTGTCCTTACACTTCTTTATACAAAGATTTATACCTATTTAAAGTTGCTCGTATGGTTCGTGTTACATGCGTCAGTACGACGCGCTTTTCTTTTTCGAACTTGGTTTAACACACTATTCGTGTCCTTACATTTCTTTATACAAAGATTTATACCTATTTAAAGTTGCTCGTATGGTTCGTGTTACATGCGTCAGTACGACGCCCTTTTCTTTTTCGAACTTGGTTTAACACACTATTCGTGTCCTTACACTTCTTTATACAAAGATTTATAACTATTTAAAGTTGCTCGTATGGTTCGTGTTACATGCGTCAGTACGACGCCCTTTTCTTTTTCGAACTTGGTTTAACACACTATTCGTGTCCTTACACTTCTTTATACAAAGATTTATACCTATTTAAAGTTGCTCGTATGGTTCGTGTTACATGCGTCAGTACGACGCCCTTTTCTTTTTCGAACTTGGTTTAACACACTATTCGTGTCCTTACACTTCTTTATACAAAGATTTATACCTATTTAAAGTTGCTCGTATGGTTCGTGTTACATGCGTCAGTACGACGCCCTTTTCTTTTTCGAACTTGGTTTAACACACTATTCGTGTCCTTACACTTCTTTATACAAAGATTTATACCTATTTAAAGTCTTGACTATGTAGATAACAGTCTTTTTATGTAACAAATATCCTTATATATTCACTTTTAAAAGTGAATAGATTAAATCTTTTATCTATCTATACATACATACATGTAAATCAGGAGACATGGCGTGACAGTACATTGAAAAAAAACAGCGTTGGGTTTAAAGGGTAACCAATAGAAACCATTTCAGTAATTTTTTGTAATTTTTGTCTGTTTGTCTGTTGGGTTTGTTGTTTGTCGGTTTGTTTGTGCACGCCGTACTTAAAACGTTCGCTCAGTCATAAGATATTAGAATTTAAAGTTATCAAGAAGAAATGAGGCCGCGAGCACAAAAACAGACTAAGTAACATTTTTAAATAGCCTCTGCGATAAAAATCAGTTTTTTAAAGAAGCAAAATGGCCTTATCGTTGATTTTTCGAGCTACCAAGAGATGACATTAGTAACACATTTATTGCATTAAAAAGTGAAAGCCATTACGGCAAAAAAAATACAAATCTCAAAAATGTTAAAATTAATTTCTTTGAATATCTCAATAAGACAAATCAGTATATAGGCCGTCCTTGCTCTTGCGACCTCAAATAGCATCATTTGTAGCATATTTTCTCAATAGACGGCGTCACGTGTATAATTAAATCGCGTAATCAATGTTCGGTTTAGTTTTAAACGTGTATTTTCCGGTTAGCTTGTTATACTATGACCATTACAAGGCGCAGGGCCAAACACTACGCGTTGCGGGTGTAGACCTTAGTGTCAGCTACTGCTTCATGCAGGTCAGCCGAAGTCAGCTCTATAGAGCTCTCTCCCGTGTAAGGAACCTGAGCAATCTTTATGCACACATCCCTGGTGGTTTTACTGCTAATATTGTTTACAGAGAAGAGAAGCCTTATTATAATGGACCTGACTACTGATAGAAATACAACATATTTTGTTTAGTAAAAATCCTAAGTTTCAAATCTAACAACTAAAAATCCACTCAGCCTAAACTGTTGGCAAAAACATAGGACACACGAAGTTATGTGAGATTTCTTTATAAATAAATGATAATACATATTTCACCGTTTTTTATTTATTTTTTATAGTTGTTAGCATAAAGATATAAAAAATACCCACCTGATTTCAGCTAAGCAAGTAATGTTGTTCTCAGACTTTTACGCAGACGAAATCGCAAGCACAACTAGTAAATAAATAAGCTTTATAGTATAATCCGTCGAATAAATGTATTTACCTACACATATTATTATAATTTTAAATTTAAAATAATAATCGCGAATTAAAGCATGTACTATCATTAAAAAATATCTTATTAAAATAATTGCTTACCATGCTAAAATACAAAGATTTCTTAAATGTAAACACATTTTCAAAACAAATGTCTACTATATTACTTACTGTCTGTTCAAAATGTTCGATTTCCGAATGTGTCAGCCGGTAAAAATACAAGCCGATGATTTATATCTGGTGGTTATGATATACGAGTGGGACCCCGCTACGAGTAAGTATGGTATTTTATAAGATTTTTTCAATTAAGTTTGGTACTTGTTTATTCGATGATATCCAATAATGGCAACAACGTTTACTCCCTATGATGTAAACAGGATATCGTTTCACCCAGTTGGGTGAACTATGAATGGATCCAGTAAACAGGAGAGCTAAGACGAGGATAATCTGAAAAAAAAACACCCAGGCCAGGATTGAACTTATAGAATAATTTATCATAAAAAGAACAAAACTTGTTTTGTTTGTTCTATTCTGACTTATCTATGAGCTTACAGCATCCTACTGACACTAATATACCCTCGCCTAAACAATTTCTTAGGGCCTACGTCCACTTGCGGCATGGCACGGCAAGGGAATTTTATAGGACGAATAGGCATATAACTTAATACTATGACAATAAAGTTGAAATTTCAATGATAATCATCGTAGGTACAAAAACCACCTTACCATTGTATTACATATTATCATCTAAAAGCAATCACCAATTTTGCTGGCCCTGAAAGTGCAATGTAAATATATAGGTACCAGCCACATAAAGCTTTACACAACTTTACAATATACCACAGTTAAATAAAATTATCATTAGACTTAGTTATAACTTTTCTAATCTACGAAGTTTGAATTCAATACAACATGAACAATTAGAATTACATACAAATTAAGTTGCAGATTGTTCTCGTACACATATAAATCAAATTAAAACCAACTTATAACAGTTAAGCGAGTTATAATTAGATTTGATAACAGCGACAAGAAAGGTACCTACCTACAACTAAAATGTACAAACATTAAATAACAAAAACGTTTAACCGTTCCGCTATCGATCGTACTGTAAAATTTTACGAGCCGTTACCAACTCCGCTCAGGGGCGGAATTAAGAACTATAAAACACGTATAAATATCAAATAATTACGCAGATCAGAAACAACTTCCACCACTTTGTGAGGCTGGCGGCCGACTCATCTTCTATGTGTACATAGGTGTTACGGTTAATGTTACGTGGATGGATAAAGCTAAGCTAACTTTATTCAGATCTATCCAAGGCATTTGGATAAAGTCCGAAATTATTGCAAACTTCGGACATTTTCCAGCTATTATTGGATAACGTTAGCTTTATCCAGACACAATTGGTCAAAGGTAAGGACATTAGTTTTTATGAAAACCAACAGTAAACAGTTACTGTCGATTTTCATAAAAACTAACGTCTATTTTCGCAAGCGTTCAGTTTTCCTGTGTGCTCCGCCAAAAAACTCAGTTTGTCGGCCCTTCGCTTTACTCACTCTCTCGCCCATCGCTCCGCTCAGGAACTCGGCGGTTCACTTCGCTCACCACCTCCACCCACTCGCTACGTTTTGCCCTTGAGCGCTCGCTGCACTTAGGCACTTAGTAGTGAAAATCTGACTCCACGATTAAAAATAGCACTCTAGGAGTAGTACAAACTCTGACCAGGTGGACGCGGGGTGCTCTGTTTCGGATTAAAATATGTTTCGACCCATTATTATTACCTTATGTGAAATGGAGGCAGTTCACTATTATAAATCAAAGTTTTTCTTTAATAAATGCATAACATTAATCGTTCATTTTAGATAATGCTAGCTGTATCCAACTACGTCTGGATAAAGTTAGCATTATCCAATAGTAAGAAGCTGGATAATGACTGAAGTTTGTACTAATTTCAGACATTATCCAATAACAACCGCGCCGATCGTAGGATTTGCGAGGTTAAGCTGCGCTTGCCGCGGTCAGTCCATGGATGGGTGACCATTTATTACACATCGAGACCCTCCGTGCCTCGGAGAGCACGTTAAGCCGTCGGTCCCGGGTGTCATACGAATACCTATGACAGTCGTTACGGGTAATCAGAAGCCCGAAAGTCTGACAAACGGTTTAACCTTAGGATACCGGCATTGCCCAGTTACTGGGTTGCGGAGGTCTGATGGCAGTCGCTCCGTGTAAAATACTGGTATTCAGCCGCATCTGGTTAGACTGGAAGCTGACCCCAAGATAATTGGGAAAAGGCTAAGAGGAAGAATCCAAGGGCGTTGGAGAGAACTATACCTATATTTTATCTGGATAAAGTTAGGTTTATCCATCCACCTAATTTTAACCGTGACATAGATATTATAACAACGTAAGTAGGATTTAATACGTGGGGATAAAAACTTTATTTTTGGTCCTCTTCGCCGGCGGCGGCGCGCCGCGGCGGACTGGTTCAAAAAGGATGTACTCACAACTTTCACGTACCAGTTACGGGAAGCTTCAATTGCCTTTAAGAGTAACCTTTTTAGGTGATTTATTAATTATGGAGTACGGACCAGACTTCAGACAGTGAATAAGTCATACCGTTCCTGCATCGTCCCCATAGCGACGGATGTGAAAGAAAATAATTATATAATAGGTACATACTTCAACAAAACACTAACAAAGGTACTAGGTAGACTTGTTGTTGACTTTCCATGGCACTTATCATTTTGTACAGGTAAGTAATACCATGCTGTAACAGTTTTGTTTTGTTTACAGAGGCACGCCAGTAAACGTGCTACGAAGTAAATAACTGTACAAAACATACTTTTAATTCGCGAACTATGGAATAATGCGGAAAAAGTAGGTATATGGTGCATCATACACTAGATATAAGACTAGCGATAGGCATAAAGATAGGATTTACTAATTAAGTATCTACTTAGTATTAAACGGCTAGTACCAAAATGTTCCGTCTCCGTAAGTAGGTACCTACGACTGAAAACCTATCCGCCAAGCGTGGCGATTGTTACAACACCAGTATACTATAGTCAGATTGGTAATCGCAGTGGCGTAGCGTAGGGGGGCAGGGGGGCGCGCGCCTCCGACGGCACTTTGTTAGGATCGGCTTTCGCATAAAAATATTAAATAACATTTTGCTACATAGTCTGGAAACGGATTGATTGTCCTTTTAGCAAATCGTCTTTATTTTTATTTTTCCTATAAAATATTGGATATCATCTATACATATAATAAATACATACATACATAAACTCGCGCCTTTTTTGTATGGGGGTAGGCAGAAACCACATACTACGATCCTTACATACTCTTTGCTTCGTCCACATTCATACATCTTATCATACACGCACGCTGGTTGAGAATACTGCGCACCTATCCTTTGTGAAGAACATCACCAATAACATCGATGTATGTCCTTCTAGGCGTCCTCTAGGTACTCTCTCTCTCTCTTCTAAGGTTTCATTGACATACGCTTTATACATTTCTTTTGTTAATCGACGTTCACTCATTCTCTCAACATGACCTAACCACCTAAGCACACTCCTTTCAATTTTTGTTAGGTAGTTTACATCAGCTTTTAAACCGCAACTTTGTCATACAATTATATTAAACCGTAAGTATTAAACCGTATATCACATACCTAATTCCTCAATCTATTATCCAAAGTTACACCGCACATACTTCGCAAGGAAGGCATTTCTACGGCATTTATGCTACTTTCATGCCTAAACCATTTCCAAAACCTAAACCGCCCCTACCATAGGGCACGGGCTAGGTTGGATTGGAAGGGCGGGCGGCCATGTATAAACTTGAACCTCTGTCCCAGGCGCGGCTGTGGGCGCGGCGCGGCGCACACCTACCTAGGTACTGTACACTACGCCACTCGGTAATCGCAGTAGCAAGCAACGTTCAATGAGGCGAGGCGATCGTTTTTCCGTAGACATTAATAAACAACACGTCGAATATAGGTACGGTTAAAACCTATATTCAAAAAATTACAAAAGGAAGCAGTGGTACGGCGTGTAAATAGTCGCACCAGAGCGAATTTGCGTTCTAGTTTTAAATTGTTGAAGAAATGGCTAAAGAATGGCGGACTAATTACAAAGATTTCACCTATAGGTATTTGAAAACACAAGTATTTCACACAATGCTTAGGATTGCTCACTCACCTGATCCTCGGACAAGCCCATTTTTCAGCTCCTTTATCCAGATTTTCTTCGATGTAGGTAGTCTTAATATCTACTAAAAAAATGATGTGCCGGTCGGCAAAAGTCAATCTGACGCAATCCTTCACAAACACTAAACACTTTAAATTATACAGAGAAAGAGTCCTGGCAATAACTCATCGGCTTTTATAATATTATTTCTGTTATTAGTTAGAATACTAGTTTTTATAGAAAAAGTTTTCGTTACGATGCACCAAGCGTATCACTTAATTTTCGGCATTATGGCGGTCAGCGGCAGCCGATACGGGCGCCAATCGCACGCGGCGAGCGTTGGAGCAATGGACCAATCATAAAGCAGATAAATGCCGCGGATAGTGCATACTAGCGCCATCTATGAACTTCTATCGTGAAGCTAGGTAGAAGTCGCAGATGACCGGGCTCTGAACCAAATAGAAGTGTTTTCATTATGAATTAAATTTAAAAATAAAAATAATATTCTAAAGCGCTTCACCACGCAGCGTTGGCGTCACTCGTTCTACAAGCAAGCGCTTTGAAAAACTTAGTTCATATAAAAACAATACTTTATGTAGAACTCAGGGCCGGACTGGGACCTGAAATCGGCTCGGGCATTTGAGAGACGGTCGGCCCAGTGCTGGCAAAAAAAATTCATCCGCAAGCGATTAGACGGACGACTTTTTTTTTGACACTCTCCCTCACTCTTTCTCCTGTATCTTGGGTGCATTTACAAACACAAACAATTTGCGGCTTCTTTTTCAAGCGATAGGCGATACTTGGACGACCTTTTTTTTTGACGTTCCCCTCACTCTTTCGATTTCTTCGACTGTGTGACCAGCCCATCAGGCCACACCGGCCCATCGGGAATTTGCCCGATTTGCTCGTATGGCCAGTCCGGGCCTGGTAGAAATTAACTATATTTATTAAGATACGATCAAATAAAATGAAGGAAAAAGAATCGCTCACATTCTTTTATGGGAAAAACCTAAAAATAACTAGAGGGGAAGTGTTTACTAGAATTAGTTTTACTAGAAAAAGGGCTAGTAAACTTGTATTACTTCCTTACTTCTTAACTAGGTACTTAATCACTCCAATTATATTTTTTTTGCAAATTATTGCTTTGTACCTATGCGTGAGCGCAGCGAAGGCTTATAGGTCAAGTGTGAAATAACATATACTTTTACCCGAAATAAAAACGCTGCTTTTCATTCCGAATGTGAGGAAAGTAATAATAGAAAATAATATGCAATCATGCCATAAATATACAATCATACCAAAAATATGCAATTAAGTATACCAAAAAATACTCCGAACTCCGACTGATGATTGTTGTAATATTACCAGCCAATGTAGGCAGGTAGGTCCTAAAACCATACAGCCTTGTACTCCGATTGAACGAAATTCAGTTTCGAGTCTTTATCTTTTTTAATTTATGGTTTTCTTTTACGGTAATTTGTTATTTCGACCGTAAATATAATGTTATTTTGTTACTGTGCCCGCAACTTCGTCTGCGTAGAAGTTAGAGGACAACCTAAAATTAGGTGGGTATTTTTTAAATCCGTCTTTATTCTAACTAAATACTATGAAAAAATACATAAAAAACGAGACAAACAACCAAGAATTCAAAAATAATCGAAATGTATTCTATTGGTTATCCTTTAACCACCCGATTTTTTTTTTATATATCCATTGTACTGACAGAGGAAGATAAAAGAAGAAGATAATAATTATAATAGGTCGAAACACGCTACTCCGTGGTCCGAGAGCTGAAGGTGCTTACTGCTGCCATCTATCATTACAGCTTTACAACTTAACTTTTTGGCAGCACGCACTAACTACTAATGTTTTGAGAAAATTTCATCAGATGGCAATGTAATCTGCTTAATTTCGATTCTGTAAAATATTTTATGAATTAACTTTGAGCAATAAAATTACATATAAAATAGGTTAATAGAAACGACCAGAGTATAAAATTTGTAAATAAAATGTACAGCATTCCAAAATAAAGGTCTACAAACAGTTTTTTTTATCTTTGTCAGTTGAAGCTTTATTTTATTTAGAAATTTGTCTTTTGATCTAAATACTACAATAAATATTTCATTCATTCCAAATTCTCTCTCCACTATTACAATTTACAACCTTACAACATTACAACTCTATGTACTGACATCTAGACTGACACTGACAGGCTGTCATAGACATGACTGTCATCTTGCTGTCATCTGTGTTCTTGAGGTCTACGCTGTCATCATTCTTGGTTGCTCGATTTTCGTTCTCGTTCACTCACTCAGTTCAGTGAATCAACTTTCTGTCATCGGTTGTGTGAAGTGTGTTTGTAAAATATTTTTATTATTATTGTAATGTTTACTGAACTTATAATAGCTTAGATAGTTCATATAAAAAAGTGAATTGAGTTGTGATCAAAGCATAAAATGTGTTAATCGTAAATCTGTTCAAGTGGTTGTCGACTCGTCGTGGGTGATCCAGGCAGAGTACCCTGAAAGTATTCAAAAATACGTGCGGTTGGCATAAAAATATTTTGAAAATTGATTTCCCATAAATGGCAAAGCTTTGAGGAGTTCATAAGCTAAAAACTGGAATCAGCTTGTCTTCGGTAAAACATCAATGGATTTTTAGCAGGTAAGCCATCGATCGAGTTATGCCGAGTATGGTGGAAAGGAATGCACCGGCGGACGATGGCGTGCGGGTGTAGGTGCTATTGTTTTCGGGCGAGCGGATGGCCACCGCGATTCGGCCAAAACTATTTGTTCATTACGATTAAACGTCTTACCTGGTGTAACGAGGCAATAACTACAGTTAGACGAGACGCTAGTTAGCGCGGGGTCATCGACGTCGACGTCGTGCTCTCGTCGCCGCCCGCTCCGTGCACTTAAGTCGCGTTTCCATTATGCAAGATGCGTGCCCGCAAGTTGCAAGTAGTTTGCGTAATGGAAACATTTGCTTGCATGCAAGTTGTCACTGCATGACATTGAATTCTGACTTGCATTCAGGTGTAACGTCATACCTGCGTGCAAGCTACTTGCATAATGGAAACGCGGCTATATCAAGTGATCACTATGACAAGGTTTTTGTTTCAAGTGCACTGTGTTACCTTGTTATTATTGACTGCAGTTCACACTTATCAACATTTTGATGTTGAGAATCCTATTTAAAACACATTACATGTAGGAACTGTAGCTGCATGCAGGATGCATAAATATAAAGTATAAGGAATACAATATAATGTATAAGGAATACAATATAATGACTAAAAATTGGTAGGTGTTATAAAAATACTAAATTGAGTAGACTGACCCTACCCGTGACCACGGCCGGTGAAATTCGGTCGAAACGTCGGGATAAATAAGGTATTTTTCTGCCTTATAAATTTTCTATGCGATTAGACCTGATTTAGTATTTTTATAATGTGTAAAAATCGCGAAAGTTTGAAAACATTAATTGGTAGGTGGTCGGGAACCATAGTGTGTCTTATTATGTAGATATTTCAATACATGCTATTTGATACCTATACAATACTTAACAAATTTTTTATCAAGGATGAGTAATCTGTGTCCTATCCTCGAGCAGATAAGAGTACAGAAGATGCAGCTTAGATAAAGTATAGAGTCCCTACAAAGTAGATGCTAAAAAAATGTAGCTAAGCATACAGCAATAAAATAATATTATGGCATTTATATAACTCTACTGCAAAAACAGGTCTATATCAAAATGAAAGTGCTATTTACATTATTTATGATACCTCTAAATATTAACTCATTTGTAAACTATACCTGTTTTGATTTTGTTGCATTCAATTCACCATTCTGTGAAGCTTAACATTATTATTTTGCATTTCTATTCAGTTGCTTAAGATTGGTGCGCCCAACTCAAGATGATGGTGGAAACCATCCTGGAGTCCTCTCAGGACTTTGGTAAGTTTTGCAACAAGTATCAGCTGGTAGTGTTTAATTATGAAGCCTGTACAGTTCTGTGTATGTAACATGCCGTGCAGTATTATGTTGTAATTAAATTATTTATTTCACTTGCTGTGTAAATGTAAATAACATAAGTAGGTAAATATTAGTTTTCACTGTGGTCATAGCAAGCACATTACAATACTAAATTCTATATGAGAGTATTTGTGTGGTGACACAACAGGAAAACACAGTTTAAGAACTGATTTATTATTCAGTCATGTTTGCCCCACTGCAGGGCACCTGATATTTATTTATAAATAGTATTTTAATTAATCCTGTTTCCTGTAAGGTATACATATTTCTCCTACAAGTTATCATCACCCAATACCACTGATGAGCTCCTAAGGCTAACTTCAATACTCAGTTCATTAATTTCAACAAGCTTGCTCTACAGTTATTGTTTTGTAAACTTGCTTCTTATAAATGTTACATCACCAAAAATGCCAATAGTTATTCTATTATCTTAGAATATTCAAACATTAATTCTTTAAAGTACCTAGTAATAATAAATCCCTTTGAGTAGGTACAACAATGTACTGACTGACCTTAGGTATTGGTAGATATGTTTGTGTAATTAAATACAGGCTTTATGATTCAATTGTAGCTTCTTAATAATTCACGGCTCTATTTTTTTCAGTTTTCCTTATAACTAATAACTTCCAAGACTTTATTTCTATCATAAACCTTAAAAACAAGCTTTTATCTTTCGGCTCCATCCATTTTTCAGACCAGCTCCCTGATACTTACCATATTATTGCATTGTCACCAGAGATATATTAGGTATGTCAAATTTCAGCTCAATGAAATGGAAAATGGATCACAAATTTTGAACCAAAATACATACAAACAAAGCAATTTAAATAAAATCTTGTTAAAACCTCAAACAAACCAAACTTTTCTTTTCATTATTTGCACAAGTAAAAAATTATAAGTTAAATGTTAAAACAATAAGTACATCAAATAATAATATATTATCATGAGCAATGTAACACTCACATAACAAAATACGTATTTCTCATTTGTCATCATGTCAATTTGCCACATTTCATTTTTGGTAATGCTTGACAAATATGAGAACCTTGTCCAGTCACATACATAATATTAACAACAAGTATGTACATAGGTATAAAAATAATACATACTACAAATTACGAATTATTATTATATGCATAGTTAGAATAGAATAGAAAAACATTTATTCTGTATGAGACAACACAACAGCAACAATGAAAAGAATAACAAAGAAAAAATATTATAACAATCATAAGTGCTGAGCATGCCCATACCGAAAGGGTTAGCTACTAAGCATTTGATGGGCAACACCCAGTCACCCAGTGCTGGTAGTTGTTACAGCATTGTCAATGAGGAAGAAAAGTAAACCTTAATTAATTTAAGAACATTAACATTTTACTTTTATTTATGCTACAGTTGGTTTGATATATTATTAAAAATACAATAATATTCTTCTCAACTTTGAAGTTAAAACTGAAGTTATAATGCAGTCATAGGTACTGACTGCATTATAACCGCAAGGTAGGATGAAAAACACAACAGACACAAGTAATATTGTATCAATTGTATAATTTATTTTTTGAAGTGAATGTTGCCTTCAAAATATTTTTTCGGATACAATCGCGAGTGAACCACTAACGATGGTGCGATGTGCGCAGGCATGTCGAACGGAGCGCTGCCGCAGTGGAAGCGCGAGCTGCTGCAGCGCCGTGCTGCACGCAGCCGCCCCTCGCAGCCGCCGCCGCAACCACCGCCGCCGCCGCCGCCCCCACGCGACGAGGACGACGAAGAGCTGCGCTACGGTCCCGGCATCGTGAAGCGACTCAAGTCGCGCTACCTAAGCCTGGCGCTGCGGGACGCGCCGCGACGCCGCCCTTCGGTACTACGGCGCGCCGCCTCGCTCGAGCACCTGCTGGACGAGCGGCCGCCGCCCGCGCCCGCGCCGCGCTCCAACCTGCGCCCGCCGCGCCCGGCCTCAGTGGCCGTGCCTCCCGCGTCTCTCGTACCCCTCGCGGCCCCCGCGCGTCGCGACTCCGTGAAGCGAGCCCGCTCTGTGGACGCACTGAGCCGCCTGGACACGCGCGAAGAGCCCCGCGCCCCGTCGCCGTCGCCACCGCCGCCGCTGACGCCGCGCCCGCCGCCGCAGCCTCGATCCGCGCGCCCTCCTCGACGTCCAACCCCTCTGTTGCGCGAGACTGAGCGTCCTCCACCCGACGTAGTCCGTTCGACCCTGCGCAAGTTCGAGACAGCGCCAACGCGTCGCGCTGCGCCCGCGGCTCGTGTGTCTGCCGTGCTACGAGGCCTCGAAGGCCCACGGACATCTACGCCAGAACCTCGCGAATCACCAGAGGCACCACCACTCAGCCCCCGTACACCCAGTCCGTTGCCGCCGGCTGAACCCTTATCGCCCGTACCAGTTGCTACCACCGCTAGTGACGAGCCGGAGACCACGCCGGAGCCCGCCGGTGCGCGGCCGGTCTCCCGCGCCGCGCTCGATGGCATCGCCCGCGCCGGCTCCACTGTGCGCTACGCCTTCGAGGCTCCTCGGGCGGCCTCACACCTGCCACCGCTGGCGGCTACCAACCAAGTTCTAGTGGGCCGAGCCCGTCGCGTGGGCGTCATTCGGCCGATGCCAGCACGCGCTACGGACACTACGGCTGACGAAACCGTAGAACAAATTGACGAAAAGAGTCCCGAGCATGCCACAAGACTAGCATCACCCTCCCCGCCGCCGCCGATAGAGAGCGAGCAGACTCCACCGGGTCGCACGGAGAGACGGGAGCCTCCGCCGGCGGCGCTCGTCGAACCGATCCCGCGCCCGCCGCCCGAGACCGTGCGCCCGCCGACCCCTCCGACGCCGGCCCCCGTCGAGCGCAGCCCCAGCCCTGAGCCGAAGCTCAAAGCTAAACCGGAGACGATCACCGCACAGTTGGTCAACGGACACGCGGGTTCCGAACGAACCCCAGAGACAAAAGGAGCCGTGTCACGAATAGGTACAGCCGGCATCGAACGTGCATGGAGTGGCTCTGGCGTGAAGAAGACCATGGAGTCTAAAGTCGCGGAGAACCGTGAAGCATCAGGCGGCGCGTCGTGGGCGCGCGTTGGCAACGGAAGCCCCGCGCAGGCGCGCCGGCCGCGTGCCCCGCCGCCCGCTTGCACGTCCGTGGTGTTCAACTTCTCCAACCGCAAGGAGGTGCCCGACTACGTCGAGAACGACGGCATCATCCTGCGTGCCAGCCGACGGAACTGGATCAAGGTCAGTTAACACACCACTTTATACAGTCCCATCATACTTAACCTTTACAATAACTTTCACAGAAGAAAGAATACAAGAGAAAGTTGGCACATACATTACATAAGATAATAATAAAATACAAGTGCCAAAATAGCCATTAGCTGAGCATAATATCAGGTAACTACTAGGTACTACTAGCGCTAGCGCACCACGTAACGCTGATATTCAGCTGCAACCCATGTATGCCATACACTCAAAACAAGCTTACTAATAATTAATTTATCGCGACTCGATGTGTATATTATGATAGGTATACAAGGTTAGACGGAAAAGGGGTACTAAGCTGAAAGGGTGTTAAAGTACCCATAATAATGGATGAATTTTGTTTTACAACTTTCCCCAAAAGTCATTAGTTTAAGAGAAATAGCTATACAAAGCTTTCTTGTCAAATACGCTTATTCTAACTATCCTCAGCTATGATCAGCTGTGTTCATATTTGGGGTCACAGATTAGAAGCTCTATTTTCTGAATTCGTAACTAAATCAGGGATAAAGAATGTTTGAAAAACTAAATTAAAAATCATTTTGCATAATTTTTTCTTGTCAAATTTTGAAATTTTTACACTTTCTCTTAAACAATCATCAGTGATACATTAAGTGGCCCGCGGCTTAGTACCCCCTTTCCGACTAACCTTGTATATAATTTGAAATAGATATTGTGGTATATAAAAAATAAAGAAAGAAATACTTCAAGGAACCGTAACATGTATCTATAATTATATTGAAGTGTTGTGAACATTATGGTTTCTTATCAGACTTCGTACATAAATATAATTACCTAAAGTGTTGCATACCGACGTTATCGTCGATAGATGATATTGAGCCGTGTTGTTAATTTCATTAATTAGGTATAAATACATGAAACTTGAGCGTCTGTTATCGTACATGTAGATTTTTTGTGAGGAAATAGGTATTACTTAGATAAGATGGTTCTTAAAAATGTGTTACCCATAGTGGGCATCGTGATCGTGACACGTTCAGTGATGACGCTTGTCGTATCACGGCAACTGCCGTTTCTGACGTTGATCTTTATAAAAGGTGATTGTCAAGATATATTCTTCGAAACACAAACAACCCTTAATTTTCGCTAGGACTCTTTGTTTGTGGATTATGTTGGAGGTACCGGAATACCCAGTTACCGGCTTGCTGAATTTGCTTAGAATAGCAATTTTACATTTGACCGCATTCAATCTGTCGTCTACAGTAATGTGCTCTGAGCAATATCGCACGCTCGAGCTGCGTCCATTACACGGATCAACCGGTTCGCTCAGCGCTCCTTCACGTTTCAACTTGGAGGCAGCTGTACTGCGCCACAAAATTTACTATGAAACGGTCGTCGATTACGTAACATTCGATATGCAAATATAAAAATAATTTTCTACAAACGGTGAAAGTGCTGCGTGGGAGCGGTGGGAGCGCACGCGGGCCTCTGTTCAACGCTCGGTCGAAACCAGCGGACGGACGCGCGGACGCGGCGCGCCACCAGTCGACACCTACCCGAATCGAATGCCACTCTCGATTTCGTCAAGATGTCATCCGCTCGCAAGTGCCCCGCGCCGCATCATCACCGCGGAATGTTAACGAGCCGCTATGATAGATGAAACTCATTATATTTATATTTAAATATATCTATTTATAAGTAATTCATGTAATGGTTTATCAACCATTACATGAATTACTTATAAGTCATTAACAAACTCAAAGGTCCTCGTGGTCGAATGTTGCCTAATATCCGGATCGCTTGGATCATCACATGAGCGCTGCGCGCTGACCCGCGGCGACATTGCTTTCACCGCGTGCGTGCCCACGCGGCCAAAGCTCGTTACTATGGATGAGCGATCAGTCGCCATCGTAACCAGTCGTAACTTTATTGCTTTCCAATGTTCTAACAATACGCTGCTCTCGTACTAATACTAAGAGTCACACAAAACTTTATTCTCATAGCATCGCATCGAGAGTTTATTGCCATTGAAGGTGTGATTACACTTCTCGCACTTGGCATTTTATTTTTGGCACTTGGCACAGTCCGGTATGGCATTGAATTCTTACACGAGTAATATCTGCCTAGTGTTTTCCCTACTATGTTGGGGTCAGCTTCCAGTCTTACCAGATGCGGCTGAATGCCAGTATTTTACACGGAGCCACTGCCATCAGACCTCCGCAACCCAGTTACTGGGCAATGCCGATACTGTAAGGTTAGACTGGCTGTCCGATTTTCGAGCTTCTGACTACCCGTAACGACTGTCATAGGTATTCGCATGACACCTGGGACCGACTGTTTAACGTGCTCCCCGAGGCACGGAGGGGTCTTGATGTGTAACGAACGGTCCTCCATCCATGGACCGACCGCGGCAAGCGCAGCTTAACTGAAATTAGCCACGAGGCCCTCTATTCTTGCACGAGTAAATCATCTGAAAAGTCTCACTTTACATGTTACCATGAAAATGATGCTATAACAACTTAACATTTCTAGATAGAATCTGACTTACGCAACAAGCAAGTTTATCAGATATAAAAACTTTTACTTAGGAATCATGAATCAAGGCCTCTGTTTTTAAAAATCAATCTTGCGTACTGAGCTGTGCGGTCCCAGCGGCCGACTCGCGACAGCCTGGTAATTAAACGACGACAGGTGGCAGCCGAGCATTTCTCCTAGTTCGTTTTGTCGCCACATCGCTACACGACCCACTGCTCGACTTCACTTGCTCCTTTTAACATGCCAATGTGAGCGAAAGAACACTGCAAGTAACCCAATATTATTTTATGTAAATTGTGAGGCACATGATACCCAAGTTTAAATCTTACTTAAAGACTTAACCCTCTCGCATTGAGGCCAATGAGGACTTAAACTACAACAAGAGGAGAGAGTTACGGCGGTGTTCTAAATTGTTTAGACGTTACAAATTACTTGTATCGTTAGAGTTGACTTTGCCGAATCATTTAATTCTGAACTATGTCAATCAAAATGTCTTTAATCATCTTAATCAAAATATACTTACTCAATGTACAAGCTTTCTATACAGATGTTGTATATGGAATCCACATTCCTGTCCACCGTTATGTGAACTATTTCTAATCTATATGTCCACAAACATCATAATATGTGTTTGTAGAGCAAATATTGACTGTGTCATGTCAAGCAGTAGAGCCAACGCAAATATTTAGCTCGTAAGCTTACATTATAATAGCCGGGTATTGATATGGCCGGTCGCGTTGTTTGTGGATCAGTGAAGTATTAGTCAACCACAACTGATTATTGTGACATGGCGTTTTCCACATATAGTTTTCCTTCTATGTTTTTTTTTCTATGTAATGTTTGTATGCCTTCGCATTTAATAATATTATAATTTCCTAATGACAAAAATATGCCGTGGAGATAATTATCTACAGTCAGTTTAGCCCGTGCTGTACATTAACTGGTCTTTGCCAAATTGCTATATCCTCCACTTATCAATCTCATGGTCTGTGTTACTTTATCGATATTTTATCAGTCATTGAGTATGCAATCTATTGTTGGACACACACATACAAAAAGTATCTCTGCCTCTCCTTAACAGCGGTATGACATTCATAATTTATAAAGCTTTGAAATTTAGCTTGAAACCTAACAAGCATCTTAAACTTATTTTAACGGAAGCTCCATCTCACGTCAAAAACGTCGTCTTCTGTCAAGTAAATAGTTTTCACTGGAATACCTACGAGTACGACTACTATTACACTCAGTTCACTTACGATACTATCCTTCCCAGAAACATAAATATACCGAGTCGCTTGTTTTTCTAACGACCAAAACATATTTATTAGATACTTATCTACATGTAGCTTTAACGATCGATTGATAGATGACGTATATGTGTAGCTATACTTGTGTAGTACAGCGTTGCCTAATTGCGCCACTAGCCCCCATTCCGTCGAAGCTGGCGCGATAAGCGGCTGATGTACTCTAGACCCAGTCCTAGTGATTCCTAGAGCAGACGAATAAAAAGTGCCATTATAGTGATGAGGAACGGTATAGTGTTGTGACTAGCACCAGCGGTTGCCCTCCGGCGATCGTCCGGGGCTGCGCAAGCGCCGCATGCGTCACGATAACACTAATAATTTGGTACAGAAGTACCTATAATTTGTAAATAACACGCGGCCTGTAGATAATGGAGAATTCCACAATGTTTTCGTTTCCTTTGACGTGTTTGTGCGAGGAGTTGATATCAATTGTGCGTGGTGGATCTTGTGAACTCTACTATGTACTTGGTACTGCGAAGCTCCTAACTAGACTACTTTGTATCTAAGCTCTAATTGCACACACACAGATCGCGTTACATCTCCAAATGGTTGTATGTTCATTGTGTCATGTTAGTCTTGACTATATTTAGAATTTGGGATCACTTCAATCAATTTACGAATAAGTAAAACTTTTAATACAATTTTTGCCCACACCGGTTCAGGGTTAACATTCCGCGCTATTAAAATCAAGTTCAATAGTTCCTGCTTTCCGTAGATGAAGTGTAGCTACGCGAAGTCGACCGGAACTAGTGATCACAACGTCGGCTTAATTAATAAGGCAAAGCTGCGTCAATAAAAATGATCCGCGTTCACAGTGACTGTGACACCAGATATAAAACTGTAGGTACAGGTGGACTGGCATCAACTGCGTGGTTCTAGATAGTTGTCCATATCTATGGATTAACAATCATTTTTTTGTAAGCCTCGTTACTTATCTGATGTTATTTTTATTTCGATAAATGGCGTGCGGGTATTTCAGAACTACATTGATAGCATGTAATTAGAAGAATTAGTCACCATCATGTCGATGATTCAAACAGCGCTTCGCTTCCTGCAGCGAATCATCAGTCGACATGATGGCATTCCGCAAAAACTGTTCGTTTATATAGTTACGAGACACATTCTCCACGGCGCATAAGGAAACGTGTTTAGTACTTAATTACTAATTATACTAATATCTTTGCTTTCTAACAGTGGCAAAAACGCATCTGCGGAACGCTCCAAGCGCTCCGACAATAGAGATGGGCTGCCAAAAAAGTGCGTTCCCAGCGCGTGGTGAGAGTAGAGCCATGCACCGGCGCAGCTCCGCGAGCACTTTACATAAGGTGGCCGCGAGCGCCCGCGCACCGACCGGTTCCAAGCTTTTTGTTTGTTTATGTGAGCCCCGCACTGTTTGATGCTGCCATCTGCACCGTCGATAACCTGATCGAGCCTACGATAAAAACTGAATCCCTCCAACACAGTTTCTTTTTAAGATATCTATTCATGTAGCATATTAGTAAGTCTAGCTTTCCAAACTAGTTGATCTTGATTATGTAATTTCGTGGAACTGGTATGCAAGCCGTCCAGTTTTGTAATAGTTGTGGAACTTTAGCGGATTATAATTTTATTTAGGTGTCAAGTAATACGATACAGTCGGGGAAACCCTTAGTATCGGTGTGGTTTCGGCATGCCATTGTCATTACGCCTGAACCTTACCAAATATGAAGCCCGTGACAATATCGCGTTAGGGAAACTTATATTTAGAGTGTAACTTGAGTTGTTTACTCAATTATGTTATGCAAGCACTTATCGCGTTAAGAAAATCGTCGTTTTGTCTAATCATTATTTCTAGCTACCAAATTGCAGAGGTGGCTCAGGTCGACTTAGTTGCATTACATGCCTAACAGATGACCATGTACAAATACTAGGTGGAGACTATTACACAACAACTACATCAACGAATTATAATAAGCGCATAAAACTAAATATTAAACAAACAAGTCAATCGAGCAAAGTTCACACTAGTAGCATATATCATTATTATTCTATTTATCTTTTACTTTAAAACATAATATGTAATTTTGTTCGGAGCCCATCCTCGTATACAAAGTTAATTGTAGCATTATGGGCAATGGTGGTCGTTGTAGTGCTCATAGTGGGTATCAATTTATTCCAAGACAGCATGTCTGAATTCACTTGGAGAAAAAAGATATTCACGTTTAAAGATGGTTAGGTTAGGTATGTTTTGTTGCGTTGCGCTGCGGTATACTACGCTATGTAATGTCTCCTTTGTGAGATAAAAGTGAAAATTGAGGCATCCCCACGACGTAGCGGTCAGTTGTCTAACGAGATATCTGAGATCAGAGGTCAACACGATCGCAGAACTCGCCCTACGTCACAAAAACCGTTACAGTCACACAATCTTACCATTATCATAACGATCTAAAGAGGCTTTTGGAACAATAAACAAATATTAGCTTCCGTTTACAATTATTTGATGAACGTGACCTATTAGTAGCCGGATTTCAACACGTTGCCAAGAAAATGCAGTTATTGATGACATTTCTCACAGTGTGCAAACCGATATGACCTTGGTATTTGAATAATGTTACACACAAATGAAGTGGAGCTAATAAAACCTGCATCATCAAATTATACGCAACAGTGCAAGTCACCTTTAGAACAGCAATGACAAATGACCACTAAGACGAAATCCAACGCAAACGAAATGAAAAATATATCTATTTTGTTTGTTACAAAATCTTGAAGAAATCATGAGCCTTAGTAGAATCACCTACGATACCCATTGTGCGTAACGATAGCCTTACTTTATCTAAACCTCAACCACAATATTCAACAGGGTTTATTTGAGTCCTTGAACAGCTTCATCCCAGTTGAAAAATAATCTTCCAAACTGCACTTGTACACTAAAGTTTAATAGCTTCCAGACATGGAATGTGCGAGAATTGAGGCATCTGTATGCAGGTTCTCATGCACCGCTACAAACTTGTCATTAAGACGTTCATTACGACGCAGGCTTCATGCCTGCACCAATCATTAGCCCGTAATAACATGTCAAATAACCCGCAGATGACTTCATAACCGATCAGATACAAGACCAGTCTCGCATTAAAAAAATATATTGCTTTCACACGTGCGGGAAGCAGAATTTCGAAAATCCAAAGCTAGAAGAACTGTAGACAGTCTGAAGTATACGGCTCCTGGTTTGAATTGAAACACGACAAATACTCGTCCCGTACTTACAGTCCAAAACAAATCAGGAATTCAAAATCGATCATGCGTCCTTGCGAGAGTTAGCGGCTTAGTCAGCAATACCTACATTAAGTGATAAAGCTGTATCTGATATGGCGCTATCGGCGATAAACTCTCGGACAATAATACATTACTCATGGGCATGGCAGCGGCTATGGCGAGGCATGAGGTCCGTAACGTACATATACGTAACGAAACCGTCGGTGTCACGAAAGTGACGTTATGACGTCACTCAGTGCTCAGTATTGTTTGCTTCTTTGATATACGATGTATTGTGAATATCAATAGTGTACTTTAGGGAGCTGTACCAATTTCACTGATGTTATGGCTCCGATTTAGAAAACGATCATAATCAAGATTTCACCGTACTACCAATTTCACTTCGGCTTTCAAAAAAGTAATGTTTCCTCAATGAAACCCACGTTTAAATTCTCGGTGCGGCCAGTAGCGCGTAAAACTACTACTTATGATTCCTGGATACACCTATAAAAAGGGGAGGGAGGTTCGTCTCCTTAGCACTGTTTGATATCTAACCATTTCAACTTTATAAGGGATGATTGATGTCTATCGCTCGGTTTCTAAGTTAAGAATTCAACGCTAAGCAAGAGATAAGTGAGGTTTGAGCATGATTTAAAGTTAAACTCTGTACAAAACGATAGAAACCGTCCTTATGGCACTTTTTTCTCTAAACTTGCTCCAGAAAAGATTACGGATAATCCTCAGAGCAGAAACGAATGATAAAATATACGTTTCCCATCTAATGGTAGATCGCTGGCATGTAAGAGCTGATATAACAGCAGCACGTGAAGCACCGTCTGTGCAGCGCGGCGTCGGAAATGGTATAATGGCACAAAAACACTGGTGCGGTTATCAACGTTCCGCTCTGGTTGGCCGTGTCAGCGCCGCGCGCGCTGCTCTCTACGTGATGTATGATGCGCGATCCCCCCGGCCCCCACGCACCCCCTCGTTCATCCGACATCCTTACTTCAACGGTAACTCTACTGTTCCTTTTCTAAACTTACTGCTGCTCGTTTTTGGCACAGATTTACACATTTATAAATTAACAACGTGTTATGTCTCCAAAGTCCTCTTAAAAGCATGTGTTGAGTTCAACTCCGACCTCGCTTGTTTGTTTAGGTTGCATATTAGCACAATATTGGTATTCTTCATGCAAATTACAGTTTTAGGCACTCCGTGACTTGTCCATTACTTCGTGCGTGACTCGCCAATGCAGCATTTCACTAAAGAAAATAGGAGTCGGCATTGTGATTAATGTCTCCAGACATATCGCTCATTTGTAATGCAAATATTTCCAAATTATCATTTTAGTGTGGATGCAACGCGTGAGCGCTTGGCTGTCCAACGAACATCATTGGAAAAGACATTAGAATGTGTCCGTCGTAAATTCGCAACTGGACAAGTTAACATCGGGCCCGGGCTGTGCGTCGGGACACCGCATCGTTTTGTCCAATTATCACGTGCGCTGTTATGACAATATTGATAGAGCCAGCGACGTGACTCCGTAACAGACGGTGCGCGCCCATGTGACTCGCCGATTGATTACATTACTCATACTAACGTCAAACGCACATTAGTCTCGCAACTCGGACAACTTCGATAAGGAGCTCTGCGAAATAATTTACAGAATTATAACCTGAGCGACGGAATGCATTACCATCGCGAGGTCTGCCACTCAAATGTCCTTTACGAATTAATTGCTTCCTGCTACCGGACAATATTGCGTTCCCTAAACACTGTCGCAATTAACTGTTATGTGGCGTCTACCGTGACCAAGGCGAGGTCCTGCAGCACAGAACATAGCCATTTAGAGAGCAATTTAATTTAACACAGTAGTTCCATGAAATTCAATTAGTTTGTTTAGGGAAATGTGTGTCGCACAATTGTATTGTAATGGAACTGGGCACCTGCTCACGCTACACGCGACAATATATTGGCCAAACAGCGACGGAATCAAGCCATATAAGTGGCAGACGGACTACTCCGAATGTAGCAAGACGCACCTGTCGGTTCGATGTAGGGCAAACAGATAACGGAACGAATAATACATCTAACATTAGGAGATCACTACTGTTTGACGCTGCTCACCTTCCTCCTCATCTTAATCAGTCCTCTTGTCAAGCGTTGCAGGCTTCCTCCCTACCATCATTCTGTTTCTCATCGTCGTCTCCTACTAACCTTGAATCTTGGTATGGAATTTGCAAACAAGATGCCCATTAAGGCCCTGATCAGACGACGGACTTTTTGTCAGGCAGACTGCCGCGGACAGAAACCAACCACGTGCCAAATGTCGCGACGGGTAACAACTACCAGCCACTAACGTTCTTATCCGCGGCTGGCCGCCGGACAAAAAGTTGTCGTCTGCTCAGGGCCTAATGCAGCTCAAAGGCACGTTATGTTAGACCTGATTAGGCACGCTCTCTCTAAAATGTTTATACCTATGTTCATACATGATACGGCTGAGTGGGTCATCGTCGTGCCGCCGTATTTGGCCCATTATAGCGTATCGCAATATATGTCATGTCGATATAAGTAAACACACGGGTAACGGCATCGGCGCGGGCGCAGCTATAGCGCACCAACCATGTCAGATGCGCCCACGACACGACTGGCTGGAAAAAACATTATTCATCCTGTAATAAACAACCAATGAGGATACACCGTAATAATGGAAATACTTCACCGTCCAATATCACGCTCTTGCCAAAAAGCTGCAAAACACAAAAATGTATTACTATGGCTGTGACACGGCATGCTGTCTTTAATATGGTGCGCGTGTCAATAGTAAAATATCATGTCTTCAAATATTTATCCGATACTTTCTCGGCAGAAAGATTTATTGAATCGTTTGACAAAAAAATTGCAACTTTGCCTACAAATACCGCAAAATCTAATCTGTCTTAAGTAGCCGAATCGTATAAAATACTTCACAGCGATCTAATATTCATCG
Organism: Amphipyra berbera; assembly: GCA_910594945.2. Lineage (NCBI taxonomy): Eukaryota > Metazoa > Arthropoda > Insecta > Lepidoptera > Noctuidae > Amphipyra > Amphipyra berbera. The sequence goes on along the minus strand of OU343123.1, from coordinate 22,490,942 downwards.
TATTTCTGACCAACACGGAAATAAACCAGCGTATAATTAGTCTCACAGTTGTACTAACTGTTATCAGTTTAACGGGAACTAGTTTAGTTACGATTGTTTGACAGTCACTGATATTACTTATTCAATTATAAATTTGTAATTGATTGTTCATTGAAGGTCGATGTGGATTGTTCAACGTTTCGAAGCTGGGGCGGTACAGCCGTCGAGGCAGCATTAGACGACATAGCGGGCAGCGCGGGCATTAATCGTTTACTTTCTCTCGCGGAGCCCCGACGTATTTTAAATAACAAGGCTTTATGGTAATTAACGCAGCCGCCATGAGACGACGCGCTGGATGCGCGCACGCGGTAGGGGCCGTACACACTGGCTGACTCGCGACGCGGTGCGGTGCTACATGCTAAGCTCAAGAAGATTATAGTCTTTATGCTTTACTCAGCCATCGGCAAGCTTTCTCTAATGTTAATCAAAGTCATTTTAGCTATTCCGATAGTATGGTGTGGTTGCCATCCAGACCTTCCAGTATTTGAAACGCAGAGCCATCTGTAACAAGTCTGTGAGAGAATTCCAGCATCCAGGGCCTAAACCGCCTTAGATTATTCGCATGAGAGAAGATACCCGACGTCTTACGCACTCTGCGGAGCACGTAATGGTTCTAACTTAAAGAATTATCATCCATCCAAGATTAGATGTCCGCAACATTGCGTAACTTTCTAGATCAATCAATCTAATTCGTAATCATTTACCGCCGAGCCCCATACGCTTCCCCTAATACTAATATGTTTATGTAAATCGCAAGGCGCCTTCGCGGAATGTGTGGTGTACGTCTGATGTATGCGAACAAGTGCGCACGCGCAGTTGCGTAACTGATCGTATTGTGTTTCAGCGGTTAGAGGCTCGGGCGGCGATGGCGACGGACACCAATCTGCAGGTGCCTCGACAACACGCACTTCAATAACACGTGCAACGCATTTGTACTAAATAAATTTGTCACCTATGACAATGTGATTAGTGTGTTGTTTGTCAAGGACATTAATATTGTTACTGAAACACATTATCAGCATCATGCCCTAAATGCCTGACTTTAAGCTGTCTAGATGTGTCCAAACGAACTTAAGAATTTATTCCTTTGTAATCTGGTCTTTCTCGGACTTGTCCTTTTGTTAATATGAACGAAAGTCTAACTTAGAAGTTTATGAAACTGGAACTTCTGCAATGATAACGACCTATAAATAGTTGAATATATATATTGGAAGCATAATTATTAACCGTGTGGCATGTCAGTGCGTATCTGGCGCTTCTACGTCAGTTTATTAGTGCGCTATCGCTACTGTCGTGCTGCCATCGGACTGCTATCGGTGAAGATTTATTGATTAACTGCAGGCTTATTAACATAACATCACGCCATGTATTTCCCGAAGGCTTCGGCAGAAGTGTTTTTTCAGTTACAACCTCGTTTGGCCAGTTATATTTAAGTCCCATTTAATGGGGGGCGAACCTATTGCCCTTAACCGGGCACAAATCCAGACTCCGGGCTGCTACTGAGAAATTCCTAATGGAAAAACCCAATATCACTTTGGCAGGCTTATTAATGGGATGTATTTTAAAGAACTTTAAAATGAATGAATATAACAGCTAAAAATGTTTGAGGCACTATAAAAAATAATACACCTATAAAAAATTGTTACCGTTTCATAAGCTTAAACAATAATTATGTTATGTGTAAATAATATATTTGGTTCGCACTACAATCAATCAAAAACCATATGTTTCTGAACGCATACATTAAATAATAACGAATGGTGAAAAGTGTTCGGCGAATCATTTCTAACACTCGCCGCTCGCTGCTGCGGCACCGCTCTCTTCGCTCGCTCGGCTCGTGCGACTTGAACCTAACTTACTCTTAAGTAGTGTCCAACCGAAGGTCGATTTCTGGCTGAAGTCGAAACCGAAGGCCTTTTGAAAGCCATGCTAGACGTGTGAGAACTCCCCTCCGTGCCACGTTACAAATTCATCGTACTTTTTTGATGGCTATTGACCGCATTGGTGGCCCGAGCACATTGAGTGTGACGTCTATTCATCGACGTCGTTCAATTTCGTTGTTTGCTAGAAACCTTCGGCTTCAGCCAAAACTTCGGCCCATCTTGGCCAAAGCCGAAGGTTCGATCGGACACTAGTTTTAAGCTATCTATTGGTCGTTTTATTTCTTACTAGCACTTTTGCCCGCGACTTCGTTACTAGGACTAGTACTAGGACACTGACTAATAGAAGTTAGATAGATTGCGAGGAACTTTGAAATTAGAAGCATTAAAATTATAGTGCAAACTATTATTTTCAAGGAAGACGAAATATATTAAAATTATAAGTATTAACTAAAATTATATACCTATAAAAAGAATATAATTTTTTTAAAGTTCATTTATATTATATCCCCTTATTTACATAGTGCGCGATGTAACACGATAAGTAAACAGACAGGTTTTAAATGCGGACAATTGCAGTGTGCGCCTCCAGACAGGCCCGTCGGATCGATCGTGCGACCCCTCAGGGAGACAGACATAGGTACATACAACTCCATAATATATTTGCGTCTAGCTCGCAATTCGATACTCCAAACTTGAAGTGAGTCACCGAAATTCGCCAAAGGTGTTACAAATTCACTGTAAGTTATTTATTCATTTTGCGGTTTGAATTACCTACCCGTTTCTGAACGTCTTGTTACACATTGCTTACTTTAAATACTGAATTTTAAGGACCTGGGCGATATGCTTATGTATACATATGTAGCGGAACCAAAAAAATGCATCATCTTCCTGCCCTGTTCCCAATTTACTTTGGGTCGTCTCTCCCATTCTTTCCTGTCAGTCTTCATCATTTACTCCCTTTTCCTTCATATCCAACCTTTCCCAACATTCCAACATATCCAACATTCATATTCATCACTCTCTTAGTCACATACGTTTCATCCCTCCTCATCACATGGCCATACCAAGACAAAACATTTCTTTTCGATGTTTCTATCACTACCGCTACTTTCAATCTCCCTCTAATATTCTTATTTTTCACTTTATCTATTCTCATCTCCGCTACTTGCAATCTATAATCCGTCTTCACGGTCCAACATTCCAACACATACAGGACAGGTATTATAACGGATTTGTAAATTTTGTCCTTTAACTTGAAGGGCAGCCGTGGGTCACATATTGTTCATGTGACCTGTCGTCATTACATCCAACCTGAGTTGATCAAGTGCGTCACATCTCGGTCAATTCCACCATCCCCTAGGACCCAAAGTACTGGAAGTTGGAACTTCATCTTCTTTTACTTCAACACCTTTTGTACTTCTGTCGACCACCATAATCTATCCCTATCTATCGTGCCCTTCCCTTCTGACTCTCCCAAAATATCTTTCGCTGCACTCCTGATACACCCTGCCATATCACTCCAACATTCATTCAAGCTTCGATAATCCATGTCTCCCATTTCTATCATTCTATCCACCAATCGCTCTCTAAACTTCGCACGATCTGCTTTCTCTAACACATTATACCATTTTATTTTAGAAGGAGGTCGCTCCTTGTTTTTATCGAGCTTTATTTTTATGACTATTTCCATAATTAGGAGTCGGTGCTGTAACACCCAAGTCATTGCAGTCTTTGACGTGCTTGAGGTTGTTGCGTCTGCCGAGAAAGTAGTCAATTTGCTTCTTATGATGGTCACTTTTGTAGATGATCAGGTGACCATCTTTTTTCTGCAACCAAGTGTTGCCTACTGCCAGTGCAAATGCGGTAGCGAATTGCAGTAGGGTTTGTCCCTCGTTGTTGCAGTTACCGAATCCCCATCGTCCATGTACTCTTTCATAACGCCCACTCATTCTTCCTACATGTCTATTAAAATCACCACGTATCTACACTACCTCATGCACCGGGATAGTCATCATTACTGAGTCGAAATTCCCCCAAAACTTATCTTTCACCCGGTCCTCACATCCTACCTCCGGTGCATACACACTATTACATACTTACAACATTCAACATCACATTCAGCGGAACCAATAAAATTACGTTATCTAGTATATCCCGCTGATAAGTCAACAATGGCCACTGACTGCGTGACGTTGTGTGCGAAGTGCCCAATGCAACAACTAGTTATTACCGCTACTGCTCACTACTGGCCGCGGAAACAATAGCGCTTGTATTTCACGTACTCAAGCAAATTCTGACAATTGTAAAACCTCAGCTTATGAATGTAAACGTCAATGATGTACCTACAAATACATATATCTGCATGTAACGTTTAAAACTCCAGCTATGAAGCATGTTGTATGTCATTCAAAAGGGTTCAAGGAATCAATGTGTAGGTATTGTTCAAAGGGTAGGTCCCCTTGACGTTTGGTTAGCTGTCTAGATTGGAAACCTGCAATAAATAGCTGCATAACTTGGTACAGAACACAGACACTCCGCCGTTTACCACGAGGTTTCAACACAGCCACGAATAAAAACGTTGATCGGTAACAATAGAATATATCTGCAACGATCACATGCTTACTAGTAGTTAGATCATTATCGAGCTGATACAATCTATTGTACCTATTAGCAAAGGCCGTCAGATATAATTATATACTAATGTATTTGTACTTTGATTTATCGCACAAACAAAATACGATAATTTCCCAAACTAAATTAAGAACAAAGAAAGGTCGTTCAACGAAATAGACGGGCCTACTTTCACGACTTGAATTTATGCCCAGTGCTTTGTTTTATGCCGTAGTTTTCTCGTAATCAATGGAAGGTATGAAAGTAAAAATATGTCACTAAAACGTAAGATTACCGAACGCGTGTGGCAACGACACGTGCCCGCCTCGGACGGACGCACACATGAACGACTGCTGCTCAAGCATAATATTACGTGACATGTTACCAATAAAACCACGAGAAGGATCACATTTAAACCGGCCAATTCCCTTTGGAAAAAATACGGACAGCTAAAAATGGTTCTCGCAAGCATTCTTATGTCCTCATTTCCGGGACGAAAGGTGCATAATTATCGAGACTATAATGAAGACTTGGAATATTTGTAAACTTAGTTGACTCAACACGAAGTTCAAGATAACGCGTGTTTCTGAATTTATTTCCAAAGAAAGATGTTAGGGGACTGGTGTCTGAATCACATCACATCGTTTTATTTGTTACCTTTATAGAGATTCCGATTTAAAATATCTAGTTGTGGTAGTCTGGTTATAAATCCTTTCTTTAATTAATCTTGCAGCCAGACAGCCGACACATACGAGTACGTAGCCAGTTCGACATCGCACACTCCAGTTCTAGTGTCATAGTAGTAATAGATCGGTTTTGAGAAGTACAGAAACGGCCGCAAGTGTATTGCACCAAAATTTACTGTGATATGCACGAATGTTGTCATTGTACGTAATTGTTAGGTGCATTGTACGACATACAGACTTAATAAAGATAGCATTCTTAGACGACCACATATTGCGACATATCATGCTTTATATGTAACTGTGTAGGCAGTGTTTGAACAAGTTGGACCACTTAAAGAATAAGTGATGTTTCAAGATAACGTCTGGCTGCCGCTATTGAATCGCATAATATGATCATCTCGGTATAATAAATATGAAAGTTTTTAAATAATAAACAGTCCTTTGAGAAACAAATCCGACTGAGTGTGGGATACCCACCCGAGATACAAATAGGCAAACTTGTGTTGTCAAAGACTTAATTATTTGAATTCCTATATCTGTCCTTAAGGAAAAACATTAAGAAACTGTCTGTTGTATCTAACAATTATGTATGTGCTAAAGATTAAAATAACTGCGATAAATGTAAAAAGCACACTTTGAGGCGATCCTAATCGCGCGTATAATCCTCGATTAAGATATGATATCACATATGTTTCGCCCGTGTCGTTCATTATGTCTGTGGTAGTGCGACACCACTGAACTGCCATCATCGCCTGAACGTCAATCAACATCGACCTAACTGATCTTTGCGACCTCCAAATCTGGTCCTTTTCCCGTTGAGCACCAAGTGCTTCAAAAGTGGCTCGAAAAAGCTGCATTTAAAGTACAAGTCGCCATGCTGAGCCGCCTCCAAGACATTTTACGAGATGAAGGACCTATCTTCTTGATCAAGGTACGCACTTTGAAATCGAAAGCTGTAGAGACGTGACAAGTGTTAGAAGTTGCAGTGTTTTGTATGCGAAATACATATGATTGTTTGTCTGATGTTGGGAAGTCCGACTTTATTTTAATTCTATGATCTTTTTATTAATCACGGCTTGTGTGTGGTATGCCGTTTGCGGGTCGTGTATTCCTTATATCTGAGGTGATATAAGTGCTAAACCTTTGGCCAGACTGCAAACACGGGCGCGGGGCGGGCGCGGTGCGGCGAGTTCAAACAGAAGAACTTCATTTGAGTGTCCATAGTGGGCACGCGGGCGCGGGAAGCGACGCGGGCTACTTGGCGCGGGGAGCGCGCGGGTAGCTCACGCCATAGCTCGTTCATACAAGTGGCCGCAGTGAGAGCGCGGGCGACAAGCGACAACCCGCGCAGGAGCGGGGGATCTCAAACTAATTCGAGCTGACCACGCGCGTTGTTGTGATGGCGTGTTCAAAATTAAATGTTGAAGAATTAATAAGTGCTATTCAAGAACGATCTGCACTGTGGATGTCGAAACATCGTTTTTAGTAACAATTTTCCAGTAAAAATAAGTCTTCTTCATCCATATTATATTTTGACAAACACTGGACACGACAACGCTCAGAACGAAGCCACGCTCCACTGCGGACAGGTTAATCGCGCGCGCCGCTACCCGCACCGCGCTGCCAGTCTGGCCAAACACTAAGAGTTGTTTCAAAACAAACTGCGGACTTGTGATCGTTCACGTAAGCGAATAGTTGACAATACAACTGATCGTTAACTGCGCTGTTGAATATTGAAAGTTCAATTTACTGAATAAAGTTTAAATATGACACGCTATGTAGTGTAGGTTTACACAATGTTGAGGTTTTATAAAATGAATAATATAACGGGAAACAAACAACGCGTAATAAGTAATAATAGTAACAAACATCGTTGTGGTTAGACCTTATTAGCGGAATGTTCATGTGTTTAATTATAATATGTATAACATTATTATTTGCTTATTATTAAAGTGGAACAGCGCGCAGATACGTACCAGTTGTTGTACTTATTTAATACGACGCAAAACCTAATTAAATCTAAATAACAAAAACGTAACGCAATTGGTCTCGAACACTTCGCGTTTCATTTCTAGTGAATTGACTGATATATTCCTGAGATTGAAATTTCATTACTCATAATCAGACCAATACTGTCCCACTGCTAGCCGCGAGCCTCTGCACAGAATGAGAAACGCTGAGGCTTTAGTCCACCACGCTGACCTGGTGCACGTTGGCTGACTATAACACACACCAACCATGGAGTTTCTTGCCGGCTCTTCTCCATAGGAAACAACTAATTGGAACCGTGCACCTAAATTCGACGTTTCATAAGAACCTGTATTGGTTTATGTGAAATAAAATTTTTTGATTTTGACCGTGGAGAACTTTTTGGAGCACTGAGGCGTGTAGGTTTCCTCAAGATGTTTAGCCTCTACCGTTAACGCAAGTGATAATCAAATTCTGGTCCGCAGATAAATTCGAAAAGTTAGTGGTGGGGGCCGGGTGAAAAGTGAAATTACCATTTCAGTCCAATGTCCTAATGAGTTCAACTAATATTATCAGTTGTGGTCTAGATGACGCGACAGTTCAGTACATGTATGGGGAATCACTTAGCTTGCGTCAAGCGGACGCGCGTGTCCTTATCAGCGCCGGCGCCGCACGCGCACGAGTTGCTAGTGTTATTGTAGGGTCCTGTCGCGTCCTCCATGTTATTGTGTTCACACACGTTCTCGCGACAAAGAAGTAATCTGCAGCCGGATGTGGCGATGACATTTCTTATTGCGGCCGATCCTATGTCTGAAAATTTTGCACTTTGTTAGTTTTGATTTCAACAAATTAATCTGAGGCAATTTTTAGCGTAATAACCATAAATAAGGAGTTATTTAATAAAAACAAAATTTTTGGGGTCTGTAATCTAAGATGGCGGAGCGCGCGGAGGTCAAACAAAATCGAAAATTTGAAATTTTCACAAGAACATCTAAACATAACATATCCAAAATTCAAAACTACCAGACCTTTTCCAAGGTAAACCCCTTTTTTGAGACCTGGCGACTGGGCTATAAGAGATAAACAACATAACAAGCAATGATAAAATTAGTCTTGGAAAACGATTGCCAAAGCAGTTAGGAGCTGACCAGTCCCAACAGACAGCACCCGTACACGAGTATGACGCGCACATCGGCGTCGCTCAGTTCAACCAGGGTGCAGGGACCTCATCGGCCTGATGCACAACGCCACCATCAGCAGGACAGTTTAGTGATCATGACAGACTCATACCGACAGACAATAGGCAGTTAAATAATAACAATGCAAGTGTAACATTATTATTTGTTGCATTGGCTGCATGGTCCTCACAGTTTATCCATAGGCGTCTTAATAGGTTGTAAGATTAGATTAATATTTAAGTGTTTTTTATTTGGAATAATTATACTTACATAAGTTAATTTGGCATGCCGCTGTACCGACTAACTTGATGAACCATACAATATAATAATGTCACTTAACAACCTTGTTTCTACCAAATAAATATTTCTGTTTACAGCTTTGCGTAGTAGGTATTATTAGAATAACATTAATACTTGATAATTAACAATTGTGATCTAATGTTAAACTAATAGCAGCAAGTATTAGCATTACATAAAATAAAATGTAAAAGTAATGCCAGTTTAAGATGATAAGCAATCTAAAATTAAATTAAAAACCGCCCCAACGTGCATCATTAAATTGAAATGTATGAAGTAACCACATCGTCCTGTTTTAAATGACAGTCCATGTATGTAGTAGACGCGAGTAGTTCCCACAGCGCGCCACACCGGTACCGGTCCGTTTCCCTTGAACCCGGCCCGGCGCGGCCCGCCACGGTCACCGGACGCCGGCGAGATTCCGCAGCTAATCGCCCGCAACTCGTTTTGGAAAATTTGTTTCGACAACTATGCCGTGAAAAAGAAATGTTTTCTATACTGCATTCCGACGCGGATAGGGGAAAACTATCGTTACTGGTATCAGTCATGTCGACGACAAGTTGTGTTGCGACCGTGATTCAATTCATAAACTATAATTTTATTGAATCCTCGTAGTATTTATTAATTATCAATTCGACCATTACTGCGTACGTCCAACGTGAATATTTGTACAATTTGGAAGTCATCTTTAATGTAGTTTTCAAACTTCCAAGATCTCTTTGTTAGTTTTCAAAGATATGTAACATTTGCCAATCATGAAAAAAAAAACTGTTAAAGCTACTGTCCTTTTTACGTGAACGTGATTCAGCAAATTGTGATTCTATTGCCATCTAAATTGTAATGCTAGTGGCATATTAATTGACACCTCATTCCTCTCATTCAGAGTTCACGTTTTGAAATGGAACCGCTTATCGAATGGATGTCCACGCATGAACTAGTCTCATTTAGCGTCCGGAAGAGCAGCCCTCGTTTTGTTCGATGATTATAATTTATTCTCGATAACATGCGGTTTAGTACAACCAAATGAAATATAGTTAGTCAGGCTCAAGACTGTGGCGCGGTGATTGTTGTAACTCGCATCATGCATGTTAGATGTTAACTTGTTACATCATCTTCACGCTGTATGTTAAATCGATAATTGGATTGTTGAAAAAATCGAACTCGTGTCGAGTGTAATATGCATTGCCAATAAAATTGATGGTAGGTATATGTGGGAGGCGCCCATGCTGATTGAAATAATCGCACTAGTGCATGAACGAAGGAAACTGTTTACATGACCTTAGCAAAGATTGTTAGTACAAAGTAAACCTAGTTTTTTTTGTCTATACTTGCAGTTTTTGTTGATCATTTAACGCATTTAAGTGTTGTTCTTTTATGATGACGTTTAAGTTATAAGTAGGAATGACGACCCTCGTCAAACATGCAGCCCGTAGGTTTACAAATGCGACATTCACACCTTATACAATATTTAGACGTAGGTGCCAACAATAACTACCTACCTAAATGTGCCCTACAATACTAGCTTTTTTTTAAGCCGGGCGAGCCGGGCGTGGTGGTGTTGCGGCCAGAGGCGCTGGTCCGGTCCGACTCCGACTCGGAGACGGAGACGGACGGCGGGCCGCCCTCGCCGTGCATCGTGCGGTTCGTCAACGACAACGTGCTCATCAACGGACGCTCCTCCATGCCCAACAGGCCCAACAGAGACCGCATCGCCAAGGTAACGTACATACATTTTCCTATTTCTGTAGTAAACTACTGATCCTGGCATGAAACCTGAAAAGGACACCTAAGTTAAGGGTTGTCACAGAAGGAAACTGATGTTGCCTTAATCACTGATAACAATGTCTGTAGAGGGGCTAAGCTAAGGCCGCGACCGTCCCGTTTATAACAAATGAAAGACATGAGGGATATCACTGTAGAATAACTAACAAACAACTTTTTATGCACTGGACTGAACATACTCCACAGTCAAGACACTCGGGTCGGTCCAAGCGACGTCGCGTCATCTTTGACGCAACATAAATATTACGGAATGTATAGCAATCGAATAAAACCTCATCTTGGGTAACATACAGATCTAACACAGCCACCCTTCAATCATTCTATCAAGCCATGCAGATGTAGCTGCAGCCCCGCACCGCGCGGCATCGCCCGTCCACTCACACTACTCACAGTCCAGTGCGCACGGTCCGCGGTCATTATCGCAATCAGATCAATCAATACCGGTTCCACCACTTTGTGCTGTGTGCACCGCTCACACGCATCGATCGAATTACAAACCACATACTTTAGACATCCTAAAATGCCTTTAAAACTTGTTTATTTTACGTCACACCTTCGTACCTATTTGACTTCTTCTTCAAACGTGGTTTGTGCAGCATTGTTATCAGCATCACATCAGATAGAATTTAACGGAGATACTAACAGTAGTCTCCTCTTAGTCTGTGCACAGCTGCACTGTTGTCGCACACTTACAATTTGCCAAGGACAAGGTCCCGACGACACGGTTGGAACAACAGGCCGCCACTAAAGACTTTCTGATAGGAAAAGATCACCTAACCGTGTTGGTTTGGTGATCTTTTCCTATCTTTTATATTATTTTCAATTTTCGCATTTCTTACATCCTCGCTCTGCATAGAATTGTAGTTATAAATCACACACTCATAATTTTGTCACGCAGCATTGTTTTCTGATGGGAGATTCATAAAAAAGGTATTGTATTGGCGGTCTGGCCGCGCGTTATAAAAGGTGGACGTGTGAACTGAAGGGCTGGTGACGTGTCGCCGCCGGCCCGTGACGCGGTCGTCGCTCGCTAGCTCGTCTGGTCGTATGCCTACAATGCTGACACACTAAGCAAGCTGTCTCACTGATACCGCATTCCTACAAGTCTCAATCATTACAGAAATTCACGAGAAATGCGCCAATACCGCCTCAGCTTATTTATCGAGTCGATGATTCCGATTTTATAAGAATTTGACCCTTCCTATTCCGCAACTGTAATATGCATCACTTTTTGCTGCCGACTGCCGAGTGACCTTTTATAAACGAGTAGTAAATGCAATATCTATTATATATAATTAAATGAGAAACCATTCGATGAAATAACTTGTCCTGCTGCAGCTACAGAAGTCCCGAGGCTATCTAATACCATTCGTAGACCTAACTAAAATCTGTGTTATTTCCAGCTAAAGCTGCAGTTCGACGATTCGTTGACGCGCACTTTCGAGTACCCCTCGGAGACGTCACTGTGCGAAGAGCCGCCAGCCGCGCCTGCGCAGTCAGCAGCCTCCGCAACCCCCGCGCCCCCCGCAGTGCCCGCGCCCCCCGCAGAGCCCGCGCCCCCCGCGGCCCCGCGCACCCCGCAGCTGGCAGAGTCGCCGATGCACGCGCCGCTCGCCGCCAACACACATATCAGTAAGTGTTGTACACTTTATACTCCCACTTGGACCGTGGCCCTCGGCTACTGCTCAAGGACATTTCTTGACCATCCGTTATCTCTCGTATCTTCCAGACCATTCAAATGTTGTCTGAAAGAAATAGCCATGTACGTTAAGGCCCACGGTGCATTATCTTATGTTATAAGTATGTTCCTTGTTTTTGTTACCGGGGGCAGGGATGTTACAAATGTATGTAAAAATGTATGAACGTTATCCTTTGTGGATAATTTCTACCACCAAACATAAAAACCGGCCAAGTGCGAGTCGGACCCGCACACTAAGGGTTCCGTACAAATACTAGTTTTCCTTTATTTTGTTTAACTATAGAGTATGCACTACAATCATACCAAGTTTCACGCTTGTATGTATTACCGTTTTTAAGATCGAGCAGAAACAAAAATACGTTGAAAAAATGCATTTTTTCGGAGTTTCTTGTATGGGGAGTCCCATTGGGCTTAGATTTTTTATTATTTTTAATGTTTGCCAAAACAGAGGCCATAGTTACACCTATTTTAACAGGCTATCTATTACGCTTAAAAAGATTCAGCCCTGTGACCGACCGACAGACGGACGCACGCACGGACTTATTTTCCGATTTTTCGAGATTCCCCCAGAGGTTTAGCATTTTTGACCATAATAAAAAATTATCTAGTAGCAAGAGCTTTCGATTGAGGTAAATCTTAACTGTGTTGAATGAAAAATATTGATATTTAGGACGCTATTACGCATTATCCTTGAGTTAGATCACCGGCTAAATTAAGTAAAAAAGATGGTTAATTTGAAAGAACAATGCACTCATGCACATAGCACGCGAGATGGAAATATGTTTTATTGTACATAGATTGTGGGGCTCGTGGCTTATTAACAACCTCGCGGATCATACGATTTGCGGGGTTAAGCAACGCTTAGCGCGGTCAGTCCGTGGATGGGTGACCATTTATTACACATCGAGACCCCTCCGTGCCTCAGGGAGCACTTTAAACTATTGGTCCCGGGTAGCATAAGAATACCTATGACAGTCGTTACGAGTAGTCAGAAGCCTGAAAGTGTGATAACCGGTCTAACATTAGAATATCGGCATTGCCCAGTAACTGGGTTGCGGAGGTCTGACGGCAGTCGTTCCGTGTAAAATACTGGTATTCAGCCGCTTATGGTTAAACTGGAAACCGTCAGCAACATAGTTGGGAAAAGGCTAGGAGGAAGTATTATATTGTTTGCAAAAGAAAAAAATGTAATGTTCTTGTTTGGTGACTCAAATTTTTTTGAATTGTTGTTTATTAAAATATTATGTTTGTTCATCTAATAAAAACTGCAAACGCTCGTTCGCGAACCGAATGCTGCCAGTATGTACCGTCCTTTATACTAACTCCTAATGATTATTATATGCCAACCTTATTATTTATAGGCAATCCTTTTTCGGTCAGTAGATAGTACCTCTAATAACGGGGTATATGATACTTGATCTGTGCCATCTTCCCCGTTAGGCTTAGCACACACCGATACAGTTGCGACGAAGGGAAGCACTTCACTGGTCGCAAGCACACCGCGCAAGGCGCACGGCGCCGTGTGCGGGCGCGCCTGCTGTTTTCAAAGCTTGTGACCGCTCGGCCGCTCCTCGAGGCGCTTTGAGCTTTCCAGTGTAATTTTGTTAAGTTTATGTTTCGCTATTCCAATTCCAGTCGTATGTAGAAGCAAATTAAGTTGAATTTCAATTGTTAATAAACAAGTCGCTTCGCCGCAACTCCGTCGATATGCGCTAACCCTTAAACACCGACGCCCCGGGGCTACCGAGGACGATGAAACTATTTTTCCTATCTACCCTGGCGACGGGACAAGGACACCGGGGAGGATGGGAGTGAGTCAGAAGTAGGCGCGACTTCATTAAAATAGGACATTACAATTCACATCAAGTTAATGAATATGAAGATATTTTGAAACTTGAGAAAAAACAGAAGCTAACTACTAGAACCACGGAAGTCATTATGAAACCTTCCGCACCGTCTCAGATAAAATCACCTCCGTAACATCCCTGACCTGGTGTACCTACAATAAACCGTATATAAAATATTAACAATAAATAGACAAAGCCTAAAAAGTGTTGCCAATCACCGGCGTACCGCCCCTCTGAGCAAGCTGTTGGTGAGGGAGCCGTAACGAACGTGAGTGCCCCTGACTACACACGGCCTCCAACGTTGTAATGTCCACACTCTGGCCCCAACTCGCCCAACAATAATTGGCACCAGAGTATGGAGGCGGGGGGAGCGTCACGTCTTTGCATGTCTAAGGCTACAGCAGCAACTTTGTACTATTATCCGATCAGTTTACTGATGATATCGCACCTACGGCCTGGTAAGTATTATTTGTCAAATTCAGATGCAATCTTGATCCGAACAACTCAAATACACTTAACCTACGTCATCACCATCCACAGACGCGCTCGCTACAACCAGTCAAACAATGCGATCTCGTACTATTGATTCTTTGTCAGCTACCTATAATGATAAGCAGTCTCTAATAACAATCGTTCTAAAGGGATACCCATATAACCCAACAGCAAATCAACAAACCGAAATGTTTCGATACAATCAAGAAATTATCTTACATTTGTATGCAGTAGTGTAAACAGTTGGATTGTTTAGCAAACGGCCACTAAACATCAGTTGACCGCGCCGCTAATCGATCCGCGCGCAGTTCCCACGTGCACTGCGTACTTGACGTGCTTCGCGATATTGGCTCGTATCTGCGGCACTTACGATCTATGCGATAGCGTTGCTTATTTTAGAGGCGATAACTGTCAAGAGCAATCTATATCTCACTTGAGGTCGGGGGTTTTGTATACCGCACAGAATGTCGGTCAATAGTACTCGTATCAACAACAATAACATCAGTATTACTATCATATAAGAAAGGATAACAGAATAATAACAAAAGAGCTCCTACTACTGAAATACTGTTAACAACAATGCCAACATGAAGAATGTCCAATTATTACTTAACGAGATTCTCCATCTTCTGTCGATGTTGGTTATACATAGGCCGGCCAACTATAGCAGTAGCTGTATCAGCTGCTCGTAACCCAATTAAAACGTCGGTCAGCTGATATATAAACTTGTCATGATACCAACGGATACTGAACACCCGGTTCCAAGCAACCGCTCAGCGTTCTGCGACCCTATTAATGGTCACAAATGTGATGCCAAGTGATACTAACCCGAGACTTGACACGTTTTGGTGACGCTGACAGAGTACACGCGCCGCGTGCTGCGCGCGCCGCCCGCGCTCGTGCCCGACGAGACCTTCGTGTGACGTCACACCACCACACCACCAACCGGCAGACGAACGAACACACTACCAATATATTATCACACATTTGTTGCATGCACCTACATTAGGCTGTGCTAGTTATATCTAATTTATCGTATTGATATTTTTATTTGACAGTTGAGGTAAAATCAATGTAAAAGATAACAGATGTAAAGGCTGATAGTTTCTTGAAGCAAGATTCGTTCTAACTTTGTCGTTCACAGCGAGAAAAACAGAGATAACATGAAACTTGCTTCAAGAAACTATCCTTGTGTAAATCAGCAAGTGGTATTGTTGCTTAATAAAGTTGTACGTGACCTATTTGTCATATTTATTCCATGTAGGCACCTAGGAAATAAATCGCCAGATTGACCAAATTAAAAGTTCTCACGTCGCTACAATAATATCAACTAACTTTTTCTTGGAGGTTGACGACTGCAATCTATTCGGAACGAGACGTAAGCCGGTATACTAAACAATGCTCAGTTATGAATCTCGATTTGAGTACAGATTCAAATCTGTACTCAAATCGAGATTCATAACTGAGCATTGTTTTAGCAGTCTACCCATATATTACTCCTTATAATCGGTCACCGTAGAACATTGTTACCGAGCAATCGTGCGGGGGACGTGGGGGGAAACTGGCGGAGCTTATGCCCCGAGCTGTCAATTGCCATACTGCAGCTCGGGACATAAATTTCAGGGCTTTCGTTGTCTATACGGGAGAACGTATCAATTATAATCACGTTTTGTTGTCTATAAACGACCATTGTTAGCATTAATTGGTTTAGGTAACGTATAACCTAGGAGGTCTAGTGTTATTTTTTTATATCGTAATAATTGTTAAACGCTTGAGTAAAATCTGTACATACGTACAATAATATATGTTGTGAGCTAACAAATAATGTATTTTTAACAAAAGTGGCGCTACTTTCTCGGCTATAAGCGTCATACGTATTTATTATGTCGAAAATATTGACAGTTTTGATCGTCGATGCTAGCCTAAATCAAATTATTGTAATTATGTGTGTAATATGGTCTATGCACCAAGCTTGTCACAGTCTTGAGCTGTATCCACACATACGCGGGCCCGGTTACACGGACAAGTGTGAATGAGTTCATATAAAATGTATGCAATCGTTCGTTTTCGGGGCGGGGCGGATGGGGCTGGAGGTCAATTCTACTATTCTCTGTCCACGGAGAAACACTAATAGGGGAATAAGGGACTAAACTTCATTGGTCGCAGATAACGAACATAGTGACGCATGCACGCTGCGACTAGAGAATTCGATCCCCATCCCGGTCGATTTCTAGTTCCATCAATCTCGGAATTGGAAATTATGAACCCCGGGATTTTCAGGAATTTCTTAAATCTGTTTCTAAAATGCAAACGAAACCAGAAATACCAAAATGTACGTACATAATAGTAATAATAGGGCATTGTTACGTACAACTTTTGGCAACTTTGTGCACGTATTAAAAGTCAAACGGCCGCGGGTCAGCTGCGGCCGCTGCGGGTTGAATGCGATATTAAACAATTTTGTTAGTAGAATTGTCCTCTTGTTCATTAGACTCTGATATGTGTGGATAAATCTTACGACTTACGAGTGAACCTAGAACATATACATGAACGTAGCTAAGATTTGGTTTCGAAGGGATTGTACCCAACAAATAGATAATTTGTTGGGTACAACCCGGTTGAGGTAAGTTTGCACTTGACGCGGATGACGTCACTTGGACACTGGTCTGGTATGAAAAAAAGGACCAATGGGAAATATTCAGGAACTTAAAACACAATACTGTTTGTAATTAGTCTATGTTGATGATGAATTTTATATGATTTATTACAATGATTAACATTATTTGTACTTAGTGAGGGGCAAACTTAGCTCAACTGAGTTGTACTGCAAAGGTATTTTGGTTTCGACCCCGATAGCACCTAGCTAAGCCCATGCTAGTATACACCACCGTATAGCCCGTGCACAGTAAGCTACATGTTTCGCTCCCGCAGCGTCCGCGGCGCTGGCGCGCTACACGCCGCACAAGACCGTCGCCGGCGCCTTCCAGCTGGGCGTCACCCGCCAGCACGACGAGCCCGAGCGCGCCGACCTCGCCGACCGCACCGACCGCACCGACACCGATCACGCTGGCTCGCGTGAGTATATTTATTGTCTGTAATAAACCTGAACGTAACTGGTAACCGGTGTCTGTATACATCTACAACACTAAGCGGATTGCTGATGCGCGCCAACGAGTTGTTCTCAATGAATCGCGTGATTCATTACAAAGTTTCATCAGATCACGCAAAAGCTTCCATCGGATCACGTGATCGGGTGCGACTACAAAATAATACAATTATATTCCCAATGAATCACGTGATCCGTGGCAGCTACTTTGTTAAACAGAAAATTTCCTAACGGTTCACGGTAAACCGTAACCTTAAAAAAATAAATTAAATGTTTTCAACTAGGTACCGAACTATGTTTGCGATGTTTAGTTAACAATAGTGGCGGTATACCATTTTTCAATCTTATTACTAAGAACATAATATTGAAAACTGATTTTGATTTGTTTTGTAGGTATTACTAAATTGAGATTTTAAATATTATTGTTTAAAAAAAACCTTATTTTGACAAAAATAATAAGATTTTTTTTATAAATTTTAATATCTGGCTTTGTTTCACGAAAACCAGCTAACTTATAGCAGATCTGTAAGCACGTCGTTAAGCACCGCTTTGCTGCTGTGATACTGGCTGCAAATAGATCTAGGTCATCATTTTTACTCCTTAGCACTAGGAAGGAATTTTGGCGGTAGTTAGTTGACACTTTAGCGATTTTAATAGGGGGATTAAACTTTGTAAAGTACAATGCTCACCAACTATGAAAATAAAGGTAGAAATAAACTATTAAGTTGAACGGTTTTATTATGCAGCATCAAGATTTGAGAATTGTAGGTTGCAACTACATTTATAATGTTGTATTGTCATGGGAATTGAAATTGTGTGCGAGGTTTCAGGAGAATCGGTTAAGCAGAAGTAGTTAAAAAATCTGTCGCTAAATTTGAAACAAACAAATATACTTACAAAATGAAGGTACTTAAAAGCGTTTAAAAAAAACCAACTCCCAACAGATGATATAGAATGTAGCTCAGAATTTTAGTGATAGTGAGATAATTCTATAAACTTTTCACTATAAGATTCGATAATTAAATATGTGAATTGCTATTTGTTTTTCATCAAGGGAGTTTTTTTTTTCGACTTTAGAATATATTCGATTTGGGTATACCCGACGATATAAATACATTATTCAATTATGAATGCATGATAATAGAAACACTTCCATGAGCACAATATAAGATTAAAATGAAATGAAACAACGAACAGATCAATCAAACAAACAACTCTTTAGCGCGCTTTGTTTTATGCTGGAAGCTGGATTAACTGGAAGCTGACTCCAACATAGTTGGGAAAAGGCTAGAAGGAAGAGAGAGAGTAGGTGTTTTCAGTAAGTATTTTTGCCTATTTCTTACATGCAATGAGAACGTCGTTTTTCAGTCTTGTTACTTTAATCTTTACTAGTGACCACAGAAGTGTAATAACATAATTGAATATTTTTTATATCACCTGATAAACCCAAATAAAAAATATTTCATAGATGAAAAAATATATAGTTTAAAAAACTAAAAACACGCAATAGTAAAGAAAACATAGTTTACTGTAAAATAAAACAATTGATCCAATATAAAAAAGGGTCACTTTCATTAAAAAAAATTAAACGTGAAGGCGACTTTGAAGCCTTAGCAATGATGGAGTCCAAAATAAATGATTGTTGAACATCAGCTTGGAATCATGATAATCTTCTAGGTCACGAATACGAGTACCCTTAGAAAATATCTGACCGCTCAAGGTATAAATAGTGGGAACAATATTCTGCTTGCGAGTATAACCTATAACTGAGCATTTTTAAGGGTTAAGATAGTTCATTCAACAGTAAACTTCCAGACGTACTAGGTCCTACTAAAGAGCTTTCATGTTATCTAACGACCAAATAGCACAGTAGATCTTCATGTCGTCAGGAAAATAATAATTTCAAAGAATGAAGGCGCAAATTAATGTCTTTCACATATACCTATTACATCGCTTAAAATGGTGCCAAAAGAGTCAAGAGCAAATTAAAATGGACATATTAACAGAACAACGGGCTACTAAGAACTTTGGCAAATTCTGGAAATCCACAGGTAAGTTGGATCTAAAATCTGCAAATCTGTTTATGAAACATTTCCAGGTGCAATCTCCCCTTGGTCCCTCAATTCCTTCCACAGGTGCTGAGTATTGTTGTAGGAAAAAGGAGACACATGCACTTCTCTGCCAAGCGAGTCAAAGTAGTCATACAGGGAATTAGCAGGGGCAAGTCTCCTGGTCATGATGGACTCAGCATTGCGCACTTGAAATACGCAGAGGTCCACATGCCGAGGGTCTTGTCACTGTTCTATACGTTATGCGTTAGCCATTCATACCTGCCCGAAAATTTTATGAAAACTCTTGTGGTTCCCATTGTTAAGAACAGGGTAGGGGACATATCGAGTGAAGGGAATTATCGTCCGATTTCCTTGACAAAGATATTGGCTAAGGTGTTGGACAGTGTGCTTGACTCGTGTTTGAAAAATATTTTAAAACTTCATGAAGCACAGTTCGTGTTTCAACCTGGACTATCAACTGAAACTGCTATCCTGAGTCTCAAGCATACTATTCAATACTATACTGATCGTAAGACGCCGGTGTACGCCTGTTTCCTTGACCTTTCAAAGGCCTTCGATCTTGTTTCCTATGATGTGCTTTGGGACAAGTTGAGGTACAGGGGTGCACCGGCTGAAATACTGAAAATCTTCCAGTACTGGTATGCCAACCAAAAGAACCAGGTTAAGTGGTCTAATACTCTCTTCGGCATATAGGTTGGAATGCGGCGTGAGACAGGGAGGTTTGACATCCCCTAGGCTTTTCAATCTGTATGTTGATGGCCTCATCGCTGAACTCAGTAGCATGAATATTGGATGTCCAGTAAATGGAGTGCGCGTCAATGAAATCAACTACGCGGATGATATGGTGCTGCTGGGTCCAACTGCGGGGGCAATCAGAGAGTTGCTTAAAGTTTGTGAGTCTTATGCTGCTTCACACGGACTGATTTATAATGTCTCAAAGAGTGAATATATGATCTTTAAGGCCGCTGGTAAGTGTTCGGACTCTGTTCCGGAAATAATAAGATTGAATGGGCTCCCGTTAAACAGAGTGTCAAAATTTAAGTATCTTGGACATTTCATCACCGACGACCTTAAGGATGATATTGACATTGAGAGGGAGCGTAGAGCAATAGCGGTCAGAGGTAACACGTTGGCCCGTAGATTTTCTCGGTGTTCTTACCAAGTAAAAATTACTCTGTTCAAGACCTACTGTCAGAGCTTTTACACGCGCAATCTATGGGTCAACTACACCAAGAGATCACTAGATACCTTGCGCGTTCAATACAACAATGCTTTCAGGATGTTGTTGCGACTGCCTCATTTCTACAGCGCCTCAGAAATGTTTACCAATACCCACACAGGTGGCTTTCAAGCCATAATTCGTAAAAAAACCGCGTCGCTGCTGCACAGAGTACGAAGTAGTCGCAACTATATCTTGAGAGTTGTGGCGGAGAGCTATACTCCAAATATAAGGCATTTTATGCGGAGGTTGATCAGGTAGGAAACATGTTTTCTTGTATGATCGTCCTCTGCGTGAAGTGTGCATTATTTTAAATATTATACCAGTACTACTAACACTAGAATATAAGTTGTTTTGTAATACTAACACAATATGGATCACTGCTGTCCGAAATAAATGAATTTGAATTACAAAGAGCAGAAGACCCAGTAAGGATCCCTGAGGGACCCCGCTAGGAAAATGCACCCAGCTAGAAACATACATAATTATTGAGAACGACCGCTTGTGACCTGGTGAGGTTTAGAATAAGACAATACAAATCTAGTGGTTAGTGGTACATAGATTAATAATAAATAGAGTGGGCATTAGGTTCATCACAATATAAGATGTAAACCAGCTGGGCAGGTCTCCATGTGTGGCTATATTTTGAAACTTGAATACATATATCTGTGGTTATGCAACGATAAAGTGTGTTTGTTGTACAGCGTCGGAGCACCTCCCTGCGGGCGCCGACACCGACGCGGAGGGAGACGCGCGCCCGTGCGGTGCCGACGCGGCGCGCTCCTGGAGTGAGGCGCGCACGCACGCCACCGACCTGCTGTTCTAGTCACACGCTACAGGTACACTACTGATGCTGCGCCCAGATCACGTCACGTATAACAGACGCGCGCCCGTGCGGCGCCGACGCGGCGCGCTCCTGGAGTGAGGCGCGCACGCACGCCACCGACCTGCTGTTCTAGTCACACGCTACAGGTACACTACTGATGCTGCGCCCAGATCACGTCACGTATAACAGACGCGCGCCCGTGCGGCGCCGACGCGGCGCGCTCCTGGAGTGAGGCGCGCACGCACGCCACCGACCTGCTGTTCTAGTCACACGCTACAGGTACACTACTGATGCTGCGCCCAGATCACGTCACGTATAACAGACGCGCGCCCGTGCGGCGCCGACGCGGCGCGCTCCTGGAGTGAGGCGCGCACGCACGCCACCGACCTGCTGTTCTAGTCACACGCTACAGGTACACTACTGATGCTGCGCCCAGATCACGTCACGTATAACAGACGCGCGCCCGTGCGGCGCCGACGCGGCGCGCTCCTGGAGTGAGACGCGCACGCACGCCACCGACCTGCTGTTCTAGTCACACGCTACAGGTACACTACTGATGCTGCGCCCAGATCACGTCACGTATAACAGACGCGCGCCCGTGCGGCGCCGACGCGGCGCGCTCCTGGAGTGAGGCGCGCACGCACGCCACCGACCTGCTGTTCTAGTCACACGCTACAGGTACACTACTGATGCTGCGCCCAGATCAAGTGTGTAACCATAATAATAGTTAGCAATGTAGTCCCGCCGCGGGCCGATCGTGTTGATGGGGGACAGGATGATAGTAAGATATATAGCAATAATTTTTTCAAAAATTATAAGAATGAAAGATGAATAAAGTAAATAACAATAAATAATTAATTCAGACACACAGTCCATAAACTTGTTACATAGATAGTGTTAGTAAGTTGTTAATAATTGTACGCACAATATATTATTATTGTATAGCACACACTCTGCAACCCAACGCTGGACGAAAATTGACATAAAAGGCAGTACACTGGCCAAGCGTTAGAACCACGTAACGTGCTGTATAACAAATGGCGCTGCATCGTTTGGGGCGGGGCATCTATCGAGCACAGCTGCTTCCTAAAATGTGTTGGTGTTTCTCTGGACAGGTCATTTACAGTAAAAACTGTATGACCATCAAGCAGAAGGAGCACACTCATAACAGTATTTTAAAACGACTGGTCTCTAAGTGGGGTGATTTGCCTGACGTTATGCGGACTTCTGGGCTGGCACTATCTTTTTCTGCAGGCAAATTCGCATGCCTCGTGTGGAGTTGCTCAGCACATGTAAACTTAGTGAATATAGCTTTGAATGAAACGTGTCGGATCATCACTGGTTGCCTCAAACCGACCTCGTTACAAATGTTGTACCCACTGACAGGAATAGCGCCACCAGAAGTTCGTAGAGTGGTGGCAAGCTCTAGGAAAAGAGCAAAATGGGTAACATCCCTCGACACCCTTTGCATGACAACATCCTTGTGCCGCAACAGATTTTTAAAGTGTGTCCTGCTACTCACTGGCGCACATTCTCAACTAAATTAAAGCTGTGGCGTGATAGTGCTTCTCTACCCCTTTCATTTGTTCCACCTACTGAAAATCTCCCACCTGGACATGAGTTGCTTTGGCTAACCTGGAAATCTTTAAATAGACTCAGGACCTAGATTGGTCGAAGCAAGGAAAACCCGCTCAGGTGAAGGTTCATAGACGATTCCAGACTGGAGTGTAAATGTGGTGCTGTTCCATAAACGATAGACATCTGACATCATGCCCTGCGTGCCCTGGCACATGCACGTTACAGGAACTAATGGACGCTAAAGTCGTAGCCAAGTTCTGGGCCGTCTCAATTTAGATTACTATCGACACGCTCGCCAACCAGTACAGATAGAGTATTTATTTATACTACAAATGCATGTTAACGCTGTTATGTATGTATGTTATTCACAGGTCGCTGAGACGCCGGATTAGACCAGAAAGACGTCGTGGGACTATGACGTCACCAGGCCCCGCGGTGCATATGATGCTGACGTCAAACGTGCTCATGTTCTGCCCGCGCAGTCACTGCCATGTCGTGACGGACGAGTATTATGTTCAAACTCTGCTCAACTACTGTATGTCCGCGCGTAGGTTAAGGTACATCGAGTCATATCTGTAGGTATTTAACGATACATTACCGTAATCAACAAGTAATCGCTGAGTAACGAAGCTCGACTGATTAGCTGATAACGACTTTAACTTAACATTTTGAGATATTTTGGAGCATTTAAATGTATGTATTTAATAAATAACAGTGTATATAGATATTAATTGTTCTTAGTCTATGACGGAGCATAGACAAGTAGACAAGCTGTGAGGCGTCCGCCGCGCGTGTCTCACTGTGTAGTCTGTAGACACGACTGTATTGTGATCACGATATACTCATTCCACATGTCATTCCTAAATTTTGTAATAATCTTTTACTAACAATTTTGTACAGATTTACAAACTATTGAAATATTTCTATAACAAGCAATGTATTGTTAAAACGAAAAAGCGTATTTTTTTTTATTATATTTCTTACGAAAATTGGGTAATAACATCTAAAAGCAAAAATGTTTTTACACTTGCTAAGTAAATGTATTTGTAATTGATAAAAATGTAAAATGAGTTGTGCCTTCGCTAGAGTTGCGCACATCACTCGCGCTAGATGTGCGAAGCGTTGTATGGAGTGTTTGATGTGAACGTGACGAATGTATTGTGGCCGCGGGGCGCGGGGCGCGCGGCTCGACCGTTTATTGTTGAGTATTGTTACTGTAGGAGCACGTGGTGGCACGCGCGACACTGCCGCGTCGCGGCCGCACGCGCCACTCGCGTCTTAATGCGACTCAAAAGCTATGCCGAGCTGTATATGCATATTATTATGAATGGCTGCGGTGCATGTCGATGAGGGAGCTATGCCTAGTTATAACATTTTTATGTATGTAAGTGTAATGTTTCGTTCGGGCACGCTGTAAGAGTGTCATAATTATTATATTGTTTGTATGTTTCGCTCGCACTGCACACTGCGCTGAGTGCGGCGCGAGCGCAGGCCGCCCGGCCGACACTTGCCAATGCCTAGTTATATCGTACTTGACACGTAGGTGGTTCACCGTTATTATTGCAATAGTAACTGATATGTAGTAATGCAATATTTTGCGATTCTTTTTTGTAAGTAAACTCAGGTGCGAATCGGCGAGATCTTGATATTGATTTGTAAGGAAACGTGTACAAAAGAACTTATATGTAATTATTACTAGTAGTCGTTAGAAGAAAAGAGACGCTGATGAACAATGTTAGTGAGGCCACCGCGCACGCGCACGGCGTGTGAAGCAGATGACGTCACAGCGAGCGGGAGAGGTGGGGCGCGAGCTAGTGCGAGGTAGTTAGGGAACATTGTGATGCCCTCGTGTCGTTTGTGTACAAATGTTGCGGCGCCGCGCGTTCCAGTCACTGCGCTGCGTGCTACGTTACTTGTATTGTATATCCATAATGTATTGATCCTGAATTGCAATAAAACATATAGAAATCGACTCGACGTTTTATTGTACACGATTCTAGATTGACATCACAACAACGTGACTAATGTTCAAGTATAGGCGACAGGCGACGATGGGAGACGTGCGGTCACTTGAGCAGGTAGGAGGGCGGCATCTCGTCCATGTAGGAGTACGTGATGTTGGAGCTCACGCACAACGTCTCCTTGATAGACCGCTCCGTCGCGAACTGCAGCAGGTACGAGATGGAGCCCGCCTGCAACATCCACCACACACTGTCACAACATTCTATTAATATCGATTTCTGAACGAGAACATGGGCCTTCCCCATAGACCAAGCAGTTCGTCGAGTATGCAGAGGTGGACACTGGTTGGTCTTGTCGTTATTACAACACATAATATGGCATGACAACCCATCCTCGGCTAGGGAATTCCGCTTTAAATATATAATTTTGTTAATCACTTACTAGTGTTCCCAATCGTGAGGGTGGGGGACATTTTTTATTTATTCTTCGACTTGGTCGCGTTCGTCCATTCTCGCACCAGCAGGTGTGGCATGACCACCGAATACAACTGTTTTCTCGACGGAAGAATAGACAAAATGACATATTCACAATGACAATATATTATTGTGTTCTTTCGTCAACAAAACTCTTGTCCACGGTGGTCATGCTACGCCTGCTGATGGTAAACGCAGATGGGTCTAAGATGGAGCACACGCGTCCAAGTAACTAGAGATATTAGGGATATAAGGATTCCCCTATAGCCCTCTGGATCTCACATACACACCACGGAACACAGTAGGTAAACTGCTTGGTACCGGACTAGTAGTAGGTAGCTAGCCAGACGGAGCGTAGATATAGATCCAACCACAAAGCGTGCTGGATTTTGTTGAATCTTACAACATGCGCCTATTCCCAGCGTGCGGTGAGGGAGTTTTAGGCTAAGTTCATAAAACCGCGCGGTACAAGATCGAAGTAAATAGCTAGTATTGTCTACATCACCGCGCGATACTGCGCGCCGCGCTCTGACCCGCGCGCTAGTTCTTGAACCGCGAGAAGGTGCGCGGCACCGCGCGGTTCAAGTTCTACAAATCTGTACCGACCTGTTCAGTTGATCCGCGCGATTTGAGACGGATAAACACATAGATTCAGGAAAAAATGACCACCGAAGAAGACGACATTGTATCTATCGATTTGCTTATCGACGAGATTGAAAAAAGAGATGCTATCTGGAATATTAACTCCAAGGAATATTCGAATAAAATAATAAAAAGAAGATCTTGGGAAGAATTAGTTTTAATTTTTCTTCATGTAGTCTCAGGTCGGGATATAAAGTAATGAACAGGCTTGAAGAAAGTCTTTCACTTAAAATGGGATGCACCCAGTATCGTCTTTGTGTTCTGCGACGTCTCAACCTTCGGTATAAAATCCATAAGCAAATTGCCTCCTCCACGTCCATTCTTAAGCAATGTTGACGCCAGACTGCCGCGCGTACATATGCCGTCATGTGAATGCTCTTACCGCGCCACGACGCGCTGCTCCGCGCGGTCATATGAACTTAGCGTTATATTCTACTCCGTCACACACAGGATGAAACGACTTAGATTGTGTATTTTTCAATGTGTAGTGTGAGTTGAGTACCTTAGCACCGCTGGCGCCGGATTTGCGCGTGCCGCCCACAGACTGCTGGCCTGGTAACTCCTCGGAGCAGCGGTCATTGAGGTACAGCGTCGCCGAGAAGTCGCGCAGTGCTCCTACCGCCCACCGCGCCCACGTCATGTCCTGCACCGGTCGCACACTAGTAACACTACAACTAAACTATTTCTAGGTCTGTAGGTCGCCTTCGAACATTACTCGGTGTGACCTTCACAATACAGTTAGTGGGAAATCCTAATGTCCTAAGGTCTTAGACCAGTGGTCTCTTGCCTTTGGCGAGTATGACTGATATTAGCATGACAGCCAAAGCCGATGGCAGAAACTAGAAATTACGTTCAACTTACACGTGCGAATATAGAGCCTGTAATAGCGTAGGGTGTCTGGGCCATCGCCCACACGAGAGCGTCGCCGTCATAGTCAGGAAAGCCGCACACGGAGAGCACGGGCCCACGCAGCTCCTTACACATTAGCTCGTGCGTGGGCTCCGGCACCAGATACACCGTGGGCTCCACGAAGTAGCCCACCGAGCACTCCGTGCGGCCGCCGCACACGCACTGCACCTTGCGGTCTGACGCCGCGCGCGCCAGGAAACCACAAACCTGACAACATTTATATATGCCTATATAGGGTAAAAGAGGGTAATGGGGGTCACTTAAGCGAGAACTCAAATAAACATTTAATCATAAACAAACTATTTATTGCAACCGCCTTTAAACATCATTTACTTAATTAGCTATCATTAGAAATAATTATCAGTCACTTTGGCAATCAACTTTGGATATTATACATTTTTTAAAAAAAAACAGATTTGACTCCCATTACACCAACATGGGGGTAATGGTGGTCACCCTGAGGGCAATCGTAGTCAAAGAAAATCTAGCACATATCGCAGACATAACCTTCAGCTGAGTTACACCCAGTGCATTTTGCGTGATCCCATAGCCCACATGAGGTGCATCTGAACCACATCTCGTTGTTTTTTCCAAAATCGTTGCATACCAGGCATCTGTTTCCAGCATCTTCTGCGTCGTCATCCTCATCGTCCTGGCATAAGTCGTCAGTGCCAACATCTGATACAGAAGTTTCGTTCGTTTCTTGTAGTACTTGGCGCTTTGCCTTTTCAGGACCCTTCTTCTGAATTGTAGTCTTTTTTCCCTGACCTTTACCTTTCCATCTCTTTTCTTTTTCTTTACCCCCTGTTTTTTTCATTTTCTTATTTTCTTTTTCTATCAGGTTTTCTTTGATTGGCGTTGAAGTTAAAATTGTAGCGTGTTGTTTTTTTCGGCCCTTTCTTGTATTTATAACAGGTGTTTTCTCTGGAAACTTGATTAAATCATGCAAATTAGCACTAATTTGGTTTGACATGCCAGGTACTGGTGATACAATATCTGGTTCAGAATCAAGTGGGCCTACTTGTATAGACATCCTAAGAACCGGTGGATTAATTTGTTTTAAAATATTTGCCATTTTCTTCACCAAGTTTGCTAGCTCGGCTTCTGCCTCAGCACTAAAGACAGTGAATCGTCCTAGATGAGGTCCTAAGGTAGAACCTTTTTTTATACTCTTTTGAAGGCTTGAAAATGGGATCCCTATTACCTTAGCAGCGTTTCTTATTGAAGAACCTCTTTCAACAAGCCTTATAGCCTTTTCCAGGCTATCAGAAGACCAGGAAGCCTTTTCAGTCGTCCTGACTCGTACTTTCGGCATCTAGAAAGAAATAAAAATGACGTAATTCAACATGCACAGTTACGGATAATAGTGATCACTTGCGGGTAATGGGAGTCACCTGACTCTCATTTCCCACAATTACACTAATGATAAAAATAATAAAATAAAAAAAATCTTTAAAACACTGACATAATCTGAACTGCATATCACAATTTCGAACGTCTAACTAAGTTCTTGTAAAAGTCTTAATCGCATACTGCAAGATATTCGACACTTACCTTCTAATTTCCATTGACGTAAAATTATATCGGCGGAGCACAAAAACAAAACACGGACGTATCTCAATGGCGCGGGCGCTGACTGTCGCGAGCCGTTCCAGGCAGCGCTGGGGGGCCGGAGCGGGGGTAGGGACGCCGTTTACGCGTCGCTCGCACGTACTGTTTCGTGGATGTAAGGGTGACTCCTATTACCCGCTGACTCCCATTACCCTACTCTCCCCGTAAAAGAGGGTAATGGGGGTCACTTAAGCGAGAACTCAAATAAACATTTAATCATAAACAAACTATTTATTGCAACCGCCTTTAAACATCATTTACTTAATTAGCTATCATTAGAAATAATTATCAGTCACTTTGGCAATCAACTTTGGATATTATACATTTTTTAAAAAAAAACAGATTTGACTCCCATTACACCAACATGGGGGTAATGGTGGTCACCCTGAGGGCAATCGTAGTCAAAGAAAATCTAGCACATATCGCAGACATAACCTTCAGCTGAGTTACACCCAGTGCATTTTGCGTGATCCCATAGCCCACATGAGGTGCATCTGAACCACATCTCGTTGTTTTTTCCAAAATCGTTGCATACCAGGCATCTGTTTCCAGCATCTTCTGCGTCGTCATCCTCATCGTCCTGGCATAAGTCGTCAGTGCCAACATCTGATACAGAAGTTTCGTTCGTTTCTTGTAGTACTTGGCGCTTTGCCTTTTCAGGACCCTTCTTCTGAATTGTAGTCTTTTTTCCCTGACCTTTACCTTTCCATCTCTTTTCTTTTTCTTTACCCCCTGTTTTTTTCATTTTCTTATTTTCTTTTTCTATCAGGTTTTCTTTGATTGGCGTTGAAGTTAAAATTGTAGCGTGTTGTTTTTTTCGGCCCTTTCTTGTATTTATAACAGGTGTTTTCTCTGGAAACTTGATTAAATCATGCAAATTAGCACTAATTTGGTTTGACATGCCAGGTACTGGTGATACAATATCTGGTTCAGAATCAAGTGGGCCTACTTGTATAGACATCCTAAGAACCGGTGGATTAATTTGTTTTAAAATATTTGCCATTTTCTTCACCAAGTTTGCTAGCTCGGCTTCTGCCTCAGCACTAAAGACAGTGAATCGTCCTAGATGAGGTCCTAAGGTAGAACCTTTTTTTATACTCTTTTGAAGGCTTGAAAATGGGATCCCTATTACCTTAGCAGCGTTTCTTATTGAAGAACCTCTTTCAACAAGCCTTATAGCCTTTTCCAGGCTATCAGAAGACCAGGAAGCCTTTTCAGTCGTCCTGACTCGTACTTTCGGCATCTAGAAAGAAATAAAAATGACGTAATTCAACATGCACAGTTACGGATAATAGTGATCACTTGCGGGTAATGGGAGTCACCTGACTCTCATTTCCCACAATTACACTAATGATAAAAATAATAAAATAAAAAAAATCTTTAAAACACTGACATAATCTGAACTGCATATCACAATTTCGAACGTCTAACTAAGTTCTTGTAAAAGTCTTAATCGCATACTGCAAGATATTCGACACTTACCTTCTAATTTCCATTGACGTAAAATTATATCGGCGGAGCACAAAAACAAAACACGGACGTATCTCAATGGCGCGGGCGCTGACTGTCGCGAGCCGTTCCAGGCAGCGCTGGGGGGCCGGAGCGGGGGTAGGGACGCCGTTTACGCGTCGCTCGCACGTACTGTTTCGTGGATGTAAGGGTGACTCCTATTACCCGCTGACTCCCATTACCCTACTCTCCCCTAAGTTTTAATAATGGCAATAGGCTCGCCCCCTATTACATGGGACTTGAACATAACTGGCAAAACGAGGGTGTACTAAAACACCTCTGCCGTACCCTTCGAGGAGTCCAAGGCGTGATGTTATGTTAATACATATCTACATACGAAACAACATAACAACCTTCTCGTACGCTTCCTGCGACGCGAGCGCAGACATGAAACATCTGTAGTCGAGCGGGTGGCACACCACGAGCGACTGCACCACTTGCGCCAGCATTTGAGTGAAGCGGCACAGCACCGACTCCGACACGAACACGCGTGAGCACGAAGACGCCTTCTGTCCTGCCATCTCGAAGGCGGCGCGCACCGTGCACGCCACCGCGTTGGCCAGGTTCGCCGACGAATGCACCACGTGGAAGTTTTTTCCACTGCCGGTGCCAACAAGACGCGGGAACCGCGCGTAGCTTTCTATACGCTCGCCGACTTTTCGCCAAATATGCTCGAGTGTGCGAGTTGTACCACCAAACGAAATACCCGCCAGGTTTGTATTCGAGCACACCGCATCTAGAAAAAGATTCTCCTGGGCCGGCACAAAGTTGATCACGCCGGGAGGTAGTCCCGCGCATAGCAAACACTCGAGCACGCGGTAGCAGGCGAGCACCGAATAGTCACTCGGCTTCCATACAACGCAATTCCCTATGATCACTGGCATGATCGCCAATTGCGCGGCGTATGCGAGTGAATTATAAGGCGTGATAGCCGCCCAGAACCCCTCGAGGCCGTGGTATTGGTTATGGTTGATCGCTCCATCACCACCGTCTATCACAAACTTACTCCTTGTGAGCTCCCGCATAAAGTAGCACCCAAACCGCAAGTAATCGATCAGTTGACACATATTAAGTTCCGCTTGGATCGCCGTCATACCCTGGCCGACCATAGCGGCGGCGATGACGCGCTGCCGATACACTCCGGCGAGCAAGCCAATGGCGCGCTCCAGCACACTACAGCGGTCGTCTACAGAAGTACGCTCCCAGTTGGGTTGGCAGGTAGTGGCCATATCCATAGCTTGTTCGATAGTCCCCGGCCATGCGCGATGATAGAATGCGACGTTATGCTGGTGGTCAAAAGGCATAGCCTGCACGTGGCACTCTCCAGAAGAAGTTTTCTCCGGTCCGACAATAAGAGGTATCGATTCAGGGCTGCGGCAGAGCGCATTGAGTTCGTACATAAGGCAGGCGCGCTCCTTGGTACCCACGCAGTGCTCCAGGACGCGCTCGTTGCGCGGCGCCTGCGGGTACACAGTGCACTGCGGCTGCAGCGCCGATGCCAAGCGCGACGGTCGCGCTGCGCGCGCCATCAGCCGCGCTTGCACCGCGCCGCACGGCCAGCAAGCCGCGCGCATTTCCACACTTACTAACACCACCCCCAACATACCTTATCAACGATTATGATATTTAAATGAACTGAAAATTTTAATTTAGTTTTTAGCTAGAATGACTTTTTTATAGAAATTTATGACTTTATAATAACAACTTCCTAATCTGTGATAATAGTGTTCTGTATTAAAGCTTAGGTGACGTAACATAAACCCTTGTAACGCCACCTAGGTTTATTATTTAGGAAACTAGTTTCGATAGGACTTTCGCTAAGGAGCCTAAGCCTAAACTAGTGTCCTTACATATCTATCTTCCTTTATGCTTATTTAGGTGCTAAAAAAGGTACATTATTTTTACATAATTATCAGAGGGCCAAATCTCGTATAAAAATAAATTTCAAAATATAGTTTCGATTATCTGTGGAATTGTCACAAATCTCGGATCACAAACGGTATTCTCGGAGGAAGACTAGCAGCGAAAAATCCTGTCTATGAGACTACTACAAACAAACGTGAACTTATCATTTATTGTAATGGAATCGAAAATAAATTGAAATTTGATCAAGTTAAACCGATATTCTTCTGACATTTTGAACTGATAAACGTCAAAACTGATTGAAATGAGTCTATAATTCACTTAGGTAATTATACTAGTTTTGGTCTGTAAGCCCTCGTACGCATGAGAGCTTTTTCAACGCGCGTTAAAAAAGCGTTCTAATACAACAAATAGCAAGCCGTATATGTGTTCCCATGATAGCGCTTTTTTAACGCAGCTTATCTATTGCGCGCGTTGGACGCTTTTTCAACGCGCGTTAATAAAGCGTTCTAATACAACAAATAGCAAGCCGTATATGTGTTCCCATGATAGCGCTTTTTTAACGCAGCTTATCTAGTGCGCGCGTTGGACGCTTTTCCAACGCGCGTTAAAAAAGCGTTCTAATACAACAAATAGCAAGCCGTATATGTGTTCCCATGATAGCGCTTTTTTAACGCAGCTTATCTATTGCGCGCGTTGGACGCTTTTCCAACGCGCGTTAAAAAAACGTTCTAATACAACAAATAGCAAGCCGTATATGTGTTCCCATGATAGCGCTTTTTTAACGCAGCTTATCTATTGCGCGCGTTGAACGCTTTTTCAACACGCGTTGAGAAAGCGTTCGTGCGAACGAGGGCTAACAGTTTTCACCAAACGGATAAATCATCGCTCACTTTTTTGATGTCGCTGAATAAAGAACTATATCAGTATTCCCTTTAAGTATAAAATTCGACGCTCGGGTATGCTCGGGCATGCGCGAAGAAACGCTTGATATCTGCGTCGGATTTTATACTTAAAGGGAATACTGATAATATTTCTTTATTCAGTGATATCAAAAAAGTGCGTGAAGATTTTTTCCGTTTGGTGGAAACTGACCCTAATTAGACGATTGAGACATACTGAAACCGGACTGAACCAACTTAAAGAGGAGCAAAATAACATTTTTTTGTGAATTCATAATTTTATTTGGTCTCAGTCGGTCAAAATTCAGTCATAGTTTACATTAATTACGAGAATTGACCCTCTGTTATTATTAACCGACTTCCAAAAAAAAGGTGGAGATTCTCATTACGACTGTTTTTTTTTTTAATTTTTGTTACCTTACTACACCGTCATTTATAAACCGATTTTTTAATTATTTTTGGTTTGAAAGAGTATTCTTTCGAAGTGGTCCCATTTAAATTTGGTGAAGATCTGAAGAAGAACTTCGGAGATAGACAATTGAACTCCTCAATAACGAACAGTACAGATAATGTGATGGGGTTACGAGCAGCGTCTTTAGTAGGCCCAACCATGTTTTAATTAAGGCCACTAAAAATAAAAAAATAAAAATCATTTTAACAATAATAAAACCCACTTCAAAAAAATAATAAAATAATTACCATATAAAATTAATAGTTTCAGAAGTCGGTGCTAAGCCACCCTGTACCAAATTGAAGGCACCGACTTCTGAAATTGTTAATTTTATAATATGGTAATTATTTTATTCTATTTTTCGTTTTTTTGAAGTTAGTATTATTTTTTATAATGTTTTTTTTTACAGATTAGCAACGTCTCTAACAACTTTAACTTACCTAACCTTTAACCTAACTTACCTCTAACTTTAACTTTTAATATTTGATAATTATCATTATGCTATAATGAATAGGGTCTGAGCAGATACTGCTTACATTCTAAGATAAGGAACAGTCTCGTCGCATTGGAGATACGCTTAAACCAAGCGCAGATTGGTCGCCTTGGTTTGAGCGTACCTTTATTAACACAACCTAGCTCAACCGGGAAGTATAAAATTCACATTTATCTTCAGACTAGTAAAAGACAACACTAATACCACAATGACGTCATACCTTAAAAAGTTCGTAGTAGCTTGACATCACTCCATAAGTACATTATCCGTTTCATGCGACAGAGACAGAAAATTCCTCCTCCACAAACTTCGAAAGCATGTAACTCTATTTTTTCGTTAATTTTATATATTTTTCACACACTGTTCTTCCTATATATATTCTATGGTATGGATGAAGCCAAGTCTGATTCGTCGTCTTATAACGAAAGTGTATGTATGCTATAATATTATAATCACACACGTTCATCATCACTTGACATTTTCCCAATGAAAAACTGTGATTTCGCGATGCTAAACTTGAAAGAAATGAACAGCTTACATGACGTGGACAGAACTGAAATGCGAAATACGCCTGGTATCATGCACAGCATGCATGCACCCATGCACCAACCTACAAATAACGACGTCGTGGACTAGACCTAACTAATACCCTTCGTATCGTTCAATGCCAAACGTTTAATGATATTCCGGTCATAGTTTAAATGGATTCTGTAGGGTCTAGACACAAAAACTCAATGGATTGAATAATATTACAACATTTAAATTGAGTTAGGTAGGTACTGATAGAGAAGCCTAATGCCGAATTCACACTAGACTTACATGTCGTGTCGTGAGGCGTCAGTAGGTGCATCGTGTCGTATTGTGTCGCGTGGGACGTCCTATGAGACGGGACACGGTAAGTCTAGTGTGCACGCCTTCATACAAAATAATGAATCTGATAGCGTTATGCTGCGTCCAGACCTGCCGAATGCGCCGCTCGCGAGCCGCTTGTGAACTGCGCGCGTGCTGCTCGCGTGCAGTTGCAGCGAACGTTTGGTGCGCCGCGCCGCTCTAGTGCAACTCCGGCAAGGCTCGAGTGGGGCGCGGACGGCGCGCGAGCTTCGTACGAACATGAAATGCACGCGCGCAGCTCGCGAGAGGCTCACGAGCGGCGCATTCGCGGCGCGTTCGTCAGGTCTGGACGCACCGTTAGATGCACCTTTTTTTATCGTGGGAAAACTCTCAACCGGCGTGCGTGTATGACAAGATGTATGAATGTGGATGAAGCGAAAGGGGTATGTAAGAGTCGTAGCATGTGGCGTTCTATAGTTTCTGCCTACCCCCATGGGAAAAAGGCGTGAGTTTATGTTTATGAGTTTATGGAAAATCCTCATGGATGTTCCTTGCCTGAGGTAGGAGAGGGGGTCTGCCGGACTCTTACCGGCTAAAAACCCACGGTGTTCCTCCTTTTGACCGTCGGCCGGGGTCGCGGGATTCGCCTAAGCATGCACCGCAACCCCGGCAGGTCTTGGTCCACAAACTGCTGGTGGACCTCTCCACTGTGGGGCCCCATCCCACGACCTCCTGATAGGCGCGGGGAGCACCCCACATCACCGGCGCACCAGAACACATGGCACGCCGTGACCACCCCGGGGATCAAACAAGCACATGGGCGCCAGACTACCCCATGTCTGGGCGCCCTTGGTCCCCCTGCTGGTCAGGTTAGTGGCCCCGCCGCCTACCACTTTTCGGCCGCAGAGGATAAGGAGAGCGGCCAAGTATACACCGACACTCCTCTCCCCCTGCGGCCCCACCGCGTCCGCCATCTGACGGCGGCGGCCCCGTCAAGGCCGCGGAAGGTAGGGACTAGGGAGAACGGCGCACCGCTATACCGGCAGCGTTAGATGCACCTACTGATGCGTCAAGACACGACACGTAAGTCTACTGTGAATCCGTCATAACAATATTTTTTGATGGGACTTTGAGTACCTACACGTCTTCACGCAATCCATTGCTCATAGAAACTGCACTGAAACATTATTTTTGCATTACAACGGATGATCATAATTTATTATTATTTTGCAGATTAGCAACGACTTCAACATATTGGTGT
Organism: Amphipyra berbera; assembly: GCA_910594945.2. Classification (NCBI taxonomy): domain Eukaryota; kingdom Metazoa; phylum Arthropoda; class Insecta; order Lepidoptera; family Noctuidae; genus Amphipyra; species Amphipyra berbera. The sequence continues at coordinate 22,454,753 of OU343123.1, read as the reverse complement.
CGATTCTGTTGAGCACTTTGACAGGACTAAACTAAATTACGGGCCTAAGGGCGTTTGTCTCTTTCTGTTTCAATAAAAAAAGAAAGTGACAGTTGCGTTTAGTATAGTTTAATCGACACCATTATGTGATAATTATCATCACGCTATAATGTAATCTTAATAGGAGCAATACATTCTAAGATTAGAGACAAAAAATTCGCATGTGTTAATAAAAGACAACCTACCTAGCCTCAGAAGTAGATATCTAGACACGCGGCAGCGTGTCAAGCCAAGTTCAAAGAAAAAGGAACTGTCGACGCAGCAGCTGTGTGTTATATTACACGAACCATTTGAAGCCACTTTTGTGCCCTCAATAACTCAAAATCTATTCAACATAAACACATGAAATTCGGTTTATTTATTAAAACCCCTGAGATTAACTATAATCCCAAATTTCATGAATACAGCTCAAACGGTTATTGAGATATTAACGTCTAAAAATCGGCATTTTTAACACTGACTGACATATAGATCAAAAACCTAACCCACTTCCAGATGACCTAGAAAGTTGAAATTTGGTGTCCAGCTGGGTAATTGTGTTTATACAAAGGAAAAATTCCGAAAACAGTGAATTGTTACGATTTGAAATATTTTTCAAAAATCGATTTTTATTACCTACCGCCTTGCGAAATTATAATAGCAACAATCTTTTTCTTTCGTAGGAGAATGGGTTCCATAATTCCACGATGAAAGGTCGCTTTTATCGTTTTGTATACCAGATTATTTGATTCAAGTGGGAAATAAAAATATACTTAACAGGCAAATGATAAAAAATAAAGGGGGGACTTTGTATTTCTAACGTTCAAGAAAATGTAGAAAATAGCACAAAAAAGAAAACTAAACAGCATAAACGTTTTACAGATTACTTTTGAATGATGAATAATAATAATTTCTTTACAAAAAGTAATGATATCCCATCAAAAACATAAATGTGAAAATGGGAGCCAAGTTCAATAATAAAAATATGCGTGGTTGTCGACTTCGCCGACAAAAGAATTGAGATCTAAATGGGTGCCAAGTTCTGTAGATAATCCTGAAATTTATTTACAAATAAAATTTTAAAAAAATTAAAAAACTTTTTTTTGGCTCGAAATTTAACTATTTCATGAAATGACCAAACGTAGGTAGTAGGTCATTTCGAGAAATGGCGCTGTTTCATGATTTGCCCAGTTACATGATGATGTTCTCATTTCTAGGACCGGACACGTCTGATCATATCATGATGCACCTGGTCATATCATGAAACAGCGCCATTTCTTGAAATGACATACTGTCTAGTTGTCATTTCATGTGCCTAATAAAAATCGGGTGAATTGATGAGGAGCAAACTTTTGTCAATATTCATAGCTAAACGCATTGCCACATCATAATTATGGCCAAATTACACTGGGTATCATTTGGCCATTTCATGAAATAGTTACATTTCACGCCACTAGTGGCGCTGTCTCCATTTTGGTTAGTGTTTTTTTACTTTTATCATTTTTTTAGTAGCGACAGCGCTTTCGTCAGTTTCGCGTATCAAAGATGACCCCGACAAGCCGACAATTGTGAGATTGTGGCCAAATTTTGGGTATGAGGATTTCAACTGAGCTGTTTAAAACATCCGAGTTCTGGAAAATACGATTATTTAGCTGTCTTACATATTATTGGAACCTAATAGAAGCAGAACGTAAAATTCTTACATAAAAGCATTCTAAATTCAAATTTTAAAATATAAATTCGGTACTATTTCGTTCGTAATTATTCGTTTCGATTCGTTACAGAATGTGATGATGGATCGGTGAAGGTCGAGTCGCAGTTTCTGTGGAAAACAATATCGACGTCAGTTACCGCAGGTTACCGTATCTGTGCTCTGTGCGCTTTTTGTCTTTTCGTGTTTGTGAACGACACGGTTTACGTAACAAGCGCTCTTGACAGTAGGTATTTTACACAAAGAGTGAAACAATTGAAAAACTAGTCAAGAATCAGCTGATTTCGCAAAGATGTTGAGCGTATGGACGAAGACGGTTTGCGCGGGGCGTGTGCTCGAGCGCTCGCTCTCGAGCATCGTGGAACTGCCCAAACTACAAGACTTCAACGTGCAAAACGAACCCGTGCTGGAGTACCGCCAGGGCAGCCGCGAGCGCGACGCGCTGGTGCAGGAGCTGAAGCAGACCGCCGCTTGTACGGAGGAGGTGCCCATCGTCATCGGTGGCAAGAGTATCAAGGAAGGCGAGCCGCACTACCAGGTGATGCCACACGACCACTCTAAGAAGATCGCCAAGTTCTACTACGCGAGTGAGAAAACCATACAAAAGGCAATACAGGTTTCTGTGGACGCTCAGACACGCTGGGACCGCACCCCGCTACAGGAGAGAGTCTGCATCTGGGAGAAAGCTGCTGACATGATGGCAGGAGCTCACAGGCAAAAACTCAATGCTGCCACTATGCTGGGCCAGTCTAAGTCTGTAATCCAAGCTGAAATTGATTCTGCTGCTGAACTCATTGACTTCATTAGGTTCAATTTATTCTTCTTAAAAGAAAACTCTAAATATCAACCTATTTCTGACAATCCCAAAGTTACAAGAAATTCCCTTAGATTCCGTGGTATTGATGGCTTCATTGCGGCTATCAGTCCCTTCAATTTTACTGCTATTGGGGGTAACTTGGCCTATACACCTGCCCTCATGGGCAATGGGGTTGTATGGAAACCATCAGACACGGCTCTTTTATCCAACTGGAGGATCTTTAATATCATGCGCGAAGCAGGTATACCTGATGGTGTAGTTAATTTTGTTCCAGCAGATGGACCAACTTTTGGACACGCCATTACTTCCTCTCCTCACCTTGCTGGTATCAACTTTACTGGTTCTGTGCCAACATTTAACTGGCTATGGAATGAAGTTGGAAAAAATCTTAGCCGTTACCGTAATTATCCAAGGCTGATTGGTGAGTGTGGAGGAAAAAATTATCACTTTGTGCACCCATCAGCTGATGTACAATCTGTGGTCACAGGCACCATTCGCTCATCATTTGAATTCTGTGGACAAAAATGTTCAGCTTGCTCAAGAATTTATGTTCCTAAATCTCTTGCTGAGCCAATCAAGTCTGGCCTAATTCAAGAGTGTGCTAAATTGAAGATTGGTGACCCAACAGACTTCAAAGTTTTTACAGGAGCTGTCATTGATGAAAAGGCTTTCAATAGAATCACAGGCTACATCAAAACCGCCAAGAACAATAGTAAGAACAAAATAATTGCTGGAGGCCAATATGATTGCAGCACGGGGTACTTTGTCTGTCCCACTATTATTGAGACCACAGATCCCCATGACAAGCTTATGACAGAAGAGATATTTGGCCCCGTACTCGCTATGTATGTGTATGATGACAATGAAGTTGACAAGACTATGACACTTATTGGTACATCGACTAAGTTTGGCCTGACGGGCGCTGTGTTTTCAATGGACAAGAGCTTCCTGAAGAAGGCTCTAGAGGGGCTCAAGATGACAGCTGGCAACTTCTACATCAACGACAAGTCGACTGGCTCAGTGGTAGGCCAGCAGCCATTCGGCGGCGGCCGCATGTCCGGTACCAACGACAAGGCGGGCGGGCCCGTGTACGTCATGCGCTGGACCACGCCCCAGGCTATCAAGGAGACCTTTGTTCCCCTACGCGACATCGACTATCCCTACATGAGAGAATAAATAACTAATGAAACAAAGATTTGTCCTTGTGAGATTAACATAATTGATAGTACAATAACAATAACTACATACATATTCAATAATTAATAATATGACCTAGTTAAGATTGCTGAATAATTAGGCTTAATAGATGTTATAATGTTTTTTCTCATGACTATAGTATTATTTTATTATTGATTAAAGAGGATTTAAAATAATTAGACTTAGTTATACTACATACTTAGCAAATTACCTAGTAGAAAACACAACAATGGATGTACCTATACCTAATTCAAAAAGAAACTTGTATAAGTAAAGTATGCTAAGATATTATAGGTACCTGTTATGTGAAGTAGAAGCACTTATTGCATAGTAGAGCTGTTGATGGTCGTTTAGACGACATGATGTAACTGTTTGTGTGATAAAAGTTAATTAACTAGTGGCGTCTCCCCTCGCTTGCTATCTCCCTGTGACTGTCTCTTATCAGACTATATTATTTGCTCTTTAACTCTTATCAGACTTATGTATCTGTTTGATTTTCAGCTTTGCCTGCTCTCCGATTTAATTAACTGTTCTGCATTTAATGCTTTATTTTAACTTACAATCGAATTCCTTATATTATTTGAACCATGGTATACTAGTATTGTTATACTTATCTACCATGATTTGAATGAGCAAATAGTTTTTGTTATTAGTTTGTTTTTGTCATTTCAGGTGCTAGTTCCTGTTACTTGTTTGTATGATTAAGTTTGTTCTTTACCTGTAAATCCTGTGGTTGAACAGGTGACTCAATATTGAGCCGGACTTATTGTATATCTATTATGTCGTATATTTCCGGCAATTCAGCAGTTAATTCCAATAAATATAATATAAATAAGTCCTACAATGTTTTATTAATTACTATCTATACCTACCGGGGCAAGGGGCTCGTGGCTAAATAACAACTGCGCCGATCTTAAGATTTGCGAGGTTAAGCTGCGCTTGCCGCGGTCAGTCCGTGGATGGGTGACCATTTGTTACACATCGAGACCCCTCCGTGCCTCGGAGAGCACGTTAAGCCGTCGGTCCCGGGTGTCATACGAATACCTATGACAGTCGTTACGGGTAGTCAGAAGCCCGAAAGTCTGACAAACGGTTTAACCTTAGGATATCGGCATTGCCCAGTTACTGGGTTGCGGAGGTCTCATGGCAATCGCTCCGTGTAAAATACTGGTATTCAGCCGCATCTGGTTAGACTGGAAGCTGACCCCAAGATAATTGGGAAAAAGGCTAAGAGGAAGACCTACCCTCGCGGCTCCGCCACCATAAGAGAAGTTTAAAGTTTTCTCCAGTCAAAACTTCCCCTGCATTAGTATTGACTAACTATCGATAGACTCGATAGTAGTAGTAGGTAGTACGTTGACTAGTAGTAGGTTGTCTTGTCAATACTATAGTGACCTCGAAAACTAGTAACAATACCGATAGTATTTGAATTTAACAAGACTATCGATAGTACCAATACAAAAAATTACCTACTAAGTATACAGTATAGGTAGCTTGGCACGCGGCAAAGTAAAGAACTAAATGAAAATGTATGAATTTGACATATTATCGCGTATTGCCATCGCAAGCGGCGCCGCTCGCTCTAAAATGCCAATAAAGTCATACTGAGTATAACAGTTACATAGTTACTTAGACTGAGTACACAGTATTATTGATGAAGAGCAATAGTATCGATACTATAACGTGTTTTACTAGAATCACTGCCTGTTTTATCGAAATTTAAACAAAATTCAATACCTAGTATTGCAGCCTGCCTATATAAAAATACTAGGTATCGATTTTGTTCAACTATCGATATTGCAAAAGTATCGACAGTGATTGTAGTAAAACTCACTAATAATACACAATACGTAAGGAGAACGCAGCACCACCGTAAGACCTCATAACAACCAATCAAAACATGTCAAATTATCATGATCAATAATGTTAAACACATTTTAACCAATGAAATTGATTAATGTTTGCGGTAGCGGCGCCATTAGTTCACTAGTTGTACGGCCTATTGTGTTAGTTTATGTACTCAATACTATTGATACTGTTGCTCTGCATCAATAGTATAACTTAATTTTGTCATTGGTACTATCGACAGTTTTTTTATTGCAATATATCGATATTGTTACTAGTTTTCAGGTCAACTATCTATATGTAAACTATCGATAGTTAGGCGACACTACCCTGCATATTATAGAAGAATGTAGACTATAAATTATAGTCTACATATCTTCAATGGAAAGGTAAAAAGACTAACGGCCGATATTATTAACCCATCTCAATCCAAAATCTCTGGATTTATGTAGATTTTTGACAGAAATTCAATAGAAGTAACGTCAAATCCTACATCAATCCATAGATTTTGGATTGGGATCGATTATCAATATCGGCCATAAAGCGCCAATATAGGTACCTACTTTACAGTAAAGAGATACATAGTATTTTTTTAAGAAAATATACATACCTAGGTAGTTATTTTTCTTAGAGTATACATACATATTAAATAGATAGTTTAATTATCTATTTAATATGTATAGGTACTCTAAGAAAAATAACAACTATGTTTATTTTCTTACACAAATACTTTGAATCTCTCTACTGTAAAGTAGGTATACTGGCGCTTTAGTATCTATAGAGGTCTACCAGAATCTGATGGCAAATAGGGAAATTAAATGTTTTTGTGGGTAACACAAGGGTAATTTGAATAAAAAGTCTTGATACTTGTATTTTTTTTTCTTTAATTTCTTCTCGATCTTGCCCTTATCCCACACTAGATGGGGTCGGCACAACAAATGTATTTCATAAATCCATATTGTTACAGGTTTTGGCTTATTGTTTTATGTGACCCAATGAGCTTTCTGATATTATGCTCTGGGTCCCAAAATGATATGCTGATATATGGTTTTTTGCAATTTTATTGTAATGGAAAAGGAAACCTTGTTAAAATAAGTATGTTTATTATAAATGTTTGAACAAGAAAACATTAATCAGAACTGCAAAATGTATCAACTACAGTCATACTCAGTTTGACAAGTGACATGTTGACATTGCCTTATGAAAACCACTATTTGTTATACATTTTTAATGCCATGAGATTCTGGTTGACCTATACCTTTCCACTGACGATATTACTATTATTATCCGATAAACTCGCGCGCCACTTATCATACGTTGATGATACTATGTCAGAAACTTTCGCGCAAGTACCAACAACAACTGTTACCTATGTACCAAACCAAAGATTACAATAATTAAACAGTAGGTACAAAGTTTCAACTCAATCGGATAAACGAAGCTCGAACCCATAGAAGACGCACATACAAACTTTTTTTTTTACCAAATATATTTACTTAATTAATACTTACTAGCGACCCGTCCCGGCTTCGCACGGGTGCAATGTAGATACTAATGTGGGGCATATATACCTTCCTCTTGAATCACTCTATCTATTGCTGAAAACTGTATTAAAATCCGTTGCGTAGTTTATAAGTTCTAAGCGTACAGACAGCGGGAGCGACTTTGTTTTATACTATTTAAAGAAGAAGTTATGGAAGAAATAGAGATTATACAGAGCAAAGACAATACCTATTATACACGATGCAAAGACATTCAATTAGTTGCTAATATCTTATAGTAGGTTTATATATAAAGCTAATATTATTAGTATAGCAGGCAGTATTTATTTTATACTGCATTTTGCTTTTGTATTACTTGCTTGCTTGTTATTTCACTTTTATGGTTCTAAAATATCCTTGATTATAGTTAGAGCAATTAGTTCAAAAAATCGTAGTGTGCCCCCAAGGTTAACACACCTACCTAGATCGTTTGACACTATTTTTTTTCCTATGTAAAGTAACTTAAATAATGAAATAAGTACCTATGTAGGTACCTATCTGAATATTCTTTCATATAAAATCCTACTGAGAACTTAATGTGATTCATTGATATTCTACTAGGTACAAGTTAATTATTATTAAAACATGTACAGTAACGTGTAATAATATGTTTATACATAGTGAAATGAAAAAGCGATTTCCTTCTAAAATATCTAAGTATTAAAATTATGAAATATTCTACAGATAGTTTCTACAATTACATTCGAATTGTATCGAATATTTCTAAATTACACATTATTCTCTAAAAGAAATTCGCTTTTTAAGTTCGCTATGTGTATACATCTTATTACACGTGACTGTACACTAGATACCAAATTAGTTTTTCAAGCATGAAAAATGGACTGTCCAAAATTAAGTCTGAAGAGTTCTGCAGAGACAAAGTCCTATCGGTTTGATTTTAAACCCACTAAAAATATACATGTAAAAAAACCGACCAAGTGCAAATCGTATCATCGCACCGACGCACAGTGGATCGTCCCCATACAAGAGGTTGGACATAGAATCAAAAATTGAAAAGTATTAAATTTAAAAAAGAAAATATACAGTTGCATTCCTCTATTAAAGAACAACAAACATTGTTACTACGCTTTTTTTATTTGACCAGCACTTTAGGAGCGATTCGATGAAAACTGTTTTTTTTTGTATGGAAACGAACACAAAAATGTCTGTATCTCATGATTCCCTCCTTGTTTCGATTTGCGGTTTTCACTACTCTTAAGAAACTACTTAGTGATGAGTAATTCTCAGTAATAAGTATACTTAATGTACCTCCATTCCATCAGTAATACAATAAGATAGTTCCTATAGGCAAAATATCTCGGAAGGGGCACTCTGGGGGCACCATGTGTTCTTGAAGAAAATGTGGCATAAAATGAATAAATAACAGTAGTGAAAACCGCAAATCAAAACAAGGAGGGAATCATGAGATACAGACATTTTTGTGTTCGTTTCCATACAAAAATAACAGTTTTCATCGAATCGCTCCTAAAGTGCTGGTCAAATAAAAAAAGCGTGGTAACAATTTTTGTTGCCCTTTAATAGAGGAATGCAACTGTATATTTTGTTTTTTTTTAATTAAATAAGTTTTCAATTTTTGATTCTATGTCCAATCTCTTGTATGGGGACGATCCACTGTGCGACGGTTCCGTACCATTGGAGAAAACATATTTTTACATTGTCAAAATAAAAAAATATTTTTTTGGAACTGCACCACTAAGCTTCTTCGTAAAATATTTTTGCTGATTTCTAAAAACCTGTGCTAGTTATAGACATCGTTTTATTTTTCTGTAATATTTACATAAACCTCCATCAACTCTATTCATCCCAGATTTTCGCTTTGCAAACTTCGGAGATAATGGGGCCGAGTTGTATTTTTTCAGACGTTTTTCCTCATAAGTCAAAAACTATGCGTCAATAAAAATATGATACCCCACTTGATTTAGTAACCCCACTTTAAAATTTCAAACCCCCATTTCAGCCCCTATTATCTACAATGAAAATAAAAATATTTTTTCGATTCTTTCACTTGCAATATTAATTATAGCTGGGTAAGCATTATTTAAAACTATTCCTAATTTCAAATTCCACCAAAGATGTGCGAGGATGCGTAGCGCGGGATGTGTTTGTTAAGAACCAATAGAATTACTTCATTTACCTAGCCTCGGTCAGCGCAGCTCTAGTGGAAACGGCTCAGCGGAGCGAGGTTTTTATACATACAAAAACATTATTTACAAAAAATTTAAACCGACCTCAAAAAATAATAAAATAATTACCATACAAAATTAACAGTTTCAGAAGTCGGTGCTAATCCACGCTGAACCAAATTGAAGGCACCGACTTCTGAAACTGTTAATTTTATATGGTAATTATTTTATTATTTTTTGAAGTCGGTTTAAATTGTTTGTAAAAATGTTTTTATTTTTTTCATTTTAGTGGCCTTAATACTTAGTTGGACCTACTAAAGACGCTGCTCGTAACATAATCACATCATCACAATATGCGTACTGTTCGTCATTGAGGAGTTCCATTGTCTATCTCCGAAGTTCTTCATCAGATCTTCACCAAATTTAAATGGGACCAACTTCGAAGTATACCCTATCCATGAAAAAAAGAATCATCAAAATCGGTTCTCAATTGGCGAAAATATCGATGAACATACACAAAAAAAAAAACACAGACGAACATAGTAACATCCTCCTTTTTGGAAGTCGGTTAAAAATAAGGGAAGGATGTGTGCGAGAGATTTATGCTAGAGACGGATGCAAGCGAAAAAATAGCGATCCGCTCCCACCACACCTCACCCCGCTCGCATCTGAAACGAGCGCGCTACACATCCTCGCATTGCTCATCTGCGCACCGTTTCACAGCGTCGCTACGCATCCTCGCACCGCTCAGCGGCCTAGCACATCTCTGGTGGAAACGCTCACACCGTTCCACAGCCTCACTACGCGTGCTCGCACCGCCCAGCTACCTCGCACATCTCCGGTGGAAACGCAGCCTTAGGGTTCTTTTTTACCATTTTGATAAGGAACCCTAAAACGGGCAAACTTGTCAGAACTACTTTTAACAGACTTCCAAAAAGGAGGAGGTTACTATGTTCGTCTGTATGTATGTTTTTTTTGTGTATGTTCATCGATATTTTCGCCAATTGTGAACCGATTTTAATGATTCTTTTTTTAATGGATAGGGTAAACTTCGAAGTTGGTCCCATTTAAATTTGGTGAAGATCTGATGAAGAACTTCGGAGATAGACAATGGAACTCCTCAATGACGAACAGTACGTAGGTATATTGTGATGATGTGATTATGTTACGAGCAGCATCTTTAGTAGGTCCAACCAAGTTTTAATTAAGGCCACTAAAATGAAAAAATTAAAAACTTTTTTACAAAAAATTTAAACCGACTTCAAAAAAGAATAAAATAATTACCATATAAAATTAAGTTTCAGAAGTCGGTGCCTTCAATTTGTTTCAGCGTGGATCAGCACCGAATTCTGAAACTGTTAATTTTAATAGGTAATTATTTTATTCTTTTTTGAAGTCGGTTTAAATTTTTTGTTAAGAATAAGAAAACTGAAATGTAAAAAAAAAACAGGCCAATTTCTTGTCTAAAACCAAACTTAGTAAATTTTCATTAAAGAACTGAGCATTGTTAACACCATCGAAAGCTTGTCTTTCATCTTTGCCTGAATGTCTTTGGCCAAGACCAAACTTGAAACAGAAATGTAAAAATTATGCCAAACGAGATTGAATAATTTTTGTACGGGCCTTGGTCCAAATGGCGTTGGAAGATAATACGTTAGTATTCAGTTCTTATTAGATTAAAATCTTATCTGTTCAAGCCCATGAAAATTGCACCATGGAAAAAACTTACATAGTGAAGTATTTACAAAGGCTATTCCCCAAGTCTTATTTTAACTAAAACTTAGTTTTAGCCTAAACCAAACTAGTTTTTGCAGAACCTAGTTAGTATTGACAACGAGTGTCTATTAAAATATACCATACTTATACACAGGAGCAGGTAATATTACAAAAATAAGATAACTACGGTACAGGTGTTTCTCCAACGTAAAGGGAAGATCCTTCAACCAGGCGGCTCTTATGCCTGGCGGGCTACTACCAAACGATTTACGTTGGGAAGTTGTAACTATATGCGTGTCACATTTTCATAATGCAATGCAGGATTCTGTGACATCATCTTTGAGAGTTGTCGTCAGTCGCTGCTACACAATCGGCATGCTGCGTAGTTCGTATGTCCCAAGTGTAAAAACAAAAAAGCAAACAAACAGTATTCACAAAAACGGTAGTATTCATGAATTTCATAAAAAACAGACGGTCCCAAACAAAAACAAGATACTTACTGAAGAAGACGCGCATAACCAGTGCGAACTTGCCTGTCTTCAGAATAAGTGAAGGTCGCGCTGGTTATGCGCGTGAGACGTATGCCACGCCCTGAGGCCCGTCGGTTCCCTTTAGCGCCTTGCTTTTATCGTTATGCGTCTGGAGCCGGAGCGTCTAGCTATCTCATTTTCACGCATATATAAAAGAAATAGGTACCGTGTTTGAACTGCTCTGACTTAAGACGCGTGCAAATGAACAATATTATAATATGTATAAAAAAAGTGGCTTAATATGTATATATAATATATTTGAATTATATATTTTATTATTTCATTTTAGCCAACAACACTTTTCTCCTAGGGTAGATTTTTTTAGTACCGTACCTAGTACCTACCCATTAAAAAAGGGTCCCTTTATCCTTATTTTAGCTTTAAAATAAGTCTAATCATCCGGCGCCACTCAGATCGCCCCCCTCCTATCTCCTTTGTGGCCAAGACCAAACGACAAATTTTCATTAGTCCCGACTTTTGAAAACTTGCCAAGTTTCATCTTGGTCAAGACCAAACGTGAAACTGAAATGTAAAATTATGCCAAGTTTGTGGTCAAAATTACAAGTTTGGTTTTCGGCCAAGACCAAAGGAGATTGCTATAGGGCCATACATTGATCTCTTAAGAACCAACAGCTACATAAAATTAATTTCTGTGTTCTAAATGATGACTACATTCAACTGAAATTAAATTAAAGTAACGGACACCCTTGAGAATTGTTTAGTATCAAAATACGTTCGGATTTTGAGGTTATAATTGACAGTATTCATCTGTGCAATCGCATTAGGAAAATATATGTACTTAATAACTTTGCAAAATATGTGTAAAAATAGATTACAATACTGTATTTTAACTGTAACTGTGCTGTATTTATTAAGTACTTTAAAATAATTTCAAAACCCTTTAGTAATAAAGAAAGCTCTATAATATTTTCATAACATAATGATTTATTTTCTGCACTTACAACAGTGCCTAAACTAACAAATGTTCAACATAATCTATCTAATAATAATGCTAAAGGTTTGTTCTGTGGATCAAGTTGTCTATAGTCTGACAGAGCTGGCCTCTTGGATGTCCTTCTGTTTGTGAGTACCATCACAGAATGGCCTGTTTTTTGTTTGTTTACAGTTACACAGCCAATAATCCTTTGTTTTTTCCACAGTAAACCTTACAGGCCTGAAAAGAATAAGACATTTCTTGAATCTTTATGAATCAGGTACCTACATTAAGTGTATAACAATATTATGTAATTAACAAAGAAATTTAAATAACCAACTTATAAAAACTGAAAAGAATAAGAATGTAACAATACTGGTTAAGAATATAACAGTGTCAGAAGTTGGTGCTTAGATAAACCATTACAAAGAGTTGTAATCAATCCAAATTAAATATTCTAATTTCTGTAAATGTTAATTTTATAATAGTAAGATTATTACTTATTCTTACTTATGATCATTACTTTTGCTTTTCAGTTTTTTAACTTAACATATAATAAAAGTTTATTCATTTTACCATTAAAATAGACTTAATAATATAAAATAGACACACTGATTTCAAAATTATAGATGTGAATGATTTGCTGTTATTTGTTGAAGAGTTCCACTGTCTATAACCAAAGTGCTTCATCAGATCATGAAAAAATTTATATTGAACCACCCTGATCATAATGAACTCTTATAAAAAAAGTATTACCTCAATCCGTTTATAAATACCGAAGATAATACACAAAATAAAATACAAGAGAATTGAGATAGTCCCTGAATAATTTGCTCAGGGTTTAATTATTATTTACCTCTGTGTCACTTTAAGGTAGATATCTTTGTGTGTACCATCACATAATGGCTGTGACTTGGACCGCCCACAGAGGCACCAGTGGTACGTCTTCCCAGCCTCCAGTGTTAGCTTGAACGGTTTCCTGTCATACACAACACCATTGTCTTTCTGGTCTGACGCAGAGTATACTGATGCTAAAGGATTTCTTGGAATCTCTGGCTTGGAGCCTTTGGTTGCGTAGCTTGCCTGTAAATATGGGTCAGTGTCAGTTATAGGTTATTTATATAAACTGAAACTAACTGTTAGCTTTTTTTCTGGATCTTTCATGTACTATAATTAGATAATATATTAAATAACTGTTATTTTATTACTATAAAAGTTATGAGTTTCAGGTTATCTTCATAAAATATAAATAAACTAGCGACCCGCACCGGCTTCGCACGGGTGCAATGTAGATACTAATGTGGGGCATATAAACCTTCTTCTTGAATCACTCTATCTATTGCTGAAAACTGTATTAAAATCCGTTGCGTAGTCTAAAAGATCTAAGCGTACAGACAGCGGGAGCGACTTTGTTTTATACTATGTAAAGAAGATGTAAAGATAAACTTACCGATCTCAGCGAATTCGTGATTAAGCTTTGTAAGGGTTTTCTAACAAACATGGTTAATTTCAACAGCACTCTCCTGTTTAGTATCTTGTTATTATATAGACTTTGTTCCGCACTCTGATTTACTCATCAGGTATAATATGTATTAAAATCTACAAACTTTCTGCTCTATTCCTTCGTTCATCGTCGTTCGTCACATTGACTGACACTCATACTCACTGACAACAAATTGGACCACCAAAATCACAGATTAATGATATAACCAAGATCTAACCAACATCACACCAACATTTCATTGTGATTCGATATTTCCCTTTCCCGAGGATATTTTAGACTTTGACATTACGTTTGTACCACAGACTACACAGAAGAGTTCAAGAGTTCTAATCACTGACAATACAATTGTGTCCGGCTTAAGTGCTATATTCGATTTTTTAGGAAATCTACTTAGGAAATCCGAAGGTGTGGATGAAGTTAGAACAGTTAGATTCCGATTTAGTGCGACTGGAAGGTCCCGATCGAAGGTTCCTAAATTGTTTACAATAAGACTTACCTAAATTACACTTAGTGTAATCGCATCGCTACGATTTAGAGCAGTGTTGCCAGATCGGATTTGTAAATTTACAGCGGTTTGAGTATATACTTACAGTATTTTGGTATAAAAATACAGTATATCATAAAGTAAAGAGCGAAGCGAAGAGCAATAACAAGTACATAATGAAAAAAAAATGTATACATTTTTTTCCCTGAATTTCTCAAAAGTGCTTTATTTCTGCATAATTTTTGAGAAAAATACTATTTTGCTCAAAAAAGGTGGCAACCCTAGTCGTCGGTCCAATTTAGAATTCAAATATTCAATTTAGTGTAGTGTAATCACTAGCTTCCAACTTCCTAGTTAGAGTGTTCCTAATTAGATTTCCTGAAAATCGAATAGTGTAATAAATAAGCACTCTAAATAGCTAGCACAAACTATTTATGGATATACTCAGAATATGAGAAATAATTATCCTGACTCAATTGCTCCACAGATTAGTAAGTTGCATCCCACCAAAAACATTCTGTAAAAAACTAGCCAAGTCTCCATGGAGCTGCTTGTTTATCTCTAAAAAGTAATGAAATCTAGACAAAGTCGTGCCAAGTCTAAGGTTCCTTACTGCGATTTCTTTTCGTTTATTCATTTATATTTACATATTATTTACATTTTTAAATATTTCTATAAAAAATATAAAAAAACATTTAAAAATATAAAAAATAGTAGCCCACCGGCATCGGGAACAGAGTCCAAGCTACCGATGGTCAGGGCCTCAGAGAGAGGAACTTCCTGACAATACGTGCCGTGTCCAGAAGTACCGCTTTCTGTATCAGGCCCTTGACCCAGCTGCCCAACGATTTCTTTATTATTATAGTTAATGTTGTGTGACTTGGCCACATTGGTAGAATAAAGTTAATCGTTCGACTATTTCTTCTTGTTAACTTGTAAGTATAAGTATAAAAGCCAGTCTACTGTTATCCAGAGTTTTCCTTTAATTTTATTTATATGCGAATTAAAAGCAGAAGGGGAGGCATTCGCCCAGCAGTGGGATGCTATAGGCTAGATTAAATTAGATTAGAAGATGTGTCCCACTACGCTGGATTTTTGCAATGATAGTCGATTTTTTTATGTAACAATAGTAGAAGGGGGCATTACCATATCTCTAATACAGCTGAGACCAGCTGAGGGTTCTTCATCAGATACTTGATACTTCAGGCCTTCGACTTTTGACATCAAATGAAGCGGCCTACCAAGTTGAATATTTTTTGTAAAGGCGGTATGTCGATCTCTAATAGTTTGGTCGGGCTCTTGTGTTTTCTAATCAGGGTCACCAGGTACTCCAGATCTTCGATTATCCTAGTTTTTATAGTTTTCCCTTTATGTGGCCATTAAACCCTAACTCTGTACCAAATTTCAGCTCTCTGAGTTTATGGGAAGTACTAGTTCTATTCTGATGATCATGAGTGAGTGAGTGTCATAAATGCGAAACTTTGCTTTCGCTTAACTTCGGAACTATATGACCTACATACTTGAAATTTTGGATTATAAGTATGTGATTATAGCTTACTGGATGACGAAAATTTCTGCGTTCTGGTCTTATCCAGAGGTTCTCAAATAGGGGCCTGAAAATGCGGCGAAATGGTTCCAGTAAAGGATGGTACGGCAGTGTAACAGTGTTTGCTTCGCGCTCGACTTGGCGGGGCACCGCCGTGCCCCCCGATCTTTACTCATTCATTTTATAGTCTTTGTCCTTTTCATTTTACACGTCTTTCATTCAATTCATTCATTCAAACACAAACTACGTTACAGGGATTCAAACTTAATTTTTAGTTAAATCCTACTTTTCAGGTATTAAAAGGGAAAATAAGCAATGTTTTAGTAGTAAAATGAAAATTAAGCTAATAAGTGATGTCTAGAATTAGAGGAATAGAAGTTAAAGTACAAAAGGAAGTTTTACAAACACGCAAATATGGCCTCAACGAAATCCTCAAAAAGGAAAATGAGGATCAATCTACGAATTCGAAAGATGATATGGAAAGTAAGTAATTGTATTTGCTTTTAGTTGCAATATCGCATACATACAAATAGATATGCATCATAAAAGTTATGACAATTACACAACATTTTGAGGTTAGGTTTACTTTTGTTATTATACTATTGTAGGTCATTTGTAAGAGATTTATGATGAAAATAAATTATATACAAATATTTTTTAAATTTATTGAAATTTTTAACCTTTATGAACATAACATAACGCCTGTATTCCCCGAAGGGTTGTGCAGAGGTGTATAGTAACACCCTCATATCGCCGTTATGTTTACGTCCCATGTAATAAGGGGCGAGCCTATTGCCACTAACCGGGCACAAATCCAAACTCCAGGCTGCTACTGAGGAATTCTACACGAAAAAATCCAATAACACTGCCTGACCTGGGCATTGAACCCAGGACCTCACGATCAGCAGTTGCGCTTGCCACCACTAGACCAAAACGGCAGTTAAACCTTTATGAACTATTATTATATATTTTTTTAGAACATCAGATAAAGGAATTGTTGCACAAACTGCCAAGGTTGGACAAAATATTTGAAGTTCACCGTAAGATCGGGGAGGGCACATTTAGCTCAGTGTACCTCGGTTCACTGAGGCAGCATGCCACCCTGTCCGATGCTGAGAAGAGATGGTTTGCTATCAAACACCTGGTGCCAACCGCACACCCAGCTAGGATAGAACATGAACTTCGCTGCTTACAAGATATGGGGTTTGTATATAAAATATAGCACTTAATATCCGCTAGTTCTAGTTTGTAGTTCTTCGCTTTTCTTGCATTATAATAATACATTTATTGGATTTCTGTTTCAGAGGCAAGGACCATGTGATTGGTGTGGAGTTGTGTCTTCGTAATTTAGATACTATAGTTTTTGTCATGCCTTATATACCTCATAGGAAATTTTCGGTAGGTTGCTTTTTTCTTTACATAGTTGCAAACAGTGTAGGTACAGATTCCCAAAAACATCCCATAGGATAAAAGTCCAGGTATTTTAAAAGACAACACCCAACCGTAGGACTAGAGTGTTTTAAAACAGTTAGCCATTGATATTATATTTACTTACGTACACTGCATTCTTTAGAAGAACATTATGGTATTGACGATTTGTGGTTACAGAACCACAGTGCCATTGAAATTGACAGCTGTCTAGCGGTAGTTTGAGCCTTATTGCGTCAATGCATTTGACACATGTTGCTTATATGAGATAGTGTGTCTATTTATTTCGACATTGTTGCAGTTAGCCTAGTTATCACATTTGCTGAAATTGTACACTGTAATTCAGGATTATGCTGATATTTTATAATGCCATGTATTGAGGTGTTTGGAAGCAAAGTAATAGGCAAATGATAGTTAACAAACTTGGCATTCTGCCCAACATGAACAGAGGGTCCATAGATCACGTGCTAAACAGCTCACCATAACAGTGATTAAGTCGCTCAAAAGCAAAATGCACACTGGCATCGGGAACATTGTCCAAGCCACTGATGGTCAAGGCCTCATGAGAGAGGAACCTCCCAATAATACTTACTCGTCATGTCTAGGGGTAACAACACTTTCTGTATCAGGTATCTGATCCAGCCACCTACTGAGTGCCATTTCAGATGTTGGTTGTGGGTCATCCTGTGATATCACATGTGTCATAAGGGCCGCACATGTTAAAAGACGAACACATTATGTAGTGTACATGTACACAATACATGTGCACTCCGTTAGTAAATGCCTGGTTAAATTAATGTTTTACTGAGTTTTATCTTACCTAGTTGACGTTGACACTAGTTTTGGTGTCACTAGGTTATTTATTCAATCTACATCTAAGGAAAATAGTCAAATTAGAAATAGAGTATTATATTAATTATATTTGGTAACTTCAGCAAGAATTATTGTCTAGTGATTCAATTTTTATTTTATTTTTGCTTCATTTTGGATGTTTACTAACATCCAGTAAGATCATGAATTAGTAATGACTAGTAAGATCACCAAGCTATCGATGCATGAAAAACATAACATAGACAATTTGACAGGAGTATGTTGGTGAGATGGACGCCAGTGAGTTGCGACAGTACATGCGCGCGCTCATGATCGCGCTGCGACACGTGCACTCGTTCGGGGTCATCCACCGCGACGTCAAGCCCAGTAACTTCCTGTACGACCGCGAAAACAGACGGTTTGTATGCGAAACAAACAAACGATATAATGTTACACTGGCCAACACATGCATTAACTTAGTGCATGATCTAGGTATCTGCTGGTCGACTTCGGGCTGGCGCAGCGCCTGTACCCCGCGACGGAGCTCTGTGGCGCGGCCCCGGGCACGCCCACCCCGCCCGCCCCGCCCGCGCCGCCCCCTGCACACTCCAATGGCACACGCAAACGGACTCGTGAGGAGGTTTGAACCATAAATAATAATAATTAGATGTCATAATAGGTCAAACAGATTTTGACTTATTCTATCTATGGGTCGAAAGTACCTCGAAATGCTTCGTGTACTATATATATTATGTTATCGGAAATGTATGTAATCCGTCACTGTACAAGGTTAGTCGGAAAGGTGGTACTAAGCCGCGGGCCACTTATCACTGATGATTGTTTTAAAGAAAGTGTTAAAATTTAAAAATTCGGTTTTGATTTTAGTTTCTGCAAAAATTCTTCATCCCTGCTTTAGTTATGAATTCAGAAAATGGAGTTTCGTATCCGTGACCCCAAATATGACGTAAAATTTAAACTCGTCTGATCATAGCTCAGGATAGATAGAATTTAGCGTATTTTTTATGAGATCTTTGAACAGCTTTTTCTCTTGAACTATTGACTTTTGGGGAAAGTTGTCGAACAAAAGTTATCCATTATTATAGGTACTTTAACACCCTTTCCGACTAACCTTGTATAGAATTTCTATGAAATGTGTATGTTGCAGGATAATCGGAAAAATCGAATCTTTGCGATAATCCTGGGACGATTGCAAAGAACCGGGTATTTGGAATCTAAGACAGATTTTTGTAATCATCTAACTATTTTCAGAATTGCAAAAATCCCAATTTGTTTAGGACGATTGGAAACTTGAACGCTGATTGGCTAATCTAAGAATCGATTTATAACATCTTTATTCTGGTTGGTCAGAACACATGGCTCTTCATAACCGGTAAAATAATAATATAACATAGTATCAGCCAATAACCGCTCATAATGTGAGCGGTTATTGGCGACTTACCTAAGAAAAGCCGCATTTTTGCAATGATCCTGAAAATTGTTCTAATGATTACGAAAATCTGTCTTAGATTTTAAATATCCGGTGTTTTGCAATCGTCCTAGGATTATCGCAAAGATCCGATTTTCCCGGCTATCCTACGACATATATAATGCCTAAAATCGACAGGAAATGTGGGAAATAAATTTTATCATATACATTTCCTATACTATACATTTACTAAACAGCAATCGGAAATGTGTATTTTCTGTAATATACCTAGTCTTGCCATAAATATTGTAACGAAGAAAAAAAATGTTTTTTTTTATTGCACATAATATTTATTACTTTTACAGTGTGTTAGTTTAATACATAAATATAAAACAATTTAAAATATAAAAAGCTTATTCGAAGTGGTCTCCATTTACTGCAATACAGTCCTTTAAACGTTGAGGCCAGTTATCAATAGAAGCACAGAAGCACGCACTCTTTCCATGGGAAAATTCTTCACTGCCAATCGTATGGATTGTTTTAGGGACTCCAAATTATCATGGCGTTTAGAGCAAGCCGTACTCTCTAAAACTGACCATAAATCATAATCCAGCGGATTAAGATCGGGACTAGACGACGGCCAGTCTTCAGCTCTGATGAAGTCCGAAACGTTCACTTCCAACCAAGACTGCGTGGACTGAGCTTTATGACCCGGCGCCGAGTCTTGTTGGAAGGACCATACTTGGTTATTGAACATGGTGTAGTTAAGGGGCTTAACTACCTTCTCAAGAATGGTATCTTGATACACATGTTTTGATACCTTTTTCACAAAAATATGGCTCAGTCACTCCTTCATAGCTAACACCCCACCAAACCATCACTGAAGTCGGATAATGCCCACGTTGCAGTCTGTAGACTAATTGGGAAGCTTCCTTAGAGCTTTGAGCATAAATACGGTCATTTTGTTTGTTAAAATGTTGCTCAATTGTAAAGATTTTCTCATCCGTAAACAAAAAAATTCTGTGACCTCCCTTTGCGTACCGCTTTAGTAGTTGTTATGATTTTACCACCCTATTCTTTTTTAAATTATCAGTTAAAAAATGACCAGTGCGTCTCTTATAGGCTGCAAGTCCTAAGTCATCTTTTAAAATACGCGACATGGTTCTGGGTGCTATCTTCATCTCCCGGGATGAAATCTTTTGCTTTCGAACAGGATTTCTTCGAATTCTTTCCCTTACTGCTTTGACCACCTTTTTCGTACGAACACTACGTGGACGGCCAGATCTTGTTCTGTCACAAACAGAGGAGGTCTCATTGTACCCGGTACACAAACATTTGACTAATACCAAGCGTATGGAGAGTTTTAAAAATTGCATTTGGCTCCATACCAACTTTGTGTAATGCAATCACAGCGATTCGGTTCTCTTTATCACCCAACTCCATTTTAATATCGCAAAATATTGTACAATGTATTGGCGCCAAAATTAGAAAACTCAATGAACAATCGTATAAAAATGACAGATTCCAAATTCAAATGTAATATCTTTCTTATTTTTAATTGTAACAGTAAATATGGCCAGACTAGGTCCCTTCACTACTGAACCAATGTCTTAGCATCATGCAAGCAAGCAAGCATGCAAGTGTTTCTGTATGTGGTCCGCCAGAAGATTCGCTTTCTCGCCCTTTCGCTTTATTCGCACACTCGAGAGGTCGTTAACTCGTTTCGCTTCGCCACCTCCCCCCACTCGCTACGCTTCGGCCTCCTGCACTCGTTCTACGTCGGCCGTCTGCACTCGCTACGCTTCGGTGCCCTGCACTCGCTATGCTTCGGTGTCCTGCACTCGATACGCTTCGGTGTCCTGCACTCGCTACGCTTCGGCCTCCTGCGCTCGTTCCACTTCGGCCTCCTGCACTCGTTCTACTTCGGCGTCCTGCACTCGTTCTACTTCGGCCTCCTGCACTCGTTCTAATTCGGCCTCCCCTGCACTCGTTCTACTTCGGCCTCCTGCACTCGTTCCACTTCGGCCTCCAGCACTCGTTCTACTTCGGCCTCCTGCACTCGTTCCACTTCGGCCTCCTGCACTCGTTCTACTTCGGCCTCCTGCACTTGTTCTATTTCGGCCTCATGCACTCGTTCTACTTCGGCCTCCTACACCCGTTCCACTTCGGCCTATTTCCTAGGAATTTATTTATTTATTGACCAACTTATACTGACAGTTTAATACTACACATATAAGTTATAGGTCTAATGTAACATAACTCTAGATAAAAGATAACATTGTGCTCATATTGTATAAAAGAAATATAGTTATTTGTAAATAACTTAATATTTCAAACTTAAAATTAATACACATATAAAGGAAGTTTACATAAACAAAAACATACACATAAAGAACATTAATATAATTTACGATGAGGAGATAGTGCTGGGAGTGGCAATGGACTCCAAGTACGAATTGGCAGCCGTCAGGAAACTTATTTCGGTACTTCTAAAGGCATCTAACGATACATCATACTGTACGATTTTATTGATGAGGGAATTGTATTCAATTGAAATACCTAAAACCTAGGAACTGTATACAATTCTTAGGTTTCATACTTTCCGGTAACATATCGGGTGTAAAAATACCCTTAACGAAGCTGAGAGCCACGTATTCTTCCCATCATTATGATGATTTTTTGGTATTGGGCCATACCTGGGAACCGACTGGTTATGGAGATATTGAAGGTCAAAGTCACCATATTTTTGTAAGTTTTTAATGAAAACTAAGTTTAAATGTTATTACTAAACATTTTTCTATACAAATATTATTTATTTATACTTTCGCACAAAAAAAAAAATTATACAGAGGCGGACTTAATGCCTTAGGCATTTTCTACCAGTCGACCTTAGGGTGATGCAGAGAAAACATGGTAGATGCGCTAAAAAGAGCTGTGTTATGTGATACAATATTAAAAATAAACACAAAGATAAGGGAACATTTTGGCAATAATATTACCTACATACATATTATATATTTACATATATATGTATATATATATACTAATAAACTTATAAATACTAGATATTATATACATATGCATACATTCATATATATTAATTAATATAATATATTATACAATACCTACAAATATATATACAAAGATAAATCAGTGCTGAGATTCTGCCAGTTCCTTATGAAGATACTCACGCACTTTAATTTTAAAGGAGTAGCGACTGGTAGCCATCCTGATTTCCAAGGGGAGCGCATTCCACAGAAGAATGGACTGAACAAAGAAGGAAGAGTGTATAAAGTTAGAACGGTGAGAGGGACATTGAAGGAGACGGTTGTGTGAAGAGTGAAGATTTCTATCATGATTGGAGCATATGTACTGAAAGTGAGAAGTTAGATAAGTAGGGGAAGTGGGAGAGTAGAGAAACGAGAACAAGGTAATCAATGCCCTTTGGACTCTACGTTGGCGAATGGGCAACCATTTAAGTAGCAACCGATACGCAGAGACATGATCAGATTTACGAAGATTGAAGACGAATCGAATGCAGTTATTAAGAAGGCGATCAAGTTTGTTGAGAAGATCTGCATTCAGGTCATAGTAACACACATCCCCATAGTCAATCATGGGAAATATTAAGGTCTGCACAAGCATTGCTTTCGTGTTTGATGGCAATAAGTTTCGCAATCTGTAGAGAGATCGCAACGTTCCGGTGACTTTCCTGCGACATTAGTGACTTGGGCTATTATCAATATTTTTTAAATGTAGGCACAGACCGCTGCGTGTACACTTCCATTGCGCGCCACAATTAAAAAACTATTTTTTAGTTTTTTAATACCAACAAATAAAAGTCGTTTCCCAGCAATTATTTTTGGTGTATGTTACTTAAGTTTTTACATTATGCGTAGAATTCGGCTTCGTTAAGGTTATTTTTACACCCTGTATATAACACACGGCCGGTGCATCCCCTTTTCTTTTTACTAACTTGGCTGGTCTAAATATCTAACGGTGGAACGAAACTGTATTATGCGATTTTTGTCCTGATGTGGTTCTCACCCTTGAAACTCATCTCGTAGCAGGAGGCATCGTCGGCTGCAAAGCGGGTGGCGCTGGACCTCAGCACCGGCGGGCCCGTCGCCGCTGCCGTGCAGTCCCGCCTCGTCAGAACCCCGCCCGTGGCACACGCGGCACACGCGGCACACGCGGCTCTCGCGGCCTCGGGCGGGCCGCGCGCGCGCTGCGCGTGTGCGGGCGCGGCCGGCGTGTGCGGCGCGTGCGCGGCGCGCCCTCCCCCGCGCGCCCCCCGCGCCGGCACGCAGGGCTTCCGTCCGCCCGAGGTGCTCCTGAAGTACCCGCACCAGACCACGGCCGTGGACGTGTGGGCGGCGGGCGTGGTGCTGGCGAGCGCGCTGACGGCGCGGTACCCGTTCTTCCGCGCGGGCGACGACGTGGCGGCGCTGGCCGAGCTCGCCGACCTCGTGGGCACGGAGCCGCTGCAGCGCGCGGCCGAGTCGCTGGGTGCGAACTACGCCACTGAACGTTCGCTTCGTTCTTCGTTTCGCATATTTTGCTGACGGGTGTTTGTTTGCACGTACAGGCCGGCGCGTCGTGACGTCGTCGGCGCGGCGCGGGCTGTGCCTGCGCAAGCTGGCGGCGCGGCTTCGCGGCTCGCTGCCGGCCGGCTCCGCCAACGGCCTCAGTGCGAGTTGCGCCCGCTGCCGGCTGCCTCGGGATCAGTGCCTGTGTCGGGATGAGGTCAAAAAGGTACTAAATATGAAGATCGACCTCGCTCGGTCGCGGATGTCGCGTCGTTGCGCTGGGCGCAGAACATAACGCAGCTCGTTGTTGTGCAGGCGGAGGAGTTCGACCCGCAGCGCTGGGTGGCGGGGTTCCCGGACGCGGCGTTCGCGCTGGCGGCGCGGCTGCTGGACCCCAACCCGCGCTCGCGCATCTCTGCGCACGACGCGCTCGCGCACCCGTTCCTCTCCGCCCGCGACTGACGCAAGTCTTTTACATGCATTGGACACAGCGGCCAGTGTGTTATACTATCGCATCGAGTATTATACTACAGTTTGAACGATTAAAAGATATTTTAAGCATAAAGGAGCTGTCTCTGTATAAGGATTGAATGAAGTACTTATGTTCAAGTTGGTAATATTAATGTGACACTTACATGTTTTACAATTTCTCGTTATTGCGCAGTTAATTTGCGTAATATCGCGCCTGTATGATGTCACCTAACTGTCTTATGTGAAAGCTAACAATGGCTGTGAACTTTGTTCCTCTTGGAATTGCTGAATTATAATAGTAATGCTAAGACGTAAAGTTGTAATGATTTCATATTAATGTGACATCATTACAATGTCATGATCACTGTTCCTAACAGTGTGATTAGAAATTACAACGCAGACGCACATATAGACGGCTGATCTCGTAACAATTTCTCATTTTACGTTTTCAGTAATACTTACACATTCATTATATGACTGTGTCGATCACTTTATAATTAGCATGATTTGGTATTGATTTAATTGATACCTCACACGGCTGCATGTTTGACGGTATGCTGTTATTATTCCTGACGTACAAAAACAGTGGAGTGCCTTACCAGCTGCGCGTGTATCGCGCGGTCTTCTGTTACTTGTAAGCAGAGTGACGCTACAGTGCGTTAATATAAGTTTTTATTGTTGATTAGTTGTAATGGGGATCTCAGAGTAAACTTTAAGTTACATATCGAGTACAAAGTAAAATAATAGCGACCAGCGAGGCGCACGACGTACCTAACTATTTATTAAACGTTTATACATGTGTGCCTTTATACTTGTGTTCAGAAGAATGTTGTTATGTTACCTCATTGTAAACAACCTCTATATTAAAGGCTAAGTTGTATTTATAAAAAAGGTTAGTTTTATTTTATGATTCCTATCATAATGAATAAAGTTAATTTAACACTCGCCAGTCGAGAAAGTATTGCAAAGCAAAGACAACAGCATACATGAGCGCTTCTATCGAGCCCTTCATGGGCCCCATGTCGACTTTTTAGCATCCGTGTCCTGGCTACGTTTTGGTGACCTCTTCGGGAAAACCGGTTGTTCTCGTCTTGCTAACGGTGAAAACTTG
Source organism: Amphipyra berbera (assembly GCA_910594945.2). NCBI lineage: Eukaryota > Metazoa > Arthropoda > Insecta > Lepidoptera > Noctuidae > Amphipyra > Amphipyra berbera. The sequence continues at coordinate 22,428,991 of OU343123.1, read as the reverse complement.
GACAGACACAACCTGGTGTACAGAATTATTCAGCAGAAACTTGCTCTGAAATACAACCTTGCGTAATCTGAAGTACCATAGGTATCTACAACTATGGGTGGGCCCGACCCAGTTCTTGAAAATGGTCATGCCACATTGTACTGGGATCGATCTATTATCACTGACAGGACTATTGTTGCCAATAAGCCTGATATGGTGATACAGGCACAGATTACCTAATAGTTCTTATGTAAGTACTGGTAACAGATCGATCAGAGCCCCAGCGCCGCTTAAAGCGCAGGCCACACCGCGAGCTGGCGGGCGGGCGACGTTTCACCGAGCCTAGCTACTTCAGCGACTCATGTGAACCAAAGTATGGAAAAGCCAGCTCGCGGGGTGGTCTGCGCTTAATGATTGTTGATATCACTGTTCTTCATGACTAGAACCTCGTGAAAACAGAGAAAGATAAATAAATAAAATGTCTGGATTCTGTTCATGAAGTTGTCGGTATGTGTGATGTGGACGCAGCAGTCATTGCGCCGGTAGTTGTTATATACGACGAATGGCTTACTAGCCAAAGGCCTCGATCAACTGAAACTCGTTAAGCGGCTTGATCAACGGTTTGATATAGAAATTTTACCCTTTGAGTTCCGTAACCCTAAAAAGTAGTTCATAAAATTAAAAATAGGTACTTCTTCCCGCCCTTATCCCCACTATTTCAGGTGGACAAAATATATTCATAAACTACCTAGGTACTATCAGGATTTTGATTAGTTTTTCCTCTTCGTTTGGCTTTTATACTGTTACGGGGTATTACGTAAGCTTTATTTTATTTAGAATTGCAAAAAATATGGCAAAAAACTGAAATAGCGTTTTATAACTTGTTCCATTTTTACTGATTCAAATATAACTAAATATCTCCGTTCGGATATAGTTAAGAGCCGTGTGTCTATAATAACTTGATGGATTTAAGCTGTTCTTTCATAATAACTATACAACTTTCGTTACTGGCCGCAGAACTTCAAAACAATGCCAACCTTGCTCAAACCCCTTTGTGGAGATGGATGGATGTTTGATAGGTTACATGAAGTAGTTCCCCTAGGATGCGATTGAAACTGCAGGCAACTGCTATTCCTGTTATACTTTTATTTAAAAACAATATGATCAGCATTGGACAAAATCAAAGATACTTATGATTTAAAAATACATTATTTTATTATAAAATTGTTATTCTTAAGCAGTCTTTATGCCTAATGTACAGACATAATATAAAGGAGATTTTATTACTGACATTAGCCCAATCTGATCACCTCCAAGGTGGTCTCAGGCGCCGCAAATGCAACTCATTCCAAAATCAAGCAAGCAGAACAGTGTGCAACTTCAATTTGTTTCCACGGGAAACGAGTATTGCCAAACAATAACATCAATTATTGTTAAGTGTATTCATAACACGTAATAATTAGCAGTCCACAACCATTCAGTGCTAACATAATCATTTGTTTCATAAATAATGAACATTACATAGCTTATTTATAGGTTTTACATAACTTACAAAGTAACAAATGGTTATACATAGCCTGTTTATTTAAAGACAATATGGGTAGACATTGCAGTCTTCTGAAAGTATTTTCATGTAATTTCACATTTCAGTGTGCTCATAATTAATGACTCGACAAATGCCTTTCTCACTGGGTTAGTCGTACAAACTAAATGGGATGTTACAGACAGTTGGCATACTGTATCAAAATATACAAATTAAGCTATGCTTGTTTCATTGCATTGAACATGGTCCTTGTTATTGGATATACTGCTAATTTGTAACATATTTACAATGTGTTAATTTTTCCAGAAGTTGGGGTTTTGTTGTAGCCTCCTCTCAAAGTTCTGATACCATGTGTGCAGAGTGTTCAGTGGTATATACAACACGCCAGGTGTGGGTGTCATCTGGTCCTGCGTCACAGAGAATGATGCCACAAAATTCACCAGGTGCTCCAGCATCTTCTGGGCAAATGTTATGTAATTGCTTTGTTGTTGTGACTGAAACAATTATTGTTATATTTAATTTACGAAGTTATGTGAAATAAGATTCAGTTTAATTATGAATAAGTACTTACAACAGAGGAGGCAAGCAGTTGAACATTAGATTCTGGTTCAATAGCTATACCAATCTGTGCATTATGACATATCTGCTGTTGCCCAAACGCAGTTATGAATTTATTGTCACCTGTGAACCATAAGGAGAAATGTGGGTAAAGCACCAGTTTTAAAAATAATATACTAATAGAATATTATACAAAAGACTGTTAATCAAAGAATCTTACTAGATAGTTCATGAAGCTTTTTCAAGGTTCCTATTTTAAATATAACAGATGGTTTAGTGTTGGATATGTGACCGAGAAGCTGCCAATTGGGCGGCGCCGCAGGGTCAGGCCAGCTCCAGTACACCATGCCGACGGTGCCTGCCGGCAGCGGCGCCACGCCCGTTAAGAACACCACCGCGTGGTTGATATTGTCTGCCTCAGTGATCGTGATGAGAAACTGAGTCTCTGACAAAGCAGCAAAGTCTGTCTGCACCTGTGAAACCCACGAAACACATCAAATTGGGACTTAACTCAGTAACATTAACTTGAAACGTTAATTTCTACTTACGAGACGGCCGGATACAATTAACCCAAATACATTAGACATATTTATATTTTAATTTAATAGTTGCAATTATTATTAACAAATTCAACACACAACAATAACCACAAAATTCTACTGTATTCTAGAAAAACATTCTATCATTATATTCCATAGAATAGATGCTTCAGATAGCATTTTTTATCTGTAGATAGACGCTTGGTTGACAAATGTCAAACGTTTGGATACTGCATCGAAGACTTTAAAAAATGTTTACCAAAGTTAATTATCTTTACTGATTAAAACATAAATATTTCTAAAACTAAATCATATAACTGCACATAAGCATAACAGTAACAAAAAAGTTTTTTTAATTTAGCATATTCACTGAAATATTCGCAATAACTAAGACAAAGCCCAAACATGTGACCAAAGAATTTGGTCCCACCAAAGACCAAACACTTTGATCCTTGGACATTCAAAATTTCAGATATAGAAGAAGAAGAAGAAGACTTTAAATAAATAAATAAATTAATTAAACTTTATTTTCAGACGACCATAAATTAGTCCATAGTTTTGTTAGTATTTTAGTGTTAGTAACAATGGTGCTTAAGTAACTAGGTTAGTATTGTTAGAATAGAATAGAATATACTTTATTGTACATACACCAAAATTGTAACACAGCTCTTATACAATAACAAACATTAAAGGGTACAATGGCGGTGTTAGTGTTTATAACTTCATTATTTATTCAGACCTATTACTATCCCCACCCAGTGTCTCTGGAAGGGGCAGTCCGGTCTGGCAGCAATCATCTTCAAAATGCTGTTGTGACTACCATGCAGACGCTGCAGTAACGAGGCCGCTTTCTTTCGCATGATAGCGTGGAAGCCATCTGTGCGAGCCTCCGCGAACATTCCCGACGTACTACAGCGCCATGGCAGTCCCAACAGCATCCTGAAGGCGTTATTAAATTGGACGCGCAGGACATTATAGGCTCGTCGCGTGTATGACACCCACAGGCCGCTCGTGTAGAATGATTGACAGAACGCCTTAAAGAGGGTGATTTTGACGTCTGTATTACAACGAGCGAACCTGCGGGCAAGCATATTGCTCCTCACAGACAACGCCCTGCGCTCCCTCTCAACATCTCCGTCGTCCTAAGGGTCGCTCGTGATAATGTGACCGAGATACCTAAAACGATTGACAAGTTTTAGTGCTACGCCGTTGAGACCTATTGGCGGAACACAGCGTGACTGCTGCTTAGGGGCTTTAAAAACAAGAAGCTCACTTTTTTTTGGATATAGTCAAGATATAGTACTATTACCACCATTACCACAGTCTACTCATAATTTTTATAACGTTTAACTCTGTGGTAGTAGCTAGCAGAGCGATGGATTATCGGATTTTTATGACAACAACGTTTGTCCATCCGATATTTAGATTTTTATCGATGTCGATATCGGTTTTCAGATGTCAATGTCTACGGTAATCGATACGGCGATGGCACCAACCAATAACCAAATATTCGTAGCCCAACGGATGCATTATTCGCTTCATCTCTTTCTCACGGCGGCGGCCGGGACTTCGTAAAGTTGAAAATAGAGGAAGCGAATATCTATCGATTGCTAGTTGCTAGAAGTTGCTTTAGATGTTTGGATTTTGGATGAATGTAAGTCTATGTGTTTATTCCGATTTCGTTATTCGGTTGGTTCGACGAATCTGAAATCAACTTTCGTTCCATTGTTCGTAGTGGTTTAGATATGGTGAAAATGGTTGACTGTAAACATCAAGTCAATTTCAATCGATGTTTGGATGATAGACGAATTAACCGATTTTAAATATGATTTGATACATCGGATGATCGGACTAATGCATGCCTATGCCTACAGCTGTCAGAAAAAGTTTTTTGGTGACGGTGTGAGAGGCATTTTCTTCATAAATATTTTATATAGTCGCTGTTTCATTTTACTAATGTTACTATACTCTTTGGTTTCATGGCTGTAGCTGTCTCAGCTGTCTGTAGTGCCCGCGTTCACAGTGTTCACACGTCGCCACACCGCGGTGTTATTGGGGCTTTGTGCTTATCAAGTGCTTGATTGTTTAGTGTGGTGTAAAGCCGCACGGGCAGGCTCTCTCGCGGTCTTCGACTAGATGGAAAAAAGTGGTGACGAACACACGATGGAGGAACAGCCGAAGTTGTTCACGCGCGAGGAGCTGAAGTCGCGCTGCTCGCGCAACGACGCCGTACTTATCATTCACAACGAAGTGTACGACGTCACCAGCTTCCTCGCAGAGGTCAGTATGCATTACTCTTATAATAAACGATAACTTTGACAATGATAATAATTTTTATTAGCCGGTTTGATCTGCAGTATTTATACTAGAATTATTAGTGCCTTAGATATTTAAATAAGTTTTTTTTTATTTTATGAAATCAGAATACCTGAATTTACCTGCTCCATCAATTTAATGTAAAATAGTCTTACTTTGAGACAATTAAACTGACATTACACATAACTTAGAATAATAACACCAAAACATTTGGGCAGTAATAAAAACGCTGAATTAAAATTAAAGTTGAAAAACTTGGAATCTTACTGCCTTAATGAAAACTTGTGTGAAAACAAAAATACGGAAACTACTGAAAGAAATACAGACAACTCCGAAAAATCAAGACATCAATTCTGCCGTCGTAAGAAAAAGGGGCACAACTGTCATTTTTTTCAAAATTTAGTTAAATACATATTTGGAATCAGCTTTTTACGCTGATTCCAAATATGTATTTAACTCAATTTTGCAAAAAATGTCAGTTGTGCCCTTTTGTATTACGACGGCAGAATTGATGATGTAAGTAATACTATTCTACCAACTTAGTTATTTTTATCATAAATTAACATAACATCACACCTCTATTCCCCAAAGGATTGGGCAGAGATGCATAGTAAGACCCTTATTTCACCGTTATGTTTAAGTCCCATGTTATAGGGGACGAGCCTATTGCCATCAACTGGGCACAAATCCTAACACCGGGCTGCTACTGAGGAATTCCACATGGTCAAATCCCAATAACCTAACCCAACCTGGGGATCAAACCCAGGATCTTACGATCAGCAGTTGCGCTTGCCACCACTAGATCAACGAGGCAGTATTTTAACTTCTTACCTGAAAAGCAGGCACCAAACGTGCAAATATTTGGACACATTTTTGAAGACAGCCTTTTCAAATGTTTACACACATGTTTGGCAAAAACTCTTAAATTAATTAAATAATTACTAATAATAAAATGCGATTCGACTTTTATAACTGACCGGAAACTCGGTATTTGGCGGCAAATAGGTATGGTAGATGTTTTATTTAAGATCTTACTGTTGAAGTATGATTAACGGTTCGTTTTTTTGGATAACAATAAGTACCTATCACAAATTTGTACTTTGGAGCTGGAGTGCTGTCATGTGGGTGGTGGATAGCATACATTGTAGAAAAAAAATTTAATGACGTGCCTGAAGCATATAAGGTCGCCGTCTATCGTAAAAAATGGTCTTTGACCTTTGACTTGTTTATTTCGTCAAGGCGACAAAATACTTTTTATTTTACCTTCGAATAATCTAAATATCCTCAATGTCGTAAGTTTTACATTCAAGTTCATCAATAACGATACTTATCCAAATCCAATCATATATTTATTTGCTAGAAATCTTGCTTGCGATTTTTAGATAACATTCTTCCGTTTATTCAATAACTTACAGACTAATTACATTTTAAAATATTTCTATAAACATATAAAAAACATTTTAAAATATAAAAATAGTAGCCCACCGGCATCGGGAACAGGGTCCAAGCTACCGGTGGTCAGGGCCTCGGAGAGAGGAACTTCCTGATAATATGTGCCGTGTCCAAAAGTATCGCTTTCTGTATCAGGCCCTTGACCCAGCTGCCCAACGAGAGCCTCATCAGATGTTGGTCGAGGCTCTTGGCTATTAAGCCATTGGCCGTAACGACTATCGGCACAACAACTACTGAGTCGACCTCCCACATGTCGACAGCCTCGTGTGCCAAGTCTTGACACTTAATTTCTTTATAGGTAACATTATTATACAGTAGGTATGTTAACTAACGAAAGGCGTTCCCGTTAACCCACAATAGTATAGCGTTCATAAATGCTAAAAAAATATTACCATTGAAAAACAAAATGATTTAATTTTTTTCAATATTAAAATGTTCTCTAAAAATATTTAATTGATGCGTAAAAGAAACACTTTACACGCGCACTTGTCTTTCGACGTTCAAGTACGGCAATGTCGTAATTAATTAATTAATTTGTAATATAATTATGTATAGCTTAATTAATTAATTACATACATAACATCACGCCTGTATTCCCCGAAGGTTTGGGCGGAGGTGTATAGTAACACCCTCATTTCGTAGTTATGTTTAAGTCCCGCGTAATAGGGGCGAGCCTATTGCCATCAACCGGGCACAAATCCAAACTCCGGGGTGCTACTGACGAATTCCACACGGAAAAACCCAATAACACTGCCCGACCGGGGGATCGAACCCAGGAACTCACGATCAGCAATCACGCTTGCCACCACTAGACCAACGAGGCAGTTACTAGTATTACTATTATCATACATTTATTTACCTTCTTTCTTTCTATAAGTATACATAAAATAAATCTGTAGACTTGATATTGTGACTGTCTGTAAAAGGATACCCAATAGAACTTCGAGCATTTTTGGAATTTTTGTCTGTGTATCTGTTTGTAGGTTCGTTTGTGCACGCCGCAAATAAAAAGTACTGACACATTGCGGTCGACTTTAATAGACATATTGTGCGTTTCTCTTAGTAATAATTAGTTTTTGTTTCATCATAATCGGTTAGCTCATCAATCAAATGTTATTAGAATTTAAAGTTATCATCAAGATAAAATTAGCATAATTTGTACGATATTTGCTCAATATTGCACGGAACGCCATTTGCGTTACGTGTATGTTAAATCGCGTAATCAATTTTCCGTTTAGTTTTAAACGTGTACAGTTTCCGGTCAGGTTAAGGCCAGACACACCGTAGTGTCAGCTGCTTCTCGCATGATCAGCTCTAAGATATAGAAGACACGGAAGAGAGTCACGAGGCTCTCTTCTGTGTAAGCAACCTGAGCAATCTTTATGCATACATCCCTGATGGTTCTACTGCTACGATTGTTAATAGGGAAGCCTTGTTATAATGGACTTGACAACAGATAGATATACAACATACTTCTAAGTATTAAATTTAACAATTAAAAATCCACTTATCGAATGTTGGCGAAAACATAAGGCACTCGAAGCTATGCGAGGTTTCTTTATAAATAAATGATAGTATATAATATTTCACTATCTACCTATTTTTATGTATTTTTTCGTAGTTGTTAGAATAAAGAAGGATATAAAAATACCCACCTAATTTCAGTTATGCAAGTAAAGTTGTTCCCCGACTTCTACGCAGACGAAGCAAGACGAAGTCGCGGGCACAGCAACTTGTTAATATTCTTACTAATTTCGATGTTCCATAAATTCCTTAAAATTATAGAAACCACATTTTGTAAACGAATGGATATTTTATTTGACGGATTCTAGTGATAGATAAACATTATCTAGCTTGCTGTGATAAGAAGAGTGTAACAGGGCTCACCACATACCTAGAATATACTACATTATTTGCGTTGACCCGTTTTTGGCATACACAGACTAGAACCAGTTATTCACTGAATTTGGTATTCTAACATCGACGATATTGAGCGTGGAATACCAAAGTACCAAAGTACCATTTATACCTACACACAATGACAAATCTAGCTATACATATACAGGAAATGTATAGGTTGATCTGTCGTCGTGTGTAAAACATACATAATTGAGTATCAAATGGGCGCCTCGTGCGAGGTTGGCCTAATCAATGTCGACGAACTCCGTCGTTGTCCTCCGAACAGTGGCCGCTGCCCTCGTCCCGAAGGTTATTTCTGCCTAGTCTTTTCCCAACTATCTTCGGGTCAGCTTCCAGTCTAAGAACCAAATGCGGTTGAACATCAGTATTTTACACTGAGCGACTGCCATCAGACCTCTGCGACCCAGTACAGTGACTTCCAAAGGATAGACCGGTTGTCAGACTTTCGCTACTATCCCAAAGGTTACAGCTTATTTAATTTCGCCTGCGAATTGTTAGACCTTTATTCTTTCTTACCGTAGGTATAAGTAGGTTATACTTGCAGATATCATACGCTCGCGTTGAATAGAAACTTGCGTATTCATGCGAACTTATATTCATGAGATCAAACACTAATGAATTCTGAAGGTGTTTAGGCAATCTCGCTCTGTTTTCGAAAGTTCCAATAAGTACCTATAACGGAATATAAAAACCAAAGTTTTAAGGGATTTTTAATGTGTTACGTCGGCCATGTATGCTAGCACGACCTACTTATCCTCTGTTTTCTTATTCTCATTCTCAAGAAACTATTTGTTTTGTTCCTGAAAGTTGACAGTCAAAGCTGGAAGAGCAAGCTATATCATGTATAGGGTTGCCACCTTTTTTTGTTGCAGTTAAAGTACATTGGTTATTATAGGTAAGAAAAAAAAGTACACAGTATCAAAATAAAGTACAATTTATTTTTATTTATTATTATGTTTAAAAACATATTTTTTATTGCTTTTTGCAGTTTGTAACAAATTAGTATCTCTAATAAACAATTGCACAGCATCTTTACAGTCTATATTTGAATTTCGTTTCGGTCATTTCGTTTAACGAAAAAATACTTACCACTAAACTTTTCAAAATCCCAAAGAAATCAAATCATGCGAAATAAAGTATTTTCGTGTTCTTTATTGTTCTCATAAAGTATAGAGTACAATTACCTGAAATAACGTACAATACTTTATAAAGTACGGGTGGCAACCCTAATCATGTACCACACCAACCCCACCTTATACATCAATGTCGAACTATCAGTCAAGTGTACCGCAATATCTCTCCATCTAACCCAGAGGTTCTCAAACTTATTTCATCTACCGCCCACTTTGAAAATCAATTATTTTTCAGCGCCCCCCAATTTTTTATTACTTTACTACATCTTAAAATCCACCATGACATTAATTACTTTAATTAAATTTAAAGAGATTTCTGGGCCCCTTACCGCCCCCCTCTAGGCCTCCAGCGCCCACAAGAGGGCGTTATCGCCCAGTTTGAGAAAGACTGATCTAACCCTACGTAGGCGTAACAGTGAAGCGAGAACTACATTAGGCCGAAGCACACGTTTGACACGTGCGGTTGGTGTGCACACGGACAACACTCGTTGATACCTTTAGTTACCGTAAAACCTGGCAACTTTGCCCTTGAGGTATGACTTTGCCCAGTTGTGTATTTTTTAAAAAAATTGATGCATAGCAAATTTGTCTATAGTTAGGAGTATTCTTTTGCCTGTGGTAGAAAATTGATTATTTTTCTGACAATACCAAGTGACGTAATGTCACCTATGTTACTTCCGCTGGCTGTCGGGAACCTTTAAAAGTTGGTATTGTTTTTAGCGGGCAAAAACCAGTCAAAAAACTTTATCAAAAAGTGATAGTTGCAGATACAGTAGGTAGTTAATTTTTTTGCCACCGTTAATATGTATGAAATGAATAATATAGACTGGTATTTCACACAAAACATCTCATAAAATTGTAAAATATATTGATGGGCAAAGTCACATGCATGTTTTTTGAGCATGGTTGACGACATTGCCCACCAATTTTTTTCCCGTAGGGTTGTCACCTGTAATTTTTAAATTTATTATAATTTTAAGAGGTACCTATGCATAAACTAACAGAACGCTAAAAGAGAAAAACTTGTAAATGTTTTGGTGGCTTCTGATGAATAAGGTTGTCCAATGACCAAGTTGGACTAGAAAACGCTAGTTTTTAACAAATTGGAAGAAAAGAAACCTGCTGTTACATATTTAATGGAACAATTCCCAGCAATACATGTGTAGAACTATTTATAAATAGGCATTCATCGAATTTGTTAGTTCGAACAGTATCTGCAACTGGTGACTGTCTTCCGACATATTGTGTAGATGTTTAGTCACATATTTTGTCTTTTGGCTACCTTAAAGTTAGTAATATATCGTAGCAATATAACTTAACTGGCAATATACCGTATATCTTCATTTTGTATCCATTATATACTTATTGAATTTATGATTATCTCAATAGAAATATTCCACATCAAAAACTTTTTCATTAAGTATTTTAATGTAGCATTTATTCAATGATGACAGCCCTTAGACATTGACCATTATGGTAAGAAAAATGTACTAGGAGGCTTTTTGACTTTGCCCACTCAATTTTGAAGGACAACGAATATGTTCATTCATCTCATAATTTGATACTATACTTTATGGCCCTGTATTTATATTCAGCCATTTTTAAAATAATGATACGGTTTATAGAGTCTGAAATATTACAAGTTGGCAAAGTTGCCAAAAACCTGTGATTCTTTGCCCAACAATTATAATTGTGTTTTTTACACACACAAATTCATTTTTCTGGATATTTTCATTAATAAATATCGAGATATGAACATATAGTATTGTGTGGTACAAAAATGATATGAAATACATTAACGTTTTCGGAAATAACTCAACTAATGCAAAAATACTCTGATTTTTTGGGCAAAGTTGCCAGGTTTTACGGTACGAATTTTATTAAATTTTGAAGGTTTTTATTTATATGGATTAAGTACTTTCATCAATAAATATCATAGATATGGAATTATGTTTACAGTATTAGTTCAATCAATAAAACTAGGCGGAATTTATTTCCGTTTAGTTCTATTAATTCAACTAGTCGGCACTTTTTTTCGACTAGTTGAATTAATGGAACTAGGCGGATTTCTATTTCGTCTAGTTTTATTGCACTAATAAATCTGATTAGTTAACTGAGATTCCGTGGTAATATTAGATTGATTAATGAGATTCCGTGGTAATATTAGATTGATTAATGACAACGACTACATATAATATTAGATTGATTAATGACTTAAAAATAAATCTACATTTAAATGATGCACTTTGTGCACAAAAACACGCTCCACTAACGCACACACTTCAACACCTTACACACTCTCGCACAAATCGAACACACATACGAGTACATCATTATGCATATTATGGTAATTTTATCGGTATATCATGCACGAAATAAGTAAATTCAGCAAATTGTAAATCCAAAATTGGCTGTAAGTTTCGTTTAATGTGAGAAATTATAATTATTACCTAAGAGCCGTGGAGTTTCTGATTAAATCAATAAATATTTTACACAATCGACAATGCAACTTAAAGCTAAGTAATAATTAAGTGGTCATTGCACTCTAATGGGATCGAACATAAACTGATTTAGCAGCCTTTTAGTTAATGTTAGCCGTTAAACGTCCATTACTGAACATGGACACATGCACCTAATATGTAGTGTGTGTGCTGCGTTCTAGGTACACTGGAGGTCGCGGTTTCACTTTGGCAGGTAGTTACGCCATGGTCAGGCATTACCCACGTCTTATCTGTTATTTCACTTTGGCAGGTAATTACGCCATGGTCAGGCATTACCCACGTCTTATCTGTTATTTCACTTTGGCAGGTAATTACGCCATGGTCAGGCATTACCCACGTCTTATCTGTTATTTCACTTTGGCAGGTAATTACGCCATGGTCAGGCATTACCCACGTCTTATCTGTTATTTCACTTTGGCAGGTAATTACGCCATGGTCAGGCATTACCCACGTCTTATCTGTTATTTCACTTTGGCAGGTAATTACGCCATGGTCAGGCATTACCCACGTCTTATCTGTTATTTCACTTTGGCAGGTAATTACGCCATGGTCAGGCATTACCCACGTCTTATCTGTTATTTTTTTAACCCCTGCGAAAAAATAGTGGTGTTATTTAAGTACCTTATTAACATACATTATTAGCCCATTAGGGTCCAACTGCTGGGCACGGGCCTCTACTCAGAATAAAAAGAGTTTAGGCCTTAGTCCACCACGCTAGCCTGGTGCGGGTTGGCAGACTACACACACCATCGAACTTTATGTAGCCCTCTCAGGTGTGCATGTTTCCTCACGATGTTTTCCTTCACCGTTAACGCAAGTGATAATCAAATTCTGATTCGCACATATATTGGAAAAGTCAGAGGTACGGATTGAGATCGAACTCAGACCCTCCTGCATGGAAGGCAAGCGTTCAACCACTAGGCTATCACTGCTTAAGTACCTTATTATCTGATAATAATAAATCTCCAAAGAAAATAATGTTTTAACCCACTAGAATGTCACTTTGGCAGTGGCAAATGTTTTGATCTAGAATTCGATTTCCAAGTATAAGTAATCGTCACTCCTCAATATTCCCCGTTCATTCTTATTTATATTCCTTAGGTTGTCCGGAACTGGAATGTTAATATTTCGCCCTCTGTCTTCAATATGCGATGGAATTTCTCATTTTGCGGTGTAGAGACAGACGGAATGTTTGGGCCGAGGTTCGTGCGCCCTCTTGGCGTGACCTACATTAGGCATTATCGGATCTTGTCGCCTGCAGATTGCTCTTCAACTTTCAACTCCGTTATGTGGTACAACGACCGTTACGTCACACTGCGCTTAAGACGCGCCCATATGAAATACGTATAATATTAATTTATTTGTGTTTTAGGTTTATTTATATTACTTAATTTTCTCATAGAACGTGTCCGGGTTTGTAGTAATGTAAACCTATAAAAGCAGTATTACATTCAATTTTATCGACAAAAGCGCCCGACATGTGGGGTCGATTACCTGCACATCATTTATTAGCCCTAATAATAAAACATAAATGATGACAGTGAACGCGGTCACGTTCGCGGTCAACTCGCGTTATCTCCATACGACGTGCCACAGCTCGCCATCATCGGTGACATTGTGCTATCCGCTAAGCAACTTGCTTCTAATTACGCGTTATCTTAATATCTGCTTATCGTTGGTGAACGTATCGCGGAACTAGGGCGACTAATTGTTTTATGTAATACTAATCATAATACTAATTATGCTTCACAGCTTCATTCGAAGCGATTTGTTTACTTTTTGTATTTACGCTGCCACGCACTAGCCTTGCACGGATTTTTAAAGAGGGTAGTCAAAAACTAGAAAGATTAATCGTAGTCTATATAAACCGGTGGCACTGTTATTACCTCTCATTCTACGTTTCCGTGCTCAAGCCTTCGCACGTAACCGTGGTGCTAATTTAATTAATATGGGTAAAAAACGAGGTCAGTGTAGTGATAGTGATGAAGAAATTCAGAAGAAAATTAGGAAGTTGGAATTGAAGTTAAAGAAATCTCGACGTCGAATCATAATATCGGAATCGGACACCGAATCTTGTACTAGTAAGTACCCACATACTTATATATAAAAAAAAAAAAAAAAAAACTAGATGTTCCAACGGACACAAACCTATCAAATTCTCCAACGGAGTTTTTTGTGAACACGCATTTACATAACCACATGTTAATGTGCAGGTACAAACGATCCAACGGATCAACGGGCAACAAGTGTTGCCTCGGCTGCCCCCGCGTTTGATGTTGCTCACACTGCTGATACTGGCCCTAGCTGCTCCTACCTGCTTCAACAAGAAGAAATGCCATCTACTTCTAAGAATGAGGAACATCAAGACGAAGCGAGGAATGACGAGGAACTTGACGAGGCCACCCTGCTTCTTCTTGGGGATGCCCCCAAAGACGAAACCGTCATGGGAAAAGAGATCCACAAGGATGTTGCTACGCGGTGGCAAGAAATTTTAGCTAAGGGCCTGCCTAAAGAGGCAAAAGATAACCTTCTAAAAGAATATCTAATCCCAGCTAACTGTAATCTATTACTACCCCCTTTACTGAACTCTGAAGTAAAGGCAGCCATTCCTGATAATTTAGTCAAACGTGATTTCTACCTAATGCAAAAACAAAAACAAACAGGTATTGCCCTTGCTGCGCTTTCTCAAGCAACCCAATTACTGTTATCCAACGAGTCCTCCCCTAAAAAGTTACTTAAACCTATCAGTAACGCCTGTCGCCTTTTATGCGATAACTTGTACAATGACACCAAGACAAGGCGTACTCTTATAACAGCCAGCATAAATGCCGGTTTAAAAGAAACCATTGCAGAGACTGTTAGGGATAAGTATCTATTCGGGGAAACCTTTTCTGAAAAAATAAAGTCTGCTAAAAATGTTCAGAAATCTGTAGCTGATTTAAAACAACCCCAAAAAAGTAATACATTTAATAAATCTAATTTCATAGCTAAACAAAATAATCAAAATGATAAAACTCGTTTAAACTGGAAACCCCTGCATCTGAGAACATCCAGACAACAGGATGCAGGGAGGCCTCGTCAAACTCGTCCTCCTCTGAAGACAACATCGCGACGCTCGGCTTCGGATCGCTCACCGGCCAGCAGGATGACTCGGCGAAAGTAGTCTCTCAACGAGAGGTAGGATATGAGCAATATTCAGGGAGATTGCAATACTTTACACAAAAGTGGTTACAAATTACAAATGACCCTACGGTCATCTCATGGACACAGGGCTATAAAATTCCATTTACTTCTATCCCATGCCAAGAAAACCATTTTGTATATCCTCCATCTAAAAAAGACGACAATAAATTTCGCAAAGCAATAAACAAATTGTTAAACTTAAATGCCATATCAAAATGTGAATACGAAGAAGGTCAATTCTTATCTAGCATTTTCTTAGTTCCCAAACCAAATGGAGATATGCGGTTTATATTAAATTTAAAATCATTAAACAAATTTTTTAAAATATGCCACTTTAAGATGGAGGATTACAGAACGGCTGTAAAACTCATGACACAGAATTGTTTCATGGCGTCTGTAGATTTAAAAGACGCTTATTTTTTAATTCCAGTACACAAGAAGCATAGAAAATATTTAAGATTCGAATACAATAATACCCTCTATGAATTTAATTGTTTGCCGTTTGGATTATCCACAGCTCCTTATGTATTCACAAAACTTATGAAACCTGTCATGGAATATTTAAGATTGCATCATGATATTTTATGTGTTATATATATCGACGATATTCTTTGTATGAGTCCAAGTTATAGTGAATGTGTGAATACTGTTCAGATTACAACAACATTATTAGAGAGTTTAGGATTTATTATAAATTTTTAAAAGAGTCAAATTGTTCCTTCTACTAAAAGTAAATACCTAGGTTTTGTCTTTGATTCAAAAGATATGTGCTTAAAATTGCCTGACACTAAAATAAATAAAATCGAAAAACTACTTTTAAGTTTTTTAAACATGTCAAACTGCAGATTACGTGATTTTGCAAAAATGTTGGGACTTTTAGTCTCAGTTTGTCCCGCTATACAATATTCGTGGCTGTACACAAAATTGTTTGAGAGACAAAAATATTTGTCTTTATTGGACAATCCGACTTATGATCAAAATATTAATTTAGGCGGTGAAATTAAGAACGATATTATTTGGTGGTTACAGAATATTAAGAGTAGTGCTCCTATTAAAATAAATAACTTTGTTTTAGAAATATTTTCTGATGCATCTATCACTGGTTGGGGTGCATACTCTAACAATGAGAGGTTTCATGGGTTTTGGAAAAGTGACGAAAAAATGTCACACATAAATGTGCTGGAATTAAAAGCTGCTTTCTTTGCAGTTAAAATTTTTTGTAAAGATTTGTGTGACTGTGAAGTTCTGATAAGAGTGGATAATGTTACAGCCATATCGTGTATTAATAAAATGGGAAGTATAAAATACCCTCATCTACATGAAGTGTCCAAAGAAATATGGCAATGGTGTGAGAAGCGTAAAATAATTTTATTTGCATCATACATTAACACTAAAGCTAATTACAAGGCAGATAGACTGTCACGTAAAAAATTTGAGGATACAGAGTGGGAGCTTGGAAATTACGCCTTTGAGAAAATTGAACATAAATTTGGTTGTCCTCAAGTAGATTTATTTGCCAGTAGATGCAACGCAAAATGTCTTATGTATGTGACGTGGAAAGTTGATCCAGATGCCTGGGCTGTTGATGCATTCACAATTTCCTGGTCTAATTTATTTTTTTACGCTTTTCCTCCATTTGCAGTAATCCTAAAGATGTTACAAAAAATAATTCACGATAAGGCAGAGGGCATTGTAGTTGTACCTAACTGGCCTACACAGCCGTGGTTCCCTTTGCTTCATAAACTTGCCATTTCTGAATTTCTTATTTTTAACCCAAATAAAAAGTTGCTCATTTCTCCTTTCAGATCAACCCACAGTCTTCACAAATCTCTCAAACTAGTTGCCGTGAAGTTATCAGGCAAGCGTATTTAAAAAGATTTCTATCACCCAAATCTGTAGAAATAATGTTAGCTTCAATTTCTGATAACACTTATAAACAATATGATTTCTGTATAAAATCCTGGCTAAACTACTGTAATAAATTTAATTATGATTATTTAAATGTTTCTATTCCTGTAGTGATTCATTATTTAACAACAGTTTTTGAAAATGGTGCAAAGTATGGCACCATAAATAATCATAAATCTGCATTATCTTTACTATTAGGGAAGAGTTTAAATGATGAAAGAATAAAACGTTTTATGAAAGGAGTTTTCAGGCTGAGACCAAATAACCCTAAATATCATATTACCTGGAACCCGAACACTGTTCTAAATTACTTAGCGGATCAAATACCCAATGAAAGTCTTAGCCTGGAAACTCTCTCTAAAAAGACTATTACTTTGTTAGCGTTAGTAACAGCACACCGAGTACAAACGTTCTCATTAATAAAATTAAGTAATATTAATATATATGATACTCGAGAAATTATTATTAGAATACCCGACCATATCAAAACTTCTAAAGTTAATTCATTTCAACCAGTTCTAAAACTGCCTTTTTTTAATGAGAACCCTGCTATATGTCCA
Source organism: Amphipyra berbera (assembly GCA_910594945.2). Classification (NCBI taxonomy): domain Eukaryota; kingdom Metazoa; phylum Arthropoda; class Insecta; order Lepidoptera; family Noctuidae; genus Amphipyra; species Amphipyra berbera. The sequence continues at coordinate 22,411,399 of OU343123.1, read as the reverse complement.
GCTCGTTGTATAGTTACATATATTAACAGAACTTCACAATTGAGAAATTCAAATAATGACTATTTATTTATAAGTTTTAAAAAACCCCATTCAACGATATCGTCTCAACGAATTAGTCACTGGATAAAAGATACTCTCTGCCAGAGCGGTATCGATACAAATATATTTGGTGCACACAGTACTCGGCATGCAGCAACTTCCACAGCTAGTAGGCTAGGTGTTAACTTAGATGTCATTCGAAAAACAGCTGGATGGTCTGATTCATCCAACGTGTTTGCAAAATTTTATAACAGAGAAGTTATAAATGATACCAATGCCTTTGCTAAATGTATACTATCAACTGAAGATTAATTGATGCTATTGATTTTTTCCTTTATGATTAAAAATCAGCAATTGAACTATACACATTTTTTATTTTTTATTTATCTCTAAACAACATACAAAAAGTAAACAAATCGCTTCGAATGAAGCTGTGAAGCATAATTATATATCAAACGAACTTGCAAAGTGAAGTTCGATACTAATTATGCGAGCAGCTTCATTCGAAGCGATTTATGGAACCCTCCCTATGAACAAATATTAAATATACCCAACCCAAGGAAAAATACAACCAGTATTACAAAAAAAAAAAAAAAAAAAAAAAGTTTTAATGCTTTGAACTAAATGAGAGGTAATAACAGTGCCACCGGTTTATATAGACTACGATTAATCTTTCTAGTTTTTGACTACCCTCTTTAAAAATCCGTGCAAGGCTAGTGCGTGGCAGCGTAAATACAAAAAGTAAACAAATCGCTTCGAATGAAGCTGCTCGCATAATTAGTATCGAACTTCACTTTGCAAGTTCGTTTGATATATAATAATACACAACTTTGCCGTCTTCTTTGGTCTTAGTTAAAACTTTAGGCTACGCTATCTTAAACCACACGGTTAAGGACAGCGTAGCCTAAAGTTTTAGAACAACGAACGCATCATAGGTATGTACTGATATAAATATCAACATGGATAATTTAACCCAAAAGATTTAGTCCTATGATCAATTTAATACCTACTAATTGCATCATCGGTAACGCAGATCTACATAGTTTTATGAAAATTACGTCATAAGCTAAAAGACCAATTTTGCTGAATTACATAGCTTAAGCTGATCTGATTGAGGGTTTGGATCGGAAGTTTATTAGCACTACTCCAAAATAGCTAATAATCAAGCAGACCCGTTGATTTTGCCTCGTCAACGACTTGGGCAAAGACTTGGAAGATAGCTTAAGGTAGCGCTCGACACTCTGCAATGAATAGCTGCAGACCCCTCGTGTATGACTCGTTATGGAAAACACTTTCTCACCGCATTAATTATAATCTCTAACAAGAATCGACAGCCATATTAAAATGTCGGGGGTGTTTTTAAATATTTAATTTAAGAGTTATATTATACGGAGTTATGTTATAACGGCGAAATAAGGGTGTCTCTATACACCTCTGCCCAACCTTTAGGGGAATACAAGGCGTGATGTTTATGTTATATTATACAAGACTAAAACGTTATTCAAATCAGCCAAAAAATTTATCATACTGAAATCAGGTGACGTCAAGCGATGACGACTACCTACTCTATTTAAATAAAATATACACGTGCTAGAACTTTGAACCCTCTTTGTGCGATTCGTAGCATCTCACAATACGTGAACAAATGGAAATTGCCTGGTGTTTGTATTGTGTAGTCGTAATCTGTCGAATGAACGCACACTCGTTGACTTATGCCCTCGACATCATTACACTTATTTCTGTATGCATGTACATAAATATGTGCATAACAGTATGCATGCTTATAGATACCATTTCAAGATGAAGGAATGCCTAAGGTAAAAAGCACGGGCCTTATTTATTTACTACTAGCTGTGTCCTCCCGGCTCCGCCCGTAGCCTATGTTACTCAGTGATAATGTAGCTTTCTAACGGCATTTTTGAAATCGGTCCAGTGTTTTTAAGTTTATTCGTTACATACAAAAATACAAATCTTTCCACTTTATAATATTAGTATAGATGACTCGGCCGCTTTACCATCGGTCCGTGCAATCGGAGAAATTGAGTATTTATTTGTAATCGCAAGTGCTGAATTTGAAAATGTATAAAAGGTACTCTGTGAATAATTATACCTAACAACAGTTTTTGCCACAGTCAATAGAATACTAAACCTGTCTCTTTTATGTAGGTATTTGTGCTAGACAATTTATAAAATGTAGGTAACTAGATTATGGAATCGCGGTCGACACCTCATTACTTGAATTTTGATAATCACTAGTTGATCATTGACAAATCACGGCATTAATAAAACAAATGTTAGTCAGTTATGTAAACGGGCACGTGTTATTGGTATTGGATGATGAAATATTACGGATAAAATAACTCGTTTTCGAATAACTAGATTTGGTCTCAACTTGATTTCTATTAACCTTCAACTTGGAAGAAAGAGGAACTTATTTACATGGCCTATCGTATTCCGGCATTTATTATTTCATCATATTTACCAATACCAATAGATGCGTCGTTATTAAGTTTTTCGTTTGTTTGCTAATCATTTAAGTCTGTATGATTTTATGATTATTATTATCATTTAAGCCTGTATGATGTGTGATTTTATTTAACTGGGACTCTATAGGGAAATCCTAAGTTAAAGGAGTTACAAGAAAATTTTCTTTGGAGACATTTTCAGATGTACACAATGGTGTCGATTCTGTAACACATTTTGACACTAATACACTAGATTAAACGCAACTGTCACTTTCTTTTTCTTTTGAAACAGAAAGAGACAAACACCCTTAGTTTAGTTTAGTTCTGTCAAAGTGCGCAACAGAATCGACACCAATATCAACATTATTATTTAGTTTATTGGTCAAGCGTGAACTTTCCATAAAAAATAATAAAGGCGGCAATTTTCTTTTACTACAATAATCGAATTAATTTCACGTAAGGTTAAATTCGTTGTATGAGGAAAAAAACTGAGCAGCGCAGAAGTTGGTCAAATACAATTTATTCTACAGTCATCTAAGAACGTTCGTACAGTAGGCTCGGAAGAGTGTGATTTTAACAGCGCGTGAGCAACGTGCAGACCTGCGGGCCAGCATGTTCGCCCTAACCGACAACGCTCTCCGCTCCCGCCCAACATCGGCATCGTCTTTAAGGGTCAGGGGTTAATATATGACCGAGGTACTTAAATTGGTAGACTCCGCAGCGGCGGTAAAGCTCTGTAAAGGTGGTACGTTACCAGGGCTTTTGTCACTGCCCTTAATGACCATGATCTCCGACTTTTTACAATTGTACATCAAGCCATACGTACTACTAGATTAATAGTGTATCAACTCAAAATAAAGCTTTTTTCAGAATCAACAGAAAACTGATTATTTACTTCCTGTTATAGATTACAAATGACGCGAATGAAATTAATTACGTGTTAAGATTTGTGTTTGGAAACGCACCCACGATACAGGAGAAGTCCAAGTATGCGGGCAACGTTTTAAAAAATAAATAAAAAGAATTGTCTCAAATTGATCAAATTTTGAGTTGATATAGTATTGATCTAGCAATGCGAATTATGTTCTCGCGTACTCCTCACACTAAGCAACCAATTTTCTTAAACCACAAATCGACGCGCTCAGCAGCGCCATGTCGTCTGCGTAACTGATGTTATTGACGCAAATACTGTCTATTTAACAACCACCCTGGTACTGCTGAGCTCCTCGATCAGCTCGTTCACATACAGATTGAAGAGCGTTGGCGAGCTCAACTCCCCCTGCCTTACCCCGCACTTCAACCTGTATGGACGAGACAAGGCTATACATATGTTAGGAATAAAACAAATGATTTTTGATTTCTGTTTGGCCTCCAAACCCTACAGCTGCAGTTACGGCCATTGGTAATAATAACCTCATAGATATGGTTGTTGTCCCCAGCACCCCGGTGGCGAGGAGGTGCTACTGGAGAAGGGCGGGCAGGACGCCACGGAGCCCTTCGAGGACGTCAGCCACAGTTCTGATGCCAGGTAAATAAGTTTCATTTAAGTGTTGCCAGATATGGCAATGATATGAATATGATTATTTACGTGCGATCTCAATCGCGGGTTGACTTTCAAACCAAGTAAACATTCATTTTAGTAAAACAACGCCCAAAAAATTCAGTTAAGAATGAAAAGACAACGTATGTACCTAGTTGTTTATATAATAAAAGTCTTCCAATAGACTCTCACAATGACCAGCCGTGAAGGAAGATTGCCATTGTTATGCTTGGCAAACCGATTAGAGTTCACTGAATGTCTTTGTATCGCACTGAAGGATGTCGTTGCCTATCAATGCACATAAACCACCTTAGCCGGCACCCGCAGGAAGATAGGTTGGCATTGGCCTATCTGTATCAGAACCGAGCTTGTTAAATAAAATACGACATGGATTTCATTATTATTTAAAAAAAGAATTGTTACAACGAATATTTCTACTGCCTAATATGACGTTAGTGGAGCTGATTTTGTTGCGCACAGACAATACTAAATTAAATATATTGCTGTCCTTTACTTGCAGATAAAACAAGAAAGAGATGGACTATTTTTAGAGCTGTCAGACTAAATTTGTTCAACATCACTTTGTTTATAGGCGGCTTATCGGCCGAGGTGTCATCTAAATCTGTTTGTGAAATTTAGTTCCCTCTAATTTGCTCTAATATCTTTCCATCCCTTTCTAGTTTTATCTGCAAGTAAAGGACAGCATTATGTTAGTTACATTTACTCGGTGACTAAAAGTATTTTTGTTTCTATTGGACTGCTTATATTTGGTCCTTCCAGACCGTTTCTATGTAACCGGGCAGTTATTGGCGAGATCTGAAGGGTCTCCAGCTGTGCTCAAAATAATCGGGTTCATTGGTGTCGATTCTGTAGCACATTTTGACAATACTAAACTAGACTAAACGCAACTGTCACTTTATTTTTCTATTGAAACAGAAAGAGACAAACACCCTTACACCCATATTCTAAGACGTTCCTCCAAAACTTACTCGACTCCACTTTTTTCACTACCATCCTTCGATACCTTAAGGAAGGAAGTGTCAAAGTACGTATGTAACAAAAATTAATTTTGAAGACTTTATCGAATATGCTTACGATAATCCTTACAACTATTTATCACGGCGTTATTTGCCCGATGCAGATAAACAAAATTATGACGTAATGACTCCACTCTACCTCGACTCATTTGAGGACCCCTCAGTCGAGGAACTTCAAAGTTCACTCGAAATTGCGACTAAGAATACAATTTTGAAGGTGTTTTCGAGGCCGTCCTGAGTCGAGTAAGTTTTGGAGAAACGTCTTAGAATATGGGTGTTAGTTTCGTTCAGTCCTGTCAAAGTGTGCAACAAAATCGACACCATTGTATTTATTCTTTGCCATTACAACTACGACTATTTCTTGGAACGTTTTTTAAGATTCAGATAAATAGCTATGGCTAAACGTTGAAACAACTTTGGTATCAAGGCCGTCATGGAAATTGTATTATGATGACTATTAAGTTTTTTGAGCTCTCTGCGTATTCATATTTACTTTAAGTATACAAAAACATCTGGATAAACCAGTTTTGGTCGACAATGGTGTTATACCTAAATTATTAAGTAATATTTTTTAAGCTTAATTATTTTATGAGTCTTAGATGTTTATATTAATACTAATGTCGTCTTTATTACACTCGACTCGCCATTTTGGACTTGGTAAAATTCATAACTTTATAGCTTAATAATTTAGTAATAACCTTGAGATTGGGGTTACTGTAAACTGTAAAGGTTGTACGTTCGAAGACCTTTTAGCCTTACCTTTTTTATTCTTTTGTATATTAAACAAGTCATTCGCATTTCGTTCAGTAGGTACCAGTGTTTGCAAAGCTGACGGTACCTAATATTACCTGCTTTTAGGAGGGTAACCTGCAATAAATTATGAATTTTAAATATAATTTATGTGATAAAAAAACCAGTTGGTCCTCGTTTTACTAAGTTTTTGTGATGTTACAGATCCCTGATGAAGAAGTACAAGATCGGCGAGTTGGTGGAGGCGGACCGTGTGCAGAGCAAGAACGCGTTCGCGCCGCAGTGGAGCAACGACCAGGCGCAGGAGCAGGGCAAGTGCGTAGTCGCCTAGTACAGCCACGAACCACACACCGACCGACCCTAGCTTAGCTTTCAATACAAGCACACACCACTTATTAGAAGAATTCTTGCCAAGAATATAAACAAAGTCACAAATAAATAGTTATATATTAAAATTAAATATTATTTATTCAAATTAATGAATAAAACTGAATATATTTATAAAATATATGGCAGGACTGCAATTTTGTTTATGAATAAAATTGTCTTTTGAAGTACAACGGTAGGTTTAGACAATAATGTATTTAATGAGCTTATGAAACTCTTTGTATCTTGTTTACATTCTTTGCAATGTTATCAATTTGTCTAGTACCTATACACAAATTAACAAATATAACACAGTCCTAGTTTTATAATATTGTACGATGTTATGTGTTGCTTCTGGCGATAGTGATTAGTATAGTATCTACATATATCACTGGTGCGCAATAAAAAGTATATAGATACATAGACGTAGGTAAAGTATTGTAATCTCATAGTCAGTAATTATTTCTACACTAGCTATTATTTGTTTTGCACTACCTACAGAAGCAATCGCAAAATTTTGTACCAGTTCGTACCCAGTGCCATTTAAGGTTGACCCCAATAACCGATCACAATCCAAAATTTCTGGATTGATATATGTTTTTGAAATTACTCCTATTGAGTTTCTGACAAAAATCTACATCAATCCAGATATTTTGGATTGAGATCGACGGGCTTTAGATTATTGGAATCGGCCATTGGAGTACGCCCGCCTTTGATCAGACGCTCATAGACTGCATACTAGACTGTGCACCGGGTGTAATAACGGCCCGACGACATCTACACTTCTCTATAAGTCGCACACTTAACCAATGACCGGGCTTAGTCATGGTTTAAAACCGTGCGTAGCCACAAAAAGAACAAGGGGCCTACTACAATGCACATAGCTTTGATATCCCGTTTTGACTAACATAACCGAAATAAAAATATTTGTCCCCCAATCCCACATTGTAAATCTTTTACAGTTATCTTTTCAATAAACATCAACTAAAAATCGGACAAACAGATTTGATAAATTCAGTGAACATTGAATTTAAAGGAGATCACCTACTTCCTTACATTAAAATTTCTGTTTCTTTATTATATTGTGGTCAGAAATGAAACTTACTTTTGGAGACATGCCTTGGTAACAGGAAAATATTTTTAATAATTAGCTATCATATCTATTTGATAACCGATTCAGTATAATAATAACATAATCAATTTTTACACCCAATATAGCTCGGTTTCTATGTAAGGTGTAAACGAAATCATGTATTTCTTTCAAACCTCGTGATGTACTGCTGACATAGATTAACCCTGCACGGGATAATTTGGGATTCATAAAAACAAAACCTATGTCAGCAGTATATCACGAGGTTTGAAGGAATTACATGATTTCGTTTACACCCTGTATAATATGAGAGCTACTTTGTACCAGAGTAAAATATATTCCCCTTACCAAGACCTGTGTCCAGAGTTAAGCTTCATGTATGGCTAGAAAGTAAAACAGTTGAGGGCAATACTGCCGCGCGATTCATAAACGCAGTAACATTTTGGTAAAAATGAGTTGAATAATATTTGTAATCACCATAGGATTTTGGTTACGAATAATGATCAACAAATTTTTGACCAAAATAGTTATATAACTATTTATATATATTATATATGATAGTTGTTATTGGATAACTATTTTGTTATTGCTCCTAAGTAGATTCATTTAACAGATAATTAATCGAATCAAAATCAATATTAATTCCCTTATTCGCAAGTGACAAAATGTATCACAATATTTAATATTCTAAAGACTCATTTACACGGAGCAAGTTTCTTGAAGCAAGTCTCATGCTATCTTTGTTTTTGTCGTAGGGAAAGACAAAGACAGAATGAGTTTGGCTTCGAGAAACTATCCTCGTGTAAATCAACTTTAATATCTGATAATAAGTGTTGGTATTTTACTAATACATACTTTATACCAGAAGACTAACCACTTTTATCAAAACGAATCGCTTATCGCACGTCACGCGACCGCAGCTCAGTGCTCACTGAATCATTCCATATTTGTTATTTTTCTCGGTTATAAGCGCACGCGCACATGGCTCTGTGTAATGCTTGCATCGCTCACCTCCAGTAATTTTAAATATATTAGTGATATAAACGATTGTGATTATAAAGATCTGTAAACGCTTGCCTACCATAGATATATTGTTATAACGATGTACCTAGTATACCAGCTAAAGACATTTGTATTATAATGTCATTAGAATTATTTCGTCCATAATAGAGATCTCTTTACAAATTCCACTAGTTTTCAACATTTGTTTGTTGTAGTTATTGCACAATATTATTATTTTATTTTAGATTTGTAAGATAAACTGAAGGCAGTTGGCCTTGTTATTTGGTGCTCATTATTTTATTATCATAGTAATGCTAACTATCCTGTATTGTGGTTATTGACTAATAAAGTACATAATATAACACCGCCTCATTATTTCTAAACAGCCCTTTTAACATCCTCGTTACTTTGTGTTACACAGACCCATGTGCTTCGGTTTTGTTTCCTTTTTTCTGTACTTTTGTTTGGTACCTACACGTTTTTATACCGATGTACTTAGAAAAAAAAGGTTCACTTCACTGCTAATGTATTTTGCTGTTGAATTAATAAATATTTCAAGTAGCAGTGTCGGGGTCACAGCCATCGGGTATTTGACTGTTATTTTTTTATAAGAAATCTTAAAACTATTTTTAAAATGATAAGCAACAGTGAAAAAGCCTTTGAAATATTTAATAAAATGCCCAAGTTATAAACGTATCAAAATTGTTGACTAGACTACTACTACGAGATAACACTACTACCACAATGACGTCATACCTTAAAAACTTCATAGTACAGTAACTTGACATCACTCCGTACAATATCCGTTTCGCGCGACAAGGACAGCAAATGCCTGCTCCGGAAACTTCAAAACCGTGTAGCTCCTCTATTTTTCCACCGATTTTTTTTTCGTTTTTCCATTCCCGTATCATTCTATACATTCTTTAAAATAATATTAAATTGTTGTACATTTTTAATAGCATTCAAATACCCTATTATAGTGGGTACTAGATAAGTGACGTAGATAAATAGTTGTATTCACGTCTACAATTGTTGTTACTGCGCCATCATTCAAGTTATTATTCTGGACCTGGGTACTGTACACGCCACAATTGCATAGTAAGAGGAGATCAGAGGGACTGAACATCCATCTAATTTTTGTAGTTAATCAGGGTTCATACATATCATATTGTGATTAGCTTGCTTGAACAACTGAACTTATTTTAGTAAAAATAGTCATGGAATGTTTTAGTCATATTACACGCTCAATCATATTTGCACAAGTAAGCATGTACGTTAAGACGGCGAAACGGTATACTGCGCAGTGTCATTTATACCGAGATTACCGCTTGCACAAGCCGTTAGCGCATGCAAGTCGCTGCTTATAGCTGGATATAATTTATTCAACCTTTGATTGAAACCGTAATAATTATTATACATATTTACACAGACACAACCTAGTGGCTAGGATTATCCACCAGCAACTTGCGCAGACGCAGAAGTACCATACTACAAGTATGTGCCCGACCCAGTTCGCGAGAATGGTCATATCACATTGTACTGGGATCGATCTATCATCACCGACAGGACTATTGTTGCCAATAAGCCTGACATAGTGGTGATAGATCGATCAGAGCGTCTCACAATGATTGTTGATATCATTGTCCCACATGACGAGAACCTTGTGAAAGCCGAGAAAGATAATTAAGTATCAAGACTTGGCACACGAGGTTGTCGACATGTGGGAGGTTGACTCAGCAGTTGGTGTGCCGATAGTCGTTACGGGCAATGGCTTAATAGCCAAGAGCCTCGACCAACATCTAATGAGGTTCTCGTTGGGCGGCTGGGTCAAGGGCCTGATACAGAAAGCGGTACTTCTGGACACGGCGCGTATTGTCAGGAAGTTCCTCTCTCTGAGGCCCTGACCGCCGGTGGTTTGGACCCTGTTCCCGATGCCGGTGGGCTACTATTTTTCATATTTTTAAATGTTTTTTTTATATTTTTTATAGAAATGTTTAAAAATGTAAAAAATATGTACATATAGATGAATAAACGGAATTATACATATACTCGAAAGATTATGTGCTTCTCTAATCTTCGAGCCAGGGAAATAAATATAGCTTAAACGTTGCAGTCGTCTTAACTAAAGATGACATGTTATTATATTGTGACGTACTTGTGTATTATTGTGTAGTATTAGCATGTTGTGTTGGTCCGCAGCGCGTGGACGTCGTGGCTGACGCCGCTGCTGCTGGGCGTGGCGGCCACCATCCTGTACCGGTACCTGTTCGCGTAGTGACGCGCTCGTCGCCCGCGCGCGCCGCCGCACCGCACACGACCCGCAGACCGCCCCGCCTTACACCTACATTAATCCTAATCTAAGTAAATAAAGTGAGCAATTATCGTCCAAGACGAACGATTTCGGTTCAATACGCGAATATTATTTATAGTCGTCATATAATTATAACTACATAGTAATTATGTCATATACGACTATAGTAATAGTAATGCATTAGTTGGATATACACGTTGCCAGTGAGATGTTCTTGACGCGATTCTAAAGGACAGTCGAGTACGTCAGAGGATATTAATGGACTGCTGACTGAATAGAGCAATAACTGAATGCGTCAGCCCTGTGCGAGACTTAGCGTCTTGTGTTGTGAACAACCAGCCAGAACTACACCCAGCTATGAAATATAATGCAAGAATACAAATACCTGGGATAATGTTAAATAAACTGTGCAAGACTTTGCTCGGTTGCAGCAGGCTATGTGTAAACCACTTCATTTTACAAAACGGTACCAGTAGCTATAAATTATTCTATTTATAAAGGGAGTGTGAGATTTGGGGTTGTTCGCTGAACTGCAATTGCTTGTAAAACATATTTTGATGCTTTTTATACTTAGATTGTACTTATGCCACTAAGAACAGAAGTTTGTCTATTGTATAAAATACTACCATGAATAAAATGTAACAATATTTATTTCTACAAAAGTTTTTACTTCACGCTATGTACAAGTTGTGTCCAGGACTGATCTATAAATCATAATAATTAAATGTATAATAGAGGGGCTATGCTATGGGATGCTAGTTAATATTACGTGGGGAATTTAGGACGCTATTTTGATTAACTGATAGTAATATTTTACTATCAGGATATTTACTAGTGTGCTAGTTTGTAGTTCGTTAGCTGCTTTGAGCAGCTGCATTTATTTATGGGATGCACTTTTTAAATAATGAAAATAAAAATTTAAAATGTTTAAGGCACTATAAAAATATATTTGCTCTTTAAAATATGTATAACACTTCAAAAGTAATGCTTTCTAAAACAAAATTAATGGTTCGCACTATAATCGATCTAAAATATTTTTTTCCTGAACGCACCCAGTAAACGAATGGAGGAAAATGATCGGCGAATCGATTCTGGTACCTACTCGCCGGTCGCTGCCACGACAACGCTTGCTTCACTCGCTCGGCTCGTGCGCAGAGTGGTCAGTTCTAACAAAACCTAATAACCTACCTTTCAGCTATCTGTTTGTCATTTTATTTCTTACTAGCTGTGTTCTCACGGCTCCGCCCGTAGCCTATGTTACTCAGTGATAATGTAGCTTTATAGCGGCAAAAGATTTTTTGAAATCGGTCCAGTAGTTTTTAAGTTTATTCGTTACATACAAAAATACAAATCTTTCCTCTTTATAATATTAGTATAGATTGAGGAACTTTGAAGTTAAAGTTTTAAAATTAAAGTGCAAACTATTAATTTTTAAGCAAAGCTTTTTAAAGTGGGAACAATTAAGTTGTTAGGCAGTTTATTTAGTGTCGCGTGGCGGAGGCGTGCCTCTCCTGTGCACTGCAGTAACCACACAAATATATATAAATAAAATCTTATTAAGTATTTACATTTCTGTGGCAGTACCTAACGATATCAAACCTGTTATTATCATTTGACGGTAACCCTTAGTTTCAATTCTACGATGCCAGTATGCAGTTACTACTTCTTAGTTAAAGTCAGGGCCGTATTTAAGTATAGGCTACATAGGCCGCAGACGAGAAGCACGCACCACAAAAAAAATGTAATTTACTATGAATTTTAATTCCTTATAATTTTATATTATCAATTCGCGATTTTACACACTCCGTAAGTAGGGCCAACACCACAAGTTACAGATCTTAAATGCGGCTCTGGTTAAAGTGTTAAGACTATTTTAGATGAATAAGCGAAGGATGTATTTTTTACTTTTTCTTGTTTTCTATGAGGAAATATTTTTGATTTTTAATATGTATACCCAGGGATGTAACTTAGCAACCCTGTTCAGCTTAATGTTTAAATAAACTGATTCTAGCAAATTACTAAGTTTATTATGGGGTAAAGAATAATACTGCTTTTATTGGGCATTATACACACTGTTAGAATTAAATATAAGTATAAGAGGATGTCACACCGAGTGTGCGAAACAAAAACAGGCTGTTGTCGAGTGCAGAGGCTAAAATAAATAAAATTAATAAATATTTATGTATGAATGGATGGATAAGGGTATAATTAGGTGCTGATTTTTCTATATAATAAAAAAAAGCCCATCTTGAGGAATTGTGTGTTTACAAAGTCAATTAATTAAATATTGTATACAGTGTCCATTTGTGTAGTTGTCCTACAGTGGTTATTCCATGATCTGTGTACCAAATTTGTATATTATGAAGATGTTATCTGCCTGTTGACTGTACACATGGTATAACCATAGTCTACCCATATTACTCCTTACAGTCGGTCAACGTAGAACATGGTCGCAGGGCAATCTTGCGGGGGAAGTGGGCGGAGCTTAATGTCCCGAGCTGCCATACTGCAGCTAGGAACATAAATTCGGATGGTAGTAAATATATTTCATAGGAGAAGGACGTACCTACTATAATCATTTTTTATTAATATTAAGGGAATGTTATGACGTCGCTGCACAAAACAAAGATGGCGACCATGTGAATTTTCAAGATATTCTTCATGCGTATTATGTCCACGGCTTTCAGGGGAACTAATGCCGAAAATAGGATCGATTTCCAATAATTTATCACTGGTGTTAATTCTATGGTTTTCGGGGGTGCTGATACCGAACATGAGGTCAAAATCCAAATCCAAGATGACGGCTATAAAAATTGCAGATTGGCCGTCATATGTGGTAAATACATGATTTTCAGGGCGCTAATGCCGAAATGAAATAAGGTCCAATCTCAAATACCAAGATGGCGACGAAATTTTCATGACCGCCATCTTGAACTACGAAATAGACTTTATTTTCGGCATCAACTCCCCTGAAAACCATGGAGCTACCCATGGGAGCGTTAAAAGTTTGTAATTTATATTATGTGACAACCCATTGATACTGTTAATGTGTTATAAACTTACAAATTATGGGATTATAAGACCTGTCAAATGTATGATGTTGAACCACTTTAAGTAGGAGAGCTCCTCCTACTTACTTACTCCACTTAGCTGTATAGGTGGACAAAATTGGAACCAAATCCTCTTGGTAATAAAGGTTGTTTTGCAATGTCATTCCATTGTCACGCTGTCCACTAACGACGCAGTCAACTCGCAGCTAAGTTGGTCCACCTACAGGTACACTGTGGTATAACTAACTGCATACATTATATAATGATTACATATAGTTTTTCACATTAAAAAAGGAAAACATTTTTAACTTATTGATCGACCCCCAAGTGCAGGTCGCGAATGTGGCGTATATTGAATTCATGGCCTTATTTCGTGTATTGTGCTTACCTTAATTAATCATAACACACAATCATAATATTGTCCTCAGAAGACTTGCGTTTTATTTATTTAGAGCATTGATGAAATTAAATTTCGAAGTTGAAGCATAAGCTTTTGTTTTGTTATGTATTTTATATAAACAACATGATTATATTCTGTGTTTTATTTCTTTGAAACCTATTAAATTAAATGACAGCCATTAAAACTTACATACTAAAATACATTTGTCTAAATACTTACAAATTTAATAATATACTTAAACAGATCATAAGATTTCTACTTACCTATGCAATATAAATTATTTAACTATAACAAGACACACATACTTCTGACCCTTCTAACCTGAAAAAAAACAAAAAACAAGTTATTATAGTATTAGTAATGTAAAATAGTACATTTTTCATAGTTTTCTATTAGGGTCAACTCATACTAGAGAGAGTCGAAGAGCATCGAAGCGTCAAATTCTTCACAAGTAAAGCAAAGAACCATTCAGCGTTGGTTGCGCTCCGACGCGCGAATTCTGTGGAATTCGCGCGTTTTTTTATCTTAGAAGAAATATGTGTATTATGTTGTGGAGATAAGGGTGAATATGCTATGTTAAGTTTCAGATTGATGCTTCGAGGCGCTTTGACTCTGCTCTAGTATAAGTTGACCCTTAGTCTTTCCTGTAGGACTTCTAAGAAGTAGTAGAGAGAACCAAGGGAGGCAGCATCAACATCTATTTAAATCATAAATGTGTGTGCAGACAGCAAGAGGCGAGCGCCGCCAATGCCTCTCCTTACATACCTTAGACCAGAGCAAACAAAGTCCAAACATAAATGACTTGCTTACTGAAATATGCTAGCATTGTATGCTTTCTCGGTGAAACACATAAATACCAGGTGTTGACCCTGCAGCCTGGTGTTCTAAAAGCAGGCCCTTAACATCTGGGCCACCACAACAAAACAGTCTCATGTATTATTGCAAGGGTAGTCAAGTCAATACAATTGCTTTGGAAAAAATCATAGTAAGTTAAGAAAAGATGAGCACTTACCCCATCATAGTGCAATGTAGACAGTGTGGTTGCTCACAGCGGACACAGGTGTGCTGGCAGGCACAGCAGAGGCTCACCTCACAGTATGCACACTGGAACTCAGCCCCACTACCACAGGGACATTGTTTAACCCTTAACTTACTGTCCACCTGCAATAAACAGAGGATATCATAAATGTACATGGTCAAGAAGTACTTTATCAAAGTTCATCACAAAAATGGAAAAGTTATTTATTTACCATATTACCCGAATGCAAGAGCGTTCCATCTTTGCCAATGAACAATTGTTTCTTTTTGTCTCCTTTATCTGTGGCATGCAACTCAATATCTCTAATAACTTGCGCGGTACATTTTTTGGCACCTCTGAATAAAAGTAGTAAGGTCTTCTCTAAGAACAAAACATAGCACAGTAAGTACAATACAATAGTGGGTACTGGGTATATTGAACATATAAAATTATTTTATGAAAAAATATTTAAAACTTTGTAGCTTAATGTACCGTGAACTTTTTTGAGTCGGTCCTCATTATTATTGAATTGCTTCAAGCCCACATGAACTTTGCTTTGTGGGACAAAGTCTTCGATGAACGGGTTTCTTCTTTTTGCCATTTCATGTATGAATTAACACAATTTAATTTATTTGAATTTTACCTGCTATTAATTTTTTCACTTTGTATTGTAATTACTTATTTTACCGTTGCGTCTGTCAAAATAAAATTGACATGACAACAGACAGTGACATTTATATTTCGTTTATAACCAACCATAAACTATTAAGGTAAACGCGCACTTGTCCGCACCTTAGCGCTCATTCGCACGAGAGCTTTTCAACGCGCGTTAAAAAAGCGTTCTAATACAATAAATAGCAAGCCGTATATGTGCTCACATGATAGCGCTTTTTTAACGCAGCTTATCTATTGCGCGCGTTGGACGCTTTTTTAACGCGCGTTGAAAAAGCTCTCGTGCTAACGAGGGCTTACGCGTCATAATCGCCGCCAGTATTGCCATATATACAGATTTCTCCGTATTTATGCAGATTTTCGGCGTGGGGTACAGATTAGCACTGGATACAGATTTTTATACAGAATTGTCTTATTCTATTGAATGATAACACAATAAATGACTCAGTAAAATGCGTAGACAGAGTAAACTACTGTCTACGGTAAAATGCCACGTTTCACTTATTTTTCAAACGGGGAATCCGCCAACCAACGATTTTTGCGTGTTTTCCAAGATACTGCGCTATCGTGATGCATTTGTCGTAAATAATTAATATAGTACAAACTTTTAATGGTAATTAATGTTGATTGTGTTAATAAGTACAATCAGATGAAGAAGACGGATGAAAGAAGATTACACGTAGCGGAGATGAGAATGTTGAGATGGATGTGTGGAGTGACGCGAATGGATAAAGTAAGAAATAAGTATATTAGAGGAAGTTTGAAAGTGGCACCAGTGACAGAAAAGTTGAAAGGAAAGCGTTTGTCTTGGTATGGGCATGTGCTGAGGAGGGATGAAACACATGTGACTAAGAGAGTGATGAATATGAATGTTGATGGATGGAGGGGGAGAGGGAGACCTAAGAAAAGATGGATGGATTGTGTGAGGGAGGATATGAAAGATAAGGGAGTAAATGATAATGAGACGGCTGACAGGGAAGAGTGGAAGAGAAAAACATATTGCGCCGACCCCAAGTAACTTGGGACCAGGGCAGGAAGATGATGATGATGTGTTAATAAGTACATAATTACTTAAATAATAAGCAATTTGATTAATTGGCGTCTATTTTTTATTTAATGTACTATAATCAACCTATTCCCTTGTTTTCAAAAGAAGCAGAACAAAGTAACAAAGGTAAAGGTAAAGTAGGTATATTATTCTGTTTTGGTTCTTTTGTCCATGCAGATTTTATACAGATTTCAAGTTAAAATAGCATACAGATTTAATATAGATTTTAGGAGTTTCTAGTACAGATAAAAGGTTCAATGCATCTGGCAACACTGGTAGCCGCAGTCATCGCTTTTACTGACGGCTTCCCACGTTTCTGTCCGCGCCAAGGTCGCCAGTCGCCGCATTCAATGCAGTCGCCGCCAGGGCTGCCAGGTAATAAAATGCAGCAATCGTACACAAGTGTTAAAAAAGTCGTATACCCAGGTAAAAAATTAAAAACAAGTTGTACAAAAATAATATTTTTTATTTTTACTTTTACTATCAAAATTTTATACTCAAAAACTAATAGTGTTATACTTTTTTTTTGCATTCATGTCGAAGCATATCATCTGTTGGCTTAAAATTTACTCGATTTACTGAATATTACAAAGTATAAACCTGTTTTTCCGTTCCGTATTTTGCGTACGAAATATAATAAACGGTGTAAAAAGACCCGTAACGGAGCCGAAAGGCACTTACCTATTCTCCACGTCATTGCGATTATTTTTTTGTTGTGGACTATGCCTGGGAACCGTAGAGTTACGGAGATATTGGAGGACAAAGTTCCAACTTTTTCACATTTTTTTTTAAATACTAATTTTGAAGGTTGCAAATGTACTTGAAATACCTCCATTACCCGTTTACTACTCATTGCATACATCAGCACGTTTTGAGTGCGTTATATTGAGCTTTACAGTAAAGCGAAATTTTACAAAAAAAAAGTCGTTTCCCGGCGACAATTTTTGCGTAGGGTTACTTAGTTTGATGTACAGTACCTCTACCATGAGTTTACACAGTCAAAACTCGCTAGCGTCTCCGTAAATTATTTGTATGAAATATTGTACAGCGCCCCTAGCGGTCACAGAAAGAATTAAAATTCGTACCATGAGCACTATAGATTACGATAGGTTAAAAACCTAACGTAATCTATTCGATAGTCACTAACGTTTTTCAGCTGTCACCATACAAAACGGTACCATGAGTCACTAATTTGACTGAACCTATCGAATAATACGCTTGCGATAGTAGTAACGTAGCTCACTAGCATTTTGACGTGTGAAACATATGTTAACATTAAAGTTATATACGTTTTTGAGTCTACTAAAGTCAAAATAATGTCTGCAAGAGCTTATTTGGCATAGAATATGTTAGTGACCGCGTTAAAAATAGTAACTTTACATTTTAAATAACTTAATAGAACGTAAAGTATAGAAAGTCATCTAATTTTGACGTCAATTAATAACAAACATCCATCCTCACAAACTTTCATAAATTAATTTATAATAGTAAGTAATGTTAGAAACGTAAATTACCTGTTAATTTAGTTATTATAAATAACAATCCATACAATAAATTCAATAGAAAGTAGAAGCATACATTTTCATGAACTCCACCAACCATTGAAACTGTGAGACACTGGTCCTCATTTTATTAATTAATCTGTTTGAATCTAATTGTACACTTTAAAACCACACAACGCAGTTCTGTGACACAACGTTAACAAACAAAATGACAAATTGAATACACGACCAAAGATTACAATAGTAACTGTACATATTATACGACGACAGTGACATATTATAAGGAATAAAAATTCAAAAACCACTAAATACCATAAGTAATCTACTAACCGTCAACTTTTCTATTTAGTCGGTTTATTTGTGATATTGACTGTCTTAACATTTTTAGCATAGCGATAACATTACATTTTGAGCTTAAGAGCCGTTCTCTCTTGTTATTAGTGGGAAAGAAAGAAACAAAATATAAGTAGAGTGAAGTTAGCTAGACGACACGATCTATCGAGCTCACCTTAGCGCCTGCGTAAGACTCCGTAAATCTCATGGTGCGAGCATTATCGAAATCTATTTGATCCACGTTAGCACGCTAGCGAGTTCAACGCTAGCGAGTAATTTTTCGATGACAACTCATGGTAGAGGTACTGAATGCATGGTTGACGGCTTGGTGAAGGGTCTTTTTACACCTTGTACAGGGTGTAAACGAAATCATGTAGGTAATTCCTCCAAACCTCGTGATGTACTGCTGACATAGATTAACCCTGAACGGGATACTTTTGGATTCCATAAAAAATACACTACAAGAAGTCAACATATTCTTCTTAACGTGAGGCATTTTAGCGCTCCGAGCGAATTGCGCGGCTATCACTCGCCGTTTAAACGTCAACGTTTGATGATATGACCATCCATGTTTGGTTGTTTATCGGGACCCTGTTCCCGATGCTGGTGGGCTACTATTTTTTATATTTTTAAATGTTTTTGTATATTTTTTATAGAAATATTTAAAAATGTACTAAAATATGTATATAGATAAATAAACGGAAAATAATAATATTTATTTTTCTCATCATCACATCACAGAGTAACAGTAAATAAATACATTTTAAATAGAGGCTGGTGTCTGAGATAGGTAACCTGTGTTACAGATCACCAGAAACGTAGATCTGCTATGGCATCAGCTATGATAAAAACTTTAACAATACATTCACGCCGTACATTATTTTTAAATAGGTGTGAGTGTATACATTTATAAAATCATTTAATTTCCTGAGGTTTCGGGATGAACGTCGTAGGACTGATTAGCAGTCGATCGTGGACCAATCCGTCGGACTAGTCTCACTCCCTTATGTGTAGTTATTATATTATACTTTTTGACTATACGTGAATAAATGGAGGCCCACCACCCACAACCTTTAAATGTACGGACTAATCAGCGCCGATTTAAGTCCACTACAGATTTCATTACTTTACGCGGTATCATTTTTCACTTATAACATACAGCTATATATTGATAAACACGATTTAATATTTGAGTAAGATCCTAGTATTTTTTGCTGTCGTTTTTTCACAAAAATTCAAATAATCTGGGCATGTCGGAGAAATTAGATTATTAGAATGGCTACACTGCCAACACGGCACCTTCGATCGATGGGCTGCTGTCAACAAGTTCTTTATAAAATATTTATAAAATAAATTCTATATTAGACGCAGTTACTCTTTTACGACAATCTAATCTCGGCCCATGTACAAGTCGCAATAATATTATAAGTTTAGTGCAGTGACAACATCTGGTGCGTTAGTGAAAGTGTTTCTTGTATCGTTTCATTCCATTCCATTATAGTGACGGGGCTGTCGGTCTCAGCCGTAGCATATGTGAGCGGAGCCCTCGCGAATGTTATGTAAGCGGTGGTAGCGCGCGGCATGTCTTGGATGAAGCGGCCGCAGGGCGGCGCGGCGCCGCCGCCGGGCCAGGAGCGTCAGCCCTACGCCGCACCCCAGGCACAGGTGAGCATGCAGGTTATATCTACTCAGACGTAAACAATGACGTGGACCAACCGCAACGATCTGCACCACTCGTCATATGATTTGATTCATAAACATTCACTTTCACCTTGCATATTATTAGATCTTTACAATGTGCATTTAGTTTAGCTTTATTAGTGAGTCTAGTTCGGATTTGTGTACAACAGTCTAAGGTAATCAATATCTGCTAATAAGTAGTCAATTAGCATAATTGACAAATTTTGACAATGTGAGGAACTTTTGAAGTGATTTACCAAACATTATATTTATGTCATTGCAGCCTTTTGGAAACCAACAGAACATGTACCCAAACTATCAAGGAGGTACAACAGGGAATGTTCAACCGCAGCAGTTCTGGCAGATGCCACCTCAACAGCAGCCCCAGTACAACCAGCAGTATGGCCAGGTGTACCAGCAGCAGGACTATCCTGCCAATGCTAACCAGTTCTATCAGCCATCAAATTCAAATCAGTTTAACCAGAACCAGAACTTTACGAGCCAAGGCTTCAATAGCACTCAACAACAAAGTTACCCACAAAGTTATTACCAGAACCAAGGAGCACAGCAACAAAACTTTCCACAGAACAAGCCAAATGCTGACAGCTGGGAGGATAACTGGGACTGGGGCTGGGAGGAATCGGCTAAACAAGCTCAGAAGGCCTCTCAGAACGCTGTCCAGCAGCCGGCCCCGGCTCAGCAACAGGTGTTCAACAATGCTAATGTTATAGAAGAGAGCTTTGCTTCAACTGATAGTTGGAACTGGTCCATGGATGACAAGAAAGACACTAAAGAGCCCGCCGCTGTGCCTCAAAATAAGGAACCACCCACATTGCCTGTATCAAACCCTTTAGTAGAAAATAACATAGTGCCTGAACATAGTGCGCCAATAAGTGCTAATAATATATCTGTTCAACATGCGGAGGAAGTCCGCACCTTGAATGATAGAGAGGTTGTTAAGGAGCGACTGCCAAATCTAGCCTTAGGTAAACGCTTCCATTTAGACAATCTAACTCCTCAGTGGTCCATTGAATCACAAATGTCACAAGAATCAAGTGATGGACCTCATACTCAATCTGAAGGAACTTATAGAAGTGAAAATCAATCTAGGAACTCTAGCAAAAGCAGTCCAGGTCTAAATACAGACAATTCTAACTTTAATTATTCTCAAGCTGGATTGGATGAGAGCTATGTTCACAATAGTGAATGGTCGAGGCCCTCAGATGAACCAACTTTAGATAGTGTTCAAAGTAACAGTAGGCGTGATAGTCATGATGAGCTGTCTGGTTCTATGCAAGAGATGAATTTGAACAATCATGAGAACCCTTCAACAGAAACATTACATCTGGCTCATGACACAGAGCCTAGAAGCAGTCAAGAACATGTTTCAGTCATACAACCACCGCCTGCTGTGTCACCAGCTAACTTTCCTCCACCTGTTTCATCTAATCTCCCTGCTGCATCAATGACTTCGGCTATGCCACCTCCTCCGCCAGTTTCATCTATATCTGTACCTCCTCCTACTTCCTCATCTACTGCATTGTCAGCACCACCCTCTTCCTCAGCTGTACCACCCCCTAATTTCCCTCCACCAACATCAAACCAGAATCCATTCAAAATGAATGCAGGACCGTTTTCTCACAAAACCATAGCTAAGGTATCAACAAGTGCTACGACTGTACAAGCATTTCCACCCCAAATATCTAGTTCTAATCTAACATCACCTGCAGTTGTCAGCAAGGTATCTCAGCACAACAGAGTACCCGTAGGATTTGAGGCAAACTTGGAAACTACTCCAGATAATTCTGAGCGGCCGGATCAACCCCAAGTGTCAGCATTCAGACCGATACCTATCTCTCAGGTGCCCGACAATATGGAAGTAGCGCCAAGAAATGATAGAAATGAATATCTACAAACGGCGCATTTATCTAGTGGTGACTATGGCGAAAATACAGATTTTAGTAGGGGTGCACCACCTCCTGGCTTGCGGCGGTTGGTAGTTGGTCAACAGGAGTCTGAATATAATCAGAATTTGAACATTTCTGGGGACGAACCTCCTCCAGGTTTGGCTAGGATGGTACCAGGACAGCAGACCGAAGCTGAGAATACTTACAATCAGTCAGGAGACAATTATTTGGATCGACACATTGACGGACAGACGACTGATACTGGCGTTCGTCCGTACCGACAGGCAGATGGCCAACAAACCCCAGACAACTACACACAAGCGCCACCCAGCAGGGTCACAGAAAGGCGACCAATTGGACTGGACAGAATGGTCCCAGGGGAACCCAGTAACGACGAGTACTCTCAGTATCAGGGTTCTAACTACGCTGGTGCTAACGAACAACGCGTAGTGACAGGATTAGACCACGACTTCTCTATGCCAACCGACACTGGACCACCTGATGTCAGAGAGCAGAATGTAGATGGATCTGATTACACTGAACAAAGTTCTAGAAACCCGCCGAGGAACATAATCGGCGCGAGGGAGTCCAGTAACGACGCGTCGCCGGACTACAGCGCGCCGCTGGACGAGCAACAGAGGGAAGTCACCATGGAGGGCGAGAATCTGCAAGACTTGAGCATCATATCGTCAACGGAACTGACTTATTCTCGAGAGCAGGTGTTGGATGGCGCCGATGTTACTCTTACGGACATGGGTACAGACAGAAAGACGGATTTATCAGATTCCATAGAGCACCCGGCGACAAGTTCCAGACGACAGTCCCTAAATAGAGTAAACACTTCGGGAGAGGATTCTGAAAGAGATAGAGCATTCAAATCCTCGCCGAGAAGGGATAGAGATCACCAGAAATCAACGAGAGACAGAGACCAGAAGCGGGATAGGGACCGCGACAGAGAGCGAGATAGAGATAAGGATGGCAGATATTCCCGAGGAGACCGGAAGTATGATCCCGACAGGCGATCTGTGAGGGAAGACCGGCGCGCAGAGAAAGACCGGCGAGAGCGAGATGGCTACACTCGCGACCGCCGGGAGCGGGACGAGAGCCCCGACGCGCGGCGGCACCGGCGCAGCAACCGCAGCCACCGGTACGAGACAGAGGACACTGACTACTACAGTGACAGGGAGAGAGATCGAAGGTCAGTTAGACCACCGTTAACACAATGTTTGCTAAATTCACACCTAATCTTTTAACCTTTACCATTTTGGAATTTTAGGCGCCACCGAGAAGGCTCATACACATCGTCGAAACCGCCGCGACCGGACGACAAGGATCGGCGCTACGGCGAAGAGCGTGACCGCAGCAAGCGGTACCACACGATAGAGCGAGACAGACGATACGAAGACGAGCGTGACCGGCGCGATCGGCGGCGCGGCGAGCGGTACCGCGACCAGTACGAGCGCGCCTACCGCGACATAGACCCCACCAGGAAGTACGGGAACCTGAGGCAGCAGCGCGACAAGGAGGACCCGAGGAGAGGTCAGTCCAAATAATTATTACCATTTAAATCATCTTGACAAATTTTCCTTGAGTGTTTTCAACAATTATTTGGATCTAAGTTCAGTTCGTACAGACAGGTTTTACTTGTTGTTGATTACAATATTGAACTGGGTTTTCCTTTTCGTAATAATAGTGAGAATGAATTGGAAAATACGATCTAGAATGTCTAATTGGTTCATTCTGTTTGTTTGTTGGTCACTCGAAATCCACGAAAAGGAGGAGGTTATTGACAAATGATTAATACCTAAATAAACTTGATTGTTATGACAACAAAGCTTGCGACCTTATTATTATATACCATAATATTGTTTATTTATACAGCTTTATCACCTTTATTTATCGCCTTCTTATTTTATGTTCGACTAACTGACTGACAATATATTATTTATTTTGCAGTTGTGACATTCTCGAGCGATGCAAAAACTAATGATAGTTGTATGAAACAAGGTACAAACAACGCTACTTTTTTGTGCCATGCGGTGAATGTCGTAGCACAGTGCGCGCGCGCCTTTACATGTTAAACTGACTTACACAAGCTTCACCAATTTAAATACCTACGACAAAACAAAAAAATCGAGTTATTTTAACATCGGCGCGCGTGTGCAATATGCATGCCACATGTTTGGAATTGTGTTTTTAACACGATGATAGCTTTCATAAAAATTACATACACTGGACTTTATTCGCTTTATATAAAAGCAATGACATAACTTAAAACACATAATATAACGTTTCAAGTTTATTTGATTGTTTTTGATAACCAAATAATGATTTGTTTATTATTTTTAAATCGTCGACATTAATTAGGATGAGGTTATTTGTTACGAAGACGGTGTATGATATGTGACCATCTACTTATCGCACAGGCTATCAAAGAGATTGGTAACTAATTAGCGACATGACTTTGTGATAGGCCCTCGTTAACGCAAACATATTAGGGTATCGTAAGTGTTGGAACATATTAATGATTGTCGTCACGATTCACTCATGAATATTAAAACAATCTTGTTGACCGCGCTTTGGCATTGAGGTGATTTGCGAAACTTTGTGTAATATAAAATTATTTACACTCGTTATACGGAGTACCTACGCCACAATATTATTTATTCAGTGACTTTCTTATCCATATAATATATTGTGTTATGATTTTCCTCACTAGTTTATCTCTGTAACATACGTGAGATATCTATCTATATACGCTTACATCGATACTGATACTTATCTCTTGTCAATCACTGAGCTATGAGGTGTATTTGTTATCATACCTTTTTAGGGTAACGTACGCAAAAGGTGCCAACGGGACGTTATTATTATAATATAGTATAGATATCTGTGCTATTACTAAACCTACGCCGTCTGTTCGTCCGTCCGTCTATCGGTCCCAGGGCTGTATCTTTTTAAACCGTAATAAGTAACCAGTTAAAATTTCATACAATATGTGTTACTGTGTCCTCTATTATGCCAAATAATAAAAAAATATAAAAAGTCTAAATCCAAACGGGTCCCCATACAATGAATAAAAAAAAACATTTTTTCAAAGATTTTTGTTCCTGCTCTATCATAAAAACGGTACCTACTATATACAAACGTGGAACTTGGTATGATTGTAGTGTATACTCTATAGATGAACAAAAATTAATAAAAAGAAGGAAAACTAGTGGTGGTACGGAACCCTTAGTGCACGAGTCCGACTCGCACCTGGCCGGTTTTTATATTATAATCTTCGAATAGTATAAAATGTTTTATAATTTCGTGCACCGCAATTACTTAACTTTCTCTACGTTCTGTTGTCTTAAGATGGCATGCATTCTAATTTATATGGGTTTAAAATCGGTTTGAGTTTCTTGGTATAAAGGTCAATTTTCTTTAGGCCCTGAACAAACAAAACCTGACTTCTGACAAGACACTAATATATTGTAATAATTATGTAGAATCACATTGACTTGAACGTGATATTGTATATGCAGACTCATAATAATACTATCATTCAAACCAACAGCTCGCCATACAATGTACCAATGTGATAGGCAGAAATCGACACTAGCTGATCATGGTTTTAATCCGGGCATTTAAACATTAATCTCCAGGATACCGAATCCAGAACTACCTCCTTGAAGCACGTTCAGGCTACTTAATGTGCGACCCAGAATAATATATACATCGCCAGCTGTATGTGTAACAATCTGTGTTGCTAGGCGACTTCTCTTCGCCGTCGCGTCCAGACTCGCGCGAGGCGACGGTCACCGACGACGACCTGAACGACACGCGTCGTCGCGGAGACTCACACCGACGCGCCCGCAGGACCGCCGAGCCTTTCTACGATGGTGAGTAACTCAGTCTACTGCAGTACAAAGACGGTAATGTCCAAAGACACCATGCTGACAAAGCGGTGACCACCTCTCGCGTCGTGACGCTGCTGCCCGTCCTCGGTCTTCGGTATTTGAGTCATCCAACTAGATTTTGAGTACGGTATATGAAAGGACTTTATTTGCACATTTTTCATTTATGCCGCATAGTTTGTGACTTATGAGGAAAAACGACTGAAAAAATACCATTCCCCCTTTTATTCCCGAAGTTTGCGAAGCGAAAAATCTGGAATAAAATAGAGGTGATGGAGGTTTATGTAAATATTACCTACAGGAAAAATAAAACTATCTCTATAACTACCACAGTTTGTTAGAAATCAGCAAAAAATATTTTACAAACATAGTTATGCGGTTCCAAAAAAGTGAAAATTTTATTTTGAAAATGGAAACCATATTTCCTCCACCGGTACGGAACCCTCGGTCCGCGACTACGACTCGCACTTGGTAGGTTTTTAACTTCGAATTGGTCGCGCTTGGCCGTAGTCCCACATCATGGTAAGTGCCGCGGACAGAATCTAAGGTCTATGTATCTATTTGAATCTGTAAAATCTGATTTATTTTAAACTTTCCAAATATTGATTTCTATTAGTGGACGCATGTTCGACTCATATCCGGATTCATATTGAACTGTATTGGTATTAACGATGCCCTAGCGTTTAAGTCTGGAGCATCCTGCATTAATTCCTCCCTCCTCGAGCGTTGCGGATAGAGTTACCATTTCAAAATGGAGGAATGCCTGTCTAGAGTGCGTTAAATGCCTGATGTTACAGAAAAATGCCTGTAGATATCTGTCTCATGTCGGCAAGAGAATAACTTATGCCGTGTCGTGAAAAGATTAGGCAGTTAGCAAGGTTGGCAGCGGGGCTCAAAGTCAAAGTTTTTTTATTTCATATAGACCAGATTTCAGGTACTTTTAAAACGGGCTGACTACACAGTGTGCTCCGTAAGTACCTACTTAAGTATCGTCACTCATAGAGGCTTTTTGAATGCACCCTTATGCCTGCCTCACAGCAATGCCGGCCGCACGCCTGTCTAAACCTTAAAATGCCTGTCAAATGCGGCAAATGCCTGTCAAATGCGGCAAATGCCTGTCAAATGCGGCAACTGCCTGTCAAATGCGTCAAATACCTGTCAAATGCGGCAAATGCCTGTCATATGGTAACCCTAGTCACGGAAGTGTTAACTTTCACGTTGCTCCACTAGAGTATTTTTCTTGTACCATGGTATTCACGGTCGCATGCACAATTACAGAGGCTCGGAACAATTATCTATAGGGTATGTAAATATTTGTTACGATGCGGGAGTTTAACTCACGACTGTCACTGTCAATGTTTCGCCGTAAGGTTGTTTATTTACATCCTCTTTCCAAGATGGATTGAAACACAATGGATGACGAGTAATATCGAGGTCTTGGTTAACATCATGTATGATATTAGCCTATAATACGACAATACAATATAGCTATAGTATTGCCTTTCGTTTGCGAAATCGAGGTGAATTACTTTACACTGGGAATTACATAAAATGCAATTTTAGCAGAAGCAGATGAATCATTATATAAATACGATTTATCAGTGATCAGTAATGCATGAGTTACAGTTAATGTTAAGTGGATAGATAAACCTAACCTTATCCAGATAAACCTAGTTCTATTTAAGGCCTTTGGATAAAGTCCGAAATTATTGCAAACTTCTGTCATTATCCAGCTATTATTGGATAATGTTATCTTTATCCAGACGCGACTGAATAATATTGATTTTATTTTAAGTTATTTTTGTTGTGTTATCTTTATTCAAACAAAATTGGTCAAAGGTCGGTTTACTGTAACCATAGATTTTTTTTTTTTTGTGTGTTTGGGTTACCGTGTTGTTTAATATACTAGGTTTAAATTTAAGTGTTAAGTTTTAAGAAACATTATATTTTTAATTTTAAGTATCCGTATGCGTCCGCGTGGGCGGAAAATAAATACTTTTTCTTTCTTCTTCTTTCTTTCTTTCTTTCTTACTGTAGGTTTTCATAAAAACTATCGTCTATTTTCGCAAGCATGCAGTTTTCCTGAATGTATTCCGCCAAAAGACTCGCTTTGTCGGCTCAACGCTCCGCCCAGGAAATCGGAATTAAAAATAAAATTAGGGGCAGGACAAATTCTGACCAGGTGGAGTCAGGGTGCTCTGATTCGGATTGACATATGTTTCGGCCTATTTTTATTAATGTGAAGTGGAGGCAGTTCCTAATATTTTTTTTTTTTAATTTAATAAATGCATAACATTAACCATTCATTTTATATAATGCTAGCTTTATCCAACTGTGTCGGGATAAAATTAAATTTATCCAATAGTAGCTGGATAACGTCTGAAGTTTTTAATAATTTCGGTCTTTATCCAATGGTCTTGGATATAACTATACGTTTATTTGGATAAAGTTAGCTTTATTCATCCACCTATCATTAAGTGTGACATAGCAATAGGTGAAATACTTAATAGTGCTGTACTCAAGTCCGAGTCAGGCTGGCGCACCAAGGGTTCCGTACACCTTAATATTTTCGATTTACACACACATACGTAAAGTAATAGGTACAACACACCTTCGTCACGCGAAATGGACATTAAGAATGTATTGTGCGTTCCAGAATATGGAAGCAGCGGGGGCTACGCGGACCCGTACCTGGCCCAGCGGCAGCAGTACCAGTACTACGAGCACCTGCGGCGCACCGAGCCGGCCGCGTACCTGCGCGTGTACCAGCAGCTCATGGCGGGCCACGCGCCGCCCGTGCCGCACGACTACCGGCCCGCCTACGACGGTCAGCCACTGCTCACTACCTGCATTTTTTTTCTATTCGACTGCTGGTAGATGGTCTTGCGGACCGTTTCTACGTAACCGGGCAGACCTGAAGGGTCTCCAACCAATGGGGACGAGAGTAAAATACTTAACCTTAGCTAACTACTACTAACATCATGACTACTAGCAACAACAGCACTAAGGGCGACCCCTAATGGGATTCGGACCTCGGGTTAGGAAGTTGCTGGCGAGAGGACTGGGAGGGAGACAGCTTGGTGAGGGCTGAATTAACGATGTGACTCACTACGTGCACTGTACCAGCAGCTTTATAAACAAAACTGTCGATCATCATTATCTAGTTTGTATGGGAAAACAACAAATGGTGAATGACAATGTATATTATCACTGTTCACAGATTTCAGCAGTCTGCCTTACGACGGGCGGCGTGAAGAGCGCGGCAGCGTGCACTCCGGCCGCTCCAGCACCACCGGCCTCAAGGGAAATGACACGTAAGTGCCACGAGAATAAGTTTCATTTCACATTAACACGAAATACTAGAGGAAGGGTGAGGGACCTCGAAGTATTTTCATAAGTACATTCTGACGTTCAAAGGAATTTTAGGGTAATATTGTAAGTAGACAATGCTGTCGATTCTGTAGCACACTTTGACAGGACTAAACTAAACTAAGGGTGTTTGTCTCTTTCTGTTTCAACAGAAAAAGAAAGTGACAGTTGCGTTTAGTCTAGTTTAGTACTGTCAAAATGTGTAACAGAATCGACACCAATGTGCTGATGACAAAGGTTTACATCCATATTCTAAGACGTTCCTCCAAAATTTACTCGGCTCCACTCCTCCTCGACTTGACATAAACGTCCTCGACTCGAGATATTTCCTCAGTCGAGGTAAGGAATCATCTTCGTATGTAATAAAAATTAATTTTGAAAACTTTATCGAACATGCTTACGATAATCCTTATAATTATTTATTGCGGCGTTATTTGCGCGATGCAGATAATTCAAATTATGACGTAATGACTCCGTCGAGGAACCTCAAAGTTCACTCGAAATTGCGACTAAGAATACAATTTTGAAAGTGTTTTCGAGGCCGTCCTGAGTCGAGTAGGAGTCGAGTAAGTTTTGGAGGAACGTCTTAGAATATGGGTGTTAGTCTCTACTCACATAATTATAGTTGACACATAGATGTAGATATCATTAAATTACAGAACATACACTATACTTGTATTTTTGGTTGCGCTGTAAATACTGAGCCGAGGTAGCACGGCCGACAGGGGCTTCAGAGACACACCAGGGACACTCTTACCAACATATCTATGGTGGGCTTGCCATCAATATTAACACCATTACCATTACATTATAATTAATATCAACGAGGTTGTCGGACATGCTTTTGAATTTGTACGTCAAGGTTTTAAATAAGTCCTATAAAATACTTCCTAGATCATTCTCTTGGTGTACAAATAACTCACTTATGCTGAGCAGGATAATGCGAGTATGTAATGATAATTATGTACTATGAATGCATATTTTGTGTTCCATTTTCCCTCTCGCTGTATAAACCAAGAACGCCGCCAGTATAACATCTCTCACTCATACTACTAACACCAACATTTCACTTAGGCACGTTGCGTCACGTAGGTACGCGCGACGAATCATATTTTAATTAATTCTTACTACGTCGTCATAACAACCACTGATAAGACCGTCTTTTTTCAACTAATAATTACTGTACATTTCTCGTCGTTTCTATAAACCAGCCTAGTAGTATTCGCTTGTTCTGCCTAGCCTTATCCCAACTTTCTTGGGGTCAGCTTAAAGTCTAACCAGATGCAGCTGAATACCAGTATTTTACACGGAGCGACTGCACAGACCTCCGGAACCCAATTACTGGGCAATGCCGATATCCTAAGGTTAGACCGATTGTCAGACTTTCGTGTTTCTGATTTCCCGTAACGACTGTCATAGGTATTCGTATGACACCCGGAACCGACTGTTTAACGTGCTCTCTGAGGCACGGTAGTATTCGCTTGACCTTGAATTATTTTAATTAGAAAACGATTTAACCGTTGTGTCGTTCACTCCGCCCGGCTCACCCTAGGCAGTATGCCTCGCGACCACCCCTGCTTACTAGCTCACCATTTCCCCGCGGCAGGAGCTACAAATTCTCATATAACTCGTGCCAATACAAGAGAAGGCTATAGACCGTTCTTTGACGCGGTCTGTACGGTACTTCATGTTAAGTAATGGACATTTAGAATAACGGGCTGTTATGGATAACTGACGTAGCTGTACAGAAAACTTCATTCCGAATTCGTTAGAACTCAGTCGGTTTATCAATTATGAGTGCTCCTAAAAGTGTAGATGATTTGAGTATGAACCATCACGTGGAATCTTTTCAAAGTCAAAGTAAACTATTTATTTCAGTTAGGCACATAAAAGAAACTTTTGAACGAACGAAATTACAAAAAAAAAAAAAAGATTTTTGTCGCCCCTTTCCAAAAGGTAGTTTCGTATGGAGAAGAATGGGCAAGAAACTCCACCGTTACAATTTTAAAATGTCTTACAATATTTTTTTCCCAACGATATGGTAAATACATTGCTAACATTCGGCATCACCGGCGTACAATGCTGCGTATTTTTATTCCTTACATCGAAATTCACGCGGCCCGGGCCTGCAGTTAGCTTTGAGGTCCGTATTAATAAACAGCACTCATTTGAGAGATGCATTCAGTGTAGTTTTAACAACACCTTAAAACGTATTTAAAAAAAAGTTGTCTATGGATTTTTACTTTGATGGTAACTGCTGTTGGAAGATCTATCAAAAGAGAGTTGTTTATTAATACGAGCCTGAGTGTGTTGAGAGATGTCGTTCTTGTGGTCGCTTCCGCGGTGTGCGTGTAGCGTGTAGCGTGTAGCGTGTAGCGTGTAGCGTGTACAGTAGTGACGTAATGCACGTACGTACGTAGGTACTACGGGTACCGGCACGACGCCGCCGCCGGCTCGCTGCGCGACGCGCCCTCGCTGCGTACCGACCTCTCCGACAGGTATACATGCATCTACATATACGAGGACCTCACGAACAAAAAGTGGCATTTACACTTTTCAATTTTGTTCAAAAAGCGAGAATTGTTTTTGACGATTAGGTCTGTTTGCCTTGCAAGTGTCACTTTTTGATCAGAATGCATCGTGCGAGATGCTATTTCTCTTCATTATGGCATTTTTTTAACCAAATCTCTTCCAAAATCGATATAATCTAAAGCTTTGAGTCAAGTGAGAAAAAAAATAGCTTCGAGCCAAAAGTGTAAATGACACTATTTGTTCCTGACCTCCTCTACAGCAGTGGTCATATCATTTGGAACGATCATAAAAACGCAATGTTGAGATAAAAAGTAACTATAAAGTGATATCAGTCCATCATTGATAACTTTTAATTACGTCATTATGTGTTTCCTAAAATAGCGTTTAATACTTGAGAACAAATATGTATAAAAATAAACTTCTAATAAAATTTATGATTTACTAACAGGGAGGCATTTGAAGCGTACAATGTGGCTA
Organism: Amphipyra berbera; assembly: GCA_910594945.2. NCBI lineage: Eukaryota > Metazoa > Arthropoda > Insecta > Lepidoptera > Noctuidae > Amphipyra > Amphipyra berbera. The sequence continues at coordinate 22,378,912 of OU343123.1, read as the reverse complement.
TGCTAGATCAATTTCAATACAAGAAAAGATAAAGATTAATATACTCCCTTATACCAAAGACACGTGTCTGTACAGTTTGAATATTTCAATATAGGAACGGCCTTGAAAGGGATTTGCTTTTGTTAATCCAATAATCTTGCAAGCCTTACATGGTCTAGTTTTTGTGACACATTATTGGAAATGCCGATTTACTTGCAGTGATAGACCACATTGCAAACCTTAGTTTTCAAACATTTTCAATAATCGCTAACGCGTTTGTAAGAGCAAATAACGTTGGTACAGGTCCTAAATTTGTTTTACGTGTGTGGAAGATTCATTAGTCTCCTTTCTTTACATTTATTTCAGTAACACACACATAACATCACGCCTGTATTCTCCGAAGGTTGTGCAGAGGTGTACAGTAACACCCTCATTTCGCCGTTATGTTTAAGTCCCATGTAATAGGGGGCGAGCCTATTGCCATCAACCTGGCACAAATATAAACTCCAGGCTGCTACCAAAAATTCTACACGGAAAAACCCAATAAAATTTAGCCCGACCTGGTGATCGAACCCCGAACCTCATGATCAGCAGTCGCGCTTGCCAACATTAGACCAACGAGGCAGTAAATTCATGCAATAAAGTAAATTTCGAAAGAGTGGAGATGATAAACAATGACGTAGAAATAAGTAGTCACCAATAGTCGATGACAATATTTTATTAAACTTTGATTTTCTGTTGGTCGTACTTAAGTATTTGTCCAGCACCTGGTATCCTTCAAATGCCTCTCTGTTAGCAAAGATTGCCTATTTGTTCTCATGTATAAACTGTTGATGGAACTACATAATGACGTAGTTAAAAGTTACCAATGATGGAGTGATATTAACTTATAGTTACTTTTTATCTCAACGATCGTTTCTAATTATATGGCCACAACTGTACATGCTCTATAACTTACATGTTAATGTGTAAAAGTCTTGAATGGTGCCATTTTGGTTCGATTCAGTAACGTTGTTTAAAGCTGGAAAAACCCCGGCGGGAAAGAATCTTAGCTAATAAGAGCTCTTACAAACGAGCGGCATTGCCGACGACACGGGTAACTGCAGTCGTCGGCAAAGTGCTGCTCGTCTGTACGAGCCCTAAGGCTGCAGGCAGATATAATTCATACTATACTAGATAGCTCTCGTAAACTTTCGCGGAGTTTCTTTTGACTTTGTTCATGTCGGTCGATATGTTAAAATACAATAATATACAACGTTTGCAGTTCTTCTATAGTACTATCTGACTCGCATCTTTGTATTGCAAACCTTCGAGATTTTTACCACATTCATTATAATTATCATTGAACTAATTAAGTAATCATAGGCGCCGAATCTGTTAGGCATCAACTAAAATTAAATAAACAAGAAAGAGACGAAAATAATATAAAGCTGTCATATTGTGAGGAGTTTCTAAATCTGAGGATTTTAGTTCAACCTGATCTGACAGCTTTTTTCTTTTCTTATTTTTAACCGACTTCAAAAACGAGGAGGTTCTATATTCGATAGGTTTTTTTTATGTATGTACACCGATTACGCTGAGATTTATGATCCGATTTACGTGATTCTTCTTTAGTTTGATGCGGTATAGTTGCCATTTGGTCTCATAATAATTTAACATAGTTTTGTGTACAAGTTAATGATAGCAATATTTCAAGTTACGTTTAGTTAGTGCTCAACAGAATCGAAGCTATTATCTGACCCCCTGCATTTCATTAATCTGTGGCATTGTTCTATATTATTCTGTTATATATATGTGCATTGTATCATTCACAACAGCTTTCGCATATCCGGATTTTTTAAAAGTTTATTTATAATTTTTCACTCACATTGCACAGTCGCCGCTTTACTCATTGGTATTTGGTATACTCGAAAGGCTACTCAACGCAAAAATGATCTAATCGGCTGTCAAACTTCATGTCAACTGCTGTGATGTAACATATCATTTGACATGAGATTTGACAACATGATAAATTGATTAGGCTTTCAGAAATCGGGGGTTAATCTTCAGTAACGCTAGGTACCTACATTATCGTATGCTCAATTCTTTGACTAAAGCCTGATTTACACACACAATAGTAAGTAGCGAGTTAATTTGCCGATTTAAGGATGATTTCCACCAAACGGCTCGCATCGCATCGGACGGGAACGGATTTCACAAACTTTAAACAATATTAAATGGTGTACACAGTAATTAAAGTCTATATTACCGAGCCGCGCACAGCAGCACGACTGCGAGCGTCTTCCGCGACACGCGATCGTAGCCGAAAGTATGCTGCGACGCGCGTACGGCTCTGTTCGCCTGTCGTCGTATCCGATCGGATCCTTTCGGCTGTCAACACGATAGGAATGAAACTATTTGACTAGGCGCAGAAACGGATACGTTCGCAAGCGACTGTACGGAGCCGATCGTATGCGTCAGGATGTCGTGACGGACGCGTTCGGCTGTCGCCGCATCCGTTCGTATCCTCTCCGATCCGATGCGATGCGATCCGTTTGGCGTACATCATCCCAAAGTCATAGTTGAGCAAGTATTAAACTTAACTCGCCTACTTAACTAATGTATATGTAAATAGTGGCGCTGTAACATAATAATGAATGTTGTGTAATACGAATGACCGTGTGACCTTATGATCAGGGACCTTAACACCGACATGTCGCTTAACTTGCACCTGGAGGAGTCCACGGTGCGCTCCGAGAGGATGACGCCCTTCAGATACTCCACGGCACATATAAAGGTACGTAACACCATTTACCAAGACCGGAATTATAGCTTTGTGACGTAGTATGTATGAAATTTGATAACGTTGAACATTTTGCATGCATTTTGCATTACATTGTACACTATTATACTGTAAATTTGTATACTTGATAACACCTGTATTCTCAGCAAAATTAATTATTCTTAACATAACATCACGCCTGTATTCGCCGAAGGGTTGGGCAGAGGTGTATAGTAGCACCCTCATTTCGCCGTTATGTTTTAGTCCCACGTAATAAAGGGCGAGTCTATTGCCATTAACCGGACACATATCCAAACTCCGAGCTTCTACTGAAGAATTCTGTGGAATTCCTCAGTAGAAGTTCCCTATACTTTCAGATTTGGCCTTCCATGCCTAGTTGAAAAATTCAACCTGTATACAAGGTTACTAGGTATCGTTACTAGAACACGTTCAAATAAATATCCAAAACTTTAATTAATTAGATAACATGAGACACAATAATGTGATAATAAACATTGTAGCGAAGAACGCTCACGCAGTACGAATCTTGTTATTTAATGATACTTAAGTAACCCTGTGAAGTTTCGCTAGTAAATTTTCCCTAATTGCAGATATTGGCATGATTGACAAAGACAGTGACAGATCTCTGCAAAATGTGTAGCCGACCATTTAAGTGGTCGGAGTTACTCAGTGGTCCGCGTGCCCCCTTATTAAGTACTAGGTAGAATGGTCGCTAACCAATCGACTTCAAGCTCCTGGTTTTGGTGCCTGGGAGCTTTGGATTTGGAAAATGAGTTATGTATGGCGCGAGACCCACGCGTCACGTGTCACCCAGTGATACAGACACTTAACGGCTGATATTAATACACTAGCTTTTGCCCGCAGCTTCGCTTGCGTGAAGTTTGAAATCCTCGTTAAGCCCATTTTAAAGTGACATTTTAAAATCCAAAACATCCGTCTTATATCACCCCCAGCGGTTTAGGCTGTGCGTTGCTAGATTAGTCAGCCAGTTGGTCAGTTTCTCCCCATGCTTCTTACTTCAAAAGTACCAGATTTCTCATACAAACTTTCAACACTTATTTCACCCCCTTAGAGGTTGAATTTCCAAATATGTGTACATTTATTCCTAACCTAACCTTTCGGAGAGAGATGCATTCTGGGATAGTATAAGAGGTATTGCGAATGAGTGTAGAATAAATGAGAAGATTGTTATGCTTGGTGATTTCAATGGTTGGGTAGGTGTGAAGAGGAAAGGATATGAAAGTACACTAGGTGCGTTTGGGGATAAAAGGGTGAATGAGAATGGAATGAGTTTGTTAGAAATATGCGTGGAGAAGAATCTTTCTATAATGAACACTATGTTTAATCATAGAGAGATTCACATGTATACGTGGGAAAGGCAAGATAGTAGAAGCATGATTGACTTTGTGGTTGTTGATAAAAGACTGAAGAGTAAGGTCACAGATACAAGAGTGTATCGGGGTGCCAATGTGGGGACCGACCATTATCTTGTCATGTGCCGGATACATGGTCTGTTTAAACGTTGGTGCCATCGAGTTCGGGTTCCTGTGACTGCACTTGAGAGAATAAAAGTGGAAAGGTTGCAAGAATTAAAAGTGAAAGAGGAATATAAGAGGGAAGTAAAAGAGAAGACGAATGAGAGTTTAGAAGGAATGAATGATTATAGTTTAGAAGAAGCATGGAATGTTGTAAAAAACAGCATGGTGCAAGTGGCCACAAAAGTATGCGGTGTGGCGAAGAGGAAAAATAACCGGAGAACGAATGATTGTTGGATAGATGATGAAGTTAAAAAGGTCGTACGGAAGAAGAAAGAAGCTTGGCTTAATTTATTAGCCTTTAAAGCTAGAATAAGGATGAATCAGGCAACGAGTATGATTGACGATTTGGAAAGAGTGAAGAAAAGATACACCGAAATAAAGGCGGAAGTAAAAGAGATCGTAAAGATGAAGAAGAATGAAATGGAAGATAAGTATAATAGAAAGTTCTCCGACAACTACAGGGTCAATGTTAAGCTGTTCTGGCAACAAGTAAGATTGGCTCGTGGAGTTTCGGGGACATCAAATATGAATATAGTTAGAGGAGGAGATGGATGCTTGTTAAGTGAAGAATGCAAGGTGTTGGAACGCTGGAAGGTATATTTTGAAAGTTTATTTAGTTGGCAGGATAGTGTGCAAAGAGTGGGTAACTGGGCGGAAGCGAGTGAGTCAGACATTGACTTGGATGAAATCGTGAAAGCGCTGAAATGTATGAAAGTTGGAAAAGCTGCTGGGTGTGACAGAGTGTCTGTCGAAATGCTTAAGGGCGGTGACGTGGTGGTAGCAAGCCTGCTGTACCGGATCTTTAATATGTGTTGGAGATTCGGCCAAGTGCCGGGCGACTGGTGCAAAGCTGTAATCGTACCACTATATAAGGGGAAAGGTTCACAGCAGGAGTGTAAAAACTACCGCGGCATTAGTATTTTGAGTGTGGTCGGCAAACTATATGCGAAAGTTTTAATTAACAGAGTGATAAGAATAACAGATGAGAAATTATGGGATGTTCAGGCAGGGTTCAGAGAGGGGATGGGCTGTATGGATCAGATCTTCTCCTTGAGGTGCATAGCCGAAAAACATCTGGCAAAGCACAAGAAAGTGTACTGCGCTTTCATTGATTTGGAGAAGGCCTATGATTGTGTGTGGAGGGAAGAATTGTGGTCGACACTATCTTTGTACGGGGTGGACTGGCGCTTGATACGGGCACTGAAATCGCTGTACAGGAATTCCAGTGCTTGTATTAGGATAAATGGGGCGTTCACAGACTGGTTTGGCATCCCCAGAGGTGTTAGACAGGGTTGTGTAGCGTCTCCATGGCGGTTCAACCTATACATGGATAGTTGTTTGACAGATTTAAAAGGGAGTGAGTGTGGATTGAAAATGAATGAGTTGCCTGTCAAATGTCTTCTCTACGCAGATGATCAAGTTTTGCTTGCATCGTCGGCGGAAGAGTTGCAAGACATGGTAACTATGATGAATGGAGCATATAATATGAAAGGGATGAAAATTAATGTAAGCAAGACGAAAGTAATGGTTTTTGAAAGAGATGCAGATGTATCTGAGTGTAAAGTAAAGATAGGAGATGAAACTATTGAACAGGTGAATGAGTTTGTTTATTTGGGAAGTATGTTTACAAGAGATGGTAAGATTGACGAAGATGTGGAAAGAAGAGCAAATGCGGGAAATAAAGTAAATGGTGCTATGCATGCGGTTGTGGCTAGCCAGTCGATGTCCAAAAAGGCACGACTGGCTGTCCATAATGGTGTGCTGGTACCTACGCTTATGTATGGAAGTGAATGTTGGTCGTGGCAGAAGAGGCATGAAAGTAGAATAAAGGCCGTGGAAATGCGTTCCTTGCGAAGTATGTGCGGTGTAACTTTGAATGATAGATTGAGAAATGAAGAGATTAGACAAAGTTGCGGTTTAAAAGATGATGTCGTGACAAAAATTGAAAGGAGTATGCTTAGGTGGTTTGGTCATGTTGAGAGAATGAGTGAACGGCGATTAACAAAAGGAATTTATAAGGCGGATGTCAATGGGAACGCCGGTAGAGGACGTCCTAGAAGGACATACATCGATGTTATTGGTGATGTTCTTCACAAAGGTCAGGTGCGTAGTACTCTCAACCGGCGTGCGTGTATGACAAGATGTATGAATGTGGATGAAGCGAAAGGGGTATGTAAGGGTCGTAGCATGTGGCGTTCTATAGTTTCTGCCTACCCCCATGGGAAAAAGGCGTGAGTTTATGTATGTATGTTTATTCCTAACCAGAAACCTTAATATTTAATTTCATCTTTCTTACTTCAAAATCGACGGACTTACATACAAATTTCAACCCCCCATTTCACCCTCTTAGGGGTTGGAATCTCCAAAAATCCTCAAACACCTATACGTTTATTCTTTCCAAAAGCCTAAATATTTAATTCCATGTTTCTCACTTCAAAAATACCAGATTTCTCATACAAACTTTCAACACTTATTTCACCCCTTTAAGGGTTGAATTTCCAAAAATGCTCAAACATGTGTACGTTTATTTATAACCAAAAACCTTAATATTTAATTTCAAGCTTCTTACTTCAAAAATGACGGACTTACATACAAACTTAAAAACCCTATTTCACCCCCTTAGGGGTTTAATTTCGAGAAATCCCTTCTTAGTGGATGTTTACGTTACAAAATGAACCTGCTGTCAAAATTTCAAGTTTCTAACCCCAGCCGTTCAGGCTGTGCGTTGATAGATCAGTCAGTCAGTCAGCTTCTCCTTTTATAAGTATAAGATAACATAACATAACATCAGCCTGTATTCCCCAATGGGTTGGGAGAGGTGTATAGTAACACCCTCATTTCGCCGTTGCAACTGCCTTGTTGGTCTATTGGTGGCAAGCGCGAATGCTGATCGTGAGGTCCTGGGTTTCGGGCAAAGTGTTATTGGATTTTTCTGTGTGGAATTTCTCAGTAGCAGCCCGGAGTTTGGATTTATGCCCGGTTGACGGCAATATGCTCACCCCCTATTACATGGGATTTAAACGTAACGATATTTATAACCGATCTCAATCCAAAATATCTGGATCGATGTAGGCGTTTGACAGAAATTCGATAGAAGTACGTAATGTTAAAAAGTTACATCAATTCAGAGATTTTAGATCGAGATCGGTTATTAATGTCGGCTATTAGAGTGTAACAGTCCCGTTGTGCACAGGGCAGCATCTCCAGCCGCGACGTGGTGCTGGTGCGGCCCGCCTACCCGCTGGACGGCGCGGCGGCCACGGTGCACGTGCTGTCGCTGGCGGCCGCGCTGCAGCACACGCCGCTGGCCGCCGAGCTGAGCGCCTTCCCCGGCCCGCTCGTCAAAGGTGACATACCTCCTTACCGACCCTTTCAAATAAATCCGTGTGTGAAAGAGCGAATTGTGTATTTACACAAGTATATTATAAACTGATGTTATGCATTCTATCACACGATTGACGCTGAATATATCTGTGAAAAAGTAAATAATTAAAAACTACATTAGTTGACATCATCAGCTCATTTTGAAAAGCAACCAATTACAGATGAAATTGAACATACTAACGATGTTGATGAATGTTACAGGTGTGACGCACAAGAAGAGTGTGATCGACTATTGCGGCGTGCGCGTGCGCAGTGCAGAGCGGGAGGGCGCGCGTGACGTCACCGGCTACGTGCTGCTGTGGGACCTGCTCGCGCTCATGCTCAGGCAGAACGGGGTAACAATACATACCTATCTTAATATTGTTGTGTAAATTAACTTAGATATTTATGTAACTGACGGAAATTTATTTTATAGGTGGTTGTGGGTTCGGATATAGCGGAACTACTGATGAAAAACACTCGTGAATATGAGTACAAAGTAGCGTCCGCGAAGACACGTAGTGGTGAGTTATTATGACCAAGTTTAAACTTTGATGAAGTAGGCTATCTTAGGCATCTATCTGATGTGTTAGGTATTGCACTACTGAGTAACGATATGTTAAACACCTCATTTTATCGACAAAAACGCCCCTTTTGGAATACTAACACCCTCGTCTCCTAATGGCAGCCATTTTGATTTTTGTCTGCCTAGTAATGTAGGTGTTGATTGAAAATGTAATGTGTTTGGAACTAGGACAGCAGTTCCCACTTTAGAGAGGTACACATAAATAAAGCGTACTGTTCGACCAACTTTTCTGTGAAATAGCAAATTGACGGAACTTGTGACATTGACAGTTTAATTCAGTTGCCAGGATGACAAAAATGTTTTCCATGCATTTATAAAATATTTAGGGAGTTTGAGCCTTTACAACAATGCTCGAACATTATATGATTTCAACAATTAGTAAAAAAATTGGCTCCAATGTTTATAGTCGGCCTAATCAATGCCTGTCTTGTAAAAACGTCCCGTATCTGGCAACAAACGATGATTTTGTTACGACTTGCGAGTGCAGTGTACGGAAAGAGCTATCAGAGCTACCAAGTCATCTGTAAATGGCACATAGGTACCTAATATAAAACATGTGTATCATGTCAGATTAGATATCCCTCATAATGGATCATTATTCACAAAATGGCAACACAGGAGCGTACAGAGTGACGCTCTTCAATTCACAGATAACTTGGTAGTTGTACTATACTTGACAGATAGTTATTACTTTTTATTTTCTGAGGCAGCAATACAAAGCTGTACGGCTTAAGGTGACGTAATTTAAAGGGCAAAGAAGATCAGACATATTCTATCGAAAATATCAATAAACCAAGAATATTTTTCATTATTAATTGGTCTGTAACGACAATAACTCTATTCCTCAAAATGATTTTTTAATTGCAACATATAAAAAAGAATGAACAATGCTAATTTGCCTATTGTCCTTTGGCTGTCTTATTTGTTTTCTATTGTACTGTATTTATGTGTGCGCGTGTGTGTGTGATGTTATAGAGAGCCGCCGCGACTCGTCGCTGTCGGGCGAGGGGCGCGAGGGGCGCGAGGGGCGCGAGGACGAGGCGCGCAGCTCCTCTCCCGACCAGCCATCACTCTCCATGTCCGAAAACTTGAGTGAGTGCATCTATATACATAATCTTTATCTTCTTTACATAGTATAAAACAAAGTCGCTCCCGCTGACTGTACGCTTAGAACTTATAAATTACGCAACGGATTTTAATGAAATTTTCAGCAATAGATAGAGTGATTCAAGAGGAAGTTTTATATGCCCCACATTAAGGCTCATTTACATGGAGCAAGTTTCTTGAAGCAAGTCTCATGCTATCTCTGTTTTTGTCGGAGAGAAAGACAAAAATGGCATCAGGGCCGCCGTAAGCGGGCGTGCAAAGCGTGCACCGCACGCGGGCGGCACACCCAGGGGGCCGCAAATCGAGCGACTCATGAAGGGAGCGTCTAAAAAAAAAGGTCGTCCAATTATCGCTTGGGAATTCATCTTTTCCATTCGGTATTGGATGCGGGCGACGATACACATAGCGGCGTGCCTGGGCGGCATAATCGGTATTGCACGCGGGCGACGAAATAGCTAACGGCGGGCCTGGATAGCATGAGACTTGCTTCAAGAAACTTGCTCCATGTAAATGAGCCTTTAGTATCTAGATTGCACCAGTGCGAAGTACAATAATATTCTAATGTAACGTAGCCCTTAGTAAACTCGCAACGACTATTTAATTGCACCCTACCCTCATCGCTCAAAACTGTTCTGTTGTTTCTAACCTACCTTCTTTTGTTTCTTTTTATTTTGTACTTGTTATGCTAAAACGATGTATGTTAAGTCGAAGTATTATTGTAATGTTAGTTTTAAGATAAATATCTGTTTTTATCTACGCTTACTGGCAAATAACATTGTTCTAAACCTATTTATGTTTTCTCTATAAGTGAATTTGTAATTCTTTTGAGAAATCTTTAACCGTAACATTCTCGCACAGCCTAAACCACTGAAGGTAGAAAATCTTATTTATTTGTTTATATTTTGTGCTAAATGATTTGCAGTGAACCAATTCAGAACCTGAAGAATAACGTGAATATTTAACGGTGTTTGTTTAGATCAAGAGTCGCTGAGTTCCCCGGGCCAGTCGGCGGTGGACGAACGCGCCGCGCTCGATCGGCTGCGAGAACTACTTATATATGGCAACAGACCTGAGGCACTCGGTATGTTTTGTATCATTATGTAGTCGCCCAAAAAAGGGTTAACTAATTCACTTATTTTTAGTTCTTTAGACTAAAACCAATGATATTTCGCGAATAAAGAACATAGCAAAATGTATAGATTTTAAAATTCTTCTATTAAGGATGATATTCCTTACCTTACACGGGTTTTTTAAAGGTCGTCCAACTGCATCTTACCTCATATTATTTAATGAATTTCTCATTATCAGCAAGGCGAATGGGTACCAGATTGATGTATGTACTTACACCTAGTTCTATCCAAGGCCATTAGATAAAGTCCGAAGTTAGTGCAAACTTCTATTATTGGATCTTTCAGCCATTATTGGATAATGTTATCTTTATCCAGACGCAATTGGTTAAAGATCGGTTTCTTGTCGATTTTCATAAAATCTATTGTCAAATTTTGCAAATCTATTATTAGGCGTAAATGAGGCTCTGTTATTGGTAGATGATTTAGATTCAAGTAAATGTTGCTCAGTCACATTCTCATGCAAAAAAAACAAACATACACTTTAACTATTGTCTCACGGGTCAAATACTTACTAAAGATATAATAATGCACGATCTCGGCGTGACTCGTGACTCTCAACTGGACGAAGTTAAGCAGAAAGGACCCACACAGAGTCACTTTTGAGTTATTGACGTTTTAAGTTCAGAGTGGTTTTCTTCAGTGATGCTGTATTCAGATTTTGTTACGTCATTACACATCCTTGGTAAAATCAATCGTATTTCTATATCTATAAATTGGTTGATGGTTATATTGTGTATTTCTGGACTTATTTAGGAAAATATAGGGTTGGATGATCAAAGGAGGTTGGGTCTTTATAGGTAATAAAATAGAAAATACCTGCCTAATATGTGGTTTGGTTCCCTGTCATAAAAAACGTATTTACTTTGCTTATTTCTTGGATCTTTTTTGCTGAATGAAAGGCCCTACCTAATAGACCATTTTGGTACCAATAACTCCTTTTTGACAATCTTGTTGATCCAGTCCTTTCTGCTAAACTACGTCCAATTGTCTTTTGAAATGCATAGCAAACCATATAAGTCATTGGAGTTTGTAATGCGTATATCAAAGGAGTTTAAATACATTAAAATTATTAAAATTTTATACAGGTTGTAAATGAAATCATGTAATTCCTTCAAACCTAGTGATATACTGCTGACATAGATTAACCCTGAACGGGATAATTTCGGATTCAATAAAAATAAATTATAAGAAGTAAACATGTGTTCTTAACGTAGGGCATTTTAGCGCCCCGAGTTAAATGGCCGCGTGGCGAGCGACAGCTGAGATTCGCTCGGGGCGCTAAAATGCCTCACGTTAAGAACACATGTTTAGTTCTTGTCATTTTTTTTTATTGAATCCAAAAGTATCCCGTGCAGGGTTAATCTATGTCTGCCGAGGTTGCGGTGCATGCTTTTGCGAATCCCGCGACCCCGGCTGAACGGTCAGGAGGAGGAACACCGTTGGTTTTTAGCCGGTAAGAGTCCGGCAGACCCCCTCGCCTTCCCCGGGCGAGGGACATCCATGAGGATTATCCAACGATAAAAAACGGTGAATCTTTGTCAGCAGTACATCACGAGATGTGAAAGAATTACATGATTTCGTTTACACCCTGTATTGTACCCATGTAAACAGCGCCTTATAATACGCATCTCAAGTATGGAATCCCGTATACAATAAGTATATTAATCAAATATAAATATTCAGATGAGAAACATACATTAACGTTGCCCTTCTCTTAACGTTTTCAAGAGTAGAAATAGGAAGCATTACCTTTCTGAATGATTAATATGTAATATTGTCTATGTAGGTTTATTATATGGTTTATATAAATTTATGTATATATGTATATATTTTCTTATTATATACAAGGTTAGTCGGAAAGGGGGTACTAAGCCGATAGGGTGTTAAAGTACCTATAATAAGGGATAACTTTTGTTCTACAACTTTCCCCAAAACTTGATAATTTAAGAGAATTAGCTTTTCAAAGATTTCGTAAAAAATATGCTAAAATCTATCTGTCCATAGCTATCTATGATCAGCTGTGTTTACTATTTTGGTCATATTTGGGGTCACGGATTAGAAACTTAATTTTCTGAATTCATAACTAAAGCAAGTATGTCTTTTAAAAAAAAAACTAAAACAAGAATCTTTTTGCATGCAAATAAAAATTATCGAATTTTGAAAATTTAACACTTGCTTTAAAATAGTCATCAGTGATACTTTAAGTGGCCCGCGGCTTAGTACCCCCTTTCCGACTAACCTTGTATTTATTTAGGTATATTATATTTTATAGCATAAATAAGTAGAAATAAATAAGACAATTGTACACTGGAATTTGCCTTCAACCACATAATCAATCTCTCTCTATCATTCAAAGGTTTGCTGGTAGAAAACTCATTTTTGAGTTAAGCTCGCCTTTGTACATAACTTCACTAAATTGTAGTTTTATTGCTGTAATTTTTCTTGTGTACAATAAAGAATCAGATTAATACATTTTCTTACCTTCAAAAGTAAATCATTTCCCCCAGACAACATCTCATCGTGTTAAAAACATCACCTTCTAAATCTGTCTAAACGTTGTGAAATTGCGGATTTAATTTATTTAACCAAGATAGTGGTGTCGATTCTGTAGCGCACTTTGACAGTACTAAACTAAAGTAAGGGTGTTTGTCTCTTTCTGTTTCAATAGAAAAAGAAAGTGATAGACGCGTTTAGTCTAGTTTAGTACTGTCAAAATGTGCAATAAAATCGACACTAGTTTCCGGTTCCATTGATTGTACTCGAATACTAGATAAACACATAACATCACGCCTTGTATTCCCCAAAAGGTTCGGCAGAGGTGTTTTTAGTACACCCTCGTTTCGCCAGTTATGTATTAAGTCCCATGTAATAGGCAAAATAGATAAAATAAACTTCTATCGTACCTTCCAAGTCTCGATTCTACTCTATTAACTATTCTATTAATTTACGCCTTGTTAAATTGAACTACAGCCAAAATGCGTATACACTGTGTCCGGATACGTAATAATAAAACTTTAAGGGCTGTATATTCACTCAATTTTATGTACAAAAACATCTCACTTGTGGGATCGGTTCCCAAAAATTCCACTCCCCCTTAAGATAGAGGAATTTTAAAGATAAAGTTTTATTTGGATTAACATGAGTAGATTACACCAAACGTATTCTGTTTGGTTTGATCACGTCGCTACAAGTACAATTGCAATAACTAATTGCAACCGTGCACGCCACCACGGCTGCAAGCTGGACGCGTTGGTTTGAGCGTACTCTAAACACGATTCGTTATGACGATTAATCCTTTATAATACGATATAAGTTTTATCAGTAAACCACGAATAGGGTAAAAAGACGGATCCATCCGTGAACGACTTCACAATCAGTATCCGTCTTCTTAGTACCGCGCAAAGGTTAGATTCGTTATTATTATACCTGAAAATCAGACCGTGTAAACGTGGCGTCGTTGGGTCGTTGTAATACTTGTAATATAATAATATGACGTCGTTGTGCATGTGCACAGAGTGGGCCATGAGCAACTCGCTGTGGGGGCACGCGCTGCAGCTGGCGGCGCACGGCGGGGCGCGTGCGCGCGGCGCTGCTGCGGCGCGCTTCGTGTCGGCGCTGCCGCCGCGCGACCCGCTGCACACGCTCTACAGCAGTCTGGCCGCCGCGCCGCCGCCCGCAGCCACCGTGAGTATACAATGTGTGCCATTATTTACTAATAAAACTTTAGAGGTGGTATATACACTCAGTTTTATCGACTATAAATCGATTCCCAACCCCCCCAAAGAAAGAGATTTATGCTAAGAGTTTTTGTCGATAAAATTGAACGTACCTAGTCGGGCCATAAATACTGTTACAATTAAAAATAAGAAAGACATTACATTTGAATTTGGAATCGTGTCATTTTTATACGATTGTTCATTGAGTTTTCTAATTTCGGCGCCAATACACTGTACAATATTTTGCGATATTAAAATGGAGTGGGGTGATAAAGAGAACCGAATCGCTGTGATTGCATTACACAAAGTTGGTATGGAGCCAAATGCAATTTTTAAAACTCTCCATACGCTTGGTATGAGTCAAATGTTTGTGTACCGGCCTATTAATAGGTACAATGAGACCTCTGTTTGTGACAGAAAAAGATCTGGCCGTCCACGTAGTGTTCGTACGAAAAAGGTGGTCAAAGCAACAAAGGAAAGAATTCGAAGAAATCCTGTCCGAAAGCAAAAGATTTTATCTCGGGAGATGAAGATAGCACCCAGAACCATGTCGCGTATTTTAAAAGATGACTTAGGACTTGCAGCCTATAAGAGACGCACTGGTCATTTTTTCACTGATAATTTAAAAAAGAATAGGGTGCTAAAATCGAAACAACTACTGAAGCGGTACGCAAAGGGAGGTCACAGAAAATTTTTGTTTACGGATGAGAAAATCTTTACAATTGAGCAACATTTTAACAAACAAAATGACCGTATTTATGCTCAAAGCTCTAAGGAAGCTTCCCAATTAGTCGACAGAGTGCAACGTGGGCATTATCCGACTGCAGTGGTGGTTTGGTGGGGTGTTAGCTATGAAGGAGTGACTGAGCCATATTTTTGTGAAAAAGGTATCAAAACATCGGCACAAGTGTATCAAGATACCATTCTTGAGAAGGTAGTTAAGCCCCTTAACAACACCATGTTCAATAACCAAGTATGGTCCTTCCAACAAGACTCGGCGCTGGGTCATAAAGCTCGGTCCACGCAGTCTTGGTTGGAAGTGAACGTTTCGGACTTCACCAGAGCTGAAGACTGGCCGTCGTCTAGTCCCGATCTTAATCCGCTGGATTATGATTTATGGTTAGTTTTAGAGAATACGGCTTAGTCTAAACGCCATGATAATTTGGAGTCCCTAAAACAATCCATACGATTGGCAGTGAAGAATTTTCCCATGGAAAGAGTGCGTGCTTCTATTGATAACTGGCCTCAACGTTTAAAGGGCTGTATTGCAGCCAATGGAGACCACTTCGAATAAGCTTTTTATATTTTAAATTGTTTTATATTTATGTATTAAACTAACACGTTGTAAAAGTAATAAATACTATGTGCAATAAAATTTTTTTTTTCTTCGTGACAATATTTATGGCAAGACTAGGTATACACTCAGTTTTATCCACTAAAAAACCCCACATGTGAGGTCGATTCCCAATTCCCCCAAAGAAAGATTTATGCTAAGAACTTTTGTCGTACAAATTGAATGTATATGTTCACATAATGCTTGGACGCAACTTATGACTGTCTAAATAAGCGCAACTATTGGCT
Source organism: Amphipyra berbera (assembly GCA_910594945.2). NCBI lineage: Eukaryota > Metazoa > Arthropoda > Insecta > Lepidoptera > Noctuidae > Amphipyra > Amphipyra berbera. Next base: position 22,363,130 of record OU343123.1, on the reverse strand, counting down.
ACCTACAAACCGATAACGCAGTAAGGGCCAAGCCACATATAACGGAAGATAATTCGCTGATCTTTCGTCAGATGTGGCTTGGCCCTTAGCCGCTTTTGCAATAATTGCAAAAAAAACTGCGTTTAATGATCAAACCCACCTTCCAACTCGTGGTCCCTCCCACCGTTTGGTATACGGACAAATCTGATACCACCTCATCTAGATCTCCAGTTCTTTCCGCTACCTATGTATAAAACTATGGCTTTCAAAATATTCTTTACGGCACACCATTTCGTGATGGAATACTCATAATAATCCTCTAGCATCTCTTTCTGTCCCTCCTCGTCCAACTCGCAGTCCCACGCGACTCCCGAGTCTCATCCACCTGTCCGCAGTAACAAAACGGCATCTGATACTCCCATGTCTGGTCAGTATCTGCGACAGGATGTATTCTGGGTCCACCCATCCGTACGACCTGCGAACCGCTGCGTCTGGGAAGAACTGAATCAATTCCCTACCGTCCGTGCTCGTACTCCATCGCTCTTTCAATTGAGTGACGACCTTCGTTCCCACCTTCCTCTTCGCTTCGTTGTGGTCCTGCTGACTAACCCCGAATACTTTTGCACTTGTGACCTCTAGGTCGGTCGGTATTAAGCCTGTCAGTACAAAAAACGCTGCGGTGCTTTCATGAGCTACACCAGGACTGGGTGTTGTGTGCGAAGCAGCAATTAATGATCTGTAAAAATGTTAATGTTTGGTCTCGTGCAGTGCGTGAGTGACGAGCGCTGGGCCGACTGGCGGCCGCACGTGGCCATGCTGCTGGCCAACCCGTCCACGCGAGCCGAACAGGACCGACGAACGCTCACACAACTTGGTAAGCACCACTCATTTATGAATATCCACATTCGAATTGTTTTCGTCAAGCAATCCATTTGCGTTGCGTAGTTGTATGTTTTCCGAATTCGATATGATCACGTCGCAACTCGGCAGGTGACAGCTTGTCTATGCGCGGGCTGCTGTACTCGGCGCAGTTCGTGTACGTGTCGGCGGGGCTGCGGCCGGCGCGCCACCCGCTGGCGCCGCTGCCGGCGGGCCCGGCGGGGCCGGCGGGCCAGCCCGCGCCGCGCCTGTCGCTGCTGCTGGCCGACCCGCGCGCGGCCAGCCTGCCGCAGCTGGCGCACAACCGCGCGCTGTTCGCCACCGAGGTCTATGAGTACGCCCTGTCACTCAGCCAGGAGGACTTCGTTATTACTGAGCTGCAGGTTAGCTGCCATCTCTTACCCATAAAGTTTGGATTGATTGTTCATTTGTTGGTATCTTTGGTAAAATGTGTATTGTGTTGTCGTGCAGCCATACAAGTTTGTGATGGCGTGTCGCCTGCTGGACTGCGGGCTGTACGAGCGCGCGCTGGCCTACACTGAAGCCACGGCCCGCGCCGTGACGCGCGCGCCCCGGGAGTACTCGCCCGCGCTCGTCACGCACCTGGCTGCCATAGCCGACAGGTACGTGTTGCTGTGGCGTGTCGCCTGCTGGACTGCGGGCTGTACGAGCGCGCGCTGGCCTACACTGAAGCCACGGCCCGCGCCGTGACGCGCGCGCCCCGGGAGTACTCGCCCGCGCTCGTCACGCACCTGGCTGCCATAGCCGACAGGTACGTGTTGCTGTGGCGTGTCGCCTGCTGGACTGCGGGCTGTACGAGCGCGCGCTGGCCTACACTGAAGCCACGGCCCGCGCCGTGACGCGCGCGCCCCGGGAGTACTCGCCCGCGCTCGTCACGCACCTGGCTGCCATAGCCGACAGGTACGTGTTGCTGTGGCGTGTCGCCTGCTGGACTGCGGGCTGTACGAGCGCGCGCTGGCCTACACTGAAGCCACGGCCCGCGCCGTGACGCGCGCGCCCCGGGAGTACTCGCCCGCGCTCGTCACGCACCTGGCTGCCATAGCCGACAGGTACGTGTTGCTGTGGCGTGTCGCCTGCTGGACTGCGGGCTGTACGAGCGCGCGCTGGCCTACACTGAAGCCACGGCCCGCGCCGTGACGCGCGCGCCCCGGGAGTACTCGCCCGCGCTCGTCACGCACCTGGCTGCCATAGCCGACAGGTACGTGTTGCTGTGGCGTGTCGCCTGCTGGACTGCGGGCTGTACGAGCGCGCGCTGGCCTACACTGAAGCCACGGCCCGCGCCGTGACGCGCGCGCCCCGGGAGTACTCGCCCGCGCTCGTCACGCACCTGGCTGCCATAGCCGACAGGTACGTGTTGCTGTGGCGTGTCGCCTGCTGGACTGCGGGCTGTACGAGCGCGCGCTGGCCTACACTGAAGCCACGGCCCGCGCCGTGACGCGCGCGCCCCGGGAGTACTCGCCCGCGCTCGTCACGCACCTGGCTGCCATAGCCGACAGGTACGTGTTGCTGTGGCGTGTCGCCTGCTGGACTGCGGGCTGTATGACAAATATAAATGGCGACCGCACAGTTCGGCTGATCTACGCGGCTCCAAACTATTCAGTGGTCAACTTGTTAGTCAAAGTCAAAGTCAAAGTCAAAGTTTTTTATTTCAAATAGACCAGATTTCAGGCACTTTTAAAACGTCACGACTAGGTGCACGGTTCCAAAAGGTAGGTTCAAAAGGTAGGTTGTTAATGCGCGACCTGAGTTCGACGGAACGCAAATGAAAATCTTGGATAGTCACGACAAGCGATTTAAATCTTGATTATACAGGGCGCTTGGTGCATCGTGTGCCAAATTGAAATGGTCGACTGAGGGGGTCAATCGCTATCCTTTCAGACCCCTTAACACATCTCATGCTCTGTGGATTTTTTTTATCGACATTTTATCTTTTATTGTTAAAAGATCCAAATTTTACATTCAAATACAAATTTAAAAAAAAAATATAAGGCTTAGATTCTGAATTTTAATTTTATTTAGATGTGTATTGTTTTAGAGTACTTTTAAATACAAAACTAATGACATTAGTCATCTAGTTTTTTTTAAATTTACTCGCAAAGTTTCGGAATATGTAAAACTTAAATTAAAACCGTGACTTTACATGGTTACAAAAAAAACCATTAGCGACCGGGATCTTTCAACTCCCTCAAAAATTCTCTAGTCTATCCTCTTGCTAATGATGTACCACATGTCATAAAAATCTTTTAATAACTTTGTGAATTCGCTAGAATTGTGAATCGAGTCACATAAAGATAATATTCGAAATTATGATTAAAAAATTGTTTTTGCTTAATTGATACCTTACAAACATATTAAACCTGTTATCTCATTCTTATAAGGTAAAATCTGTCTCGTATTTCTATCTTTTTTGGGTTTTACTTAAAATAAAAAAAACAAAATAGGATTTTCAACATTTATTTCATAATTTTTACAAATCCTTCTCAAATTGTTTGCCTCTGTTGCGAATGCAGGCCTGACATCTGTTTCGCATTTCGACAGTTGTTGTATGAAGTCGTATTTCCTCCTTAATGGTATTGAAATCCGTTTCTATACGTTGGACTAGTACCTCCCTAGTTGTAACGTCCTTGGCATATACCAGCTCTTTGGCACGTCCCCAGACATAAAAGTCTAACTTAGTTAGGTCTGGGGAACGTGGCGGCCATGCAATAGGGCCATCGTATCGTATAAGGTATCAATTAAGCAAAAACATTTTTTTAATCATAATTTCGAATATTAGCTTTATGTGACTCGATTCACAATTCTAGCAAAATCACAAATTTGTTAAAAGATTATTATGCCATGTGGTACATCATTAGCAAGAGGATAGACTAGAGAATTTTTGAGGGAGTAGGAAGATCCCGGTCGCTTTTGGTTTTTTTTTGTAACCATGTAAAGTCACAGTTTTAATTTAAGTTTTACATATTCCGAAACTTTGCGAGTAAATTGAAAAAAAAAAAACTAGATGACTAATGTCACTAGTTTTGTATTTAAAAGTACTCCAAAACAATACACATCTAAATAAAATTAAAATTCAGAGTCTAAGACTTATACTTTTTTTTAAATTTGTATTTGAATGTAAAATTTGGGTCTTTTAACAATAAAAAGATAAAAAGTCGATAAAAAAAATCCACAGGGCATGAGAGATGTTAAGGGGTCTGAAAGGATAGCAGATGACCCCCTCAGTCGACCATCGCAATTTGGCACACGACACACCAAACACCCTGTATAATAAATGTAGTAACGACTCCGAGCGCCATATATTGCTATGAATTGTTTACTCTCGCAACGATACCGGACAACAACTTGACTAACGTTTTGTGAATGTCGTTAGTGTTGTCGCTCGTCAATAAACGTACGAAAGACAGGTCGAAGGGCCGTGTGTCGTATCTTAAATCTCGTACTCGTACGGTATACATAAAACGTTATATTTATGTTCAGAAACAATTAGTGGACATCACAATAATTAAGTTTACAAGTAGTAAGTGTGTTATTCTGTTGCAGGTTAAAGTACCACGACCCGTCGCTGCAGGACGAGGCGCCGCCGCCCGAGCCGGCCGACAGCGCCGAGCCCTCGCCGCGCCGACAGCAGTGGCTGCATGACGTCACGCAAATGGCCGACATGCTCACTGTACGTACTGCCCCGATAATGTTACTGTGTGCCTTATACGATAATACTGTACATGCAGAGAACCCCTCACCTAAAATAAAATCCTTAAGAGGGAATTCGGTCGGCATTTAGTCCATACAAACGTATTCCTCAGTTTCCTCCTTGGATAATATCACTAGAGCAAATATTTTATCACATGCTATATATCTACCACCACTATGTCCCTATGTTTTTTCAATAAATGAATTATTATAAGAACTAAAAAAGTTTAAATTTTACGTAAATTGACCGGTTTTACCACCTTTTTCAAACACCTGGCAAACAAATTTGACGAATATAAAAAATAAAAGAAAAACATACAGACATGAACAAAGTCTTTCTTAAATGATTACAGAAATATTAAAATCGGTCCAGATGTGAAGAAGGAAACAGGGAAATACGAAAGTACGATTTCGGTAATATTGCACAGGAGAAATCAGTCCGAAATGCAGGTGTCTCTTTCGCGCTCTTTGGGAAGGTTTGCGGGAGGGGTGGGACGGAAATAGATTGCAAAAACCTATTCAAATTATTAATATTTTGCAGCCCGCGTTTCCTCTTAATAATACTTACAATCTTCGATCATTTTAATTCCAAAACTATTTTTTTAACTGTACACTGCGCTAGGGTTCAGGAGGCTAAGTAAAAATGTTCTAACTGTACCTACATTAAAACTGACTGTCGCGTCGCTTAGTCTAGCAACATAATTAACTTTTTTTACCCGACTGCGCGACAACACCGTCAGGGTTATTAAAATTCCAATTTTTATTTTACACTATCATGGCATTTTTCTGCTCGCACTTGTGAACATTATTTTACTTATACATAAATTATAACCGTTTGCTATTTGCCTTACTAACATGGTTGTGTGTGCGTGTGCGCATGTGTTGTCCCGAGCAGGCAGAGAGCGCGTCACAGCAGACGACGCCGCAGCACAACTACGGGCAACAACAACAGCAGCCACCGCCGTACGGTTGGGGGGAGCAAAAGGTATGTTGTCACAACAACGAGATGTGACGTGGAACGTGTGTTACACCATTCAATTTTAAAATATACTAGCGACCCGCCCCGGCTTCGCACGGGTGCAATGTAAATACAAATGTGGGGCATATAAACCTTCCTCTTGAATTACTATCTATTGCTGAAAACTGCATTAAAATCCGTTGAGTAGTTTAAAAGATTTAAGCGTACAAACAGCGGGAGCGACTTTGTTTTATACTATGTAAAGAAGATGTATCCTTTACATGCTACAAATAAATATTTAAAAAAAAACTGATATAACTATTCGGAGTACCGAAGTCTAATGCTTTATTAAACTTCCATTTTAAAATGGTACCAATTTAAAAAAAAAACTCGACCTACCGATATTTTGGATATCTACAATATACGTGTCTATATGCAGGCTCAACAGTACCTACAACCGGTGCAGACGTACCCTGAGCCGCTACCTGAAGAGACACCCGACTACGCGGCGCAGTACTATGCGCAACAACAACAGTTGCCCCAGCAGCAGCAACAACAACAGCAACAACAACAGCAGCAGCAGCAACAACAACAACAACAATCGCAGCAGCAGCAGTTGCAACAACAACCTCCGCCGGAGGAGAGCCCGCAGTACACGGGGTACGAAGACTGGCAGCGGAGTGAGGAGCAGACACAGAACTACTCGGATAACTACTGGCAGGGAGATCAGAGCTACGGATATGGAGAGGTAGGTGTTAAAAGGGAGAGGCACACTTGTATCTAAATACAAATACACTGGATGCGCCGAAACTTTATAATGAAAGATATTTATTGCGTCACTTTGAGTACTTTCTGTACCTAAGTGACTGTTCTAGGACATATTATCTGTGATCTGTGGTCAAGTTAGATATAGTTTGTCAACCAGTCCAGTGTAAGTGTATTATTTGAGGTGACTGGGTAGAGGGTACCTAAGTTATAATGTAAGAACTATAAAATAATGGGAGTATTCGTAAATAAATTGTAAATAAGTATCACATTGAATGTGCATTTAAAAATAATTATACAATTAATAGTCTGTCGGATTAATGTGTTTACATGGGATTTTTTTTATTTTACTAAAATTTAAATAATAATTGTTTTGAATTTTATTTTTTTATAATTTGCCAATTGTGAGCACCACAGGTGCTAATAATTTAATGCAGTAAATAGGCTTCGTACCTGTCTGAAGGTCTTCTTGGGGAGTCGATGGCAATCTAAATTGTGTCAGCACAGAACTTAGCTACGAGAACCTACTGCATTATCAGTGGCATAATAATAGTTCCTCCATTGTTCAGGTATCAGGGCATGCATGACATAGCGTTAAGTCCCATTTTCACTCCAGGTTGGAGTTATCTATGAATCCACAAATATTCTCAAGTGAATGGCATAAAAACTTAACGAAATTGACAAGCCAAATACTACAGTGTGACGGTTGACAGAATTATGCAAAGGTAACAGCAGTTCAGCCATCCGATCTAGGCTTTTCTCTAACAATATTTTAATTTACCATTTTTATCGAGCTGACTAACGGCCGATCCCAACAACCGATCTCAATCCAAAATGTCTGAATTGATGTAGGTTTATGACATTAATTCTATTGAATTTCTGCCAAAAACCTATATCAATCTAGAAATTTTGGATTGAGATCGACCGTAACACAGTGGCTCAGGCTACCCGCGCAGACATGCGTGCGTGACTCATGTCTGTACACAGATTGACGACACAGATTATCCAATAGTGTAGAAATTACAACAGTACGATAGATGGGCGTTATTTATATACCAGCTATGTTAGATTTGGGCATTGACCTCATTACCGGCATCGCACCAACCAAAATAATGGAAATTAAACCCATAGAGACTTACTAGCTAGATTTGGAATTCAATCTTGTTTTCGGCATAACTGTTCCATGGAAATTATACACACGACGGATATAATCAGTACATTTTCATGACTGTCATCTTGGATTTGGGAATAGACCTCATATTCCCTTAATATAAATAAAACGATTTTAATAAATCCTATGAACAATTTTAATCACATTGCAAAACCTTGAAAGTTATGTCCTGAGCTATCTACAGTATGACGGCTCGGGGCATAGACCCCCGCTCCCACTTGCCCCATGCAACCCTCTACTGTCCGATTGTTCTGTGAGAATATCCGCGTTTACCGACTCTTAAGGAGTGAAATAGAGGTAGATTGTACTTTTGTTATTCAACCTCCACGTAAACACTTTTAATCGGCAGACTGTACATTGTTTAAGTGAGTCTTAAAACTTAGTAAAATAGTCCTATGTTGAAGTTCTGTTCTACTGTCATGATTTTTAACTGAATTTTGACAAAAAAATTCAACATTTTAAAAGTATTTCTGAGCATGGTTCTATATTTAAAAAATATTGCTGAGCATAGAATTATTTTCATAAACTTATCGTGGATTTTGCAATAAATGTGATTAGGCTGTATGTTACTTTGTGGTGGTTATACGATAAATCTAAATAGTTCATTGTGCAATGACACATCTATCTATTATTAAAATATAAGCCGAGTATTAATTTGTAAAAGTCGCTCTGAACCGATCGTGTTCGTTCACACATCTGCTAGATACCTTGCTCGCTCAGTGATCATTCCATTGCGTGACGGTCGGTCCCACCGTCTAGACGTCTGTTCGCAAGTGGTCGGCTTGACGTGGGCACGTCGAGCCGACACACTCGCGGCGCCATTCCTAACGAGTTGTGTGGCGCGGGTGTGCAGCGAGGCCGCCGCCCGCGCCCTGCGCGCGCCCCGCCCACCGCGCGCGTCGCGCCCTCCGCCACGCCGCCGCACGCGCCCCGCGCGCCGCACGCGCCCCACGTGCCCCACGCGCCCCACGCGCTGCCCGCTGATGACTTCGAGCTCGCCGAGTTCCACAGCTCGCCCGCGCTGCGCCGCCGCGTGCACGCCAAGCCCGGCGCGCCCCCCGCCCTCCCCCCGCCCCCGCCGGCGCGCCGCGCGGGGAGCGACGCGCCGCTCGGTCGCCAACCGCGCGCGCCGCTGTCTGATCTCGACGTGCAGCTGGCGCACGCGCCGCCCGCCAGCCCGTATGGCCCGCTCGGGCCGCGCGGCCGCATGCCGCTGCCGCGCCCGGGCGGCCGGATCATCTCCGACACGGTGGATACGTGGGCGCGCAGTACGGTGCGCGTGCGCGACGGTACGTTCAAGCCGCTCGTATTCGGCGGTACGTACCCTATCGACGAGCCTGCCTCGCCGCCCACCGGCACGCACTGGCTGACCGGCGAAGCGCACCGCCGTGAACTGAGGAAGACGATTGAGCGCAGCCTGGACAGGTTCGAAGCGATAATGGCGCGGCGGCGGCGCACGTACGACGTGGACGCGCCGCGTGCCCGTGACGCCAAGTACTACGTGGCGGGACCCAAGACGTTCGACATCGATGAGCCCGTCTCGTTCATATAGCCGCGCGGCGCCACTGTTACAGTATCGACTGTTACTGATGAAGCGCTCTACCGCCCGCCTCACGCATTTTTAATTTATGACGCTTTTGTATTGATTCTCTAAAGCTGACGACTAACTTGTAATATTTACTTGTAACTTGTTACATACATTACATTAACGGCACAACTAAGACACATAGCGAATGCTCGATTCGACTGTATTCGTGTATTGCGATCCACTCATATTTTGTCAAAATTTTACACATGAAGGTTGCGTTGTCTGCGTTTCCTTTAACTCGGTACTTTACTTAAAAAAGGAGAAACTTAGATAACTAAATCATTTTAAAAGAAGTTTTTTTTCTCTGTATTAATCAACTATGAACAATAATGATTCTGTCCGATTCCACTGCAATAGAGCGGTTTCGCACTACGTCCGATCCGAATCCGATCCGAACACGTAAAAATACGGTCCGGAGTAGTCGTAGAACTATTTCTATGGTAGTTTACGCACTAGATCCGGCTATCGTCATCCGATTTCTTTCCGTTATCCGTGAATCTCCATTCCGGAGAAGATTATTGACTTACCGAAAAAGCCATAGTATTATTTGTATGAACGCTCGCGCACTGCGTCCGAACCGAATACAAGCTGCGTCCGAGCAGAGAGGCAGCGGGGCGGCGGGGTATGTGGCCGGGGGGCGCGGCAGTCAATGAAAATGAGTGAAAAAGTCGCCCCTGAATTGCTTGGATTTGGATCAGAGATCGGACTAGTGCGTAAGCAATATCCGAATTCGGGCCGAGATTTCTAGATACGTATTTTCACGGGTTCGAATCGGATTCGGATCGGACGTAGTGCGAAACCGCTCTTATTGTCTCGTGCGGACGACAACGCTCTCTGTACTGATTGACTTGTAATGTAACAAAAGGATTCGAGCAGATCGCGTAGAGCGACACTCGCTCGCCGTCTTGACTTGTGTAATGTAAGTTTTGCAAGTCAGTGGCCACCTTTAAATGACGCTGTGATATTTAATGATCTGATCCTGAAGTCGGGTTAATTGATTGTAGTTACTATAATAAATCCAAATGTAAAACGTGTTAACGCTTAAATGTATCAATGATCCGTCTCATATTATTTTATTATTTATTTCATATAGGTACGCTTGTAATGTATTATGTATCGTTAATATCAACTAGTGTGTTATTGTTGTAATCTAGAAGACTATATTACTTCGCAAATATGTAGAAAATTGTTTACCGTTATTAAATGCAATTAAATGTTGAGTGACAAAGTGTGGTTTTCCTAACACATTTAAATAATACTGAATAGTTTATTTATTACGCCGTCCATCGATGGCTCCGTACGACGTCTCGGCACTCGTCCAAACATTCCTCGCATCGTATATTGTCCATTGCATATCCGTCGGCGTGCCTCAGCTTTGTGTGTATGTGTTGATATCGTTTGTTTATTTTTTTAATTAACAATGATACCATTTTATTACACCGCGTCTGTGTATCAGCTGTTTCTTATCTAAAATTAATCTATTAATAGTTTATAGTTAATTGAATGAACTACACATGTTCTATGTAACATAAACAGATAAAAAACCAAGATGTTTATTATGAGAGTATGTTCAGTACCACTAGGCATAAAAGTAAATCAGGGCGTAGTTTGCACCCACAGTTTTATAAACTAACTATTTTTATTCTGAAACAGCTACAATCTTGTTTTTTGTATACCATGAACCCGAAAAGGGGTCATTGTACTCATTATTATGAACAACTTTTACTCTAAAAACAGCTTTTCCATACATTTATGTTCATCGGTTGGAGACCCTTCAAGTCTCGCCAATAACTGCCCGGTTACGTAGAAACGGTCCGCAAGACCATCGACAAGCAGCGTAAAAAAAGAAATCATTTATGTTCAGTCTTTTTTTTTAGTAGCGTTTTAATTATCCCACTGTTGAGCGAAGGCTTCTTTTCCTTTTGCCTTCCCAACCTCTATATTTTGTATAGTTCATATAAATCGACAAAATGTATGGAAGCCGGTTCTCTTTTTTGTCATTTCAGAGTTGTTCCCGTAGTAAAAGTTGTTCATAATGATGACTAAATTACTCCTTTTCGGGTGTATAGCATACAAAAAATAAGGTTGTATAAGCTTGTTTATAATAAATCCAAGCTTGTAATAATTAATATGTATAGCTTATCCAACCTGTAGAAAATACTCGGCTTATATTATGACTAACATAGTTTATAAAACGAATCCTATTTTAGAGTCAAAAGCTATTTTGATTTTACAATAGAACAATAACCTTAGAGCTAAGTGGCAAAAATCTTCGGTGATTGTTGCACGCTGCCTCGATCAGAACACGTTTATACAACTAGGTGTACTATTCTGTACTATTAAGAAGCCCAGATAATGTTGAGGATAGAAATTAACATTTCGTATTCTGAATTCAAAATATTACTAACTAGCGACCCGTCCCGGCTCCACACGGGTGCAATGTAGATACTAATGTGGGGCATATAAACCTTCCTCTTTAATCTATCTATTGCTGAAAACTGCATTAAAATCCGTTGCGTAGTTTAAAAGATCTAAGCGTACAGACAGCGGGAGCGACTTTGTTTTATACTATGTAAAGATTAGAAGATTCTAAAGGAGACTGCGGAATACGTTTCCCTTTCCCAACTGAGTATGGTATTCGGAAATGTTTTGTTATTATTTACTGCAAGGGTAAACAAAACAATGTAAGCAAATTAGAAGCAAACTAGAATATTGTATTTCTAGGTTTTGAATTCAGAACAGAAGAACTCTTTGAAATAGTATCATATAACATTTTATTATATGTTATTCATGTAGAGATATTACATGAATTTGATACAATAGTAACCAAGTAACAATCTGGCAACATTGTCTGGGCTTCTTGTGTCGAGTGTGTCGTGTGTTGCGTACTATCGTGCTGGTGCAGGCCGCAGCGGGCGACGCGCACGACGCGCACGACGCGCACAACGCGCTCGCCGGGCACGAGCCGCACGACGCGCAGCCTCCCACCATCACTATGCCAGGAGCCAACAAGCCGCGCACGCCCTACTACCACGACTACGACGACAGACCGCAAGGGAATGACGTGAGTTGAACACCATCTTACACCATATAAATAACGCCGACGACGGCGATCTCGAAGGAATTTGTGGGGCACCACAAAAGTTTTGCAAACATAAAAACCAGTCACATTTTGTAAGTCGCAAGTATACAAAGGATGCTAATTTCTATCTTAATTATTTTAAATTATAATATCTTTTGATTCAGCGAACCGATTAAAATAAAACAAAAACGAAATATTACTCCGAGATACGCACAATATTAAATTTGTCTCTATAAGTCAACCACGTTGCAGTGCACAAATAAACTAACAAACAGATAAACAGACAAAAATTATCGAAATGGATTCTATTGATTATCTTTTAACCCCCCTCCGCTTTTTATTTTTAATATTTCCTTTGTACAGACACGCCAAGTCTACAGATTTATTATATGCATAGATAAATATTATGATCACCAAGGAGTGTTTATGTTATAACCAATGTAAATGTTTAACAGCAACAGAGCGACCGCGACACGGATACACCAAAGACGGCAGCCAACAAGAAGCAAGAGGCCAAGTCGAAGGAAGACGGCAGCAAGGACGGGAAGGGCAAGGGCGGCGGCTGGCTGGGCGGCATCCTCACCAAGTTGTCGCTGCGCCCGCCCAACCAGATGATCCTGCCCGACGACAAGAACCCCACTGTGAGTGACTCTAGCCTGCGCAGGCGCAAGCCATGCGCCGATATGCCCACATTATTGTAAAGCTAGATCTACAAACTTCTGCTTCTTGAGATTTTACTGTTCCCAATGTTCCCATTTATATAAATGTGTTAGCGCTTAGGTTCGACTATTCAACCCTCAGGTCTAACGAACTCGTTGGCCAAACCGTATCTGTTTAGAGCCTTTTTGGCCCTAATAGATGTGTTTTTATCTTTAGCTAATCCTAGGAGCAGTGGCGTAACTATACCTACCATCAGAAGCCCGTGGCAAAATTAATTGGATGGGGCCCCAGTAAAAATCGTCACATTGTAATTAAATTTTAATAAATCACTGAAGTAGTTACCCAACAGAATTACTAATTTATAATTTTGACTTGTTGGAGGGGGGGCCCCGTCAGGCCGGGGGCCCGTGGCTATTTGCTAGCCCTGCCACGCTATAGTTACGCCACTGCCTATGAGAGACTTATGTTATCAGTCTTAGGTAGAACTTGAACCCAGACGAATATTTAATTTTGATGGTATAGTCGTACTGACTTCCGCTCGCTATTTTTGTTTCCCCGTTTTGTTTGATGTTTTGAGTGGTTTGTCTAGAGGTTGTTAAGATCTGTTTTGTGTTCCTAATCGTAGTAGTTAGTTCGTGGATAGTTTAAAATACGAGCAGTGTCTTAAATTGTTTGTTACTTAATATTGTTATAAAGTAGCTGTTGAATACAACGATATAATGTAACTCAACATTGTAAAAGTTACTTCAAATAGTTAGCTGCGATCAAAGGACCATGGGCAAAATGTCCCCAGAGTTAAAGCTCTTCTCACATTTGTTCATTCATTAATTCTATGGCAGCAAATCTGTAGCGTGCAGAGGAAAATAGTTACAACCATTTGAAATGTGCAAAAATAACGTATTTGGATGACTTGTCAATGAATATTTGAATGAGAATGAATGAGACTCGCACGCGCAGGCAGATAGTGAGTACTTGTAAAAAAACAAGTAACTGTGACAAAAACCCAAAAAAAATATATTGAAAAAATAACTTTTGGAAGTTTTCTTTTATATTTACTCATTCGTAAATATGTGCGACATGAAAAAATTATAAAATCAACATATTTTACTTCATTCAAATATTAATTCATTCATTCACTCACTTATTAATTTGCGTTTATCACCTTTATTAATTATATATTTTGCTAATCAACGGTAGAAGATATGCTAAAAAAAAGCGATATTAAAAAAAATATTCATTCAGCCATTAATTCATTCGTTCACTTATTGTTTAGTTATTCACATTGATTCACTTACTCACGGTGCTACATCTCTGGGGACGGGGTCCATACAATTTTGCCGATTATCCTTTATTTGTCTTTCATATTATGTACATGTCTTCCAAGCGAAATATTTTATATATATATATATATATATTTATCTTTCAATAATATAAATGTTTAAAAAAAAAAGTTATATTAGGCTATTATATTTTAATAAAATAACTGCTTCTATCTTATATTTATGTATCTATTTAATAAACATATTTCGCACTCCGAGTCTTTTATTACAAGTCCTAAGTTTTTCGAAAATTGCTAATATTCGTACTAATTAGAAACTACTCAAGTACTGAGTATTAGAACCAATACATACAAAAATACTTTGTAAGATTAATTACAGTTCTCGTAATAAAACATGCGCTTTGGGTATGTGTACCTAAGTGAGCGTTGAAAGTAGAAGGTTGGGGATGCGCGCGCACTTTAATAGAACTGTCAAACAGCAGCGCGGGCGCGTACGTGTACTCACACACACGCAAATATCTCATCTTACAAAACTTTTCATAATCAGAAGTAATATTATAATTTATGTTTTTTTTACAACAAAAATCTGAATTCATCCCATTGGTGTTGATAGCCCCTTAAGTAGTATCAGTTAGCCGGCGTGCGTGTCAGGTGTCGCATAGTATATCATGGTGTGTATCAGATCGTGTGGGACGCGGCGACGCAGCGCTGGCGCGACGTGGGCGGCGACGCGCCCGAGAGCTCGGCGCCGCCGCCGCCGCCGCCGCGCACCGCCGACCTGCCGCACGTCATGCAGTAAGTGTACACAACTACCCAATTTATAACGACTAGATAAATCGGTATTTTAAAAGTAACGTCAAAAAATTATCAATATATACCGGTATTTTACTTATAATGTTAATTATTTGGTGGCGAACAAAACATCTCATAAACGGTCACGGGCGTAGTCCGGAGCAGGAGAGAACAGCTGCCCGCCCCCTAGACATACCTGACATGAAGGTTTATCTAACTCTTAGTCAGAAAATCGCATTCTTCTAATCCAGCGGTCGGCAACCTTTTGGCAGGCAAGGGCCGCAAGGTGGCAAAATAAACTAAAGGCGGGCCGCGCTTGTGATATTAACCCCAGAAGCCCAATATAACTACGTATAACTGGTCATATCCCATAGAAAAAATTAAAATGCTATTAAAATTGTTAAACAAATAAGACGCAAGTAAGACAGACCGTGTGTTGCCGACCGCTGTTCTAAACAATAAAATTAATAAAAAATGTTTTGAAAATGTTTGACTGCCTTGTTGGTTTAGTAGTCACAAGCGCGACTGCTGAGCACGGGGTCCTGGGTTCGATCCCCATTCGATTTCCATTAAGAATTTCTCAGTAGCAGCCCGGAGTCTGGATTTGTACCCGATTCATGGCAATAGGCTCTCCCTCTATTACATGGGACTTATAACTGGCCAAACGAGGGTGTACTAAAAACACCTCTGCCGAACCCTTTGGGGAATACAAGGCGTGATGTTGTGTTATGTTTTAAAAACCTTTACCTAATAAGAAAAAATATACTACTACTAGACTACTTGCTTTCATTTGTATTATGCTTTACTTATTGGGTAAACCCGATGCAAATATGTAAACTTGTAATTCTTTTTTAGAAGTTCTTCTCCCCCGCTGCCGCCGACGGCACCCGCAGTGGGTGCGCCGCCCGCGGCTCCCGTCTCTAACATATTCAAAATGCAGAAAGGAAGACGTAAGGACTGCCTTTATATTGAATAACACCAGATTGTTATTGCCCTCTTTATACAGCACTAAGTGACGTGCGACGGAATAATGTAGACTCCTTCTGTTTTACTACAAAATCTTGTTTAACAGTCGCTTAGACTAAACAGGGATTAAACACCTTTTTTACCCGATGCGGCGAAGCCCAAAAGGAGGGTAATGTTTTTATGTATGGTGTTTATTTCCTTTTACACGCTTTTGTAGTACGACCCCTTGTATCTAAGCCTACTCGAAATGACCCCATGTAAGACCTGCGTTATTTTTTAGTTTGTATGATTTTAATGTTTTAAATCGGGGAACATACATAGGGTAATTTTGAGTAAGCCTTTTTAGGCCATACTGTTCCTACGCGCGCAGATTTCCAGCAAAAGCACTGAATCTGGTACTGTATGTAAAGCGATGAATATTGTACGTGTGCAGATATAAAGAAGTCGTACGTGGACGTGTTCAACCCCAGACCGGCGCCAGGCACGCCCGCCGCCGCGGCCCCGGCCCCACTGGCCCCAGCCCCTCTGGCCCCGGCCCCGCTGGCCCCGGCCCCACTGGCCCCAGCCCCGCTGGCCCCAGTCGCGCACCCTGAGTACTTTGTACCCGCGCCGATGCCACAGGTAACGAATTCTTTTAAATAAATAGCCTCTAATAATTACTGAATACAGAACTAGGTACAGTAGGCACACGAATTGAACACAGAGCTGAAGAATGCGTGTGGAAATGCGCTAGTGCTGTCAGATGACAAGGAATGAACTAGATTTACGGGTATGTGAGGCAAGGTGAGGCGTGTTCGCACGTCAGCGGGGGGAACTTCACCCCAGGCCCCTACTGTATCCTAATCGCGCGTCTACTGTAGGTATATCTTTCTATACATTTTTTCATTGAATATTTAGCAAACAAAGTAAAAAAAAAATAGAGGTTTATTAGTCTCCTATATCGACTACTCCTATACCTACTCCATTCCATACAACATTAGACAAAAATGGCCCACCGAGGCACGAATAACTTATGAACCATTTCTACAAGTAGAGTTTCAGCTCTTCTTGATTGACTGTTAAAGTTTATACAGGACAAATTTTTAATCAGTCTATATTTTGAAAGCTCCACTTGGGATGCTGCCACTGCCGCCAGGTTTAGTGTGGTTTATCAATACGAGTCAACTGCAAACTCAAACAAAATTATCGAGACAAAGAAAGCGCATTTTTCTTCTAAGAATTGGACAATAAAATTGTGAGACTGCTAATAGGGACAAAATGTCTCTCAGTGGTTGATCGCCCGCGCCGTCATACCGACGGTACCATAATGCTGCCCACGCATTCCTAGTTCCGACTGTTTACCGATAAATCGTTTACCAAAAATAATAATTATCTCATCAATTACCTTTACGACTTTTTAGGGAATTTGGATTTTTCCTCCTAATAAGTAAAAAAAAATGTTGTTTGCAGTAGAATGACTGTCGTAAGCAGGTATGGCGAATTTTACATACATAGGTACCTTAAGCTGAAGTTAGTGGACGCGCATATATTTATCCCTTAATTTGACTTCATGATGTAGTCCGGTCCAACAATCTTGGCCGCTCTGACCACGAGGAATGTGCCTGCATACTGGCATAGTTTTGAATGTTAGCTTCAGCCAGGTGACTCCTAGTGCCTTAGGATATCAACAGGGTGGCGGCATTAGTTGGTGCACTCCTTCAGAGACGGCTCACTGAACCAGGTCGAGCCAATAACGTTACAAAGGCGGAGTGAACTGCAATAAGTAGGTAGTCGTGTAACCGCAATAAAATGTAAAACCTCACGACCAGGAACCCGACTTAGAACGTCCAGAGGCGTTCGAACTGACGATCCCTCCCTCCCCCTGCCCCTCCAACTCCGAGAGCCCTCCTCCCTCCCCCCTTTCGGACGCGGAACTGGACGAGGTATACGTACATGTAGACTTAGTAGCTTATTGTGAATAAACGACTTCTACTAGAGTACGCACTGTACCAAACAGAAGATTATATCACTATGCAACTCCATACAGTGGTTCACTCCATACAGTCGTCACGTGATAACATTGTAATTAACATTCTCGTACAGAGAAGGAACGAGCATTGACCACTACAAATAGTATTTTGACAACTGTCAAATCTGTCATTTGAGACGCGTGTCGATGTTGGATGCCCGGTTGATGGCAATAGGCTCGCCCCTTATTACATAGAACTGAAACATAACGGCGGAATGAGGGTGTTACTATAGGTACACCTCTGCCCAACCCTTTGGGGAATACAGGCGCGTTGTTCTGTTATGATAATAATAAAAAACAAGTTTTTTATTATCCAAAACCAAAAAGTAATCATAGACAAAAATTATAACAAAAAATATATTTGAATAAAGGTATAATCTTACTACTTTTCATTAAGTCAGGAAATACACCACAGTCAATTTGACATTTAAGGGTACTTATTGAAAGTTTGTATATAATGACGACACGTTTGGTGCAGTGGCTAAGCGATTGGCTTCTGCGCTACGGGTCGTGGGTTCGATTCCCACACGGAACAAATATTTGTATGGCCTACAGATAGTTGTTGTAGTTGTGTGTGTACACTAGGGTTTCTCCTGTATCGTGGGAGCGTTTATAGAGATAAACGCTCCCACGATACAGGAGAAACCCTAGTGTGGGGCAAGTTTAAAAAAAAAATTTTTGACCGGCTGTATGGAGTTGCATAAATATAGCATTAGATCGCCACACTTACGTTCCACTAGCACTGCATCATACTTGCGTTTATATTGTTGATCATGTTTTAAAACAATGTTTAATCTGAACAGATGCATTTCTTGTACCACGTGCAAGACATGCAGCCGTAGTAATTGTAAATACAATGTAAATTGTTATGTCACACGCTGCTAGGAAGCGGAAAACCTGCTCAATGGACATTAACAGTAAGATAATCAAATAAAGTAGTATCTATTTCGACAGTAGATGTAGTCAACTCGAATAAGCAGATATACTCATTAATCTCCCTTGCCATAATGTGTGTTATGTAGCCAATACTCGTCACAATAAAATTAACTATAAACTTACTAAATCTTTGGTTTTATTTTCAGGGCGGTATCTACTCGCCGTCGATGGTAGAGACCGACGAGGATCTGTACCAGCACACCGGCATTTAGAGGCCCCGACGACATCGACACAGCCCAGCAAATGTCGCATCATTATACGCTACACATGCTTGACTAAATCGACTTGTATTCTGTTACTATAAGCACAACGCTTCCATTTTTGTGATGATACCAAACGTACCGACGTTCAAGTTGAAGGACTACGACCTGCCGTACCAATACCTAAGTATTTTAGTCGGTCTTGAAGAAGTATTTCAGTTTTGACCAGATCATGTGGTGTCACTTCACATCAGTATTTGTATTCGTATTTGTATTCGTATTTGAGGGTGTTACTACACATCTGCCCTACCCTTCGGGGAATACAGGCGTGATGTTATGTCATGTCTTTGTTGATATTTGCTTTATTCAAGCGAACAAGACAAATACACAAATACGCGCATCCGCTCGCTTGTCGGTCTTTGGTCACACTTCAAAGGATTCAAATGTGACAAACATGTTCGTTTACCGTCCATATCAACTCGCTCAGTAGTTCGCAAGTATTTGGTAATATTTGCTGTTGGCGTCCATGTGTGGATGGCGTGTTTGCGATATTTGGACTTCACACGAATATTTGGTCATACGCGGAGAATATGGTACGCGAATACGAATAGCCACGTGAAGTGCCACCTCGACAGTCGTGTGTCTCTTCAGTGAATAACGTGCGGTGAGAACATTGCACGGACAACACTAAGGCTGACTTGCACCAACTAACTATAACCGTAACCATACCAAAATTTCTGTTAAATCAGTACGATTTTGACATAAATGTGGCAAGTTAACAGTCATAGTTAGTTGGTGCAACTGAGCCTAAGGGTACCCTCAAACCAACGCGTCCAGCTCGCAGCCGCGCTGGCGTGCACGGTTGTGATCAGTTATTGCAATTGTACTTGTAGCGACGTGATCAAACCAAACGTGTCCTGTTTGGTTTGAACACGTCGCTTCGCGTTTCGTTTGAGCGTACCTTAAGCGCTCATGCCCACGAGACAGTTTTTGGCCGGAGCTAAGCCCGGCGTCCAACCGGGTGGGTCTACGTCCGGTCGTCAGCCAATCACACGACGCGCCGGCCGGTGAGCCGGAGAAAAACCGTCCCGTGGGCATGAGCCCTAAGTGACTAATGGCTAAATTCTCAAACTTAATTTGCCGTCATATCTCGTCACTTCGCCTTAAAGTAACAGCGATAACACGAGACTTAACGGGACTTAACGAGACTTAACTTTGAGTATTTGGCCACATTTAACTGTAACTGTGTTTAGTGTCCAACATTAACTAGAGCCTCGAGCCTGTGCTTTTGCTAGTCTTAAACTACGTCTTCGGAAATCGCGAATAGGCATTGTTCTTATAATGACAAACAGATATTATAATAATGGGGTTATTATGGGCAGACTATGGCTTTCAATAATTCATGTTGCGACCAAATCGCTCTTAAGGACGCGTGGGTAACCTATCACAAACTCGAAACGTCTTTTTGCGAACCTTAAGTTCTTGAAAATGTTGCTCCCTTTGTTTATAAATCTATCTCATATTTATTGTAATTTTTAAGGTTCCGTACCGAGAACTGTACAATGAAAGAATGGAATTCCTTATAAGTTCACTCGTATGTTAAACTGTCTGTCACAGCCTATTTTTCCGAAAACCATGTATGCGTCTTAGAATCTTCATAGTAATCTTCTTCTTTCTGCCTTTATCCCACACTAGGTGGGGTCGGCACAACATGTATTTCGTAAATCCATGTTGTTAGGGTCTTGGCTTATTGTTTTATGACTGGCCGCCTGCCTGACATGAACCCTCCTTGGGAATGAATCTTCATAGTAATACAAGATGTATTATTATTTCATTTATTCATTCAGATGTATTATATTATTAATATATTCCACTAGTTTCCATATATTTTCCACTAGTTAACTTTAAATATTCAAATAAGAATTAAAGAGGGTGCAAAGGACACTGCCGCTATTTTTATTTTCAAAATTGCGGCTCACTTGATCTGATATAAATGGGTCGAGGACACTAAAATAAACAAAAAACGTCCACCCTATGGTGGCCTATAGTGTCACGTCGTCGAGATATTTTAGGTATAAAGACCGTGATATGAGAACAATGACAATCATTAAAAATAAACTAATTCCGTGTTTATATGCGATGGGTGGCTTCTTTTCCATCTCATTATTATTAAAGAAACAAAAGCTGTCAAGTACTTGTCCTAAAGTCTCATGCTACCGAGATATTTGGAACTAAAGGTCTATTTAGTAGGTAAGAAATTAATTAAAGTTGTTTTTTCTTGCTAATAAATTTACTCTCTTCTATTAAATGATTAATACAACCTGGGAACTATTATATGAATACAATCTAACGCATATGAACTCTATAGCGTTGGTAGGTGCTATTGGACCTTGTTTCGGAAAGAAATAACTACAGTTCTGTCTCCTTACACGTTTATTACTCCAAAAGAATGATGACACACATTATAACACGGCGGTAGGTATGAATAATACCCATGATCGCGCGGGAGTTGTGACACCGCGCGCGCTCGTCGCGAGACTGTGTTCCCGCCCGCCACTCGCTCTAGCGGGCGGTATTGTTACTAACCGTGGGTTGCCACGCTATAACTCGTAATTATTTAATCTGAATTATTTTCATTGGTCTCATATATTATGTCTATCTTTACCGCCAGATATCTCGGCAACGTGACACTTTAAGGCATAGGAAGGAGCTTTCTCACCGCCGTGTCCTGGATTGAATGTAGCAAATCTGCTGGCGGAGCCGAAACATAGTGTGATGACGAACGAACCGAAGATTATTTTTGAAACCAACTAAACCCAAACACCCTTACTATTATAAATGCGAAAGTAACTCTGTCTGTCTGTTTGTTACCTCATCATGACTAAACTACTGAACTGATTTTGATGAAACTTGGTACGGAGATAGTCCGGAACCGTGTGAAGGACATAGGCTACTTTTATCCTGAAAAACAAGGAATACGCGATGAACGACATCCACGCGGGTGAAACCGCGGGCGACCTCTAGTATTAGTTATAAAGCATCTTAAAAGATAAAAGTAGGACAAACAAAACAACATCGAATTCTGATAAACGAAAATAGGAAATAAAAATATAACGAAACGAATGTTTCTAACTTGTGATAGGTACTGGACGCGAGGGGCCGGCTAGAGACGTGAATGTAACATAATGTTAATATTGTTCATAAACTTAAGTAATAAATTGTAAAGTCGGCCAAGAAATTAGTTTGCCACATTTGAAGATTGAACGTCATTGCACATAATAAAACGACAAAGTCTTTTTTCGGTTGCAATATCATTGTGACAATTACTTTTACTATTTTCTGACTTATCATAAGTTTCCGTTACGTTTTTTACGTTAATCTCCAACGAGAATACAAGTCTCAGCCCTAGCGAAATTTTTATTTATTAAGCGCGATAGAGTTAGTGGTGGGGGGTTTGGAGATATATTATCTAATATATTCTCACGTACACGTAGACGCGTCCACGTCGCCCTCCGATCGTGTTTATTGTAGACTACAGAGACGTAGTCATGCGCTAGGTAGGTTAGTCTCGGTACTATGTGCACGTCATAGATTGTTCTACGAAAGCCACCCCACGTTATTTTAATCTATCGATTTTTCATCAAAACTGATAAAGTGCTTTCTTGGCCGACTATACCTATATTAGATTTACAAAGGGTATTGATCTACTTTACAGGATTAACATTTGAGATGGGGCAGTAAGTGAAGAAACCTACACCATTATAGGTACCAGAAATGTATGGGAAAAGCTTTTTACGATTTCTGATATTTCTAGTTGTCTAATCTCAGTTCGTCAGATAGTCTTTTGATCCTTATAAGAAAAAGGGTCAAGAAAATATTTAAGACAATTGCACTTCATCTCATTGACTATATTTACCATTTTTTCATAATCACTGAATGCAGTTACAATGCCTTCAGAACGACAGTCCCCTAAGAACGTTTTCCTGTAACTCATATTTCCACCCTGTTTATTAAGTAAAATGGAAGCTGCCAACATCGCTGCAGATAACTGGTAGCTGTGTGATTTCAAGACAGTGTTGCTCATATCTAATATTGTTAATACATAACTGTACACACTCATTCGTTCCATTATTATATTCCTTAGGTCTCACTCTTTATACTCAATGTCTTACGAAATTGGATTTTATGTTAAATTATATTATAGATAGGAACCGATGGTATTTTAATTTAACATATTATTATGAAGAAAATGTATTATTTAATAAAAAAAATATGTAATTCAATATTATTTCTATTCTATCATGTTTGTTAGAAATTTATTTTTCGTTATTTTTAGATGTAGTTGTCATTAGTCGTTATGGTTTTCATTTCACTTTCACTTCACTCTACCGGGGTAGGTAGTAGAGACTGTATCCGTTACTCTTCGTTATTACCACATGTCTATGTAATATCAGCATGATGTATAGGTAGCGAATGAATTTGTAAAGAGGGCGCGCCGTGCGGACAGGTTGTATAAATTGTTAAATGCCTTAGTAAACTTGACTCCGAGGCGTTCATTTGTATAAAAGCATATAGTTTCGGTTTATATGTATATTGGAGTGAAGAAGGCGGGGTCGCGTGTAGTTTGTATTGTATTATATGATGATTCAAAACTTATGGAAATATTTAAATAAAATGTTTATGTTATGCTTATGATGTGTTTCATTCCTCTCATTGATACCTTGATGCTTGCAGTCAACACAAAGGTCTCAATGGCTACAGTATGCCTAAGTGAGCGAGTTGTTCAATTGGCCCATGGAACAACTGGCACTCGTAATAACAAAGTTTGACAACTTATTCCCTTAATTCATCTAAAATATGTATGTACATTGTTTTTTTTACAAGGTATGTAGGTAATTAAAAATGTAATTAAGAAAAAAGGGAATATGTTGTCCTACTAGTTCAATTGAACAAATCACTGGTCACTGTTGGATAAAATCTGATGGTTATTGCTGGTTTTTTTTTCTAGTTACCTTCCTATGTAACACACTGCGAAAGGACATAATTTTCCTATAAAAAATAATAATATAAAAAATAAACATAATAAACCCTCGTATCTCGCCAATAGCAAGTATAGCAACCAATAAACCTCGCCACGCGTGCATTCAGGTGCTCTGAAAAGTTGGCCACGTGTGAGCAACGGTGATATTATTTGTGTTTGTTTACATTACCTGCGACAATCTTTTGCGCACACGCCCTTTCGGTTTTCTTAGAAAGGACAATTGTCGGCTCTTCCAAAAGTGAAAGACAATGAGTCTGTGTTATTATGATATGATACTAAAACCAAGTGCTTGGCCAGACTGGCAGCGCGGTGCGGAGAGCGGCGCAGGTGCGAGAACGCGCGCGATATTGCCTGTCCGCAGTGGAGCGCGGCTTCGTTCCGAGCGTTGTTGTGTCCAGTGTTTGTCAAAATTTAATATGGATGAAGAAGACTTATTTTTACTGGAAAATTCTTACTTTAAATGGCAAAATGTACTAAAAAATTGAAAAATGGAATTATGTAATAAAATTAATTTAACCAGAGACAATGAAGGAGAATTTCACACACTATGAAAATTTGCGACAGCAACCGCAAAAGTGTTTTGAATTCAGGGTGTTAGGCTAAACACCGTTATCCTTGAAACCAGTGATTTGGTTTCATTAATAGAACGTAAAATCAATGAAAAAAAGGCAATTTTTTTTAAAGGAAGTGCCAATTTCATCACGAAAGCATTTCACCCTATGCACAAGGGCAACAAACCCGCATCTGACCACGGGAGAGGGGCGCGGGGGAGCGCGCCCGCGCGGCAATAGTCAGTCATCCGCTGTTACGCTAGTGATCGCACGTCGCGACGTTGCGTATGTACTCGTGTCGTGTTAGCGGAGCGCCGATGATTTTTCACGCGTAAATTGTGTAACCTACTCAGTGCTATGTTGTTGTGGTACCCATGGTTTGAGTGATAACGGTGTTTATCCTTATATCCTGTAGAACGTTAAACCAATGAAAAATAACATGCTTTCTCGAGTGCGAAACAACCTACGGATCGTGCGGAAGCATGCGTGGCCGTAAACGGATCCCATTAAGAACATTTGTTAAGATTAATTTAGTTAAGTGCTAGTTATTTAATCATTGTAAATTTAACCGATAATTTTTAATCAATCTGTACGTTAAATTGTGATGAACTTTTTAAATACTTACGCCAAAAATACCTACCCAATGGTTTGGTTTCTTTTTCATTTTCTTTATTGCCAAAAGACTCGTCACTCAACACCTAAGGTAGGTATTTTTGCCTGTCCTAAGTCAAGAAAAGTATGAAGGGAAAGTTACATCACAGTTTATGTGTACCTATTGTGTAGATAAACGTACGCGTCGGGTGAACCGAGCGGGAAGACGGTCGTTGCAGTGATCACCTGACTCGGGCGCGTATTATCCATGAATTGGTGTACGGTGTCAGACAAAAACATTTCAAAATCTTTAAAAAAAAAACTACGTATGTACTTTTTTAAAATGGTCATGTTTTTTATTTTTAAGTTACCTACCCATGGTTTGAGTGATAACGGTGTTTACCCTTACGTCCTGTATACAAGAATGTTAATGGATACGTTTGCCTACATATTACAAAATATAGAAAATTGTCTTATAAAAAAAACGATGTTTCGACATCCACAGTGCAGATCGTGCTTGAATAGCACTTATTAATTCTTCAACATTTAATTTTGAAGACGCCATTACAACAACGCGCGTGGTCAGCTCGAACTAGTTTGAGATCCCCCGCTCCCGCGCGGGTTGTCGCTTGCCGCCCGCGCACTCACTGCGGCAGTGTTGCCATATATCCAGATTTCTCCGTATTTATACAGATTTTCGATGCGGGATACAGATTAGCATTGCATACAGATTTTTATACAGAATTTTCTCATTATATTGAATAATAACAAAATAAATGACGCAGTAAAATGCGTAGACAGGCTAACGACTGTCTACGGTAAAACGCCACGTTGTCTGCTTCTATTCTTCATGGTAAAATTATTTTTTAACAAACCACGGTCGTTTTATAGTATGGAATTACAAGTTTCACTTATTTCTCAAACGGGGAATTCCCTAACCAAAGATTTTTGCGTGTTCTCCAAGATACTGCGCTATCGTGGTGCATTTTCGTAAATAATAATTAATATCGCACAAACTTTTAATGGTAATTGATATTGTTAATAAGTACATAACGTCGGTCGGCAATGAATACCACGTATGTGTTTTTTTTTTTTAAATTAGAAATAGCTGTCCCCTGCAAAAAAAAATGGCCGATCAAATGTTAATAGGTAGGTACAAGTTTGTCATCGTACGTCATAGATAGCTTAGAAGTATATGAATTGAAAGTTTGTTGGATTACCTAGGACGTGTATGACGAGTTTATCAATCTAAAGAAGAAATAAAACACTCAAAGAAAATTTTGTTTAAGAGGTTTTCACTGCCGAGCGTCGATAAGTACTTAAATAACAAACAATTTTATTATTTTGTGTCTATTTTTTATTTAATGTACGATAATCAAACCTATTCCCTTATTTTCAAAATAAGCAGAACAATGTAACTTGACTGCATAAGGTAAAGTAGGTATA
Organism: Amphipyra berbera; assembly: GCA_910594945.2. NCBI lineage: Eukaryota > Metazoa > Arthropoda > Insecta > Lepidoptera > Noctuidae > Amphipyra > Amphipyra berbera. The sequence goes on along the minus strand of OU343123.1, from coordinate 22,336,530 downwards.
TTATTCAGTTTTGGTTTTATATAGATTTCAAGTTAAAATAGCATACAGATTTAATACAGATTTTAGCAGTTCCTACTACAGATAAAAAGTTCAAAGCATCTGGCAACACTGCACTGCGGCCACTTGTATGAACGAGCTATGGCGTGAGTTACCCGCGCGCTCCCCGCGCCAAGTAGCCCGCGCCCGCGTGCCCACTACGGACGCTCAAATGAAGTTCTTCTGTTTGAATACGCCGCACCGCGCCCGCGTTTGCAGTCTGGCCAAGCACTAAGTGATAATTTCCTACGCCGCTCTTAATGGTGTACCTATTGCTCGGAATAATGTACATTTTGAAAAAGTGCATTGTAAGTGTTGTTGAAACTTGTGCTACCACAACAGGTAGAAAACTAAAGATACTTCTTTAAAGATTATTTATTTGAGACCCATTCCTTTTGGTTTTTAGATGTCCAAGATCATCGATGTGTTTTCTGGATGACTTGTGGCCTCAGGGATAGATAGCCGCGCTACTGTTTTTTCCATCTTTATTGTTAGTATAGGTATAGACAACACGTTTAGATGGGTTTCATGTGGTTTTCCTTCGTCCTCAGTCGTTGATGAGATTTGTGTGGACGTCACCTTAGGGGCAGGCACAGTGGTTGGGACTTGTAGTGTGATTACTCTCCAAATTCCTGCAACTTTGGGCATGATGCTGGTATTCATGTGGTCTGCTTCCACCTTTGGGTCATCTTTGACGGAAGGCGGTTTCTCTTCTTTTTCATCATAAGCGGTCTTAAACTGGAGGATCGCGGCACTGAAGACGCACACTACATACACCGCCATTACCAAGGAAAAGATCAACAATGCTCTGTTGGAACACACTATAGACACGAACTCGATACGTTTGTGTACATTAAGTTGTGAAAACACAACATGGATATGAGGAAAAAGACAAAACACAACCTTGAATTATACTGAAGGAATAAAGTATTTTTCAGTAACTACCGATACAAAAAACTACTGTGAAATAATTAAACTAAAAGTACTAAATATTTATGTACTTGTGGCGTGATTTGTCATTTGTCAATATTGAGGTTCCTATTAGCAAAGAGAATTTGCATCAAATCGTGCCTTCCTTGCACATTCGCTTCGTTAAAAAGAGGATTATCCTAGTAGGTATTTATGTAATTTGAAAACGAAGTTTGTATGAAAACATACAGTAAACCGATGGATAATGATAATACAACAAGAATAAGACAAAATAATATAAACATTATCCAATAATATAATATCCAAAGTTTTGAATAATTTCGGACTTTATCCAAGGGTCTTGGATAGAACTAGGTTTATCTGGATAAAGTTAGCTTTATCCAGCCACCTAGCATTAAACGTGACAGGTACGTACAGCCAACGCTAACGACAGGTCAACATGGCAATCGGGTATGGGGTGAGTCGTGGAGACGTGGGACGCCCCGCACACCCGCACAGCGCCCGCATCATCTTACTATTAGCCTTAGGGCTATGCTTAGGGACAAGCCACATCTGACGGAAGATACGTTGCCGACCGGCCGCCGCGTAACGCCGTTACACATAATCCCTGGGCCCGTTACTGGTCGGACGACGGGTCCCCTAACCCGCCGCCCGCAGGCCACTCACTAGGGTGGCCGGAGATCGTGCCGTGCCCTCCGGCGCCCAGTGCGTCTAGCTCGAGAAGGGAGAGAAGAAGCTGCCTCCCTCTCCCTCTCCGCTACCTCCTTGGCCGCCATCACCTCCTCGCAAAAAGAGGCGATGGCTTCCATTCCTATATACCCTATTGCAGGGGTGGCCAACTTGATTCGACCCAAGATCTACTGTTTACTGAGTAGACACTCTGTGCGATCTACCAATTACATAATCAGTACCTCTTCATTAAACTTATATTTTTCTTTGCTTTACATGATCGACTGGATTAAGAGCCGCGATCGACTGGTTGGCTACCCCTGCCCTATAGGAAGAACAAAAAAAAACGAAATCACCATAATTATCTTACTATGACCTTTTTTTAGTGAAATACGAAACTAGGTAATAAGAAATTCTAAACTTACATTATTTCTTTTTAACCCCCGACGCAAAAAGAGGGGTGTTATAAGTTTGACCGCTATGTGTGTCTGTCTGTCTGTCTGTGTGTCTGTCTGTGGCACCGTAGCTCTTAAACGGGTGAACCGATTTGAGTGCGGTTTTTTTATTTTAAAGCTGGTTTTCTAGCGAGTGTTCTTAGACATGTTTTATTAAAATCGGTTCAGCCATTTCAAGGTTATCAGCTGTTTTGTTAGCTGCGGTAGGGTTCTTAAACGCATAATGTGTATTAGGTACTTTACTTTAAAACATACGTGTGACATAAAATTTGAAACACTGATGTATGCTATATAACTATGCAAGATTATGAAATTCTTACCCCGGCGGTACCCCGACGGGATATTATATCGCCATTTCAACGAGCAAACCTTATCGTGCCATCCATCAATTTCTGTAATTAAAATATATAGGTGTTACTCAATCGAATTTGATGGCTCAACGATACTATTATTTTTGACTTTTTAAAAGTTCGTTTTTTTTTTGTGTCGGGGGTTTTTTAAATTTTTAATTGTAAGGAATTAATTTTAAAATATATTCCTTGCTAGGTACTTAGTACCTACATGCTACGGAACCCTACACTGTGCGTGGTTCGACATGCACTCGGCCGGTTTTCCAGCCTGTATAGAGTCGTCCTGGACAACAAATCCTTAACGCGAAAGGTTTGTAGTCTTGTCTGTGACAAAGCAATTTGATAGTCTGGTCATCATTAATCTGTGGTCTGGCCAACGAAAGCTACCCACGGGAAACGGCGACAATTTAAAAAAATCTCTGCACATATTTACTTATTTATTAGTACTAACCTGTTTCCACATAATTATTATGAATTTACACTAACGTATGAACTTAACAAGAATCAAGTTCTCTGGAAAATTAAACCATTAGTTTAGTGTTGAAAGCTGAAGATTTTTTAAATTGCCGCCTTTTCTCGTGGACGACTTTCGTTGGCCAGATCCTATGTCCGTATGGATTGAGGAGTCACTTCAGATTTGAAAAGAAAACATAATATATGCCCAAAGAGATTTAAAACATAACCCTTGCTTGGCACTCGGGTATAGGGGCTATCGGAGACATTTTCATATAAAAATTGGTCCTATTCTTCAGTAAAGCCAACTAGTGTTAAATAGCAAAAGTAGGTACGTAACTTTGATACTTAGAAGATGTTTCAATCTTTCGAAATATAGGTGGCGTGCTAATAATTTGTGTTTTGTAGAGATTGTTAACATTTATCGATAAAGGTACACATATCAATCTATAGGTACATAAGAGCTAGAATTTCCATGAAAGTAATCGGCGAATTGAGGAGCCACACTATCTTTGACTTTTTGAATAGCAGCAGTACTGTATCTAGATTTTTAGTAGGCACGCTACACAATTAGTTACTTGTAAATGATACAAAATATTCGTAAATATTCATTGGTGGCTCCTCAATTCAGGTGTTTAGCAAAGAGAATATAATATAAAGTTTAGATTGAGGAGCTTATTTTATATTGATATAGCTTCTTATACAGGGTGTAAAAATAGCCTTAACGAAGCTAAAGTCTTCGCATACTGTACATCAAACTAAGTAACATACAGCAAAAATAATTGCTGGGAAACGACATTTAATTTTTGGTATTAAAAAACAGCTTTTAATTGTAGCGCGCATTGTAAGCGCGCGCGCAGCAGACTGTGCCTACATTTCGTAAATGTTACTAATGTTTGTAAAGAATGTTTAGTAATAACATTTAAACTTATTTTTCGTGAAAAACGTTCAAAAATATGGTGACTTTGACCTTCAATATCTCCGTAACCAGTCGGTACCCAGGTATGGCCCTGTATCTACCAAAAAATCTTCGTAATGATGGGAAGAATACGTGGCTCTCGGCTTCGTTAAGGGTATTTTTATACCCGATATAATATTTTATTACAAATTCCAGAATTTGACCTACATAATTATCTGATCACCTACTAAATAAGGGCATATGTTTCCTTTTCAAGTCAAAAGTGGCTTCTCAATACATACGGACATAATTTGATTACAGATTAGTCCCGATATGAAGTGACCTGACCACTGTCAAGAATTAAATTCATGTAAATGTTACGGTATTGCGAAACTTGTGTGTAAACAGGTAGAAAACGAAATAAAGATATTTAAAGAATATTTATTTTAGTCTCATTGCTTTTAGATTTTAAGATGTCTAAAATCATCGATGTGTTATCCGGATGACTTGTGACCTCAGGGATGGATAGCCGCGCTGCTGTTTTTTCCGTCGTTATTGTTATTATAGGGATAAACAACACGTTTAGACGAGTTCTACGTGGTTTTCCTTCGTCCTCAGTCGTTGATGAGATTTGTGTGGACGTCACCTTAGGGACAGGCGTAGTGGTTGGGAGTTTTAGTGTGATCTCTTTCCAAATTCCTGCAACTTTGGGCATGATGCTGGTATTAATGTGGTCTTGTTCCACCTTTTGTTTATGTCTGTGGAGAGGAGGTTTCTTTTCTCTTTCCTCAAGAGCGGCCTTTACCTGGACTATCACGGCACCGAGGGTGCACACTACGAACAACGCCATCAGCAAGGAAATGAGCAACAATGCCCTGTTGGAACACACTATAGACACGAACTCGATACGTTTGTGTACATTAAGTTGTGAAAACACAACATGGATATGAGGAAAAAGACAAAACACAACCTTGAATTATACTGAAGGAATAAAGTATTTTTAGTAACTACCGATACAAAAAAAGTACTGTGAATTAGGTATACTAAAAGTACTAAATATTATAAGTTCTTGTGGCGTGATTTGTCATTTGTCAATATTGAGGTTTCTATTAGCAGAGAGAATTTGCATCAAGTCGTGCCTTCTTTGCACATTCTCTTCGTTAAAAAGAGGATGTAGGTCCCTCATAGGTATTTAATTTGCAAACATGAAGTTTGTATGAAAACAGACAGTAAACCGATGGATAAAGATAATAACAACAAGAAAAAGACAAAATAAAATAAACATATAATCACATCTGAATAAAGTTAACCTTATACAATAATATAATGTCCAAATTTTTGAATAATTTCCGACTTCATCCAACGGCCTTGGATAGAACATAGAAATAGGTTTATCTAGATACAGTTAACTTTATCAATCCATCTAGCATTAACCGTGACATACGTCATACGTATGTAGAAAGAGTGCGAAATTAAACCGGGGTTTTAAAATAAAATAAAGGATGATTTCCACCAACCGGCTCGCATCGCATCGGATCGGATCGGAAAGGGTGCGGCGACAGCCGATCGCGTCCGGCAGGATGTCGACGCATACTATCGGCTCCGTACCGTCACTTGCGAACGTATCCGTTTCTGCGCCTGGTCAAATAGTTTCATTCCTACCGTGTAGACGTGTTCTAATTTTTGAAAATGGTTGAAGTTGACGTAATATTGTTGGCTATTGCATTAGAAGAAGAAGAAAATAATCATAAAACACAGAAGAGGAAAAGAAGGATTTGGTTTGGCTTTGAGTGCACGCGACGACAGCCGAAAGGATCCGATCGGATACGACTACAGGCGAACGGAGCCGATCGCGCGTCGCAGCATACTTTCGGCTACGATCGCGTGTCGCGGAAGACGCCCGCGGTCAAGCTGCTGTGCGCGGCTTGGTAATATAGACTTTAAATACTGTGTACACGATTTAATATCGTTTAAAGATTGTAAAATCCGTTCCGATCCAAAGCGATGCGAGCCGTTTGGTGGAAATCATCCTTAAGAAGTAGGTATCCCAAACGCAATTATTTTTCTCGCTTGCTGGATTTGGCGGAGGCACGGTACGGAGCAGTTTGATGCATTTTTAAACTCCCTATATCTTTGTTACATATAAGAGCGAAAGCCTGAGTATATTAGTTACAGAGAGTTATACTTAACTGAACTCCCATCTACAAACTTACTAAATAACTGCCATCAAAGTTTCGTTACTTATTCACACACTCCCTCACATATAGCGGGTTCACACGGTTCGATTTTAGTTGAACAACAAAAGTTGAAACGTTTTGTTCCTTCAATTTGATTGAAAGTCTGTTCAGACGGTTCAAATCGCATGCGTTTTGGCAGTTGATAAACTAGAATCGAATCGTGTGAACCTGGTATTACCGATCATCAAAATTCTAAGGTACTTCTAGCAGACCTACTAACTTGGTTGGCATACGGTTAGTACTTAAGCGTTTATTACACTACCCGATTTTTAGAGCCCGGTAGACAGTCCCGGCCGAAAACCGAAGAGACCGGGCAAGTGTTATTATACTACACTGAGAGTACACACAAGAGTTAGAGACCTTAACACCCATATTCTAAGACGTTCCTCCAAAACTTACTCGACTCGACTCCACCTCGACTTGACATAAACGTCCTCGACTCGAGATTTTTCCTCAGTCGAGGTAAGGAATTGTCTGTCAAACTCAAGGTACCTCGGAACCTACCTTAAGGAAGGAAGTGTCAAAGTTCGTATGTAATAAAAATTAATTTTGAAGCTTATCGAATATGCTTACGATAATCCTTACAATTTGTTATCGCGGCGTTATTTGCGCGATGCTGATAATTCAAATTATGATGTAATGACTCTGTCGAGGAACCTCAAAGTTCACTCGAAATTGCGACTAAGAATACAATTTTGAAAGTGTTTTCGAGGGCGTTCTGAGTCGAGTAAGTTTTGGAGGAACTTCTTAGAATATGGGATAAATAATAGGAATAATTTGAAAATCGTGATATTTTGTCTCAGTTTCATAAATTAGAAAATAACTGTTTTCAAACATTCGCGATTTGTACACATTATAAAAATACTAATTCGGGTCTAATCGCGTAGAAAATTTATAAGTCTAGCCGTGACCACGGGCGGCGAAATTCGGTCGAAACGTCGGAATAAATAAGGTATTTTCTGCCTTATAAATGTTCTACGCGATTAGACCCGAATTAGTATTTTTAGAAAATAACTATTTTGCGGTTAGCATCCACATAAAATACTATGGAAATTATTTTACGAGCTGCAAAAGCAAATTATTTTGTTAATTTTCATAAAAGTTAAAGTGGTAGTTTTACTCCTTCAAGAAAAAAATTGATCCTATCAAAAGTATTTTAATGAGAAAAACAGTCTCTCGACTTTTTTCTAAAGAGCTGTGAAATCTCATGTAGAGCCAAGTCCATTCCTTTTTCACATAGAGAAAATAACAGATATTATAGAAACAAATCTAATGTAATAGGTAAGGTGCCGATGACGATGATTAGTACCTACAACAAATTAAACGCAGAGTGCAAAAATAAATATTAGGTATATTAGTCAATAACGGAGTCGATCCAGTCGCGCAGCGTCGCGATGTTTACATAAAGCTGCGGCTCGCAGGCGACGGCGCACGCGCTGTTGTCGCTCATGACGCCGAACAGCGTGCCCGCGCGCAACAGCGGCGCGCCTGCGCAGTAGTTGCAGGGAGTGCCGCGCGAGTACCGCGCGCCCGCACACAGCGGCGCGGCGCCGCACAGCCCGTGCTGCACCGCGGCGCCGCGCACCAGATGGCGCGGCGCCCACAGCTCGGCGCGCGCGCTGGCGCCGCACGTGGCGCCCGACACCACGTACACCGACACCTGCCGCAGTCGACGCCCCGTCGGGCTCTTGTCCACTGTTCTGTTTCACGAGTACATTTTATGATTCTTTAATTGTTCTTTTACGTGCATCGGTAGATAAAAAAACCTACATAATGCGTACCTACTGCCTACTGCGTAATACAAGGTTAATCGGAAAGGGAGTACTAATCCGCGATCTACTTAAAGTATCACCGTTTATTTTTATTTCCATACTATGTTACTCAGTGATAATGTAGCCTACTAACGGCAAGGAATTTTTGAAATCGATCTAGTAGTTTTGAAGTTTATTCGTTACATACTAAAATACAAATCTTTCCTCTTTATAATATTAAGTACCTATAGATCTGATAATGATTGGCTTTTTTTTTATACAAGCTTTAAGCCTCCGGCTCCATCATCAGACCAGCTCCATGGTAACATATTATTACACTGTCACTGAAGAAACATAGTCATGCCAAATTTCAGCTCAATCGGATGCCAGCAAGTGCTCGAAAAATGGATCACAGTGTTGTAAAAGATGACTACGGGATGACGTCAGGTGGATGGGCAGCAGCAGCGCCCTCATGCCTGCTAATAACAGCAAACTGCGATCACTAATCCGTGTACAGTGCGCGTCAAAGAATTAGAACCAAGATGGCGTCGACTGCCAAACTTGAGGGGTTTACTAGCCACTGAAGAGTTCCACTATCCACCTCCTACCTCCATCATCAGACCCTCACCACCAAATGCAATCTATTGGACTCATCAAAACGAATCATATGACCCGAACCTCACATACATCACGCAGTCGACGCCATCTTGGTTCTAGTTATTTGATGCGCACTGCACCAAGCTTGGTGATTGTGGCAACTGGCAATTTCCTCTTTCGTTAGTAGTAGCGGTCAGTAGCAGGTCCACGTTCAGCTGACGTTAACGGACTGATATAACAAATATACACAACATAGTATCAATTACATCTCAATGTGTGACTATGTATTTTAATTCTTATCGATTTTGATTAAAAAGCACCAGGCACAGGCACACCGTACTAGTGAAGGGTACCAACCTCACACCATCATGATACCATTGATCAACATCGAGCACAAATTAGTCTATGGCGATCGACGTGTGCTACCACATTGTAAATTAATCCTCCCAGGTCGCTCCAGGCGCACGAAGTCTTGATTGATTCGACTATTGATCAAGTATCGATCGAGACATTTAAATTGATCGAGAGACACATCACACCAAATCAGCTTCAATCAATAAAATCATCCGACTTGTTCGATCGGCATATTGCGCAGTAGGTGTTGATTCTTGATCGATATGTTTTACGGGTCCAATCGTTGACGGTCCAAAGTCACTAAACCATCGATGATAATAATGATGCGACATCGATCGTGTCAATCGTTTGAGTCTTGTAATATCCTTAATATTATTAGGTAGGTACCTGTATCCACCATAACCGAGTATGAGGAATCTCTCTCCGATAGCCACGAGGAAGTAGTCGAGCACGTGCGGCAGACGCAGCAGGGGCGCGCGGCCCCGCAGCGCGCGGTCGCTGCGCAGCGCCGCCAGGTCGTGCTGCCGCTCGCGGCCCTGGTAGCGCGGGTGCAGGCGCACGTCGGCCACGGTGCGCGGCCGCGACTGGCGCGCCTCCCCGAACTCCTCCATTATGATGAACGAGTCCAATGAATCCACTTCCTCGATGGACTCTATACAACTGGCCGCCGTCAGCGTCCAAAACTTTGTTATCTTAGTCAAAATACAGCCGAACGTCACGTCTCCGAGAGGTTTTAACTTGACTAGAGCTACAACCTGGCTTTTGTACCTATCCTCGGCGAGCTCACCGTCCGAGTGTTCCAAGAACTCGACGTCATCATACTCGTGTGACGGTTCCAGGGTCTCACCAAATATCTCCAAAGTCTCTGTAGTAGGTATCTTTGCCTTGGTATAACTGAATGATGTCGTTTCGCTCTCACCTCGTGAGTTGTGAATGTTAGTCAGGTAGTAATACGTTCCCGCAGATGTTTTCTGAGAAGGTTCCCACGTACACTCGACGTCCGGCGACAGTGTGCTGGTGATACGGGCTATTTCAGTAGTACTTGTCACTATCGGAACCGTTGGAGAATGCTTTTCAGGAGGTTTTTCTGATGCTATTTCCGAATGTTTCCGACAAGCTACAAAGTGAAGTATCAAAAACACTAAAAAGCCTATAAGCACCACAAGGAGGACAGCTTCTAGGATGGAGAGAAGGCCCTCAGTCCGTGTGAATGACTTGCACCAACCCTTCAGCTCCTTGTAGCACACATAACACATTATTTGACGCGACTGCTCATGTTGTTGACTTGCGATTGATGGCTGACACACACGACCAATTAGATCACGAGCATTCATATTTTTTAAATTAATATAGGTAGGTACTATAAAGTTTGGAATGTGTTGTTGTTAGCACATGCACTTTATTTTATTTAAGACAATGTTTATTAGAGAACATCTAGTATACGTACGCGTTATCAATATCTTCCACCCGGTTCGCGCTCGTTATGTCTTTGGTACAACCATAATGGGTCTTCTGAACGGTCTGTCCTGACACCCGAACCTAAGCTGCCCGGACTCCTTTTGTCCGCCGAAACCTCCGCCGAGGCGTCGGGGGCGCCACCCTGCCAGGCAGCGCTCTGCCTCGCGCTCCACAATCATCTCGGCGCCGTCTATATACTCCTTCTGCATCTCCTTAAGAGCCCGGTCCACACTTCCTAAGTTCTCAAACTCTATGAATGCATATTGCTTGGACCTTCCAGTAACTATGTCTTTGACTACGCGACAATTAAGTATTCTGCCAAATTTTTCAAATTCTGAACGGAGTGTGTCCTGCAATAGATATTAAATTATATTTATTTTCAAATCTGACTCGTTTCAGTTTTCAAATTCAAAATAGTAGCGCTTTCTGCAAGAAAAAGAAAGAAATGAACATTGTTGAACTGTAATAAAATAGTAAAAATCGACATCAAAAAACTGAAAAGAGTAAAATTATTACCATATTTTTTTATAAAATTTGGGTAATCGACCCTCCGTGTCGGGTGCTTTTGTCGATTCGATAAAATTAAATGTATATACCAGCCCTAAAAATCAGTCTACAAATCTCCGAGAAATCGCTGCACATATGTAAATTAAAATAAAAAATACGCATCGAATTGAAAACCATCTCATTTTAGAAGTCGGTTAAAAAAATGTAAGCTTTGCGATTTGGGAACTGCTTATCGAGATGGACCTAGGTAGATACAGTGAATAATGGGTGAAAACAGTAATTGTTGTCGTCTCTGCTTGCTAGTATGAAACCCTTAAGACGACGAATTGAAAATATTGGCGGCAGGGATTTTAATATTTCTCAGCAATTACAAAACATTCTGAACTTATATTTATACACTTCATTTATCATGTCTTTAAGATCAATTTTATAATTGCTTTACATGATTGGATAACTTTTACAGCACAGAAAAAAATATCAAAAACTGGTCTTCAAAAACATAGATTTTCATTTTACAGGGAAACGAGACAGATTTCAACCTCAATATTTTGTATATAGTTTAGTCTAAGCATACACTTCAAAATAATAATTCGATTTTATAAAATTAGCTATAGTCTTTGTTTTAAACGAAAAATACTGTTTTGGCGGTTACGACCTTACGGCATAAGCTAGTTCGCGTGCGTTTTTGTATGCAATCAATTCCCCCTCAGTCCGCTGCTGATTAGTGTCAGCGACGGGTCTGTGTCATTGGATTTCCCGCGCGCTATCGACAGTAATTGTATCTTGATCTGAGTGATATTTAGTTATTAAAAATGGGGAAAAAAAACATACAATGTAAATAATATTTTAGAAAATAGTCGTCAGAACAGAGACAATCCATGGAGTCGTCTTTGGACTTAGATAAAAATAAAGCAATGTCAGTCGATTCTTTGGAAGGGTATTTATGTGTACATGGTATGAATCTAGTACTAGTCTAAATAACGCATCTGTTATATACATAGGCACTGGTCGCTATAGCTTTGTCGAAATTTCCCAGCGGCGCAGCGGTATGACGGCTACTTTGAGTGAGCGAGATAGTAGACAAAGTAGTAGGTAGCTCAGTGACTAGTACCTACTGTAATGCGGAATCCTCTGCTCGTGAACTTTAGCAAAATAGCTGATCGGGAGCACTTTTAAAGTAAGATTTTCATTGTTGTTTTAGGTGATATTTATGTGTTTTTTTATCGCATTGAGATAGGCAACAATAATGGTTTTATCTATACTAATATTATAAAGAGGAAAGATTTGTATTTGTCTATGTAACGAATAAACTTAAAAACTTCTGGATCGATTTCAAAAATTCTTTTGCCGTTAGAAAGCTATATTATTACTGAGTAGCATAGGCTGTATTTATTACTGGAATAAAACTTCTTACGCGGGCGGAGCCGTGAGGACACAGCTAGTACACTATAAAGTAAAAATATCTAAGTACACTTAAAACCGACCATCATAATAAAATGCGTACACAAAATTTCGTGTCTGTGCTGTTAACCGTTAAAGAATTTTTTATCTGGAGCTAATCCTGGATGTCGATTTAGGTCATGCTTACCATATAAAAGCATTGTCATTGGAACTGAACCAACATGTAAAAATTCAACTTCGTAGGATAAGAGGAAGTAGTTCAAAATTCAGTTGCAAGATTTGAACCGAACATACATATATTGCAAGTTAATAAAAAGCTTGTAAAATCGAAAAATATAAGAAAATTGCGACGGAAAATTTCAACGCTAGTGGGTTCAGAATCATAATACTGGATCCATGGTACACGCATACATTATGATGTCCCTTTCAGCCAGTAAATAATTTTACACATTGTGAACAACAGTTCTTTTTTTCATTCATTCAATCATCAAATTCTTATCTAGGCAGTGTATCCTCCAAGTTTTGTCCACAGAGTCTAAGCTTAATTTAACTAGATTCTATAGAAGTATTGACAAAAAGAAAGCTTCGTTTAACAATATATTATGCAAATATTGAAATATTTCCATAACATACATAAAATTTCAAAGCCGTGACATTATGAATGTACTTATGCATATATTGTGACATTTTCCCCATATTCAATATCCTGAAATCTCAATACACTTCTTAAAAAATATTTAAAATAATATTCCTACAAAAAAAATGAAAAGAGACTCTATGACGTCTATGTTCCCGAGCGTGGCTGACAAGCTCGCAAAAAAAACGCGATACTTATACAATCGCTCACGTAATTATGATTCTGCAACTAACGCAATACAGCAGCGATACAGACGCGATGCAGCATTGTTACAGTCGCGATTCGACACGCTGTAGTGACGACCTGTGAATGCCTGTGGACGCTACAGTTGTTAGATGGACTCAGTCGACACGACATTGGTCGCGTTGTCTTTGTTGCTGCTTTTACGGAAGCAATCACAGCGTAACCGTGGACAACATAATACGCAAGTCACGCTTAATCGACACCGTTGCACGTTTGCATTGATAATGTCGCGCGTATGCATCGATGCAGACATGATGCTCAATCGATACGATCGCGCGTTGCAAATGCAACCAACGGCCAAAAGTAGCGTCCAGAGGCGCGGTCACAAAACGCGCGTCTGCATTGCTGCAAAAAGTCACCGTGAGCGACCGCCCTTACACTGCGCGGGCTGCCTTGCGGCGGTCCATCGCACTACGTAAAGATTATCGGAGTGTGCGAGGATTGCGGGGCGCGGCGGCCGATTTGAAATTATTTGTTTATCACAGCGTCGCCTTAAAACTCAAGACCAGCTGGACTGATTTATATGATCTTTGATTTGTTGGATTTGTCTCCGCCCCGAATAGCAGAATAACTATTAAAATATTGGAAAAATTTACGAACAATTTTTTAATAGAGATAACATCTATCATCTATCGCCAATCACCTAACGCCAAACACCTATCAACAATCATCTATCACCTATCGCCAATCACCTATAACCAATCATCTATCACCTACCGCCAATCACCTATCGCCATCACCAGTCACCTATCGCCACCACCTATCGCCAATCACCTATCACCAATCATCTATCACCTACCGCCAATCACCTATCGCCATCACCTATCGCCAATCACCTATCACCAATCATCTGTCGCCCATCACATACCGCCAATCGCCTATTGCCGCCACCTATCGCCAATCACCTATCACCAATCATCTATCACCTATCGCCATCACCTATCACCTATCGCCATCACCAGTCACCTATCGCCAATCATCTACCACCTACCGCCAATCACCTATCGCCTATCACCAATAATCTGTCGCCAATCACATACCGCCAATCACCTATCGCCAATCACATACCGCCAATCACCTATCGCCATCACCAGTCACCTATCGCCACCGCCTATAGCCAATCACCTATCACCAATCATCTGCCGCCAATCACATACCGCCAATTGCCTATCGCCAATCACCTTACACTAATCATCTGTCGCCAATCACCTATCGCCATCACCAGTCACCTATCGCCAATCACCTATCACCAATCACCTATCACCAATCATCTGTCGCCAATCACATACCGCCAATTGCCTCTCGCCAATCACCTTACACCAATCATCTGTCGCCAATCACATACCGCCAATCACCTATCACCAATCACCTATGACCAATCATCTATCATCTATCACCAACCACCTATCACCAACACCTATCGTCAATCACCAATCATCTACCGTCAATCATCTAGCACCAACCACCTATAGCCAATCACCTATGACCAATCATCTATCATCTATCGCCAACCACCTATCACCAACACCTATCGCCAATCACCAATCATCTACCGCCAATCATCTATTAGCTATCGCCAATCACCAATCATCTACCGTCAATCATCTATCGCCAATCACATACCGCCAATCACCTATCGCCAAGCACTTATCACCAATCATATATCACCTACAGCCAATCACCTATGACCAATCATCCATCATCTATCGCCAACCACCTATCACCAACACCTGTTGCCAATCACCAATCATCTACCGTCAATCATCTGTCGCAATCACCCATCGCCAAACTCCTTACACCAATCATCTGTCGCCAATCACCTATAGCCAATCACCGATGATCAACCACCTATAGCCAATCACCTATGACCAATCATCTATCATCTATCACCAACCACCTATCACCAGCACCTATCGCCAATCACCAATCATCTACCGCCAATCATCTATTACCTATCGCCAATCACCAATCATCTACCGTCAATCACCTATCACCAATCATCTGTCGCCAATCACATAACGCCAATTGCCTATCACCAATCACCTATGACTAATCATCTATCATCAATCGCTATCACCTATCACCAATCACCAATCATCTACCGTCAATCATCTAACGCCAATCATATGCCGCCAATCACCTATCGCCATCACCAGTCACATATCGCCACCACCTATCGCCAATCACCTATTAACAATCACCTATCACCTATCGCCATCACCAGTCACCTATCGCCAATCATCTACCACCTACCGCCAATCACCTATCGCCTATCACCAATAATCTGTCGCCAATCACATACCGCCAATCACCTATCGCCAATCACATACCGCCAATCACCTATCGCCATCACCAGTCACCTATCGCCACCGCCTATAGCCAATCACCTATCACCAATCATCTGCCGCCAATCACATACCGCCAATTGCCTATCGCCAATCACCTTACACTAATCATCTGTCGCCAATCACCTATCGCCATCACCAGTCACCTATCGCCAATCACCTATCACCAATCACCTATCACCAATCATCTGTCGCCAATCACATACCGCCAATTGCCTCTCGCCAATCACCTTACACCAATCATCTGTCGCCAATCACATACCGCCAATCACCTATCACCAATCACCTATGACCAATCATCTATCATCTATCACCAACCACCTATCACCAACACCTATCGTCAATCACCAATCATCTACCGTCAATCATCTAGCACCAACCACCTATAGCCAATCACCTATGACCAATCATCTATCATCTATCGCCAACCACCTATCACCAACACCTATCGCCAATCACCAATCATCTACCGCCAATCATCTATTAGCTATCGCCAATCACCAATCATCTACCGTCAATCATCTATCGCCAATCACATACCGCCAATCACCTATCGCCAAGCACTTATCACCAATCATATATCACCTACAGCCAATCACCTATGACCAATCATCCATCATCTATCGCCAACCACCTATCACCAACACCTGTTGCCAATCACCAATCATCTACCGTCAATCATCTGTCGCAATCACCCATCGCCAAACTCCTTACACCAATCATCTGTCGCCAATCACCTATAGCCAATCACCGATGATCAACCACCTATAGCCAATCACCTATGACCAATCATCTATCATCTATCACCAACCACCTATCACCAGCACCTATCGCCAATCACCAATCATCTACCGCCAATCATCTATTACCTATCGCCAATCACCAATCATCTACCGTCAATCACCTATCACCAATCATCTGTCGCCAATCACATAACGCCAATTGCCTATCACCAATCACCTATGACTAATCATCTATCATCAATCGCTATCACCTATCACCAATCACCAATCATCTACCGTCAATCATCTAACGCCAATCATATGCCGCCAATCACCTATCGCCATCACCAGTCACATATCGCCACCACCTATCGCCAATCACCTATTAACAATCATCTATCACCTACCGCCAATCACCTTACACCAATCATCTGTCGCCAATCACATACCGCCAATCACCTATCTCCATCACCTATCACCAATCACCCATGACCAATCACCTATCACCAATCGTCTATCACCTACCGCCAATCACCTATCTCCATCACCAGTTACCTATCGCCACCACCTATCGCCAATCATCTGTCGCCAATCACATACCGCCAATCACATACCGCCAATCACCTATCGCCATCACGAGTCACATACCGCCAATCACCTATCACCTATCGCCAATCACTTATGACCAATCACCTATCACCAATCATCTACCATCAATCATCTAACGCCAACCACCTATCACCAACACCTAGCACCAATCATCGTTCGCCATCACCCATCGCCAATCTCCTTACACCAATCAGCTATCGCCAATCACATACCTCCAATCACCTATCGCCAAGCACCTATCACCAATCATATATCACCTACAGCCAATCACCAATGACCAATCATCTATCATCTATCGCCAACCACCTATCACCAACACCTATCGCCAATCACCAATCATCTACCGTCAATCATCTATCGCCAATCACATACCGCCAATCACCTATCGCTAATCATCTATCATCTATCGCCAATCACCAATCATCTACCGTCAATCATCTATCGCCAATCACATGCCGCCATTCACCTATCGCCAGGCACCTATCGCCAATCACCAATCATCTACCGTCAATCATCTGTCGCCAATCACATACCGCAAATTGCCTATCGCCAATTACCTTACACCAATCATCTGTCGCCAATCACATACCGCCAATCACCTATAGCCAATGACCTATCACCAATCATCTGTCGCCATCGCCCATCGCCAATCTCCTTACACCAATCATCTGTCGCCAATCACCTATGACCTATCACCTATCGCCAATCATCAATCATCTATCGCCAAACACCTATCGCCAATCATAATTCATTTTCTCATACAATTTGTATGGAACGGCTTTTTTGGTATCTTGAGAACGGTTAGGGTGGGGTCGCGGTGCATGCGTTTTTTTTGCGACTGTATCTGTATCTACATCGTTAGATACGGATATAGTCGCAAAAAAACGCGATACTTATACAATCGCTCACGTAATTATGATTCTGCATCGCGACTAACGCAATACAGCAGCGATACAGACGCGATGCAGCATTACTACAGTCGCGATTCGACACGGTGTAGTGACGACCTGTGAATGCCTGTGGACGCTACAGTTGTTAGATGGACTCAGTCGACACGACATTGGTTGCGTTGTCTTTGTTGCTGCTTTTACGGAAGCAATCACAGCGTAACCGTGGACAACATAATACAGAAGTGACGCTTAATCGACACCGTTGCGCGTTTGCATTGATAATGTCGCGCGTATGCATCGATGCAAACATGATACTGAATCGATACAATCGCGAGTTGCAAATGCAACCAACGGCCAAAAGTAGCGATCCAAAGGCGCGCTCACAAAACGCGCGTCTTTATTGCTGCAAAAAGTCGCCGTGAGCGATCGCCCTTAGACGGCGCGGGCTGCCTTGCGCCGGTCCATCGCACTACGTCAAGATTATCGGGGTGTGCGAGTATTGCGGGGCGCGGCGGCCGATTTGAAATTATTTGTTTATCACTGCGTCGCCTTAATCGGCTTTATCTTAAATTTTTATCCTCCTTTAGGGTTTCCAGTTATGAACAGACATTAGTCTAGATCAGGGGTCGGCAACCTGCAGCTCTTTCGATGTAAAGTTGCGTCTCTCCAGTTCCATACGCAAAAAATAATTATTTTACTATCAAAACCCTTAAAATCGTGCAGTCGATCTATAATTGAGTACTATAATAGGTATGGTATGACTGAGATATACTGACTATGACTGAGAGATAGATATAGAAACTATAGGTACACCATTATTATTGTTTTAATTAATTACTCCTGCTAAACGCCATTTCAAAGTTATCCATTAATTACAAGACGCCCTGTATAAGCAAATAATATTAGGTCCCCACCTATGAAATCAGCGTTTTGTATGGAGAGTTTTAAAGAAGTTGCAGATTTCATACTAACATTTTCTTAATTTATTTAACAACTATGAACACTAATGTTTTAAAACATTTATGCACTAATGTTTAAAAACTAAGATAACGTATGCCACTTAGATTAATTGACAAAAATAAGTTTTGGCAAAGTTAAAACAAAAATAGTGGTCATTTCTGCTAACAAAAAGAGGAGTCATTTTTAAGGTATTTTTTATGTTTATAAAACTATAAGTAATAAGGTTTTTTTACTATTGGTAGTTGTCTATGATGGTCATGATTCGATATAACACCAAGCAATTGATATATATTTTAAATCATAGAAGTGACGAGGTTCTCTATTTATGAGAAAAAAACGCCAATTTCATAGGTGGGGACGTAATATAATATTGAAACTAAATTTTTAGTGGTCTTTAAAATGGTAAAATTTCGTAAATTGCAACTTTTGGCTCTTCCGTCTCTAAAGGTTGCCGACCCCTGGTCTAGATTCATGAGGTTCCACTATAATCTCTATTATTTGTATCCTTTTTGTACCATATTAGCCTTTTAAACTATATCCATTCAATATGTGAGTCTTCCCAATTTAATTAAATTCTTGCACAAAATAACAGAACTCAACTAAACACTGCTTTGTGCACATTATTACTGAAATTACCCTTACTATGAAATACTTACTTGAGTAGTACGGGGATTGAGCCTCCCTACAAATAGAGTATTGACAGGGTTTCCCTGCACCAGTTTGTTAGGCGTGTACTCTGAGCACAGAGCCCGCAGGATCGCGCGGTCATGCGGCTCCGTGTCTGTGCCTGAACAAATGTTTTACATTAATTTTTACTCAAAGCCACAGCAAATAGGAACAGTATGTTAACTAACGAAAGGAGTTTCCGTTAACCCGCAATAGTATAGCGTCCATACATGCAAAAAGAAAAGATTACCATTGAAAAACAATACGTTTTTGTTTTTTTTAATAATAAAATATTCACAAAAATATTAAATTGATATGTAAAAGAAACACTGTACACGCGCACTTGTCTTTCAACGTGGAGGTACGGTCACGCGACATGGTCAACTAATTAAATATCTTTTAATTAATTATTTTTTTTATACATATATTTCTATGCCGATATTTTTATTTTAATCTATTAATGATATAGATTATCGAGTTTAAGGGAACATCCTGTTATTTAACATACTGTATATTACATAATTACATCAAGTGGTTCATGTGGGCCTGCATTACAGATGATTAAATACTGATAATTATAAGATTCAAATACATTTAACAATTTTAACTAACCAGTTTTTCAAGCCGACATGAAGCAATTGTTGCAGGAGTGCTTCTTTGACTGCCTGAAAAAAGTACTGAAAACTCTAATTTTTGAGCAGAAAGTAGGTGCACGCCTTTGAAAGTAGCATCATGCCAATCTTAGTGTACTCCTTTAGCATACTCAAGTGGACTCAGATGGATCTAGACACCCTGGATAGGAGAGTCTGTGCTCTGCTGACTGCACATCAGATGCATTTACCCTCGCTCATTGGTGATGAGGCTGTACATTCTGTGGAAGTGTGGGGTTCGAGGCTTTTTAAATGATATGACCCTTCACAACCACAAAGTGTAGTCACAAGGAATATTCCCTCCAAGCTGAAATGGGGATGCACCAAGATGTGGTCATAGTGGACTAGGGGCTCACCCTGTTCTCATTGACTAAAGACAACTGTAGTACTTTGTACAAATGACCACAATGAAGTATGGCAAAGCAAGAAGCTCGATGTCAATTTTATCAAGCTCTTCATGGACCCGACAATGACTTTTAGCCCCCATATCTTAGTTACATTTTGGTGACCTCTTCAGGAAACCCTAAGGTTTTGACTGTACAATTACGTACAAAGTTATGATGATGAACAATTACAGTAAACATATTGTGGAGGATGGTATGATCAACATCTGTCAGGCATGGCATGCCACCATCCAGGAGAATCGGGGGGCACGGCAGTGCCCCCGCCAAGTCGAGCGCGAAGCAAACACTGCCGTACCATCCTTTACTGGAACCATTTCGCCGCATTTTCAGGCCCCTATTTGAGAACCTCTGGATTAGACCAGAACGCAGAAATTTTCGTCATCCAGTAAGCTATAATCACATACTTAAAATCCAAAATTTCAAGTCTGTAGGTCATTTAGTTCCGAAGTTAAGCGAAAGCAAAGTTTCGCATTTATGACACTCACTCACTCACTCATGATCATTAGAATAGAACTAGTACTTCCCATAAACTCAGAGAGCTGAAATTTGGTACAGAGTTAGGGTATAATGGCCACATAAAGGGAAAACTATAAAAACTAGGATAATCGAAGATCTGGAGTACCTGGTGACCCTGATTAGAAAACACAAGAGCCCAACCAAACTATTAGAGATCGACATACCGCCTTTACAAAAAATATTCAACTAGGCAGGCCGCTTCATTTGATGAAAAAAATAATAAAAAAATGTATAAATAAATAATAATAATTTGATTCACGAATTATTGCCTATTAAGTCAAAATTTGAGATCATACCCCGGGCATACGTGTACAGAGAACAATTCCCGATCTGTGTGGCGTATGCCCTAACAATTCACAAGAGCCAAGGTCTAAGTCTAAAAAATGCCCTCATGGACATTGGCACCTCCATATTCTCTTGTGACCAAGCCTACGTGGCGCTTTCACGAGTAACCAATCTTCATGGGGTGCACCTCATAAATGTTGACTTCAAGAGTATTAAAGCTCAAGCTTCAGCGATCACCGAATACAACCGGCTTAGGCGTAAATATCGCGCCGATCTTTCAGAAATTAAACCGTCTAAACCGTCTAAAAGAAAAAATAATGAATTAGAATGGGCAATACGAAATACTGTTGCTACTGTACAAGAATCAGAACCGGAAAAAAAGAAAAGAAAGATTTGTAATAATAAAAAACTACTCCTAAAAAGAAAAAAAACTGTGTCAAATAAGAAAATCTAATAAAATTAATCAATATGCCCATGTTTCTACAAAAAGAAGTGAAATCCCACCAAAAACATTCTGTAAAAAACTAGCCAAGTCTCGATGGAGCTGCTTGTTTATCTCTAAAAAGTAATGAAATCTAGACAAAGTTGTGCCAAGTCTAAGGTTCCTTACTGCGATTTCTATATTATTATAGTTAATGCTGTGTGACTTTACCGTTGAAGGGTACACAAGGGTACAAAACCAGGTGCTCCATAACACCATTGCACCAATCTGTCGCCAGCACCGCTACCCATTGACGATGGAAAATTGCCACTTGGAAAACGTTGATTCAATAACCAGTCAATTGTAGGCTTGATAAAGCTGCGTATTTCAATAATACTTATGTATAGGCGAGCCTAAAACAAACAGTATAAAAAAAAAAACCAGTACAGACGGACTTCTAATCATTGATAGAAGTCCGTCTGTACCTGTCCCGTTGACTTGTACCCACTAACGTATAAAGAATGTTCAACGGCCAAGTCACACAACATTAACTATAATAATAAAGAAATCACAGTAATGAACCTTAGACTTGGCACGACTTTGTCTAGATTTCATTACTTTTTAGAGATAAACAAGCAGCTCCATCGAGACTTGGCTAGTTTTTTACAGAAAGTTTTTGGTGGGATCTATCTGACACCTTATTTCTAGTTGTTCATGTCTTGCTAGCAGTGACTACTAGCACAGATATAGCCTAATGGCCATAATTATCATCCATCAACAATTTGCTCTGAAATACATTGTTATGGAATCAGAAGTAACATACTATGGTGTACCTGTGCTGAGCTTGTTCTTTAGATTAGTCAAGTCCCATTATACTGGGATTGGTCGAGGACAGGACTATTGTTGCCAATAAGACTGATATAGGGGTTATAGATCAATCAGAGCGCCTTAATTCATTCATCTATGATAAGTATCTTTCTTGCTATTAGGGGCCTTTTTTTACTTGGACGCCGTAGTTGAGCAATCTTGGTCTCTAAACTGGGGGCCGATTAAGTGAGGTGAGGATCCTAATAACGCTATAAGTACATTTGATTTTGACTGGTTGCACGAGCAGTGCTCGGGACGCCACTGACAATTCGTGGGTGCGTCGATAGTCTATAGAGCTGGCCTAAAAACATTTGGTATCTGAACTAGCTGGTAGCGCGACTGGTTGCGCTGGCATGGCGTCCCGGTGAAATAGGGCCCTTATGTACCTTAGACAGGTAGGTGCTAAATATAATTATGAACCATCGGCACACGTAGTTATAGGAATTGTAGCTAGTACCTAGTTAAAATTATTTATTTATGTGCTGTAAAGCTAAGCTAGTTAACCCTAGAACACATTATTATTGGGTAATTATGTACTTATCAATCACTTTGGTTCCTTACCATCAATAGATCCGATCTTTATAGGATCATACTCTGTTGCATATTTCTTGAATTCAGGTTCTTCTCTGGACATTGTGGTTGGTTAGAAATTACCTACTATACACTCTTGAGTACTATATTCCTTGTAAATTGTTGTAAAATTGTAAATAGTAAATACCAATTACAAAACACAATAGTGGCCACAGATTAATGAAATGATAATAGTGGCACAGACTAACTAGAGATCATAAATAAAAAAAGTACCGTTCCCGTATTGTATAAGTACTCTGTGCTAGAGATGCTACGTTGTTATTAATCTGAGCAGTGGCGTAGCTTGCCCTAGACAGGCCCTGATCAAAATTAGTCGCGGGGCCCTTCTACCCGACAGCGGCGAAACCCAAATGGAGAAAAACAAACCAAAAACCATGGTCGATGGTTGTATGGAGCGTCTAGGGCAGTCAGGGCCGGACTGGGACCTGAAATCGGCTCGGGCATTTAAGAGACGGTCGGCCCAGTGCTGGCAAAAAAATTCATTACCAAGCGATTAGACGGACGACGTTTTTTTTTTAGACTCTCTCCTCACTCTTTCTCCTGTATCTTGGGTGCATTTACAAACACAAACAATTTGCGGCTTCTTTTTCAAGCGATAGGCGATACTTGAACGACCTTTTTTTTTATTACTTTCCCATCACTCTTTCTCCGACTGTGTGACCAGCCCATCATGCTACACCGGCCCTTCGGGCATTTGCCCGATTTGCCCGTATGGCCAGTCCGGGCCTGAGGGCAGTGATACCCAAAGTGATCTATATCGACCCCCAGGGGTCAACGGCGACCTAAAAGGGGCCCACATGGGTGAAAAAAAAAATTGGGGGTCCGTGAGATGTAAATACTATCCATTAATGGAAATAACCCACATATACAGATGAAACGGACCGACGACGATAGTATGTAGGTACTGTCGTAGGTTTAATGTATAAAACTGAACGTGTTTTTTATTGCTTTTTCACTTAACATCTCACTCCAGTTAAAAATCAGTCAAAAACACATTTAAAGTCGATGAATTTGCAAAAAAGCAATATTAGCTAAGCAGGGGTCTACCCAAAACCGAAAAACATGGCAAGTGGTCCACGAGACAAAAAAGTTGAGGACCTCTGGTCTAGGGTGTGCTGTGTTTCTATCTCAATGTGCTGAGTTTAGCGTTTAAGAGTATAGAGTTTGGCGTACGGCCTAAGAGCTTGAGTGAGATTATGGAAAAAATATAACGAATTTTTGCTTACACACGTCGGGGCCCCTGTAGGCCGGGAGCCCCGTATTATTGATACGGCTGATACGTCGGTAGCTACGCCCCTGAATCTGAGATACAACAATATGTCATAATCACAGAACATTAATACCCTGACGGGTCATAAGTCATAATGCTCTTAAAAAACGGAACCTCATTCTAATTACGTTTCAATGTAGGTACATAACGAAAAACAGTAAGTTTTGCTATTTTTATACTTACTTATTAGTTATGATAGTGCAAAAAATCAAAACAAGCCTAATCTATCATAACCAATATAATTAAATATAAGTTTAATATTGTTTGATAATATATACTCTTAGGTTCCATTTGTAAAGGTCTTCTACATTGCAGGAACGTGTTTCAATATTTTTTTTAATTTGTTACATTTTTGATTAGAGGTCTTATATATACATACATAGCATCACGCCTTGAACTCCCTGAAGGGCTCGGCAGAGGTGTTTTTTAGTACACCCTCGTTTCACCAGTTGTTTGTCCCATGTAATAGGGGGCGAGTAAACTTGTCATTATAATGAATATTAATTAAATAAATTACTCAGGCTGGCACTTCTTTAATCGTCATCCTTGCCATTCTCCTTTCATGCTTCTAGAGCTTAAACCCGTGGGTCTAGACCCACTGGTTTAAGCTATGCGTCGTCTGTCAGTTAATCAATGGTGTCGATTCGGTTACGCACTTTGATAGGACTAAACTAAACTAAGAGTGCTTGTCTCTTTCTGTTTCAATAGAAAGAGAAAGTGACAGTTGCGTTTAGTACTGTCAAAATGTGCAACAGAATCGACACCAATGGGTCAGACTGCGATGTCCGTACGCACCTTAAATGTGACACAAAACTTATAATGTATGGCTAGTGGCGCCACGTTGTTCGTACTATTTTATGCAGAGCTGGCTGTACTAATGCTACACTATCGAAGAACGAAAAAAAAAAGTAAACATTTGACTACTATAGATAAAAGGTTTTGTGTAAAATATTTCAAAACAAATGATGTCCACTTAAAACTTCAATTTTTTTGTCCACTTTCAATTTTTCATTGCCTATTTTCATATTTCACTAAAAAAGGACATGGCAAGATTGTTTATAAATATAGTTTTTAGGGTTCCGTACCCAAAGGATAAAACGGGACCCTATTACTAAGACTTCGCTGTCCGTCTGTCACCAGGCTGTATTTCATGAACCGTGATAGTTAGACAGTTGAAATTTTTATAGATGATGTATTTCCGTTGCCGCTATAATAACAAATACAAAAAAACAGAATAAAATAAATATTAAAGGGGATTCCCATACAACAGAAACGATTTTTTTGCCGTTTTTATAAATAATGGTACGGAACCCTTCGTGCCCGAATCAGACTCGCACTTGGCCGGTTTTTTATTTCGTTTCTTGAATAGGGGCATAGAGAGAATGAATATTATTTATAAAATGCAGATGTGTATTACAAGGCACAATCACAGACGTACCGTAAAATGGGGTGAATAGGGAAGCAGGTGTGAATCGGGACGAAATTTTAAAAGGGATTTTAACATTGAAATAATAGTTTGTTGCCAAAAAGAACTCTGTGTTTACTGTATTATAATTAACGATTAAGTGTCCTTGTAGGCAACAAACTATATTATTTCAACATTAAATTAGATTTTAAAGTTTCGTCCCGATGCACCCCTGCATCCCTATTCACCCCGTTACATGGTACCTACTAGTAGATACCAGCTAACTATCATGTATTGACCTAGATCTTTTAAAACACTCGTTTCAAAGATTTTATGGATGTTCATTACGTGTTAAAAACATTTACCTATACACATAACTTTAAGTACATAATTTGTTTACAACTTGTTTTTCGGTGTAAATGAGAGTTTATTCTGAATTTTCGCAAAACACCGTGCGATTTCACATAGATTTGAATTACGCGATTCGTCAACCCGACGCGGCGACGTACCCAGCTCTGTTCCACCTAGCTTTTTCCCAACTACGTTGGGGTCAGCTTCCAGTCTAACTAGATGCGGCTAAATACTAACCAGTATTGTACACGGAACGACTGCCATCACACCTCTGCAACCCAGTTACTAGACAATGCCGATATCCTAAGATTAGACCGGTTGTCAAACTCACGGGCTTCTGACTACCCGTAACGACAGTCATAGATATTCGTACGACATCCAGGGCCGACGGTTAACGTGCTCTCCGAGGCACGGCGGGGTCTCAATGTGTGACGAACGGTCACCCATCCACGGACTGACCGCAGCAAGCGCAGATTAACCTCGATAATCGTATTATCCGCGCGGTAATTAGCTACGAGCCCACAGACGAGCCCGACGTACCCAGCTCTAATAATAATAATTCAAGCTTATATTACACCAAAGTCAAACAAAATAAAACCAACATCTTGTAATTAAAAAAGCATGTTACACTATTTATGACTAACTGAAAATATCTTTCAATATACTCTTTATAATGCGACACTAATGTGCACAGCTATTTTACATGAATCTGACAAAATACAATTATAATAATCACTAGGTACTAAGATTATCCAAAGATGGATGTTTTGAGTTAAATAGAAAGTGGTTGATGATAATTATAACAGATAATCCTTCAAGTATAAATAGATAGTCCTCAGACAGTTGCCACATACAGATTTTTTAACAAATTATTTATGAACATTACTCCCGTTATAATTTGCGTCAATATCTAGTACATCTAAAACAGGACTTGGTTAACATTTAAGTCACAATATAAATCAAAGGAAAAAGTATACAAAATGTATTAATCAAGTCAATAATCAATATAATTATTGATGGGAAACTTCCCAGAAGAGTCCCATTTAACATCATACACCCTAGTTGGTTTTATACATAAAGTTATATTACATACAACCAACTTTAAGCTTGCTTACATATTTTAGTACTTATAAAAGTAGTAAATAGGTGAGTAGCAACAATATACTTCGAGTGTGAAAGCATGCTACATCTTCAGAAACAGTACCTACCCAAAATACTAAATAATCCATTAGCATGGCAGGGAACAGTGACAATAGTTTTTATTATGTAACATCACTATCCCTTACAGAAATGTTGAGATAATAACTCCATTAAAATGGAGGTTGGCAATTTAAATTCACAATATTTCCAGTATTTTGTCATTATGTACATGAAAAGTTTATCTAGTGATATAACATCAATATTTAAAAATAAAGGAGAAGTATTTAATAATTATGTTAGACAAGTGCAAGTTTGTGATTTTGTCCCTGGGGGGCTCACAATGTCACATTTGGTGAACCATATTTCGTTTCATATTGTAATCATAACTACAAATAGACTGCACATCCAGTCACTACTGCAAACTATGCAACTGCTAAATGCAGGACAAAGGCAATTAAGATGCAGTCATTGCTACTGTGAACAGCTGCCAAGCCAACTGAATGTGCAGCCTACTGGCAGTTATGGTTACTAATATGAAACGAAATATGGTTCGTTCACCAAACGCGACGTTATTAACCCCCTGTTGTCGCGTTGTTGCGTGGTGTGTGGTGCGTCCAACGAGCTGCGTGCAACCAGCGCAAGAGCAGCAACAATAAAGAGCACTATGAAGTATGAGCATAACTTAGCCACTAGTTTGTTGGCATCACTCAGAGCATGTGGGCAATTAGATCATGACCTAGACTCCTGGAGCAAACTTCGTCACAGCTAATTTTAATACGAAAATAGATTTGTGTTTCAGTACCCAGTCCAAAATTATGACCAAATAATACTTTAACACAAAAATAGAGCACTGTAAAATTATATTTTACATATTATATTTCTTACTCTTGCATAAAGCTTATTGCTTAATTTATCAGATCACTCATTTACACAGGTAGCTTGGAGCTATTCCTACAACATTGTACTGATTATTACTAAGTCTCGTCTTACGGACAGAGCCCGGCCACGCCGCGTATGTCGCGCTGGCGGCTCACGAGCGTCTGACCTGTCTCGCGGACGCCAAATTTATGCAAAATAGCTGCCTATACCAGTTACGAGAATCATCCGTGCGGAGCCTCGACGCAATCCATCCAATACAATTTTTTTATACATAAGTTAATACAATAAAGTAATGGAATTTTTCAGCGACATTATTTAAACATATCTAAAGGTACTTTTGACGCGTTCCTCACTGTGTCACAGTACGAGTTCAGAGCAAGGGGTCATCGGGAGGGATTAGCTCATGTTAATTGAGCGAAGGCGACTGTCCGTCGTCCCACACCACGTCGATACTGGGCCACTTTGTCTGAAGGCACGTCAGCATGGCATCCGTGCTCGCGGCGCGCATTGGGCACTCCAACAGTGCGGCGCGCCCGGTGCGGTACATCACGCGCGTACCGGGGTTACTGCGCAGCAGCCCATTGTAGTGGTGCAGTGTGAATGTGTCAGGTGCACCACGTTCACATCCCGGAAAGAACTCATCCATGAATGCACTTAAGAGGATAATGCCCAAATTCTCAGAATCTAACTTTCTTCTCATTAACTCTACATATTCTGGTTCACTGACAAGATCAGCAGCACAAAGTACATCTTGTAGAGCAGCTGAAGGAATAAAGTTGTTACCCTCTGGATCAAATGAGCGAAAAATCCGCTCCGCTGACTCACCAACAGTCTCAGGTGCAGCTAACCGTCTCTCAAGAGAAAACAATACAGTGAGATGTGTGTCAGAGGCTAACACCCACACAGGATGCTTTGGATTCTTGTAGAAAGAACCAACTGTACAATATTGCATATGTTCCATTATTGTAAGGAACCCAATATCATTTTGTCTTTCAATACCCCGCAGCCGCAGTCCTCCCACGACCTGGTCATGGTCCCATACATGTGCTACAGCTCTTCCTGTTAACATTAAGTTAATAAGTCCCTGTGAGCCATAGCCATAAGTTGAATGTATGAGTGGATCTGACAGTTCTGAAAGCTCCGCCTCCACAATAGCAACCCCCTTGCTGAGAATAACACTATACAACAGAAGTAGAACACCATACCTGTCCTTCAATATCCGAATGTTTCTTGTGTAGAAAGCTTCCACTTCAGATAAAGTCTGAAATGGATGTACCTCAATCTTCCGATGGAATTGTTCTAAGGTATCAAACACCGTGTTGGATTGTTCCTCCCCACTATTGCCACCGCTAGTCTCAGCGTCTGACTCATTCTTCCGGTACACAGCAACATTGTACTTAGGAGCTAGACACTGGCTTAATATTGTACACACAGCCCTAACCAGTAGAGAATTGCACTTCTCTGATGTCAAATCCTGAAAACTGTGTCCAGGCGTCTCCGATAAGAGTATTTTGAGTAGGAAGCCCTGGACGGGCGCAATAGCTGCGCATGGACCACCCTCCAGTTGAACGAGGGCACTAGGCTCGTCTGGACTGAACTGGAAGCCCTGCGCCCATCGCCGAAAGACATCCTCCTTCACGTTGTCTCCCCACAGCAGGCGTCGCGTGCTCGCCAGCTCGCGGTCCAACGTTGCGCTCCCGGCGGTCATGGTAACTTTATTCGATGTTGTCACAGAACTATTCATATCATTCGATCCGTTCAACATTTGCGTTTAATGTAGCCAGATGTTTACGCCACCTAAAAAATAACAACATACAGAAAATACACGGATACACAGATGTTTTATATGAATCTAGACTTGTAATCAAATAATGTATGTAGGCTTAATTCAAGCCAATCTACCACCACAAAAGAATCATAACCACGTAGTACTTACAGCCAGTATGAAGTACATGACTCACACATTTAACAACAATATAATCACTCCAGAAAACCGATCCACCATCTGTATCGTTTCAAATAGCATTATAAATCTTCCATAAATTGATATTAAAAACTTTTCATTTGTACAAAAGAAAAGAAAAGCTTACGACATGAAGGCTGCCATTTTTTAAGAAAATAGCAACATTTATTTTGAAATGTCACTTTGTGTCACGTTAAGAAGAAACGAGAAGAAACTTTTTAGTTAAATATCCAAATATTAAAATGAAAAGCACACATTTCATGTAAGATAGTAAATTTATTTAAAATAATATGGTTGTTCTTGTTTGAATGTTATATAAATTATTAGGATAATAAAATTTAATTATCATACAACATTTTGAATCAATATCTAATGTTGAAAATAATATTTATTGCATTTATTAAGTAGTTCATAATTAATGCAATTATTATTATTTTCAACAGTAGACCTTAGTTATGTACTTTATCTGGCTGCGTATAATTTATTATAGTTTTTTTTGTAGAAAAAGCTGGCAACTTTACTAATGTTACTGTCATTGGTAGAAGTTACTAAAATAGTAGATTTCTAAAATATGAAGAATTAGTTGTGTTGAGTGCTTACGGTAGTGCTGCGATCCGCTTTCGTTTTGGTTTACAAGTGTAGATTTTTCCATAATATATGGTTAATTTGAGATAATTATATTAGTACTTTCGAAATAATTATAATGAAGTTTGTTAGTTTAGTAAATAGGTACCTACATTGCATGTGATACAGTTACAGATACAGTTTTAAATAAAATAATTAAAAAATGGTGCGTGTACTCATCTATGCGCCGTAAAAGTTATACTTCGACTCTCTCCCAGAGAGCTTATTTTAGGAGTTAAAAAATTATATTGTACTAACTGTAGGTATCCTCACGGTTCCGCCCGTAGCCTATGTTAGTCAGTGATAATGTAGCTTTCTAACGGCAAAAGAATTTTTGAAATCGGTCCAGTAGTTTTTAAGTTTATTCGTTACATACAAAAATCCAAAAATACAAATATTTCCTCTTTATAATATTAATATAGAAGTATAGATGACTAGTGGCGCCCCAATCATTCGCACTATTTTTGATGTGAAACATCAAATGCGGCGGTACCTACAGGTGAGAGCAGCTGTTGAGTGGCGACCAAGGAACATATACTCTAGGGTGGCGACGCTCGCGATGGCCAAAATTCTTTCTTTGCTAAGGTCTGACGTCATATCTGATATGAATTCAGACCTTTGTAACTCGTCGGCTCTCTTCCGTTTGAATCGGTCTTTTTTTTTTTCATTGATTTAAATTACTTGTCGGGTACATTCGAACACAGCAGGTCGTACCGTAATTTACAAGTGGAGCACCGCAGGTATTCCTTGCTTTCAATTGTATTCATACAACCAGCACAGTCGTTGTTAGCCATCATTTTTAGTCATTTATTTCCTCGATGTTATGAAATTAAAAAAAAGACTATCAAGCTGTGGGACGCGAACTCGAGACACTCCGTGTAACTGCGAAATTGGAGACCGTATTTCCAAAGTTATTAATTTCAAATGCAATAAACGTTAGGTACAAGATTGACTCATTTGTTACACATTGCATATACATTCCACAATTTTTTACAAAATGATGTTTCACATCTGCCAGGCGTCCCGCGACCGCGACGGCAAAATTTTTTTGCAGAACTGGACTATGCTTTAGAATAGAGGTTTAATGTCAACAAAAACCTTTTTCATGACGGTATGCGCGCGCTGCTCCCAATTTAACGAGTCAAACGCGCCAAAAGAAGTTTAACTCAAAAAACGTGTATTCTCATATTCTGCAAGTTTCTACCTTAGGCCGCGTTCCCATTTTGTCGTGACGGCAGATAGTCGTGTAGTTTTAAGTGTCGTAGCTTATATATTTAAATGGAGGTGTTCGCATATAAGACGACACGATAAACTGTCGTTCACGACTTGCTTTGCAGTGACGACAGATTGTCGTGTCAATGGGAACGGCTAGCACGACAGCCGTCCAACGATAAATTTATCGTCACGACATCGTGGTGTGTCGTTGTTACGACTATCGGTCGTGGCCACGATAAAAATATCGTCTCGTCGTAGCTTGCTACTGATTTGCAAACGACAAAGCGACTGTCTTGAAACGATAAAATGTCGTCGCGATCCAATGGGAACAGCTAGATACGATAGTCATAAACGATAAAAAAAAAATAACGACAAGCGGTCGTTATAATGGAAACAGCTAGAGACGACAGTCGTCCAACGATAAATTTATCGTCACGACATAGTGGGAACGCGCCCTTATAGTAAAAGTGACGAACACAAGAAGTATAATGTGCCAGCAACGACGTTCGTAAAAACCTTTTTGGTGTTCACAGGTGAACACAATTTATCTAACTGCAATAATTGATAGACAAAAAAAAATGAAGTCGCTTGAAGTCAATGAAGCCTTGCCATGAAGTTAGTTCTTGACATAAACCTCAAAAGTGCTTAAAGCTTTCCAAAAAAGAAAACGCAAAATGGGAGCGCCACTAGTCATACGTAATAAATAAAGCTCTCTACTAGAAAGTCGAAGTATAACTATTAACTATCATCTGCCGCGCATACATGAGTACCATCTTTAGTCGTTGATGAAATTTTGAGTATACGCACCGTTTTTTTCGTAATATGTTCACCTTAGATTAGATTATATACCTGTAGAAGTAGCCATGATTACAGTAAGAATAAGAACTGTGGAAGTGAGAAGCATTATACAATGTGTCGCGGTATCTAGTAATAAAACTTTAAGGGCGGTATATACAATTAATTTTATTGACAAAAACACCCCGCTTGTAGAGTCGATATCCCAACCTCCCAAAGAGAGACCAATTTTAGTATTTGATTTACTTATTTTGACATCTACATATCGAAACACCCACAATTTAAGACCTAGGCCTCGTAAAGGTATAAAAATGCCATTTGAAAAGTGTATATTATAAGCTCTACCATGGGAGGATGCAGTGTTATTATACCTTTAAACGAGCAATTCTTGTATATATATATACCTAACCTCGGAAACGGCTAAAACGATTTTCATGAAATTTAATATACAGGGGGTTTCGGGGGGATAAATCGATCTAGCTAGGTTTCATTTTTAGAAAACGTCGGTTTAAAAAAAAATACCGAGCTAATCTCGGTCATCCAGGCATTTTTATCTAAAGGAGGTATAATCGAACACTAGGGAAGGATTTCCTAATGTATTCTGAGGTATTACTGTACTCTATGGAGAGGATTGACAGTTATTAATCTGAGATTGACAGTCAGTCAGCTGTCACTGTCATTGTCAGTCTGTGTCTGATCTATCTATAATACTGTCAGTGTCTATGCTGTGCTGTCAGTCAATGTGTTAGTGTTCTGTGGTGATGTTTCTTTTTATGTTTTTATTTTCGTGACACCAAAACCTTTATGTTTTGTTGTATAATTTCGTGTAATATAATAAAAACAGAGTTATTTTTAGCCAGTGAATTATGTATTAGTTAATTAATATTACAAATTAGGTGAATAGTTTTGTGTTTTTGTTATTTCACAAAATGAAGGTGGACGTTGTTTGGAGGCGACGCGGCGCTGCAAAACTAGCAGGTTGGTGCAACCACCTTGCCTTGAGTTGCTTTTGAGAACGAAATAGAAATAACAATCTTACTTATTTGAAAACACGAATAAGTTAGTGAATTATCACGTTTGTTGATAACATTATTAGCACAGCAGTGGCCTTTGAAAACTTTCTTCAAAGATTATTTATATTAATTTCCACCAACTTATTAAAGTATAAGACCCACTGTAATTAACTCATCAACAAGTTTAGTATCAGCTGACATTCTTACCTTTAAATTAGTGTAGTCCAATAGTTGGACTCTTGTTTCCTGTAAATTATGTCTATAAAATAGCAATAAGTGACATAAGCTGTGATGATACAACTTCTAGACTATATTACTCTTTTAACAAGTAGTAAGCAACATACCAAGTGACTTCTAAGTAGTCTTATTCCATCAATAGTGTTATAGTGCGTACTAGATGCAAAAAAATTGCACCTGATGTAGGTACCCTAGTCACACAATAAGCAACAGTATCAGTACATTTACTTTGATAAACTCCATATAATTATTACCTTATCTAACTTTCTAAAAACTATTGTATTTATTTAGAACAATTGGTTTTTTCATTGATTTCTAATAATTACTTTGAACTGGTTGGTATTATTAAACAATTGAATACAAAGAAAGTTTGTAACAGTATCATCTACAAGGTATTACGAAAATCAAAGACAATAATTTGACACTTTAAAGATAATTTTTACTAAAGATTTTTGGGTATTTAAAACAAAAACTTCAAGTCTATTGGTTGTCGACTTGTGCTTGTTCATGTACAACTTGCAGGTGAGTGACTTGCAAGGTCGCGGCGGTAAAAGCGTTTATTTTTCTATACCTTGCTTTTTTATATATGTCCTTACGGACCGCTTCTACATAACCGGGTAAACTATTGGCGAGACCTGATGGGTTTCCAGGCAAACTGTTTTGTGTTTACATTGGACGCTTTCATAATTTACCGTAGCACGGCACGTCACGACACGATTTTACCGTTACGACACTATAGGAAATCAAAATGTATGGAATCGTATGAAGACGCCTTTCATTCTAGGTCGACGATAACGAAGAAACGCGTAACGTACATTATAAAAGTGCGCACTTTCGAGCTAGTCACCGAGACAGTCGTCGACTTATGCCGTATTCACACTAGACTTACGTGTCGTGTCGTGTGTCGTTACGCGTCAGTAGGTGCATCTGACGCTATCATATTCATATATTTTGTATGAATAAGATATGCACTTATCGATTTTACTCACAACTAACCCCAATGAAAACCAAAGACATTCAATAGTAATCATATATTTTAAATATGTAATGTACAAAACGTTTGGTGCAGTGGCTGAGCGATTGGCTTCCGCGCTACGGGTTGTGGGTTCGATTCCCGCAAGGATCAGATATCTGTATGGCCTACAAATAGTTGTTTCGGGTCTGGGCGTTTGTGCATGTGAAGATTTGTGTCTAAACGCAACCACGGTACAGGAGAAATCCTAGTGTGGGGCAAAGTTAAAAAAAAAGTACTATTGAATGTCTTTGGTTTTTTTGATGAAAACCAAAGACATTCAAAACTATTTACTTAATCTCTTTGATGAAAACAAACTTCGGAACACGTTACACCATCGTTGCTATGGTAACAAATAACAAGGTATGTACTGACGTGACAGTGTTTTCATGACGGTGTGCGCGCGCAGATCCTAATTCTACTCTCAAAAAACGCGCCAAAAGAAGTATAACTTCAATAACAATCTTTTTACAGTTCGTTCTGCCTTAAGTATGTTGCGATCAGCTTCCAGTCTAACCATTTGCGTCTGAATACCAATATTTTACACGGAGCGACTGCCATTAGACATCTGCGCAACCCAGTTACAGAGCAATGCCGATATCCTAAGGATAGACCGGCTGCCAGACTTTCGGTCTTCTGACTTCACGTAAAGACTGCTTAACGTGGTCTCCGTGGCAAGGAGGCGGTCTCGATGTGTAACGAACGGTCAGCCATCTACAGAATGACCGCGGCAAGCGCTGCTTAACTTCGTAAATCGTATGATCCGCGTGCTGCTAAGTAGCCATGAGTCCCACATGTACCAATATAGGCGCTTACGAAAAGTCAAACAACTAAATCTTTTCAGTAGAATGGCGTGAAGCTCAAACATACAAACAAGACAGAAATTCTAAAAACTTCTGTTTAGTAAGTGTCGTTCCTAGTCTTGGACCATTAAACCTTCCTAGAACAGGCAGTAATTACTCTTTAAAAAAAAAAATCTGCTTCAAAGTATTCTCTAGGAGGGTCGATGTCAGGCAGGCGGCCGGTCATAAAACAATAAGCCAAAACCGCTAACAAAATGGATTTACGAAATACTTATACCGACCCTACCTAGGGTGAGATAAGGGCAGGAAGAAGAAGACTTAATTTCTGATTCGTTGGAATTTTATTGTGGTTATTATGCCCTTAATAATCAGTCCGTCCATAACACAATCTCTAATCTGCAAAGTAAAACAGTTGTATTAACTTAAAAGAGAAACTGTCTCGTTTCGGTGGCCTCAATGAAAGCAGCTCACCCGGCCATTGTTCGTGCCGTATGCTGCGCCGGTGTAATGTGCTGATGTGGAAAGCGCACACACATCACTTTCGCATTGTTTCCAACGTGTTGACACCGAGATTTTACTGAAATGAGAGAAGGTTGCTCTGTTCGTATTTGTCTAATAGTAATTTGATGTAAATGTACTTAACCAAGTTGTGTGGTGCTGAATCTCTTACTTGATTGAAGGTTGCATGCATGCGTTCGTTCTGCCTAGCCTTTTCTCAACTATGTTGGGGTCAGCTTCCAATGTAACCAGATGCGGTTGAATACCAGTATTTTACACGGACCCTGCCGTTAGACCTCCGCAACCCAGTTACTGGGCAATGTCGATATCCTAAGGTTTGACTGGTTGTCAGACTTTCAGTTTTCTGACTACCCGTAACGACTGTCATAGGTATTCTTATAAACCCGGGACCGACGGTTTAATGTGCTCTCCGAGGCACGGAGGGTTCTTGATGTGTAATGAATGGTCACCCATCCACGGACCTAACCTTGCAAATCATATAATCTAATTGTCAATTAGTCACGCGCCCCTCGGTTGCATGCATATACTTGAAAATAATAGACAGGTATTATTTCAGACTTGTTATAAGTTTATTTTTATGTCGAGGATTTTTACATTTTTAATCTAAGTATTACTAGCGACCCGTCCCGGCTTCGCACGGGTGCAATGTAGATACTAATGTGGGGCATATAAACCTTCCTCTTGAATCACTCTATCTATATTGCTGAAAACTGCATTAAAATCCGTTGCGTAGTTTAAGTTTAAGTTGCGTCTAAGTATACAGACAGCGGGAGCGACTTTGTTTTATACTATCTAAAGAAAGATAAAAGTTTAGAAGTGATATTATGACAATAAATATTTTGAAAACCAAAGGATTTTTGATATCAAAGCTACTAATGTCCAGGTATCTGGTAACCGCGATGACTGTTGCTAAAGAAGCGATGATTCATTCTTATCCTCTCTAAAAGATCACTTCACTATATTTAATATTATTCAAATTAAAATGCCAAATATTAATTTGTCATTCACTCAAAATACGTACAAGTTTGCGTGCAAGACACGATCAGAATACGTAAGGTTGCGCAGCGCGTATTTCAGTTGATTGCCTGCTAAAGCGTTGCGAATGTGCCTACAGTACTGAACGGTACAGTTAATGAAGGAAGGCCAGCGTTATGCGAATCAGACGTGAAAACAGATAACGGGTACCTTGAGACTTTCCCCAACGTTCTAATGTGTCTATGAGCCAAATACTCAAATGATACTTAAGCCTAGTTTTCACAGGCCCAGTAGCTGGTAGACATCGAAAGACAGTTACTGTCTGGCAGCTACATCAAATTTTTTTGTTTCTACTGTCCACTGACCTTCCCCCACTGCCACAAGGACAGCTACAGGGTCGTCACTCGCTCCATAAGAACGCAACTAGACAGTGGCTGGTCAGTGCCGAAAGACAGTGAACGCCCGGACAGTCAGTTTTTTTCTTCGGTGTTATTCTAATATTTTTTTTGCATTCATGTTCATCTTGAGTGCGCAGTTCTGTCATGATCATAGAAGTTGCTCCAAAATTTTTCCTCTGTAACCAACACCTTGTTTATATTTTTTCTTTTTTCCCTTCTGGCTTTTGAGAATTCCCATCAAATGTTTACCAAGGAGTAATTAATGCCAATAGTCGTATATTTTTTCTAATTATATCGCACTAATCAGCCATTTTGCTGGCCTCGTGAAAACGCAATGGGTCAGAAATACCAGGCCAGAACTAATAACACAGTAGCTGTGTACTGCTGTCTCCTACGCAGACCCAGTAGTGAGAACACGTCGGGAAAGTGACAGTACTGTATAGACAGCAGAATGTACAGTTGCTGACTACTGGGTGGTCAGAAACTGGGCCTGTGAAAACCTGGCCTTACATATTAAGTTGCTGTTAAGTCTCGTGCTGTCACTGTCGCTTCGCCTTAGAGTGACAGTGACAGCACGAGACTTAACGGCTACTTAAAATTGAGTACCTAGCGTTTGAGTATTTTGACATAAGAGCCACATTGGTCAGTATCAAAATCGTTTCCATTTATTGTCCTATACCTGTGTTGCTGATTCAGAAAAGTAAATAACGTACGTATTACTTTTGTGTATAAGGGCAATTAAACTGGTAGTAGTAAGTATGTATGCGTAAAATATGCGTATACGTATACGACGACACGTTTGGTGCAGTGGCTGAGCGGTTGTCTTGGGCGCTACGGGTCGTGGTTTCGGTTTCTGTACGGAACAAATATGTGTATGGCCTACAGATATAGTTGTTCCGGGTCTGGGTGTTTGTGCGTGTGAAGATTTATGTCTGTAAACACACCCACGAGGCCACGGTACAGAATAAATCCTAGTGTGGGGGAACAACGTTTTAAACAAACAAAAATACTCTGTAATACACTAACGAGAGTCAAATTTTCCTTTATTTTGCCCTTCCGACAACTACCCTTCTAAATGAACCATAAAGATTCTACGGTTTGATCGATACTTGAATACATTGCCTTTATTACCAGTTTTACAATACCAAAACCTTGTAAAAAAATAGGGAATGTAAAATAGGCTATAATTTGTTTCACCATTTAAGTAAGTGGTAACATTCAGTGTATCGTGTCCTCAGTCTTGACTTCCTTCTCCTTCAACTTGTTCACGAAGTTATCAGTGTCCAGTCGCCTTAATTACTATTTTGTGGCTATTCGTAATGGTCCTTACGTCAGACAAATGAGTGAGTTTCTTTATACCAGATAATCT
This sequence comes from Amphipyra berbera, assembly GCA_910594945.2. Taxonomy (NCBI): domain Eukaryota; kingdom Metazoa; phylum Arthropoda; class Insecta; order Lepidoptera; family Noctuidae; genus Amphipyra; species Amphipyra berbera. The sequence goes on along the minus strand of OU343123.1, from coordinate 22,297,660 downwards.
GCTATGAAATCTATAGTTCAAACTTGCGTGTCCTGCATGTTTTAATTTAAAACATGTCTTAATTAATTAATTCTCTCATATGCCTTAGGTGCTTAACAATAGGTAGCATGATACTCTAAACATGTATGGACCACAAACATTAAGTAGTTTCTTTATTTTATTCTGAAGCTAAGATTTTTCATAAGTAAACTTTATCACCCTTATGAGTCGACTTCTTATGAGCCTAAACACGATATATCTGATGTAAGTTGCTGAGGAGTTTGGTATCCCGCAGATAACTTGATGCTGCAGCATCAGCTCAAGGTTTTCATGTCTTGGAAATACCACCGAAATAACAGTACCCTTTTGTCAATTAGGAAATGAGCTGATGATCTTCAAACGCCTGAACAGATCTTTATAAATTATAGCTAAGAACCATCTCGATTACATCAGCTTTTAAACAAACAAAAAAACACATCAAAATCGGTCCATTCGTTCGGGAGGTCCGATGCCACAGACAGACACACAGATACACACGTTAAACTTATAACACCCCTCTTTTTGTCGGGGGTTAAATAGGTATATTAGGTAGCCATTCGTTCTTACATTTAGCACTGAATTAGGTATTGTTCCCTTTTTTCCTGTTTTTCGAGGTTCACACGGGGCTTTGACATTTTTGGCCATAATATTTTTCTTTTGTACGTAATAAGAGCTTTCGATTGAAGTACATACCTATATCTTAACTCTGCTGGAAAATATTCACATTTAGGACTCTGTTACTCGTTAAATGTTTTTTTATTTATCTACATTCCTTATATCTATCTTAATAAGTAAAACTATTAGTTTTTGGCCATAGGAAACAAACATTAGTGCACTGACATGTAAATATGGATATTTAATGCATTGTATGACGCACAATATTTGTACTTAGTGTTGGTTTGTGATGCGCCTTATGAGTTTACAAAAACCTCACCTAATTTCGAGTAGTATCAATGTTTAGGAAGCATGCTCGTTTGCTGTTTCCTGGCATCTAATCTGATCTGGTCGTTGTGCGGAACAGTAAATAATTTCATAATTATTACGTACCTATGCATTACGCGAACCCTGGCAGATACAGCAGTCCTGTTATAATTGAACCCGATACGGTGTCTCCGTCGAACGTTGAACCCGCCGTGTCGCATCGCTGCATGCTTACTATTTTATTCATACGCTGTCTAACTGCACACAAATCGTAACATTCGTAGCAGACATGCCAAAAACGAACCAATAATTAATTATTCACATTTAATTTTATTAATAACTAGTACAGGTGTTTACATAATATACAATACATTGAGTGTTACTGAAGCGTTTATTATACTACCCGATATTTAAGGTCCGGTATAAAGTCCCGAAAACAAGGGACTGAGCGCCCTAACTGTTATTCTACTACACTTAATAAGAGTTAGAGACCCTAAAAATCGGGTAATGTAATAAGCCCTTTAGGACGTAGCGCCCCGTGCCACAACATGCCGAATAATCCGTAACATAATTTCAGCGTGATAACGCTTTTTAAATTACCCGCGACACACCAGACTGAAATTACGTCGCGTCTTGCCGATATAAATAACATAACCACGGAAGTTCGGTCGCGTAATTTCGACATGGTGTTGCACTACACTTAGAATACAAAGGCACAAGGGCGTAGCAAGGATTTAGTTCAGGGGAGGTGGGGGGGAGGGGGGGCAGGCAAGTGAAGACTGATAATATTCGTGCTACAAAAACGTTTATTAATGGAAAACAAAGCGAGTGTAAAACATGCAAAGCGAATAAATTTCTCAATCATTTTAAATGCAACGTCGCTTAAACTTATTTAGCACTTAACCAGACCCTGCTACTGGGGGGCAGCTGCCCCCCTTGCCTTTACCTGGCTGAGCCCTTGCAAAAGCACCGTTTATTACTTAACGAAATCTCGTCAAAAGGATGAAATGTTCCACGATTCAAGCTAGGTTATTTTCAGCTAGGTTCAAATATGTGTATCAATATTATTACAAAGTTGGAATAATCTTGACGTTTACGAATATCGTCAGTTAAAACAGATTATCTAATAAAATCACATTATTAATGTAGCGCCATACCATGTCGAAAATACGCGATGCAGTTATTTCGGCGTGATTACGCGACACACCAAGCTGAAATTGCTATTATAACTACACTATTGTATTAGGTAAGCCTGTGATGATAGTTGTACCTACATGTTTAAAAAAAAAAAACTAATTATTTCTTATTGGGGTCATTAATTACTTTTTAATATTTATCCTAATGACGTAATACTGACGAATGGTGTTAAGATAAGTAAGCATGGGCTTCGGGGAATACAGTCGTGATGTTATGTTTTATATAAGTATACCGTAAAGTTAAAAGGAGGAAAAATGTGGTGATTTTCCTCCTTAAGCACGATTAACAAAATCGTTTGATTAAATCTTGACAGGAAAATATTTAAAGGAACTAATAAAATCTGGAAAAAAAACTCGTTCATGTATGCGCAGTAGAAGGTATTGTGGTAGAAGTTATACTTCGATTTTTTACCACAGAGCTTATTTTTGAAGTTAAAATAACTATGGCGCCCCCATTTTTCGTACTCTTTTTTTTGCTCAGAATAATCTTTAGTTATTATTCTGCACTTTTCTGCGGAGCTTTAGACACCTTTCAGGTTTATGTCAACAACTGACTTCATGGTGTCATATAGAAAAGAGGAACTAACGATACTTTTTAAAACAAAGACACTGAATCACAAGTGGTTTCTATGGTTTTAAAAAGTACCTTTTGTTCAATGCTATCACAAATAAGTTTATTCATAAAATAAAAAATCGTACGTTCCTCAATGGCTGATTGAACTTACTATCTCAAAGCGCATGCGCGTGCTGGTCTTTCTAACCTGTGACTCCTGTGAGTATGCGCTTTTTCCAATATTAGCATAAAGATTTAAACGTATAAATCTTTTTCGTGACGGTGTGCGGGCGCAGCTCCCAATTATACTCTCAACAAACGCGTCAAAAGAAGTACCTACTCATAACTTCAAAAATCTGACTTAAAATTGATTTACACGAGGATAGTTTCTCGAAGCGAGGCTTGTTCTGTCTTTGCCTTTCTCTACGATGAAAACAGGATAGCTGAGACTCGCTTCGTGAAACTACCTCCGAGTCAATGAGCCTTTATGCACTATGTGTGAATAGTTAGTATTACAGGCTGGAAAAACCATACCATCAGTGAAGGAATTAACAACCTTCAGTAATAAAGATTTATACCCCTGTTTCCCGCTGAGGTAGGCAGAGACGCCACCTGCAATGACCCTGACATACATTCCACACTTCTTCTACATTAATTATCCTTTTCATACACTGTCGTCGACTTTTCGTATTGTGAACGTCCCCTTTTTTAAAAGATCTCATATTTGGTCTGTACAACTTTTACGGTCGCCGTTTCCCGGCTTTGCCATTTACAAATCCTTTATACGCAACATTCAACCGAACCACCGAAGTATTCTTTCTCTATTTTAGTAACTACATCCTCTTTCAAGCCACATCTCTTTCTCACTGTAGTATTCCTCACTCTGTCACATAAATAAACCACATACGTACTCCTGAAAGACTATGTTTTTGCTGCGTTTATCCTGATTTCCTGCCTCTTCTGCCATACACACTTACACAGCTCTCACTTCCATACATCAAAGGGAGTATTAGACTAGTACACCATCATGGACACCCAAACGTGCCTTCTTCTTCTTTTCATGTGGTTAATGTAGTCATTAAAAACTCTGACACCGGGTTAGTACCCGGTGTCAGAGTTTTTTCCGCCCATGGGTCTCTGACTTGGCTTCACATGCCGTTGAGCAATATATCTCTCAGGCATACCGGTTTCCTCAAGATGTTTTCCTTAACTGTATTTAAGAAATTGATAATTATTCAATACGCACATGAATACAAAAAGTCAGAGGTGCATGCTTTGGGTTCGAACTCGAGACCTATGACTTAGCAGTTCGACGGTCACGCCACGGGGCTATCATGAACTTTCGTATGGTACCATTAACTTGATTAAGTACCCTTTTTCACTCGTCTTTCAATATCATAGCACATTAACCATCACACGTAAACTTAAATAAAGATTTAGAATTTTTCTCAGTGACTTATTTATAATTCCTAACTATAGTAATAATGGTACTAATAAATAAATAATATTATTACTTACTAGTTTCTTGGTTAACTGTATCGGCACCCCTAGTTTCCCCTATAAGACACTGAACACAGTGTCTACTGTCTACCTGTGAGACATATTTCCGTACACAATGGTTCTCGTCGTAGTTTATTTACCGTTCTCTCTATTGTTTTACTATATTTTCAGTTTGTCTTAACCGTTTCGCTCTTCAAACAAGGCGTTCCATTTTATGATACTTTCCTAACAGTTGGTTTTTGTTGCTGTCTCTGTAGGTTATTATGTTATTGCAACCATATTGTAAAGTCATCAAAGGACTATTTAACTTATGGTACGTAGATATTTCAACCTTTTTGATTTTGCGATGACCTTCCAAGACTGATATTTTCGTAAAACGCATTTCAAAAAAATTTCCAAAATATTTTTAATCCGGATCTTCGATGAAACGAATGCAATACGTCGAAATCAATAAAACGCTTTGTTTCTCAGAAGTTTTTATGTGCCAGTTAATTAATAATGAAGCAAAGCGTTTTTCCCAATGTTTTTTCGTGAAGCTAATCTGTTTTAAGGCGTCAGATGTTACGACTAGTCAGCTTCGTTAAGTGTGTGTTGCAGATTTGTAGTTAAGATCTTACACGTGTGAAACAGGAGTGTGTTTACGTGACAAACACAGTTGCAACACAACGTATACCACCACATATAAAAAAGTTGTTTTTTGTTAATTCAAGATGATACCGTACAAGTGCTGTTATATTCTCGAACATTCGTAGCTTATCCAGTTGGTTTCGTTCGAGTACCTGAGAATTATGTTACCCTAATTTTGCCAATAATCTCATTTGGTTTTTAAAACATTTAGATAACGAATTCGAATAATAAAAGTGAGCATCAGTTTGAAGTGGCTCTCTTGTTTTTAGTTTTTTCTGTGTTTCTTTAATGGACGGATGAGACTGTAACAAGGCAAAATGGCAACGAGTAGGGTTCTGCATAATGGCAAACATGGAACTCACGAAATACACGCTTTTTTCCCATGGGGGTAGGCAGAACGCCATATGCTAGGATCCTTAGCCTTACATACTCCTTTCGCTTCATCCACACTCATACATCTTGTCATATACGCAGTCGGTTGAGAGTACTACGCACCTGTCCTTTGTGAAGAACATCACTAATAACATCGATGTATGTCCTTCTAGGGCGTCCTCTACTGGCTTTTCCACCGTCATCCGCCTTATAAATTCCTTTTGTTAATCACTTTACAAGTTTGACTGACCGTGTGTCAGTGTCACAGTCACTGTATTGATAATTATTATGTTATATGTGAGGTCAAGGTTTGAGGCCTGTATCCAGGCAGCAACGGCTGCTTGTCTGACTTTATTAATGGTTTAACAGTTGTAAACAAACAAGTACTACAAAGAAGTTTAATTTCACAAAGTAAATAATGTTCAATATGATCTATTAATTTAAAAATATTAAGTATACATATTCTGCTGCACAGGTGCACGCGCAGCTGGATATAAATCATGTAATCTGACAATTTACCGCCTATTAGTATTGTTTCTGTTAACGCCATATTAACTTTTGTTACGTTTCAGTAAATTTTGTAAGCGATCGTGTACCTATTATTAATTATCCGATACCTATTATGAAAGATATAATAATAAAAGCAATGTACATAGTTTCATAAAAATAAATAAGTACCTTGTATGTAATAAATCGACCTCATATCTCCTGCATGGTTCTTCCTCCTAAATGGTTTGCTTGCAAGGTGGTCCCATGTAAATCTGATCAAGATCTGATGATGGGTTCCAGAACTAATCAAAGAAACTCCTCAACGGTTGAGAGCCTACTGGAGATTATAAATGTAATATTCTGCCACCAGATTCATGTCATGACTCCTCAGTACCTATTAATATGTATTTTTGACGTTTCGTGCCCAATAAAACTATTTATTGCTTAGTACATTAATCATCTCTAGACACTCTCCCTTTAGTGAAATTATAATACGTCTAAAGTCAGTACTTCAGTAACATAACATCACGCCTGTATTCCCCGAAGGGTTAGGCAGAGGTGTATATAATAATACCCCCATTTCGCTGTTATGTTTAAGTTCCATGTAATAGGGGGCGAGCCTATAACCATCAACCGACTACAAATCCAAACTCCGGGCTGATACTGAGGAATTCCACACGGAAAACCTAATAACACTTAAGTAATATTGTGAGTAATATGATCGAATGACAATATTTCGTTTTATTTTAATGTCGTTAGCGTTATTATAATCTAGCGGTTTTTACAATATCGCTGCGTCATTCTTATCCATAACTGTTATGAGCCTGCTATCGTACAATATGAGCCAAGTTTAGGTGAAAAACCCGATTACTACTAACATAATAGCCTACTTAATACTTTTGAATTTTGGACGTACTTTGTCTAACAGAACATTGTTAAAATTATATTATACGGTAACAAATGGGCGGTGCGCGAGCGACGGCGTGTGACGCGCTGTCTGCGCTGGCGCGCGCCGCACCGTGCACCACCGTTATCTGGAGCTACTCGGTGTACCGCAGACCTGCACTAATGTAGCCGTATCTGGTAAATATTATGACTACTTTACCTGAGACAGGTTTTCATTTGCTTTCGTTAATACGGTTGAACATCCAAGGACTTAAATCCAGAATTAGTAAATATTCTTTAAAAGTTTTAAATAAAATAAGTTAGTACCTAAATATCATACAATATGATGATCACTATGAACATTCCGGATTAGCAAATTTCCTGCGATTATGCGAATTTCCTGTCTGTTTGCAAACGTGTGATGAAACAATAGCAAAATCAACAATTCGCTGTCGATAGATAACTATAATTTTTATTAAGCTTGAAATGAAATGACTATAGGTATAGTTTTCAGTAAGTAATACATAGCTCCTATGATTCTTTTATTATATTTTGTGAATGAAACATTTAACCATTTCACTGTTTGGAGAAAAGAGAGAAATTCCATATTTATCACAAATCTAAATTGTATCGCTTTCATCTTCTACTTGCAACAATAACAGGTACGTGTCATTTCTTTACAGTTATGATATTCTCATAAAAAGTAGAGAGCACGTATTTATTGTTGTTCTCCAGTACCAATATCGCTTACTTTCCAATATTAATCGTTCGACGTAATTGTCACAGTAATCAGTTATCATCTGGCTGCGCGATTCGCCGCCATTTTGGTTTGGAGCTGAAGGCCGTTATGTCAATTTGTCAATTGCTTACTGTGATTCGTTACGCGAACGAATACCAATGGATAACTCGCAAACGTACCATGTCAAGTAGAAAGCGCTTTGTTTTGTGTCTGGTGCGCAATGTCTGTGAAACTGTTAAGAACTTACGAACGATGCCACATTTGTCACGCGCTTGTTGAAGAAATTTGAAGATGTGAGTTGTCAAAGCTAACATGTTCCAAATTCCAAAACAATAATGGATTCATTCCTCTGGCTGACAAAAACCCGGATTTTACCAGGGTCTCCTTCAAAGAATTCATAAATGGATATACTTACTTCAATGTAGATGGTCCTTTTTGACAACTCAAGAACCGAGATTGACTCTTTTAGCAACTGGTTATGCAAAAAATTGCTGACCTCAAAATAAACTCACGAGGTAGTAAATTGTATGAATGAAAGCGCTTTTACACCATTTGAGTCATCTGCTCCTTTGGTCCACCGCTTCCGCGAACGTTGTTTCCTGGAAAGTAAAGGACTATGACTTATGACTCATTGGTCATTACCTGATGGTCGGTGACATCACCGCGCCGCTATGCGCACGCGCGTTGTTCTACCAAGCACCGGCGCGCGCAGTGCCCTGTTGCCTGTGCGCTGTTTATGGTGTGTTTGGAATCGCTGATCAATGTATCAGTTGTATTAGTTGTAAAATGACAAGAATGTTACATTGTTCAGTATAATTAAGTTTAGCTGTGTAGCTGCTTCAGAGTTTAAACTATTATACCGGTAACCTCGATCCGAGTCATTTCTTGTCTTTGTTCTAGTATAATTATTATCTTGAAATATACTGTAATCAAAGAAACAACATCGACTCTTCCTTCAAAAACGAACAGCTTGTCTTACTATTCCGTCAGTTTTTTCATTTTGCTATTTCTTGTCAATGTTCTACAACTAAATCAGTGTTTATCCTTCACATTAACACTGGATGCTCTAACTGGATCAGTACTTGGAACTTTTAGAGTCGCCTACCACATCTACAAATAACATATACAAATAAGTAATATATCTCTTACTGCTTTATATGCAAACCCTCTAATATGGTTTGCAGTTACGGATGGCCGTTGAAATCACACGTATACGTGTAACAGCCTATTGTGTACACTGCCTATTGAATTTGCACTCTGATGCATCGTGACAGGTTCCGCTTTTGTTTGTTGGTTGCGATATGAATCTCAGGTAGTGGGATAGTGGCGCAAGATTAACCTCGACGCCCACGCATTGTCTCTACGGCTGTTACGTGGTTAACTGTAGTATTACCATTTTGCGCCGGTGTTCCTCCGAGTAGAACATCAAGATTTACAAGAGAGATGAGACATTACTTAAACTGTAGAGGTTTATTGTATCCTGCCTTCTGAGATAGAATTCTCTTCATATCAATTCGTTCGATCTTCAGTTTATCACTTTTGCTTAACTTCATATTTTTCTCTGTTCAGCTTAGTAAGTCCTTCAGTGCAGTGAACTTACTTATAATCTGGTAAAGTTTCGAAACCTCTAATCTAAGACAATCTTAACTCACTTTAGTTTAGACTTAGCGTAAAGCGTGTCATTACGTCGTGGTTCTTAGTTACTATTGTACATAGGCCAGCTGTTTGCTACAACAATGCCGCAAGACGAACTGATTAGCTGCAAATTATGGATATTATGAAGAATATATTGGCGCAGGCTGCGCGCAAATGTTCTTGCAGTTTTTGTAACTACGTACAATTTGAGAAGGTCGTGTGCGTAGGAGTAGCATCGAGGCAGAACATTCTTATTTATAACTGTTACTTTGCAAAAAACATGAGCAGAACTGAAGGCATCAACTAAAGACCAACAAATAATGATGAACGTAAGAAAATTTAATAAAAAAATAAAAGAAAATAAGAAAATTCTAACATTTTTAGCTTCGGTACCTACTAAATTAAGTTCTGAATGATCAAAAACAATTTCGTGATAAGTTATTACTTACTATAGCCGACCCTTTTACGAATTAATGTAACTTATTTATTTATTTATATACACACTTAAGCAATTAACACAAAAATTATAAATAGGCACAAAGGTACTGTTATTTCATAAAGAAATTTCTTGCAGCAGACTTGCGACAGTAGAGTTGAATCAGAGGAATAGACACACTGTGTGATATACATATTATAATGTAAGTGTGAGACAGTTACCCGGAGAGGTAATGTTTAGAACACGTTTTTTGAAATCAGAATTTGTTATGGAATCATGTTAGGCGGAATAAGTGAGTTACGAAAACCTTAGGTACTGCATGAACGGAGAAGGAATAGAAGTCAGATTTATGGGATGGGAATTTCGGAAGAATTCTAAGGTGGGACATACGCTTTGCATCGGAAGGAACAGTATACGAAAAACGTTCTCACAAGTATGAAAGATATATAGGATATTGGGGAGGAGACATTAAATATGAATAGTGTTCCTGCGAACGTGGATAGGGAACCACTTGAATTTGTAAAAGTGAGAGACATGATCAACCTTCCTTATACCGAAAACAAAATACTTGTATAACTTTTGCAGGCTCTAAGCTTATTTAAATACTTCTCTGTAGCAGACATTAGAGTTATCAATAATCTGCAGAAAAAGTGATTGGAAAAGAGAAAATGGTTTGAAGGCCTTTTAGTTAATAAAAAGAAAAGTGCACCTTTCGCTAAACTCGTTGACCTGAGCACGGCACGAGACCCTTGGCGGTGTTAAGGCGATTGCTGAAGCTAGACATAAACTTGAACAATGCTAGTACAAGGTTGTGCTAATTTCCGAATTTTACGTTCGTAACCACTACGGCGCGCCGGCGACGGTAGACGTGCATATCCGTTACGCGTGCGCCTGCAACACGCGCCTTGTGCAATGCGCATTATTGGATCAATAGAGTTGCGTGGAGACTTCACTCGAACACTTTCGATCCGTTAGCGCAATCAGTGATTTAGTAAAGTGTGTTGATGATTATGGTAAACATTGCATTTATTATTTAGTATTGCATCGCTTTATGCTCATGCGCGCCTTCTCATTTGCTAAGCTGTAGCGGTGCCGAAGGCATACTTTGCACCCGATTCCGCGACTATCCGTCTGGGAAAAGCACACTTGTGTCATTTTCATCTCAGTGTTTTCCAAACTTATTGCTAGGATCCGCCTTGTGTAAGATTTATTTATTTAAGATTGATATTTATTAAAGATATTTTTGTCTAAGATTAAAGCTCACGACCAGTAGGTTTCCTCTTGAAAATAATTCTAATCTATCGACATTGGAATTATATCAGTTCGCACTCTTGAATGCAACGCTGGCGCCTTTTTAGGTAGCAAAATGCACTTGATGGTACTCTTGTGTCTTCGAATTTCTTGGAACACTAGGAAGTGGTAAAGGTGACCGTTTTTGGGGGCTGTCTCTATTTTCGAAGTTTAGAAAGCGCTAATTGGTTTTAGCCTATTTTGAATAAATGCTAAGCGACACGAATCTTATTCAATGATAAACGTTTTATGAACTGTACATAACGTCGTTTCAAATACATAAACAGTGCACAGGTGGCAATAAGTAACTTGTTGTGTTCAATTTCGCTTCGCTTCTACAATAAAATTCAGCCGAGACGATAAGCAAGTGATTACCCCAGTCTCTATGAATTCGCAGCGGCACTTTAATAATATAAACTGTCTTCATTTTGGAATTAGCCATGACGTTTTGAGGATGTAGTAAATGACCAGAGTGATTGGCACGTCTGCCCAAGGTGAAGGTCTCATTTCCGAGATCATACGAAAAGATTTGCAAGCTCCGTTATTGGTTAGTAACTTAAGATTTAAATCTTCTTAACCCAGCCTACATATGAAATCATTGTAGTCTGAGAAAGCCATAAAGTTTTCAATTCTACTTTTAAGAGATTACTCGTTTTCCACAACATGTTTGTGGCTCGATTGTTGTTAATAAAACCGCCATGATTGCTGGCCGAGCGGCTACTCGATCTCGTGACGAATCGATTGTAACTCGATTATGAGGAGAGCGCGTGCTCGCTCGCGCCACTGCCGCTAATTGGATTGATGTATTCATGACTATAATAACGGTCAAAGAACTCAAGTCTGCACTGACATTGGACTATCTACAACTTTTACTCCACTGTTAATAAGGTTTCTCGTGTGTGGCTTTGTGCTGTGTTTATGTGAATGTCACAGACTCGCTGATAAAAACTTTGAAAGCATTATGTGTGTGTATTTTGCTCGCGTTCCTATCAGCGTCTGAGATTACTTAAAAACAGAACTTGAGTTTCCCAAAATAATAAGTAGAAAAATAGTATTAAAACCCACTTACACGAAGGTTCACTTAATACAATTAGAGGTAACCATAATTAAAAAAATTATATCATCATTCTGTCTCTATTAACTTCTACTTGAAACAATTGCCGGAAATACAATGATTATTATTATGATAGCGCTATTTGAATGACTCGACGTGCAAGTTCCCTCTAATTTTAGAAGTCAGTACCTGGTAAAATACGTCATTTAGTAGGTACATGTAGACATACTGAATTATAAAGTAAAGAAAGAGTAGCTAACTACTGACCTATAACGTATTAATTAGCGTAAAGATACATAAACTGTAATAATGACCGGATAAAATTAAATATTTGGAATCTTTGCAATTTTTACAAATGTTCAGTGTTTTTAGTATTTAAATTACAAGGCAAAATTAAAAACCTCAGGAAATACCAAAGCGATTAGCATCAATGCAATGTGTGTTATTTGGAACGGTGTGCACTAGATTCTTGTGTATTGGTGTCAATGCAATCGCGGATTACTGCGGCATTGTTCATTTGTGGTCACCAAGTTTCGGTCAATACGGTAACAATATATACGTTTAGGAACGTTCCAGGTACGTCGATAGGTAATAAACTGGAGCTCCGGCCAGCGGTCCTGTCAGAGCCCTGGGAAAATGTCGGGCGCTCTCACTGCGCATGGATGCAAGGCATTCGCGGCAGAGGGGGCGTTGATATAACAAAGACAGTCAGGGAGGGGTTGAACCAATTTGACCCTAGCTAAACAGTGCTAACAAGAGTTGGTGCTAATAAAATGCACATGGGAGAAAGACCATCACAAAAAATGCATTGAAAATAGCACTTTTTAAACGAGCCTTTGAAGATAAGGGCTGCCTTGAAATTCCACCACCTCATAGTTATCTTAATGGGTTCTAAATGCGACGATCGATGCTGTAGATAATAATGATCATTTCACAAAATATTTTTTTTTTACACACACACACACACAATATTTTTCCGTTGCACTGCATTCAAATCGCCAAGAGTTAATAACTACGTGGTGAATCAAAATATCTCAACTGTGTATAAATAGTGAAAGGTCCGTACCCGTAGGTCATAGAGAAACGCTTTTTCACTGTAATCCATTTGTTCAATTGGTTCTTGCTACTTGAGTAACCTGGTAGATGATACAGTTTGTTACTTCTGTTTACTATGTTGCACGGTTAAAGGTAAAAAGGTTTATGTACTTGATGAACTTTTACAATATTCTTTTTGATAAACTCTTCATAGTTTCAAATGTAAAGATTCGTTTAGGTGAGTCTTGTGTTACAGATACAGAGTATTCTATAATAATATACCTTACCTATAATGTTTTGAAGTTCTGATAAAGATGGTATTTCTTTTTGCAATCGCTGTGTCGTGCCTCTTGTTCCACATGCACTGACCCGGTTTCATCGAGGCTTTACTTATGCGTCTGTATGCAATATAGCGTTTATTCCCCCGTATCGAACTGTTTGCACAACGCACACATATTGCCGGCTGGCCAGCACACATATTGCTGGCAGGTCAGCACACCAACATTGCTGCGAGTGACGTCAGCGTCGCTGTAGGTATTTTGTTTTATATTGCTATTAAATGATGCTGAGGTCAGTTACTAGCGAAGTGTGAAAGAATGCTTAATATAGAGCAATATCTTCGTCAAGAAATCATCGTAACATCAATCTCACACTAATACATCATGTCCATTTTCGTATAACATTTTTTTCCTTATTCCAGCGTGCTGGGTGTTGCTGGCGGCGTGCGCGGCAGCAACGCCGGGCGACCGCGCCGCCGGCCCGCTCGGTCCCTCCGACCGGCCCGAGGCCTACTTCAACGGCAGCTCCTACATCCGGCTGTCCAGGCCTATGTCACTCAAACAACTGGTTGGACTCAGTTTCCGGACATGCGTTGGTGAGACCTTCATTGTTTAGTTGTGAATGTTGTGATGTAGTCGCTGGCATTATGTGATCATTAACGCATAGAAAAATCAGTAAAAATTGTTGAAGCGAAGTAAAATATCTAACAGCATAAATAAATTTGGTCTTGGGCTGGTTGGTGAGATAGACTTCCATGCTATCGCTATCTTTCTTCGCTGAGACTTCACAAAATTATAAACTGAGGGCCTACTCCGAAAAAAATAGTCGAAGTTTCGGTTCGAAACGAAACAACGACGAACATCAAACTTATTAATATACGATTAAAGTGTTGTCAAATAATGAGCTGCAATATGTCAATTATTATTAACATTTGGAAGTAGGGTGTACGAATGAAAAAATGTCAAATCACGAAAATCTAATCAATCGTCGGATCCGAAACACTTTGGTGGTTGGAAAATGTGCGATCCATCAGCCGAAACTTCGTAGTTTGATTTTCGGAGTAGGCTCCCTGGGCCCGAATCGCAACCTTCGATGAATTATAAAAGTACAGTTTTTACACTAAGAATGGATTGAACATTGTTTTCGGAACGCAATATACGAAAGGGCAAGTTACTCGAACGACAAAAACCTCCCATGGAGCGGTGCGCGCGCAACGTGCATCAATCAAAGTGGTCCTGAGTGGCTGAGCGTCATTACCATCAGCGGCAAGATATCAGTTTTTGCTGATTATTACGCGAAGCGTACGCAATACTTCATTGCATACACGCTGCGCCCTGCGTCATTCTGAGAATCGCCGATTTGTGACGTTAATAGTTGCTGTTCTTTATTGGAATTTAATTTGACGATTTCCAAATAAAAAAATATTAATTCCCCCATTTTATGAGCAGAGGCATTCTACATAATTTACCATCAAATAGGGCCTACCTAATTTTAAAGTACGTAACTTTGATTTGACATGTGCTCAGTATATCAATTTCATGCTAATTTATATAAAATAAAATCATTCTGTGCCACAAATTCAATCAATAGCCACAAATTCAAGGCCACATCCATACCATAGGATGAACAAATTGTCATATTGAACGTACGTTATGTACGCAAGCCATGCGTACATAACGTACGATTATATATTCGTCATGGTAGTGCCGTTTGATCAGACTGGCGGTTGGCGGTGTTGTGATCGACATGTCCACTGCGTGGTCCACTGCCACTGATTGTGCGCCAGCGGCAGACTTAATAGTGTATTATCTGTGCGGCAGACGATAGTTATGTCACGGCACAGCATCACGCATGCGCTCAGGACCGGTCGCGATTTACGGCGTTGTTGTAATAATGATTTGTTGAGAGAAAGGTGGTTCGATCACCCCACTCAATAGTTGATACACTACACGCGTCATGGAGTCATGATTAGATTATATTGAATCATGGGTTTTTATGGACCACGGCTGTCTGTCTGGTCAAGGCTTTTAAATATTGATTGACGTATTATTGTCAACCTACTTTAAATACTATGGTAGACAGGTGCTTTAGTGTTTAGTGATCGAACCTTCTGGTTTAAGTATCTTTGTATAGTATTTGGCAGTATAATTTATGTTGATAAATCTTTAAACTTCACAACGATGAGTTTTTGCATAAATTACTTATCGTTTGCAAAATTGCGAAAACAAGTTCTCCGATATTAAACAAACTTGATTGTGTGACTTCTGCTGGGATCTTGCAAAATTCGCAATTGCCTAGAAGAGCAATCTACACATATATGGCGACTTCGCACAAAAACAAATGATGACCGTACTGATGTTGACGTTGACGAACCTGGAACGTGAGGCTATAAAAATATCCGAACAGATTACAACATCATCAATTAGTAGAGTAAACATATCAAAACATCAGTGAGGTGTACTATAATGTTTGTATAGTCGTAGTAATGACTACAAGGCTCTCATGTTGTTCAACATGCGATTCGCTCCGTATCGTCATTGCTGTGCGCTGTCGCGCGGCAATTATGTCCTCGTCACTCCATGTGTTTTCATTTTCATACACATTCTGTTTCATTCATTGCGCAGACTCATGGAATTCGTCGTGTTTCACATTAGGTATTTGATCATTATATCATAGTAAGATGCTCGAGTAGCTAGAGAATATTCACACCTGGCGAAGTGTGTGGATGGAAACGCAATTTACAATGCAATAAAGAGAAATGAAATGACATAATAATATCTTACTTATAAATTATAAATGTGAAAGTTTGTGAAGAAGGTTGTTTGGCACTTAATCACGTATAAATGGCTGAATAGATTTGTATAAAATTTGGTACACTGGTAGACCGTGTGCTGGATTAACACAGAGGATAATTTTTATCAGGGTACATGAAGTGGTTCCTTGTGTTTGCGAGGGAAACCGTGGGCAATAGCTAGTCTATAATAAAGTTCATGTTCATTTGTATGCAGGGCCGGATTATCCATAAGGCAGTGTAGGCAACTGCCTAGAGGCCCAGCACAGGCTAAGGGCCCCACGCACCGAGATTTAAAAAAAAAATGTTTTTCGAGTGAAAATTAATTTGAAGATTTTTATCCTCAATGACAATATTATTGCCTTGTTTTTTAAAGTGTAAAGGGGCCTTGTGAATTGTGTTGCCTAGAGGGCCCCGAAATGGTTAATCCGGCCCTGTTTGCATGTTTTTTAGCGGTCGCTCGGGGTGCGACGGCCGCACGCAGCTGACGACCTACCGCTGCATGCGAGCACTTGTGCGCAGATCCATGCTGTTACCGCGGCTTGCACCCGGCTGCAAATATGTACTTTAGTTATTATAGATATATGTTAATTTTCTTTATTGCATCATTGTGAATTGCGCTGCCGTCCGCTCTGATGAGCTCCGACGCGCTTGGTCAGATGTAAATCATATTGAAGCAAGGAGATTACATGTTACATGGTAACATGCAATCTCCTTCTGTACACACAGCAAGCATGTTACATGTTACTAACATATAACATGCTTACTGTGTTTCAAATTGTAACTAGAAACAAACTTTATGCGTCAGACATAAAGTTTCTTTTGAATGGTCAATAAAATGTACGAAAACAACGGTCTAGAAAAGAATAAACTTCTACGCAGTGGTGTCCCTCTCCCACATGTAGCCACTGTTCATTAATCTACTGAATTAGTATTCACAGTCGTTTTTGTACATTGTAAATTAGGAAATCGTCTACTTACGACTATCATAGTAAATACAAGGTAAGTCGGAAAGGGGGTACTAAGCTGCGGGCCACTTAAAGTATCACTGATTACTATTTAAAAGCAAGTGTTAAAATTTCAAAACTCGATAATTTTTATTTGGATGCAAAAAGATTTTTATTTAAGATTTTTCAAAAAAAAAACATACTCGCTTTAGTTATGAATTCATAATATATAGTTTCCAATCCGTGACCCCAAATATGACCTAAATTGTAAAAACAGTTGGTCATAGCTATGGACAGATAGATTTTAGCATATTTTTTACGAAATCTTTGAAAAGCTATTTCTCTTAAACTATCGAATTTTGGGGAAAGTTGTAGAACAAAAGTTATCTCTTATTATTGGTACTTTAATACCCTTTCGGCTTAGTACGCGGGTACTTTCCGACTAACCTTGTATAACAAAAAATATTATTTTCATGCTTTTAATATTTATTTTATTATAAATGTAGTATTAAGTAGGTATTTAAAAATGTAATGTATTTATTCATTTCTTTTTACAAAAGCACCTGCATTGCACCTGTCGACTTCCATACCATTTATTCTACTACGACTTACATGAATAACCACACGTAGGGGCGCTGTTCATGGCGACAATTTTACCTACATTTTGTTTAACTGTTAGTCTCATTTTCCTCCAAAGATCCTCAGGCAAAAGAAAGCCTACAGTAGCTTGTATTCTGCAGTAGGTACTAGTACCTAAGGGCGGTTCTGCACTGCGTCCGATCCGAATCCGAGAAAATACGGCCCGAAACAACTGCAGTACTATTTGTATGAACAATTATGCACTACATTCGATACGAATTTCGTAGATTTTCAGTTTCTCGGATCGTGTTGTCCCGGACGCGGATGAAGCAGGGCAGCGCTCTCCCGCTTATAAGCGAATTTATTTCAACAGTCAAAATGTTTTCCATTCTCCTTTCATCATCCTCCTGCCCTTATCCCAACTTATTTGTGGTCGGCGCAGTATGTCTTCTTCTTCCATACATCTCTATTAGCCGGTATCTCAGTAGTCACCCCCCTTTCTAGCCATATCATTTTTCACACTATCCATTTATCGTTCCTTTGGTCTTCCTCTACTCTTATAACCATCCACATTCATACTCAAAATTTTCCTCAAACATGTTCCTCGTTCCTCCGCATCACATTCATGCCCATACCATGACAACCGGTTTCCACATAACTTTTCAGTCACCGGCGCCCCTTTCAGGCTTCTTCTTACATATCCCTTTCGTTTTTGATTAAACTACATTAGTTGAAAACACTCCTTTTGGAATAGGAACCTCTAAAATCGGTGATGATTGTTGTCTGCTCTGAACGTTGCCATTTCAACTATAACCATCGATTCCATTTCTAAAAGACCCGCGTGTTTTACAGGTGGCGAGTTGTTCTCGCAGCGGTTCGAGGGGTACACGCTGCACGTGACCGCGCTTTTTGAGCAGGTGGTGGTCTCCTGGGCGAGACCCTCCCAGCCGCACCGCGAGGTCGGGCTCGCCAAGGAGACTCTCGACAACCGGTGGCACTGGGTCGGACTGCGGTACAACTCCGACCCTCCCTCGCTGCTGCTTGAAGTCGATAAGGATACACAGGTACGTTAGTTACTGACAAGGACTTACTTTAGAATTCGGTAATCAGAATTACTAAGTTGTCTAGTTAAACGTAATGTCATTAACTCATTACAAAAGTAAACGACGTGCACAAATAATCAAAATAAGAGCGATTTCTAGATCACATACTTTTAAAAATGCAATAATAACCTGCAACCAGGTCTACCAGACGTCAGGATTCGTCCTGACATGTAAGGATTTTCAGATACTGGAGAAAATTTCAACCAGGCGGCCAGACTGAAAATATAAGGATTTTTGATTTTGTATTTAACGAAATACTGAATAATTAAGTATTTTACGGAATTGGAAGAGCGGGGGGGGGGGGGGTCCACAAAATTGCGCACGCTCGCGGCAAGCGTAAGGACATTTTTATAGGAATGAGGATTTTTGTCGGTACTTTTTAGTTTTTGGTAACCCTACCTGTGACTCATGACGTCAGAAACCGAATATTCCGCCTCTAGGGGCGGATACGACCAAACAGGAATAAATTTTATTCTCGGAGTAAATCGCTACTTACTCGAGAATAACTCAATTTCACGTTTAACCAACTACAATTCGAGGAATAACGAGTCTATTCGGTAATAGTCACTATACCGCCGTCAGGCATGGATTATGGAGCTTATTCCAAGAATAACAAAATGGCGTCCTATTGTTTTAAGCTGTAATTTCAACTCAACACAAGGTATTGTTCCAAAAACATATAATGCAACGTTTAAATAATTTGATTGAAGATAGTTCTTTTGGTTTGAGTACCAATTTTTCAGAATAGGTACTATTGAGTTCAGCGGGTAAGTCCGTTTCATTATTATTAAGATATTTTTGTAAGTACCTACTTATATTATAATTTACCAACATATGGATGTACCTTGTCCGAAATAAATTTGATTGATTGATAGTGATAGTGTTGAAGAAGTTATTAGACGTCCAAGGTGGATAAAAGAGAGAATAGATTTAATTGAATATTATGATTATGAGGACTACGTTTACGCATAACGTCACTCATTTTATAAATATGATTATCTAAACTTGCATAACGCGAAAATAAATACCACATGAACCAAACCGAACCGACAAGCAAAAATTCAAACATTTCAAATTATACTGAGAATATTGAATATTGACATTGACCGCAACTTTTCCACTATAATACGACAAATGAGAGTTGTCATGCGTTATGCTTCTACACTCTCCCGTTTGTAGAACAGCGTTTTTTGCCGGATATTACATTCGTTCACCACATGTTCACATTCACTCCGCTATTCGCGAGTAACTATTCCAAGTATAGTTATACGTTAGATTGCATGGAAAAATGACGGTTGATTTATTCGAGAACAAAATCATGGAATAAATTATTCCTGGTATAGTTACTCGTGTATAAATTCGGGTTTGGTCGAATCCGCCCTAAGCTGGTTAAGTTTAGTCTAGCACACAATAAAAAAGAAAGTAATTTAATTAATTGATGATGAATGAGTGCTCGGGCTTTGAATTATTTCCGGGCGAATTGAAGCCGCGTGTCGCAGGTCGCAGGTAAAGTGCTGACATAATAATATGAAAACTGATGCTTGCGTACAAAACTGACTGAAATGATAATATGCGTGGCGTCGAGCTGAATAATCGTGGCAATATACCTATAATCTAAAATGTTATGGTCAAAAATGCATAAAGTAATATAACAAATTCCACGGTACATTTCTGGACGACCGACATGGCGACGTGAAAATTATATGCAAATACGGATGACGTCACCAATCACACAATTTATTTGTCTGCGTATTTACGACATGTGCACTGTGCAGATGTACAAACTAATCTTTACGTACTATGTGTATTGACACAGATGTTTCAACGTAATTATTTCATAAACTAAACAAAAACGTTGATTGTTATTGCGAAAAAAATCATTGCATGCACGCGGCCTGGAACCGTTATTATTTTATTTATGTATTTATTTATTTGCATTCGGGCAACTAAGAACCATAGATACACATACATACAATATTTGTAACCATGTTTAGGGGTCGATACTAGTTGCAGTGCATGCTTTTGCGAATCCCGCGACCCCGGCCGAACGGTCAGGAGGAGGAACACCGTTTTTTCAGCCGGTAAGAGTCCGGAAGACCCTCTCGCCTTCCCCGGGCGAGGTACATCCATGAGGATTATATTATCAAACGATAAAAAAGGGTCTACTAACGCGTGTCCTAACCTCTACCGGTGTCAAGGGACGGATAGCAGCGGGACGTTATTCATAACATAACATCACGCCTGTATTCCCCGAAGGGTTCGGCAGAGGTGTTTTAGTACACCCTCGTTTCGCCAGTTACATTTAAGTCCCATGTAATAGGGGGCGAGCCTATTGCCCTTAACCGGGCACAAAGACAGACTCCGGGCTGCTACTGAGAAATTCGTAAATCGCCCGCTATATCAACAGTCTTAGCGAAAACCTACGGGCAGGCTTAAGTGACAAAGGTTTTCACTAGCCATACGGTAGTCCAGCGCTGTAAATTTTTCGGCCGATATGATAATGATTGCAAAACAAAAAAAAAAAGAGTGCAATTATAATTATAAAGTTAATGTATGTCGCAGACACACCGTTTATAGAATTTTATAGAATTGAGTATAGCATTACAGTTCAGACCAGTGTTTGATATTATCAGAAGGTAAAGCGGCTATTTGGTAAATAAAACCATCATAGACTCTCCACCACTGAGAGTAATTGTATTTGGGTTAGTGGTTAGTTATAGAAGCTAGTTCACAATATATCACAGTAGGTATAATAATTTACAAAAGATCAGAAAATAAGGACAAGCTAGTCAGATATAAAAGGTCAGACTTCTTCGGCTGTTCGATATGGAATCCCCCGCTCCGTCGAATGACAACTGTTTTTATAACGTCGGGTACGTTGATTCATCTTGACGACTACCCTCCTTTATTTTCTAAATGATTAATTCTCCGACATGTAATTAAACTCTGGAAGTGGTTAATTAGTACCAATGCATTTATTTTTTAGAATTTCACTCCAATTATTGCGTAGCAATGTACACTTATTATGCTCCCAAGGCCTATACTACCAGGGCAGTGTGTTAGGACCCCGAACAAGTAGGTAATCTTCCCTAGATCACTTGATGCCCCAGAGCTGCCAGCTATGGCCCTAATGCTTCAAATATTGCTTTCTATGTTCCAAAATAAAAATCAAAAATGATCATAATCATCCCGTGTGGGGACGGGTTAGAATATAAAACTTCCTCGCCGTGTTGTGAGATTCCACAGAACCCAGCTAATAGGTAGGATCTATACGGTCCGCCTGGCTAGCTACCACCCTCACACTAAACGCAGCAGTTTACTGTGTTCCGTCGTGTATCTGTGAGAGCCAGAGGGGTTCAGGGAAATGCTTTTATATCTCTGTTACTTCGATTAGTGTTCTTTCTGCCTTCCCTTTTCCCAACTATGTTGGGGTCAGCTTCCAGTCTCACCAGATGCGGCTGAATACCAGTATTTTACACGGAGCGACTGCCATCAGACCTCCGCAACCCAATTACTGGGCAATGCCGATATCCTAAGATTAAACCAGTTGTCAGACTTAGGGCTGCTACGGGACTACCCGTAACGACCATCATAGGTATTCATATGACACCCGGGACCGACTGTTTAACGTGCTCTCCGAGTCACGGAGGGGTCTCAATTTGTAAAGAATGGTCACCCATCCACGGACTGATCGCGGCAAGCGTAGCTTAACCTTGCAAATCATTGATCCGCACGGTTGTTAATAAGCACGAGCGGATTCGTGTGCTCCATCTTAAACCCTTACTGCGCTCACCATCAGGGGTCAAACGCGAATAGGGAATAAAAAAATCTTACAAGTATTAGGACTCCGCGACATCAGTTGTGCGAAGCCGTTGTTATAACTATACCCAACGAGGCCGGCAATGTGGATCAAACATAGGCTTGAATTTCCAACAACTTTCTAACTTACAACGCCACCGTCTCGTCGCGCCCGTCTATATTACAGTCCGCAGACGTCCACAGCTTAACATTACCACTATAATGGACGGTCCTAAGCCGTAACGCCTTTATCACCACGTTTTGGAAACGTATACGTAGAATGTGTGACAGAAAAATGCTGGTCACGACACCCTCAGTCACGGACTATATTATGGTCTTTACTACGCAAACGGCGCAATTTTGATGTGGAGCTTACTGAATAGGTACTCCTCCTAGATGTATCAGTGTTGAAGCCAACACACAAATATACAGCATGAAGAGTTTTATTTTTCTATAAGATAGGGATACGATACGGATAAGGATTTTATTAATTACTCTTCAATAAAGTGTGACAATAGAATGTGTGTAATTATTATTATAAAAACAAATTATAAGGTCTCGCTATGAAGCCGGGAGTTTAGCACAGGGCAAGGTGAGGGTACGGTTACCATTACAAAATGGAGGAATGCCTGTCTACAGTGTCTTAAAGGCCTGATTTTACAGAAAAATGCCTGTAGATCTCTCTTTCATGTCGGCAAGAGAATAGCTCATGTCGTGTCGTGAAAAGATTAGGCAGTTAGCAAGCTTGGTAGCGGGACTGACTACAGTGTGCTCCGTACGTACCTACTTAAGTATCGTCACTCATAGAGGCATTTTGAATTTATGCCTATCTCAGAGTAATGCCGGCCGCTCGCATGTCTAAACCTTAAAATGCCTGTCAAATGCGGCAAATGCCTGTCATATGGTAATCCTAAGCGCGGGGCATAAAGTGGACAATTCAAATATAATTATGACGATGTATAAAAGCGTTTATGGAGAGGTGTTTTTCCGCGCGTATTTTTTATTCTTAGTTGTGTTAATAAGAGTACGCGGCGGAGTGCGCGGCGGATCCTGTGAGTCCATAAACGACGCCTAATAAGGTATAACTATAATAGGCCTTTATTTCACCATCATTAAAAGCAGATCCTTTGATCCCCATCAGCTTATGCCCGGCCGCACATTATCAGATTATTTTTCAGAAAAATTCTGATGCGTGCGCTAAGGCCCTCTGCGCATACGTTTTGTACTAGAGTCCACTGGCTGCCGGATCCAGCAAATTCTGACAGAGTGCGGGGTCTAGTACAAAATTTGTACGCGTAGAGTGCCTTTCAGAAATTTTCTTATAATGTGCGGCAGAACAAATCGCGGGCGTTCCCAAAAAAGGCCAGGTTGGTAGCACCCTAAACCGACAAGCATGCATGAGAAGATTAATGAATGTAGATGAAGCGAAAAGGGTATGTCAGGATCGTAGCAGATGGAAATCTATAGTCTCTGCCTACCCCCTGGAAAACAGGTGTGATTGTATGTTTGTATGTGCGGCCAGGTTTAAACAACCACTTCTGTCCTCACCCACCATGTCGTGTAGAATCTATTCAGCAATGAAGTTTCTTGCCAATTCTTCAGTTAAAGTTTCAAGTAAACTCTTGACAGTTCAAAAGCTCTGTTAATGATCTAATGGTACTAGACGATATGACGTTGTGATATTTTTGTACTTAGATAATATCGAACGTGACATGGAACCCCGAGCTGCTGTCGCCAGGCGCACTGGAGGCGGGTGGTGCGGTGCTGCTTGTGGGTAACGTGTTCAGCGGCTGCATCCTTGAGGGCCCGCAGCTCGAGTTCCACGCCACCACCTCGCAGATCAGGAACGTCGTGTTCGGACACTGCCCCTTGACTACCGATGAATGTAAGTACTACACATGCAGGTCGCCATGAAGGTCATCCACCAAAACAGAGAGGAGAGGAGAAATTTCGAACAACCAATAAGATTGAGTTATTTTCACATCTCTCCGCTTTGCTTCAACGTAATCTTATATCTATCGCAATCCCATGGATTGCCAAAGCTCCAGCTACACGCTCAGTCTTACGTGCACAGTAAGGGCCAGCGCAGATTTGTCGAGACGCAGCGCAGAGTATTTTTCACTGCCAAACCATTATAGACCTTGCTAGCGTTTAAATAATATCGAGAATCACATTTCGGTTCTAGTCCTTTCGATGCTCTCGGAGTCTCGGGGACTAGTAGTTGTGTTAATTGATTTTAGATCTTATTTCAACGCACACAAAGACGGTAATGTTTCAGTGAAAAATGCTCTGCCGTGCGCTTCGCCAAAACTGCGCAGTCCAATCTTTAGCAAGTCAACAATTATTGTACGAGCCGCGCTTTTGGGCCTGCGCCAGCCACCGTCGTGCCGTCCACAGTCACGCACTCACTCGTGTATACTGGTAGCCGGGGCTTTAGAAGACATTTCCTCGCCGCTTCAATGGATAATGGCCTGGTTTAATGGACAGAGGGAAAAACAGTAGGCATTATTAATTTGGTACTGGGAGTACAAAATGAGCGAATGCTGATTAGTATTCGAAGTATGATGTTATAACCGTGCAGGTGAATGATAATAGTGCCCACTATCCTGATGGAGCTGTTATAATTGTTTTGACGACACGTTTGGTGCAGTGGCTGAGCGATCGGCTGCTGCGCTACGGGTCGTGGGTTCGATTCCCGCAATTTGTGTGTGTGAAGATTTGTATTTGTAAACGCACCCACGACACAGGGGAAATCATAGTGTGGCTGTGACGACATCCATGCGAGGCGGTAATCTACTTATAATAGAGTACAGATTTGTTCGTGTTTAAATTGTAAATCTGTTGAATAAAAATGTTAAATAAAAATGTAATTCCACAAGCTGCGATAACACAGCAACGTTTTAGTTAAACGTTTTCCTTTTGCCGATTGACTAACAAAGAACAATAGAACAGGAAGCAAGTTATACATTAGATTAATATATTATTTTATTTATAATTTATGAATAAATCACTTTTTCCTCATTGTAAAAGTCTTTTTATTAATTAGCGGTGTGGATAAGCGAGCACAGGTATAAACAATTTGTGATTATTTTCAGGTATTGACAGAAAAGACGTGTTGCGCATCCCGCCAAAAGACCACTGCTACAATGAACCGTGCATGAGACACGGCACCTGCATATCAAGACACGACCGGTAACATATCTATTTATTTATCCATTTACAACAATATAAGCTAACAGTCTAGACACCAAAACGCTGATATACTAAAGAGAGAAAAAAGTACAAAAATCACCATAAATAAAATGATAGAGCAAAGCATTACACATTGAAATTTCTGCTAAGAAACAACAATATTTTATTTTTTACTACATAACATCACGCATGTATTCCCCGAAGGGATGGGCGGAGGTGTATAGTAACACCCTCATTTCGCTGTTAGTCCCATGTAATAGGAGGCGAGCCTATTGCCATCAACCGGGCACAAATCCTAACTCCTGCTACTTAGGAATTCCACACAGAAAACCCCCAATAACACTTTGCCCGACCTGGGGATCGAACCCAGGACCTCACAACCAGCAGTCGCGCTTGCCTCCACTAGACCAACGAGGCAGCTTACTACGAGAACTTATCTTTACATAGTATAAAACAAAGTCGCTTCCGCTGTCTGTACGCTTAGATCTTTTAAACTACTCAACGGATTTTAATGCAGTTTTCAGCAATAGATAGAGTGATTCAAGAGGAAGGTTTATATGCCCCACATTAGTATCTACATTGCAAACGTGCGGAGCCGGGGCGGGTCGCTAGTTTACACAATAAAACATTAGTCACTCTATGCAGTTTCGGTACGCACTACGATAGACAACGCCGGGGTGCAGCCTTGTAGTGTCGTATGAGTCATCGTAACCACAAAACAGATAGGTACAGAAGTCAATCTACATACAAGTGCGCTCGAGCAACGCACACGTAGACACTGCTCACGGACACGATATCTCGGACTGTTTGGACTAGAGTACGAGTGAGTGCGAGCGCGAGTGCCATGCGCTTGAGAGAGATAGATATATAGATAGAGCGACCGCCGAGCGTAGGTATGAAAAGTGAAGTACATACATGTGATTGACTTCTGTACTATGCGCGCCAAATAAGAATAGCACTGTCAAGACGCCATTTTGTTCCGCAATACTCGTGAACTTCATTAGCAAAGTGTAAGGTGTGCAAAAAAATAAATAAAGAAATTATACTCAGTTTAATTATTTTTAGTTCACTTTTTTGGTATTTCTAATCAATTTACGCCAAATTAATTACACAGTAATTATATTATTATTATGGCGACATATTAGGGTGACCAGTAGCATTTCGTGAAGTTAACTATATATATTGGTTCATTTCTTTAATGAAAATTGTTTTCAAATATTATTAAATTATCCAAAATTATCTATTTATGG
Source organism: Amphipyra berbera (assembly GCA_910594945.2). Lineage (NCBI taxonomy): Eukaryota > Metazoa > Arthropoda > Insecta > Lepidoptera > Noctuidae > Amphipyra > Amphipyra berbera. The sequence continues at coordinate 22,270,971 of OU343123.1, read as the reverse complement.
AATTCAATAAATAACATTTTATAAAAATGAATGTAAATAATAATGAAATCTATGAATAAAAAAATTTTTTTTTTTTTCATAGTACCTATTTTTTTGCTGGCAGTACCAATTTGACAGGTATCGTGTGAAGTTGTAGCAAGCGCGATCCTATTCTTATTTGGCACGCATAGTACCTATCTGTTTTGTGTCGTAACTTAGTAATATACTTATTGTTATGTTATAGAGTTCAATGCTTCATTAGTTGTTTACATACCGCGTTCGTCTTTGACTACAGACCTAATGACTGTTGGTGTTTTGTTTGACGGCAATGTTGTCCAATAATATGTTTTTATTATTTTTTACAGTTTTTGTGATGTTTTTGTTTGTATATAATAAATTAAATAAGGCTGTTAGTATTGCTTTAATTTGTAAGCGTTAAACATCACACCTGTTTTCCCGGAAGGGTTGGGCAGAGGCGTATAATAACACCCTCATTTCGCCGTTATGTTTAAGTCCCATGTAATAGGGAGCGAGCCTATTGCTATCAACCGGGCACAAATCCAAACTCCGGGCTACTATTGAGGAATTTCACACGAAAAACCCCAATAACTCTTTGCCCTACCTAGGGATCGAAGCTAGGACCTCACGATCAGCACACGCGCTTGCCACTACTAGACCAACGAGGCAGTATACAATTTGTTATAATCTAATAAGTTACATACATAAACTCACGCCTTTTTCCTATGCGGGTAGGCAGAAACTATAGAACGCCACATGCTACGATCCTTACATTAATCTAATAACTTTCCACCACCTATTAAGGTTTTACTTCAATAACCGCCTTGTTGGTCTAGTGGTCGCAAGCGCGACTACTAAGCATAGGGTCCTGGGTTCGATCCCCAGGTCGGGCAAAGTGTTATTGGGTTTTCCCATTAGGAATTTCTCAGTAGCAGCACGGAGTCTGGATTTGTGCCCGGTTAATGGCAATAGGCTGGCCCCCTATTGCATGGGACTTAAACATAACTGGCGAAACGAGGGTGTACTAAAAACACCCCTGCCGAACCCTTCGGGGAATACAAGACGCCGTCTGCGAAAAAGGCGTTATTTTGAAAGTAGTTTGTATGTGTGTCAGATATGAATGCCACTGCACGGCGCGCTACACGGGCAACAACTGCGAGGTGGACGCCGGCGACCCGTGCGCGTCCGCCCCCTGCCAGAACAGCGGCCGCTGCCGAGAGGACGTGCGGGGGGACTACTCGTGCGACTGTCCGCCCAACTACCACGGTACGTACTGTACTGCTGCACTGCTGCACTGCTGCACTACTGCACCACTACCATCCCAACACACCGGCGCGTGGCGTACCAACCGGAAATGGCGCTTAGGGCACGCGTCAATGTAGCGCCCCCTTCGTAAATTAATCTTCTTTACATAGTATAAAACAAAGTCGCTCCCGCTGTCTGTACGGTTAGATCTTTTAAACTACGCAACGGATTTTAATGCAGTTTTCAGTAATAGATAGTGATTCAAGAGTGTACACACCGGGACTTATAGCTTAGTAAGACCCTTATTCCAAATGCGTACAGTGTGGCTATGTTTAAGACAATTGAGCTTGGTACCTGCTTAGTTACCCAAGACCCTACTGACTGTGAACCTAGCCCTACAATAATGACCTAGCACCCTAGATCGCCTAACGCCCTAACCTACCATACAAACCATACCAAACGTGGGTTACGTTGGTTTTACGTGCGGGAAGTCTGTTACAGGGAGACCTACGGTAACAAACGGAATTTGGGTAGGAACAGGGGTTTGTGTACGTCGTGCAATGTACACAGGAAATGGTTTTCTCACTGCCAATCCCACAGACTCAGAGGATCGATGATGGCTAAAGGTGTCTTGGCCACAGTGAAAGGAGTAACAGGAATAAACTCGACTCCAGCTTGATGACTAATTTATTACAATAATTAAGTTTATTATATACTAATATTGTGGTCAATACACATTGATACCTATTTACATGTGCGTATTGAGCCGATGATGCGAAGATCCCAGTAGGTCACTTCTTAGCGCTGACGGTGTGCCGGACGTATGTCGCTGACGCTGTGATGCTGTTGTTGGCACGTTTAACTATTGCATGTTCAAGGGTGAACAAAGAGGAAGGTTTAAATGCCCCACATTAGTATCTACATTGCACCCGTGCGAAGCCGGGGCGGGTCGCTAGTTTAATATAAAAAAAACAGTAAAACACTCATAAATCTTAGTCATACAACATTTATTTTCTATTTTATAACGAAAGTGAGTCCCTAAAACCGTTACACTTACAATTGCACCTTCCTAGCCTTCTGCGACGCAAACGTATCGATTAATATTATATCATGATCAAATATTATATCATCATTATGTTTATTTTGATTATTAAATTGGATAATTGGTGATTTTGCGCGCGCCCCTTTGAAAGGCGCCCGGGGCACGTGCCCTACTTGCCCCACCCAAGGTACGTTTCTGCCAACACATTACACACTGCGATACGAGACTTGGGACATATCTATAACCTGCGCACCGTCCGGGAATTGACGTTGAGTGCGGTAATTCTAGTGCTAAGCGCTAGTTGTGTTCAGTACAAATACTAATTCATTTATTGTTGGTCACAGGTGGAAAAAACAGTTGTTATTGTTACAATAAATAAAGAATTACTTAACATAATCGTGTACAATATTTCTATGGCATTCAGCCTTCTTCTACGCTCCAAGTGTTTCTGATTATATCGCTAAGGCTTGCTCTAAGATGCTCTAACTAAGGATTACCCTACCTTAATTTCTGTTAAATCAGTGTAAAATGAATAACGAGTTGCACTATTTAACATTTCTCAAATAGAGGTCATTGTTTAACGGTAAGGGCTAGCGCGCACTGCCTTGAGCTTTTTTAACGTAAATACTGTGAAGTATGGAGTGTCACAGAAGAGCGCGCATTGCGGTGAAATAAACGCATGCGGTAAAGTCACCGTTGCCCTCCCTCCCGCTGCAAATTCGCGGTGAATCTGCCGCACACATTTTTGTATCGCATAGAGATCTGAGAAGCGAGGGGCTCGTGGCTAATAACCAACCGCGCGGATCATACGATTTGCGAGGTTAAGCTGCGCTTGCCGCGGTCAGTCTGTGGATGGGTGACCATTCGTTACACATCGAGACCCCTCCGTGCCTCGGAGAGCACGTTAAACAGTCGGTCCCGGGTGTCATACAAATACCTATCACAGTCGTTACGGGAAGTCGGAAACCCAAAAAGTCTGACAGCCGGTCTAACCTAAGGATATCAGGATTGCCCAGTAACTGGGTTGCGGAGGTCTGATGGCAGTCGCTCCGTGTAAAATACTGGTATTCAGCCGCATCTGGTTAGACTGGAAGCTGACCCCAACATGGGTGGGAAAAGGCTAGGCAGAACGATAGAGATCTGAGAAGAGACGCGTACTGCGGTGAAAAAAACGCACTGAGACAGTCAGCGTGACCAGATTCAGTATTTTAATACTTTTTCAGTATATTTTATCGATTTTTCCGAACATCAATATTTTTGTAACTATATTGCCGGAAGTCAGTATTGTTGGGTATATTTTGGATAAGAAGTTATGGTAACACCGTAGCGATCGTCCTCGCGAACATTGATGTTCAGGGAATCTCCCCGATTTGGTCTACATTTTATTTAGGAGAAAAGATCTCAAGAACAAAGAGCCTTTCTTCTATAGAAATAGCCTTTCTCAAATTTGTATCTTTGTAGTAAATTTTAGCACCAAACGATTGTTAGCAAATTGTCAAAAGATCTAACACTCATTCTGTAATATTCGAAGAACTATTTGGATACAACCGTAGATCGTTATATCTTACGAAAAAAAAAGCCCTTCATAGGCCTTAAGGCTATCAAGGATGTACCCAATATCGTTTGATCACTCTTTTTTATGCGATAATAAATATACGCAGATACCGACTCTTGTATTGAAGTCCATAACGACAGCTGAGACTCGAATGACAAAACGTGCTTTTTTTCGCCGCAGTGCGCGGACCCGTGACTGCGTTTTTTCTACCGCACGGTAAAATAAGGCAGTGCGCGCTCGCACTAACACAGTTGCGTGATGTCTTGAGCTGCCTTTAAAAACTGACAATGTCACTCTTTTTAAATAACTGTATGGGGTAGATAGTAACACTGTGGTAACGGTTAGATTAAAGTTAATGTAACAGTAAAATTAGAACGTGGTAATAACAATATAAATATCTAGGTATTTGGTGCGAGCTGGAGGTGTCGCTGGACCCGCGCTGCGTGGCGGGCCCGTGTCGTCACAACGGCAGCTGCTCCGTGCCGCCCGGCGCCGACGCGTACGTGTGCGCGTGCCCGCCAGGTACACTACTGTACTGCTTACAGCTTAGCGTCATATACTGTTATGTGGTGCGAGCTGGAGGTGTCGCTGGACCCGCGCTGGACCCGCGCTGCGTGGCGGGCCCTGGAATAATGGAAATAAGGCTTGTAACCCCAAAGCATGTTAATTCTAAAGTTAAAATGACTGGTGTATATTTGATGTGTTGCTAAACAGAGCTAGGGTTATCAAACAGGGCCGTGGTATAACCACCGGGGCAGTCGGAGACCCTGATCAGGCAGATGAAGGGCCTCTCGATCACTTGCTGCTCAGAGGCCCAAGAGGCCTACAATACAGAAAACTAGATTTTCAAATATTTTTGTACAAAACAATAAGCACGGCGCACACGCTGCTTTTGATCAAATGTTCGCTGTTCACTGCACTGTTGCCGCTCCGTTTCGCGCCGAGATCGCGCCGCCCGCCCACGCCGTTGGGATGATATGCGATCTCACAACGCCCTGTTGCAGCCTGATATCAGTACTGAGTATCGATAAAATTATCGATAATTTTATACCGATACTCAAATAAGTGACGAAATATCGATATCTATCCCATTTATCGATTCTGTTATTGGTATTTTCTTTAAAATATCGATATATTTCAGGTATCGATATCAGTCCCTGCCTCAGAGCCCCTAGGGACGGCCCTGTTATCATATTATGAATTTTAAGACCAGTCATTAAAATTTTGTATTAAAGGTTAAACAAACCTTTGATTGTCAAAAACATTCAGTTTTCTTTAGGTATCCATTAAAACACATATTAAGAAACAGAATTAATTTAAGAATTTGCGTTAAGGTTTTCTAAAAACGTGTATGTATAATGGATTTGTAAAGGGAAAGTGATGTTTCTCACTTTTATGATGATTATGCCTTTTATACGAAAATGGCTCGCTGGCCTATTGTATTGTATTGCCGTATAGTAGTGGCTATGTATTGTACCGTGTACGTTCGTGTGGTAGGCTACACGGGCCCCAACTGCGAGACGGACGTGGACGAGTGCCAGTCGCCGGCCAGCGCGTGCCTCAACGGCGGCCGCTGTCTGGACGCCGTCAACAACTACACCTGCGACTGCACCGGCACCGGTATGTTACCTCTCATTGTCTTATAAATATAGGCGGTTATCAGTGCCAATATACACCTACAACATAACAACATTTTACTTGCTCTTTGGCGGAATTCGAGAGGGTCACCCTCAATTGTTTGTCTTCTATGTAACTAACTAAATTGTTGAATTGGGTAAAAACCTGTAATGAATATTATATGTTGTGAAATAAATAAATAAAGATTACGACGCCAGCCCCTAATTCAGAACGTTTCGATAAGCCAGTCGTCGACCAATTCGGTATGTTATCTCTGTGTGTGTCTACGATTCTCTTAACGACAGAAAACGAGAAAACGGTTCTGTCGCCTAACGTCATTGTGACGCAAATTGTCATATTCACAATAATTATGTCCAAATCGCAAAATGTCCAGTTCACAAAAAATCAAATTAGCAAAAGCTACAACTTTTTGCCATGAATAACAAAATTTCACACTTATTCATCAGTAAATACAACATAAAATGTATCGCTATTATGTACTTATCTGCATTATATTAAATATGTACTTATGCACCTACATTTCTAGAAAATTTTGGCTTCCCCTAAATTGTATCAACGATTTTTATATTTATCATCAAAACCGGAACAAAGGCGGCAAGTTTCCTGTTTCAAATAAAATAAAACTTCATGTGTTAAAAGTTGGACATTTTGCGAATTGGACGATTTGCGTATATGACATTTTGAGACCTAACTTAAAGCAAAAATAAAATGACCTTTTGCGAAACTGGACATTTGCGCCTGAACCGAGATAACAAACCGAATTGTTCGCCAACTGACTGAATTGAACTGATGAGTTTCTGAAGGAGTGAGGGAGAGAGAGAAGGAACTGTCAAAGAGCGCTATTTGTTAATTTTTAGTGAGCCAGTTAAATTATGTTCTAAGAAACCTTTTCTAATCGGATGTCGATTTTTAAGAAAAATTGCATTCAAATATTAAAAAAGAGAAAATGGTGCGTGTACTCATGAACGCGCGGTAAACGTTAAACTTCGACTTTCTGGCACAGAACTAATTTTTAAAGTAACATTTTTATAATGTATGACTAGTAGCGCCCCCATTTTTCGTACTCTTTTTTGCAGAGCTTTAGACACGTTTGAGGTTTATGTTAACAACTAACTTCACGATGACGCATTTCTGGTGTTACATTTTCGTTACAGCTGCCTGTGTAACAATGAAAATATTACTCCCAATGTGCCAAAAGAAATATCATTTCAAAAACATACGTGACGCGGGGCTGAACTTTGTATATTAACGGATATTTTTGATTGGCAGGTTACACGGGTGCCCGCTGCGAGATTAACGTGAACGAATGCGAGGAGGACCGCAACATATGCGGACACGGCGTGTGCTACGACACGTACGGCGGGTTCGTGTGTGCGTGCCAGCTGGGGTATAAAGGAGATCGCTGCAACAAAGTGAGTTACGCACCTGCTGATAGAGTCAATAATAAAGATCTGATCTCTTAACCAATCATTGTGTCTTAAAGAAGAGGAATTTTTTGAAATGTTGCTTGTATAACATGATAATGTTGGGTTAGGTGTCTGCGTGCGCGTCGGGTCCGTGCGGCGCGGGCGGTGCGTGCGTGGAGGAGAGCGGCGGAGCGGGCTTCCGCTGCGTGTGCGCGCGAGGCTTCGCCCCACCTTACTGCGCGCCCGCAGCACCCGGACCACCTGCCCCGCCCGCTGCACAGCACCCCGCCTCCTGCGGGGACCTTGTCTGCCCGCCCAAGTCGCATTGTACGTATACCACTAGACGTAGCCAACACTACCAGCCACTTCCGCTGCGTGTGCGCGCGAGGCTTCGCCCCACCTTACTGCGCGCCCGCAGCACCCGGACCACCTGCCCCGCCCGCTGCACAGCACCCCGCCTCCTGCGGGGACCTTGTCTGCCCGCCCAAGTCGCATTGTACGTATACCACTAGACGTAGCCAACACTACCAGCCACTTCCGCTGCGTGTGCGCGCGAGGCTTCGCCCCACCTTACTGCGCGCCCGCAGCACCCGGACCACCTGCCCCGCCCGCTGCACAGCACCCCGCCTCCTGCGGGGACCTTGTCTGCCCGCCCAAGTCGCACTGTACGTATACCACTAGACGTAGCCAACACTACCAGCCACTTCCGCTGCGTGTGCGCGCGAGGCTTCGCCCCACCTTACTGCGCGCCCGCAGCACCCGGACCACCTGCCCCGCCCGCTGCACAGCACCCCGCCTCCTGCGGGGACCTTGTCTGCCCGCCCAAGTCGCACTGTACGTATACCACTAGACGTAGCCAACACTACCAGCCACTTCCGCTGCGTGTGCGCGCGAGGCTTCGCCCCACCTTACTGCGCGCCCGCACAAGAGGACGCTGCTGCCTATCCGCTTGACGTACAAAATTTCGTTACAAGATAAAAGTTATCCGAAGATTGTGAAACAAGCCCATGCAGTGCTATAACTAGCCTTTTGTGTGCCCAGTGCAAGTTTCTATTACTGTGCCTTCTAAAATGCTGTAACGCAGAATTTACCGAGACTCATGTGCCCCCTTAGGGTGTACACCCTGTTCGGCCGCACCGCCCTAGTAACGACACTGGGCCCATACAATATAATTAAATACAACCCACTAAAATGCTGTAACCTTTACATTTTGGCAGGTATACCGAACATGATGATAACTGGCGTCATCGCGAAACAAGTCATGTGTGTCTGTGACATCGGATACTATGGTAACTAATACTTTTATCTATTTGCTTTCTGCTTTAAAATTAATTCGGTTTACACTTAACCTTACTATAGAAAGTTCTCTGCTGTTACATTAATTGTAGATAACATTCAAAGTTCGAATGTTATATTATTTGTTCGAATTTCAAACTGTCAACTTATTATTAACATAAACATTGAACATGCAATTTGCGATCGGGAACTGCTACGTGTATGTTATCAAACTAAGAACACCTTTCGATATATGTGTAACTAAAGGTGCGCCCGGCGTGTCTCCGAACTGCACGACCCTGGAGTCAGCGTGCGAGGCCGGCGTGTGCCTCAACGGAGCCAGCTGCACGCTCGCCGCAGACCACTTCAACTGCACCTGCGCGCCGGGGTACAAAGGTACGCCACACTCACCGTCGCCCACTACAGAACGCGACGATGGCAACGCTATGGAATTGAGAGCCAATATTTTATCTAAAAAATTATGGACATCATTTCTGGCAGCATTGCTGGTCTTCGAAGCCAGTGCTTAATTGACGTGTCGAAATACTACGCATGCTATAGGTTTGCCGCCCCAGTTTTAGAACATATGTGATTAATGTGTGTGTTGTCCGTACTTGGGGACACGTTCTGCAGATCACGTCTTGCGACAGGCAAACGAGCCCAAGTGTAGACAACGCTTTAGTGTTCATTTGACGAATCAGGTTGTTTAATTATATTGCTGTGATTTGTCTGTTTAGATGTTTTATGAATCGATGTCTTAAGTTTATCATGACCGTGAGTGATATCTTGCATTTACCCCTTATCCATGAATCGCTTTGTTTGTTTGTTGTCTAAATCGTGCGATTGCCTCTATGCGTTACATTAATCAGTTATTCATTTCAAAAAGTCTCATTTTGTCGACGTATGCATGAATTTGTTATTTAACATCGCCTATTATTTAAAGTACCGATGCCGAAACGGCTAAGGTGTTGGACTGGTGGCCGAGTGGTGGTGAAGATCATCAATAAAATTTAAAAAAGCAGAATGGGAATATCAGTATAGGCCTAATATTCAAAATAAACTGGCGATGTTAAGTGTAGTGTTGTGCCGTGGCTTACGTGTGGTGCATGTGGTCCCCCGTAGGCGTGTACTGCGAGCAGGCGGCGGGCAAGGCGCTGGCCGACCTGAAGGCCGAGCGCTGCGCCAGCGGGCCCTGCCGACATGCCAAGGCCTGCCAGGACCTCGTGAGTATACGTCAACGCTTTGTGTTTGCTTTTTATTTTATGCCTTTGCACGTTTTTGAGTGTTTCTGTCATTAGCTTTTGAGTGACTAGGATCAGCTAGAATTAATAATAGTTAGTACTCCACATTTTTGTAGCTTCACTTTTTTTTATCGGTCTCATATATCTTACACGCACTAATTACGTAGAATAAATGCCAAATTCAAGTTTAGAAAAAATATTTTTGTATTACATAATCTATATTTTGCACTAGAATTAAGTAAGTAATGCCGTCTAAAGGTAAGTTCACGACTTATTTGGATTTAACACTTTTACTGGCGAACGGTCACAGGCAAGATGTAGGCTGTGGCGAGAAACTGCTTCCCTACCCTATTCGTCCCGTCTTATGGAAATCTCCCCTTAAACATGAGTTGCCTTGGCTGACCTGAAAGTATTTAAACAGACTTCGGACTTAAGTTGCTCGAAGCAAGGAAAACCTGCTCAGGTTTCATTGATATGGAATTATCTATGAAATGTATCATATTGTGAATGTCAAAGTTTAGAAATGAAAATATTTATGCTATAAGGGTCGGTTTTGCAATCATATGATAACTTGTATTAGAAGAATAAACTTGACGTGTTCACAGCTTTTGTATAAAATTACTGCCAAACCTTTGTTTAAGATAAAAGTTATCAGACAAAATTGAATTAGAGTGGTTAGTTATTCGGCTACATCGGTGTCCCCTCAGGCTGTCGGGTTCCGCTGCGAGTGTGAGGCGGGCTGGACGGGCGCGCGCTGCGACGTGAGCGGCGCGGCCGACGCGTGCGGGGAGGGCGCGGAGGGCGCGGAGGGCGCGGAGGGCGCGGGCGGCGCGGAGGGCGCGGAGGGCTGCTCGTGCCGCGCGGGCTGGGCCGGGCCCTTGTGCGACGTGCCGGCGGACTGCCGCGCGGCGCCGTGCGCGCCTATGCACGAGTGCGTGGAGGCGGCGCCCGCGTGGCGCTGTGCCCCCGCCGCGCAGGACTCGGCGTGCGCGTCCTCGCCCTGCCACAACGGGACCTGTCTGGCGCTCGACAACGGCCTGTTCCGCTGCCAGTGCCCGCCCGGCAATAGCGGTCAGTCACATACTTTATTTGTACCTCTTTTATCGACCATAAAATAGCCATGCACTAATTTTGACAAACCTAATGTAAGATGCTTCAGAAAACATGGTTATATTATTTCGGGATTAAGAATACATATCCTTTTATAGAAAGGTACAAAAACAAAAACCATATTTGGAATCTTAATCTTTACTAAGTCTTTTTAATAATTAATTACAATTTTAAAATATCTACTCATCTTCAGAGAAAACTTTTCCTATAGAATACGCTGGCGTATCTCGAAGCCTTTTGCCCTTTAAATTAATGGAATAGGGCAAAACTGACGGTTGCCGTCTGTAGATGCCTCTACCTTCAGGTGTCCAAGCGCGCATTCTGCAAACAGTGCCGATCTTAGCCGTCACTCCGACCCAAGCCACTGAAGACAACACTATGTCTCCGCAACACCACTTGGGTCCTTCTCCAGGAAACTCTATTAACTCAGCACCTTGCTGCAACCCTGGCCAGTTCTTTAATCTATCCGCTCCTCCACTCGGTGCTGCGAACAATTCCGTACCCACAAACTCGTCATATATCTCGTCAGCGTCCTCAGTCTTTGTCACAGTGATCGGCAAACTCTCCGAACAAAATATAGTAAAACGACAAGGTTCCGCACTATTAACTAGGTCGATTCGAGCTAAACCGCCGATGAATATCGTCGAACCTTCGTAAATGAAGTATGTCTGTGGTCTGATAAGTTGTTTTGGAATGGTCACAAGTAGTTCCTCAGTGCTGAGGAGAGACAGCACTTGATCGGGGTGAATGACGCCGGGAGTGTCGTACAACCATTTGCTGTTAGCGAAGATTTTGTGCTTCTCGTCCAACACCACCATCCTCCGTTTGTCAGTGTCGCGGTTGTCGACGTCGAAAAGCTCCGAGAACGAGCGTCCAATATGTCCAATCAAAGCAGGTGCTTCGCTCGGTGTTTTTCCTTGCACCTGAGCATTTCTTATTTGCTTTTCGACCCTGTAAAGTTTGCCTTCCGATTTCAATCTTCGTGTTCGTTGATATATTTTCCATCCTGAAGGTCTGTTTATAGGGAATTTTAGGAGATTTAGTGTCGTTCCAGGCCATCGGCTGACTGTGGCGCGCTTAATGATGTCTACAGCATGTACTTTACAGTAGTCTGACTGCAGAAGCGCATTGAATAGCGAGCTCTTGCCGACGTTAGTGCACCCGACGAGAAACACGTCTCCCTTGTACAGCCACAGCTTAAACATGGCCGATATCAGGTCCTCTACTCCATAGCCAGTTTTAGCGGAGATCAGAGCAGTATGCCTGATGTTGGCGTCGCCTAGTTTGGACTTCTTGATTTCTGTTAGAAGCGATTGCTTTATGCGTTTCAAGTAACCAATACTGTCACCAGGTAGCAGGTCCACCTGACAAAACAAACAATTTGCTTTATTTGAGTAAATGCATGGTAGATTAGTCGCGGGCCACACCGCCACATTACTTGGTGACATGAAACAAGGCAACTAGATTTAGCTGTAAGAAGACCAAATGCGATATAAATTAACATAACATCACGCCCTGTATTCGCTGAAAGGTTCAGCAAAGGTGTTTTAGTGAACTCTCTTTTCGCCAGTTATGTTTAAGTCCCATGTAATAGGGGGCAAGCCTATTACATTTCCATTAACTGGGCACAAATCCAGACTCTGGGCTGCTACTGTGATATAAATATTGTTAAAAAAATTAAACAATTGCTATAGAGTGCATAATGTTCTTGCTTTTTATTATTTGAAAGATTGTCTCATAACCAATGTTTCTCACCTTATTGCCGACAACTATTATTGGTCTGTCTTTGCCTATGATGTCCACAATACCAGGCCATATGGAGCAGGGGAAGTCCAACAGATCCACCATCAGCAGGACTAGAGATTTCACATTTCTAAAACAAAAAAAAAACAACATAAATGTTAAGAAGAAAATAAATAGAAACTGCTTAATATCTATTTACAAACAATACATGCACATGGGTAGAATTAGATAATCATAAATGTGACTGTCTTACTAAAGTTATAATATAACTATATTAGCTCATCCCACAAACTACAAATTGATACATACATTTATGTGATAATAATTGCTTTATATTTCATCGGGAAACCTTGATAATAAGACAACAACCATGAAATATTTATGCATTTACCAGTGTCAGTTTCATCTTGGATTATTTAAATGTAAATAACATGATAAACCAAACCGCACCAGGCCAGTTTGGTGGACTAACACCCATATACATAAACATTAGAAGACCTTGCATGAAGACATTTGATCAATCTGTGATTGGTTGCTTTTAATCTCACAACATAAAGGTGACCAATCCCAAATCCATCTTCTATGCAGTGCGTTGAGCACACTGTGAGGCCTTCTAGTTGTTTTGTGCATACAGGTGCAAGGCTTATTAAACCCTTCTCAATCTTAGAAGAGGTCCATGCACAGAAGTGGGACAATAACGGGTTCATTATGCTTATGCAATGCTTATAACAACTAATGTTGTCAGTACATTTACCTGATGGACTGCAACAGTTTCTCATACTCTTCTGGTTGCACACTAACATCCAAAGCAATGTTGTACTCCTGTAGGAAATGACATCTCTGACACTCCATGGTCTTCAGTTGTTCTATCTCTCTGTTCTTAAAGATCTCGCTAGGCAGGTATCCTGGGATGGCCGGGTCGCTACAGTGGAGTAAAGCACCACAGCCTCCACACGGCACTCTGCTCACACCTACTGTAGGGTCAGGCGTACCATAGTGCTTGCACCATTCATTTTCAACTCCTACTTCGTCTTCAAACTCCTCAGACGAAATTTTACTGTCATCAAAGTACTCGTAGTTCGTCATCCATTTGTTTATGTTTGAACGATCAAATTCCTGCTCTACGCTTACACTGTCTACGTTTTTAGGTGCAACAATGTTATTTTCGTCGTAATCTATTTTCGTAGAGATACCAAAAGGTAGATTGAATTCCTTGTCAGGTTCTGGAATAGTTTCCGCTTTCTCATCTGTAAGCAATCTATCTTTGTCGACGTAATACTGTAAGGATACTGGTAAGGGCGACAAACTCTTTTCCTTAAACTCTTTTTCTAGTGTCGCCTTCGCTTTTTTAACAGTTTTCTTGTGATACTTGTAATAACCTAATTTTAGCTTGTCGTGTTCCAAGTAAGAGTTGAATGTGATTTTGTCCTTATATCTTTGCAGTAACTGTGGAAAATCTTTACCATTGTTTAATTTCTTCGCATTTTGATCAGTTTCAATGCCGGTTATTGCCCGCGTTTGAGTAAAACGTTTGTTTTGTAAAACTATTTGTCTCCGACATAACCTCAAAACATTACGGATTGAATAAAGCATGGCGATGATTCATACACTCGTACTACAACTTGCACTTGTATTACAACTCAATAGACTATATTTTTTAAACAATTTGAATGTCTCAGCTCTACAATATAACAATTATTCATGTTTAAAACAAAAATAGGCCCAACAATAACAACAGTTCAGATCTTCTGTAGCTGTCAAGTGTCAATGTCATTTATACCAGTGATGTAGTCATGTACGAAAACCGGTTACAACCGTAAAGTTTCGTCACCGGTCTTTACATAATTGAAATTTTAATAATGAACCATTGCTGTCTTGCGTTTTAATACAGTTAATTTCAAATGAATACAAAATAATATAATTATTTTAAAATAAAAATGTTGACTTTTAGCGAAAAATGTCTCTTCTGTTATTGTAGTGTTCATAACAGTTTCATTAACGCTGTTGGTCACTACACCTGTATAAACTCATTGTGAAATGTGTACTAAGTGACTAATTTCCGAGATATATTGTGTACTTATTTCACATGATTTACATTCCTAATGTTATTTGTTCATGCACCATTTTTATACAAATGATTATGTTAATTCAATTATTCTTATTATTCTCATTTATTAAAGGTAGGTCAGTAATAAGCCGGTATTATTATGATAAATATTTTTTTATAGAATTAAATATTTTGCTTGCAGGTCGATTTTGTGAATTGGACATCGATGAATGTGCAACTATGCCGAAAAAATGTAACCACGGAGTATGCGTTAATGTTCCCGGGTCCTACGAGTGCTATTGCAGGCCTGGTATGTGTCATAGAACATTACAGAAACGTCTAGTTGCACTCATTTGCAACTCAATTAACATGTAAATAAATCGCGATTGTTATCTAGGCTATACGGGCGACAGCTGCGAGCAAGATATCGACGAGTGTCTGTCGTCGCCGTGCAAAAATGGCGGCACCTGCCAGAACCTGGAGAACAACTACGAGTGCACTTGCATGGAAGGCTTCGAAGGTCGTACGATAACTATGATAATTTAATTTTTCTCTTTTGCCGATGTTCCCGTATCTTATGGTAAATTTTATTATGTACAGGCAAGGATTGTTCGATAAATATAAACGAGTGTGAGAAGAATCCGTGCGCGGCGGGGTCGACTTGCGTGGATGGCATCGCGAGCTACTCGTGCGTGTGTCAGGACGGACTGACTGGACCTAATTGCGAGATAGACATCGACGATTGTGAGGTAAATCGATTGGCCAAGGTCAAGCTGATTGTATTGTTAGCTGTCGAGATTCTACCAACTTATTATGTAGTAACATAAGAATATTTTAGTCGAATATTGGAACTAGACTAGTCTGGTTACGTCAGATTTGCTTTTATTATTGATTTCACACCTTTTCTACGGTTTTTATACGTCGTGGGTTAGCACGAACCAAGTACATTACCATAGCATTGCGAAGCCGCCGCTACACAACGTAAAGACTTGGATTTCCAAGATCCTTATACATATATACAGGGTGTAAACGACATCATGTAATTCCTTCAAGTCTCGTGATGTACTGCTGATATAGATTAGCCCTGAACGGGATATTTATGGACTCAATAAAAAAAATTGCAAGAACTAAACATGTGTTCTTAGGCATTTTAGCGCCCCGAGTTAAATGACCGCGCGGCGAGCGATAGCGGCGCAATTCACTCGGGGCGCTAAAATGCCTCACGTTAAGAATACACGTTTACTTCTTGTAGTTTTTTTTATTGAATCCAAAAGCATCCCGTTCTCAGTTAATCTATGTCAGTAGTACATCACGAGGTTTAAAGGAATTATATAATTTCGTTTACACCCTGTACATACGCTCCCTGGGCAACTAGTCGTGTTTCAATAGGATCTTACGAAAAGCTACTCGTGTAGATGGCGCCACTGAATCATAAAGTAATCACGATTTACGTCTCATGCGTGTGTTTCGGTCGACACACTAATACAAAGTTAATAGTACTCCAGCCTCTCTGTTCTAACTATAAAAACATTAATAATATACAAAAAAGCAACCCGATTGACGTATAACTTGGCTCTAAGAGCAAAGTGTCATGGAACTTATGGATTCCTTTCTCCCGCAAAACATTTTTTTTGCGTTTCGTGATTGTAATGATTCTCACGATACGTTTAAATGACGGACGGACGGACAACATCTAATAAGATGGCTGCTGCCATCTTGGTTTTGACTACCTACCTCACTTTCGGCATTGGAACACTCGAAAACCCTCCAAATAGTAGTGCCTATGACGAATAATTTGAAAATAAAATTGAATCGCATGCTTGGACGTTCACTGCGACTACCATATCGTCGCTTATACAACAATACCGTGCAAGTCAAATATTGCACTCAATACATAATATATTAATATTTTAACATGCGTGTATAGTATAAAATGAAAAAATAATGCAGTTTTTTGTGTCTCCTGAAAACTAAGCAAATTTGACTTGCGCGGTATTGTTGTATGAGCGACGATATTGCCAATAAGCTATTTGCAAGTTAAAATTTGAAGCTTAAAGTTGGTTTGAATGATTGGCTGCAACATGTTGATTTTTTTATCATAACCGTAGACAAAACGAGATAATAAACCGATCGATAACTTCTTCTTCTTCTTCCTGCCCTTATCCCACACTAGGTGAGGTCGGCACAACATGTTTTTCATAAATCCATGTTGTTTAGAGGTTTTGGCTTATTGTTTTATGACCGGCCGCTGCCTGACATCAACCCTCCTTGGGAATACCCGTTGCGCCGTCGCGCGGGTGACCCAATGTGCTTGCTGATATTATGCACTGGGTTCCAAAATGATATGTTTGTCAATCTTATTGCCGCCAACTAAGTAGACTATGTTCTTCTTCTTCTTGAATAAACCGATCGATAACTGCTTATCAAAAAGGTTCTGAACCGACGGGCTGAAATAAGCTAACCCTATGTGTATCCCCGCAGTCGTCGCCGTGCCAGCACGGCGGGCGCTGCGTGGACGGGCTCAACAGCTACAGCTGCGAGTGCGGCGGCACGGGCTACTCGGGCGACGACTGCTCCGTCAACATCGACGAGTGCGCGCCGCAGCCCTGCCGGCACGGCGGCACCTGCGTCGATGACGTCAACGACTACCACTGCAACTGCTACGCGGCCTACATCGGTATACATTATTCACTTCAAATGATACCAAATCATTCCACAAATATTTTTCCTCTCACATGTCTGTGCAAGTAGTGTCTTTGTACTATTAAGTCTTCTTGTGTTATCTTTGCATTTAATTAATTCTGTGTGGACATAAAAAAAAATTGATCTGATACCACAGTATTTTCGAGGATTATTAACATTGTGAGGTACTCTGAACTTCCTAGCTCGTGGCCTGCGGGCGGCGGGTTAGGGGACCCGTCGCCCGACCAGTACCAGGCCCGGGAGGATGGCTCGCTGTGTTCCGCGCGCGCCTCTCAGAAGGAAGTGGGGCAGGGGACAATTTGCCCCACCACTGGAGAGGTCCACCAGAATAAGCTGGTGGACCAAGACCTGCCGGGTTTACGGTGCATGCAATAGCAAATCCCGTGACCCCGGTCTTAGGTTAGAAGGAGGGACACCGTTGGTTTTTAGCTGGTAAGAGTCCGGCAGACCCCCTCGCCTTCCCCGGGCGAGGGACATCCATGACGATTTTCCAACGATCTGAACTTAATTGTCTGTAATCCCTACCAAGTGTGCAACCATGGTGATTAATACTCAGCAGGAACAAAGTCATTTGCCCTGCAGTGAGTCAATTACAAGCTGGTATTATTATATGTAGTTAAGTTGTATTTGTTTGTAGGTAAGAATTGTGAGTTGGACATAAACGAGTGCGAGAGCGAGCCATGCAAGTTCGGCGGCGTGTGCCTGGAGCGGTCCAACACTACTCTGTACGTGTCTCCGGACAGCCCGCACGTGCAGGTGGGCCCGCAGCCGCAGATGCTACTGCCGCCAGCCTTCTACCAGCCCTTCTCGCTGGAGACCGCCGCCGGGTTAGTGCGAACATGTCCAACCTTATGAGTTCTCTGTCAATTATTTATCTTTTACTCCTACACTACTATACAGAGTACATACATACTATGCTTTTTTTTATTGTAGTTATTGGGATCTTGACCTTTCAAGTTCGATTCGGCATTTCTTTTCAGTGACTCAGGAAACGCCGGCGTCATCTGAACTAAAATATCGACTTTAAACGATGTACTCACAGAGATAAAATAAATGACGTGTTATTGTTCCAGTTTCGAATGCGTGTGCGTGTTGGGCACGACGGGCTCCCGCTGCGAGGTGAACATCGACGAGTGCGCGTCGTCCCCGTGCGAGAACGGCAAGTGCATCGACGGCATCGGCGGGTACACCTGCGACTGCTTCGCCGGCTACGAGGGCGAGCACTGCGAGATTGAGATCGACGAGTGTCAGCGGTAACGCTCTATTTTCATGGTTTCTATCAGATTCTGGCACTGACCTAATTTTTGCCATCAACGTGTCGAAGGCCCGAACGGATGTCCATGACAGATAATCTATACATAGTATAAAACAAAGTCGCTCCCGCTGTCTGTACGCTTAGATCTCTTAAACTACGCAATGGATTTAAACGCAGTTTTCAGCAATAGATAGAGTGATTCAAGAGGAAGGTTTATATGCCCCACATTAGTATCTACATTGCACCTGTGCGAAGCCGGGGCGAGTCGCTAGTTTAATAATAAATATGTGCTCTATCTATCAAAAAACCTCGATAATCAAGAATGACCGTGTAATTAGTTAGGAAGGTTGGTTATAGTATGTGGTGGTCCCCTTAGCTACTCGCCGTGCGCCAACGGCAAGTGTTTCGACGGGCGCGCCACGTACTACTGCCTGTGCTCCAAGGGCTGGGGCGGCCAGAACTGCTCCGTGGTGCTGCAGGGCTGCCGCGACGCGCCCTGCCGCAACAACGGCACGTGCCACCCCTGGCTGCGCGACGAGACCGAGCACCGGTTCAACTGCTCCTGCACGCCGGGCCACTACGGGACCACCTGCGAAAAGGTGCAGCATTCATTAACAATGTTTACTCATTTTATGTTAATTCAATTAATTGAAGTTTGGTTATAATTTAGATTTTTGTTCCAATAATTTTTAATCAAGTGTCTCGTTGGTCTAGAGGTGGCAAGCGCGACTGCTGCTTTCAACTCCTAGATTTAATCCCCAGGTTGGGCAAAGTGTTATTGGATTTCTCCTTGTGGAATTCCTCATTAGCAGCCCGGAGTTTGGACTTATGCCTAGTTGCAGGCAATAGGCTTCACGGCTATTACATGGGACTTAAACATAACGGCGAAATGAGGGTGTTACTATACACCTCTACCCAACCCTTCGGAAAATACAGGCGTAATGTTATGTTTATTTTCAATGTTTGCGAGAGCTCGGAATTGCACGGGAAGCACCCAACATGTAAAACTTGATGCCATAACCGCATACTTTGAACAGAATTTATGAAAGATCACCGAGGGAGGGCGATATATGCAGCGTGGCATTTTAGGCAGTGTGTGAGCAAGTTGTATATAGTAGGTACGCAAAGTATACATTTATTTTTTATCCTAACTCTTATAACTTGATAGAAAGGCTTCGTGTACATCGTTCAAATTAAAATTTGGATCTTATTCAATCAAAAAGTAACTCATGCAGGACTAGGCTAGGTGTGATAGCCGAGTAGTGTGACCGTCGGACTGCTAAGACATAGGTCTCGAGTTCGAACCCAAGGCAAGCACCTCTTGACTTTTCGGATTCATGTGCGTATTGTATAATTATTACTTGCTTAAAAACGGTGAAGGAAAACATCGTGAGGAAACCGGCAAGCCTGAGAGATATTTTTCGACGGCATGTGAAGCCAAGATAGAGGCCAATGGGTGGCATAAACTCTGACACCAGGTTAATCACTAACCACACGAAAAGAAGAAGACTTATGCAAGCATAATTAAGAACACTATTTCTCTGCAGATAACAACAATGTCCTTGGAGAAGAGCAGCTACGCGGAAGTGAACACGTCCCGCGAGGAGGGCTACGACATCTCGTTCCGCTTCAAGACGACGCTGGGCAACGGGCTGCTGGCCATGGGCCGCGGGCTCACCTACTTCTTCCTGGAGCTGTCCAACGGCAGGCTCAACCTGCACTCCAGCCTGCTCAACAAATGGGAGGGCGTGTTCATTGGCTCTAACCTTAATGATAGTAATTGGCAAAAGGTAATTATTACTCACTTTTATGTACTCTAAACTACACTTTATAACCTCCTCCTTTTTCGAAGTCGGTGAAAAAGGATGAGGTTGTCAATTCGATGCTTTTTTTATGTTTGTACCCCGTTTTGTGTGAGATTTGTGGCCCGATTTACGTGATTCGTCGTTGTTTGAAAGAGTATATTTTTGAGTTGGTTCCATATAAATTTTGTCATGTTCTGGTGAAATATTTCGGAGATAGAGAATGAAACTCTTCAATGACGAACAGCACACGTAAGGTGATTGGGTTATTATAATTAGTATTGAAATTAAAAGATAAAATCAGAATCGAATTATTTTAAGTATAGGTAGCTGTGTTATTGATCAGTCCATTAAAAACCGAAAACTAAAATTAATATTCAAAAAACAGACTTCATAAAACAGAAAAGCATCAAAATAATGGTCATTAATAAAATTAACATTTTGTGAAGTAGGCTTCAGAAAATGTTTATTTTGTATGGCTAATATTATGATCATTTACTGTTTTTTCAAGTCGGTTTTTTAAATATTCATTGTATACCTTTGTCAACACTAGGTGCACTGAGAACATTTTTTTGTTAACTTTGCTGCCCACTTAGTTTTGTCTTCAATCGTAAGTTCGGTTACAAACACAAATCTCACAGGTACAGACTCGGAATAACTATCTGTACGCCATATGAATATTCGTTCCGTGCGGTCATTGACCCCGCGACCGAACAGAAGCTAATAGCTAAGCGACTGCGCTAATAATGTGTATTGGTTTGATGCAGGTGTTCGTGACGATCAACTCGTCGCACCTGGTGCTGGCAGCCAACGAGGAGCAGACCATCTACCCCATCAGCCAGAACGAGGCGTACAACTCGTCGGTGACGTCGTTCCCGTCCACCCGGCTGGGTACGGCGGGCTCGTCGTACGCCACGCTGACGCACGGCCCCAACTTCTTTGTGGGCTGTTTCCAGGACGTCGTGGTCAACGGACAGTGGGTCAGTCGCCAGTGACCATCTGCAATATTATGGTTTCAAATGCATAATACTAAAAAAGTTTAAGAATTTTATATTTTCTGCCTAGCCTTTTACTGACTATGTTGTGGTTGGCATTCATCTAATCACACGCGGCTGAAAATACGTATTTTACACGGAATAATTGTTACACCCTAATTAGGTAACTAAGTAATATCGATATCCTAAGGTTTTATTGGGTATCAAATTTTCAGATTACTAACTATATGTAATTATTGACATAGGCATTAGAAAAACAATTAGGATCGACAGATTAACGTACTTTTGGAGGCTAGAAGAGGTCTCGGCTAAGATTGGTTACCCATCCAGGGATTAACCGCTGCTGTCTGTTTATAGTTAAATTTTAGGTAATTTTTGTGTGATGATGTTTCCATTCGTTAGAATGGTGATGTTGTAGTCGGTCGTGGTAAGTTTAGGTGTGGTCCGGCAGGTGCTGCCTATGGACGCCAACGCGACGGGGGCGGGGGCGGGGGCGGGCGCGGAGGCGGAGGAGGGCCCGCTGGCGCGCGCCGTGCTGCGCGGCGTGTCGGGCACGTGCGCGCGCCGGCCGCAGTGCGCGCCCAACCCGTGCCGCGCGGGCGGCGCGTGCGAGGACGCGTGGTCCAGCTTCGTGTGCAGCTGCTCGCGGCCGCAGCTGGGCGCCACGTGCCAGTACAGCTACGCGGCGGGCACGTTCGGGCACGAGAGCGCGGCGCGCCGCACCGTGGTGCGCGTGCTGGTGCAGGACGCGGCGCGCCGCCAGGTGCGCGCGGCGCTCGACATCTCCATGTTCATCCGCACGCGCAAGCCCACCGGACAGATCTTCTACCTCGGCTCACTGCCCAGGTACGTCGGTTCCATTTACTATACAGACTATATCCGAATTCGTATAACTCCTTGAAACCTCGTGGTCTATTGGTGACACAGATTGACCCTAAATTAGATTTTATTGGATCAAGTAAAAAAATAAACAAAAAGAAAACTTGGTTTTCTTCACGTGAGGCATTTTAGCTCCCCGAATTAACTGACTGCACAAAACGATACCACATTAGTCGTGACCGCCAGCTGTTTTGCCAGGCTCCCATTCATTTATACGTAACACTGATATTCTATCAGATAAAACTTTTTTTATTTTCAATCTAACAAAATCCCATATCGAGAATTATAATTGAATTATATGATTTTAACAAAAACAACATTTTAAGAAATTACACGAATTTGTTAACACTGTATAAAATTAACAAAAAAAAAAAACAATACAAAAATTCCTTAGAAAAAATACTAATAATTTATAACTTCTAGAAACTGAATGCTTTAATGGCGGTCATAATAGTACTGTTATTTTGATCAATTAACTGCTCCGCTCCGCTTTTAATTTCCAGATGTTTCAAATGAATTTCAAATGTTTAGTTCATTTTATATTGTCTGTCTTATAATAATATTTATATGTAATTAAAATCTTTTTAAGATATCTTTTATTAATTTTATTTTATACTTTTTAATAATCAATCGAATAAAACTAAATTTTATTGAATTGTCATCAGAACTACATGTGTCTGAATAATTTCATCCTGTTCAAACAAAAGGAACTAGCACAAAATTGACTAGCAAGATTTGAAACAAACATAATTATACGGAATGAAGTTAATTAAAAGCTTTAAAACATTAAATAAAAGCTTGTGTAAAACTACACTGGCCTGCAAAAATAAGTATCACACTTTAAAAGTAAATATCATTAAAAGTGTAGTACTTATTTTTGCAGGCCAGTATATTACCTCGTCATTTCAGCCAGAATTTATTATTTACAATAGAATGACTCATGGTTGATTTAACATTTCAATAACGCCTTAAAAAACTTTTAAGTTCGTTTTTATCGTACAGTACCCCTGCAGCATTAGGATTGAAGATTGAAATTATTATAATGTTGTATTATTATGAGAATTGAATTTGTGTGGGAAGTTTCAGAAGAATCGGTTAAGCAGAAGTAGTTGAAAAATCTGTCACAAGATTTGAATCAAACAAACAAATATACGAAGTGAAACTAATACACATCGTTTAAAAAAAAGCCGCTAAATTGTTGCGGCAATAAAACTTGCAAATTTTGACTGTTCAGATTTTTTTACATTGTAATTTAATGTAAGATGTGTTCTTTAGATTCGGCCAGACGGACGAGACTCAAGTGGGCGCGTCGCTAGAGGGCGGCGAGCTGCTGGTGCACCTGCGGTTCAACCAGACGCCCGAGAACTACACCGTGGGCGGCACGCGCCTCGACAACGGGTACCTGCACCTTATCGAGGTATAGTACGCTGCGAGGGACGCTGGACCAGCTGTGCCAATAAAGAACGGATATTAATGTCTGCTGAGAAGTCATTTCATCTCACTCATATTGTACTTTCTATCTTTGTTTCGCACCGTACGGTATGAACAAAAACTGTTTAAAAAAAATACGATTGAATCAAAAAATTTGAAGTCATTAAGGACGTATATTTACAAAACTGCTGAAAGTCAGCTGTTTTTCGGTATGTTTCCGATCAATCCGTGAAACTTTTGGCTGAAAAAGTTGGAAAAACATTTTTAGATTTGACAATTTATAATTGAATAAAAAATAATATCAATATTCTGTAGCCTCCTCCCACGAAAATACTGAAAATGGGGCAGTTTCAGTACATATTCCTGAAGAGTTTAAGGATTTAATAAATAAATACAACCTAGTCAGCTGACCTTAAAAAGTTGGAGAAAAAAAATGCTTGTAACATGCACAGGAAAAGAAAAAGATGATTTTTACTTTTTTCATAAATTTTAATAAACAGATGAACCTTAACACTGTAAAATAAGGTTGGTTTTCCATCAGTAATTTTATTTTCATTTATCATAATGTGTGGAGAATCGCTTGACAGCTGAAATAAGCGGTCAAATAGATCCCTCCACGGTGACAAAGTTTTTAATTGACCTAACTTGAAAATAAAGGTACGCTGTGAGTGGGCTGTTCGCAGATCGTAATTTTACTTTTTACCTAAGCTTTCTGCAGATGTGTCCTAAATAGTAGATTGTTAGCGAAGGGATAAATGTGATCAATTTCATAGACATATTTTGGTGCACGAGCGCAGCGAGAGCGCCTATAGCGCCCAAATACGGCGCCCAATTTCCCACTCCAAAGTGGGAAATTGGTACTTTGACCCATGATTAATATACTGATTTTCATGTGAATGTGAGGTAATAAAAATACAGAACTAATATGCAATCATACCAAAAAATACTCCGAACTCCGATTGATGGTTGTTGTACAATATTATTAGCCAATGAGGCCAAAGGGGCAAAGGTCCTAAAACCACACAGCCTTGTACCCTGAACGAAATTGAGTTTCGAGTGTTTATCCATTTTATTTACGGTTTCCTTTTATGGTTTTTTATGATTCCGACCTAAAAAACACACATTCAGAGCAAGAGGCATCAAAAATAATTTAGCAAACTATAGCTTGAAATGAATTTATCACGAAATACTTTTATGATAATAAATCAATAATTTATGCATAAGTATTTGGTAGGCCGGTATTATTTCAACTTATATTAAAATTACATGTAGTATCCATTAATGTTTATTATTTGCTAGCCACGCCGTACGTTTTATAAGTAGTAGCCGCCATTCCACCCATCCACCCATTCTTTATTGGCACAAGTTACAATAAACGTGCGCACACGCGGCATATATTGAAATAGTTTTACTTGGTACAGGTCGTGAGAAACTCTACGCTGGTGCAAGTCAAGCTGAACGGCACGGAGTACTTCCGCAAGTCTATATCAGCCGCCAAACAGATTGATGCTCAGGTAATGTGTCTCTTGTATACAAATATCATTTTGAAGTTATTTTGTTGTAGATTGGAAGCAGCGGTGATCATCATCATCATCATCTCCCTGCCACTGCACTCCCACACTAGATGTGGTCGGCAAAACATGTATTTCTCTTCCATTCGCCTCTTCTATCAGCCGTCATCTCAGTACTCACTTCATGCTTACGGAATAAAGTTGTATGATCATTTAAAATGTGTGTTTTCTGATATGACAGATTTGATGTTTACAAAATTTAAAAAAATAACCTTAATATAATGTTGTAATTGTGTTTGGAAAATTACAAAATCGATAAAATCGAGAATTGAGAAATATTGATAAAATTGTTCGTTAACGATACGTGCCCCATGTAAATGGGCGGGATAAACCAGGACTTTTTAACCAGAATTTTAAGTAGCCGTTAAGTCTCGTTCTGTCACTGTCACTCTAAGGTGAAGTGACAGTGACAGCACGAACTTAATGGCTACTACCGTTTGAGTATTTGACCATATGACATTTAAAAATAGCACTCAAATATAAGATCGCATTACAATTATATCTTTGTAGTTCAGCGCTAACAGCTGATTGTAAAGGCCATTTGTATAATATGTAAAATTCAATACATTTAAATGAAAACCTTACTTTTCTGATTTCACATTCTGATGGTAACGCGGCCATGTTATATTTTGGTGTGCCATTGAGTATCACGGCTCCTTACGTATGATGATGTGACACGAATCGCTGGTATCGTAGGTGTTGTACCTGGGAGGTCCGCCGCCTCCTCCGCCCCCCCCCCCCCGGCCACGAGCACGGAGGCCGCGCCCCCGCCGCCCGCCGCCGCGCAGGCCGGGCCGGGCCCGCTGCCCCCCGCGCCCGCACCCACCGCGCCGCCGCCCGCGCCCTCCACGCCGCCCACGCCGCCCGCGATTCCCGCGCCGCCCGAGCCCGACGACAGCGCCTACTTCAAAGGCATCATCCAGGACGTACAGGTACCTTCACTTCGCATGGAGAGCAGGTTATGATTGCTGCGTGCCCGCATAGTGCGGGGCTGCGGCGAATATCGATGAGTGTGGCCGATGCAGCTAAAATGTACGTGTATGTTTTAGATATCGAACGGCGTCAACGTATCGATAGTGGAATTCTTCCCTCTGCACGTGGAGGGCCTGCAACTGCCGCCGCCATTCGGTGAAGTAACGCTGGACCCCGCCGGGGTGCTGGAAGGCGTGGTCTCCGACGACCTGTGCGCCTCCCGGCCTTGTCTGCACAACGCCACCTGCACTAACACTTGGAATGACTACACGTGAGTATTGTAACGTCACGCTAGATCACCCGACTAAACTAACTACCCCGTGATTAAAGTTGATAAGAAAAATAATTGTAATCGATGGGATCGAATTTTCATGTTTTCTAATGATGACGTGTTTATATCCAGGTGTCAATGTCCTCGGGGCTACAAGGGCAAGCAGTGTTCCGAGGTGGAGTTCTGCCAGCTGCAGGGCTGCCCGCTCAACTCGCACTGCCGCAACCTGGACGCTGGGTCAGTACTCCAGCAGTCGTCACTCGTAACCTTCGTCTAGCCTGTTAAGGTCTCCCCATACCGTTTTACCAGATGGTCTGGTCCCTTGTCGACATGATCCATATTAGAATAGGTCACGCCATGCCCAAGTCTGCAAGGTTGGTAGCGGGGCTGACTGCTCAGAGTGCACCACCCGTGGAGATTCTATGGATGTACCCCGAATTAATCCTTACTATTAGAAATGCAAAAATAACTTTGACTGTCTGTCTATTTGTTACCCCATCACGACTAAACTACTGAACCGATTTTGATGAAATTTTGTACTGACAGTCTAGGACTCGGCGAAGCACATAGGGTACTTTTATTCCGAAAAATGCGGAATACGTGATAAACGACAATCACGCGAGCGACCTCTATCATCTCATAGCACAAGGATTTCACAAGCTCTGACCACAACACACAATATTAACTAAACAATCATCCATTATTACACAATCACAGACACCATTTTGAAATTCCCATTTATTGCGTAATTTTAGCAAATAAATTATGTAGTCCATAATTGACAGCTGCACGCACAGATAACGAAAGTCTGCGTGAGCGACGATGTTGACGCCACGAAATGTTGCTATATTTAAATATTATATATCATACACTTTCACATGATTCTATTTAATGCGTATTTTATCTATTTTCATATATTGAGTTTATTTATATCTTTTTACTTGCTGCACCGGTGGACGTCATCATGTCAACGCCGGCTGTCGCTGAAAACCAGCGCTGTGGCTCTGTCTCGCACGTGAGACACAGCATTATGCTGAGCGATGGCCGTTTTGCGCGGATGTGACGCATATTTTTCCCCAAGCTTCTATTCAGTTTTGTTACTTTTATTTTGTTTTGTGCGTCATGTTGGCGCGAATAAATAACTTTTCTTTCTTTCTTTCTCTAGTTATAAATAAAGAAAAAATACCGATTTTATTCGACTGTCAGATTTTTCTGACTTCTGATGACAAATGACAACCGTTACAGATTGTGGCACAAATGTTAGCTAACTTATTTATCTCCTTAGGTACGAGTGCGTGTCTAACGCAACATTCGACGGCGTGAACACGACTCTGACGTACAAGCTGCGCGTGCCCGGCACTGCCAGCGTGCCCACCGACAGAGTCAACCTGCCGGTCACCGAGCTGCCTGAGACACTTACCATTACGTACAGGTAATGTTTTTTAAAATATATTTTAACTCGCATGTTTCGCCTACGTACCGCAAGATTGTTAGCTTGCACCACAGTACACCATTTCGGTAGTACTATCGATTAGTCAGGTCAAACTTCTTATTAAACTTACTTACTACTACTAACTATTACTTCTTACTACTAACTATTACTTCTTACTTGGATGGATTCTGTCCGGACTACTGGACCCGATTAATTAAAAATAAATTAAAGCGCACAAAACGCGGGTTATGAAGAGAAAATGTTCAGGGGTTTTGAATCTTCTTGTCCTGGTTTATTGATTTTACAGACACTACACATAATGAATATTCTAAATAAAAATACGCGGCTAAACTGACGAGTGCTCAGCTCAGTATATTAAGAAGATGTTAGGGCTGTGGGTGCAAATCTGTTACTGTCTACCTCTGAAATGCAAAGTTGACACGGTCCTGGCAAACATTGGAGTACTTGCTGTATTTTTAATTATTCTATTATTTATGAACTCAAAACCTTCATTGCCTTATACCCATAATTATACGAGAGATATTTGTTTTTCATTTTGTAATAAGTTATCGAGTCTTAGTAGACCGAACACGTGATGACCGTCCCTACTGTGTGCAGGAGCAAGACGGGCGGCACGCTGTTCCACGCTGAGCAAGGCGCGGGGGCGGGGGCGGGGGCGGGGGCGGGCGCGTGGTTCACGGTGGGCGTGTTCCGCGAGCAGGTGGCCGTGCAGTGGCGGCTGGGCGGCGCCGCGCTGCCCGCCCTGCGCCGCATGCGCGCGCACACGCACCTGCACTGGACCACGCTGCGCTTCACGTTCTCCAACAACCAGCTGCGCGGTAACACAACACCGACCTCTACGGCTAACATTAATCATAATCCTACACCGAGGAACACTATTTTTTCTGGCCCTTTCTGTGTCAATACTTTTCCCAATTAAATAAAAAAATTGTGAAAAAAAGCCCAACAGTACTTTTTGATTCCATTATTTCGATGCCTGCTAGATATAAAGCAAATTGTCAATGACATAAAAAAAATTGATTAGGTATAATAAAATGTTTCGCGTAATAAAGTTTGTATCCTGGGACGGTTCAGGTGCATTCATCGAGCCGAACGGGCACGAGGAGGTGGGGCTGACGGCCAGCGTGGACACGCGCGCGTGGCAGGCGCTGGTCATGGATGGCCGCATCCACCTGGGCGGCATCGGCCACACTGCGCCATCCACCACCCTCGCCACACCACAAGCTACCACCACGGTCAGTACACTCTCGTCGGCACCATAACCCGACCACAATCTAGCCAATCCATACAGTTGTCCAAAGCAGGGGCGTGATGTCCTGATCTCCCTCCAAAAGTATCAGACACTGTAACGAGCTTTAAAAACTCTAAATGTCAAAAATCATATAGCTTTTTGCAATTTGATGCAATAAGTGTGTTGAGAAGGTAATCTGTACAATGCACATTTTGAAGAGGAGCATATCCAATGTGGGAGGCGGCCATAACGTCGGACTACATTGTGACTGCCTACTGACTGTATATTATTTATGTGACAGGCGGAGAGCTCGACGGACCCCAACGTGTGGGAGTATTCGGAGGGTGAGGAGGTCACCGGCGACAACCTCGCCGGGGAGTACTTCAAGGTAAGCTTGTTTATACTTCGTAATAAAATAGGTAGCACTATAATATCGTTTCAGTTCAAATTAGGAATAGGGTACATTACTGATGTTAATTTTGAAGATGTTCATTTTGCAGAAGTTAATAGTGCCAATGTTTATGTTGCCAAGAGTAATAATGCCAAGGTAAATATTGCCCAGGTTAATATAGCCGTGGTTAATATTGCCGTGGTAAATATTGCCAGGGTAAATATTGCAGAGGTAAATATGCCGAGCATAATATTGCCGAGGTAAATATGCCGAGGGTAATATTGCCAAGGTAAATATTGCCGAGGTAAATATGCCGAGGGTAATATTGCTGAGTAAATATTGACGAGGGCAATATTGCCAAAAGTTATTTTGCGGTTATTATTTATTTATGGTAATATCGGCAAAATAAATCTTGGCAATAATTCTCTAATTCTTAGAATTATTTCTTATAATTCTCTAATTCTTGCCCTTATTCAGCTATATTACCCCTAATTACTGTGTCATATCCTTCGATCAATAATAGTACTAGATTAAGGATCAGGAACAAAAATAAGTCGCTGAAGTGGCCGCGTTTGCACACATTTATACATTTATATTTATTACTACATAATATAGAAAAACGTTTAATAATATTAACAACTTCAGTTTATTATAAACCTTAACACTCAAACATAAAGTTTAATCACGATTGCAAAATATTTATATTTAAGTCCATCTATCATCAGAGAAAAGTAAAAACAAAAAAATTTAGAATATCACTTGAAAATAAAAAGTCGTTTTTAAATAAGTACAAAAATATTTATTCTAAATTGAAACTTAAAATCCAAGCAATTAGGTTTAAACCATTATGTAGACAATTTCATGCTTACTCTATTTTGGAACTAGACGTAGTTCTTGGTATTATATTTCAAATTCAGAAACTCAGAACACAGTCCTCAGAACACAGTAAGTACAGAAAGACAAGAGAAGAGAATTGAAGAGAAGAGAGTTGCAGAATATATTTTTAGGCGAAAGTTATATTAGACCGATTTAAAAAAATAGTAGTACAAAAATAGTACAACAGTTATTTTGCTATTAATTATGTGCGGGTTGGCTTATTGTAATCAAACCGTATAATGAAATGGGTGTGTTTACTTATGTACGCGATTTAGAAGTTCATCATCATTTTCCTGTCGTTATCCCACACTAGGTGGGATCGGCACAATATTTATTTCGTAAATCCATGTTGTTAGAGGTTTTGGTTTATTGTTTTATGACCGGCAACCTGCTTGACATCAACCCTCGTTGCGCGGGTGATCCAATGTGCTTGCTGATATTATGCACTGGGTCCCAAAATTATAAGCTTGTCAATCTTATTGTCGACAACTAGCAGACTATGTTCTTCTTGGTGGAGTATATTTGAAGTTCCTCGACCCACTCATTCAGTTTTGCTAGGAACTTTGGTTTTGACATATCGTAAACTAATACGGTATAGCACTGTGAGCGTCTCTGTAAGAACTTGACGTCAATGTTCTGTATCGCTCCTGTCGCGCTGTACGCGATTTAGAAGTTATAAAAAAATATTTGTATTAAATCAATTTGATTGAATTGAAATTATTTTTTTCATTTAAATTCAATTGCAAATAAGAGTGTATGGTAGACAATCATGAAAGTGCGTGCGAGGTGGACTCTTTAAATATTGTATCTGGACAATCGTAATCTGTCTGTTTAAACGGAATGTATGTTTAATTACCTTTAAACAGATTCAGCTTGTTATAAAGCTATCTTTTAGAATCAATTTTTATTTGAGCGGTTTCTTTTTTACAAATATAATGTTAGCTTACATCAATGAATTTTTCTATAATTAGTTTCATGAAGCTTATTTTAAGGTTGTGTTCGTTTCGCCCAGAAAACACATCTTTTTAAATTTATGCGTTTAAATACACAGCGAAATGGGTCGCAAAGAAATCTGCAAATAAAAATAACATATAAAATAACAACACTACTCCATGCACTCCCTGTTCCAGAACAGTCGATGTTTGTTAGAATAGTTGGCGAGTTGTCACAAACATTGGTCAAACAATCATAATATTTGCTAATTGATTTATATTTACTATTTAATTCTGTTTTTATTTTATGTAAAACACTTAATGATATAAACTTATCGAAAAAAAGATATTCCTTTCAAAAACCTTGGTGTTACGGTGGTTATTTACACAATTTTTGAACACGCACTGCGGAATTTTGACGTCTTAACGTTGGTTATCATTGGAACATACTAAATTGAAATAAGAGCACAAAAATATTTGTGCTCTTATTTTTCGGGCCGTTTTTGAAGCGCTTATCGGGAATCTAGTACTATTCTTGATCGAAGGTTATATCAGTTGAGATGTAAGAAATTCAAATGACGTTTATATTTTAACAGCTCCTCTTGGGAAGCTGCTTCTAGGCCGCCATTTTGTATTGGGTGTTGTAGTGAGATGTTGTGTGTTGTCTGCAGGGCTGTATGGGCGCCGTTCACGTGGGCGGGCTGCTGCTTCCCTTCTTCACAGAGGAGGAGCTGTTTGTGGGTACCACTGCCCGGCTGCTGGCCGGCCAGCCGCACTATGCACTGCTGTACGTATACTAATTGACTGTTACTTATACTAGCACCGTACCTATGTATTTCTGTAGTCAAGCAGCATTGCTATTCCGGTTTAAAGGGTATGTGTGCCGGTGAAATTGCAGGCACATGAGAGTTTCCAGCTTTGTCTCTAAGGTTGGCAAAGCATCAGCAATCTTGGTGTGATAGGTTTATATGGGCCGCGATAACCACTTTCCATCAGGTGGGCCGCCGGTTTGTTAACCAGCTTTTTTAAATAAAAATGGAATTATATGTTGATAAATGAACCAAGTTATAAGAAATGTAATGTCAACAGTTATGTATACAAGGTTAGTCGGAAAGGGGGTACTAAGCCGCGGGCCACTTAATGTATCACTGATAATTGTTTTAAAGAAAGTGTTAAAATAAAAAAAAATATATAATAAAAAATAATACAAAATTCTTTTTATTTTAGTTTTTTCAAAAATTCTACATCCCTGCTTGAGTTACGAATTCAAAAAAATGTATCTTTTAATCCGTGACCCCAAATATGACCTAAAATGTAAGCACAGCTGATCATAGCTGAGGATAGATAGAATTGAGCGTATTTTTTATGAAATCTTTGAACAGTTACTTCTCTTAAACTAATGACTTTTGGGGAATGTTGTAGAACAAAAGTTATCCATTATAATGGGTACTTTAACACCTTTTCGGCTTAGTACCCCCTTTCCGACTAACCTTGTAGAATAGTGGTAAGTGTTGCGCGGGAGATAGCCTAGCGATTGAACGCTTGCCTTCCATGCAGGAGGGTTGAGTTCGATCCTGGCCCGTACCTTTCGTTTTGACTTTTCGAATTCATGTGTGTTCACTTGCGTTCACGGTGAAGGAAAACATCGTAAGGAAACCTGCACACCTAAGAGGCCTCCAAAAAGTTCTCGATGGTGTGTAGTTTGCCAACCCGCACCAGGCCAGCGTGGTGGACTAAGGCCTAAACTCTTCTCATTCTGAGAAGAGGCCCGTGCCCAGCTGTGGGACAATAATGGGCTAATTATTGTTTGTTATGTAGCGCGGGTCGTCCGTGGGGCGCGTTGTCGGGTGTGGGCTGCGTGCTGTGTTTGGAGCGGGACTGTGCCAGCGGGGGGCACTGTGCTGATGTGCGCTCGCAGTACGAGTGCGCCTGCCCGCCCGGGTACAGTGGGGACTACTGCCAGGTAACTGTACACACTGCAAATTGCACACTGAACACTGCGGCCGACAGGCCTACAACGTGGGTGTCAATTGGCAACATGTTGAGAACCCAATTTCTGTTGATTTTCCAACAACCTTGGTTGCGAGCGCTGCGCTAGTGGCCAAGGTCGAATAAAGGGCGTTAAGCTTCCAGTTAATACATTTTCTATTTCTTAGTTTTGCTTTCTCGGTTGCAATCCATGAGGTCTATGCCGGCCGAATATCATTCGCTGACAGCGCTCTTGGCCTTGTTGCGGACTGTGTATTTCTAACGATTAAATCGTTACCCTGACCAAGGTGAACTCTGTCGGTCGTTTTTTATCAACAGTGTAGCAGAGTCTTAACTTTAACACACCACAATCATGTAACTAAAAACATATCAGTTAACAATTAATCTTTCTACTATCTTTCTCTTCATGTCTATCCATCGCAAGGCAAATAAATCACACCCCAGTATACTCATTCTTGTCCTTGTGAAGTCTATCCTGGCGTGCTGCCGAAGGTACCTCAACAGACAGTTCAAGATGACTTGCTCGAGCAGTGCTATTATTAATCGATAAATATATTGAAAAAGTATACTTCTTACTGATACATTTAGAAAATATGTTAAAAATAAAATTGAAAATATCCTCAATAACCTCTATAATTGTTTAATGAAGGTATGCCCATTTGAAACACTTGTCGATGCGTGCATTTACTATTATTAGTGTTATTTGAACACTTTTTATAGATCGACGTGGACGAGTGTGCGACAAATCAATGCCAGAACGGTGCCACCTGTAAGGATGGCATCGCCGCCTACACCTGCATCTGTCCTGTGGGCTTCGACGGTGAATTGTAAGTTTGTCTGCAATGTTATCTAAAAGTAGGGCAATGTGTAGTTTCATAATTACTTATTAACTGATGAAAAGTAAGTGTAGATAAAGTACACGCACTGTTTGCATTTAACAGTATTAAAGCTAGTGGAAAACGATATTTTAATGGGGCTGGCGCTGAGAGCCGAGTTAAAAAAAAAGACAAAACTGTCAAATTCCTTGTCATTTACCGTCACAATGTTAATAAATTATTTTTTTGAGATCAATTCTGTAGTCTAAACGCGAGAATAGACGAACGATACTTGTTTCCGATAGTCATTTCCGATAGTCTGATCAGACTGTCGGAAAACGTCCGCGTCATATATTTGTTTGAACAGGCATACACATCCGATCGGATCGGATGTCAAAGTTGGAAGCACTACCCGTCAGATCACCAGGCTACAGAACCAATCACAATGTATTATCCGTTAAAAACATCACACATTGATATTTGGTAGTGCTCGGTAGGCCTAATGTCCTTCAAGTTGTAACCTGTCGTGATCCTCAGCTGCTCGCACGACATCGACGAGTGCGCGTCCCAGCCGTGCCAGCACGGCGGCACGTGCCGCGACGCGCCGGGCGGGTTCAGCTGCTCGTGCGCGGCCGCGTGGCGCGGCAACACGTGCGCCGCCCCGCGCGACCGCTCGTGCGCACACCGCCCCTGCGGCGCCGCCGCGCTCTCCTGTGTGGACACGGAGCCCGGTGAGGACACCGCACACTACTATATCTATATATATTTATTTTTTTATCTAGGTCTTGATTGATAAAGATGAAAAAAAATTTGCCAGGAACCGTGGTAGCGTTCGCTGTATTTGCCATGTTCGGGAGTGGACATTTACATGTTGATATGAATCATTTCACTGATGGCCCATTTGTCCACAGACCCCCCGACGGGCAACAACTTCACGTGTGTGTGTCGCGACGGCTTTGAGGGCGTGTACTGCGAGTACGCATTCTGTGAGGTGGAAGCCTGCGTGCACGGCAAGTGCGTCAACGACACCCAGGTATGTACCTCACACACAACAGAACCACAACATATTACTACGCCAAGGTCCGTATTAATAAACACCTCTCAACATGGCGGCCTGGGACCCAACTCCCAAGAGGAGCTGTCAAAATTAAAACGTCATCTGAATTTCATACTTTTGACAACATCATTTTTTTCACTGATCAGATTAGCATCTCAAAAAATATCATAACGACACGTAAGATGGACCTCTCAAATGCGAGATATTCAAAAATATGGCTCTAAAGGAGTCAGTTAGTGATTATGAAGCTGACCCTCTCGCACCTGTGCAGCTTTACCTGATCGCAGTGCCGCGTTGCCTTGAATTACTTAAAATTGAATTTTTATTTTGTCTGTCGTCAGAGCCTCGTCAGTCAGCGATGCATTATATTTATTTATTTATTTATTACATCACAAACTTACATCTACCATTACAGGTACCAAACCCAATGCGATAGAGAAGTTAAATTTAACAAAGTATACAGGGTGTAAACCAGAGGTCCCCAAACTTTTTTGTTTCGTAAATCACTTGCCATGTTTTTCAATTTTGGGTAGACCCTCTACTTAACTAATATTGCATTTTTGCAAATTCATTTACTTCGAATGTGTTTTTGACTGATTTCTAATTGTAGTGAGGTGTAGAGCGAAAAAGCAATACAAAAACATACGTTAAGTTTTATACATTTATTAATGAAATTCAAATTAAAATGAACCAAAATGATATTTAGTATGTTACATAAAATTACTAAGAAAAAAATAAATGCTTTTTAGAGAGAACGATGGATGGCACTGATGCTTTGATAATAACTTTTCAATATTTGGCATCAATTTAGTAAAATTTAATCTTAAAATATCTTCTCGGTTAGTGATATCTAGTTTTTCTTTATTTCGAGATGTACTAATTCGATAGTAATATTATAAAATTGCGAAAATAAGGTCGTTTATTATCGTGGTCGGTCTGTTTGTTACGTTTTCAGGTAAAAACTAAGCAACAAATCATCTGTGAGTGTGTATGTATGTGGGTTATTCCATCAATAGAAAGTCAAAATTAAAGTCACGACCTGCCTTAAATGAGATCCACTATTGTGGACCCCCGTTTACATCTCACGGACCCCCATTTTTTTTTTCACACATATGGACCCCTTGTATGTTGTCGTCGACCCCTGAGGGTCGATATAGGGCACTTTGGGTATCACTGCTGTAAACGAAAAATGTAATTCCTTCAAAGCTCGAGATGTACTGTTGACATAGATTAACACAATCCGGGATACCTTTGGAACCATTTTTTTTAAGTTAACATGTGTTCTTACCGTAAGGCATTTTAGCGCCCCGAATTAAATGTCCGCGCGGCGAGCAATGGCCGCGCAATTTACTCGGGGCGCTAAAATGCCTCACGGTAAGAACACATCTTTACTTCTTGTATTTTTTTTTTTATTGGATCCAAAAGTATCCCGTGCAGGATAAATGTTTGTCAGCAGTACATCACGAGGTTTGAAGGAATTACATGATTTCATTTACACCCTGTATCAAAGTCAAAGTTTTTTATTTCAAATAGACCAGATTTCAGGCACTTTTAAAACGTCAAAACTAGGTGCACGGTTCCAAAAGGTAGGTTCTATGGAGAAGAGCCGGCAAGAAACTCCATGAATACTCTTTTCAAAATAGTAATTTATGACAAATTCCATTACAGTAGTGTGAGAAATAGAATGAGAATAATGCAGGTTAATGTAACAAATAAACTCGCATAAGAGTAACAAATAGAAAAATATGCCTTCTAGGATTGCCATAGCAGTTAAGGGCTGACCAGTCCCGACAGACGGCACCCGTTCACGAGCATGACGTGCACATCCGCATCGGTCAGCTCAACCATATTGTAGGGAACCCAACGACCGGATAAACAACGCCACCATCAGCAAGACATTTAAGTGAGCATGACAGACTCATACTACCAGACAATAGGCAGTAATATGATATGATTATAGGTGTATCATTAATAGCTGCATGATGCTCATACTTTACAGTTTGGAATGTAGTAAAGCGATATTATTAAAATAATAATTATAATACAAAAACCTATTTTGCCAGAGTATTATACAATAAATAATAATTAAAATGCAAATTGAATAATTTGAATAATCAGTAAAACATATTAAAATTGATAAAATAATGTACAGGTTATTTTAAGTCAATAAAAAAGAAGAATACCAGAAGTAAACATTAAAAATAATGTCAGGTCATACCACCGGATACGTACAAAAGATAGTAAAAATAATATAATACAAGCCAGGTTAGACAGGGCCAGAGGGTCGCAATGTGCAGGACGGAGTTTCTGTTGTACGCCAGGCATCTTTATCTTCAATATACTGATTTATACTGTAATAAGCTTGAGACATTAAAATGCGCTTGATAAGTGCTTTAAATTTTATATCTGCTACATCAGTAATACTAGATGGTATTTTATTGTAAAACCTAACACTGTTCCCTAGAAACGACTTGCTGGTTTTTCTTAGTCTAAAACCAGATACCGTTAGCTTGTGTTTATTCCGAGTATTTATGTTGTGGACGTCACTTTTCTTGTTATACTGGGCAATATTCTTTCGAATGAACATAATGTTATTAAATATATACAAGGATGGTAGTGTAAGTATATTTATTTCCTTAAATTGTTCACGAAGCGACTCACGGCAGCCTAGATTATAAATAGCTCGGACTGCTCTTTTTTGTAATATGAAAATAGTACCTACATCAGCAGCCGAGCCCCACAGTAATATGCCATAAGACATAATACTGTGAAAGTATGCAAAGTACACCAACCTAACCGTAGCTACATCAGTCATCTGCCTAATTTTCCTAACGGCAAATGCAGCTGAACTCAAGCCTGCAAGTGCCTCTATATGAGGTCCCCATTGCAATTTAGAGTCTACTGTGATGCCAAGGAAGACAGTTGAGGGAACCGGATCCAACGATTTCCCGTCAAGTTTAACATTTGAACTAATGTGGGGTACATTTGAAGTGGAGAATTTAATACATTTGGTTTTTCCTGCATTTAGGAGTAGATTATTAGCAGAAAACCAATTTGAGATGACATTAAGTGTATTATTAGGTTCTACAAGATCCCTGTCCTTCCTATCTACTTTAAATATAAGTGAAGTGTCATCAGCAAATAGGACTATGTTAGACATGGTATCTTTTATTATGTTTGGAAGGTCATTTATATATACAAGGAACAGAAAGGGGCCTAAAATTGATCCTTGAGGAACTCCCATTTTTAGTAATGAGCCTACAGATTTGACATTACCAACAGCCACCTTTTGTTCCCGATCCGACAAATATGAATTTACAAGATCTATAGATTTACCTCGGATTCCGTAGTATTTTAGTTTTAAAATAAGCGTGCGGTGATCCACGCAGTCAAACGCCTTGGAAAGATCACAGAACACTCCTACCATATCCCGTGCCTCCTCCCAAGCCCCCAATACTGTTTTGATTAAGGTAGAACCGGCATCCTCCGTAGATCTTCCCTTCGTAAATCCAAACTGACTGTCGTGAAGAATTCCAATTTTGTTAAAATATCCTAACATTTGATTTAAAATTATTTTTTCAAAAATTTTGCTTAGGGCTGGTAACACAGAGATTGGCCTATAATTGGATGCGTTATTTAGGCAACCTGTTTTAAAAATGGGTACAATATTACTACATTTCATTAGATCGGGAAAAATGCCATCCATGATGCACGTATTAAAGATCGCCGCCAAAATGGGCGCGATATTAACTATTGTTGACTCGACAGCTTTAACTGACAATCCCCATAAGTCTTCGGTTTTCTTAACTGATATTGTTTTAAATGTTTTTATTATGTCTAAGTATAAAACAAAACTAAATTCGAAATTTGCAGTATTAGGTACATGCAAATTTACATTTTCCTTTAAGAGTGTCTCAGCTGCTAGGGGGGACGATGGAAGATATTTAGTAGTCTCTAGGGGAATATTTGTAAAAAATTGCTCTAAAAAATTTGCAACTTCAGATTTGTCTGAAACTAGTTTGTCATCTATTTTTATGCTTAATACACTATCCGTAAGTAAGCCTACGATTACCAGTTTCAGTATTTATTATTTTCCATGTTGTTTTTATTTTATTATTTGATTTCTTTATTTGGTTACTAATATAAGCAGCCTTTGCTTGCATGCATACCTTTTTAAAGATTTTTGAATATTGTCTAACGTAAATATGAAACTCGTTATTAGATGTATATGACTTTTTGTCATATAGATCGTAGAAAACATCCCTACTGCGTCTTATACCTTCAGTGGCCCAGGCACTGAACAAGATTTTACGTTTTATAATTACTTTTTTGACTTTGCTTTTGTATAGGTACTCGTACGTAGTAAGGTGGACAATGTGGAACCTGTTTTATGTTCTTCACCCCTTACACCTTTGTATTGTCATGTACTATGCGTGCCAACTAAGAATAGTACTGTCAAGACGCCATTTTGTTCCGCAATACTCGTGAACTTCATTACCAAAGCGTAAGGTGTGCAAAAAAGTAAATAAAGAAATTATACTCAATTTAATTATTTTTTGTTCACTTTTTGGTATTTCTAATCAATTTTACGCCAAATTAATTACACAGTAATTATATTATTACTATGGCGACATATTCGGGTGACCAGTAGCATTTCGTGAAGTTAACTAATATTGGTTCATTTTTTTAATGAATACTGCTTCCAAGTATTATAAATTTATCCAAAATTATATATTTATGGAATTCAAGAAATAACATTTTATAAAAATTAATATAAATAATAATTAAATCTATGAATAAAAAAATATAACACATTTTTTTTCACAGTTTTTTTTGCTGTCAGTACTAATTTGACAGCTATCGTGTGAAGTTGTAGCAAGCGCGATCCTATTCTTAGTTTGCACGCATAGTAAAACATAAACAATACCGGTTACCTCGCACTGCGAATAATTTCCCCTCGATTTTTCTTTAAAAATTTTTGATAGATTTGTTTTTTGGCTTTTACCTGTATTTCATTGTCACAGATGGGCGAAAAATAATCGCTTGGTATATTTTTTTAATGCAGATCAGGCCTAGGGCAGCTATCTAATAATCACTAAAATAATCAGGATAAGATTATCGAAAACTTCTGATTTGAAAGATCGGTGCGTGCGAGTTTTAATAGCACGCGTTGCTGCCTTTTTCAGTCGGATTCAGCAGTCAGTAAAACCCCTAGGGACGCTTGAAGCCTAAGGTTCGTAACGGTTCCGTTTGTCCTCAGACGGCGATGTGCGCGTGCGAGGTCGGGTACAGCGGGCGGCACTGCGAGACCGAGCGCGACGAGTGCGCCGAGGCGGGGGGCGCCGCCGCCTGTCTGCACGGCGGCCGCTGTCTGGACGCCACCGGCGACTACCTGTGCGACTGCGACAACACAGGTCACTACATCTGTATAGCTAGTAGCTACACTACAGCTTGCTCTACACTGCGAGCCCGAGCGCGACGAGTGCGCCGAGGCGGGGGGCGCCGCCGCCTGTCTGCGAATACTTATTTATACGTTAATATTATTACTAGTGGGTACATGTCAGATAACCACCCGAGACACACAATGATTCAAAGATCAATAGGTACGCGTGTATAGTGGTGGTACGCGCCGGACATCCCAACGCATGAGTCAATCTCGTTGCGGTATGATGACGTCACACTCGCAAAACAAAACTCGTTCACATGTTTGTCTTTTCTAACTATCTTACACACGTTTAGCAGACCGCTTAGCTTCTCAGATCGATAAAAGATTAGGCCTTAGTCTTGACATTTATTAATTAGCAAAATAATAATTGAACTTTATCTGCCTTTGTAATAATGATTAGAAAAATATTCTAAGAAAAAAAGAACATTAGTAAGTTTGGGAAGTGTTTGCTATTAGATGTAGAACGCGGTCCAGATATTGGTATCACTGGTATCAGTGATGTGCTAGTGTCACAGTTCCCAGTATGGTCGTCAATATGTACAAACA
Organism: Amphipyra berbera; assembly: GCA_910594945.2. Classification (NCBI taxonomy): domain Eukaryota; kingdom Metazoa; phylum Arthropoda; class Insecta; order Lepidoptera; family Noctuidae; genus Amphipyra; species Amphipyra berbera. The sequence continues at coordinate 22,230,057 of OU343123.1, read as the reverse complement.
CAGTGCGTGTATGTGTATGTGTGTGTGTGTGTGTGGTCACATACACCTGAGCCAGTGTATCTTATCGCCGTGCGCGCGATCGCGGACAATCCACCGCGCCGATAAGCGCTGATACTGATAACACGGACTGCGGTTCGCAAACTTTATGCTAAACTGATTGATGAGAACCGTCTGACAATAAAAATATTACTTTGAAAAAACGATGAAGCAAAAGTAGTGTTTTTATATGAAAATGTCATGATTCATTAATGTCCTTGTTCTCAACGTGCTATTTTATTTTATATGTCACGTCTCTTTTATTTCTTAGAATTACCGCAAAAAGCTAGAAATGTATACAAGGTTAGGCGGAAAGGGGGTACTAAGCGGAAAGGGTGTTAAAGTACCCATAATAATGGATAACTTTAGTTTAAGAGAAATAGCTGTACAAAGATTTCATAAAAAATACGCTAAATTCTATCGATCCTCAGTTATGATCAGCTATGTTTAAATTTTAGATCATATTTGAGATCACGGATAAGAAATTCCATTTTCTGAATTCGTAACTAAAGAAGGGATGAAGAATTTTTGAAAAAACTATAATAAAAATCATTTTGCATGGTTTGTTTTTATCGAATTGTGAAATTTCGCACTTTCTCTAAAACAATCATCAGTGATACATTAAGTGGCCCGCGGCTTAGTACCCCCTTTCTGACTAACCTTGTATAAAAAGATTTAAACATATTATGTCTATTTGCTATTTGACAATTAGTGCCAAAATATCATCGCGCAAATAAAAGAACTGAATAAAATAGACGAAAGATCGCACATAACAATGCGTAAGACAAGTAGGTAATTGAAACAGTGTATAATTGACTATATTATTCACAGAGTATACAATGTCAGTAACGTCTTCGTCACGCAGTACATACAGTCCAAATGTACGTAGGCGGTAACAAGTCGCATCAATAATTAATACTATTACAATAGCACGTCCTCATAATATTAATTGATCAGAGTATCGGTAGATGCAGGAAAATCGCGCTGGCGTCACACTTTGTGAATCAGTGTCCTCCGCGATCGCAGGCGAGGCTATACGAGTCGCGCTACCATATCGCTTGATGTGCTATATTAATTAATATTAATGTAGTTGTAATATCGGGAGAGTTAGTGACATGTGCGGTGATGTGACGAGACAGGAGTGACAGTGTTGTGGTGATAGTGATAATGATAACATGATGATGATCAGACTCGTGGTTATCTTCTTGTTAGGTATTGTATAATACATCATATTTGATGATACGTTATAACACTTTATTTAAAACTTAAGTCGTCCAATAATTATGCTTATTATTAAACTAAAATATTTATTTTTGCAATAATCGGATGTAGTAACATCGCATTTAGTCAATAAGTGATTGTACTCATTATATTATAGATGACAACACGCAGTTTGCTGATATCATTGCATTGTTTCTTTAGATTTATATCGTTAGACAAGATAAACAGAATGTGTCACCGGCGCTGTTCCCGCGCTACTCGCAATAGCCGGCTGAGGGGATAGGGTACTGTAGTATACAACGTGTTACAAAAATACCTCTAAAACCGAAAGGGGGTTAAAAGGCTCCTTGTAAAGAGTCTATTGGCAATATTTGAAAACTGTAGTATGATAAAAAAAATAAGAATTTGGATAAAACATAAAATAATCATCATTGAAACGCAACCCTGAAAACGTAAAACTAAAGAGAAGACTACCCAGAAAGTTATTTACATTCTTACCTTATTTCCTCTGAGCGGTAAATGACAACAATCATAAAAGACTACTTGATTATTTACATTTTTCATGGGGAATTATGTAACACGTTGTATATAATGACTTGTCCTTACATTATACTAGTACATTGGCTGGTAACCCTTCAGGTTTCGCCAATAACTGCCCAGTTACGTAGAAACGGTCCGCAATGACCATCTACAAGCAGCCCATTAGAAAAAAAAAAATAGTACTTAGCATCGACTAATATCTGACCATCTCACCTGAGCTCTAAGATATGATCCTGTTAATATTTATATATTTATTTGCTTGAAATATGGTACACAAGTTGTTACATAAAAATAGACCAAGACATATTTCACCAGTAATACAGGCATGCAAAAATTAAATTAATTACACAAATGTCTCATGAAGCGAGAAATTAAAAAAAAATGAATTACACATTATAGGTACCTATATACTTGTTTGTATGTACAGTATAGCGTCACCCATGTATGTATCGCAAGGTAGGCAGAGATGTGCCATACGCTTGCAATCAGTGTACTAATGAGGCGACTTCTTGAATGTCATTGGATTAACCAGAGTCAAGCTCTTAGTTACTATTAAGTATCACTAAAAGAAACAGTATTCGTTCTTTGACTCATTTATTTATTTACTTTTGGAAAACCAACAGCCATGACAATAGTAAAGTCAGCTAAGTAGGTTAACATTAGGCCAATTACAGGTTTTCACGGGTAGCAATAGAAAAGCACAGTAACAGCAATTGTACAATGAATGATTTAAATTAAGTAAAACTAATTTACGTACCAAAGAACTCAATATTCATCCGCTTGCTCGCCACGAAGCTCTTAGTGGAAAACGGATCAAAAGAGAACTCCTTACATAACCTGTTAAAGTCTCTGGTCGCTCGCACAATATATGAATTTTGTCTATAATAGGTAGACGAGGATGGGATAGAATTATGGATAAACCAAAAAAAAAACATCTTCCCATACAACATTAACGACAATAGCAATAGGCTCGCCCTCTATTACATGGGACATAAACATAACTGGCGCAACGAGGGTGTATTAAAAAGACCTCTGCCCAACCCTTCGGGGAATACAAATCGTGATATTATGTTATGTTAAAATTAACGATAAACTAGTCGAGTTTGTATGAGAAGGTGTTTTTTTTACGTATTTCCAAAAGTCAAAGAGGTTGCTAGTGTATTTTTAATGATTCTTTTTAGAATTATGAATAAGCGTTGTCGTACAATTGTTCGATATGGTATAATACAACGTACGGAACAAATATTTGTATGGCCTACAGATAGTTGTTCCGGGTCTGGATGTTTGTGCATGTGAAGATTTGTGTCTGTAAACGCACCCACGGTACAGGAGAAATCCTAGTGTGGGGCAAAGTTTTTTTTTTTTTAAAAAGAAAGAAAGAATAAGAAAGATATCCAAGTTTAATATGAAAACTTAATTTATAGATAAAATCGAAGTAACATAACAGTTATTTTACGTGTATATTATTACACAACGACATTTAATATAATTTTCCTCTACGTCACTCCTCATTACTCGTGATTCCCTTTTTGTAAACAAGCTGTGCCCGCGGCTTCGCTCACGTGAAAAATGTCCTAACTAATGTGTAGTTAGTCACAATAAAAACAGAAAGTGATGTAGGTGTTCTTATGAAAAATTCTGGAGACAACGATGGTTCTTGATTTAGAATGATACTGAAGACGATCCTGTCACTTTTCTGTAAAATTTCGTAAATATCTGTTGTAGAACATAACCTCAATTTACCTACACATAATGTTCTACTGCTCACCACCAATACAGAATAGCGTTATAATTGTTACCGTATAATCTGACCCGCTCTTTAACTGACATTTTTGCCAAATTTCAACTAAATCTGTTCAGTAATATTGGCGTGAAGCTCAAACATACAGATGAACAGACAGACAGCAATTCTAGAAACTTCCATTACGGCTTAAGTATCGTTCCTAGCTCACGTAACAATTTTTGTTTACAAAAATATTCAATTTACTTTTGCTTCGTTACGATTTTATTATATTGTGTACAAGCTGTGTCCTCACGGCTCCGCCCGTAGCCTATGTTACTTAGTGATAATGTAGCTTACTAACGGTAAAATATTTTTTGAAATCGGCCCAGTAGTTTTTAAGTTTATTCGTTACATACAAAAATACAAATCTCTCCTCTTTATAATATTAGTATCTAATAGGTAGATAGATGTTAGAAAATAACAAGGAAGGACATCAACGTTTATTCATAAAATTATAATAACCTTTATGTTATTGTCATTAACATTGAATTTATATTCATAAAGTAATGCCAATAAAATGTGCAGGAAATATGTCAAGTGCACCGAAATACATACCTTCAATAAAATGTTGAACACTTTGTTGAAACACCTGTCAGACAGTGTGTATACAATACTAAGTAAATAGACAAAATACATCGAATCAAAGTAAACATACTTATCAATCGACATCTCACCTTATAACAAATGACCCTGCAATTGTTACAGTCACCTGATCTTCTCATTGTCACTACGTATTATAGATTTCTTTCTCACAAACAAAAAAGTGCTCAAATGTTTTTGATCACTGGTAAGCGTTCTGATTATTGTGCATTCGAGGTCCTCAGTTCCGATTCCGGGTTGAGTAAAAGTATAAAAAGATCTGTTTTATTTAATACAAAAAAAATATTAAGTGATAGCCCGGCTGTTTTAGTGTAAGCTCGAGTTCAGTGTAGTGATCGCCTAACTTTACCTGTACCGTACAACCACTGTGTAACTTTCACCTATATACAGTGGTTCAAAGAAAGTTTAATATTGATATTTTTAAAGACAGTTTTCATTTTTAAAACGTTGCCCCCCCTCTTGGATTTCTCCTGTATCGTGGTTGCGTTTACAGACACAAATGTTCACATTCACAAACGCCCAGACCCGGAACAGCTATTTGTAGGCCATACAAATATTTGATCCGTGCAGGATCTACTCCCGGCCCGTAGCGCAGAAGCCAATCGCTCAGTCACTGCACCAAACGTGTCGTCATGGGTTTGGGTAATGTTTGCTATTTTAAAAGCAGCTTGAGGAGTGTCTTTTAATGGACCCCCTTTCGGAAGTTATTTTGTTAGTCTATAACAGAACAATATTTTCATTCCAACCTACCAGAGTATTTTTTCCTTGTTATTGTGTTTCATAGAAAGTCAAACAATACAAATATCCCACTTGTCTATGAGTTTTCCCTGTTAAACCAAAATAAATAAGTGTTTACCCTGAATCATTATTTTACTCCACTATGTGTGAAATAACTAATTTCGTCACAGCACCTACTTCAATTATGATATCATTATAAAAATACCGTCGAAGGATAACGGTCTGTTTGAGCGTCACGCTAGGAACCTTAACATTGTTAACTGATAACGTTATCTCGACGGTACAATTACAGTTTGATAACGATCACGGGAGTCCTAAACTGAGACTATTTAACAAAGAACCGTATGTTGATCGTAGGTCTGCACTTGAATATATTTTGAGGTCAATTCATAATAATGTGGTTTTAGAACGGACAGCTCATCACTGTTCTTAGCTTCGTGTTAGGTCCTACTGGCGTTTTGAGGTCATTGTATTACTAATAAATAAGTTTGTCATATAGCTGTGGTCATTTGTGGTATACTTTTTAACAGAAGGAACATCTTGAATATGATTTTCATTATATGTGTGTAGTCATGTAGCGACTTCTAATCAGCAGCAGTACTTTAATGTACTTATATCCAAGGGCGTAGGTAAGGTGGAGCAGCTGCCTGTCCCTAGCAGGGTCTGGTTAGGGGCTCAGTCGGAGTGCTCCCGAACCAAAGAGTAAATAATTTTAAGCGAAGTTGCATTTAAAATTATTCAGAAATTTATTCGCTTTGCATGTTTTACACTCGCTTTTTTTAAAAATTTATAAACGTTTTTATGGCATGAACATTATTCGCTCTCCCTTCCCTGCCCCTTCCTGAACTAAATCCTGGTTACGCCCTTGCTTATATCTACCATTTAATGGTTATGTGGTGAAGCCAGCGTAGAATAGGTCACCCATGAGATGATTATGACAAACTGATTACTAATACCTATATTTAGTAAACGAGGTGACTATTGAAATAATTCTTTGAGACTATTCATTGTAGCAGTTTAGAGGAGGTTCATGTCGAGTAGAAGCAGGGGAATTTATGACCTGAAGTGACGATGAATGTGTAATGTTGACAGGATGGACGGGCGCGCGGTGTGAGGTGGATGTGGACGAGTGCGCCACCGGCCTCGTCAGCTGCGGGCCCGGGGACTGCCTCAACCTTAACGGGTCATATACGTGAGTATCGAGACTTGTCTGTTACAACGTTGTGCGCGACACTACTGTATCAGTTGCTTATGATGTTGACTCGATGACGTTTTTGACTATGTCATCGAGTCATGGTGTGTCACACTACACGAAACGATACCAAGGAAGAAACACTTATTGAGCAATGGTAACTCGGAAGTGGCGAGAGAAGTTTGTTGTGAAAATACGTGGAAATTAATGTAGTCACGTTCAAATTATTTTGCTTTTTTGGTTGTTCAATATTTGAATGTATATTTGGTACGATTTTTACAGATGCCTGTGCGCGCCTGGATTCTGCGGCAACGAGTGTTCGCTGAAGGACCCATGCTTCGTGGTGGGCGACGGCAACACCACCGGGCCCTGCCTGCACGGCGGCACGTGCTCGCAGCGCTGCGCCGCGCACACGGACTACGTGTGCCAGTGCGTGGACGGCTGGGGCGGACACAACTGCTCGCAGCAGGTGGTGGCGGGCGCCGCCGACGCGGAGGGCGGCGCGGGCGACACGTCCTCGCACGTGCTCATCGGCGTGGGCGCCGCGCTCGTGGGGCTGGCGCTGGCCGGCGCCGCGCTGGGCGCGCTGGGGGCGCAGGCGCGCCGCAAGCGGGCCACGCGCGGCACCTACTCGCCGTCCGGCCAGGAGTACTGCAACCCGCGCGCGGAGATGATGCAGCACGCGCTCAAGCCGCCGCCCGAGGAGAGACTCATATAACGGTCAGCACACACTTATACGCTTGCACGCCACCCTACGGACCACCTAAATAATTAAACTTTACATTAAAATGTGTGTGTACAACAGAAAACCCTTACTGGGCTACCCGTCCCCCGTCGGTGAACAAAAATGTAATGTGATATTTTAGAGTTTCGTACATTTTTTTTATCGTTCGAATTTCCTCATGGATGTCTCTCGCCCGGGAAAGGCGAGGGGGTCTGCCTCTTACTGGACTCTTTACCGGCTAAAAACCAACGGTGTTCCTTCTCCTGACCGTTCGGCTGCGGGACCGCGGGATTCGCAAAAGCATGCACCGCAACCCCGCAATTTCGTACCTCACATCGCATTTTTATTTGATATCTAAAATGTATAAAATATGTTTTTTTCTTTCAGATCCGGAAGTAGATAATTAGAAACGAACAAATATATACAAATTATAAGAAGAAAGTAAACACGAAGCTCGTCGCATATCAACCAAATGATTGTCTGTGTGTGTGTGTGTGTGTGCGCGTGTATGATGAACTGTGTGAATGTGAGTGTGTCACGAGTGTTCTAGTTTGTACCTGTACGTGTTTTTATACATTTTGACAGTGTGAATGTGTGCGTGAGTAACTTAATACTTAGCTTTAAGTTGTACGGTGATACCTCCCGTAAGAATGTACTTAACTTTACCACTACGAATTATTATAGTCTTTGTATGAATGAGGATAAGTCGCGAATCACTTCAATATCGCTGGAGATCAAGAAATGCATTGTATTTGTGGTATTATTAGATGCTGGATCCATTTTGTACGGGTTTTAATATATGGTAGTGTTTTGATATAGATATTATACACAGAGCAATAATTGGTCTCCAGCGACACTGGCGACATCGCGGTGGTTTTAATCTTCGTTCAGCGGGTGTACATTTTTTATAAAAATGACAAATTTATAAATAAATACAGACTTAAGAATAGAATAGAATTTAATAATTAATTGTAGAATAAGAGCTCGATAATTTTGATATGTACTTATTTAATGCAATGTCTCACTCTGTTAAGAGCGACTCATACTAAAATATATTTAACAATATATTATCATCTACTTGATAATGCAGTGCCTGACTTTAAGGAATTTCGAATTTTACTATAAGATGTGTTCTAAAGAATTTGAAAATAATCATTAATTTATTGTATTTCATGAAACATTAAAATATTATTATTAGTATTTGATGTATTTCAGTAATAACGAAATACATATTTGTAAGATGATAAATAAATTGTAGGAAATATTAGCTGACTGTCTGTGTACTGTATTCACAATGATGTAGATAAGATATACCTATTTATTATTGTATAGCGGTGAGCGGTGTCCGCGCGACACGTGCAGGGCAGCCTTAACTTGTATAATTAGATTGTAAGGGTAACACTGTGCTGGTGAGACGGTCCTTGTATTGTAACGTAACATTCCAAAACATTTACATTCCATTTACACTTAAAAAGGGGATAGAACCTTTTTGGCAAGGTCACACAGCGGCCATCTTTTTTCAAAATTGCTCGCTCATTAAATCTGGTATATATGGGTAGAAGACACTTAAACAAGAATGTCAACAAAATGGCATCATATTGCTGAAATCTTTAGTTTGTTTAACTTATCGTGTCTTATGGTCAACTGTTGACCATAAGCTATTGTTTTACTACATATTATAAATTACAATCTAACAAGTATCCTCTACCCATATGACGACCATATATGATGCCAACACGTTTGGTGCAGTGGCTGAGGATTGGCGACGGAGCCAGGGGTCGTGGGATAAATTTTAAAAATAAATCGGCTTGTTGGCTACGCCAACTTCCATAGAAAACTGTTCGAACCCCTTTTGACTGCCGTCGTTTGGATCTGCGATTTGTACTTATCGAAATGAATTTGGCGTCCAAATGACAATTTTAACCAATATAGATAAAATTGTTCATTTAGTGTTAGGATACTTCTGGTTGAAGGTTAGCTTTTTTTAATGTTATTTATTTACTAGTGTGATCGATAGAGCAGAGTGTCTCATCAGCGCAATGTAGACTGGTAAACTGAGTGGTGTGTGCAATTACGTAGCTCGTAATATAGGTGACGATTCTCTTGTTCACCAAGTAAAATTAGAGAATTGCCATCTTTTACCTGTTAGGCAGCGCGAGAAATGGTCGGTGATAGATAAGAACTAAGTTAGAGATGTCAAACTATGTAGTTTACGTCTTGAACTTCACCGTGTTTTAGTCGACACGTTCTGACGTGTTATCTACATATGTATAGAAATTTTAGTTGAACTAAATTTGACAGCTCATATTTAAGTCATCTTTTTCTTATTTTATAAGAGTGAAAAAGATGGCAATAGTCTAAATTAAGTTTAGTACGTGCACAACAGAATCGGCACCAGTGTCGACAATACAAGCGATATCAACATGAAATTCAGTAAACTGATAACTGAATGCGACATAAATACGTGGGAATTATGAATTTTATTAAATGAATGAGTCACGAATGACGTCATCGCAAGAGGTCCAAGTCATCCAGTTTGCACAACGCTCGAGTTTATCAGCTTTTTGTATTATTTAAGTATTAGACTATGTTAAGCGGTATTGAAAGCGTGCATGATTCTAAATTACAATATAGTGAAGGCGTCACTCGCCCGCAACATGAGCCGTGCACTCGGACGCGCCACGCACGCGCGTGTGATACGTCACGCCACACGTGTACCCAACTCAAGCACTCCACGTGTTGCAAACGAAAAAACCAAGCAACTGTAGCAATAAATAAATATTATAACCACTTAATTAGTTATAATTTCAGCAACACGTTGAGGTAGGCAGCTCTTTATTTGATTGACAGTAGTAACACAATTATGATAAGCTAATGTATTCAAATATATTATGTAATATAGTTATAACAGTGAGCGCGTGCCGAGTGCAGCCGGCTGCGGCGAGCCGTCCGTGCCTTAACGAGAAGTCTGTATATTTATGAACTTTAAACACATTACTGTATCGACGGTATTAAATGTTAAACAAAACATATTCATATACTTGTAGACGATAAGTACATGTAATTTAGGTGTATCATATTACTTAGTATTGTCTGATCGACTGGTGGTCGTCTTATGGATCGCGTTACTCTATGTACTTATTCAGTGCTCAACTCGCTGCCAGCGTTATTCTTTATATTTTGATTCCGTTGCGTTGTTTAGAAGATATTTTTAGCAAAATATTGTTTTATGTGACTTAAATATTCCATTTTGTGATAACTTTTTTTTGTTTTAAATGTTGCGTTGTTCATATCGGAACAAATAATAAATATTTAATATTTTAAATAATGTAATATTTTACATTATTTTAGCTGGCAAAAGTGCCTCCGAATTTATTGTTTATTTCCACTTCCGTAATTCCTGTATTGTCTGAGCTGTGTTATGCAATAATGTGTCAACCCACAAAAATATTAGTTCTGTGTTAACGCCATCTAGTTATAGTGGTAGGTCTACCCAACGCTTGAAAAAAAGCAAACTGCATTCAGATTTCTTTGATAGACGCTCTATTAAAATTACTACAGTTCTGGGTATTTTCTCAAGCGTTGAGTAGACCTACCACAAGAACTAGATGACATTAACACAAAATTCATATTTTTGTGGGTTGACACATTATTGCATAACACGACCCGTCTATAAGCTGAATACGCTCTATGTCAAGCCGCCGCATCTCGTACACGTTCTGTGCAAAATATAAAATATCGTCGCTGCGCTTGCAAAATCCGCTACTTATGGCAAAAACCCCAACTTTACAGGAGAAGCAAAAAACTGTTTTTTTTTTCTCAAACTGATTAGACTTTTTTCTACGATATAACAGGTGCTAGGATATTTTTTTAACATTTTAGAACTTAGTATACAGAAAATTAGACTTTTTTCTACGATATAACAGGTACTAAGATATTTTTTTTAAGTGAATTTGGGCACATTGTCATTTTTTTTGGGTCGTTAATACCGCTATATCAATTTTCGCCACATGACGGATTTATGCTTCTAGTAGATAGTTTTCATTGTTGGTCTTCCTAGAATACTTAGTGAATTTTCCATAGTATTTTGAAAAATAATAAACAAACTATGTGTCACAGATTTCAGAGGCGCACGTGGCTTGAGAAGTATTATAAAATAGCATCAAAAACCAATTTTCCAAAAAAATCAGCGGATTTTGCGCAGCGACGATATGTAACAGCCTAAGTACAGCGCTCTGGCGTATCCGTGGGACACAGCGGGGCAGTGCGAGCTAAGGGAAGAAGTAGGTGTTTATGAAGCGGCGTTGGGGGCACGCACAGAGAAGTTTCGCTTCTATACGATATAATATACAAGGTTAGTCGGAAAGGGGGTACTAAGCCGAAAGGGTGTTAAAGTGCCCATAAAAATGGATAACTTTTGTTCTACAACTTTCCCCAAAAGTCAATAGTTCAAGAGAAAAAGCTGTTCAAAAATTTCATATAAAATACGCTAAATTCTATCTACCCTCAGCTATGATCAGACGTGTTTACATTTTACGTCATATTTGGAATCAGTTTAGAAACTCCATTTTCTGAATTCATAACTAAAACAGAGATGAAGAATTTTCGAAAAAACTAAAATAAGAATATTTTTCTAATGGAAAAAAATAATTCCAATTTTTAAATTTTAACACTTTCTTTAAAACAATCATAAATGATACATTAAGTGGCCCGCAGCTTAGTACCCCCTTTCCGACTAACCTTGTATTCTTATGCCTGTGGTTCTCCCGAAAATAATAGTACCTACACACTCTCCTGCCGTGGATGTCATAGAAACTTTAAAAGGGTTATCTGAAGATTATGGACAGCAGCATCCTCAAATGCATGAAAAATACCGACCAAGAGCGTAGTTAGGGTTTGGAACAGATTTTTTTTCTTTCATTACCTTTTTCTTCAACAATAAGAAAAAAAATGAAAAACAAGTTCAATTTATCTCATGATTTATATCAGTTTTCGTGTTATCTACAAGATTAGTTTTAGTATAGTTTATTCAGAATCACCAGAAGAATATATTGGTGTTTTGGCCAAAAATTTATTAAATAACACTATTTTTTCTAATCGCAACACTTTTTCATTATTTAAGACTCCTATAGTCAAATTGATTACTTATTATGCAAAAATGCACTATAATTTGATGAGCTTTCGTCTATTTCCTGTGTCCTTTCCTTTCCCTCACATTTCCCTGACCCATAGGGCAGAGAGAGAAAAAAAAATGGACTGCGGCTGTCATCGCAAGTGGCGCCATGGACGCTTGCGGAGGAAAATCACAACACAACTTAATAATCTTTACGTGCTTTCGACTTCGAGTCGGCCTCCGCAAAACTTCTATAAAACCGCAAAATTATTATTCCCCGCTTATAATCAAATTGAGTGTAGTTTTTATAGACATCAGTGAAGTGCATCACACACCAGGAACACCCACAACACTGGACTAGCTTATTTAAACTTAATAAAATAACTACATACGCTGCCGAAGAAGAACTTGGTGAGTCCTACGGCGATTGCTCATCAATTTTATAAGTAGGTAGTGTACGTAGGTAAACACCGCTCTTAAAGGGCTCGAAAGCATCCGCTCCGCAGGTCAGGTCTACTACGAAATATATGCGAAAAAAAACCCTCCAAATGGTATAGCTTTTAAACAATGTAATAATTTTACGAAAAAAAAAATTCAACTTTGGATTAGGTGTCTACGCATAATAGTAGACGCGAATAGATACCTTGAGCCTTAAGACGGACGACTATAATTTTAATCCTTATTATAATATCCTATAGACTCTTATTTGCCGTACCGCGTGGGCTTCGGCATGCCGCGGTATGGTAAGCAATATGGGTGCTAATGTTATTAGCATAAGATTTAAAATTATTTGAGCTTAAAAAATAATTTGCCATGCCGTGCCGCCTGTGGGCGCAGGCCGTTTATAAACGTAACTGAGATTTATTAAAACGCGCAATTTTGATGAAAATCTTATTGGGTATCTTGATTTTTGTGTAAGTATACAAAAAATTGCGTTGTATAACTCGATACCTCTTTGCTCAATAGGGAATCCGTAGGGAACATTGTTTCACCGCACATTTTGGGCTTTAATATCTTTTATTAACTACTAGTGACCCGCCCCGGCTTCGCACGGGTGCAATGTAGATACTAATGTGGGGCATATAAACCTTCTTCTTGAATCACTCTATCTATTGCTGAAAACTGCATTAAAACCCGTTGCGTAGTTTAAAAGATCTAAGCGTACAGACAGCGGGAGCGACTTTTTTTTATACTATGTAAAGATTTACAAGGCAAAAGGAGATAACAAATCGAATCACGGGTGGCGTTGATCTTCGTGGTCCCTGATATCAAAAACGAGGTCAAAATCGAAATCCAAAATGGCGGCTACAAAAATTTGAAGATTGTCTGCCATGGCCATGGGTGTCATGCTGTCATGATGTTAAACCAAACTAAGGTCCGTTCTTAAAATACAAGACGGCGATCGCGTGTTACAAAGTAAACTTTCATGACCGCCTTCTTGGATTTAGGAATAACATACAGTACGGCTCTTAGTCGTATCGTTGCAAGTCTTAGCCACTGCGACTATCAGCTCAACAAAATTTGTACATTTAAATATTGTTAGAAAAATGCCAGATAAGATAGATGGCTGAACTGCAGTTTGTTACCTTAGCATTATTTTGTCAAATGTTAAAACAACGCATGCGCGGTTATGTAGCTTTGATTTAGCGTATAACTTTAGTTACAGAACGTTTAATTACTTTTGGCGTTAATAGCTTGTTATTTGTGGAATGTGGTAGGTAGATACTATAATTATGTTAAGGACCTGTAAATATATGAACGTTGAACCACCGTATGTAGTGGGTACACTGCATTTAGATAGAAACCGACAGTGCGATTAGCTGTGTGTACCAGGAACGCATAAAAACTGAAAATATTTTTTATAAATCCGTAGCAGCACAGTACATATGCAGTGAGAGATGATGTACCAGGATCACATAAAATAGTATGATAATTAATATACCTATATGATTATAATTTTTAGGGAAAGAATAAGATCCCCTTCACACTAGCGTTTGTCTAGCGTAGGCGTTCGATGAACGTATGCGCGGCGTCTCGGCTATGGCACATGAAGTGCTTATTACACTCTTCGATATTTAGGAAATCTAATTAGGAACACTCTTAACTAGGAAGTTAGAAGCACTCTAAATTGAATTCTAAATCGGAGCGACGACTAGGGTTGCCACGTTTTTTTTGAACAAATATAGTATTTTTCCCAAAAATGATGTAGAAATGTAGTACTTTTGAGAAATTCAGGGAAATAAATGTACACATTTATTTTTTACAAGCTTTTATTTAACTTGCAATGTTTGTATGTATGTTCGGTTGAAATCTTGCAACTGAATTTTGAACCACTTCCTGTTATCCTACAGAGCTGAATTTTAAAATGTTGGTTCATTTCCGATGACAATACATTTTTTTTGGTAAGCATGACCTGAATCGACATCCAGGATTAGCTCCAGATAAACTCTTCAACGCTCAACACCACAGACACGAAATGTTGTGTACGCGTTTTATTATGATAGCCGGTTTTAAGTTTTACCGTGACATGATAGCTGCACTCAGGGTTAGGTCCTGACTAGGGAACTCCTCAATGGTTAGCAGCACAGACATGAAATGTTGTATACGCGTTCAATTATGAAAGACCGTTCTAAGTTTCAACATGATATACCTACTAAAAAATACAAAATAAATTAATAGTAAAAAAAAACATTTTTAAAACAAGCTTTTATTTAAATGGTCTAAAAAGAAGAAAATAAGCTTTAAATTAAATCGATACCTTCAATTTATTACATTATATAATATACATTATATAACTTCAATTACATCTTTCGATTTCCTAATTAGATTTCCTACAAATTGAATAGTGTAATAAGCACTTAATTTACTATTCTGGCCTTTTTCAAAATCCGAGTTAGCAACACTGTCCTTCGATCGGGACCTTCCTAAATCGGACTCTTAACTGTCTAATTCTCTAACTCTATCCACACCTTCCGATTTCCTAAATATCGAAGAGTGTAATAAGCACTTGAGTACGCTGCGCTGGAGTCGTGGGTGCGCGACGCATGCGCCGCGTTACTGCGGCGTCATGTACAATCCTGTTCGCATTCGACCTTTCCACCGCTCCCCTGTGCACGTGTGACAACGAAATTGTGTGACGTCTGCGCCGCGCTAGCGCAGCGTTCAATTAATTGCAGAGGAAACGCCATCCTGTGCATACGTTCATCGAACGCCTCCGCTGGACAAGCGCTAGTGTGAAGGGGCCCTAACTGGAACCCTGTATAGACGACTGCGGCTGCAGTGTCCGTACAGAGGAAAAAAAACAAAAAGTAGCTCTAGACACGTCCTTTATTCAAATACTGTACAGGCTTTATAGAATATGATACAATAACAACGCGTGCCGCGGCTCTCTCGCCTCTCGACGCCGCGCCGCGCGTGTAGCGCCTGCTCACGACAACTGCGAGCATACGCCCGCGCGGCGCCGCATTCACTCACGGTATACACACACATCACTCTGATGCGCATTAATTGGTAATTATATTATTATATACTCGCGGGACGCTGCCCCTCACACACTCGTCGCCAGGGACAGCGCCCGGCGAGGTAGTCGCGTTCAATGTGACGTCGTTGAGCTAACTGTTTGTAAATGAACACTCGAAGGAAGAAAAGTATTGTCATGATATAATCAGGCTAAAAGTCCAATCACTTCATCCCCAACGTGAAATTATTGAATAATTAGTTGAGGCGCTCGCGACGACACAGCGAACGCGACCGAACATGTATAATAGACGGCAAGCCACGCGCTCAAGCTACGCAAAGGAATGACTTAGATTTACCTCCTCGCACTATTGAATAATCTGTTAGTTCCCCCCACTAGAGCGGGCGCAGCTTCGTTTGACACCACACTAATAGATTTGGAAGTACTGTTTCGATTATATGATCCACTTAATGGGTGACAAATTTCTAATCAATAATAATATTTATCAGTACATCAATAATAAAAGTTCGCGCGAATCGCAGTCTCGTGCGTCAAACGCTTGTTGACGTAGCACCACTTATGAGCACTTCTAACATCGCTACAAGGTGCAGGCGGCACGTGGAACACGTGCGAACATGTGCCGCCCGACAATACTGTTGGAAGAGGCAAGACTAACGTGGAAGTTCGCACTATGAGGTAACGTTTGCTCGTACAAACGTCAAGCACGCGAGATTACTTGTCGAGTAAGCGTTACTGAGCAGTGATCGCGCGCGTGGTTCGTACTCACAGAACTTTCATAAAAATACAATGGAGAGTGGAGGAAGCACAGACGCTACGCAAAATATAGGAACAATCAGTCGTCGAGTAGGTCGTCATAAAATTTAAAAGATTCCTACTTACATTAAAAAGAAATAAAAATAATGTAAATCATACAAAACTTGTCGGATTGCACGAACACAACCATTCTCTGTAGAATTGCTACCGAATAATAATAATTAACATAAAATTACGAGTCGTAAAACAATTATGGCATAATTTATATTACATAAAAAACAATAAATATATGTATATGCATTGCTCGTGGTCCTCGGCGGGACGTATATAAAAGCTAATACACAGTTAGAGCAGGTCGGTGCGAATCTCTTGTAATACTGTCCACAACAACATCACAGACGGCACGTCACGGCGGGCGCGTCGCGTCACGCCGCGTCACGTCGCGTCACGGCGCGTCACGGCGCGTATCACGCGTGCTCCGTCTGCGCGCCGTCGATCTCTCACGCCGTTGGCTACCTGTAAAGTTATAATCACAATAAGCTTGTTGCGACACGTAACATTGTCATTATCACTACAATATATTGGGCAGTGTAATAACACACATAAGTTAGTAAGTAGAGTGGTGGTTACCTATTGTCGTGCGGATGTAGCACGACGCGCTGGTAGTCACGGCGCGCCAGCTGTTGTCGCTGCCGCGTGCCCAGCTCTGCCGTGCCGTCGCGCGTTATGAACAGCTGCAGCCCGGACGCTAACACACAATTATATTTTATTAAAAAACTGCTTCGCCAATCATCTACACTTTTGTCTCCACGAGTGACGATACTTAATTACGTCCAACGTATCCCGGGCACACAGCCTTGCGACCAACCTTGCTGACTAGCAATTTGGGAGAAAGTAAGTTCATTTACACGCGGTTGTGAAGACCGACGTGGCTCTGACGACACAGATGGTTATAAATACATCAAAATTGTCAGCTCAGCCTACGAGACAGGTTTTTGCAGTCATCGATAGGTTTGCCCCGCGTGATAACTAAAGCTTGTCGATTATTCAACGCCGTAACACCACCTCGTTTCAAAATATTAAATTGATAATAAATAACCATTGAATGTACTGTATGAAGCTCAACATAAACTAGATTTTTCAATGCTCTATTTAGAGGCGAGGTGGTGCTGCAGCGTTAGATGAGCGGCGGTCACCAGGCTGCTATAAGCTTGTAATAAGATAGATATGACTCACTCTCGGCGGAGTCCTCGACAGCTTGCTTGAGGTCGGTGGCGGCGAGCAGCTCGTCGATGAGCGAGTCGGGGTTCACGCGCGTGTTCTCCACGCGACCCGACGCTACGTGCTGCGGACATAACAAGTATTACAATGAGTTTAGAGTACTCTTTAAAAACAAGTTCCCGATAATTCCGTCATCATACGAACTTTGTATTTGAAGGTGTAGGCGAGTGCGAGTCATTATTACAACTGGCTGTCGGAACGGTGATCGAAGTTACTAGAATTAAATTTGGTAAGGTATGCCAATATAATCTTTCCTGACATACGCGAGATGTAAGCGAATAAGACGAACAGCATAACTTGCGAACATTACCGGATGATCGGTTAATGTATATCAGCTACCTTGAATTTAAAATTAATATTTTTTTTGGATTAGGAACCTTAATCACACTGGGTACGGTTCAGTTTCCTTAGCAACAAAAATTTTTCTACGACATTTTAATTTTTTTTGTCATTTTAAAATTAAATTAGCGTTTATTACATACGCGATGTTTCAGGGTCCGGTCGAATCCCGACCGAAGATCGAAAAGTCCGGGCGTCCCAACTGTTATTATACTACACTGAATAAGACCCTAATCATCGGATAATTTAATAAGCCCTTTCGTTAACGTGTACATAAAGTAGATAATTCTGTTAGTTGCATTTTTTTAAAATAATGAGCAAAGCTTTAGTATAGTACGGTAAGTGGTTACCTGCGCGTCCTCGCTGTCCTGCTGCAGCGCGGCGGCCCGCTTGCGGCGCTCGAGCGCGGCGCGCGCGCGCTCCAGCGAGCCGCCCTCGGACGCGGACGTATAGTACGGTAAGTGGTTACCTGCGCGTCCTCGCTGTCCTGCTGCAGCGCGGCGGCCCGCTTGCGGCGCTCGAGCGCGGCGCGCGCGCGCTCCAGCGAGCCGCCCTCGGACGCGGACGTATAGTACGGTAAGTGGTTACCTGCGCGTCCTCGCTGTCCTGCTGCAGCGCGGCGGCCCGCTTGCGGCGCTCGAGCGCGGCGCGCGCGCGCTCCAGCGAGCCGCCCTCGGACGCGGACGTATAGTACGGTAAGTGGTTACCTGCGCGTCCTCGCTGTCCTGCTGCAGCGCGGCGGCCCGCTTGCGGCGCTCGAGCGCGGCGCGCGCGCGCTCCAGCGAGCCGCCCTCGGACGCGGACGTATAGTACGGTAAGTGGTTACCTGCGCGTCCTCGCTGTCCTGCTGCAGCGCGGCGGCCCGCTTGCGGCGCTCGAGCGCGGCGCGCGCGCGCTCCAGCGAGCCGCCCTCGGACGCGGACGTATAGTACGGTAAGTGGTTACCTGCGCGTCCTCGCTGTCCTGCTGCAGCGCGGCGGCCCGCTTGCGGCGCTCGAGCGCGGCGCGCGCGCGCTCCAGCGAGCCGCCCTCGGACGCGGACGTATAGTACGGTAAGTGGTTACCTGCGCGTCCTCGCTGTCCTGCTGCAGCGCGGCGGCCCGCTTGCGGCGCTCGAGCGCGGCGCGCGCGCGCTCCAGCGAGCCGCCCTCGGACGCGGACGTATAGTACGGTAAGTGGTTACCTGCGCGTCCTCGCTGTCCTGCTGCAGCGCGGCGGCCCGCTTGCGGCGCTCGAGCGCGGCGCGCGCGCGCTCCAGCGAGCCGCCCTCGGACGCGGACGTATAGTACGGTAAGTGGTTACCTGCGCGTCCTCGCTGTCCTGCTGCAGCGCGGCGGCCCGCTTGCGGCGCTCGAGCGCGGCGCGCGCGCGCTCCAGCGAGCCGCCCTCGGACGCGGACGTATAGTACGGTAAGTGGTTACCTGCGCGTCCTCGCTGTCCTGCTGCAGCGCGGCGGCCCGCTTGCGGCGCTCGAGCGCGGCGCGCGCGCGCTCCAGCGAGCCGCCCTCGGACGCGGACGTATAGTACGGTAAGTGGTTACCTGCGCGTCCTCGCTGTCCTGCTGCAGCGCGGCGGCCCGCTTGCGGCGCTCGAGCGCGGCGCGCGCGCGCTCCAGCGAGCCGCCCTCGGACGCGGACGTATAGTACGGTAAGTGGTTACCTGCGCGTCCTCGCTGTCCTGCTGCAGCGCGGCGGCCCGCTTGCGGCGCTCGAGCGCGGCGCGCGCGCGCTCCAGCGAGCCGCCCTCGGACGCGGACGTATAGTACGGTAAGTGGTTACCTGCGCGTCCTCGCTGTCCTGCTGCAGCGCGGCGGCCCGCTTGCGGCGCTCGAGCGCGGCGCGCGCGCGCTCCAGCGAGCCGCCCTCGGACGCGGACGTATAGTACGGTAAGTGGTTACCTGCGCGTCCTCGCTGTCCTGCTGCAGCGCGGCGGCCCGCTTGCGGCGCTCGAGCGCGGCGCGCGCGCGCTCCAGCGAGCCGCCCTCGGACGCGGACGCCGTCAGCGAGCCCGACGACGGGTTCCTGTCCACACCACTACGCTTTAGTACACACCACACTAAGGGGACCATCGTCTGACTACTAGATCGGCTTCTAGTATAACCAGATGCAACTGAATATTAAAACTTTTAAGATATGACTTTATATAAATATAAAGTAAGTGTAGGATGTCGACAAGTTTGACCGACTTTGTCTGCTGGTAAAACGCTGTACTTTAACAATTGACGGTTGTTATAGAACTTGCTATACTGAGGACTAGCCAGCTTTCATTCGGACAGACTATCATACGACACGATATGGAAACAATGGTCATAATATGTTTGGTAGTTGGAACCTTTTAAATAGAAACTTATAAAATGCGGTTGACTATAATAAAATCGTTCTAAAATATAATTACATACTTTTTGCTACAATTTAGGGACAACTTTTTCAATACATTGTCTAATTATTTGCTTTTTATGAAGCAAATATTAAAAATACAATACAATGCAAACCCATGCATCATTCTATGTCATTGCCACCACCCTCAACATGCATATAGAGCGTTATGTTTATATCAAGCATATCATAATATAGTATGTACAGACGAAAAATAGAATGAAAATAGGCATGCACCGCGCATTTATGTATTATCTGAAATTTTATAACTATATATCGAGACTTACATTTATTAAATATATAGTATAAAGGACGTCTCAATTAATCCAAAAATATTCTATGTTCTAATAAAGCTATAATAAAATATGCTTAAATAGTGCCAAATAGATTTTTATTAGGAAATTGTAAGAAACTTAATAATATCTAACAACTATAACAATACCACATAGAAGCCGCAATACATAAATACGTATATCATAATCACATCGACACAAGACAACATCTAAAGATACGTCGGTGCACGCGTCACACGTACCCCCCCCCCCCCCCCTCTCTTGTATTTTTCAATGAGTTTTAAATCAGGAATTGTTTTGTTTTTAAACATAAGTGCGTGTGCGCGTGCATCGTACGTTATGTGTACGTGTGTAGATGTTGTGGCACTAACAGCGCGGAGCTGGGGCGGCGCGGCAGCGAGCCGGCGGGCGGAGCGCCCCCAGCCCCCGCGGGCCCCCCGGCCCCCGCGCCCGCACTGCCCGCCCCTCCCGCCTCCCGCATCGCGCAGCACGCACCCGCACGTCTGCACACCCCACACACACTACTTCAACCACTGTATAGACACTAGCCCGACGTTAACATTACACATCTTAAATACTAAATACTTATAACAGAGGAAGACCGCGTCACACAGAAGAGACATTCACAGTTAGAAAGAGAGAACAGAGGAGAAAAACTAAAACAGAGACTAAACAACCCGCCGAAACCACCCGCAACCGATGTTAGTACGCAGCGGACGTTACCGGGGAGCGGAGGGAGGCAGGTGGGACAGGCAAGCAGACGCGGGCAGCACTCACCTCACGTGGTCGGTGTAGCTGTGGCGCAGCGTGGGCGCGTCCAGCCGCCGCACGCGCGCTGCGTGCTGACACACCTCGTCAGCCTCCGTTTTGGGTGTCGACGTCAGAACCTTGCCTTCGTTCAGTGCCTGATTCGACAGGCTCTTAAATCGGTGCCTAATGTCGATGCACTCCGAAGATCCTAAATCCGCTTCAGGATCGGACGGAATGCAATAAAACTCGTCCTCTATGCACCCGGACAGTCTGTTAGCGTTGGACACGAGGGAGTTCTTCCTGTGTGCGAGCGGAGTCAGAAACGGAAAGTTGTTGAACAACTCCTCGTTCTTCTTATTCTTCTCGAGTAACGCGGGAATGGTGTTAAGCGACTTTTGCTTGAAGATCTGGAAGTTGGTGAGCGGTTCGACGGCGGTGCTGATGACGGTGACAGCCACCTTCTTCTTCTTGTCGAAGTACGTGGGCATCGCGAAAGAGCTGTCGTGTCCATTGATGAGCGTCGCGTCGGGCGTGCAGTACTCGTCGCTGGCGGGCGACTGCAGCGCGTGGCGCGGGATGACGTCAGGCGGGCCCGTGAGCGTGCAGTTGGGCGTCAGGTAGACGTCGGACGAGTCGCTGACGACGGTCTTCTCCAGCAGCAGCTTGGCCAGCGTGCGGCCCGCGTGCTTGCACGTGTGAGGGGGGACGTATAACGTGGTGCTAGTGCTGATGGTGGTGGTGCTGCTAGTGGTAGAGGTGATGGTGCGCTCTGAGCGGACACTGTCGTGCGGACTGAGGGGGGCGGCGGGCAGCGGGGCGGGGAGAAACGAAAACATAAAAAAATAAATTAATAAAAGCGAATAAATAAAAGTATCGAACCGAAATAAATAAAGTTAGTTACCGTGCGTAACACAATGTTAACATAATGAACAGAAAGCGTTAATAATTAATACTGTACAGATTGAACGAGCGCACGTGTGACGTCACGTGTTCACGTGAGTGCCATGCAACCGGTCGGATGTGTGATGACGTAACACAAACAGACTTGCCGTTATTTCAGTTGCCAATCATCATCGTATCTCCAAAACTTCAATGATCACAATTTAGTTTGTTCCACACCACAATTTTCACATAGACAATGGTAATACAAACACCTTATTCTAATGGGGGTAGCAGTTATGTTCATAGGGATGGGCTTCCACCGCAGTTAGCTCGCTAGATACCAGGGCCCGCTCCCTCACCGCACGTGTACACTGTACATCAGTATATGATCGTGTGTTCACCTGTTGTGGTGCGGCCGGTCGGAGTCGCCCTCGGAGCTCTGCCGCGAGTGCGCAGACGCAGCCGACGAGCTGCCGTAGCCGGACGCCTGCACATCATAATAAAAGATCAGATATAGGATTTTCAACCTTGAATAAATTGAGAAACGACCCAAATTAATTTGACACAATTAACAAGGTCGCATGGCCACGACCGCCAGATTACTTTCTGTAAGAGCTGCTGAGTAGCAGTCTCTGTTATAATAGCCTAAGGAGGTAGTTAAGGTAGGTTTTGTACACGCTGACCTTTTTGCCAGTATGTTGGGAGTTTGCAGTCTCTTAGGGGCGACGCAGATTTGGCGAGGCGCAGCGCAGAGCATTTGTCAATGCCAAACCATTATCGACTTTGCAAGCGTTTATATAATACTGAAAATCACTTTTCGCTTCTAGTCATTCTGTTGATTAATTGATTTTCAATATTATTTGAACGCTAGCAAAGTCGATAATGGCTTGGCAGTGAATTATGCTTTGCGCTGCGCCTTGCCAGATCTGCGCCAGCCCTTAATATTAGGTGATGTCTTGAAAAATGGACCCTTTTCTCTCTAGAATTCGGTACTCAAGGTCCATGAATTTTGGGCTGCGCGTACCTTCTGCGTTTCTGCGTAGATCACATTTGTTGCATGTCCCGGTCGTAAGAACAAATTATAGACAAAATTCTTATCGCCTACCGGGAAGTTGACATCGATCTTTTTGACACTAGTGTCTCTAAATTAATAAAGACTCTGTGCGACTATTTCTTTGAGCAGTCTTAATATTTGCTGATGTATTCGATTTGCTAACTACGTTTACTTGATGTTATTTGATATTGTTATTGTTATATGTGAAAACTTGTAATTGGCGTTATTTATGTTACATATTTATATTAACGGTTTCACTGTCCGCGAATTAGACACAATAGTTTAACAATAGAGATGTTTACATATGATTCACAGGACAGTGAACTTGTTAACTATGATTTTGCCTAGCTGTAAGTTTTCCGAAAAATAAAAAATAAAATAAAATAAAATGAATGTCCTTTAGGTTCTGACCTTGCTGCTCATGTCTCCGGAGGTGTTGGAGGAGTTCCGCGAATGCGTGTGCTGCTGCTGCTGCATGCACGACGCGCATGACGTGGGCACCGTGGTCCCGCCCATGTTCACGCCCACCGTCACCATCGTTAACCCTGGAGACAGTCAAAAATAGGCTTAATACCTTCTGTACACAAGCAAAGCGACAAAGATGGCTAGCTTCGCCATTCCTGATGTGAGCCCTGCTTAAAGAGACCGTAGAACCAAGACTTGATTGATGATCGGTCGAATTATTAAAATAGATGGGTGAATGAATGGCTTGTGTGGCTGATGCTATGTCCGGCGCAACCTGGGCAATCAGCCCCTCTACCAATCTTGCTGACTGGCTAATGTTTTCGACACGAAAGATGAAAATAGTAAGAAAACCATATAGCATACTTCTGAAATAAAAAAGTGTGGTGTTTCTAACGAAATGGGATGATTTTTCAACGGGGACCCGTTTAGTATGCCTGATGGACCGCGGGCTCAACACCATGATAATTAAGCTTTTGGTCTTCGTATATAGATTTCGCTATGTATCAACTCGTAGCCAGCATGCGTACCGGGGTGATCGGGCGCGGAGGTGCCGAGCGGCGACTCGTCACCGTCCGGTGTAGGTAACTCGCACGAAGGCACCAACGACAACGGCTGCGATATACTGCCCTCTGTGAACACAAACACATCCATTAGTACAGCGTCAAGTAATAAGGTTCAGTTCAGTTACTGATTGATAGGTTCAATTCCTTAATGTGTCACTAATAGGCATGGTAAAGATTTTTATAAACTCAAATAATTTTAAATATTATCTATCTAATCTAATACCTTTAAACGAGCAATTCTTGTATATATATATATAATCTGAATCTCGGAAACGGCTCCAACGATTTCCATGAAATTTTGTATGCAGGGTGGTTCGGGGGCGATAAATCGATCTAGCTAGGTTTAATTTTTAGAAAACGTCGTTTTATCCGTGTTTTCAGGCAATGAAAAACTGCTACAATATCATTAGAATACAAAGGTAAATTTCGCTATCATCTATAACCTTATAATAGCTTAGGTGAGAAATCGGGCGATCCCGAAACCAGAAGAGCCCGGTTCAAGTCTAGATGATTATTTTTTTCTCTTTTTTTCAAGTTCCTTCTTTTTCTTTTTTTCTTTCCAAAAAAATAGATTTACCAAAAAAAAAAACCTAGCAAAGCTCGGTCATCCGGGTACTCTTATACCTTTAAACGAGCAATTCTTGTATATATATATAATCTGAATCTCGGAAACGCCTCCAACGATTTTCATGAAATTTAGTATGCAGGGTGTTTCGGGGGCGATAAATCGATCTAGCTAGGTTTCATTTAAAAAAAATGTCGTTTTATCCGTGTTTTTAGGCAATGACAAGCTGCTACAATATCATTAGAATACGAAAGTAAATTTCGCCACCGTTTATAATGTTATAATAGCTCAGGTGGGAAATCGGGCGGTCACGAAAACCTGAAAACCCTGGTTCGAGTACTGCTGATTATTTTTTTCCCTTTTTTTTAAGTTCCTTCTTTTTTTTTACAAGGTTTTATAATTTATTTTTCTTTTTATACGCTTTTATTTAACTTGCAATGTTTGTATGTATGTATGTTCGGTTGAAATCTTGCAACTGAATTTTGAATCACTTCCTCTTATCCTAAGGAGTTGAATTTAAAAATGTTGGTTCATTTCCGATGACAATACATTTTTTTGGTAAGCATGACCTGAATCGACATCCAGGATTAGCTCCAGATAAAGGAACTCTTCAAGCACAGCACAGACACGAAATGTTGTGTACGCATTGTATTATGATAGCCGGTTTTAAGTTTTACCGTGACATGGTTGCTGCACTCAGGGTTTGGTCCTGACTAGGGAACTCCTCAATGGTTAGCAGTACAGACATGAAATGTTGTATACGCGTTCAATTATGAAAGACCGTTCTAAATTTCAACATGATATACCGACTAAAAAATAAATAAATGAATAGTACCTACAAAAAACATTTTTAAAAACAAGCTTTTATTTAAATGGTCTAAAAAGAAGAAAATAAACTTTAAATTAAATCTATCCCATCAATTTATTACATTATACAACTAATTTTTTGAAATATTATAAAAGCTTGTCGGGAGATACTAAATAAACAAGAATGCAATATGTATGTACAATAACTAGTAAATGTAAAGTGTAGTAATTCTAAGAAAAAATGTACCTATGTACTTCATAAAATTGTATTTCTCGCGACAAACTTTTATATTGTTTTAATAAATTAGTTGTATAATGTAATAAATTGATGGGATCGATTTAATTTAAAGTTTATTTTCTTCTTTTTAGACCATTTAATTCCTTTTTTTTTCTAACCAAAAAACAAGATTTACCAAAAAAAAAAACCGAGCTAAGCTCGGTCATCCAGGTACTTTTATTTAATACGACCTTACCCTTAACATGTTTTTCTATCAAAATTGGGGCGTGGCCTATCTGTTTACTGTGTTGTTATTGGTCCGAGTGTTCACTAAACATGTTTTGTTAGATTTTTGTCGCAGCAGATTCGGCTTTACTCGAACTCGTTATGTTGCGAGAATAGATTCAACCAATAACAGCAGATCTCATAGTAAATCTTGTACATACATACAGTACAGGTATTTTTTGAAGCGGGTTGTTTAGATATCTTTGTTTTTTTTAATAGGGCAATTCTCGTTTACGAAAACTGTATTTTTGGTTTTGTTGTCAAAAAATACCTACATTAGCCTTAATCCACAACCGACAATTTAATCTGGTATTCCTTCGCTCATCCAGCGTGTTGACTACAGGCACTTTCATTGTAGGCGAGGCCTATAAACTATTATCTAGGATTCTAGGACATGCTTCAGGATAAGATACCTAAAGTCCCTTTTAGCATAACTTAATTTCCAATGCAACAAAATTTTACATTTGAATTTTTAACCAACTTAGTTCACATGTTCCTAAAGTTGATATTTGCGTAAGTTGCAATATGTAAGTATTTCTATTTTCACATTGGCTTTTTAAATGTCTTACACCTATCTAGACTAGGTATTCCAACCCATGGTATAACAACAAAGATAGTCTCTTCCCGTGTCAGGTAGAGCACATGACTGACCTTATCTACGTCATAGCTACTGATAAACCAATAAGGCTCAGCTTCTGTTTTCAAACTTTGTTGTTATTGAAGGGAAAATTACAAAAATGGTGACGTAGATTGGGGCATCGCGGGAAGAGAATACTAGGCGAAGTTACATTGTTATACCATGGTGCAACATACCGTAGTTCTTCTTCTTGGTGAGCGAGCCGAAGCCCGAGGAGGCGGTGGAGGAGGCGCAGTCGTCGTCGGGCTGCGTGCCCCCGGGGACGCTCTCCGAGCCGCTGTCGCCGCCCGCCAGGCCGTCCGCAGCCTCCTGCTTGCGCTCCGGACTGGAAGTATTCACTACAGGGTAAAGCTCTATTTTTGTAACGTACCTACTTAAGCCAGCAGCGGTCTAGTTTGGATGACACACTATTAAATATTACAGTGGCTATCTGGAGGACGATATAGATATTTCACCAAAATACATACATTTTCTAATAACCTCAAACTTTTGACTGCTAAACTTGGTTAGATCCAAAAGTATGTAGTTTCCAGTTCGAGTGATGACTCTATTTGTGCGTGTATTACTTACACTTTGAACAGCGGGTCCCCGGAGATCATGTTCATTTTGATGCGCACGCGCAGCACGGAGTTGTCCTGCCGCCGGCGCGGGTCGTAGCCCTCCAGCAGACAGCGGCGCGTGGTCTCGCCCGCGCCTGCCAGCTCCGCCAGGTTCACGTCACAGAAGCCCAGCTTCTGGTATGACCTGCCGCCTGGAAACAAACAAACACTATTTAATTATCATCTGCTAGTTGTTGAGGACACAGCTAGTACGTCCACAACACCTCAGCTTAGCAGTCCACTTCTGGATGAAGGTGTTGCTTTATGCATTTAAGAACTGAGTCCGAGATTAACAAAAAGACTTTGAAAGGACTTGTTTGGAATTACAAGGTTAATGGCCATAGGCTCGCCCCCTATTACATGGGACTTAAACATAACTGGCGAAACGAGGGTGTTCCTAAAACACATCTGCCGAACCCTTCTGGGAATACAAGGCGTGATGTAATGTTTCTTAAACAACCGCGGAAGTGAAAAGAGTATCTCGGATCATTCATAATTTATCCTCCAAAGTTTACAGTAGGTCCACTGTAACTGCATCATAAAACGCAGTCGGATTCATCGAATACTTTCCGAAGTCACTTCGATTCAAAGCGGACGACTTTGAATTCCGCATCCGGAGGAGAGTTCCACCTTCAGTTCGCTAAAGTTGCAAATATATGGCCGTCAACAAATCGCACTCGCGTTGAATTTTGAATATTTCAACGGTAAACTTTACACGAAAATATTTAAACGAGTCAGAGGGACTTTGGAAGTCGTTGGAATGATTTATGAAAACATTTGTTCATACCTTTGTCAGCGCTTCAATGTGACGTAGGCGGTAAGCGGACGTAATATTAAGCTGGGAGCACAGATAACCGCGGTGGTGCTCATTAAAATTTACACAGGTTAACTTTGTTTGGTACTCCTATTAATGTAATTGACATTTACCGCGGGGAGTGTGTGGTTAACAGCAATCAGGACAATCCCAAAGTAGGGAGGGCTACATAGTTAATCTGTTCAATAAGTCTGTAATTTTAGGAGAAATTTATGAAACCCTCCTTTTTCGTACAGTTTTTTAAATTAAAATAGGGTTTCTTTTTTATGTTATCATCATCATCTCCCTGCCCTTATCCCTGACTAGGTGGGGTCGGCACAACATGTATTTCGTAAATTCATGTTTTTAGAGGTTTTGGCTTATTGTTTTATGACCGGCCGCCTGCCTGACATCAACCCACCTTAGGAATACTGGTTGCGCCGTCGCGCGGGTGACCCAATGTGCTTGCTGATATTATGCACTGGGTTCCAAAATGATGTGCTTGTCAATCTTATTGTCGACAACTAAGCAGACTATGTTCTCCATGGTGGAGTATACTGGTGGATTCTTTTTTTATGTAAAGTATCAAAACTGTTTCGATTCATCGATGATTCTTTCAGTGTTGCTAAAAACTATTTTTCAATAACTTTGTAACTAATACCAGGTTCACACGATTCGATTCTAGTTGATCAACTGCCAAATCGCATGCGATTTGAACCGTCTGAACAGACTTTCAATCAAATTGAATCAATTTGAAGGAACAAAACGTTTCAACTATAAAAATCGAACCGTGTGAACCCGCTATTACCCACGTAACTGATTTATTGAATAGACTCTAACAGACAAAAGAACCTATACACACAGGAAGATGCTGTTGCCTAACATCTGACAAAAACAAAGAGTTGCACATGGACCACCCGACTACAAATAGCTTAGTTTATTTTCCTCTTACAGCCGCATGTTACCTTTGCACTCCTTGCGCACCGACACCCTCATGAGCGCCGGCTCCAGCACGCCGGTGCTCGCGTTGGCGCACATCTTGCACACGAACGAGAACTGCGCGTTCCACCGCACCGCGTGGTTCCGCACCTCTTCTCTGTGGACAATACAAATGAACACCAATAAATATATGGAATACAAACTGTACGATGAGGTGAGTGCCGCGACGACAAATTATCGAGTTAAAACAGCACATCAAGGATAGTTTGAGTAGCGATGCGACATTCAAATTTTCTGTCTCAGTTTCGTCTAGTACTCTAGTCTATGTAGAGAACCACTCAATAAAAAGTTCTATGAGTATACATTGCGCGCTGCAAACGATAAAGATTTCAGGATATTATTATCAATATTTTAATTACATTGCCTTCTAGGGCGACTGCTAAGCATGGGGTCCTAGGTTCAATACCCGGTCGGCCAGTGTTATTGGGTTTTTCCATTAGGAATTTCTCAGTAGCATCCCGGAGTCTAGATTTATGGCCGGTTAATGGCAATAGGATCGCCCCTTATAACATGATACTTAAACATAACTAACGAAACGAGGTGTAATAAAAATCACATCTGCCGAACCCTTCGGGGAATACAAAGCGTGATGATATGTTTATGTTATGTTTATTAATTAGTCAAAAATCTTTGATCATAAGGGCATGACCGAAATACATTGAAGCTACATTACCAACCAGTACCTATTTTGTATATTTGTGCATTAATTAATAAACTACACACACGTGCGGCGGAACTTCGCGGCGGCATCAACTGGACGCGGAAGTCACGGCGGCACGCGTGTGCCGCTCAGTTTCAGTTCGTTAAAACTACCGGTGTCGCACATATAGAGCATGCTGATGACCTGATATGGCGCAGTGGCAGACCGCCTGACTGTATTAAACGTCGCTGGTTCGATTGCCGAAAAGGCACCAAGATATTTCAAGACTATAATTGTTCGCATCATGCATATCTACGTCAAATAGTATCTTAAACTCAGATAAACTAAATAACTTTAAGTTCTGTTATCCTAAGTACATAAAACGTTAATTATACAACGTGTTACAAAAATACCCCTAATGCCGAAAGGGGGGTTAAAAGGTCGCTTGTAAAGAGTCTATTGGCAATATTTGAAAACAGTAGAAGGACCCAAAAAAAAACATGGGTAAAACATAAAATAATCGTCATTGAAACGCAACCCTGGAAACATAAAACGAAAGAGTATACTACCCAGAAAGTTATTTACATTCTTACCTAATTTCCTCTGAGAGGTAAATGACAACAACCATAAAAGACTACTTGATTATATTTTCTTTTTCATGCGGAATTATGTAACACGTTGTACTCCAGACTACCATAACATCAGTTTCACAGAGCATTAAGTTTTACTATAACGCGATACCGTCGCAGTCGCCGCGTTCACCACGATTACGCAATTGCTCAGCATCTCTGATCTTCTGTTGTTATAATCGTATTGTGTCCGTCTGTACTCCATTTAATATAACATTACACAAATAAAACCCATTTTAGAATTAAATGTATAAAAATAAACAACGTGTTAGCTTCCAGCAGATATTGAACACAGTATAATGATTTTATGTACCTTTACAGTCAATCAAGATGAGCCGAAGGTCTAGAAACTTCTGTGCAAATAATGAAAATCTATACATACACACATCAAAAAAAGTTTGCGATCACTTTGAAAAATCGATTTTTTTTTTGTTACGGTAGATTATATTATGATTTCTTCTTCTTTTTAGATTCTTTATTTAAAAATATAGATTTAGAATATAAAACAATAAAACAGTTCAATTGTTTTTTCCATATAAAAAGGCTTTCAGTCCTAGCTTACGCTCATTCAGAAATCTGATTTAGTCCATTTTAACGGATTTAAAATAGATTTCGCGGAAAGTTGTGATTGAAAAATGCCAAGAGGATTATCAGAAGTTTTACGAGCAAGAATAGTAACTTTGAGGGAAGAAGGATACACCACGAGAGAAATAGCACGCAGAGTTGCTATATCCCAATCCTGTGTCGTGACCACGTTGCAGAAGTACCACGGGATGGGTAATTTAGCTGACCGATCCCGCAGTGGTCGCCCAACTGTTTTGACTGCTGCCCAAAAGCGCTATATTAGATTGCTGGCAGCCCGTGACCCAACAGTCAACGCCACTAAAATAAAAGCAGCAGTTCGGGCCGCCTCTGGGCTTGAAGTTAGCACTCAGACCATTCGGAATTGCTTGCACCAGGCTGGATTACGAGCACGGTGGTCTTGGCGAGCTCCTCTGAATTCCCGGCAACGTCAACGACGGAGATTACAGTGGGCTAGGCTTCGGCAAAATAAAGAAGGAAACATTTGGCAAAACTGTCTCTTCGTTGACGAATCGCGAATCAGTACTCATCCAGATAACCGACGTGTCCGTGTCTGGAGAAGACCAGGAGACCGTGAAAGGCAAAGAACTGCCAATGGTACAGTTCAGCAAGGCAGGAAATCGGTGTCCTTTTGGGGTGGTATTATGATTGGAGCTAGTACGCCTTTGATCCCGTATCGAGGTTTCATGACAGCAGACATGTATAGAGCAGTTGCTATTGATGGAATTGTCAGACCATTCCGAGTAAACCATGGGCACCAATTTGTACTGGTCGATGATAATGCGCCCGCCCATCGAGCTCAACGAGTCAATGCTGCTCTCCGAGAATGCGACATCAAAAGGTTAGACTGGCCTGCTGGCTCGCCTGACTTAAACCCAATAGAGCACGTGTGGGATGCTCTTAAGCGAGCTGTTTGGATCCGTCAGCCATGTCCCCAGACAGTGCCAGAGCTCAGGGAAGCCGCTATTCAAGAATGGGACAGGTTACCCCAAGAAATGCTGGATAACTTGATTCTCAGCATGCCCAGGAGGATCTTCGCATGTGTTCGAGCCAGGGGAGGAGTTATATTATATTGAATATAAACCTTTTCTTAATAAATTGTTGTTTAAGTTTGGTTAAACAGTCTTTTTCTTTCTATCAAATTTCTGTTCAATTACATTATGATTAATTACTCAATTTTTTTTATAAAAATTAAGAAATAGTTTTATTTTTTAATTTCAAACTGTGTATTTATATTTAAAGAAAACACACAACAAAGAATTTTTCTTGATAAAGTTCAATTTAATAAATTATATCTGCTTATGCTAGTGATCGCAAACTTTTTTTGATGTGTGTATATAATTACATGTCCTGACTGATTCATCAACGCAGAACCCAAACTACTGAAGCTGGAAACATGAAATTAGGACGGTAGGTTCCTTTTATGACGTAGGCATCCACCAAGAAAGGATTTTTGGAAATTCTACCCCTAAGGGGGAAAAATAGGGGATGGAAGTTTGCATGAAAATTCACGCGGACGAAGTCGCGGGCTAAGTGCTAGTAAATCTTATATTCGTCTCCGTCTAAGCCATGGGCTGACCTATACCACTCCGATCTATACACATATTTCATACAGTTAAAGCGTTCACTTCGCCCATGAAACAGTAATAAAAGCTCAGCATATATAAGTCGAAAACGATAATGGATAAAGTAAACCGCTATCACTACTGTATATAATCCTTATCATGATAGTTCCAAAGAGGACAACTGTCCTAGACGAGACCGTTTAAAGTGCCGGCACCACTGGAGCATCAGTGCACAGTCAACTGAGTGCATGCACTTAGGTGCAACAGCCCGGTGTCGAGCTAATGGCCTTTGCTTTTATTGTGTACTGTGTTGTAACTTCGACGGCGACACTTGAAAAAATTGCATATGGAAATGAAAAACCTAGATAGGTAGTAAAGAAATTAATTAGTCTAAATACAAGTGCGGATAATAATTTGATTATCACTTGCGTTAACGGTGAAGGTAAAGATCGTGAGGAAACCTGAACACCTGAGAGAGCTCTATAAATTTCTCTATGGTGTGTGTAGGTCGCCAACTCGCACCGGGCCAGCGTGGTGGACTAAGGCCTAAACCCTCATCAGTCCGAGAACAGGCCCGTGCCCAGCAATGGTTCAGTAATGAGGTTTTTATAATTATGTATAACTGGTTCTTAAAAAATTACCGACTTATATTTTTTTATCGTCTGTTTGTTATCATAGAACATCATTTATTGCCATACGTGCCAGTTATCATGAGTCCATAATGAATAATTTATACAAAAACCTCGATCACGCAAGCTTGTGAAGTTCGAAAAATACCGATCTAATGTAAAATACTCGCTGTAAACTGTAACATACACATTGGTCTGGGAACGAATTCTGACAGTAAGTGGGTCGGGTCTGGTCATAAACGAAGCTCTTTACTATCTATCGTACACATGTCTGCCAAGTATCGGGACCTACGACTCGAAGAGTCTGTAGTTTAAGAGACAAGCCATGCCAGTGTAACGTGGTTTGAATAAGAATTCAACTAAAACACAACTTTAGCATAAATGAACGCAGTTGAGACACTTGGGATTGTTGAAACCGCTACATCCATTTTGTGATACAAATTATGATAGAAAAATATGATAGCCTAGCAGGTGTATAGTTGCCTTTCATGCAGAAGGGTTCCAGATCAATCCCAGCGCGCATCTCTGACTTTCCGATTTCATGTGCGGATCAGAATTTGATTGTCATTTGCGTTAACGGTTAAGGAAAACATCGTGAGAAAACCTGCACACCTGAGAGGGTTCCATAAAGTTCTCGATGGTGTGTGTAATCTGCCAACCCGCACCAGGCTAGTGGTGGACTAAGGCCTAAACCCTTCTCATTCTTAGAAAAGGCCCGTGGTTACCAGTGGAACAGTAATGGACTGATTATTCTAATATCTTACACTAATTTAGAAAACCGGTCGAATCTAAAGTACAAACAATACCAATCAGTTTCAACTAACGGTATGTATTCAAATTCAATATCATAACGAAGTTTGAGTGACGTATGTTTGGTACTCTGGTAATTGGGACACTAGCACAATGTGGGACACCACATTGTGCTAGTGTCCCAATTCTGGGGGTCACCGATGGTACCTAAATGGTAATGAGAATGTTCGCGTGCCGGACGGCGACCACTTCCGTTCACTAATGGCCCTTGTGATAATACAGCCCGTACTTTAGATAATGGGACTTTTATTTCGTTAACTTTTCTGGAGCTTTGCCCTTCAGGAGCACGACGGAGCGAGATTTTATCACGTTAAACAAAGTGGAATTATGAAGGAACATCGTGCGTTAAATGTTTTAACGTTTCTTTGTTGTTTAGTTAGTACATTGTCTTGGATAGCAATCCAGAAATAATTTAAATAAAATTAAGTACTTAGATGACGTAGATATGATCAAATCAATAATGCAACTTTTTTAAAAATTCTATATTCTAATTCCGAAACTGTCGTTTTACTCAGCCAGCTGCAAATAACGAACGTAGTTCGGCCTCTCGCAAAAACTTCCGTAATAGCTACTCCAGTTTCAACAACATCCGTCGGATGGTTCTCTCAATCTTTATTGATGTAATATCACCGCCTGTACGTAAAGGTGGTCTGATCTAAACAACGCGGTGCCGCTAGTTAGCCCATGTTTACGAGTCTGTTCCCCGAACCGGAGCCCCGCACCGAAGGCGCTCCTTCTACTCTTATCGAGATATACCACCGGTTCTGCTAAGTGGACAATGAACGACTATCTCGATCGATACGATGCTAGGAAATATACCAGCAGCACCAACGTAAAGCAATTAACATGATTACAGCATTGTTTACGTTTTACTTAGTTTAATTATTAACGTTTGATACTTATCTCAAGGTTGAGGATTTTTGAAAAGGTTACGTAAACAACTAGTGATCTCAGTAAAGAAACATGTGAAACAGGAATAAGCTTGAAAATTATAATAATTATATTGTTTGTTTACGTATCGTAGGACCAGAAGAACCACTTGAGGATTAGAAGAAGTCATGTGAAATAAACGTGAGGTAGGTAACTAAGTACCTATGTACTTAGCGTCAGAGCTGACTCACGTTGCACTTAAAGATACCTATTTAATTCAATGGACTCTCACATTGGTCATGAACATCAGTTTGTAGCAACCGCCAAGTTAATGATATGAACACACCTGAAATCCTTGGGAAGGAAACAAAGTTTTTAAAAAAATACGTTGCTTAGACCGTAACCATTGCATGTTCATTATTTTACAAAACTTTATAATTCAGTTTTTTGACCGTTCCATAATGATCTTGGTGCAAGGTGCCACGATACATATCTTCACGGTCGGGCGGCACTGGCCCTAACAGAGTTAAGAACGTCCAACGTCACGGTCGGCGCGCCGGACAACGCACCTGACCGCTAATTAATCATTAATAAATTAGTTCTTTTCGTTACTGTTGCGTGCTATACTTTTTAATATGTTGTTAGATATAATTTATGGTGAGGCTACACTTTATCGGGCCCTTGGGATGAAGCAATGACCTCATTTGAAACGTGAGCCTGAATAATAGCTTTATGGAAACAAGGTATGAAAATTATATGCACTAAGGCTTTTACCATTTTCTTTACACCGCTGCACAGTTGTAGTACATACATACGCACATAAACTTATGCCTTTTTCCCATAGGGGTAGGCAGAAACTATAGATCGCCACATGCTACGATCCTTACATACTCCTTTCGCTTCATCCCACGTACATTCATCTTGTCATATACGCACGCCGGTTGAGAGTACTACGCACCTGTCCTTTGGAGTGATACGTACGCAAAACTGTCAAAAGTGTTATTTATGTGAAGTGTGAACATTTATAATTCACAAAAAGATGATTAATCTTCGTGACAGTCCAGACTATATTTTTGCAACGTGTACAATAAATAAAATCGTATCATACATTATTAAACAGTCAAACATTCCAATAATTGGCTGGCCTGTCCCCGGCGAGATAATTGGATTGCTAGAGATACATAAAGCGGAAATTTGATTTCTCTACGAACACATTTATGAGGTATTTCAATATTCTACAGGAAAACTAGTACAAGATACCTATTTCTCTTCAGTAACAGTTGATACTCCGTCATGTTTCCTAGAAAATATACAATTATGTATTGAAACACCGATTATGTATTTAACTGCCTCGTTGGTATAGTGGTGCCAAGCGCAACTGTTGATTGTGTGGTCCTGGGTTAGATCCCTAGGTCGGGCAGTGTTATAGGGTTTTTCCGTGTGGAATTCCTCAGTAGCAGCCCGCAGTTTTGATTTGTGCCCGGTTGATGGCAATAGGCTCGCCCTCTATTACATGGGATTTAAATGTAAAAGCGAAATGAGGGTGTTACCCGGCTGCCCAACCCTTCGGGGAATACAGACGTGATGTTATGATGATGTATTGAAACACCTCGATTGCTATGCATGAAAGCATACCTTGATACCAGGAACAGCACTTTCAATCAGCATAATTAGATCAACAAGGCTGAGATTAGCACAAATTATACACGAAACTATCACTGATGAGGAATCAAGGTTGGTTATAATAATTTATAATGTGTGTCAAACATTTGTCCAGTGTTTGCGTCAATCGCCGCAGTTGAGAAACGGTATGGTGATTAGCTTACAGTTTCACAAGTAAATAGTGAATAGTAAGTAATGCGATTATTATGCGTTTCGTAACTGTTTGATTGGTGTTTATTATAATATTAACAAATGTCAAGACGTTGCATGCTGATGCCACATTTCACTCACTACGGCCAACCAGGTGTTGGAATGCACTTGTTGGTAATAACCACAAGTATGTCATAGATAAATAATATATCAAGATAGTCTCTACAGGACATGATATAGCTGGGTTTGGTAGTTTACGTAGTCATAGCTAATGATACGAACATAGATTACAAAATAATCAAAGGTAACTATTTTTCGGTTGCCATATTTATTATTGATTTGATTCCCGAATCAGTATAGAACATGACACATAATTAATACAATATTGCTGACCTTGCCTCAAAGAATAATCTGATGAATTCTTTATTCATTTCGGTACGAAATCGATGTAATAATTAATAATTACAAATAACTTTCTTGCTTTACAAAATTCTGTAACCAAAAACCGTAGTCTATTAACTAAAGCAATAAGGAATTAATCAATTTACGAAACATAATAATAATCCAAGCACTGTATTTACACAATCTTAATTAGTGAAACGTCACGCTCGAGATCCTAATTGCGGCGAAAATTTTATTAACAGCCGTATATAACATACAAATTGTTTATAATAATCCATTAGGCAACTATTATGTGGCGTCGCATGCGCATTAGTGTAAATAAAACAGACAATAAAGTGCGCGGTGACATTGTAATGGCGTCATGCGTGTGCGTTTATGCACTGTGCTACAGTTACTGCGTGATGGACGCTCAATTTTACAGTGCATACATTAATACTTTTACGCCAGTTAATGGCCTGTATTAACAGTTTTCAGGAAGGAATGTTACGCGTCATATTACTTTGGCATTTCAAAACGGTTTAAGTGGAAGATTGTACAAAACTTTAGTGGGTGTGCGAACTGGCAACGAGAAAATATCTCCGGTTAGTTCTGGTACAGTCTCGTTTTTGGTCTGGGTCTAGATTGATTTACTGACTACTGACTGACTAGTGTGAATAAACAGGTGAGAGTAGAGCCAGCTACAAGAAATCAGTAAAGATCAGTGTAATAATGTTGATAACAGCACATTACCCTTAAATCACTTATCATAAGAGATCTTAGAACATTTCGAACAAACTATCCATCAGTAGAAACACCTAACTGACGCTTTAACAAGTAACATAAAAACTTTTTATTGAAAGAAATACGGGTATGAACGAAATAACGAATGTAATGGACGCTACATAAAGCCCTGCGTATTGAAGATGTACACGTTGCAACAGCCGGCCCCATTCCTTCAGTTTACGAGGCACGCCGCGGACGATGCGTGAGCGCAGGCGCGCTTTATGGAGTGATGCGAGACGGAGATTTAAAGCTATCATAAACTAGTTGGAATTCCTGTAGGAAACAAACTTATAAATTAAAAGGTAAATTGTTTTGCAACAGGGTTTTAATCGATTCTCAGTATACCCGTTAAAATGTTAAATCTAATAATGACCATTTATCTGAGGTTTCTTTTTGCTTTTTGCCAATATCTAATTTTTCCAGTACCAATACCTCGGTGCAGCAGATAATCACTCGCGAGCCGCGTGTATTGTAATTTGTACCCCGTACAGACGCAGATCAAGCACAGAGTGTGTAACGAGAGCAAGGTCGGCAGATGTCGCGGTGTCGAGTGTCGGGCAGATGGCCCGCCACACCGCGACACTGGACACTACTTGCATCCAGGCAGGGTCGCTCAATTGGACTGGTACACGTAAAAGTCGTTAGGTAAACTAGTTTTGGGATGCGCCCTAAAAAATAAACAAAACATATTAAGTTAGCTTCGTGATACATATTGAACCGAAACTTGCGATTCGCGTACAATGTTTGAAACGAGGTGAGACGAGTTCAGGTTTAGATTACATCATGGGCGTGTCCAGGATTTCATCCAGGGTGGGGCAAACTCAGTCAGACAGTAAATATTTGTCTTTTCAATAAATCTGGAAGTGCAGAATGGATTTATGGGACAATTTTATCCCATTACCTTATTTTTGAGGTCCAAATAAGTATAGACGGAGTCGGGCATTGGTCTGCATATCTTGGGTAATTGTTCTGTGGACATGGGTGGCGAGTTGACTGAATCTAGACCATTTACCTATTCTTTCCTGTGCCAAGGTGGAGCAAGCGCCCCATCTGCCCCACCCTGAATACATCTATTAATTACTTTAAGCTGAATAGACGCTTAGTCGCATAGGTATATGTATATTGTATTGCATACACACAAGACTGGCACATCGCCTACTACTACTACTAGTAATTAATTAAAGCAAATGTTTACTACTTCTGAGTAATAAACGGCTGGCATGTTCTACGCTTTGCGTTAATGCCTGGATTAACGACAGCCAGGATTGAATGAGAAAGATTCAACGTCAAGTAATTAAGACGATGTCAATAGTAGTAACTAACGCACATCCTACCTAATGTGCAAAATGGGTACTCTGGTACCTGATTTGTGGTTTGTACACCGGTACGCACCTAGTAACTATCAGGTAATCTATAACATTAACTCGGAGACTGAAATACTTGATTTGCCTCATTTATTTTTAGGCATACTATACATACACAAGAAGGGGATTCCTATTGGTCCACAAACGTAGATATCCCTAGATGTGTGTGTGTATAAGCATTTATTATAAGCACTAACATTACTAAGACTGAAATTATATAAAACAGGTCTATTACACTATTACCAATATTAATAGATTTTCTTCCTGCGATTCACATTCTAATAATGACAAAGTATTAACAAAATGGTACGACAGACGAATTATGATAACGTGTGTTTTAGCCATCATAACGACTATGACGTCACTCGGCATGCCAGTTAAAAGGATCATCGTAATCCTCGCCTGACGCCCGGTGAAGGACGAGGGTCGACACGAATAACTAATTCCTTGACCGAACATGGGTAAATAAGGTTCAAAATGTAATTAAAATTATGTATTTTATGCCTTTCTCCTTAGTTTAATTTCTTTCTAAAGTGTAAAAGATAAATCAAGAGAATGATAAGTCGCAAATATGTCGATCAAAACTATGTCATTGTGATAAACCAGTCGAAGTACCTTATTCCGCACCGTTGCGGTATACCTACGGTACGTAACGATTACGACCATTTCGGTGCGGCGCTCAGTACAAGGTGTAAAATAAAAGCTCTGTGTGGTTCAGTGTAGTGGAACGGGCAATATACGAGGGTTAAAATTGCTTTGCCGCTGGTACATTCCCCTTTACGAGCTTACCTGGTGTACGGCGAGCAGTAAATGTAGAGGGAAATAGCCATGGCATAGTGACATCACGACATGTTAGGTATGTAAAACCGTAGCGTCGGTAACTCGGAGTCATATTTAAACATAATTAAGTCTTCTTAACTGCCTCGTTGGCCTAATGGTGGCAAGAGCAACTGCTGATCGTGAAGTCCTGGGTTCGATCCCCAGGTCGGGCAAAATATTATGGGGTTTTTCCGTGTGGAATTCCTCAGTAGCAGCTCGGAGTTTCGATTTGTGCCCAGTTCATGGCAATAGGCTCGCTCCCTATTACAGGGGACTTAAACATAACGGCGAAATGTGGGTGCTACTATACACCTCTGCTCAACCCTTCAGGAAATAAAGGCGTGGTGTTATGTTATGTTGTGTCTTCTTATTCTGAAGCTTGGATTAGATATGAGTGAGGTATACCTACTAGTGAGTGCTTATAGTAAAACAGTTCCACATTTGTAAGCCAATTTATCTGTTCTTATGAGTAGTCCCCACGATATACAGCTCTTAACCAAACCCCCTAAAATTTATATAGGTCCGGTATGTATGATTTATTTAGCTAACAGTTTTATACCTTTTCCCACAATCCTCTCTTCTTCGGGCCACAACAAAACAAAGTGTTATTGTGAAAAATATTTGTGGTTTTATTTGCGGTTATGGTACTGTGTATTTGTTTCAAGCTTGGCTGAACGTTAGTTTGGTTGGGTCATATTATAAAGTAATGAATTTATAACACATTTATGTTACCTAGAACTATTTTTAGAAATTATTCAGGGTGTTCAAAGAACACCTGTTTCAAATCCGATAAGCCAATAACAAAACCAGCAATTTGGGTCAAAAATATTATTGTTTTGTAGTATTTCGCCGAGGCGGTACATGCAGGTGGTGTTGGCGAGGCTTACGAAGGTAGGCGTAAGGTTTGGAAGTAGGGGTACCAGATGTCTAGGAAATCCGGATTTTCTGTTGAGATTTAACATCTTTGAATTTTATGTATAAAGTGAATAAACTATTTGGCTACAAAAGTAGAAACATTCTAGGGCAGTTTTTCTCAAAGTGGGCGAAAACACCCTCTTGTGGGCGCTGGAGGCCTTGAGGGGGGGGGGGGTAAGGGGGCCAGAAATTTCATTAAATTATTGAATGTCATTGTGGTTTTGAAGATGTGGTAAAGTAAAAAAAAGTTGGGGGCGCTGAAAAATAATTGATTTTCAAAGTGGGCGGTAGATGAAATAAGTTTGGGAACTTCTATTCTAGGGTAACGCCCATTCAAAACATGCTTAATTCAAATAGTGCCCTGTCTCTGCCAGCCTTCCACATGAGTCATGCGCGTCTGATACGCACCTCGTGGTATTTCCACTTCGCTAACTTCAGTGACGTCGCAGCGCCCACCATTGTAATAATTACGACATGCTTGCATTTAGATACGCTTCTCGGAGCATACGAGTAACCGCCTATATCGATATTGAGACCGAGAGTAATATCTAAAGATCGTATAGGATTATATTGCTACTATAATATTAATAGATGTTCCAATTTCAAACTCAACAATATGCAGATTCTGAAATCTAGGACAATACAAAGAAGTACATCTGTCGGTATAGTTTCATATATTACAAGGTTAGGTTATATTAATGCGATTTATTCGTTGTAAAAGTCGGACGTCTGTAGGCAAAATCATGATTAACGTATGTATTTCGGTTTCCATTTCCCCCGACATAAGCATCACGTCCAGGCACAACGTATGTTCGCATATATCTTCACGCCTACGCAGAACTGCTTAATTGAATGTCAATCAATGCGGCGAATGTTTGACACTTGATGGGTTGTGGTACAAACTACTAGAGATGTGCAAGAGAGAATTATTAGAAAATTAGTTCCGACTCATACATACTGAAACATGGACGAGTTTAGAATGCTACACAAATTATTTTCGGAATGTTTTGTTTTCTACAATTTGAACTATTTTGAACTGAACAAACATCACAAACCTACTCAAAACAAAACATCATTCCCAAACCAAGCAATTCGGGCTAAAACCAATCAACAACCGTTCACGTCCAGAATCCGCAACAACAATTATTAACTGGCTACTATCAACAAACAAATTAATGAGTTCGCGACTACAAGGATAGCTGCAGTTAACCGACGATCAACAAACAAGCTAGAGAGTGTTGGGTAGGAATGGGGTCGAAGCCCCGGCGAGGAAGCGTTGCGCAGGCACAGGATGCGCTGTGTTGCTTTATTAGCCATCGGATGAAGCGCACATACGCGGATACGGACTGTGAACCGGCGAAAATACACAACACCACTATTTACCTACTGTAAGCAATATGACCCGAATAAATGTCCAGCTACATTTCGATTTACATTTGCAAAGGACTGCATTCCTCTAAATCCCTACTTTCAAACTGCAGTTCGTTTAAAACGCTCGGGCAGTTCGGCGCCAAATTGTCTCAAACTTCCAATACTGCTGAATCCTCACGAGACGTACATTATGCTGTTCTGAGAATTTAAATGCCACGGTTTCTATATTTAGTCATTGCAGAGGCGGATCAAAAGACCAGTTTATTTTTTCGACCACATATTTTAGTTTATCTTGTTAGAAGTCTGATGTAACAGAACCCGGCTTTCCTTATTACCGCTCCAAATTATATTGTATTCCGTACTAGAGTAATGGTGGAGTAAATCATGATTAACTGCCGGCTGGGAAACGGCTCGGTTTATGGCCCGGCCAATACTTTCCAGTCGAGTTCGTAGCTGGTAAATCTTAACGTGCATTCCACTCCCTCTGCTTGAAATAAACGTTTTGCTTCGTAGAAGTGACAAACTGTGGGAATATGTGAATTGGAACTGCTTGTCATATTTCGGAACTAAACGATGCGTTTCTTACAACTCCAAGAATTGCAATAGTTTACTAGTAAAACGGGTTAGTGTGGCATTTCTAAGCGATATTAATCTTAATACAATATTAGATCCGC
This sequence comes from Amphipyra berbera, assembly GCA_910594945.2. Taxonomy (NCBI): domain Eukaryota; kingdom Metazoa; phylum Arthropoda; class Insecta; order Lepidoptera; family Noctuidae; genus Amphipyra; species Amphipyra berbera. Next base: position 22,187,131 of record OU343123.1, on the reverse strand, counting down.
AGTTCAAAGAAACAAAAGATGAGAATTGTCACTACACATTAACGATTAGTTTTATGGGCGTTATTCAGCCATCGTGCCAAAAACTATAACAAAGTTAGCGCTCACGAGTTTGTGAAACACGATTTGTGTTCACCACCGTGGGCACCAGTCGCGACAGGGCGGTAAATACATTATTCATGCATAAATAACCATGTTTCACATGCACCATCACAGAGCAGGCCTAGATATGACGTGTGTTGCTGTGATGTCAGTGTCAGGCAGGGATGTGGCGCCGTGCCAACACTCCTCGCGCTTCCGATCACGTGTTGCAATGCTACGTCAATGGATGTCTGAATGTAATGCGAACTGCGATGATGACAATAAGGACAGGCTTACAATTCAAACAGATGCAAACTTAGGCTAGTGATTCACTATGCAAACGAAAAAACAAAACACGGTGCGAACAAAAATAATACTTTACGTAACGTGACGTTTAATAACAAGTACAAAAGAGACGTAATAACTCTAAAACTGTAAATTAAAAAAAAACCATTGTAATGTGGCTATTGATCCTTGTTAGCGATTATTATTAATGTGGTGAGAAAGTGCTTTCCATAACGAGTCATATGAGCTCGAACACAATGGGTCTGCAAATAGTCATTGATGAGTGCCAATCGCCACCCTGAGCCACCTTTCAAGTCCTTATTGTCATGAAACAAGTCATGAGGCGAAATCAGCGGGTCTGATTATTGTCTCTTTTGGAAAAGTGTTAAAAACCTTGCAATCCAAAGACTCAATCAGGTCAGTTCAACGGTACCCTAATATTGTATTGTCACTAGATTTGCATATGTTAGAAATTTCAAGTCAATCGGACGAGCGGAGGTGAATTAAATAAACATTGTACGGGAGAGATCTCTACACCAACTATATAAAGAGCCGATGATCTTGCAACGGCTGAACCGATTTCCATCAAACATAGCCTATAACTATCTCGATTAAACCGGCTTTCAAATGAGAAAAACTTTTTTCGTACCACTTTTTTTGTCGGGAGTTATAAATAAAATAATGACATAAAGCAACTAACATCGTGACTCAAAACTAAAGAATTGAATTAGTAGCGAACAGTTGTAATGCAGATATAAAAAGTTGTACGGAGAATTGTTAGCAATCCAATTTAAGAGAAACATTATTTAAATAAAACAACCTGTATAAACTTATAGATTCCAAATATTTTAATCAGAGCCTACAATGCGTATAGCTATACTATTCTAATTCGAAAACCAAAATTAATCAACTTAACACTTGCTAACACAATTAAATTCGTTACGCGATCAAACAGAACCACAACAATTATACGTATATTAACAGCAGTTATCGCAGACGATGACGTCGTCTAAGTAAACAGATGACTGCGCTCTGATATCACCATCTCATCTACTCGTAAGTTTTGGCCGGCCAACGCAGCAAATCGAGGCGTTTTGCCAAATATCGCATCATTGAGGTGATTCCCGGTTTTTCCACAACATTCATCGCTTTTATTACATAGTTGTTATGTGAGTGAGTACTTGATTGTAGGTGTTGTTAATGTCTTCAATTCATTCTTTGTTCTAGTCATCGGAATAAAATAGAAATGACAGTGCGCGGTTCGAATACACATTGAACATAAAATAATCCATTTGATGATGCATAAAAGGTACAAAATAGTAATGGCTAAACACTAGCTTTTGCAAACGCAACATTAATCAAAGTTTAGATGACTCCTTAACGAGCTCTGAGATACCCACCCAGTAAGATCAACACTGAAGTTGCACCAAGCTTTAATCAACTAATGGTAATAAATTCCTGATAATTAATCGACACATGAATGGCACAGTATAACATTAAGTAACTACCGTAAACAAACTTCCTAATAGAATTCACGATAGTGTAATTGATCTACTATTATTTATAGTCGTGTAACTGTGTTTACAAACTTCTGCATTCACCTTTGAACCTGAAGCCGTAACTCTTAAACTGAACTGATTAAAACACACACAACTTATTGAGTCTTGTCACGAAAACCGGTGAACTAATCGATTTAGCTCGCTGTTTGTTAAAGTTGTTACGTTTTAGTCTTAATACATTGCAAATGGGCCAAGTTACGTAAAAATGATCTAACCGACAACTGACCACACCGAAACTGCCCATCAATCTGTATTGTCTGGAGGAGAACGAGATAATACAACAATAGCTGTTATTATAAACATGTTTCAATATTGTGTTATTTGCAAACGTAACCGCAAAATTACCAATTCGTGGAAAGAGGCATGTCGTGTGTGGGGTCCTTTCACCTGCGGTTGGTGAGAAGCGGCGCGCGCGCCGACGGCCTTGCCTGACCTTGCGCCGCTAGCCAATCAGGTGCATCGATGAGATGCGTTCGCGCACTTCAACTGTTGCACTTTTCAATACATTTCACCAAAAAATACTTTTCGATTTTTTTGTCTTAGTCTACTTTTGATAAATTTCTAACTGGAGGAAACGCTTTAAGTATACATAACTTTCACATGTTCATTATTCGCTATGGAACGTTTTAGTATGGCTGTAAAAAAATGACTAGTATATTTGTTGGTATGGCAAATTGCGAACGTGTACAATCTATAATATTTAGCGGGCAAAAATAAACGAAAGATCAATTAAGAAAATTTACGAAGGAATAAGAAAAAATATTTACATTTTAACTAATCAATCGAACTAATGTTACAACATTAGCTAAATTCGGACACAAACGAATACTCTGAAATCAAGCAAGTATTTGGATTGCAGCAGAAATGATATACATTTATAAATGAATCAGAGGATCCCACGCTTGGCTAAAATAACTGTTGGCGCTGAGTTTGTCATTGTCTATTTATAGTGACGACACGGGACAGGCAGGGTTCCCACTTGACACTTTCATTTCACACATCTTACGATGTTATTTCCTACAGGAAAATGTAATAAAATGCGTCAAAATATATTTATTTCTATTTTGAGCGGTTGAAGATTTTATTTCCAACAGGAAAATGTTACGCGTTTAAATATACTTTTATTTATGTCCCTTATTTTATAACTTTTTGGTTTTGTAAACCGTTTACAGTTTTTGATTCATGAGGTTTTTGTTTGTATGGCGATATTGGCGATAGTCATTTGTATGGAATCTTCCGGGGATTAAAGATATTATGTTGTTTCCGAAGTGCGGCAAGCATAAGGACAACAAAGGGGATAAACAGTGACGGAATTTCCAAGACTAACTTTATCTGAAAAATGAGGATTATGTGCAAATGTAGTTGTATCGATGATCTTATGACTAAGACTAATCTAAACCTATCACTAATTGGTTTTCTTTCTGACGAAGGCAAACTATTGTCCATCCACCTGCTATAAAACCCTTAGTCACCTTACGACACCCACGTGAATAGAAAGGGTGAGCCGATGACGACACAGTAAATAACGTCACAACTTATGTGTAAATAATTAAGGCATTATGGTCAATCCACATACAAGGTAATTAAACGTGCAAATAATTCGCAGCGGCGCGATACCGCGGGGCATAACCCTACGCACACAAAAGATTCGTCCTTCGCTCATCCTATTCATCAGTGAAGCGTGTTAATTATCAAGACGTACCCACGTGCTGCCTACATGTCATGCCAAGATCAGACAACACATGTCGCCACTAAATACTGCAAATATACAGAAATGTATTTAGTATACTACAAAACATTTTCATTTTAGCCATGTCAGATTAAGGTTCTCATAAGTATGTTGGGGTCAGATTTTAGCGTAACTAAATGCGGCTCAGTATTAGTATTCAACAGACAGACCGACTGTATCTGCATTCCACAGCTCAACTAGTGGTGTCTCATTACCTGTGGGCAGGCCGACCCGGCAAGGTAAGACCAGTCGTCAAGACTTTCCAGGCTTCTGGCTACCAGTGACCTTTGCCATAGATATTCGCCTGATAGCCAGGTCCGGCTTAACCTTCTCGTTTCCACTGATCGGTGGACCAGTCTCGTTCAGTTGAGTAGCGCGTGTCAGTGGAACGTAATGCCCAGCGTCAATGTCAAGCCCTTAAATCCAATTATGTACTTCCGCCTAACAATATAATGCGTAGTGTACTGTAATATCTTACATTATTATTGTTCAAGGCTCTTAAACTAATATCTACAAATAATATTAGTTCATTTGATTTTTTTAATTAATGAGCGAACGCAATTGAGCCCTCGTCGAAACTTAATTATTTCAATTTCAAATAATAGCTTTAAAACTATACTGTTTACTGTAAACATAATTTCATGAAAAAACCGATTGGTGTTCTCATTAGGAAAACATGAAGGCTAGCTTGTGATCATAAAATTAACCTTAATAAGAAAAAATCAAATATCATTTGCAAAGCAATTTACGAGGCAAACAACGTTGTTTATAAAACACCGCACGTTATCAAGTAATATGAAAGTAAAAAGAGCTTATTTAGAGTACAGGAAATGAGGGCGTTAGAACATCAAAGGCGTGGAGAGTGCCAGCGGTTTGACAACAGCGTTTAGGTGGGCGGCTCCACGGCGTCATTGTCCAGCCGCGCACAAGGTCAGCGCTTGACCCTTGGACCAACACAGCGGTCGTTGACAACAATGGCTAATGACACCTATAACACACACACTTATTGAACTATGTATGTATACATATACAATTATATTGAACTAGTTACAATGTCCGTCATTAAAAATATGTATGGATTCTAAAGTCGAGCAATTGAGTAGTTGTCGAAGTAGAAAACACTGTTTATGCAAAGTTTAAAAAAACCCGCCCTGTAGACTCTATCAGTAATGATTGCAATAAACATTTTCCCAGTACAACGCATCGAACAGGAAAATCCGTAGCTTTTTCTGCAAGTTCGACAAGAAAATGACTAGTTCTGCGAAACGCAATGTATTGAAAAAATGTTTAGTGATTCTGTGAAGTCATTCGAGTAAACAGCGGCGACGAAGCGTAAACGTACGTAATCTTCTTTTGAAATTAACTATTGGCATTTGTATTAAACTTACGCTTGAGGGAATATCAATGAATCTTGTTGTTTGTTTTCTTAAATAATATTATTATCAGAATTACAAGAAATAAATCCTCTTATGCCAGCTAGATCCTACATAACCTGTCAATATGATATAGAACAACCTCGTATATTATACGAAAACAACAGCTTTCCTTCGTCGCCAAATATTTAGACCAGTTTCCAGACAATAATATACAAACTAAATTACACCGGAATATTTTCCTAGATAAAGTTTACTGAACCCTCACAAAATCTAGATTTTAAGACAAACAATAGAGTTCATTTCCAAGGAAATTGAGAATAGACTAACATTTGGAGTATGTCCGTCCACAGCCACCTGACCTCAAATGGAAATGGCTGGATATTGCACTGAATTAATTTAGCGCCAAGGATCATTTTGTTAAATGAGGTCATTGGTACATTAAATACTACTAACTATTTATCATAATTTAAAACAGATTCTATTTAGAACACATTAACATAATGAAGCATTTCAAAATGATGATTTACATGTTGTGTGTGTAAAATGTCATCATTTACGATGACCCAATGGATGAAGAGAAATGTGTCGTGTTATCTGCAAGGTATATTAAACGTGCTGATTTGAAACTGTAATACACTGTAATACAAGATACAAGAGCCATAACAGTTTGCCCCCGGTCCAGAATGGCGTAAACACAATTAGCAGTAACCAAACAGAAATGGCGCTCGCTCTAAACGTTTTACGCACTAATGCCCATGGATAGCGTCTGGATTTAGACCAGAGATACTCAACCTTTATATTTCTTTTTTGTGCACTCAAACTTGCTAATTTGAATTTTGTTGAATCCTAAAGATCAGCTTCTGACATCGTCTTAATAACTTATTGTGTTTCAGGGCTGGAAATCAAAGGTAAAGGAACGTACCCCGACGGTTGCAAATTGAGCATCCCAGATTGTACTGTTCGAGATAAGCCTAGGGATTCATACTAATGTAACTCTGCTTGTTCGCTCACTTTATGATCTCTATTATGTCTCTCTGTGTGTATTATAGACGAAAGGAGCAACTATGTTAATTAAAAATGATTCTCGTCGTATTAGTTTATAATTAATTTCTGTCTAGGTTGTACTTTCGTTGAGATACCGCATTACCGTTATTTTATTCTATTATTTTAGTCGGAAGAAAGAAGAGCTTTCGCAAATAAATTGATGTTATAATGTCCATCCATCTCCCGACCTTTTCTATATTACGGTTTGGGACAAAATTGAAGGTTGATTCATTTTCATTATGAATGCAGTTCATAGGTCCATCAATACCAGAGCTGATGAGTCACTGTGTGGAACATATAACACTGGAAACCTGTACCCGCTATCTACATCGTGTATGCTTTTAATATTACTCATCATACATTACAAGCCTATTCAATTTTGTGGTTGACAACAGTTCCCTCGCATGCCCCACTACGCAATCGTGTATTACTTCATTGTTGTATAATTAAATATGAATAATAATAATTAAGAACGGCGTTCATTCAATATTGTGGATGTGCTATTAATACAAAGCGGAAAATTACTGCTTAATATGAGGGCTGTGTCGTCCATTGAACGTTGCCGTTCGGTTGAATGGGCGGTCGAAGTGGAAAGCGGGGTATGGTCGCCAAGAAGATAGATGCAGAAGGCGCAGTTTATTGATTCATACGTAACACCAAACTAACGTACATCAGGACAACCAATGAAACAACAATATGAGGTAATATTATTTTCGCGAGTATTCAGGTATTGTTAGAAGTGGGCGTTCTGTACACATTTTCTGTAATAGGAGTATGTCTAATTAGACAATTACAAATGCGTATTGCAATGCGTACAATCCGCTGGCACTGGCAAGGAAACTTCACACAAGGCTGTATTCACTACTGAGCCTATTATGTCTTATTACTTTATAGAAGACCCTTCAGATTTATTGAACATCTAAAGTTTATTAGGCTCCAATATATGAACACGGCATAGAGTTGTGACGTCATAAACAGGAGACGGACTTGTTTGCGTCTTGGGCTCTTGGGTTGGTATTTTCATAATGCCTCTTGTAGTCGTATTGTCCAACAGAGCCACCGATTACAAAAAGGTACTCATTTATAAAAAGCTTATTGTAGTGATGAGTCGATAAACGCTATGTTAAACAGCGTGGGATTTCCCACGAAGAATACCCCAGAACTCGTTTACTTGACAAGCTTTTTAGCTCCTCGACATGCTTATAAGCATCATAACATCTGTAGTGTATTTCCTTTGTTCCAGGTAAAAGAAACATTAATCAAGTTGCTTAGAGTTTGTACACATGTAAGAATTGTATATTCAGACGACGTACCTACATAGGAATTGTATATTAAGAGTGTTCTTCGTCGTAGGTCGTACGGAACTCGGCGGGTGAATGGCCGGAGGTCGGCGTCTTTAACGCAATCAACCTACCCCAGCCTCCGGCTATGGCGGTCCTCTCGCCAAATTGATCATTAAAGTCCATTTTTACGCGAAATATTTACTCCTGTCTGGCGTGGTGGTGAAACGATTAATTTTAATTATTTAACCCGTCGACCGTACTAGTGGTTGTTGCTGGCGTTTTATCACTACAAGCAGAAAATTGGTACAGTGTGTGTTAATATCACCACCAATATGGTGCTTAAAAATTCAGACTGTTGTCGCTCTAAGCATTACCTATGCAAACTTTAAACAATAATAATTTACGAAATTACAATGTCGTTACGGAAAGTCAGAAGTCTGACAACCGGTCTAACCTTAGGATATCGGCATTTTCCCAGTAATTGGGTTGCGTAGGTCTGATGGCAGTCGCTCCGTGTAAAATACTGGTATTCAGCTGCATCTGGTTAGACTGGAAGCTGACCCCAATATACATAGTTGGGATTGGGAAAAGGCTAGGCAGAACAATTTACGAAATTGCAAAAGCTATCAGAAATAGAAGGACAGTAACATTTCTGTGTCTATACAAACCAGCTGGAGCTACACAATAGACAATTTCCAATGCTCTATAATCTCAAGGCTATGCTATAAGTATTCCTTGACGACAGACAACGTAACGACCGCGTACAGATCACGAGACTAGCCATTAATTGATGGTACGGACAGATCGTACAATTGATCGCTTTGTAGCACCGATATCGTCAACAGGGTCCTCCAGTGCTTACTAGAATTATCTGACAAGACAAGACTTGCTCATAATTACAAAGTCTCTTATTTTCATACTTTTCTTTATTCCTAAAATTTTAAAATAAACGTTTGTTTTTGTACAATTTTCTTCGAAAACTAATTTTAACTATACAAAGAGTTTAGAGATAATCAACAAGAACGGCTTCCCGTTTTTGCCAACATCGTTAACATATTTTATCAAAGTTTCAAGTTGTGTAAATAAACAGCATCTTTTAAGGAGGACATCTGCAGATAAGTACCAAGTCTCAAGTTCAACAGTCAGACAGTGGTTGGTACCGCGACAGGCTGGTCGTTCACTTCGGCGGAGCGGCTGCGCCTGTACGAATTTGATTCACAGAGCGTCGACCCCGCCACTACATGCAAATTGGGCTTATCAGCTATTGCGGCCAGACCAGCCTTTGTCTCAAAATTACAGTAGGAAGTGATAAATCTCAATTTGCACGGATTCTTGTTTGTTTCTACTACAACCGTTGTTTGGAACGAATTAGGGTTAATTGGTGCAATCAAACGTTGATCAAAGTTGTTTGTGTTGTGGGTAAGCCAAACAATCACCGTTCGGAGAACAAGAAGAGCGATTAGGCTTGAAAACATTTCTCGTATTGATGTTTTGTTTGAGAAACTGTCGAGTCGCCCGCGGCTCGCGGCGGCCGTCGGCGCCTGTACGTGCGCAAAGTACACATAATAAATGGAACAGATAAACACCACGTGTTGTGTCGAACTGGTCAAACCAGTCACTATAGTGCAGTGCAGATATATACAAGGAAAATATTTGGGACAACATCAAAATATACCGGTTCTAGCTAACCTTACTACACAACACACAACCTTCACACGTGAATCTTATTTGAAACACCAAACAGTTCACAAATACTCCACAATGTTTATCAACAATTATTACTGAAACCCCTCGTACTATTTGATTACGCAAATAGCTCGCCAGCCGAGGGCTTTGTCATTTAATTTTCATAATATAATTTAGGTTGGTGGGCGTCGCACCTGTCTCCCGGGCGTCCGTTCCATTTCCGAGGACCATTGAAACGTAGTGTTCCGACGCGGCGAGACTCGCTTCCTTCCGTACATAACATCGAGAAAACTATATCGATATGACTTAATACCGATGGTGTATCGATATGTATCGGAGTCTCCCTTCACTGACAAAGAAGTTATATATCTGTGCGATTTGTATGTCGATTATGATCGATATGCCTCATATTGTCACTTGACGTAAGCATTCTCGATGACACACTTCGAACGTCTGTTTGGCTGCCAATCAAAATAATGAAACACTGTCATATTATTATAGAAAATCTCTGATTGATACAAACGGCTCTTTGATATTTATAAAGCTACTTAAAATCGAGTCTATTCAATAGCACGTTTCTATGAAAAGCCATATTTGTTTATTTACAGGACATGTGTGCTGGTATGTATTCAAACTTCATGTTATAATAAGTTTATACAGAGAGTTAATCTACATTACAAACTGGTGTCCATTCATCATAACTAGGCAACATTATGATCGTTATGCGCGTACGCATACAGTAGGTACTACCGGGCTCACGAAGCGCGCACGTGGTGCGGTCTCGAGGGGCCAATACCACCTATATTTAATTCGCGCATAAATTAATTAACTATCAATCAGATTGGTTTATTTAGTTTCTACTTTTATGATCGATTCCGCCGAGACATATATTTATATCAGTTTATCATGACACCGATAACAACATCCGTAAAGTTAATTGTTCAGCTTTATTAAAAAACACAAAAAGAATGACGTCATAAAAACAAACTGGATGCACTTTTGTAAGACAAGTAACGTATTTTCTTGCTCTTCTTCAAAACAGGAAACATGTACTTAACTGTAACCGAAATATAAATTAAGAAAGTAGTACCTAAATGGAAACAAAAGTGGGCGTATGTTTATACATGATATCAGTAACAGCACACGTTTATAAGTGACACATCCTCAACGTGACAGAGTTATCGCTCTATCATAGCGGCTTGTTGAAAAAACACATAGGTACATAATGCAGCGGATGTAGTTAGAAATAGCCGCCTAACGAATGCAGACCGGCGGACGAGCTGGAGGACACGCTTTGATCTCCTTCGTAGCTTCTTATATCTTAGATTGATGGCTAACAACCCGCCTATTAAGTTATTAAAATTCTGTTTCATAATTTCTGTGACATTTATTATGTTATACGGTGGTAGGTGTCTATCAGATATAAGTACCGTGGAACGGGGTAACTTTGATCAATTTCAAAATTGAAATGTATTTTTCTCTTGAAATATGAAAAGCAAAAAGAAAATACCAATATCTTTATTTTTTTTGTCTATTTCTTGAATAAAATTATAATTTTTCGTAATAATAAAAAAAAGTTGGTAATAAATGTTAAACTATGATGCCTCCCTTTTTTTCTAAAGAATTCGAAAGTAGCCCCAATCAGGAATAAATAATTCACAAAACTTACTGAAATATTTTTAATAATTTTTCATCAACAGGCAAGGATCCACCAACTGCGACTAATCACAAGCTAAAAGTGACGTTCAATTATGCTCATCGTAAAAAAATAATAGAAAGAATGCGTTCAGAAATCGTACAATTTGAGTTTTATTACGAAACGAAGTGTTTATCAAAGTAACCCCGGTTTACACGTACTCCAAAATTATGTAAAATTCTAATACATATACCCAAGCACGTAGCAAAATATCTAGAATATTCATGTACCAATCCCATAATGTGGGTCTTTAATATACTTATTGCAAGTATTCACAGTAAAAGTTGACAAAGATATAAAGTTGATTCATCAAGTATAATTAACATCTACTTGAAGAAACATAAACACTTATGCACCTCTTAATGTCTCCTTCAAATTGGCAGTAGTACGAATTATTGTGCCAATTACTCCTGGTTTCAGATAGGCTGATCAAATTAATTTGTTGTCAAATGTCATGTCAACGAATGTGATTGGTCTATCGAAATACTAACAACCAATCACAGCACTTGACCTGACTTTTGACGGCTGATTAGTTACATGAATATAAAATAACACCACGCCTGTATTCCCCGAAGGGTTGGGCAGAGGTGTATAGTAACACCCTCATTTCGCCGTTATCTGTAATAGGGGGCGAGCCTATTGCCATCAACCGGCCACAAATCCAAACTCCAGGCTGCTACTGAGGAGTTTCACACGGAAAAACCCAATAACACTTTATCCGACCTGAGGATCGAACCCAGGACCTCACGATCAGCAGTCGCGCTTGCCACCACTAGACCAACGAAGTACTGCAAAATAAACTGCTGATCAGCCTATCGGAACCCGGTATTTTTTTCTAGAGCGAGCGACAGTTATTTTCTCAGCTCCGCCATATTGTAGTAAGCAGCTAGACACAATCCTCTCTCATTTCAATTGCTTTTATACTATTGAGCTCAACAATCAATCGAGTGTGAACAGTGACCCTATAAATGCAGTGAGCTCAGTCGTGCTCGTGTCTCGCGGTTGACAGTAAGTACCGTACGTGTTCGAATGGTCGCAGGTTCTCTCAGAGTCGACGACCTTTCACAAGTTTCCTGTTTGTCTTGTTTATTTAGTTGTGCTGTTAGGTAATACGTGTTCATAGGAAAACTTGATATTGGAGCTATTTTTATTAATCGGTCACCAGAATTACAACAAAATGAGAAAGAGTTTGCCAAAGCCATAGTAGTAGGACCGTGCTCTGATGTCTGTGACGTCAATATTCGGGTAGACAATGCTCAATGCTCAATCAACAGACTTAAAACACACTATGTTGATAATCTAAGTACACGTGGATATATCCGCGTTATGAATGGCGACAGGATGCTCAGGTTTCCGCAGTTGATTGACATGATTGTTCGGACATATTGTGTGAATTATCCTAATTGTGCAATAAAACTGAATGGACTACATGAAATTGACGGATACACCCTTTAAACTGATATAGATCCGATAACAGTTCCTGTGCAATGATGATTACAGAATCAATTATTATTCTGTTATAACAGAATGTTAGTTGCTTGGTATACTAAGCAAAAATCCTGTAGGTAATGATAATGATCATAGTGGGATTAACGCTTCAATGTCCAGGAGCATTCAATAGGCAATTAACGGAGATCAGAGCTGCCCGCCGACAGGCCATGACGCGGTGACGGGCTCAAAATAATGACGTCACGTGTTCGTTATCCGCGGCTTGGTAGACATGTGTGACTGGTTCATCCTACATAATACCAGTGGCCGCATGTTTGTCTGTGACGTTGTTTTGACGTACTGAACGTTTTAACTGTTTCCTTCTGTTTACTCGTTGGTTGGGCAACGTCCTCCTTTTTGAAAGACGTCTACCTGGCGTAGTAGACTTTCATAAGCCGTTATTGATGATGAAGTTGATAGGAAACAACTACAAATTAGTTTTGTTGATTATTGCATTATTACTTTGATGAGATAAATGCACTAGCCCGCGTTAGCCATCAAATTATGCAGAAGATTCCAGTTACAACAATTTTTACTGATATTTTTACTAAAATGCTTAGTTCTACAGATAGTCGTGTCGTGAATATGCAAGCAATGCAAAGTAAGTGATTTTTCATTTGGTTTGAAACGGTCAATCGTTTGGACGATGACTGTTCAATATTCATTGTAAAAGCTGTGCAGCGGAAACATAAAGCTATAAACGTAAAACAGCCCATTAAGTTAGTTTTCACATGTTACCAGGCACAAACAGACTCGTCATTTAGAAATTGTACAGTACTTACTATACAAATAATAGCAAAGTCCACGCAATAGCACAGAGTCCAACGTATAACAAACCACGAGTCTGCCTGGAAACCAACTCCAACGAGTCCAGTTTATCCATATGCAGTAGCTGAATACTGATTTGACTTTGCCGTCTAGTCTCCGCAGCCAAACTACGCATGAATACGTAATATCGACTTGGCTCCATAATATGTATAAAACTGGCAGCGTGTGCAGGGGAAAAAGAAAATAATAACAAAAAGGTCCGGTCAGACCGGTGCCGGCCGTTCGGCAATCGTTCGCTACGCGCCGCGCCGCGCCGCCGCCAGCTATCAATATTGACATCCATAACTATGAATGTACTATCTGTATGTAATAAGTAGAATAGCTAAACAATTAATTAGTATATTAATATGTTATTACAATTTAACTTGATTTGCAGTGTTACCACCCAGGACTATTATAAAGAATCTACGTAACTTTACAGATAAGCTGAATTTCGTTTTAAATTGAACTTGAACCATTATACAAGTTCAAGAAACAATATTGAATCAACGAGAATCTCATCCGAATTGAACCTTCAATTATCAACGCAGGTGAACACACAAGCACTTCGTTTACAGCCCTGCCCGACTGCCTGTACCGCGACCGTAATTCTGTTATCGCATGATCGTATCGTACGATATTTTTTTTTCGTATTCTGTAACAGCTTTGTAAAGTCGTTCGCGTATTTATTGCCAATAACTCGCCGGCCTGGTAACTGCTGAGCACTCACATTCAAACTTTGTTGCGAATGAGAAATTTATTCTGTTTTTTGATCACATAGAAACAATTACCAACAAACCAAAGCAGCACAAAATATCAAATCTGATGTAATTTGCTAAGAAAAGCAACCACGATAAAGAAGCATAATATTAATCAGACTTGATAAATTTCCTGTGCATTGAGTCTATTAAAATCTGGCCCAGTTTCGATTTCACAGATTCATGAAAAGACAGATTTCTTTATAGTATCTTTATTTAACCTTACGCAATCTTAAAAATAAACGAAGTATATAATAATATCAATATCAAAGAGATCTGGAGCTAAAGTCAACAGCAAACGGGAAGTTATTGTATAAAGTGTATTAGAGAGAATGTTTTTGTCTGTGGTTGGGCAAGCCGTGGCAATGATAGAGTTGCCAAACAGTGGCATCAGTTGCGAGTGTTGCGACATGAGAATTGGTGCACGATGCTACTGGCAATTACGTCGCTAAGTACATCATCCATCACACAAATGGAACTGCAATCGCTTATTAGATCATCATCGCAGCTTTAGCTGCACACGCTATGAGAAAGTCTTTTAAAGAACGGGAATCCATTAGATATTTGGAACACAAAAAAATTAAAACAATTTTGAGTTATTTACTGAGTACTTGAACGTCAAGACCATATTAGATCATATTATCATTACCGAAATCTACCAAAAACAACCATAAAAAAAGTTCAAAGAGCAGTGATGTGTGCGTCCGGTTCTGGTAAAACTAGTGCTTCTTTTTTGTGTGTTCGAAGTTTTTTGCTCATACAAGTTTACAACGCAAAGCACACAAAAACTCCTTTCGTATCTTAAAACTATGCGTGTGTGTGCGTTCTGTGAACTTCAAAGCGCGGTGTTGACAGGCGATGCGCAGACGCCGTGCCTAAATCCTCCACTGTTCAGTGTAAGTCTGTTCAACAAGTACGCGAATAGATGAGATGTAAACAACCTGCTGATTATTTGAGAACTACAGGAAAACACACCAAACTTCAGAAGGTTCAACTACCAAGTGAACGACACTCCCATTAAGATAACTGCAACTGTATGGGGAACCGAAACAGTCCCGAACCACTTGACTGCAGGTGCAGATAGTTGCTTAGCAATACGTTGGTTCAGTTCGGTGCCTGTGACCTCTTCCAGCACATTAGTTGCAGTGACCCTTCTGTATCATCTGTTGTGTGACTAAAGTCCATCTATTTTGATAAGGTCAGTGGGTTACACAATAATTATGTTAACTTGATAGCAGATAGGGCCCGGAACGTCTGGCTGGTGTTAAATTAGTTTGGAACTAGTTATCTGTTTACTTGATGGAGTTCACTGTACAGTGGGTAGTGGTTTTATTTTGTTAACATGGATTTTAGCAGTGACATAGTTAATTGTAACATGTTATTATTTGAATTTAAAACGAGCAACTCTTGTAAAAGACAGACAACAGAAACGTGTAAGGGTGAATCTATCATTACTGTTATAGCTAATATCGGTCTGTCAGGATTGCGAGCATGGTAAATGAAGTAAATGAAACCAACATAGACTCTCCATCACTGAGTACTTATATTTGGGTTAGTGGTTAGTTACAGAAGCTAGTTCAAGATAATAATTTACATAAGATCAGAAAATAAGGACAAGCTAATCAGATATAAAAGGTCAGACGTCTTCGGCTGTTCGACATAGAATCATCTGCATCTGCTCCGTCGAATGACCAGTGTTTTTATAACGTCGGGTACGTTGATTCATCTTGACGACTACCCTCCTTTATCAACATTGTCCAGTGTTACCAGCTACCGATAACACTCTCTAATTTGTTTTAAACGCTAGAACAATACTTAGTAACAAACGTATTGTCTGAAAGCATATTACGTGGGTATATGTGTAAACAAATACATCATTATATTATGTAGAAACAGACGTGAACATTTAGGGCGAGCGTGGATATGTTCACGCATGGTCGACAATGGGCCGGGCAGCGGAATGCCGTCCGACCAGCACGCATCAACCGCGAATACTGAACATGCTCACTGTGGTTTACACGCGTCTTTAATGATACCAGATACGGGCCTGGTCGAGTAATACAATATGGCTAATGTTCCAGCAATCGCCGCAATATTATTTAATTATAAATGGTCTGGGCACTCAAGATAAATATACCGTAGATCATGCGATTAAATATGTTGAGAAAAACATCATATGAAAACCGGTTCTTAGAACTGCGTTAGATGCAGTGAGCTAGAAACCAGGGCGTTTAGGGCCAATAATACTAAGCATACTGTTTGGTTCCCTCCATCTGTCCTACAGGGGCTACAGGTGACTCCCGCAGGGTTTACCAGGTAGGTATCTGACTGCCTCCCCCCCGGTGGGTTCCCGCATTGTCGTTGCGGGGGGGCTTAGTAGCCGTGGCTTCGAGCCCCACGGTGAAGCGAAGAGGGACCCGAGGAGGGGCTGCTCGTCGGACTTGGACCTGGAAGCCCTCGACGTAACGGTCAAGTAGGTTGCGGTGTTGCCTGGGCGACATCGCAACTGAGGAGGGCCGCGATGTCTTATGTGAGGCATTGCGGCTGAAGGGTGGAGGCCGCGGCGGGAGAGGAGTGCCGGTATTACGGTGCGCCGTTCTCTCTACCTTCCGCGGACTTGACGGGGCCGCCACCGTCAGATGGCGGACGCGGTGGGGCCGCAGGGGGAGAGGAGTGTCGGTGTTTAGTTGGCCGCTCTCCCTATCCTCTGCGGCCGAAAAGTGGTAGGCGGCGGGGCCACTAACCTAACCCGTCGCAGCGGGACCAAAGGTGCCCAGACGCGGGGTCGTCTGGCGCCCATGTGCCTGTTTGGTCCCCGGGGTGGTCACGGCGTGCCATGTGTTCTGGTGCGCCGATGATGTGGGGTGCTCCCCGCGCCTCTCAAGAGGTCGTGGGGTGGGCCCCACTGGGGAGAGGTCCACCAGAAGTTGGTGGACCAAGACCTGCCGGGGTTGCGGTGCATGCTTAGGCGAATCCCGCGACCCCGGCCGACGGTCAGAAGGAGGAACACCGTGGGTTTTTAGCCGGTAAGAGTCCGGCAGACCCCCTCGCCTACCCCGGGCGAGGGACATCCATGAGGATTTTCCCGCGACATAAAAAAAAAAGGTATCTGACTGCCTTGTTGACTGACTGCTTTTAAAAGTCAGGCTGCCTCGTTTGTCTAGTGGTGGCAAGCGCGACTGCTGATCGTGAGGTCCTGGGTTCGATCCCCAGGTCGGGCAGTGTTATTGGGTTTCACCATTAGGAATTTTTCAGTAGCAGCCTGAAGTCTGTATTTGTGGCCGGTTAATGGCAATAGGCTCGCCCTCTATTGCATGGGACTTAAACATGACTGACGAAACGAAGATGTACTTAAAACACCTCTGCAGAACCCTTCGGGGAGTGTAAGGCATGATGTATCTGAAGTTTACTACTTATCGTTTACTTTTTGCCGAAGACGACATTAGATCCCATGTCACAGGCATTGTTTAGTGAACCCGAAACTTATATCGAATAAAATCGCCCAAACATACATTCCATACGTAGTTGACCGTTTTGCGAGTACCAGAATTCCTTCAGTAAACGGAACGTTGTGTGTACACCCACAGTTGCGACCCACTCAGCAAAGCGACTTTTCTGCTTGTTTCTCGTTCACAGTCGTTTCGCCGGGAGGTTTTGTTACACACACATATTGTTAACGTTTTCACATAATATTGTTTATAATACGCGAGTCATATTTGGCCTCTCGTGACGTAAGCAGCTTTACGATGTTGGTTTAGGATTGTGTGGAATCGTCATTCTTTCAGTTTTGTACCGTTATATTTAATGTTTGAGCAAGAAATGGGTATTGTGTAATAGTTTATTAATTTAATAAGCGCAGAATTATGTACGGATATAAAAGTAAATAACAAATTTAGATAAAAACGTGTGTAAATACACGTGCAATCTGATACTGCATGTGCTAAAAATAGATACAATTTCAGCAATTTTCCTCAAAGAGATCTAATACATAACATCACGTCTGTATTCTCTGAAGGGATGGGCAGAGGTGTATTTACCAGCCTCATTTTTCACCCTCGTTGGTCTATTGGTAGCAAGCGCGACTGCTAATCAAGAGGTCCTGGGTTCGATCCCCAAGTCGGGCAAAGTGTTATTGGATTTTTCCGTGTAGAATTCCTCAGTAGCAGCCAGGAGTTATGATTTGTGCCCGGTTGATGGCAATAGGCTCGCCCCCTATGACATGGGACTTAAACATAACGGCAAAGAGATCTAATGATCTTATCGTTGTATCTTGTAGAGGACAAATAAATGTATCAAGACTCTGGCGTTCCTGCCCGATTTCTTACACTTCTGCTAGTGAAAACAACTTCCCTACCTGGTAAGATTGTATCGAATCGCTTAGTCAGCATCGTGGCTGATGCGATGCGGAACGTGCGAGCTTTTTACTGGAAAATCTGCAGCGAATGTACAGTGCAGCAGTGAGAGCGAAGCTAATCCACGTCGAGACATACTGCCAACAACACTAGCAAGCATGAAGCGAGCTTTTAAGGCAGGAGACACAGTGTCATGGCCATTAGTGTCGAGGTCATTAATTTTCTACAAATCGTTAAATTGTCACATATGAAATATTGCGAAAAAATACTGATTTTAAAGATATTGAAGGTTGTAACAGTAATTTATCATATCCGCTGTCTGAAACGGCAAAATTATTGTATAAGATGGTTGAAATTGGCATGCGTCGATGTTCACATTGATATTTAATGTATTTTATTTTTTTGGCTGTGTCGTATTGTAAGAGAAGGTCTAAAGGAGTGACATAGTCGTGATTTTCGAAAATACTAAAACAAAGATTTAAAAAAAAAGGTCGTGCACGTTGAGACTACGCCAACAACACTAGCAAGCCTAAAGTGAGCCTTTAACTCAGGCTGCCTCGTTTATCTAGTGGTGGCAAGCGCGACTACTGATCGTGAGTTCGTGAGTTCGACCCCCAGGTCGAGTAAAGTGTTATTGGGTTTTTCCGTGTGGAATTCCTCAGTAGCAGCCCGGAGTTTAGATTTGTGCCCGGTTGATGGCAATAGGCTCGCCCTCTATTATAAGGAACTTAAACATAACGGCGATGTGAGGGTGTTACTATACACCACTGCCCAACCCTTTGGGGAATACAGGCGTGATGTTATGTTAATTCAGCACACTACCAGACCAGACCTAAATATTTTAGTATAATAAAATTACGGTAAATTTTAAATATTTATGTAACGGACATAACATTGGCTTCGGTTGCTGCTTTTCAGACTGACATTACTACAATAATTAAATTCCACAACATTAGTTACGGCAAAATTCTAAATAAATGAACAGGAAAGAAAAAACCTCAATTAACATGTTATATTTTACTGATATATTCTTCCGCATTACTCAATCAAATACATATTTGGCGAAAATCTATATATTTTATTACTAATTTAGTTTCATACTGCTAATCTGGCAGGTGATACGAACCAATTTAAACTTGTACTTGAATAACAATTATTCGTAAAGATTACATTGCATTATACAGCGTATACACCTAGCCAACGAACGGGGCTCGATAGCGCTAAAAACCGAATGGAATCGAATCGTTCTATACAAAGTTTGGCCAATACAACAAATGACGAACGTTCGTTGGCTAGGTGTGTATGCTGCATTACCCGGCAAATAGCAGAATTTACAACAAAAAAAATACACCTAAACACTGATTCAGCACGCGAATCTGATCGGCCGTGTGTATCGTATTTGATCTGCTGCACGGAACTAGGAAGTGTCCATCCACACGTGGTGATCGATTAGCAACGCTTCCACTAACCACAAGTAAGTACATACGAACTTAATGTAAAACCAGTTTATAAGCGATTACTGGAAACTGGTACTATGACGAAATAAGAGCTTCCTTTAGGAATTAATGGTACAAGGAAGTCGTAAACCTGCGAAGTGGACTTATTATATTCGATTAAATCAAATTCACATAACATGACATCACGTATAAATATATTCCCCGAAGGGTTGGGCAGACGTGTATAGTAACACCCTCATTTCGCCGTTATGATTAAGTCCCATGTAATAGAGGGCGAGCCTATTGCCATCAACCGGACACAAATCAATACTGCCCGACTTGGGGATCGAACCCAGGACCTCACGATCAGCAGTCGCACTTGCCTCCACTAGACCAACGAGGCAGTCAAATAGTTTTTCTTAGATGAGGTAGTAAAATCAAATTACTTAGTGAAAATTGCAAAAGATTGCGAATTGGAACTTTTATTGTACTGCGAAAAGTTATCTTGTCAGTAGCTACTATTATTATCACGAACTCCGTACTACGTAGCAGTCTGTATCCCCACCAAACTTGTAACACAGTACATAGGGAATGGATAATTAATTGTCCTCAGTGGCGACGAATTAAGAAATTATCTACATGCTCTATTACTATAAACCAGTTTGATTTACATTGTACGTTGTATTCAACAAGTTACCTAACACCATGAGTGAACAACGTATGTAATCAGGAACACTGTGAGTTACAGATCTTCAGCCCACATTCACCCACAGCACTGCTATACCTTGTTTATGGAGATGTGGAATTCGATCGTCGGCGTCGCCTATTGTCATACATACAACTACTTACGTGTGGAAAAACGCTTCTCCATAAACATTTTAATACATCGTCATTATCTTTTAATGGTCCCCTTTACGCCCTCAAAATCACACTTCGTGCTGATCTCTGCGTCTTCATAAAACACATTAAACCAACTCAAACAATCCAGTCTCACCTATTGCAGTTAATAAGTTAAACAACTACAGCTCACACAATGAAAGTTTAAAGCTGTTAAAATTTACACCAGCAGGCAATAAACTGAAAGTTATATCAAAAACTTAATGAAGAACGTGAATATCATACACCGGAGGGTAAAAGGAGAGGGGAGAGAGGGAAAAATTTCACTTTTCACGAGAGCGGCGAGCGGTCGCCGGTTACTTAACCGCGCTAATGATTAATTAATAAGCACTAATGAGTGCGCGAGCGCACGCCGCTTCTACGTACACACGTGACGACAGATAATGACTGAAGTAGACGAATGATAGATTGAAATATTATAGTAAATATGTAAGGCTCTACATCCGCAGGCTATTAACAAAAGTTAAATGAACAATTACGAGCGCGAATATCTAATAGTTCACAAATAATCCATATTTTTCTATATATCATATCAAACAAGATTTGCTAAACTCTTTGAAGTACATGTATAAACTCACGCACGGAGTAATACAGAACCTATTAGTATTCCATGACAGCAAATGTATTTCCGCAAAGAATAAATTCAATAATCCCATGTATTTCTTTATTCCGCCCGCATGTTCCGAAGCCTAACAAAATGCGTAAAACATGTATTACACAGGACACGCATAATATGTGGCAATCAAGACGTACTACGCATAATACAAAGGAGACGTTCAATAAACGCGAGCACATTTCTAAAGAGTAAGAAATATAGGTGTACCTAATGAACTATATCTACACCTTTACGCACTAGATTAAACAAAATTGTAACGAAATCCTCAATGATGCAGTCTGTCCCAGGGAATTAATCTGGGACCTTAGATCCACAGACACTTATTTCTAGTTAATATAAACCGACTAAAGTATTCCTTTTACTCATTTCCGAAAAGAACAGTTCTCTTCAAAACAAAATTTCTTAATAGAAATTGTGTGGAAGTGGTCTTACACAGCTCCACCGACACTGTGCACTGATACACACAATCTTTTATCTACGCGAGGAGAAATTCTGTCAATTTAATGGTAAGTGCTAACTTTATTGGATCAAGTCCTCCCTAAGGGGCGCAAGTGTCTTTTTTACATCCAAATGTCGTGAACCAATACTGGTTGCCAATTTGTTCATAATATGAATGTCGAAGCTAGACAAGAAATTTTTCTTGTTCAAGTACGACGTTATCCATCATGAATTTTCTCTCTACCATTTCTGACCTCAAGATCAAGATCCAGTCCTCCTACCTCAGATTTAAAACACTGCACATGTTTTAATTTACTGCGCACGTTTGATTGAATATGGTCCAACAGTTACGCCAATTACCTCCACTTGCGACTTCACCACTTGTAATAGTAACGTTGTTACTCTGATTGGAGTTATCAACGTGTCGTTAAAATATATGAAAGGCATATAAAATAACAAGTTACTTTTAATAATGTTTATCTTATGTTACTTGAGTTTTCCCAAGAAGTTAAGATTCTTGAAACCACTCTAGCACTTATGTAAATATTTCTTCGTAATCTATGGTCGATATTTAGGATAATAACCAAGTGGGTTTGATTTCTGCAGAAATATCTGTATGGCCCACAAACATGCTTGACACTAACTGCTTTGACACCACACAAGGCATTCATCAAGTATATGAGAGGTACTAAAGATAAAAGCTAATATAGTCATAAAGAAGAGGAATGCAACGAAACGCAGAAAAATTGAGGACGTGCAGGTAAATAAACATTGGGTTATCGTGACATCTGCCGGCGAAAGTGTGCTGCACTGATACGAAATAAAATTGTGGCGAAAACACCACAACGCACTCATTATTGTACAAATGGTTAGAAGAACTCATCATTAAAAACTAATGATTGTTTTGCAATAATATGAAGGCCGAAGATATACTTTCACAGTATTGCAACATTAGTATTCGTAATAACTAAAGAAACTGCTTTAGCTTTACTAAACATACGATTTTATCGTATATGGTCTACTTTATGTAACAACTTACCTACATACACAGCGGTCTTTACACCTCTTGAAACTTGAAGAGTTCTGATTCATCATTCTTATTTTGGGGTTACAATTGCCAACAAGTACCAAGAAGCATTTCACAAATAACTCTGTGTGCTTTTAAAACTGTTTAGTGTTTATCCAAGCTAACATTATTTTCTTATACATTCCTACGCAACAGTTCGAAGAACGCATTCTAAAGCTGGTTTATTTAACTACAGAATTTAACATGATATATTAAAACAGAAATGTAATTCCTTCAATGAATTAATATCGCTTAGAGACATGCAATTAGTAGCAAAAGCAGGGAAAGCACGAAGTCTCAAAGGCTATACGGGAAACAGCGACTTTCATGCGCTGTACGGAGAAAAGCACTTAAATAATTACATTAGTAGTAGCTCCCGACACCGCTTAATGGATTTTTTCACGAACCTTATTAAATGTCACAAGCAATAATGAAGCTAATAGACAGCCAGTCAGTAATAGATTTATTTCTAATGAAAGTTGTCTATCATAGTTCACTAACGGCAGTGTCGTTTGAACACAGTAATTGAAGTTTCCTCGACCTTTGGATGTAATCCGTTTAGAGAACGAGCACTGGATTATTTTATAAAGAACGGCGGCAAATAATTGATTAGAGCTTAGACGACAAAGTCAAGGGAAATCTTGAAAAAAAAAGGATATTTCATTTTCTTGGAAAATACCGAGAACGAGAAAATATCAGGAGCGAGAGAGATATTTCTACAAAAGCTGAATTTATTTTATTTTGCAAAGGAATTTACTTATTATTTTTATTTCAACAGGACTTTGCTCGGGAAAACGTTCGGTAAGTCTTCAGAGACACCCGACTAGTTTCACTCTTGTGAAGTCATTTTAATGAATGCAATACAATAATACCTGTGTTCTCTATCTTTTTGTACTTACACACTGTTATTCTCATTAGTTGTAATGCTAAAAATAATCTTTAAGTAAGTGCACCTCATAACACTCCCGTGCCAACCCAAAAGACTGTAACTCGACTTTCAGTATTTTACCTTAACAACACCCAATCGGTTTCTTTAAGTCTGTTTAGTACCCCTCGCCAACATTTTTTTCATTTGAATGTATATTATGCAAGATAAGGCAAGCTAGAAAACATTGTATTACGTACAAATTAAGGTTTAAACATGCTGGATAAACATATATCGTCAAAAATCTCAAATGTGGTTTTCAAAAGTTACAGTATATTGGATTGACACATTGATGGCCATGGACAAAATATTTCAAACAATATTAAAGGTCACAGATAAGTCCGGAGAGGAAAGCCCAGATGTTATGTAACGAATGCGCAACGCCAGATGAGTTTAACCTTTTCGGCTAGAAGCTAATTTACCTGGTATTGTATGAGAATAACGAGCTCTTGAGCAATTAAGCACATTAAAAATGTATAATTTGCGGAGAAAATGTAGCCTTAATTGTGTGTAGGAAGATAATAAGAAACTACAATTTCAAAGAATTTTCTCCCGGTTACCAGCGCGGATGTTAGGAACATAAATTAAGATAGTCTTTCCTGAGTGCAAACAAAGACGCGGTCTAAAACCTTTGTGAAGTTGCCTAGAAGACTTATTATACAGAATTTATGTCGAACAAATTTCTCCAGACACCGAAGTTTCCAAGTTGCACAATGTTGCATCTGACATCGACAAATCACAGATAATGAGCCATCTCCATTCTCTTCCAACAAAGGCCTGTGTGGCACAACTACAAATGATATTTATTTTTATCGCAACACATTAAATACTCTAATTATCGTCATATCTGTTTGTGTTTACACGGTCGCGTGACTACTTACTATTTTTAATTGTGATTTCATCGATACGGTCTTTGCTTGCTGTCTTTTCTATACCTATATTTATATGGAGAACCACCCCTATTGTTGTTTTGAAGAGTCTAGGCAAGTGTGTTGGGTGTAAAGGTTCGACAATCGGTAAGATCTAGGTATTGTCATGGTGGTTGGCGTTGGGCCACGTTGGCGACCTTGCTCCTTGGTGCAATGCGGGCGCCATTGCCTTGGCCAAGTTGGCTGATACAGTTAATTACACCACAGCCACGGTGGGTGGATAAATCGCTAGTCTATTTATAAGTGGCACGCGAGATCTAAATGCGTACCAAAATAAGTCGTATTGGACAATGGCTGGTCTTATTCTGTTACTCTATTATGTCTGGACTAAAATATTAACTTTCACTGAATCTAGGGTAAAATATATAAAACAGGTTTCTAGAACATATTCATATTTCATAGTAATTTAATAACTCAAGGTGAACAGCATTAAAGTTGATCGTTTCCACATGTTTTATTGAGATTAAAGTTTTTTTCTGCAGAAAAACAATGGTTATTTGTTACACAAATAACCATTGTACTGTTCATTCAGTCCACTTAAATACCCAGATTGCTAAGACTGCAACGATATTTTACGACAAGATTAAAACAAGAACCAAGACAAGATATAATAATATAAAAATACTTAACATACAAGTGCTAACTAAACGATTAATAAACACATCGACTCCATGGGCGAACATGGTACTTATTCTACATCAGTATTTCGCAGTTTCCTACATAATTACTATAATCCCACCTTAGCTAATGACACTGCTACACTAGCGCGAACCTGGTCTTTCTGCCCACGGCCAGATTGTTGTTTGTTTTTGGTAGAAAGTGGTTCACTTGTCGCCGAAAGCAATTACAATTAATGTCAGTGCACGTTAAAGCCATCTGGGGCAGTTATCAGTGTTAGCGCCTTAGGACCAGATATAATGAAGACTTACAATCGGTTTGGCGAATTGTTTTTAATTGATATAGACAACATAATTCTGACTTAGTTTTTACCATCTAAACTAAACCGCCTCGTTGGTCTAGTGGTGGCAAGCGCGACTGCTGATCGTGAGTTCCTGGGTTCCATCCCCAGGTTGGAAAAAGTGTAATTGTGTTTTTCTGTGTGGAATTCCTCAGTAGCAGCTCGGAGTTTGGATTTGTGCCCAGATGATGGCAATAGGCTCGCCCCCTGTTACATGGAACTTAAACATAACGGCAAGATGAGGGTGTTACTATACAACTATGCCCAACCCTTCGGGGAATACAGGAGTGATGTTATGTTGTTTCTACCATCAAATTCTCATTTTTCGTAGGTTTAAGAAGGGATAACTAAAAAGATGTTTCATATTTTTAGTTGCATCACCAGGGTGCAATGACGCCACTTCCAACTACAAACGCCTAACCAATCACAACAGCTGTTATAGATCACTCCATGAGACAAAAAAAGCAAACTAAACGAGAAAGAACAACGAACGATTAATTTGTGTAAAGAACAAAAGAAAACAAAATGTTGGTGGTGATGTGTCAACGTAAACAAGAAGCGAGCTGAATTATAAATAAACTTGTCTATTATTAGACGAATTCCTAGTTGATAGCCAAATGCGATTTGCGAGAGCACTTAACACCTAATATTACAAAGAAGGTGGTTTAGTCATGTTGAGAGAATGAGTGAACGGCGATTATAAGGCGGATGTCACTCGAAACGCCGGTAGAGGACGTCCTAGAAGAACATACATCGATGTTATTGGTGAGGTTCTTCACGAAGGACAGGTGCACTCTAGGTAAGTACTCTCAACCGGTGTGCGTCTATGACAAGATGTATGAGTGTGGATGAAGCGAAAGGAGTATATAAGGATCGTAGCGTGTGGCGTTCTATAGTTTCTGCCTACCCCTATGGGAAAAAGGCGTGAGTCTATGTATGTATTACAAAGAAGTTTATCGGACACAGATCGATTTTCATCAATCGATTCAGAACAATGACTTGTAATGTGAAATTTTGACGATTTCTGACGACTTATTATTAGTAATTGAAATCGCCTTTGTTTGAAACCGAGACTTTCAATTGAAATTAATACTATTTACAGTTGAGTGTTGAGGTAGCTTTAGTTTTGATTTAACCGCATTCGAGTTTCGAGCCAATTCACATTTACACGAGCAGTTCCAATCATTGAGCGATAAATGGAAAATCAAACATCAGTCCTCAAATGTCAACTACTAAACAAGACCTGGCCCAAAACAACTTCAACACGTACGTTTTGTTATTAGTACATACGAGGTATCCGGTACAAACCGTTAATCGGCTCTAAGGTATTTGGAAGCGAAACTCCCAAATACTCGGCGATTTGCGAATATGGGTTTATAGTTTAATTTAAGTGGACTGTATAATTAAAGATGGCGGGTAATCGCCTAGAAACTATGAGCTGATATGAATGGGCGATTAAGGAACTCGGAAAGGGAAGCACGCCTTACCTGACTATTTCTTCTTGACTTCTTGTCGTTGAGCTGGTCAAGCAGACGGGGCGCTGTGGCGATCACGTTACAGAGCCCGGTTCACATGAGTTTCTCGTTCACAATCACACGATCACACCCGCGGGTGGCTTCACCAAAGTTTATGAGATTATCCAAATAGGAATGAATCAGCGGTAACCTTTCGGCGCGGCACTACCGGCACGCGCGCGATGCTTGTCCGTGAGCGCGGTACGTTCGCGACGCGGCTTCTTCACGGGACGATTCGTTTTTGTTTCTTTTGATTGTTTTTTCTTTTTGATTGTTTCTTTTTATTTTGACACAGCAGTGCATGTCATAGGCGTGCGGGAATAATGAATGGAACAGGATCATAGAGTATTTAATATTATTGGTCACGACAAAAATAGATGGCGCTACCATTTCCCCCGGCCTTAAAGGGTTGCCTTTAAAGGGAAAAGAGAAAATTGAACTTAGCTATATTAGGTATACTACCGCATAACCTATCCACAGGCTAAGACAGCGTTATAAATTTAAATTAATCTATATTAACTTTAGCGGAACAATTATAACTAAAACTTAAACTAGGAAGGAGATCCAACTTCAAGCTAGATCTCACTGAGTCGGTAGCGGACAGAGACGTACAACAGGGCGCACATAGCTACCCTTCGCGGTTTTCACGGTAACAACGCGGGTTGCACCGTCTTTAGATGTATGTAATCTCTCAACAATGGCTAAAGGCCATGAAAGTGGCGTAGAATTATCATTTATGATAATTACCAACGTACCCTCCTGTATAGGGGATGTAGGACTATTCCATTTAGATCTAGCCTGAAGTTGGTGCAGGTATTCTGAACGCCAGCGCTGCCAAAACGACTGCACGAGTTTATCTAGCAGAGTATGTCTCTGAAGCAAGCTAGAAGAGTCGGCTTCAGGAGCGGGAAGTGACGACAATGGCGTTGTGTTCAAGAAATGCGCAGGAGTTAACACGGATGGTTCAGCAGGGTCACTACTCAGTGCTGTGAGCGGACGCGAGTTAACCAGTGCTTCGACTTGAGCAAGGACAGTTAAAAGCTCTTCGTAAGAGAGGATTTGTTGACCTATAACTTTGAAAAGATGCGTTTTAATTACTTTAACCATGCTTTCCCAACATCCACCGAAATGTGGTGAAGCAGGCGGAATAAACTTCCAATCAATGTGATTAATGGAAAGTTCTTCCTGTAGACGTGTACGATATTCCTTATTGAGAAATTTATAAAGATCGCGTAAGTAAGAACTTGCCCCAACGAAACAAGTGCCGTTATCCGTGTACAAACACTGTATAGGGCCGCGTCGCGAAAGAAATCGTTTTAGAGCTGCCAGAAATGACACGGTGCTTAAATCCGTCGCAACTTCAATGTGCGTCGCGCGTGTTGTTAAGCATGTGAAAATGCATAACCAAGCTTTACGGCCTTTAACACCTCGACCACGAACTGGTGTGTATTGCAGTGGTCCTGCGTAATCACAACCGGTATGTATAAACGCCTTACCTACCTGATTTACACGCTGGCTAGGAAGATCTGCCATGAGAGGGAAGACCGGACGCGGACGGAATTTAAAACAGATATTACATCTATGTATTCTGTGGCGAATTATTCGCCGTGCAGCTAAAATCCAATATTTATGCCTGAGTAAGGACATAAGCAACTCTGGACCAGCATGGAGATGTTTCTTGTGATAAAAATCAACAAGAAGATCTACCACATGGTCATGACGCGGTAGGATGCAAGGATGCTTGTAGTTGTAGGGTTCGTCCGAATTTGACAGACGACCGCCAACGCGTATGATGCCGTGCTCATCGAGAAACGGCTTGAGCTTGAGAAGAGTGACTGAGCAAGATACATTATTGTGTAAATTTTGAATATCCTTGCTAAAATGAACAGCCTGTACAGCTCGCACTAATCTATACTCTGCGACTTCAAGATCAGAGCTTGAAACAGAAGTTCCCTTAGGTAGTACCCTAAGAAACCTACAGACATAAACTATGGCGCGCAGTAACTTAGACCACGACGAAATGCGTAGTGCGAGTGAATAAAACGGTGATTCCGCAACCTCAACAATCACGGGGTGAGAGACAGACTTCCGTTCGGGTACGTCCTCGTCCTCTGCACTATGGTGAAAGGGACGGATGGGCCATTCTGACGGATCATGGGAAATCCAAGAAGGTCCACGCTGCCACAAAGCATGATGCAGAAGTTTAACTGGAGTAACACCACGAGACAGGCAATCAGCGGGATTCTCAATACCCGCGACGTGATTGAAGCAAGCAGCAGGAATGAGTTCAATTAATTTAGTAACACGATTGGCGACAAAAGTCTGCCAGCGGTGAGGAGAAGAATAAATCCAAGCAAGCACTACTTTGGAGTCAGTAAATGCATATATTTTATTGATAGAGTAGTGGGGCGAAACTGTGTCTTTAACCTTGCGAAGCAACTGAGACAACAGAAGGGCCGCGCACAACTCCAGCCTCGCAACCGAAATGGTTTTGACAGGCGAGACCTTGGACTTGGCACATACTAACTGCACAGAGTAGTTAGAACCAATGCGGACCTGCAAATATACGACTCCGCCGTAAGCGCGCTCGCTGGCGTCAGCGAAACCTATTAAATTAACGGTACATCCATCCACCAAACCCAGATGACGCGGTATCGTAATTTGATTGAGTGCTGAAAGCTCAATGCAAAACTGTTTCCACGCGGCGACAATATGGTCGGGAGGTGCGTCGTCCCACTCACACTTTGATAACCAAAGCTCTTTGATCAAGAGCTTGGCGTACAAAATTGTGGGAGCCACAAAACCCATTATGTCCCATAGTCGAGCTACTGTGGACAGCATAGTGCGTTTGGTGCACTTATCATCTGGTGGCGCGACGTCGAAACGAAAACTGTCACAGGATTTGTCCCAGCGTAAACCGAGAACCTTATGCGGTATTGACTTCTCAAACTCAATGTCTGGAGAAGCTTTATGAGAATCAGGTATGCGCGAGAGAACCTCTTTAGAATTGCTTGTCCATTTGACAAGATCAAATTGGCCTCGCTTGAAAAGCTGAATAAGCTCTTCACAAAGCGTAATTGCTTGCGGAGCGGATATGACACTACAAGCGATGTCATCCATATACAAAGCGGAAGAAGCAGCAGCTGCTGCAGCGGGAAAGTTGTCGCCTTCATCAGCGATCAACTGTTGGACAACTCGTAACGCGTGATATGGACTGGACTTGAGACCAAAACAAACACGATTAAACTGATACACGGCTAAAGGTTCATTATTGTCAAAACGATAAAAGATTCGTTGAAATCTACGGTCAGACTCTCGAACACCGATATTGAGAAACATTTGGCGGCAATCAGCAGAGAGAGCAATTTGGAAAAGACGAAATTTTATTATGATGTTAAATAAATCACCCTGTAGATTAGGGCCGGCATGCAAAATATCATTGATCGACTGACCCGATGTAGTTCGACAACTGGCATCTAAAACCACGCGAAGTTTAGTGGTAGTCCTATCATCGCGAACTACGCCGTGATGCGGTATATAATACGAAGGAAGAGAATCGCCCTCTTTGCTAACAACCGGACTCAAAAAACCTTTATTTATATAATCACGCATGACGTCATTGTAGGCGCCGCGCAATTTAAGCGATGCATCAAGTTTGCGTTCTAAACAATAAAAGCGTCTAAGCGCAGCAGCGTACGAGTCGCCCAGCGAATAAGGATCGCTACAGAATGGCAACGCCACAGTATATCTGCCACTGTCATTGCGAACAGTGGTAGCGCGGAAATGTTCTTCACACTCGAGATCCTTACGGCTCAGCGAGGGCGGTGCGGTAATCTCTTCAAGCTCCCAGAATCGCTTGAGGAGAAAATCAATATTATTTTCTTGAAGAACAGAGCAACAAGACGTAGTATAATGAGAAGTATATGATGTAGGTACAGTACCCATAACCACATATCCAAATACCGTCTCAATAGCGGGAGGTAAATTATATAGCTCACTACGTACAACGTTAGGTAGTAGTAAGTGCGGAAACACCGAAGCCCCGATCAAAACATCGATATTTCCCGGCTGACCAAAGTTAGCATCTGCGAGTGGCAATGTTTTGAGGTGCGTAAGTAAGGACACGTCCACATGAGCGTTCGGCAATGTGTCCGTAATGCGTTCCACGATAAGCGAGGAAACGTTAAAATTAATATCACTATTAAAACGCGAATGTATTTTTATATCTACGGAACCCTTACATGATTTCTCTGAACCACCGATCCCCTTAACTACTAAGTTAGTATTTTTAAAACTATTCCACAGTCCAAGGCGTTTAAAGCAATCCGAAGTAATAAAGCTACTTTGAGATGCGCTATCAAGTAAACATCGGACCACGCGCGGTGTTTTGTTTACATCGTAAATGATAACCTGCGCGGTTGCGAGCAATATGGTGGATGCGGCTTCGCGCCGAACGTGACAAGTGCGCGAGCGCTGACTGCATGCGAGCGCGACAGACGTTGTACACAAAGAAACTTCGGGCTTAGACGCGGGAGGGGCAGGCACCGCGCTACGGGCGGCCTGTCCCTGCGGTGATGACGTCGAAACAGGTGGGCTTGTAACTACGTCAAGGTTACCGGGTTCATCAGATAACGAAGATTTTTTATCAAAATGCAATAACGTATGGTGACGCTGATTGCATGAACGACACTTGGTTTTACTAGAACATTCGCTTGATTTATGCTTTATACTTAAACAATTAACACAAGCTTTATTTTCTTTTACATATTTAAAACGAGCAGTCGGGGTTAAATTATTAAAATCGGAACATTTAAAAAGGTGGTCATGTACAATATTATTGCACAGACACTTGTGCGAACTATTATTATTCGATTCCGAACATGCTACGTAAGATTGCGGATTAGGGACCGAGTTATTATTATTATTTCGCGATTTAGTCGACTTTTGTCTACTATTATTATTACTTGACGAGCTAGATGAACTAGGCTGCGTATTATTAAATATTCGGCACTGATCTTTGATGAAGGAAATAAAACTATCTAATGTAGGTATTTTATGATTACGTTCCGTCATCTCGAAAGCGCGAATGGTTTCCATGTCGAACTTTTTTATTGCGAGTTGTAATAACATAAAGTCGGAAAGATTTTCTAATTTTAAGTTTTTAAGGGAATTGACTGCGGTTACAAAGTTGTCAATGAACAACTGGAAATTTGATAAAGACGCGGGACCTGACAATTTAAGATTTAGAGCTTGATCCAAGTAGGTACTTGCAAGGACACGAGTATCCTGATACTTGTCAAGGAGCGACTGGAATATGACCTGATAATTCTCAGCACTGGGTGTGACACCTGCGAATACGGATTGCGCTTTCGGCGACAGCTTACCTATTAAATAGTACAACCTGTCAGCATCTGTCAGAGAGCCATTATCATGCACTGTAGATTTGAAACTTGCATAAAATAATGGCCAGTTCCGTATATCGCCATCGAATGACATAAGTTCGATTGCAGGTAGTTTCGGTGCTCGGACGGTCGGCCAAGCAGCGCTGGGATTTACTGACTGTCTACCTTCTAATTGCGACTGTATGCGCTTTATGATACAGTAAAGATCTTCGAATGAGGTGTACGCCTGATAATTCGGCTGGGAATCAGGATTGATAGAAAGTAATTTTCCGTTATAAGTGTCCAATAAATTATGAAAGTCAGATCTAATATTATCTACAGTCATACAATAACTAAGAAATGATTCCCTGTTAACTTCGGAAGAATTGGCCGTCTTTGAACGCTCGTAAATGTTTTGAACACGCTCAAATAACACATTACGTTTAGCTTCCAAGATTGTCAACTCCTTATCCTCCGAAATACATGGCTTATTTTTATTCGACATGTTTAAGCGGGTAAATTAATAAAACCGTACAAAACTAATACCTAAGTATTTATGCGGTAGTTATTCCTAACACAACAACGATTACAACGTAGGTAGGTAGGCAACGATTTTAAAGGCGGTGGAACTAAAAGGCGCTTGAAATATGGAATTTACAAGACGACTATTAAAGTTTAAATAATAATTATGATTGCAGTAGGTAGCCACGTAAAAGTATATTACCTACTGGGATGCGGGATATAACCACGTACTGGGTATATAAAATGAACTAGGAGTGTAGCTAGATGCTACAACTACCTAGATAGGTAGGTACTTCGAGAAGATACCTACGCGAATAATCGAGAATATGGATAATAATCCGGCTCGAAGGACCATTAAATGGAAGCGAAACTCCCAAATACTCGGCGATTTGCGAATATGGGTTTATAGTTTAATTTAAGTGGACTGTATAATTAAAGATGGCGGGTAATCGCCTAGAAACTATGAGCTGATATGAATGGGCGATTAAGGAACTCGGAAAGGGAAGCACGCCTTACCTGACTATTTCTTCTTGACTTCTTGTCGTTGAGCTGGTCAAGCAGACGGGGCGCTGTGGCGATCACGTTACAGAGCCCGGTTCACATGAGTTTCTCGTTCACAATCACACGATCACACCCGCGGGTGGCTTCACCAAAGTTTATGAGATTATCCAAATAGGAATGAATCAGCGGTAACCTTTCGGCGCGGCACTACCGGCACGCGCGCGATGCTTGTCCGTGAGCGCGGTACGTTCGCGACGCGGCTTCTTCACGGGACGATTCGTTTTTGTTTCTTTTGATTGTTTTTTCTTTTTGATTGTTTCTTTTTATTTTGACACAGCAGTGCATGTCATAGGCGTGCGGGAATAATGAATGGAACAGGATCATAGAGTATTTAATATTATTGGTCACGACAAAAATAGATGGCGCTACCAGTATTAATAAATACTTAACAACAGTTAATTATTAATTAAGTACAACTAACAAGTATAATAGTGCAATAATTTAATTATAATCAACAAAATATTTAATGAATATGATAAACCCTGTTACATGGGACTTAAACATAAGGGCGAAATGAGGGTGTGATGGTGCGTCCAGACCTGACGAACGCGCCGCTCGCGCGCAGCTCGCGCGCCGCTTGCGAGCCGCTCGCGAACTGCGCGCGAGTGGCGCGCTGAGCTTTGTACGAACATGAAATGCACGCGCGCAGCTCGCGAGCGGCTCGCGAGTTGCGCGCGAGCGGCGCATTCGCGGCGCGTTCGTCAGGTCTGGACGCACCATTACTATACACCTCTGCACAACCCTTCGGGGAATACAGGCGTGATGTTATTTTATGTAAATATGATAAAAAGTGCAATAATTTCTAAATAAAATATTTAACAACTATAAATAAAATATTGAATTGCAAATAAATAAGCGCTCATCCTCTCCTACTAAACTATGCTGTGCCCGACAGGGTCCATAATTGAACCGGCAGTCTTAAGCCTACCACCTGTTATAACATTACATTATGGAATGCAATAAAGAATTGAGTATTAAGAACCAAATCTAAATAACAACACCATTTACTTTATTTATTCAATTCGTTTCAAATAAACGTCATGTCGTCAATATTGTGCTGTAAGCTGTAAATAACATGTTGAATGTTAGCAACGGTTGTGAAAACAGAAAGTCATTCAACCCGTGTCAGTCAGGTGGCGGTTCTTATCTGGGTGAGGAATTCCACACCCGCGTGCTAAACGCCAAGCCGCGCCATTATCTTAATTAACTATTTACAGTCTTAAATTAGCACGTTTAATCTTTATAATAAGATATTAAGAGAAAGGATACTGAGATTATAAAAATCTTGCGCGATGTTTAGTTTGCAGATAACGTTTTTTGAAAGGCGCTTCTGACGTATTGTTATTATCAGCAGCTGTCTGACACCATTGACATCGTGAAATGCAATAAATTATTTGAGAATCAAGTTTTTTTTATTAAGTCAAATGTCAAAGTCAACGTTATCGCTCTCCTTGCGTAAGCTTCCGGACAAACCCGAAATCATTGAACGCTATTCGAAAACCAATTTTTAATCAACGCAAGTCCGCTTTGATTGCGGTCTAGAGTTCAATCATAGTTGCATTGGTTTGCAGCGGGAGTGATTGGCTGGTAGCGCGCAGTCAATTGTTCAGCGAGAGGCCGGGAGCCGCCTGCTCGCCGGACGCCTCCGCATTCCACCTCTCCCCTCTGCCGATAACTGCTCACTTCCCACCCAGGGCTGCCGGGATGCACCGAATAACTAGCTAGATCTAGCCCACAAATTTTGTATGAAAGTACTACTGTCCTTCCAAAACATTAATTTCTTAACAAGGGCGGTGTGGTGTACCAAATATGTCACAGAATCAATTATACCAAATGACGAAATATTGTGACTAAATTTTCTAGGCTCCCTGCCAGCCCTGGTGCCGTGAGTGCTCAGTTCCAGTCTGATTGTGACCTACATTCGCATATAATTATGTGCTTGTGATTGGGGCCAGGAGCTATTATAATTGACTCTGATAGATTCGAGAGCATTTCCCGATTAGGATTACTAACCGTGCATGACAGTTTATAATGAATTGGAATGAGTTGACAACATTGTTATCAGGAATCGGAGGCTGATGAAATAATGATAAGATTACTGGGTCAGTCGTACGCATGGAGTAGTAATAATAGATCTTACAACTATGAGATAAAATCTGTCAATAGGCACGTAAAGGTAAATATTATGAACGGTGAAGCGTTGCCGGAAAAAACAATAAAGTTGGCATCATGAATTAAAGACAGGCCCGTGTGTATAATTTTTTACTGCCAAGTACAGCAACGCTTCATTTATTTACTTCCTGCACTCAGATTTCTTGCCACAACTGCAGTACACAAAACAAAATTACGAACATAATTATAGCTAATATTAGCTTCGACGAAGTAGACAGGAATGGATTGGAGTCGCTCAGCTGTTATCGATAGCTATACTAACACGTATCGGAAGCGTACATGGTCACATTTATCTGTCGCGACTCGGAAACTCATTGATACGGCTACCACCACACAAGGAAGTCTAGTATAGTTGACTATATTTGTTCTAATCTCGAGACCTACAAACCGATATTGATAATATTATTATTTACCATTCAGATATAAGTAGAATTAGGAAAATTTACAGTAGAGTCACAGAGAATGCACGGCCTTCGATTGATTTACGATGCGCACGTGTAAATTTTATTATTACATACTGTGCAAAATATTGAAAATCCGACACATCTTGATAAACAAAACTTCCGTTCACGGTCATCTCCGGACGTAAGGACCGGGAACGTGGCAAGTGGGATGTGCCAATCAGAGTGCAAGTGGTGACCGATGGGTAATGTGTACGATGGGAGTGGTGTTAAATATGATGCCTGTCCGGTGCTGGTGAGATTGTATAACGAGCGTCCTGTCGCCCCACGGTCAGGACACGACCACCAGACGCGCCGCTGTTATGATACAATGTCCGCAATTATATTAGTAAATCGAGCGGACCACCTACAAGTATAACGATTTAAATTGTGTAAATTTTAGAACTTTATTGTAATGGAGGACTTTTAACAACCACCAAATTGATGTTAATGGTAATATAAATGACTTTACAACTTTTTTCCCACTATCATCAGTTTCAATTTGGTGAAACACCACATAATTACAACTACTGTGAACACGCGAGCGAACACCTAGACAATTTGCAACGCGTGGGTGGTTATATCATCATGACAGTAACTTGGGCAAGGCAGACCTCGTGGAAAGTGGGTGTTACAAGATTGATGATCGCGATGACGGGGCACCTTAAGTAATACAGTCTGGTCCTTCAAACAAATCATTGGCTGCAAACAATGTACAATTTTCCTTAATTAATAACTTCGTAGGAATTCGACCTGCTTCGGAAGAGAGCCAAACTTTTGACAGTTATGTAATTTGTAAGTAAATAGAATTTAAGAGTCCCAAGAGTTGGCAGCGCAACTTTGAGTCCCTTGTACTTAAAACTTAGTAATGCACCAGAAAGTGCCAAATGGCTTTAACTTTGTGTACATTTTTCAAACAGACTTCCAAGGAAATTGGTAACGACAATACAAGTAAAAGATCTGAAAAATAAAAATGTTGTGCAATAGCCGTGAGCTATCCGTTAAGTCTACAAATCGGCTAACTCTATTACAAGATTATCTCTCACAAAAGGTGAACAGGGGCTTTTATGGTAAACATTATATATGTTGCAGTCAAGACTCTTAACCAGTCAAAAGTACTATTGACTAGCAAAATCAGTCAAAAGTACTTTTGACTGAATAGGTTGGTCAAAAGTGGTTTTGACTGAAAATTATTGGTTATTAGTACTTTTGACTGCAAATTTGCGGTTAAAAGTACTTTTGACTGACGCTCTTCGTCAAAAGTAGTTTTAACTGCAATAAAGCATGAGTCAAAAGCATTATTAACTCGTTAGGTGTGAATAAAATAGATATTTATTAAATGTGAAATCGTTTATTACGAAAAATTTGGCATTACAATCAATACAAAGAAAACATACACTTAAAAAGTTTATATGTGCGTTTGTCGTTATTTTTATCGACCACCTTACCTTTTTAAGAGTTTTGACTGATACGACCAGTCAAAACCACTTTTGACGGAATCACTTAGTCAAAAGTACTTTTAACCAGCTCCATTGGGCAAAAGTACTTTTATCTGTTATTTTAGTCAAAAGTATTATTGACTGATTTTGCTAGTCAATAGTATTTTTGACTAGTTAAGAGTTTTGACTGCAACATAATATATACCTTTGAACTTGACTTCTATTTAGAAGGCCGCACGTTGTAATATCAAGTTATTCAAAGCGATGTATTCTAAGCTACTTCATACCTTGTTAGCGAGTCCCAAAAAGCGCTTTCAAGCTTGTAGCCAATAATTGCGAGGGATGTAAAAACGAGAGAGGAATAATGAAGTCGATAGTATAGTCTTTTTAGTTTCCAGCTTAATAACACAGGCTGGCGGGGGGGGGCTGCCTGGCAAAATGTTTTGGCGCCCACGGACGTTTTCATGTAACATTAAACGAAAAACTGATTCAGGAAAGAATTTTGAGACAAACTTGGCCCTGGCTTGCCCGGCTGAAGCCTTCCATGTTAAAAGTTTTTATTATAAATACGTCTAACTGCAGTGACCTAATTTGCTATCAATTTTACCGATATTAGATCACCATATGGGATGATAAGTCATATGTGTATATTGTGTTAGTACACAATTTATAAACAAGTATACACGCCGATAATGTGGTGATTCTCAACATCATATAAGGTAGGACCTCCACCAATGTTTTTTATACAAGTTACGTAACCGAAATAGCGTTTTTTAGTCAAAAACTGCTAACACGGAAATCTACGCCTGACTGATAGTAAGTATAATATAATTATACTTAAGGAAGAATAGCGTTGTGCAAGCGAAGCGTGCTCCAGTGCACTGAATATGCCCGGGCCCCGTCCGACTGGATTAACCAACTTGATTTATCGACTGGACTTCTGTCGTTTCACTTGAGACAGCGATTGGAGCAGAAAGAACAAATACACGGACGACGATTATTCTTGTAGACCGTTTTGTAATGCATCGCAATTATGGAGTAACAGCGGCGACCGTCAAAACGTTACTTAATCGAGCGCGAGAAACATCCCGAAGATTTAACCAGATGAGTAATTCAAACTTGTTCGAACGAAAACAAACTGTCAAGAACAGAGCATTGATATTGATGAAACTTTTGATTTAATTGCCGAAAACAATGGATGATAATGAAGGTATGACGCACTTGGTTTGAATAATGACATTTTGCCGTACAATACAAATCATGTGTTCCACTTGACAGTTGATTTCTAGCTTATGACAACAAGAAATTATTATTTTCGACGCGCGAAATAAAGTGGATAGCAACAATTTACCCGGACGCAATATTGTTTGGTCTCGACAATTGTGCTGATTAACATCCAGAACATATAAGCATCGCCTACTAAACACCTTGCTGACTTAGCCAATACCGAATAAAGGATTACATACGTATTGCTGATATTTGGATTTCAGGACAAAATCTCTTGCATGCATGTTTAACATACAGAAACGTAAAAATGTTCACAAGTCAAAGTTTATCTGAACTTTAAAGCTAATGTAACAAGCTTTTTATCTGACAGTCAGAAGAAATTATTCATGTCACCCGGTGACGGGAGGTCTGCATTTTAAACAGATTATTTTTTATCGACGTTTTCATAGAATGTGACAGAGTTTGATAACGGCTAACGACATGTCATTTATCGTTTAAAACGCACAAGATGATAATGCGACACAAAAACGAACCTAACGGTTTTATAACGATGTTTTACTGACCTGCTAGAATGTTCTTGGAAGTTTCCACCGTCCAGCAGACGGACTTTGGCGAACAGCACCGCAGACACGAAAGGCACCTCAGTGAGCTCCTCCAGACAGCACTGCACCCCAAACTTGTACCGCTTCTTTTTCGTCATGAAGGCCATGACGCCACCAACATCGGGCCCTGTGCAACTGGCCCAGACTAACGCACGCCGGACTTAACCGGACACGCACCACTTATAACCAGAAACAGCCGGATTAAACCAGCTCTGTCACAACACTAGCACTTGCACTTCACTTCACATGTGTGTTAACATCAACGCACGTGTAAATGAAACTACGTTAAAAATGTATAAAGTAAAACATTAGAAACGCCTATCTAAGTGAAGAGGTAAAACGGAGTGATTATTTTGGCATCAGAGTCGCGTCCTCCGTGGTTTGATAGCATGTGGTGGCCGACGATCAGTCGCATAGCTGCCGAGGTCATTAGTCTGGAATAGAGAATTGATGGTTCAACACATTAAGATAACGTAAAGAAGTCAGCCACAATAGGACCGATTTTTTGGTATTTGTCTTAGGATTCCAGATTATGTTATTGAATCCCGGGGAAAAAATCAGGAATATGGACTTCGTCTTTGGTCTAAAAAAACGCCACATTGGCCGATGTTTCATAAAAACAACATTATTTATCACTTAATTTTATGGTAGCTAGTCCAAGAGCTTGCATTTTATTAAGTTTCAAATCACACGAGTTTTATAAAACTAAGGTTTGATAGAAGACCATTCGCACATACACATCAAATATCGGACAATTACATCAAAATTCTATGTTTCGACCAATAACATTAGGCCATTTGTATTATTTATGACTTTTGATGTGGCTCACATTTATTAGCTGCAATAGTGTAATGTTAACGATGCTCCGGCGCATGTGTGAAGAAAGACCAACGAAACTGATACACGTTGCGAAAGTGATGTATTATTTATTATACTAACAATTAAATTTTGTACTTAATTAGCATTATTCGAAGGTTAGGAATTGATGAGCATTAGAGAGAAAAATGTCAGGGATTTGTATCTCACTATAAAACCTAGAGCTTGCACAATATAGTGCCGATATTTTTTTATTATAGGAATTATTTATAATGCTGACTTCGTCTTTAGTGCGGAGGTTACTTTTAAATATGCTCTTCGTTTGAAACTAAACATTAAAGCAAGATAGGGCACAATAATAAACTAAATATTATTTGAACAACCTGTATAACATCTAATCACATGTTGAAATTTCACAAACATGACAAAACATCACATAATTTGACAGATAATCACATGTTCTGGCAACGAAAAAACAACACCTTTGACACACAATTATTTCTGTATTTTGTCGTGTCATTCGTATTTCTACAACAACACACGCGCCCACAACTCACGACACAACAATGTTCTATGTTTGTTTACCAAATTCAAGTTTTATTGAAACCATAAAAGCTTATGTGTGATACCGTGAACGTCAGGATTAGCGCGCTATAAGAAACCTAGCAAGTGCACTCGTTTAGATTACCATACTCGTGTTTTTCAAATAAAAGACATAAGATATTAAACAAAAACACTTTAAAATACGTACTGCTTCTATAGTGAATGTTGATGCTTCAGAGATCGAACAAAAAACGTTCTAATGAGTCAATAATTGCTTCACGTTACGTGTAAAACTGCTCAAGCTGTGCAAGTGTGCACATTAACTTATATTTATAACGACGCGCTGCACGTCCGCACTGCAGCGCTGTTCTCGCGTGACTGCCGTACTGCCGAAGGGTGCCATGCCAAGTGGCAAGGACATTCAACATTGTAAATGCAGGCAATTTCGACTTCGCGCAATTATTAAATTAAAACGGTTAATTTTAAGCTAATCTGGATGTCTGAATGTCCTTGCGCTGATAACTAGGATTACTTCTAAATAAATATGATTAGAGTATTATTTGGACGAAGATATTAAGTGACGTTATCAATTGTTTTGATTCTGACGTAACAGCTGTTATAAAACTCATTAGATACAGTGCGTGCGCGCACCGACTAAGAGAAAAAGCAAGAAAAACCACTTCAGTTCAGAAGTCGGGTTTTTTTTAATGATGGTGGATACAAAAAGCGACACTCACATAGTTGGCAAAGGATAGGAATGATAGGATGAGCGCAGGATGGAACATTGCCAGTTCCGCGAGCCACCCCACCGCATCCACAAAACTGTTACATCGCCTGGAACAAAGATACGCTACATTAACGTTGTGATACGCACAAGTTTATCGCAAATTATTTTTGTGATGTAATTATTTTTGAGATAAGCAGTTATACTGATAGGCTTGGAAAAAATGTGGCGTTCTTTGTTACAATACAAGAGAGGATACGGATAACGTCTAATTTGTTAAAAGGGATTCCTGGACTGCTTGGGATACTTTTTACTCTTATATTTGATAAAAATACTATGATTTGAAAAGATCTGAACAATTGAACGTCAAAAAAGCTATTTGGAGTAATCGCTCTCCTTCAATCAGGTATGCAAGACCTCTCAATTTCAATCTGTTCAAATAA
The DNA here is from genome assembly GCA_910594945.2 of Amphipyra berbera. Taxonomy (NCBI): domain Eukaryota; kingdom Metazoa; phylum Arthropoda; class Insecta; order Lepidoptera; family Noctuidae; genus Amphipyra; species Amphipyra berbera. The sequence goes on along the minus strand of OU343123.1, from coordinate 22,145,341 downwards.
CTGGTTCAATCAAAACGGACGGCCGCTGCTTTATGACTTCCGTCGATCCTTTCAGAAATCCTCGGCGAGGATGTAGCTAATAATCTTAATGCGTGTTCTAAGCACACAAGAGGAAAATCTTATTTAATTGCACCAAATTATTGATCAGGCGATTGAGGCGGCCTTCGTGAGCGCGGGGGGATGCGTGTGCGCATTTGACCCCGGGCCAGAGGTTAGAGGTGCTCGAACAGATTCGCACCCACACGTCTAACAATTAAGAAGTCGTGTCACCTATTATATCAGGGCTATTTTTAGACTTCACTCAATTAATACAATCAAAATCTCCATTCCGAGAAGTGGTTTTCGCAGTAAGCAATTGTTCCAAATGTATTTTTCCTGTTTCAAAGTAGAATTAATTAAGCAAGAGCAGTATGTACTTTTAACAGCACTGCATCCTATTTGTTATTTAATACAGCAGACTTCCCGGTTGTATTAATCTACATTATATTATGACTTTAGGTATTCCTCTACATAACGGCTGTACCGTACGGCTGTACTGTACCGTACCGTACACGTCCGAAATATTCTACTACTATCTAAAAATCTGTTTACGCATACAGGTCTTCAGGTAAGGGCATAATAAAATTGGACATAAAACAGCGACTATGTTATAGGAAATATGTAGTTAGCGACGGGGCCCTGGCTGGGCGCCAACATAAGCCTGTGCCGTGATGCCGTCACCTTGACGGTCCCGTGCAGCGCCCCTAGGGCCTCTACACCCATAAACATACCGGAATAGACGACGTGTACCTACCATTTGCCACTACAACTCAAACAGCTGTTTACACTATGATTAACAGCCGATTTATCTAGGCCGCCCTGAACATAGGGTCTCTGAATTTTCGCGCATGTGTATTCAGGAAGGAAACAGTTACAGTAAAGACTAATATTAATACCATTGTGGAAAGCAAATAAAAGTTTGAGTTTGAATTTGACTATTAACTAAACTTTGCTTAACTAATGGCCGATCCTAAGATGGTGTAAGTAAAAGCCATTTTGTTCCAAAAAAATCTCTTGCGCCACCATCTGCACGAAGTCCAGGGAGGCCAAGATAAATCGGACGTACCGCTTAAATAAAGCAATGAATTCCAGAAGTCCGTAAAGAAAACCGAAACACTTCGTAAACAAGCTAGAATCTAACAAGGTATTTAAACCAGGATAATTGATTCTAAAAACGTTTCAAAAGCGGTCTTGTTTATCGGCGCTAGTAATTTCGGTGTCCATATTAATTTGCGTTCGTATGTGGAGTATGGTATGTGTATTAGTGTTGCTATCTATTTCGGTATGTCGTCGGCGCCATGGCGTGCAGATAACATGCAAATGTCGGCCGGCGCCAAATTACCAGCTAATGACAACTCTCGTCACGCTTAACTAGACACATAGGAGTACTAGCTAGGCATACAGGTTATTATGCCTCCGCCCTGATCTACTGACAGCTAAGCGATGCTAACCTCGGGAAGCGTTTACATGCAAATCTTACTACTAAACAGCTTCCGAAGTTTCGTTTTCCCATTATAATCCGGATTTCCCATTATTAAAATAGAATTTAATTATCAACACGTAATGATAAACGTTTAATTACGAATGTAAAAAACAAGCAGTTTATCAGTGTCCCAAATAAGTTTCCGCTGCCATTGTCTTTATATTCAGCAGCTCCGCGATATGAAATGTACTTTTTGTAGGTTAAATGCAAACTGGATATATTAATTACGTGTACAATATTTCCCCGGCGGAGGGCGCCACACGTTACTTGTATTGACGTAATTGTCGCACTGTGCGCACGGTCACGCTCGACTGCATCAGTTTTGGGGTGAACGATCAATCTGTCAAACGTGCTCGATCAAAGATCGATTTTGCTGAGAATGTCGCTTTTGTATTTCCACGTTAACGTCATGCCTCGTGATTGACGCTTTTTTCTCCATCGCTGACCTCTAGACAGCTTTCGTTTGGCAAGTTTTACCAAGAGAAAAAACTATTTGATCGGCACCCAACCTATGGTCAGGCGACATTAGCGTGCAAGGACAACCTTGACATCTGGTTACTGTCTTACGGCAAGTGCCAAACTGCCAATATATCACAGTGCAACGTCATCGCGGCTGTCTGTCTCGCTTTGATGGGCGGACTTCAATCGAGGATGGTAAAAACAAAGCAATAAACATGGGCAACGTGGTCATTATCATCGTCTGCTCCACCTGACAGCATCGTGCCATGACGCAATAGTCGGCGGAGCGTGCAGGACCGAGGCCAATCGATCTGTTCTGCCGTGCTGTACTGAGATCAAGCAAAAACTACGGCTTTAGAGTTCGTTTGATGGATTAGACGGTTTAAATCACTTCAGCTATATTAAAAATGTGGAAATGTAAATTTGCGCTTGTGTGGTCTATAACAGTACTTTGACAACGTTGAAGTAACGGTTGTTGACTAAACAATATTGCGTATAATGCCAATATTGACATTTGTTAACTACTATTGGTAATTCCAATTCAGTAGCGGTGTATTGGTTCTTTAAGTTTTTTACTGACAACTGTGAGTCATCTTATTTCTACAAAATGGTTTGTATATCCCTTGTTAATGTTTTTGTACCACGACTTCATGCACAACCCGTCAATCACAAGTAATAACAACTCTCTTGGTATTGCCAGACGTGTTTTGCAGGCCAAATAGAGCAAAATCGCACACAGCAAATTATTTTGTCTTTCCATCAATCACCAATCCGACTATTAGAAACCTGATCACAATCGATACTAATTTGCATCCCCGCTCTACCCGTATATCAGGTTGCGTGTGTGCGTGTTTGTGTGTACTCGATTACATGCGTTACCACATGCAAGGACAGACAGAAGGGGGTGACTACCCTACGCGTAATATTGCATAAGACACGGATCACTGGACAAAGGCAAGCAGTCGCTGGCACCGCCGGTTACGACAACCCCTGATTACTAAGCGCTTTTTGTAACACGACATACAAATGAAAGGGAGGCAAGTAATCCAAGCGTGGATAATAATAATAACTGATACACCTGGAGCTTGTATTCGGTAAACACGTTGGTTTTAAATCGCAGTTGCTACACCACGACATCGCGTTGTGGCCGATATTACGCCACACATTGTAAACCGGTTGTTCGAAATGAAATTCTACTTTGTTTTTATTTAGGATAGGCTTGTGTTCAATCAAGCAGTCTCGAATAATTGTAACGGTACCTATATAGTCTTATATGAAGCAAGCTTGTCTCTAGAAGATGCCAATTTGTCTTGATTTAATTTGATTTCCGTTTTAGCGTTTTGACAAAGTTTAACAAATTTCGTTGGAGACTCCCCTAAAAAATTCAAGTTTAAAATTACACACACGTCTCAGCTGTATCAGAAAACAATGCCATCACCAAAAACATTTTTTTTTTTTTTTACGTTGGGATATCCTCATGGACTGTCCGAAGACGGGGGGGGGGTGTGCCGGACTTTTACCGGCTAAAACCCCACGGTGTCCCTCCTTCTGATCTAGGGCCGGGGTCACGCGATTCGCTGTTGTATGCACCGCGACCCCGGCAGGTCTCGGTTCACCAGCTTCTTCTGGTGGACCTCTCCTGTGGTGGGGCAGTTGCTCCCCGGCCCCACATCCTTCCGAGAGGCGCGCGCGGAACGTGTTCCGCGCGCGCCTCTCGGAAGGATGTGCGCCGTGGCGCGCCATCCTCCCTGGGCCGTTACTGGTCGGGCGACGGGTTCCCCAACCCGCCGCCCGCAGGCCACTCACTAGGGTTGCCGGAGATCGTCGCGCGCCCTTCGGTGCCCGGTGCGTCTAGCGCGAGAAGGGAGAGAAGAAGCGGCCTCCCTCTCCGCTACCTCCTTGGTCGCCATCACCTCCTCGCAAAAAGAGGCGATGGCTTCCCACGCAGTCTCGCTCCCGACCATGGACAGAACCACGGCCGGAAGCGAGAGGTCACCGCCGATCGCCGCGACTAGTTTGCGGCGCTGCGACCCCCATGCTGGACACGCCTGCAAAGTGTGCAGCGCCGTATCCTCGGGGCAGTCGCAGTGGTGACAACCGGGCGTCTGCTCCCGACCTATACGACACAGGTACTTCCCGAAACAGCCATGTCCCGAGAGTACCTGCGTCAGCCGGAAGCTGAGGGCGCCGTGACGCCTCTCCAGCCACTCCTCCATCACGGGTCTTACCGCCGCTATCGCGGCGTGCCCCGCGCTGGGTTGCGCTAGTCGCTCCCTCCACTCGGCCACCAGGATCTGGCGGAGCTCGCTCCGCTCAGGCGCCTCCTCGCGCTGATGATATCTCAGCGCGAGGGCTCTCGCCTCCAGATCCCAGGGCGCTGATCCGGCCAATAGACTCGCCGCCTCGAAGGAGATCGTACGGTATCCCCTTATTACCCTGACGGCCATCGCCCGCTTCGGTCTCCGCAGGATAGCGACGTTACGGGCCGTCAGGGTGTCCGCCCAAATAGGCGACCCATAAAGGGCCATCGACCGCACGATCCCCCCGTAGAGTTTGCGGCAGGAGGCATTGGGCCCCCCCAAATTGGGCAGCAGCCGCGACAGAGCAGCCGCGGCGCCCATCAACTTGGGGGTTAACTGCTGAAAATGCGGCCCAAAATCCTACCGGCTGTCGAGGACGAGTCCTAGGTACTTCATCGTCGACTCGACACCGATGCGGACGCCCCCCACCACAATGTGGGATCACCAAAAACCTAACGCAACTTAATTTCTAGCATCATAAAACTATTGCAACAATAAAAAGTAAGGCAAAAACATCGTCGTCTCAGCGAGTCGGCAACCATTGCCGCGATCACGCAAACCACCGATGTCTCAAATTGGTTTCATTGGTTGGCAAAAAATTACACCAATCTTAAAAGCAGTCGAGCGTACGTAGTTTTTGTGGAAATGATGATTGGTGTGCGTATTATGGCATTTTTTAAGGGATACATATTGCGAAACAGATAATGAGCATAAAATGGCTTATCCTCTTCGTGTCGGCACGAGCTATAAGAGAATAATAGCTCATGTCGTGGTAAAAAGATAAGTCACTCAGCAACGTTGGTAGCGGAGCTGACTTGCTCAGGGTACGCCGAACGTACTTAAGTATCGTCAGGAGTGGAGGCAAATAGCTAATGAAACATTCTTAGTTAGGAATTTGGGAAAAGCAGCTCTTAAGATTAATTTTGATATTGAATCAGATTAGTTAGATTAGTAGAAGTTAATTGTAGCGATTTAAGGACGCCGAAAACCTATTTTGAGCAATAGGTATCTACTGGCTAAGAACAAAAGAAGAAGAAAATCTTATAAGTCACGGTTCAAATACTATTCGAAGTAAGAGTTCACGAAGCCAGGAGGATGCAACAGACAGGGGATAATTAAACGTACCGCTGAGTTTTGTAGGAACGTTAATTAAAGAGGCTCTATTCAGTTTCCTGGAGGATCTAATCCTGGGAAAGTAATCTACTTTCCAACTTTGACTTCTGATCGATTTTACGCTTCACATGTCGAATGGTAAGCAGTTACAATTTGTGCATAAAATTACGATTAAGAACTAATATAGTGTGTTGAACGTAAATTAATATGAACAAAGAACTGCATAAATCTATTTATAATATAGTAAACAACGTCGAAGAAGTTATTTATTAAATGTCTGCTATGACTTTTTTGCCACTAAGGTCAAAAGAAGTCACAGCTGGATTTATTTGTCATCAGTGTTTTGAGTTTTTGAATGCTCTTTTAAAAGCTATATTAAATATTTTTACGAGCGTAAGTCAAAAAAGGCGAGACCTACTTATTTTATTATACTTCCCACGCTTAGGCCTGATTTGTGTTCCTTTCTTATTTTCTTACGGATTTCAAGAAATATAGGTCGGCGAGGTTGCCGTCTCGTGGATCCTCCCTAATGCCCTAAATCAATGAAAATCGCGAATAAAACAAGAATAACAAGCGTCCCTTTTATTTGCCGGTCTCCAGTAATAACTACAGCTTATAGGTTTTATTCAATGAGACGGTTGTAAAAGAAAACGCTTCTAATAGCGTCCCATTTTCCTTTTTAATGGAGTCCCAGAAACATTAACAATGTGGAAAACGCCGTTTAAAACTGTATCACGGTTCGGAAAGCTATTATTTGAATGACGTCCATATCGATAAATGTTACAGGCTGTTCAATATTAAATACTGTTTGACGCCATACTTTATTCTGATAACACACTGCATGGCGACTAAAAAGGTGTCCAAAGCAGAAATAATAACAAAAAAGATATGAAAATCGCCAAGGACTAACATCACGACCGAGAGCTTTGAACTGCGCGACACCATCCACGTACGGATTGAACAACTCCATTTGTAACGTAATGTTAGATATCCAATGCTCACAAATTACTAGATTAGCAATTGGTTTAGGAAACAATGCTGTAATGTATGCGGTGCGATCGCAAGGCGTCGAAGAGTGCCGATGTTTGGCGACTGCCCACGCTGAGTAATTGTTTTGTGATGATTGCAGTGTGGTACCGCCTGTGCTGTTTCTACATCAAAATGAGCTGCTAAGATGCATTGTGTAACTTCGACTGTGGGTGACTGACAGAACTAAATCTGTTATGCAAAATTTGCTAACTATGTTTAATGATAGCTTTGGAGCATGTAGATTGCATTCAGAATTATACTAGTCTGTGAAACTTTAAGATGTAACATGGCGATCGTTAGGTGATAGCGAGTGGTCAGTGTGGTCGGGAGAAAGTGTCGGGGAAATGATCTGTGACCGACGCGGGCGCACGCCGGAGGACTTTCATGTAGGAAATGATAGGATGACCGCATTGACCGACGCCGCAGTAACTGCATTCAATTTTATAGAAAGATTACATTATTCAAACTGTTCTGCTGGCTCCAAAAGGTATAATGGGCGAGATGTTAAAATAAAGCATGAATTATTATGTAAAACCATAACCGGTCCTATCCAAAATTAAAAACGATAATAATACACGAAGGTTCATTTAAAATTCGTGTTCTTTAGTCTTACAAAAACAGTAGCTGCGAGCTACTCAAGTAAAGTATTCATAACATTAGCTGGCAAGGCAACGGTTAACAATTACCAAACAAACAATTAACAACTGTACGGTAAAGTTACCAAAGAGAACGGAACTTCACGCATTTTCGATTAAAAAAATGGCTGAACATCCGCGAACGCTTCCTCAGCCATGAATGAACGAACCATTTGACGTGAGGAGCACCACGAAAATGTTCAGTTAATTTCCAACCGTGAACAAAACTAATCAATTTATGTGAAATTGAAATTACCTGTAGCTATGTATTATGAACGTCAGCACGCTTTTACACGGCAAAGGTTTATGGAATCACTCAGTAATAAAAATAATAATTTGTAAAATGGGTAATTCAAATACTTGTTCGCAGTAATAACTATTAATCTCCTTTGGAATCAATAATAATGTTCTATGTGCAGTCAAACTTATTGGTTACCAAAAACTTAAAGGTCTCATATTATTCGAAACAATACCATTCCCACACCTTGTACAGCGTAGGAGTAAGCATCACATATACCTACCTGCATTATCGACACGTCGCAATGACGTCATCGAACAATACAATATGAACACTACAGTATATCATACCCTCGAGAGCTGAGTACACAAACACTTATCTATTATGCCTTTTATATTATAACAATGAAGCGCTGTCGATATTGAAAAGATACTAGTAATACCGCTCAGTATTATTCAGACACGATTTCAGTACATTGGAAATGTAGCGATAAGTATAAAAATGTTGCTTTGTTACAAAGAATGGATCTAGTCGACCGATATTTTTCCACTCCCAAAACTACATGAAAGAAAAATTCAAAATTATATACAGTTAATGATTAACATAAAGTTATTTGAGTGTAGCAAACTGAAACAGCAATTCGTTCACTATTTGTCATCACTAGTTTTTGTCCAAAACTATAGCAATTTAAAGTGAAAAGCAGAGCGCTTGGCACACTGCCATGTAGACTATACATCGGAATACATGTTATGTCGTGTAGGAACAAATGTACCTACTAATATTCCAAAACCGAATCAATTAGGAACAGAGTACCACGCTTATCGGGGTTATCGCCTTTAAGCGTAACCACCTTCTCGCAATAGTAAATTATTGAACGCTGACGCTACTACTTCCAGGTGCATTTGATGTAGTAGATGGCAAGTTTTTTAAAGTTTCTATTTATAACTGAACTGCAAAGCTTATTTGTGATCACTGGCACTTGCATAGTTTACATTGTGTCTAAAACAGTATTCTCAAATAGTGGTACTTAAAATGTGACAGTCGGACTCGTATGCGATAACACCAAGAGTTCCTCAGGGCTCCTATGTAGGACCGATATTGTTTACGATAGTTGTTATTGACAATGTAAGTAGAAGTGACTGTTCACTAAATACAGACAACAAACTGTGCAAAGAACACATCCGGTTTTCAGAGATAATAATATTTTTTTAGCAATAAACCATTAAAATTTGCCAATTGGAAGAGACTAAGGAGTAAAACTGAATTTGCACTACAAAATAGTGATTGATTTGATCTTTAAAGTAAGGAGGAGGCACCATCAATAATAATTGTAATTGAAATCCAAATAGAATCAAAAAAAATCTGTTAAATGTGTTAGTTAGGGCGCTAACTGCCGTTTTTTTACGCGAACTGCATCATGAGCGTGACCGATTAAACTTAATTCAATAATAACATACAATAAAATAAAATAAGGAAGTCATGTGAGTGATTAATCTGGGTATTTCGAGAAAAGCCACTTAACATTATAATCGAGATAAGTAAGTACTTAGTGTTAATTTCAAGAGTAATAATGATAACGCGATAATTAACGAAAATGAAGAAAACGTGAACTAATACGATTGGAGAAATTAAATAAATTACAATGAAGTAATTCAAAGACGAGTTGACTTACATGCTACTGATAACTGGATCCTGCATGACAAAAACCAAAGAAAATAGAAAGTTCGCCGGTGCCAGGAAGCATACTCTTGTTTTATGGACCCGCTCTCGTGGGTGTGTCAATAACTCAACTGCAATACAGGTACAATTTTAAGTCCTACAAAATTATAATGACATGCGACTGTAGTCGTTATAATCTTGATTTCATTATCGTTGTGGTAAAGTGAAAAAGAAAATCCAAGATTACGTAATTCGTTGTGTTTATTCAAGCCGCTAAACTACGTGACTTATAACCGCAAAATAGTGTCGCATTTGTACACCATGTATAGGTAGGTATAGCACAACAGCGACAAGGCGTTCTCATAAGATGAAGTAGATTCACCACAAAGATGCTTAAAATACGTCCTTATATTCAAGAAAACTACAGTACATAAAATATATTACATTGAAGGGGACGGGACGTTCGAGACGTTCGAGTCGTACTATATGAGGAAATAGATTCACTGCGAATAATGCCCGAAAAGGGACATAAAACTCAAGGAAATTGGAATTACCCATAAAATAGACTATAAACGAATATCCGAATGTTTTCTCCATTCCGAATGTAAAATATGAGTCGAGGTATAGCTGGAGGCAACACAAATAATTGTAATAACAACATCAATATCAATTTCACGGGAAGCAAACAAAATCAGGTAACACATAGTATTATGACGTGACCTCAATTTGAGAATGTGAGAGACTATTGCACAAAAGCTAAGATGTCGATGGATCGAGAAGGGTGGGATCAAACCCTAGTCCCTACTCCCTACCTAGCTCCTCACTACCTAGCTCTTAACTGCTATGGCAATCATAGAAGGCATATTTTTCTATTTGTTACTCTTATGTGAGTTTATTTGTTACATTAACCTGCATTATTCTCATTCTATTTCTCACGCTACTGTAATGGAATTGTAATGAACTACTATTTTAAAAAGAGTATTCATGGAGTTTCTTGCCGGCTCTTCTCCATAGAACCTACCTTTTGGAACCGTGCACCTAGTCGTGACGTTTTAAAAGTGCCTGAAATCTGGTCTATTTGAAATAAAAAACTGACTTTGACTACCCGCGGCACTACCAACTCGGAAGGCTATCAATAAGATCTCATGCACTGACTGCATAAGATATCCAGCACATTAAGCCAACCGATAAGCAAATACAATAGAAATCAAGAATATTTATACTATATTACTTAAGCAAAAACTGGTCTAGAAAAACATTGATTGACACTGACATTGATTGATTCTCTCTACGTAAAATAATCTCAGAGCTCGCTCGAAACTAATCGTACATAAATATATTTAATGGTGCCAAATTCAGGTACCGCTCGGTAAAACATACAAATGAACGCGCACGAATCTATTGAATGAAATAAAACGGTCAATCGTTCTCGTGTTTGAATTAAATTGTCTGTGTTCCTGAAGTATTTTGGGACGATTTAAATTCAAAAGTGATTCAGAACAGTATTAGATAAAAATCACGAATAAAATTCTATTACAGCCACAATCGCATGTTACATGTTTTTATTTCGTGTACCAAATTACAATAGGCAAGGTAATTCGTTCGAAATATTCTGCTGATCTCGTCTAATTGCAAATCCACAATAAGTAGTTGGAGGAAAAACGACCTTTGTCTTTAAGCAATAAGATTTTTAATTGCTAATGCCTGACATTATCTTTCGAGTTTGCAAAAAGTTCAAAAACACTTATACACCTAGTCTAGATCAGAGCGTGTGTTACACAGGCTTAGAGCCAGATTGCCAAGTTCATTGACATTGTACACGCCATTTGACTGCAAACAAGGACGGCCGAGGGGCAAGTCCACCGAGACAGTGCACTACAGAGGTAGTCGTGATCATTTTGATCATATTCCCCGGCAGCTTTTGAACAATGACATCATGTATGAACAATTCTTCGATACAAAAGAACAGAAAATACATTTTTCACCATTAAATAGTCGTTGTCTAGAATCTGTCGTAGCTAAGCTCGTCCTAGTAACAGTCATAATTTGGGTATTTAAATCCCGAAATTGGGGTAATTATGTTAAATACGTAATTATAGCTACGACAAAGTTAGCTGTGACTGGCACAGTTCTGGAAAGATTATCGTGTTATTAGATGAGACACAGATGGTGATACAATATGTTCACTGACACTTGTTTCTCTTATAAAAATAGGTAAACTAAATATTTTCAAGCTTTATTAGTAAGGAGTCTCGCGAGTCATTCGGAAGGAGCATCTTAACACATTCCTACTCATCACTCATGCGTTCCACAATTCCAAAACAATAGCTCATTTCCATTTACATAAGTAAGGTCAACCTGTCTCAAACGGGACAAGGTCACCGATGCACAGGGAAACTCCCATATAGCAGTCACTAAGTTGTCGTCAAGTAGACTGTCAACACGTTTAACTTGGAAAGTTTCTTGTTCCAAAAACAGAGGGATCGGTGGCGCCTGCCAACGACGTAAATCTACGTCGATTGATCTATCATATCATATTCAACTATCCCACATAGTTGAAGCATAATATGCGATATGATCTAGCCGAAGTATCGAGGTCGAGTGTTGTGGGTCACCCAAACCGCGGCGTCCGCGTCGGCGGCAGCGGCCGGCCGGCGCCGTGCGCCTCGGATAACGGATCATGTGCATGCTGCGCACAGATTTGCAACCCGTGAAATTACATTGGAATCTGCCCACGATCAATCCACGACAAATTGAAAGTTTCTTATCGAAACTAATCAAATTCATGTCTTCAAATAGCATGTCTGTTGTCGAGACTAATCTTGCTATTATTAGACAATCGATCAAACATATCAGAAGGTGCATTAATTAATTGAAAGTGCACTATAATTCGCGATCATTTCTCCTTACTGCATTTCCAAGAAACTGTAGTATTATACTGTAGCAATGCTTAATTAGAAATGACAATTTATTATCCACTTCCTGTTCGAGAGTTACTTCCCACTTGTCACGTTAACTAGACCAGGAAAATTTGATTGATGGAAATCAGGCATTGTGGATTGATAATCATGGACATGGGAAATTTGAATTTTAGAAGAGTCTATGTTCAGCACAGTAGACTTCTATAGGCTGTTGATGATGATGACGGTGGGAAATATAATGTTAACGAGGATCGTAATACGAATACAGTGAGAGCTACTGTGGTCGTTGATCGTGACGGACAGACAGACGAAGGAATCCGTGTCAAGTCGCGAGGCTCAAGGGCGACGGACGGAGCCGGGGAGCAGCAGTGTCAAGAGCAATAAATAGCACAGTGGACAGATTGGACCGTCCTGTAACCAATCACTACAGAGTCTACAGACATACATTGTTCAAAACGAGATTCACAGACGCTACAAAGAAGATATAAAAAGGAATAAAGATTACGAATAAGAGAAAATTTAACTTGAGCAGTACAGCTTGGAGAATCTAGAAATCCTAGTACTGTTTGCCTATGCTCTGAATATTCCATCACCTTTTATTTTAATTTTGCAATTAACGTCATAGGATTCTGATTTTTCGTAAAAAAATCACAAATTAATAATGAAATACATATCACCATTCCAAAACTTAAAACAAATCATCACCACAGTTTTGTGGATGAGTAATTGTAGAGCACATACGAGCGCGCGCTAATAACCATGACGATATCAGTCAGAAGTGAGTTAATACGAAAAACCTGCTCTGTATGGTAATTATAAGGATAATCTTGAAGTTAATTATTACGGTTCTATCGACCCTGAACTACCTGGCTTGATAATTCCTTTCCGATTCACATTTACCAATCGTTAACGGATTTACATTTTTAAGAATTCGTTGAAATTGCTGCTGTTTTTTGGTTCCGACGTTCCATAGTACTTTTTGTGAAAATAACATAATATCGCATGTCAATCAACTTTGTCATGGCGACGCTTTCTACTGGAAGCCTCGCGAATTGAATCATCGCCTACCTTATGTAACATCGTGATTTCCAAAGCAACATCTCTTTATCCGAATATTGTTTTGACCGATCACTAAAACAAAGACAAATTAATTTTCAGAAAAACAAGTTAAATGAATTTAGTTGATTATTTGTGGTGTTGTAGGCAGTAATTTGACATTAATGTTCTATGTGTGCATTACATTGTCACGGTGTATTATTTACAGTGTACACGCAGAATTGGCAGTGACTTTGACCGGGCTGCGCGGGCGCGTCGCGGCGTCTGCCCGCCGCACAATGGCAAGGCCAAGCTAATTTGTTTTACACGCTTCCCCTGCTTTTTTTTATTATAATTTCCGCGTTATTTTTTCTCGATGTTTGTACAAAAAGAACAATGGCCGAGCTTTTGGCAGAATTACAAAGAGGTTTGGTATTGTCGACGTATTCAAGTAAGTTAGATTACTTACGTGCAAAAACGAATTTTGTCAGTATCCGCAAAAACGGTATAGGTGAAAATGTTCATTGGTCGCTACGATGGTCTAATGAATAGAATAGAATAGAATATACTTTATTGTACACCAAAATTGTAACACAGCTCTTATACAATAACAAACATTAAATGTTATCAGCGTTCTTTAAGACAGTAGAGATTGCGAGATCCTGGAATTATGACATCGACGAGGTTTACTTAATTAGGAATTTGATTTCACTAAAACTTGAATATTAAATTGAAAATAAAATTAACAGCTCCTGCATACACTTCACTCAGTTGACATGGAGAACCTATCATTCGCCTGGTGAAAATTTAATTTATTTGATATAATTAAGCAATGGAGGCTTTCAGACTTCAGTGGCGTAGGGTATCATGGCATTTTTTGCCAAAATGTTGGTGACAAATTCAAATAAATGTTGATGACATACATCAAAAGAGAAAATGCCGTCTTCATATTTTTATATCAAATCAACGGTAGATAAGGCGAACAGTACCGCTTGCAAACGCAAAACTTAGCAATAAGGAAATACTTTGCGACAGTAATTGAATCGCATCATCGTGACGAAACCACGGGGACTTTTTACAAATGGGACAATGCCGTTGTAAATGTCTGTATTATGTTTTTAATTAATGTTATGCAGTCCCGTAATTGGGCTTTTCTTTCCTCATTAAATTACTAACTTTCCACAGAAGTTACGAAAAACCTTTGACTTCTTGTAACAGTGGACTCAGGGTAAGCGGTTAATGAGCTCATAGGTAAAATTCTACCGCGCACTGCGCTATAGCATGATCTTTAAACCCAACTACGTCATTGCTACTTACGCAAAAGTGACGTACCTTCAGGTTCGAAGTGCACACCTTCTATTCCGATGTTATTATATCTAGCGTTGAACTATGATCCGGTTGGAAGAGCAAACAAACAGGACATATTTAAATGCAACAAAGACATTCCTTACAGATCATAATGAAGCTAAAATTCAAGTAACCATGTAACTACAGTGATAGGCATTGCAACTAATGTTGAACGTTCTTTGTTTCAACTGCATGGAGGCACACCATTAAACAGTTTGTTTTCAATACAGCGCTTCTCATGTGTAATAGCAAGGTTCGTATAACATTCACAGTTGAATGAGTGCAAGCGCGCAACTCGACCAATTGTTGTCGAAAACGTTGCAGCCACACAACAACTAGTCATTGGTCGTATTTGATCGGCTCTTGTTACTGCACGCACAATGGAGTGTTTTGCACACAGTTTGCACAAGTGCCGGTGGACAATCGTGTCGTGTACCGGCGCCGTGCGACGACAGACACACACCTAACACAATGTTATACGATAACACAGTTATGTGCATCGACAGTAACGTCAGCGCAGTCCCAGCTGAATTCATTCGTATGCGTCGTATTGTAAGAGGCAAGAGCTAGCTGGAGATAAGTGATGTGTCAATCAAACCTGCTCCAGACGATAAATTCGCATGATTACATTATAAATAGGTAGTTACGTCGATGTTATCACAGATGCCGCCATTGTATTGTAATAACTAGATACAAGACCGTATCAGCCTAGACGTCGGCTTAAAACCACTCTAATGCCTTTGTTGTATCATTTGCCAGCCCAGAGATAGCTACAAACTTTATGTATTATCTATAATATTGGTATAAACGACACTAACAGCTGTAATTTGCGGTCACAGCCATTATGATAGTCCAATTTAAAGGCAATGACGCTGTCCATTTAAAAGGTAATTGTTTTTCAAAGTTCAGTAGGTATAATGAAGATCTTTTGTGATGATTTACGAGGAACGACGTCAAACGATACTCTAACAACAAGGTGATAAGATTGAATCGAAAATTCATTTCGGTTGAGGTAGAAAAAGTAATAAAGATAATGATTTTATTCAGGTAATTGGCGGAAAATTAACGAACGTGCAATACCACAATACTCTTTTTTACGAATGGATCTGCCCCATACAGTCATGTCGTGATACTGAGCAGACAACAATACTTATCACCGCGTCAGTACATAAGATACTATACAAAACAACCATTGTGCGCGTAACTTCAACAATAACACGCTGCATCTACTCATCAGGCGACTGATATCTAAAGAAATGCAACGATCGGTGCATTTGTATCAACGAAAACTATCAAAGTATTCTAAAAAAGAGCAATGGAAAAACATCTACTGAGAACCATTAAAAGGTACTTACGTAAAGAACGTTATCGAGACATCGTACACGTCGACGTTTACGTTTTCGATAGCGAGCTCGTATTGTTCCGCCGTCGAGTGTTTGATAAGGCGCAAGGTTGCGCGACCCTGTCCCCCTTGCGAACTACACTAATTGCGGAGAGAAAATATTGCACAACTGTAGTGTAAAAAAGGGTCACTTAATAATTGCTTCAAAAGGTATACATAAAGTATATTTCCAAAATTGAACGGGTGATTTACTCGCTTGTCAGCAATTATATTATTATGAAAAAAGGTAGATACGTTACTAACGCGATGAAAACGAAGCGTACAAAAGGCGCCAATTGTCGCCTGTGGCCTCAGTCGCTCTCGAACGTAAATGGGTCCGTGTACGTGCTGCCAATGCGTACGGACTTACGGAGTGTTTTTTCGTTTGTTTTATGAGCGAATAACGTATCTATACTTTTATTGCTTCCTAGCAGGGTTTATAAAAACAAGACGTTTAAAAAAACAAAAAAGTCGGATTTTTAAATTTAAATCGGACTTTTTTAGTTAAATAGGACTTTTTTTTATTTAAATCAGACTTTTTTGATTTTAATAATAATTTAACCGTTTTTAATTTGGTATTCAGTTTTTAGATGCACCTTAAAAAAACACTATTATTATGGTTTATAATTATTTACTAAATTATCAAAAAATCAATGTAAAAGAAAAGAAGCTTGACCATTTTAGTTTCCGTTTCACCACAGTAGAACTTAGAAGTAATTTTTCTTTCTTATTAGATTTATATTAGCTGAGATTTTCTAGAAGAAACACCAACTTAGCAGCCTTCTCTGTGCCTAATTTGTTTCTTATTTTACTGTGTACTAAGTTAAACGCTGAAACTATTCGTTCCACTCCTGCGGAGGAAGCAATTGTAGTGAGCAGTTGTTTAATTATTTCCAATTCTTCTTGGGCTATTATACACTTTTTACGCAGTTGTTTTTTAAATCGCTTGATTTTTTCATCATTCCAACCCTGATAAGACCTAACTTAGTTACTATCATAAAAATTTACTATCATAAGAACTCACTATCAAAATACCTCACCATCATAAGACCCCACTATTATAAGACCTCACTATCATAAGACTTCACTATCATAAGACCTCGCTATCATAAGACCTCGCTATCATAAGACCTCACTATCATAAGACCTCACTAGCATAAAACCTCACTAGCATAAGACCTCACTATCATAAGACCTCACTAGCATAAAACCTCACTATCATAAGACCTCACTATCATAAGACCTCGCTATCATAAGACCTCGCTATCATAAGACCTCACTATCATAAGACCTGACTATTATAAGACCTCACTATTATAAAACCGCACCATTATAAGAACTTCCTATCATAAGACCCCACTATTATAAGACCTCACTATCATAAGACCTCACTATTATAAGACCTTTCTATCATAAGACCTCGCTATCATAAGACCCCACTATTATAAGATCTCACTAGCATAGGATCTGACTATCATAAGACTTCTCTATCATAAGACCTCACTATCATAAGACCTCACTATCATAAGACCTCACTATCATAAGACCTCACTATAATAAGACCTCACTATTATAAAACCTCACTATTATAAGAACTCACCATTATAAGACCTTTCTATCATAAGATTCCACTATTATAAGACCTCGCTATCATAAGACCTTACTATCATCAGCTATAATTATCAGAAGTCCGTACCCTGGTAATCCCTGCAATTTAATGTAACCTATCATATGTCGTAACTATCATAGGATTGTTAGTACATTATTGTATTTACTCAACTCGAACTCTTGCCACATTGCCAGTTCGAACTGTATTGTTTACCAATGAAAATCTAGAGTTGTCTCTTCTGTCAATCAATCAGTAGGTGAACCTCATCTTCACCTGCACTCTGACTCTGCCCACCGCTGACTGCCGTAATATAGGGTCACTAGAAAACTACGGGGCTAATTGGAATTCAGTTTAGGAACGTGCTTCTTAAATCATTACGGCCACAAGTGCTGTGTATTTACGATTACAATGTTATTTTATGTATCAATAATTGAAATTGTAAATAGTTTAGAAGTATGTCGAAGTTTCCTATGCCACGTTCATGTCTATTAGGCCCGTGGCTCCTAAATAACCCCATTTCACCGGGTATAGCCTTTCTTTGCTTTCGCCACTTCCTTCGGTCCTGTCGCTAATTGCATCCATCTGCCTAGTGATTTACTTCAAATCTTCGACTAGTCGATAAAGGAACGTACCCTTTTATGATTTCAACGTGGATTACTAATAGACTTATTTTCATAAATTACTAAACAAAGATGTTCCACGCGATTTGCAACGGAAATCGCACTACCGAGGTGCGAAGCATGAGGTCAGCGCCAAGTCACGAGCTGGCTGCGCGCGCGCATGCATGTGCGGGTCGTTCTGTGACCTCACACGATGCGCAGGCGTCGTGACGCGGCAAGCGCGGATAATGTCCAGAGGTATTGTTTACCTGTGCTCGTCACAATACAACACGTCTTTTATTGGAAACTCCAGTTGCGTAGACGTTGAGGATTTATTTTTAATTATTATGTTACGTATAAAACATTAATGTTGTTCTTTATTAAAACCACCTTTATTATCCACAAAAAAATGTGTTCATGTCTTCTGTTGGTTCATGTCCGTAGCAGGAACAATAAAGGAGCTTCATCTGGTCATACAATAGTGTCAAAGCGTCAATATTTCGCTCCCAGCCCCCGGGCAATTATACAAAAACTCGTTATATACAACATGACCGCTCGACGCGAAACTGAGTAATAGCTGTAGTAATAGCATCGTTACTGTTTGTATTGTTTTGCACAACCGTCGCAGACGCCACCCACCTGAGAACGTTTCATATAAAAAATAAAATAGTTACAAAAGAGTTGCTTTAATTGCAGATACTCTATTGACTGCAAATTAAGTAGATTTCTCGAACTTAAGAAGTTGAATAAAAAATTAATTCAAGTTGATTTCCCACTTCCGAATACGCATCAAAGGCTACGGCAAATCAGACTATTCTCTACGAAGTTACTGTTAATAACCATCTAGTTCGTCTTCCAGAAAACCAAATTCAGTTTCGTTACTACCCAACTTCAAAATCATCAAACTTAGTCCTTTAATAGTCATCGTGGCATCACGGCGGCACGTCTAGCTGCCTGCCGGTGATAACGAACACGATCCCGAGAACATGGCTTCAAACGTGTCTCTATAACACAGTAACGACATTAGGACATAAACTGAAACTTTATAGTTCACGATATCATGGCCAATATATAAAATAAAACAAACTTGTAGCGCCTGCATGAAACAAAGTTTTGGACACGACTGTCTTACAAAGGAGCGCGAGTCAAGGTCGATTTACTCAATAATAAAATTAGGTACTATCAAGTAAAACGTTTAAACTCTGTAATAAGCTATAAGTACTCCATAAGTCACGCACCAAGGTCATGCTTAACAATTCAGGAAGAAATGCTCAATTTATTGAGCGGCCACACGAGCAAGTGGCAGCGTTTGATGAGCTCCAATAAACAGACAATCGCGGCTCGTTAACGTTATATTGGAGATGGAGAAGCAATCAAAATGGCACTGGACACGAACACGTACATATATGTCATACAAGTTATATGTGTAATGGTCTGATGCGAAAAGTCGGCGTACACGCGCCATGCCCATGCCGAATATTCCGCAAGGCCTCCATACAAATTACGACTCACAAGGAAGTATTAATGAGACTGAACGTAATGAATGAGGTCTTTTATCAGTGTCTCGCTTTTGTTTAATACGTCTTCGATTTACGAAGGTCATCGACTGACAAGGGTAATAATCTTATTTTTAAGAAAAGGACTTGTTCTATAGCGATAAAATTACAAAATTGTAGGTAACTCACTTGTTTACAGCAAGGTTGCAAATAATTCGGCAAACATAATGAGCAACTTCAGAATCGAATCACAGTGTTTCGATTGATATGTATGACAGATACATAGGGCTGGCAGTCGGCTGTAAGCCTTGGGTGATGAAACGCCGCGACCTTGGCGCGTTTTCCCCGTACGTTGGCGACCTTCGAGATGACCGTTGATTCGGAAGCGCTTTTAGTAATTCAAACGTCGCGCATCGAAGCGACTGAAGTAATCCGTGCCGTGTCCAGCGCAGCGGTGCGAAACAGACAGCGAGAAACTGGAAGACTAAATCTAAGTTCGACTTGTTTTAAAGCTCCCCTAAGTGCTATTACAAGTCAAGACGGGACAAGGATTTGTAGGGCTAAGCCCAAGGAATCCTTAATTTACTTAAGCGTTTAAACGGATCTCCAGATAACTGTCTTGCAGACTAGTCATGGTTTTCTTTGATCTTAATCTACATTCACGTTTGTTAATACTAGCGCAAGGCCGTAATTCTTTAAGCAGTTTACATAAAAGCGCTAAATAACACCTGCTCTGCACAGGCCACAGCCATCACATAAATATTAGGTGATAAACATAATGAGCGTAAATTACAAACATTACTGTATGACACTGTTTCAACTAAATAGGTTTTTAAACATCACCAAAGGTCAGTTAGTGGTTTTTTCCCTGCGGCCTACTTTGTAGTAGGTTTCGCGTAAGAAAACCGCGGTCACCAACCGCTACGATGGCTTGATTTCTTCAAGAGCGGTTCAAGGTGCGATAGCGCTCGCATTGTGTAGTGAGTGCACTTTCAACAGATATGAGGAAAACGCGCGGGGGTATTGCAGTGGCATTATGAGCAGGAAGTTTTCACAATAACAGATGCGGGACGACGCGAGATCCACATCGCTCACGTAGATGGCTTATAAATTGACGGCAAGGTTAACAGGTTCCAAGAAACTGCTAAAAATTTTGCAGATATAAGGGAAATACCCGCTGGGAAAGTTTAGATAAATATTTTTAGACACATATTATATGAACCCTCTTTAACGCTCCACATACGATATCTGGATAGAATGTAGAATATTTTATGCATGAAGCTTGTTACAAATGGATAATAAATTCGCGTCGGATCGACCGAGCTCGGCGTCGGCGTTACAGCGTCAACATAAACCGGTTATTAGAAAATACTTGACAAAATGAAGAGCGCTCGAACCGCGCTCCAGAAGAGCCTAGCGACGGGAAATTCCTTACTTAATTCCACCAGGGTAGCTTCTTGAATGTAAGATAATGTTACGTTTATTTTGATATAAGCTAGCGTCACCTGGTTAGTACGTTGTAAAAGAGAATGACAAACAACCAGAATCGATTAGAACAAGACGTAGGTATGCCAAATGATAGAGCCCAAAACTACGGTGTATAAGAGTTATAGAACACTATTTATGTAATTCTTATTAACTACAGAGGGCTATTTCTTAAATTAATCGTGATCAAAATATTTTATAAGCTGGATAAAGTCATCTTCTTGTTAGAACCAGACAGGATAACGCTACATGAGTACCTACAACTACGCTACTTGCAGCTGCCACGGATTTAAGAAAAACAATAGGTACTTCGATATTGTGATGGTATAATATGCAGAATTAATAGCTTGCCTGATTTGCCAGTTACTGCGATCTCTTAAACATATTTTCATCTTCATTGATTTATGAGATGATTAAATGATGTGCTCGATTTGCTGAGCGCAGTTCATTCTAATCGATCCTGGATTTTTGCCCCTTACATCCTGTCATCATGTCTTTCTTCTTTCAGGTAGATTTTTTCGTCTCCGTGTTATCTAGGTTTAATTATTGCCATCTCAAATTCTTGAAGGAACTGGTTCTGGGTACTTAAGGAACAGAAGAACCAGTTTCTCCATCTATAGTGTGGAGAGTTTGTCCATCTATGCTATTATTTCTAGGAAGATGAGATGACCCGCCAGCGTTCAACCATGGAAATACGGCAAAAATAGTTGAAAGACAATAGACTGTCGAATTTTGAAGACTTGACATAGACCTGGCCTTCACGGATTAGTTCACAATGATAACAAGCTATTTCTACGAATTAAAGAAATAAGCGTACATAATCTTGAGCAAATAGGTTTAAAAACAGTCTGCTAATTACAGGTATGTGTTGTAAAACGATGTGGATAGAGTGTGACGACGAGACTAGAGAACTAATTTAAAAAGCGGATTAACCTTGTACGTAACAAGCGTTTTTACATACCAATCCCTAACGTGTACAATTGAGCGACTCTTGAATTTAAAGTAGCAATTAAATTGCCCGATTAAATGCAGTATTGCGTGCTAAACAGATCTATCTGATGGAATTATGTAGTTAACATTAAGTGCGGATACCAGCAATTATTAACGAATTTATTAAACCGCTAACCTGTCGACGGAACCCCTACTGATACAGACTTATTTACTGTGCACTCCAAAGGGGTTTTAACAGGTATTCTGAGGCTCTTAAGTTCATATAGCATACGCTTTGACGGCTAGCAACATCTTAGGCTTGCTTACGTCATAATAAATTCCACGGTTTAGTCAAGTAAGTATACCCTATTTGGCAGAATCTCTGTACCTACCATACACGAGATTAATTTCGGCTCGGCTCCGAAATATTACGCAACCGTATTCTGATACCGAATAATTCAGAGAAATCTTAATATGATATTGAGAATCCTATACAAAAGTAATATAAATGGCTGTTGCCTAGCTACTACATACCGTAAGGTGACATTGTGTACTGTTGCCGGGTTCAATTTTCATAGGTATCAACTACAACTGAATCAACTTACAGCTATCTCAAAATAATGTGTATTATGCGATACATCTCGTTATCTAAATACGTTGTATGATTATCCAAATTAAATATAAGCAATAAATTAATTTAATGTTTAATTTTAGAAGCGGGAGCGGCGTGCGTGACGTCACCGCGCGTCGCACGCGCACCCGTCTCGCAAGGTGAACATTTCACATATCAGCTGTAGCCTTACATGATGTAATTGTTTAAAGCATGGGCTTCAATCGACGTCAAACACAGTGATAACATACTAAACTAATATTGTAAAATAATTAATAAATAATTGAGTAATATACCTACATTTAACTTACAGACATTCTTTAAGTAAAACATAGATGCAGAAGAAATAAAAAGCTGTTTTCTTAAGGGGCTGGTAAATCATCAACATTTTTCAACAATTATTTATTTACATAGGTATACATTTATTTGACAACAAAATGGTCATATTACTAACTAATATAAGGGATATATTGACAAGTTGCCAAGCAATATTGCCTCAACATTGCTGGTATGGTACTGTTTTACCGAGTATGTCTGCCACTGGGCGATAGTGGACAGAAATTACTGGTAATCATGGAGCCATTCATTGCTCAATCTATTGCTAGCAATAGCAGTATGCTAGCAATATACTGAGCGTGTGATGCAGTAAATAATTACCGGGTATTGCCGTAAAATGTTGATTGATTACAGACTCCTTTATGTTAAGTTAATAATTGACAAGTGCATTATTATTTATGAGCTACAATAAAACATGTAACATTAATATTGTAATTGATTTCCAGAAAAATGAGATGATAATTCTCAATATAATTAATACAACATGTTACATAATTCCTGATGAAAAATGTAAATAATCAACTAGTCTTTTATGGTTATTGTCATTTATCTCTCAGAGGAAATTAGGTAAGAATGTAAATAACTTTCTGGGTAGTCTACTCTTTAGTTTTATGTTTTCAGGGTTGCGTTTCAATGATGATTATTTTATGTTTTATCCAATTCTTTTCTTTTGGGTTCAACTATGGTTTTGAAATGTTGCCAATAGACTCTTTACAAGGGACCTTTTAACCCCCTTTCGGCTTTAGGGGTATTTTTGTAACACATTGTATATTGATTCTAATAACATTACACCATAAAAACTCCAAGTGGAACCTATTAAGATCAATAGCTATTCAAGGATTTTTGTATACAACTTCCCTATTGCTGCAACAATATCTAAGTAACACATAAAATCTGATCAGATTTTATATTTTATGAAGGTTTAAATAGTAATGTATAGCGCGGTGGAATAGCAAGAAAATATTAAAAACTCTTATTCTCAACATTCCCTTGGCTCGGATCCAAGATATCTGTTCTGACAAAGCCTTTACAATTTTGGCTAACATTGCGCTTTCCTAATGTGAAGTACTGGTCTGTATCACAACCTACTAACTTTAGCCTCAGTTAAATGTATTACAGGTTAAGTTATCTTAGTTATTCTAATAAGAATATTAATTTATACAAAAACATTTATACTTTTCTACATAATTTTATTTCAAGATATTATTTGAATTTGATTTTTATTTTAGCATGCTTTATAATATTGGCAGGTGTGTAATATTATTATTGTTTACAAGTTGCTTGTTGCTTGATGCTTAATTACACAGGCATAGGTACATAAGTTTTTGGTTAGAGATTGTGACTGTAATTTAGTGCTTAATTAAAGTACTATGCGTGCTAAATAAGAATAGTACTGTCAAGACGCCATTTTGATCCGCAATACTCGTAAACTTCATTACCAAAGCGTAAGGTGTGCAAAAAAATAAATAAAGAAATTATACTCAGTTTAATTATTTTTAGTTCACTTTTTTGGTATTTCTAGTCAATTTACGCCAAATTAATTATACAATAATTCTTATTCTTATTCTTTATTGTACACAAAATAATAATATATAATACAGTTCCATTGGTAAATTCATGTACAAAGGCGAGCTTAACTCACAAATGAGTTTTCTAACAGCAAACCTTAGAGCGATAGAGAGATTTGATGTTGAGGAGAACAATTACCTAAGTGTACAAGTTATATGTATAAAATTACAAATTAAATACACAATAAATATACACATCTACATAAACTAAACAAATATGTGTATAGCACACAATACATAAACGTAATACATACAATATAATATATAAAACACTACATACATACATACAAGTCATGTAGACAGGAAATGTTCCCTAATTCTTTTCTTAAAAACATCTAAGACGGGCTATCACGTAAGGAGTGAGGAAGAGAATTCCAAAGGCGTGAAGCACGAACAGTAAATGATCCATCATAACGACTCGAGGTGTGGGAAGGCATACGAAGGAGAAGAGATGAGGATGAGCGACAAGGTTTCCCTCTAGGAACAAGAAATTCAAAGCATTCTCGAAGATACATAGGAGAATTAGGATTGTGGAGAACAGAAAAGAGAAAAGAAAGAATGTGAGTATCACGACGTTGCCGAATAGGAAGCCACTTCAGCCGCTTCCGAAATTCCGACACATGGTCGTACTTCCGAAGGCCAAAGATGAAGCGGATGCACAAATTCTGCAGACGTTCTAGTTTATCTAGCAGTTCCTCAGTTGCGTCAAGAAAGCAGACATCAGCGTAGTCCAGAAGGGGTAGAAGAAGAGACTGAGCAAGAATTATTTTAGTAGGAAATGGCAGAAACTTCTGGAGACGCTTTAAAGACTGAAACGAGCAAAAAAACCCTCCTGCTTACTTCTGCAATGTGAATGTTCCAAGACAGGTGGCAGTCTAGAATAACACCCAAGTTTTTAACCTTCTTTGAAAAGGCTATGGCGACAGAATCATACATAAATAATTATATTGTTATTATGGCGACATATTAAAGGGACCAGTAGCATTTCGTGAAGTTAACTATATATATTGGTTCATTTCTTTAATGAATACTGTTTTCAAATATTATTAATTTATCCAAAATTATCTATTTATGGAATTCAAGAAATAACATTTTATAAAAATGAATATAAATAATAAAAAATCTATGAATAAAAAAATATAACATTTTTCTTTTCAGTTTTTTTTAGCTGTCCGTACTAATTTGACAGCTATCGTGTGAAGTTATAGCAAGCGCAATCCTATTCTTATTTGGCACGCATAGTACTTAAGTGTTACCAGGACCCAAAGCAATTGATAAGACTTAGTGTTTGTATTTTTGACACTGAACAAATTAAATAGTTGCTATAAAAATAATTTAAGTTTATAACATACTATTTATTAAGAATTTAACTGATTGCTGTACTATTACAAGAGGTTGTATATCTGAGGTATACTTATAAATTCAAGTATACGTCAATAACATTATTTGTTATTCAAAAATGAGTTAACTCCCACAACTTTCCGATTGTTAGTTACAAAAAGTTTAACGTTTTTTCCAATAGACTCAAGTTTTCCTGGGTCTGTGTGCATACACTTTCCAACGCGGCGCTTAGTAAACAGAAAACTCTAATGAATTAGGAAGTAAACAGTAACTACACACGCGAAAAATTGGCACAATGCTAGTACATTCCCATGCACGGGCGACAACCTGGCAGTGCCACGGCACGCTCGAATTACACGACAAGCAACCGCCTCACAGCAACAATGGTCTCCGAACGACAATATTTAGACAAATCGAGCAGTCACAGATATGTATAACTTACCAATAACAAGTTTCACACGAAATAACACCGACAGAGTTTGATGGTATGCGAACACCTACACAAAAATTCTATTCCACTATCTAGAAACCTTATGGCTATAACACAAAACTTGCACTATTGTTTATTATAAGTTACGGAAGATATATTATTGGAAGAAACACAACCGAACTGCACACGGATGCAGGCTCTCGCGATTAGCCAACGAATTCGGAATTGTTCTCCATCAATCGGCCATTGCACGACACCACAGATTAAACAAAACTTTTAAAGTCTGTTCTCAGAACATAATACTCAAGAGAGTCTGTCTGTCGTCATCATGTCGCTCGTTTTCTTTTCCTTTTTTATGGCATACCAGTGGTAAATTAGAATTACTACTATTGGAAAACTGTGGAGGTTAATAATTATTCTTTTGAGGATTTAATATTATACGTAAAATATGAACATCTTTTTGTATGAGCGCTTATAGTTGTGCGGGTTTCCTCACGATGTTTTCCTTCACCGTTAACGCAAGTGATCTGACGAGCCGAGATCAAACTTAGACCCTTTTCTATGAAAGGCAAGTGTTCAACTGTTAGGCCATCACTGCTATCTGCTATTGCTTTACATAAAATATAAACACGAAAAAAAAGGGTAGTATTTAATAGATCACCAAAATCTAGTGTAGCAACAAGAATACTGAGCACTATCTTTTGTACCACTAAGAAAGTAAAAATTGCCAACTATTTCATGACATTCTGAGCAACTATTTAACTAATAAAGCATCTTAAAAATATTAGAACATCAAATATATGGCCTTGTAAAAATGGTGAAAAACATCGATGAATCGTTTCTGGCATTCGCCAGCCGCTACCGTGGTACTGCTCACTTCGGTCGCTCAGCTCCTTCGTTGTGTGGTACCAGTTCTAACCTAACCTATCTTTCAGCTATTTGTTGGTCACTGTATTTCCTATTATTAGCCCCCTGAAGTTTGCGCTTCAGGGTTTTATGGTGCTTAATATGAAAATTAGATGCTCAGCTAAGTGTTTTTGCAGTTAGAATAGAATGTCAGGTCATACGTGTATAATTATTTTGTTTAATTCTGTTGCTATTTTAGAATTATTTTGTGGACAAAGCATTGTTATTTAAATTAAAGCATTGTTATTTAAATTAAAGCATTGTTTGTTAATGGCTGTCAGTTAAGTGCCGATTTCACCAACGTCGGAAAACTTTAATTGAGGAATAAATTTGACGTTTTGACAGCTTTTGCATAGAAATTCTGTCAAAACGTCTGTCTTATTCGTTGGATAAATGCTTTATCCAAGGAATAAGACAGACGTTTTGACAGAATTTCTATGCAAAAGCTGTCAAAACGTCAAATTTATTCCTCAATTAAAGTTTTCCGACGTTGGTAAAATCGAGCCTTAGTTAAATAGATACTGGTGTCGATTCTGTTACACATTTAAACAGTACTAAATTAGACTAAAGGCAACTGTCACTTTCTTTTCTATTGAAACAGAAAGAGACTATCACCACTACAATCAATACTATAGTATTATGACGAAAATAATAAAGAAACTTATCTTTAGATAGATTTAGATGTGTAACAACGTTTCAGATTCACATACATTATAAGAATAAAATAATATTCGATCAAACTAAATTTATCTGTTGTATGTACTTAGATACTACGTAACTTAGTTTAATAAGTGTTATTATGAAATACTTAGGTATACTACGCAAAATATAAATTATACAAATGTTGTTTTTTATAGTTTTATTTACAAACATCCACTACAATTTTGATTACTTACAAGAGTAGTTAGATATTGATTTAAGAGTAACCTATTAATCATTCCTTCCAGTAAGTATATTTTATTTAGATCACTGAGTACTGAGTAATCGTCGTGACAAAATCACGATGATTTTTCACTGTGATTTTTTGTAACTGGAACGACAGTTACGGTGACAGAAATATAACGCTTTTCTCCGACTCTACATACATTTGATGCTCGAATGAATCAAAACAGTGTCACTTTTTCCTGGCGGTGCGTTTGGTTAGAATGGAAAACCGAATGAAAGGAACTTATAGGGGCAGCTCCGCTCGTTGAAGCCTTTTAATTTATTATATTGGCTTAGATTATACTTTTAGGTGCAGATGTCGCTAAAAGTACAGTTCATAGGTTAGTGTTTGTACTTAGTTGGCAAATAACCACATACATTTTTGTTTTTGCAAACATGAATTGCTTAGATACATTTAATTAAATAACAAAAAGATAACAATATAAATAAATCATTATAACGTTTCGATGGTGCTAAATGTTATTTCAAATTGTTTCTGTATTTTTTAGTTATCCAATGAAACATCAACACGAACCTCCGTTAGCATACGTGAAAATTCAATTCCCCACCAAATTAGAAGATTCTGGTAAAACTGGCAACATTTGATTCCTGACAATTATTTGGAGCGTTTAAAGAGCTTGTAGAGTTAGAATTAATCCCAAGTTGTTAATATTACATAAAATAGATATTAAACACTAGTACGAATAATCTGATGACAGTCAACGATAGATTACAATTGAACTAGAATGCTTTTGGTACATGAAAACTAGATCAGTAAATTAATATTTTCTTTTAAGATGAACCTACTAGTGGTAAATATCTCTTCGTAAACGTTTAGTTCTCTCATCTCTGTACAAGTCTGTCTGTTATGTCAATGTCAAAGTCTGTCTGTCTAATGTTGACATGATATGCCAGACCGCTGTCTTGATTTATTATGGTGTATTTGGATTTTGATTTGAAGTCTTTGTAATTTTATAATGAAATAATTACAATGGTAAAGTTTAAAGACGCCGTATCGGCTTATAAAACCCTAAACGGCCTCATTTGTGTTTACAAACCGTCATGTGTGCCAGTGAAGCAAATCCAACACATAGTCAAGACCAATCTTTGTAGAGGTTAGTTTTAACTTTTCAAACTTTATTTAAAAGGAAGAATTTCACAATTTAATTTATTACTTATAAAATTCTAGCGACCCGCCCCGGATACGCTCGGGTGCAATGTAGATACTACTGTGGGGCATATAAACCTTCCACTTGAATAACTCTATCTATTGCTGAAAACTGCATTAAAATCCGTTGCGTAGTTTAAAAGATCTAAGCGTACAGACAGCGGGAGCGACTTTGTTTTATACTATGTAAAGATATTGTAGGCAATATGGTACAGGTTGCTAATATCATGCCAAACCATTTAATAATCTGCTAGAAAAATTACATTTAATTCCTTTCACAGATCTAAATGCCTTACCCTGCAGACCAATAGAGCAGAGAGTAGAAATAGTAGGAGCAACCAATGAGCCAATGATGGTGAAGCTGGTGCCCAACCATGCTGATGATCCTCTGGTGTGTGGCCCGAGGTATATCAATGAGGACTTCAGATGCAGCTGGGCAACACATCTCGGCTTATTTAGCAGTGGGATATTATGTAAGTAATAAATGTTCAGAAATATTTGAGCTATTTTAACACACTGTTTTGGATAAGAAATTTTTAATAATATAATAATGATACTTCCTACTTTTACTTGAATAAAATGTAAAAAACATTTCAAATAATCCATGTTTAATAACGATTCTATTATTTCAGTACTAGGCATCAACGAGGGCACAAGGCTGACGTACAAAATAAATACAGGGCGGCCAACAAGAGCCTTCAAAGTGCAGGGCCAGCTCGGTAAGGCCACCGACACATACTTCTGGAATGGCAGGACAATGGAGAGAAGCACCTTCAGCCATGTCACCAGGGAGAAGATAGACAATGTTGTGGCTCACATTCAGGCTTCTCACCAGAAGACCATGTTTGAGTTAGTACTGTGCAGATTTGAAAATGTATAGCTTTGTTGGAAGTACAAATGCATAGGGCTTCTAAGCTGAATAGTTGGTTTGTTAGCCATCCTAAAGTTACTGTCTAGATATTGCTGTGTATAGTTAAGCAACTCCAATATGCCAGAATACATTATCTGCATAAAGTAACATTATTCTGGAAAAAAGTACATTATTAAAAACTGAGTGGCTGGAAAATTACAAAATAAATGTAACAATTGTAGTAGATTACATTTTGTGGTGAGAGAAAGACATGATGGTATTTTATGTTACCTGTGAATAATTTAGCAATATAGTGGAAAAACTTCTGCACTTATCTAACTTTTTTTATGACAATTTATTTGTAACTTTGCAGACAGTCGGGCCTGCACATGGACTCACAGACCACATATGAGCTGGCCTCAAAGGGCCTCATCAGACCAGCTGACAATAAACTGCCAGTTGTCTATGGCATCAAGTGTGTCTACTTTAATTCTCCTAACTTTACATTAGGTAAGTGTGACTTTTTAGTAATTATAATTAAGGACAAATTACAGTTTTAATAATATCATGGTAAAAAGATATTACTTATAAATAATATGGAATGCCCCTAATTACTTAGTACTTAGCTATAATGGAGTGATGGTAGTTGTTACTTTACTTATAATTATTTATGAACTCTTCTGTGCAGGTACATTGACTGAACAAGCTGGGTTATTAGAGAACCACAGAGCTAATAAGAATTCAGTTTAGGAATGTGCTTCTTAAACTATTACAGCCACAAGTGCTGTGTATTTACGATTTCAAAGTTATTGTATGTTTCAATCATTGAAATTGTAGATAGTTTAAAAATATGTTGAAGTCTCCTATGCCATTTTGTGTCTATTCCTCATGGTTATTTTATAACCCCATATTACCTGGTACTTAATTTTTTATTTTAAATATTGTTTATTTTGTTTCAGAAATACAATCAGTGAATGAGTATGACAAATATTTCTGGACTCTCATTCATGACTTGGGTGTCCAATTAAAAACCTCAGCCCACTGCACAGCCGTGCAATGCATCAGGCAAGGGAAGTTTGACTTAGAATGGGCTTTACTACGGAAGCATTGGACTTTGGAGCACATCGCAGACAATATGAACATGTGCAGGCAAATACTGGAAGAGAATGAGGAACTGCTGCAGCCCCAGTCTGCCTTATTGACAGCTTAGATACTTTAGTGTAATTTAGATTAGTTTAATGTAAATATAAATGTTGATACAGTTGTTTTTGTGTTTCTATATTTACACCCTAAATATGTTGCGCTTGCTATAAAGATATTATTATAATGGCCAATGACTTATTGTCAAATGTTTATACCATGAACTAATGTAAATAAGATCAAGTCTGAAAGTTCCTTCAAACAAAAAAATTGTGTTGTAAATGGTTTCTTGTATAACAGGTAATAACAATAATTATGAATTGACACCACAAGACAAAAACAGTGGGTTACTGAAGTCAATAAGTATTAAAAATACTATTCAACTTATTACAAAATTTTCATTTCACCAATTATATCAAGTCACATTAATAATAAAATCCATACTCATTTATACATCCACCATAACTTGTCTACATCAATCCACTTGTTATGTCCACACCACATTAGTCACTAGTGTCACTACCAGACTCTAATCAGCTGCCACTAGATGATGGTGTTGATGGAGATGTGTTGGCTTGCTTCTCCATCTGTTCTATCCTCTTATGCCTTATCATGTTGGACAGGATGCCATCAAAAGACGTTGTTTTCTTCTTCGCCGAGCCCCTCAGTGTGTCCTCTCCCTTACTACGTACTCGCAAACGCAAAGAACTGACTTCGTCCATAAAATCAAAATCTGATTTCTCTTCTCTTATCGGTGATACTGTAATTTCCGGCTGGTTTTCTTTACTAACAGGCACGGGTGAAGGCGGTCTCCTACCCGGACATTTCCACTCCAGGCTTAAAGTTCCAGTTTTGTCAAGAGATTTGTAAAGTTCTTCTAATTCGGCAGGCTCCGGCATCCAGTTCTTGCCGATAAATACACCACTTTTTGATACCTCGTCATCTGAACATGGTAAGTCCCAGTCATCACCTTGTAATTCAGGGGTACCCATTGTTTGTTTTAGATAAATATCAAATTAACAATAAATAGCAAAAATTTAATTATTTTGACGTTTTGTTTGTTTTGACAGTGATAGGTCTATAGTTTATGATTTGGCACAGATAATACAATTTCTCGTGTTCCATTTCTTGGTAAAAATATCAACATTGCCATTACTGACATCTTCGAAATGTTTTTTTTTATAATCGTTGTTTTTTGTTTCTTATCATGTCAATGGTTCATCAAATAGTTTTTAAATAATGTGTGGGCCATCTCAGTAGCTTTATGAGTGGCTGCCACAAACTATATAGGGATACGAAAAACGTGAAAAAAAGATGTGAAAACGGTTTTGTGGGGCATAGTACTTAGTTTTAAGATTTTTGTAAACGTCCTTTAATAAATAAATAAATACAATCGGAAACAATGTTGGCTGCGCAGTGATTGATCCTCGTGGTATGGTTATTGGTTATGGTAGGAACACCATAGACATATAAATAGTTTCTGTCACAATGAGAAACACCGACTCCACGTGAAGTTGACAGGTCTCAAGTCTCAAAACAAGTTTTGTTGTTATAGAAAAAACATAAAAGAAAGATTAATTTTTTAATCATAACTTCGTGATAAAGAGTAAAAATGTCATCATCATCCGATAGTGATTTGGACTGTGAAAACGAAATAAACAGGCAAGTATATAAACTACCAATCTCCACTAATTTAATACATTTGCCATCAATTCATATTCTAACCTAATTTACAGAATTGGAGATTGTGAAGTATGTGCAGCAAACAAGGCTAAATACACATGTCCGAAGTGCGAAGTGAAGACATGTTGCCTGAACTGTGTGAGGATACACAAGAAGGAGCTGGAATGCGACGGCATCAGGGACCGCACCAAGTTCGTCAGGATGAAAGATTTCACCGACACAGATTTACTGAGCGACTACAGACTGCTTGAAGAGTGTGCGCGCTTTGTATACGGAGTCAAACACGATGAGAAAAAGAAATATACTAGGATTGATAAGGACTTGCCCATAGTAAGTATTCATGTATTTACAGTTTCAATCTCATTATGATAGGTATTAGCCAATGGCGGTCCGGGGGGGAGGGGTCGTAAGGGTCATGACCCCCCCCCCAAATTCGTACAAGTCAAATTGCCAAACAACCTAAAAATAAATAATTTACAAAAAAAAATTGGCAATAAATTCTAATAAGCTCCACTTATTTTTCTGTAAATATAACCCCTCCCAAAGTCTGGCTGCGACCACGCTTGGTATTAGCTGATTCTAATGGATCACTCCATAGTGTTTGGAATATAAAGTTCAACTTATATGCACAGCTTGCTTTGCTATAGTACTGACTATATTAGTTATGCCATTATCAGGAAGAGGTGCTTACCACCGTACTTGAATAAAAAAATAAGTTACAAAATAACATTAATCATTTATTTCACAGTACCTATATAAACTCAAGATGGCTGCAAGAAAGAGGGGTACTGTCCTACAATTCTTATCACATAACTTCACAAGGCACAAAGCCAACACCACAAGATATAATAACAAACTGAACATAATAAATTGGCGGGTGGAGTGGGTGTTCCCTAACGTAGAATCTGAGCCACTGAAGTTTGTTGATGAAAGATGTGCAGAACAGACAAGGTTGTCTGAACTTCTGGACAAGTATTTGAATCCCGATGCATTGCCGTTTGAAGGCTCAAAAGCGTTGGCTTTCTATAAGTCTGTTGGATTCAGCGGAGTTAAAATTTTACTGAGAGGTAATTATTTTGTCACTTTCTTTTCCAATAGTTACTATTTTATATCATTGCCATTGTGTTTGTATGTTGTCAACCAAAAAGACACAAACTCTAGAAAATAATGTGTACACAATCACTAGAATTATCTAAAAAAATAAAGTTGTCCTTTCTGTTTTACAGCTGAAAAAGTCAAAGGCTCAGCAAGAAAGTTCTTTGAATTGGACCCGACAGAATCTTTAGCTGAAAACCTGTCTGGAAAATGCATAGTGGAGTTCCCGATTGTATTTGTTGTACTCAAGGATCACGCCTATAACTTCGAAATTATCACACCAGGTTGTTTTAATGAATTATTTTTTAGTAGCTCTAGTCCCCCTTATTTGGTAACTCTTGTTTAGAATTTAACATAACCTGAGTCTATGATCATAATCAAATGCTTCAGAGCCATACTTACGGCTGTTGTCTAATAGCGTAGTTTGTTTATTAACCATTTTAATTCTTAATTTTCCTATTTTTCAGAAGATGAATTTGAAGAAGAAAAACCAGTTACTACTCGAGATAAAGCAAGTAGTAGTAATGAAAAACCTGTTTTTAATGGTAAACCTGCTGATAATGACACCACAGAGGGAAACCAAGAATATTCCAGAAAGAGACCCAGACAGCTGTTGACAGAGAAGATTGCTCAAGAGAAGAAGATGGAAATTGAGAAGGAAATAAAAGCAGCAAGAAAGAAGAAGCCAAAGAACCTTCTGTTTACTACTGGATACTCATCAGAGGAGAGTATAGATACTGAAAGTGATGATGAGAAGAAAAGCTAGAAATATAAGTGGAAGATGGATGGACCATGATGACGGATGTAACATAAATACTTGTTTGTCACATAGTAAATAAGTGTAGAAGGTTTAGGAAATGTTAGGGCGGGTACAGACTGCTGTAACGTAACATGAAAGGTACGTAGTGCGCACGCGTAATGTGCACGGTTCGTGCGCGCAAGGCGTCTGCACTATGGGAATTCTGTTATGGTGCGTCCAGACCTGACGAACGCGCCGCGAATGCACCGCTCGCGCGCAGCTCGCGAGCCGCTCGCAAACTGCGCGCGAGCGGCGCGCAGAGCTTTGTACGAACATGAAATGCACGCGCGCAGCTCGCGAGCGGCGTGCGAGCTGCGCGCGAGCCGCGCATTCGCGGCGCGTTCGTCAGGTCTGGACGCACCATTACATTGCATGATACATTGCGACAATCTGAATTCTTTCATTGCGTGTTACATTTCGTAAGTCTGTGGCTGTCTGCTTGGTAGGAACACACCCTTAAGCCGGGTGGCTTTAGGGTGTGTTCATACCAAGCAGACAATACTTATTCTTCACCTCCTTTTATATTCACTCTACAACCTGGTGCAAAACACAAGTTTGGATAAATATTAACTACTGCAGTTGCAAAATAGCATGCAATATATTTTTTGTTTTGTGTAAATAAGAATCTGTGTGTTTGTGAGCATGTTACTGCACATTGTATGTAGTAGAACTTCTGCACCTCTTTGTTCTGAGCCTTCTATGACATAGTTATATTCTTAAATGCAATTTATACAATACTTAAGTGTTACAATATCTTCTAGATTTTGTAAATATGTACAAAAATAAAATATAAGACTTACAACTTCATTTTATTGTATCTGTATAGCAACTAAATGGTTTTCTGTGAGTATGAATAAATATTCATTTGTAGCATTGATGCCCAATACCTCGCCATACTTATCAATGTTGAACACATGCTGTTGGCCAATCTTTATGCTCCTCATGGCACCTCCTGTTCTTTTCCTCAGTTGACAATCTTGGTTGCTGTTGCTCTGGTAAATAAATATGTGCCTGGAAGCTTCACAGACTACACTGTATGTAAAGTTTGGTGGACATGTGACGAATTTTCGGTTTTGTTTTGAAGATTGTACGTAACCAAATGCACTGAGTGAGCCCTGGTGCTTGACGGGCCACGTGTTGGAGTTGATCAGCTGTGCGTAGGGCTGCCAGATGCACGCGTCCACGTCGTGGCGCAGCGCCAGCGCCGGCGCCTCTTGTGTCTCAATTTTGATGCTGAACAGGTACTGGTGCACACTGAGTGGTGCTCTATGTGTCACAATGTGAGTTGATGCATCCAACCTTACTGAAATTACGAAAAAAGTTTGTTTAATATATATAATATACATATATACATATAATACCATGACATGCTTATTCCATAAAGGGTAAGGCAGAGTTTTATTACTAACATTTAGCTGAAATAGTATAAACATCCATAGAATATAGATTTGTAATTAATTTGCCAAGCAGTGATTATGACTGTTGTTGTTGTGAGTTGTGATTATTCATTGCAGCAGTATATGAAGAGGAGGTTGATGGTTAACAATGGACGAGTATAGGCTGATAATTATGATGAAGAAAAATTATAAAACAGATTTAGATAGATAATAGAATTGTGTCAGCCTCGTTGGTCTAGTGGTGGCAAGGGCGACTGCTGATTGTGAGGTCCTGGGTTCCATCCCAAGGTCGGGCAAAGTGTTATTGGGTTTTTCTGTGTGGAATTCCTCAGTAATTTGGTTGATGGCAATAGGCTTGCCCCCTATTACATGGGACTTAAACATAATGGCAAAATGAGGGTGTTAATATCCACCTCTGCCCAACCCTTCGGGGAAAACAGGCTTCATGTTATGTCATGGTTAATTTCAAGGCCTTAAAACTACTTTCACTGTTTTTCAGTAAAATATCAATAAGGATCAATTAATACAGAATTAACTCACCTAACACAGTGTCTTCTTCAGATGCAGCATCACATTCTTCTAATTCCTGTGTAGACAGTCCTGGTACAGATGGGTCAGCAGTCACCACAGTTTCTGCACACAAGTGAGCTAATCGTCTGTGAGCCTCCTCCACCAAGCTGGGGTCCATGATGTGCTCCCCATTAGTATCCCCCCCTTCCAACAACTCCTCCCACAGCACACTCTCAGATTTAGTTAACAAAATATCAACTTGTCCATTATCTTGAACATTCCATGTTGTTAATTCACTATCAACCTTTTGCTTCAACTTTCCATCAATAAAAGTCTTGCCTGCGTAACTGACTTTTATGTGCAACGGAGTCACGTTTACAATCAGAAGCTTTCTGTTAAAGTTAGATTCAAGTTTCAAAGTTATAGATATATCTTCCGTTGTCTGCAACCATGTGTATATTACTGTTCTCGGCTCCTCTGTAGAAGGTTTTGTGATCTCCTTCTCGGAGTCTGATGTAAACTTAAATGTGTTATCAGAAGCAATGTACAGTGCAGCACAACTTGTCTCAATTGCAGCATAGTGAACAATGCCTTTCCCTTGCACTTCTCTAAAACTCATCTGCTTCCATCCTTGGCCATCATTGTCAAAGGTGACCCAAGTAAGTACTGAGTTGAAGTGGGATTCATTCTGTTCAACTGACTGAAGAAGGCAATGCAATGTCTCAATACTATCTTTCTCCTGTATTCTTGAGTCAACAATAATGAAATACTTTCCTTCACCTAAGATAAGACTTGACTGGAGTGTTTGCCATGGCTGGTTCCTTCCTGCAGGTCTGCTTCTTGCGCCAGTATCCACAATATGTAAGTACCCAGTACCATCACTAACTACAGCTAGATTGTTAGATGGAAAAGCTAAGCATAGATTAAAGTGTCCCGATTTTCTCTCCACATGTGCTGGGACGTCGTACACAACGTCATTTTGGAATGTCTGATTAGTATTTTCGAATGCAATATGACGCACCTGCTGCTTTTTATCGATGTAGTAGTAATTGAGTGAGTAGTCCCAGTAGTCTAGAACTAGGTGATTATGAAGTGCGAATAGTTTCGCATGGACAAAAGAGTACTGCACCTCGTCCGGATATACTTTGTCGACCGGAGCAACGAGATCATGTGAGAAATGGGGTAGCGCTTGCAAGTTCAGTTTATACCCTTCGAAATCGTGGTCCAAGAGTCGCCGGTTTGGACGCAATTCCACAAGAGAAGACATCTTATTTAATTTCCCAAGAAGCAAGTGTTTATATTAAATAGATGTCCAGATTGTCCGGTAATATTGAGAAAACCACGAGAAATTTATCTTATTTGTCAACAAGAAAATGTCAAGCTGAAGCTGTCAATAGTGTCAACCACAACCACAGATGTTTGATTGATGTTGGACTCGTCTGATAACAAAATAAAATACAATGCTTGTTACTTTCATGATCTATTCGACAACTTTCCCAATTATCTACAAATTATTCAACAGTTAATGTAATCCAAGTGCGAAAGAAGTCCGGTCCTTTCATCGGTAGCACAAACTATATAGGGATATACTATCGGTAGACGAGTTGGTGTTCAGATGATAAGAATCTAATAAACAATTAATATTTCAACTACGTTCTTGCAATAAATAAATAATATTAATTAATTGTATTTTCTATACTAATATTATAAAGAGGAAAGATTTGTATTTTTGTATATAACGAATAAACTTAAAAACTATTGGACTGATTTCAAAAATTATTTTGTCGTTAGAAAGCTACTTTATCACTGAGTAACATAGGCTACGGGCAGAGCCGTGAGGACACAGCTAGTTAAATATAAAACAAATTTAACATAGCACAACATCATGCCTTTATTCCCCGGAGGGTTGGGCAGAGGTGTATAGTAGGGCACAAATCCAAACTCCAGGCTGCTACTGAGGAATTCCATATGGAAAAACCCAATAACACGTTGCCCGACCTGGGGATTGAACCTAGGACCTCACGATCAGCATTCGCGCTTGCCACCACTAGACCAACGAGGCAGTTAAAAAAGATTTATTTTATAATACTTATAATATAGTTAAATATGATTTCTACAATCTATGGCTGTTTCTGGGTGTTTGTTTACTTAGTTTGACACACAGAGTACATTATAATATAGTTTGACAGTGACAGCCAACGTAAATAGCGGGATTTAATTCAGTTCCTGATTGTTTACCTACTTTTCGGATATATTAATTTATGAATAATACTGTATTATAAGCAAAAAGAATGGCTTATGTAAAAAATAATTCATATCGTGACATCCCATTTTGTGCTGAGACACCACATGTAAGTTCGTCCATCAGATTTGTGAACAATTACACCTATGTACAATCTTTTGTAAGCTTTTTTTAAACTTTCAGAATGACTTCTACACGTACACAGATTTAACAGAAATAGCAGATACATGTAAAATGTATAAGGATGAAATTATAAAATGCAGAACTATTGGCATTCTGCAAAGTATAAATGGTCGGTTTTTTTTGACTGATGTAAGTTATAAACATTGAACTATGTTGGATTAGATTTTACTGTAGGCCATGTTATTTATAATTTTTTTCGTTACAGATAGACATGGGTGGTGAGCGCTCGGTACCATTGGTTCAAGTGTCAGTAGTTTACTTGAAGTCACCGCCACAGTCCACATTGATCCCATATCCAGTGCAAGTGTTTGGTACACTGCAGTGGAAGAACAGACCTGTTATATTTGCAAAAATATTACAGGTAGGTAGATTCATTATCAGCTAATATACAGTGTCCCAAAACTCAATGTCAAGCCGGGAACAAATGATAAGGCAGTTTATAGTTTTTTATTTTGCTTAGTGATAGGATCTATACGGTCCACCGGGCTAGCTACTACCCTCACATTTGAGTTTGATGCAAAGCAGTTTACTGTGTTCCGTCATATGTGAGAGTCAGAGGGGTATAGGGGAATCCCTCTCTGCATTTACCATCAGGTGAGACTAAGGCCAAATGTGAGCAAGTCAAGAATAAAATAAAATTCCAAGTCGTGTGTAAACATATTTGAAACAATACTTGCTTGCTAGTTAGTGTGAAGTACCAAATTTCATAGCAAGTTTTGTTGCACAGCTGACTTTCGAGCTGTGGACACGCCCGTAGCAATTTCACTTCTGCAAGTGTTATGAACTAAGCCAACAATGAAGTGCAATAACTTGGTACTGTAAAATGGGGTGAATAGCGATGCAGGGGTGAATTGGGACGAAACTTTAAAAGGGATTTTAACATTGAAATAATATAGTTTGTTGCCAAAAAGAACTTTAATGTGTTTACCATATTATAATTAATGATTAAGTGTCCTTGTTAGCAAGAAACTATATTATTTCAACGATAGAATTCATTTTAAAGTTTCGTCCCAATTCACCTCTGCATCCCTATTCACCCCGTTATATGGTACTTAAAATCATTAATGTGGTCTATAGTTTCTTTAATAACAAAACCAGTATGAAACTTTGAGTCTTTGTAGATCTCCTTAACATTGTGTTTATGATGAGTATATTTAACAGGTGATGACAGTGCCGACAGCAATAAGAGCTAAGAACGCTCTGAGTGGGATCACCAGCATACACTTAGCCAGAAGTGCTCGAGAACCTGAGCATCAAGAAGATCCCCCATGATATTGCCATTATGGTTATGGAATGTGGCATTATATTGTTGGAAAGAAGTATTGCATAGTTAGGTATAATAATGTTTAATTTCAACATTTTGCATTTTGTACAAATATTTTTAGCACTATGTTGTCATAAATGATAATTATGTTGAAAGAAAATATGTAAAATTCTGTTAGTGAATAAAAAAATAAATTTAAAAGAATGCATATTTATTAAATCTTAAATAAATACATTAATTAACAATATGTGATAAAATTTACAACATTCCATCACCAAGCACTCACTGCGCTTTTTACATAAAAATAATAATGTTGGGCATAGATAACTTTGCTTCTGGAGTTAACATACACTTTCAAGCTGTTTATTTTATAATTTTAATACCAAACATGTCACTAAACACTACAAACCAGTTATATATTAATATACTATATTTTTGGTACATTTTATTGCAAAATATACATTGTTTGGAATGCTTTTTTCGTGTTTAGTAATTTTATTGTAGTTTTTTAGGGTTATATGAAGCAACTTGTAAATAATATAAATGTTGAGCATGTTATCCTTTGATAAACTGAAATGATGGACAAAAAATATTGATATACCAAAACAACTTAAAATATTTCAGTGTGAATAAATCATATTGTTGGGTAAATAAGCTATAGCTCTTACTTCTATTATTTCATTGCTATGTCTAGTTACAAAACTGTCCAGAGTAATCACATAACAATATTAAATCTTGCTGTGACTTTTGATTTATTGAATATCCCAAAAATGTGTACCATTATAGTTTCGGAAGGCAATTTCACTATAACAGCATAGCTGTCTTATTGCTGGGGGAATCTCTCAGTGACTCTGCAACATCACACAATGCTTTCCACAAAAATATATTAGTATTAAGCCTAGTAATAGAAACTTCACAAATTGGCCTTTTAGAGACTAACGATAGATTACGCAGTCGTAAGTAAGTTTAAAAAACAGATTACGGCAGAAACGGCAAATTTTTCAAGAGCCGAACGTACTACCTACATTTATTGATGGTCAAACTTGTCAACCCTCGCGGCTTATTCAAAGTACATCAGTATCGAAATGGAAGTATGGTAAATAACGGTATACACGAAAAGGATTGAGAAAATGGTATCGTTAATTTGGGCTGGTTAAATATCGTAATTAAATAACACTTGTTAGTCCCTGACCGGCGGTGCGGCGGCACAGGGCGCGGAACTCATGGTCATTCCTGCGTTAAGAGTATTTCAGAAGGCGCAGTAATAGCAACTCTCACTGGGACCACAAAAAGCTAGTTGAAGCTAGTTACGGCACTGTTAGCATAGCTGTTAGTGAGGATTTACTAAGGGGGCGTCCATAAATCACGTAACGTATATTTGGCTGAATTTTGACCCCCCACTCCTCCCTAGTGGCATCTTAGTTCCATTCTTGTATACTTCTGTCTGTCCTCTCTCCCCAATGTCACGTGGCTCCAGTACCGTCATAATAGGTAGGTATCACGGGAGGAGTCTCTTCGCCTATCCCCTTCAACAGATCTACATCATCAAGTTTGTTCCAGTTGCACCATTCTACTTCAAATTCGTTTACAACACATAAAACTTGAAAATCTGTGTTGTATGAGTTGACTCAGGTTTATTTGGTTTGGTTTAGTTGTTCTAGCTGATTCTTGCCGTCGTTTGGGTATATCGCTTGCATGTGAGCCGTAACGGTCTTTTATGAGCAGAAGTAAAGCCCATAATTCTTGCACATTCGATTGGCGAGTTGGTTTCTGACGCTGCGGCAGAAGTAGTTATATACAGACAGCTTGTACATCAAATGGCAAAATGTCGCGTGACATTTATTCAGACCTTCCCTAATTAGCGTCCCATGATTTATGGCCGCCCCCTAACCTACATAATTTACCAATAAATTGAACTAAACATTTTCGAAATCATCCTATGATATTGCAGACTCCAGTTATACAGTACGGCTGTACCAGTTTTAGGAAGTAGGGACCGAACTAGAGCACCCAGAAGTATAGGACGAACACAAGCAGTATGACAGCACCCGCTGTCACCTTGACGAGCATGGACTTGGTGTTCAGGTACGTCGCGTCCTTCTTGTACTTCGAAGACATCATCGACAGGTTCTGGGTTTTTGTGTCCAGTTCTGGAATAAAACGACGCAAGGTTATTTTTTTGTATTTATATAACATATTAACAGTCGTAATACAAAATAACTGCCTCGTCGGTCTATTGGTGGCAAACGCGACTGCTGGTCGTGAGGTCCTGGGTTCTATCCCCAAGTCGGACAGTGTGATTGGATTTTTCCGTGTGAAATTCTTCAGTAGCAGCCTGGAGTTTGGATTTGTGCCCAGTTGATGGCAATAGACTCGCCCCCTATTACATGGGAATTAAACATAGCGGCGAAATGAGGGT
Organism: Amphipyra berbera; assembly: GCA_910594945.2. Taxonomy (NCBI): domain Eukaryota; kingdom Metazoa; phylum Arthropoda; class Insecta; order Lepidoptera; family Noctuidae; genus Amphipyra; species Amphipyra berbera. The sequence continues at coordinate 22,102,718 of OU343123.1, read as the reverse complement.
GTTACTATACACCTCTGCCCAACCCTTAGGAGAATACAGGCGTGATGTTATGTAATACAAAATTAAATATTACAAACTCTGTTCGCTGATTCAGACTCTTATCTATAAGTCAGCTGTCGGTCGATTCGGTTTGTTAAATTATAAAAGACTTTGTGTTACGATGACGCGCAAACTACATGACGCGCGTCGGTCGTCGCGTTGGCATACACGTCACCATTACGTGCATCCGCCTCTTGCTCGTAACTAAAAACGCCACGTCACCTCTTGTCGTCACAAGCTATATGAGAACAGTTTATGCTGAAGTGCACTCATGAGTGCAATTAGGTAAGAAACTGTATGAAGCAAGGTAGGTTCCATTGCTTACTACCATACTCTCACAGTCCACATTTTTTTTTATCACTGAAGCCTTCATAATTTATGTCATCAGTGTTTGTGGTCTCACCAGAGAGTATAGCTCCCCTCTGCAGCACATCGTCGATGTTCTGCATCATGATCCTCTGCACATCGCCCAGCTGGCCGCCCAGCTGTGCGGCGGCGCCGGCGCGTCGTGCGCGTGCGCCGCCCTCCGCGTACTGTCGCCGCGCGCGCTGCATCCACGTGTCGAACTCGATAAAGGTGTATGGCCGGGTGACTGTGTTCACCTGGAACATGATATCGTAACTTATAGCACTGGTGAAGAATGGTCTGTTATGACGCATTACAATGTCGGGATTAATGTTTTAAGGTTACTATGGCTTCTTCACGGTCATGTAGTTATAAAAATGTGCTGAAATAATTCTACATAGCAATAAACTCGAAACTAGTGGAAGACTTGGGTGAAAGCTTTGTCCAAACTGATTTTGACGATAAAAATACTGGAAAGAAATAAAGAAAAACATTTATTCAGCATAAGACACAGCACAAGAGAAGTGTGCTGGCAACATACCCATACCAAATGGGTTGCCAACTCACCATTGAAACACCCTGTGCTGATTTATGGTACAAAGTTATAATGTCCATAGCTGTTAATATTGTTCAACATGTCTTTTACCAGTATAAAATATAGAAACAGTTATAGTAATTACACATTTGAATATGGTTGACTGCCAACATTTTTACACATTGTTATTAGAGTATGTCTGCAAGCTGTTGAAGCTAAAGGAACTTTTAACTTTCCATCCCCCATATAAGTATTGTTATTGCTTGCTGAGACATAAACTGCATCATTGTGCTTGTAAGCAGTACATTTACAAATAACAAATGGTGGAATAAGAAATAAATTTTGATCTGTTTATTTTTACTCATAGTTTGGTGGTTATTTGCCTATTGGCTGTCAAAATATTAGCAGTAGTAGCATTCTATAATTTTTATATGCGATAAAATGTATTGAATTATGCTTTGTTTCTATATCACAAACAACATCATGTTTAATATGATAAGCTGGCTAGAGCCATCTTTAGCAAGATTACATCAGTGTAAGGAGATGCCAAGAGTAGTGGGACGAGGGTGCATGATTCAATGCTATCTAATGTAAACAGCACACGCCTCTAGGCACCCCTATGACCTTTAGGTCTAGATACTCTAGTAGTTGTACAAAGCTGTCAGGGCTCATTTTGTTGATTGAACATACCCGTTTCCCGTATTGTTGGTAGAACTCCTGAGCAATCTCCTCTAGGTAGCTGAAGGCAAGTCTCTTGCTGTAGTTGCGCTCGCACAGCACTAAATAGCAGATCTCGTGTTCAATTAGATAACTGGAAATGTGGAACAAAATATTACAATTTAAGTAGATGGTGATCAATTGGATCCATCCTGTTGTTTTGGTATTTCAAAATTGTATTTATTATTTTGTTATTTTTGTATTTTAATATATCAATTAAAAAATGTGTTATAACTCATTTTCGTTTTATTTAACTATTAAGATATTACTAATAAACTATTATTTTATATCACTAGATACAGTGTAATTGTGTATAAAGCAAAACAAACTAAAATTGCATAAATAAAACAAAACATTGCATCAGAATGCTGGTTTAATATGATTAAAAATGAAAAGCTGTAAAATTAGAGGACCAAAATTAAAGGAACAAGCGGTAGGACTCACTGGAAGAGATAGGGCCCAGTTTCGATGGAGCACCGGGTCGGCGACTGCGGGCCTAGTTTTCTAAACAGCATTTTAGCCTGATTTTGGTACTCCAGAACATTGCAGCCGCTCTGCGAACCACCACAGCAAATTAAATTATAAAATTAAAATAATAACGAGGACAAATTAAATAAAATCGTGTCGTAAAACTCATCGAACGTGAAAACATACGTGAACCAAAAATATGGAACGTCATAACCTAATTTGAAAATTAAAAGGTGAGTTACATGTTAGACGTGGAAATTAATAAGTTTCAGTGTTAATTTATACAATAATAACATTTTACCTGCTCGTCCTCTTGCATAGTAGCGGCCAGAGGGAGGCCGTCTACGACCCTCGCGATCATAGTCATAAGAACCATTTTGACAAATTATAATTGTCTCTCACGTTAACATATAAACAAATGTATGTTTTAGTAAGATTTTCACACAACACAGATTATTTTTTCTTTCTCATTATTGGGAAATTAGAAAACAAAATGTGAGGTGACAGCTGTGCATACACGTCAAAGCAACTGACATGACAACAACACGTCAGATAATTTGTTTATGGTTTAATTTTTAGCCAAAGACGAAAACTAGTTGCGTTCCATTTTACATCATTTGTTGGGTGCTTTGTCTTATTGTACTTTCTCGTTTCAATACACTTCGTTTCATAATTTAAAGATTACGCCGCTTTTCTCATTATTGAGTCATCCTCAATCCCTCTTATCGTAATAACGCTACGTGTAAATGACCAATAAGCTATAAATAGATATCAGAGGTCATATTTGGTGCAGTGGCTGAGCGATTTGTTTCTGCGCTACGAGTTGTGGGTTCGATTCCCGCACGGAACTAATATTTGTATGGCCTACAGATAGCTGTTCCGGGTCTGGCCGTTAGTTCATGTGAAGATTTGTGTCTATGTGGTATACCTATGCTGCCGAACATGGGTTAGTCCATTACCGACTCAGATCACAGATACTCGCCTCTTTGTTCTATGTGGCATAAAAAAACCGTTATGTCAAAAGGACGGACAGCAGCCCAGCAGCCCGGTAACACCAATCGAGAATCGAATTCAGTTATGCTGAAATACCATGCGTGCGACTCCTAGATCAATAAGACTAAAATAATGACGAACCAAGCTCAATGAATAGAGCTGCCTTAAATCTTTTTCGGTCACCTAAAGGCCATAAGGCAGTTTCATAGGTTGTTGTTGCTTCAAATTTAGTTTTGTGTTATGATTATCAATGAAAACTAAGTAGGTACCTAGTTATTAGTAGTATGGAATAATTCAGTTTTTTGTCGAAAATCATTTTAATATTTTCATTTTACGATTGTTGTAACGAAGTTTTGATTCGTTTACCTACTATCAAAGAATAATATCATAGTATACTGTTTAAGTAATGTATGTAACTACTTCAATCATTTTTCGATTGTCTCTTTCTGTACTTCAGCGATAAGGGTCTACTCCTACTGTGGATATAATAACAAACAAGTTTGGATTTTATTGTGGATATTTTATTAACATTATCATCATGCATCAAATTTATGTGCTAATTCATTTACACTTATAACTAACTATACATAGAAAAATAACTTAACTAGGGGGCAGAAAATACAGTATTTTGTAAAATTAAACAACTAAACTTACAATTAAAATATCGGACTTTAACTGCATATTACTAAAAGCAAGTATAACGCAAAATCACTGTAACGCACGCAACTCTCAGAATAATTATGAAATTTTGTTAAAACTTTTATCAAAGCGAAACGAAAGCGCCATCTATGAGCGAGTAGCTGAAATTAAAATTTAACATTCTCCTAACAAACTCGTTGTCGACACAAACGTAACACACCACTCTCATCCGGAATGAATTACGTATTCGAATATTGGACATTAATTAACCGACGAACAGGAATACGTACATTGAAATAGTAATTAACGATAAAACATGTATGCTGTCTGCCGCCGCCGAGCGAGCGCAGCGCCCTCTCCCTCTATCACCGAATTCACTAACCTTCTCATTGCTTCCTTGCAAAATATTCTCATATTTCACCTATCTAGCGACGCCAATAACTAGTCGTACTTGGGCCGTGAGGGTGTGCGTTTGGATTATTATTATATAATTGTATTTACATTAATTTTGACGTGCAAAACATTAGCGGCCACGATAAGTAGACCACTATACGACGCCTCGTACCAATCCGGCGTCCGTTATTATAATTTAAAATCAAATTATGATACTAAGACTAGGCTCAATTTTAAAATAATTTCATTAATAATATTTTTTTTCGAGGTGCCTTTAAAATTTACATTGAAAATTTAAGTACATTAGTAATTAGAAACTTTGATTTTTTATTCAACAACATCAATTCGACTAATATTATTTAAACTCTCCGAGCATTTTTTTAAATGCTTGCTCAAACATTTTGCCTACTAACCGGTAACTAGTATCTCACATTGTCGATTAGGACACACACTAGCCGAATTATAAATTCTGAGAGCGTTCGCCTTCCATCCCATGGTCCATTCATTACCTACTAATTTATTATAAAGATATTTTACAATAAAATTTGTAACCTACAGAACAAAATTCCTTAAAAAGGAAAGAATTTGATGCCATCGTGGACGCGCCCGGGCGTCGCCCGCGTGACAGACAAAAATAAATAAATTAAAACCTATAGTTATATTTACAAAAGCATAAGAAGTGTGCCGAACAGAAAAGTACTGAGAATTCCATCTAGCTATATAAAAATACGATTAAAATTCCACAATTTTGTTTTTTAAATATATTAATTTTAATCACATGAAAACGGCCACTGGTTTGTTCGAACAAGTTTGGATACTGAGATCTTTCACCTATATAAAGTCACTTAACGCACTGGTTTATTATATATAGTTTAACACCTGTATATCGGTTGGACTGGTCTAATCATTATTGTATTGTGTGCGAGTGTAACCCGAGCGTGCTGCCGCCTGTCGGTCCCTCTTCATAGCACCCATTGTACACGACACTCCTTACTCCTAAGGCTCCTCTGACCCTCACAGTTTCACGACCACACGTGCATTCCGTACATATTACACTATTATGATGAGACACTTACACACTAACATCTAATTTGATATAATTTAATTTGATTATAAAAATATTGCGTAACTACCTATCAAAATAAAAGTGTGGTCGCGGCCGGAGCGCACGTGTGGTCAACAATTATTATATTTGACACAACGCCAACTAACAATTCCTCCGCTTACGTACATTTACTATTATTAACAAACTTTATTGTATACATAGAAGGATCATTTGTCTTTGCATTGAATGAAATATCAATAAACTGTCTATATGTCGAAGTGAACTAGGCTACATCTTAACCGATCTTTCTTTTACAACTATCTAGTTAAAAGTATTATGATTCATTAACATTGGACCACAAATCGTAATTAATTATTAATAATATTTATTCAGGTAACAAAAAATAGAGGCCGCACGCTGTTCAACTAAAGAAATAATATACAAGTGGCCTGATATGGTGACAACACAGGATGTATACATAACGTTATACACAGTAAATAATGTCTCTTTCTGATATGTAGTTCTAGTTGTGATCAGGTGCGCGCAACCCCCTTGCAACATGCTTAATATAAATTTTAAATAAACAAAATAAACTAGAACATGTCCACTTAAAACAGCTCACTTATAGTAAACATATATTTATAATTAACACAATTAACGCACAAAAATCATCCCTTAACTATTCATTATGTCAGTTTTTATATCAGAAAGTTGGCAGTAGGTTTATCAGTACATGCGTAGTATTTATTACGTCAAAACATTTTATTTAAATGAATGTTTGCAATTTAATATCATTTCCAAATTCGGTTTCGAAATGTAAAACAATTGAGATAGACTATGCGATGATAAGAGCGTGTTCCGAGTGAGCTCCGGGTAGTGGTGCGAGCCTGCTGGGGCTCGCGCCACTACCCGCTCCGGCACCTTCGGAACACGCTCTACAGAAACAGATAACAGCTAGGTAATAGACAATTACTAAATGTTCATATAATATACATAGTTATATATAATCAACAGTATGAGGTTGCTTCATTTGTAACAAGGTGTAAATATGAGATGGCCATAATAAGCACCAAAGAAGTGAATATATTTTATCTGAGGATATTACTATTATAAGATATTTTTGTTATATAAACATTTTTACGTAAATATTTCTTTATAATAAACTCTTATTTAGTCTATATATATATACTTATTGCGTATTGTAAACTGTTTCGAACAATGTAAATTGTATATTCATATGAATCATTTGTTACTTTTGCGTAGTTTTGAGGTAGGAAGTTCTGATTTCGTACAGTCGACCGAGGAAATGTATAATCGACATTAAACATGCAATATATAGAAATTTCATTTACAAACATTTAAAAATTCGTTTCAACATTATACAAAAATCACTCCGTCCCCATATAACATCTAGCAAATTTAGTGTTCCTCTTCTGAAATACCCCTAAAAATAGGTACCTATATAAACATTTGAGCAATCAATTTCGTCTCTCCTATTTTTGTATAAATATTAAATTCAATGATAAGTTAATATTAGTTCGATTTGAGAGTAATATTTATATTAATAACATTATATAGAAGCGATCTGAAAACGTAATGCATGATGATTTGAAAAATAGACGAATTGTAACTATTAGTGAAAAAACTAGTAATGTAAGAGCGAAATGAATACGCGTTCTCTACACCGTGTTACGTATGAGAGATAGTGTCCAGTCGGCACTGCGTCTACGTCACCACGCCTACGTCATCACCACGTCACACGTCATCACCACGTCACACGTCATCACGCGTCGTACACTCGAGATTCGTGCGGCCTACGCCAGCGAGCAGTCGATCTCGACGATGTCCTTGGGCACGTCCACGAACTGGTACACGAGCCGTTGGCCGTCCACCTTGGCGAGGATGCCGCGCTGGTAGTAGTAGCGCAGCGCTCGGCCCATCGTCTCGTAGTTCATGTCGGGCTTGTTCTTGTGCAGCCCCCAGAGCCGCGACACCGCCTTTGAGTCCACCAGCTTGAACACGCCCTTCTCGCGGTTCGTCCACTTGATGAAGCGCGGGCAGTACTCCCTGTCCTGCAGCAGTTTGAGGAGGAACTCCCAGAGGTACGTGGTGGAGCCCTCGCGGCTCTTGCGCTTGACGCCGGGGGTGGGAGGGGCGTCGTTGCGTGGCCTTTTCTTGGGCTTCAGCTTGTTGTGGTGGTGATGCCGCTGGTAGTCGCCGAAGTCGAACACCGAGTAGGGCAGCTCATCATGCGGGAGAGGCGGCGGCGCCGGAGCGGCGAAGTGGTGCGCGCCGCCGCCCCCGCCGCCGTACCCGTACGCGTACGCGTCGCGCTCGTTCACGCCGCCCACTGGAAACAAGACAGATACATGGTTAAACTAGCCATTCACGAGTAAATAGAACATTACCAAACAGGTTCAAGGAGACATGATACATTAATACAAATAAGTCAGCAGGTACCTCAGTTGCTTCTTAATTTTTCCGACGCAATTACAATTGGAAAATTTGAAAAGTTAGACTTCGTACTCGTCTTTATTTAACTTCTAATTTAAAATTAACTATTTATATTAGACTAGTAAATATTTAACTAATTTAATGTTTATGCAACATTTCGTTCCAACTAAACCGACTAAACAATTGTGGGACTAGAAGGTGGCTCAACTCTCATGCGATTAGGCCAGTATGTTGTCAAAACTAACTCTAATATTTTGATAACAATATGTTATTTAGTTTTCATCTTATAGACAGGATAATATTATAAGGCCCGTCCTGTTTCCCGGCCAAACAAAGGCAAGTCATAAATTGTGGTAGTAAATCCCGGAATTATAATTGACCACAAACTCATTCTTATGAAAGTGTGGTCTGATAAAATATGACTATTTTATTAATGGACTAATATTGCTGTAATAAAATAATAAATTTCCTACGTACAATGAAATGCATTAGTTATAATAGTGATATCGTATCAATAGGGGTGTAGCAATAGTTGATAATAATAACAGTCGGATCGAAAGTATGAGGATGACGGTTATTGTTCTTATCAAAAATCAATTATTGCAACATTACGATGATTTATAGACGTGTTGTGGTCCACTTTTTATAATGTACTAATTGACAGTGTAATAATATGGTATTTATAAATCTGATGCACAAACAAACAAATTGTATAGGTAATAATTTTCAGTGTCTTCATTTTAAAACATACACTAGGTGGTCGTAGCCTGTCATCATACGTGTATACGAGATGCAGTATTCAACAATTTCCATTATTCTCTAAACATAAATTTCCCGAATCTTCATATTTTCCACGTCAGAGTTCGGCCGCGTCCAAACAATGTGAACGCGTCGGTTCTCGATAACACTGATAGTGTCGCGATTGCGTCAAAGCGCCGGCACCGACGCCTTGACCTGAATGCCTGCGGCCGGCCCACTCGCTACTACGTTTTCCTCATCGGAAAATCAAGCTTTTGCTAAATGTTCTAGAGCTTCACAGGAAATCAGACACCTGCATTAGATATGCAAGGTATGTATGTGTTTGCTTACTGCCAGCTTACAGGTTGCAGCAGGTCTTTGATAAACTGGCTACGACAAGTCCCTAGACTGTTATGATATCACGATAATATTTTAAAAGAGTCGCTACTGATCTCAATTTAATCTCACTGAACTCCGAATCGTTACAAGCCAATTAAATGGTTCCTGTTGCTTCCAGCAATACATCTTACTACAGACTTTCGCTTCCCTAGATACTGACATACTCGTAACATCAAAGTCAAAGTTTCTGAGGAAACAAAATAAGAATATTTCTTTCGCCGTTTCGACCGCGTTATGCTGATCTAAAAACTTCAAACTGGCTATAAATTTTATTTGGCCAGCTCAATAAAACAGTTGTTTGGTTGTACGATTACCCCAATTCACAAGAAATGATTTAGTTACCACTACATAAAATGTAATATTACCATGAGCCTGTAAGTCTTGTTATTGGCTGTATTCTTTTATCTATGGTTAACTTTGTACTGTAACCAAGTAACTTGGGACCAGGGCAGGAAGATGATGAACTTTGTACTGTGTTGTAATGTACGGTATGTTCATTTTATGATGGCTATTATATTAATTTGTTCCACGACACTTTTAATTTTCACCCATGAAATTATTTTTTGTCATCTATCATTTTTATTCACGCATTTTCAGCATTTTTTTATGATGAAAACTGCGACATAAATGTATTTCTTCTTCTTTGCTTGAATTCAAAAGTGTAAATAATTTCTAATGACGCAACATCGGGTTTTCCTGTAGTCTTCTACATATAGGTAAGGAAATGACGTGGCTAGTACCTAGTTTTGCGTGAATTTTATAGCCGTAGTCATTTTCTGGAACGCACATTTAAGTTTTTGCATTAAGGTTGCGTAAATTATGTAGAATTATGTGTTCTAGAAGATTTTTTAGAAAAACATTTTTTTTTTGATCAGTTTATCTTTATTTTGTGGTATTTCGCGTGTCTTGCTAATTTTAATGTTTGTATTACCTATTGTTTTATAGTTATACAATTAAATATTTTTCTTATACCTTAAACAAGAACGCGTGATTGTAGATAAGCGACTAGTCTCGTCATGAGCGGATTCTGTATTAAGTCGGGGTTTACACTTGAGAATGATAACCGACCACAAAACATAGTTTGTGGTCAATAATTCTGTCATGATTTTAATAATTTAATTATGCCGTGCCTACATTAAATATATTTAATTTTCTTTATATGTATTTAATAGAGATATCGGGGAAGACTCTAACCACGGTCTTTAGCTGGCCAGTAACAAAAATAACTTCTTCGTCACAAGGACAATTATTTTACATTATTTAATCTGTTGATCACCCATTTGGAATGTAGTATTTACGTATTAAATGGCACCAGAGACTAGGCGGAAGTGCGTAATAAAAGTTAATTTGTTTTTATACGGAAGTACCGTGGCATTAGGAAAATGTAAAAATGGAAGCTTTTTGAGGCTTTGATATAGTAAATTTCTAATAAAAAGTAAATTAATTTAATGAGATTGTGGTTTTCCTTTTATTTTTAATGATATCCGTAAAACGAAATTCTATATTTATTATTTGAATGTTATTCTTACTCTCGAACTTGAACCGACTTAGCATAGCTGCCTACTGAGATAAAACTTGTATTATGTATATATTTTTAAACATCGCCAGTGAGTAGTCGAGCGCTGGCGCGATTCGCCATTTTCTAATATTATCTAACTGGTATGTATTTTCGCGCGGCTTATCTGCGCGGTCGTTGACCCTGCGCACTGACACGTGTGTTGGACTCGTCATCGCGTCCGCGGGGTAGATATACCTAATATTATGTGTTTTTCCTAGGAAAATATTATATTTTTCAGTTCTTATTACAATTTTCGAAAATAATCACCTTACAACGAAAGAAAATGAAATAAAAAATAAACTTAAAACAAAATATATTGCAATTTTATAAATAACATGGGAAAAATAAGTTTTTTTTAAATCATGTTTGCCAACCCTGCCCTAAGTAATATGTGACCATCTAAGGACTGTTTACGTCCACTCATTGATATCCTCATGAAACACCGAATTACAGGTCCTACAGCCAGTTATATTGGTTATAAAGACAATCCAGCATAAAACAAAGAAAAAGATAATCAATAATAAATATAATTTCTAAGAAAAATGTTTTATCATTTAAACCGGTATTTTCCTGTTCTGTTTAATATGAAATAATAACGATAAACGATATTAAAATGATTGAAGGGAAAACAGAGATATAATAAAACAATTATTTCAAAAAAATATGAAAATTATATCTGCGGTCTAGAACAATTATAATGTCTTCATGTCAAGCTATACATCAGCTTGACATGAAGACATTACACATAGTTAGCCAAAGATTGTTATACATCAAGACCAAATGTCGCCGCACTAAATACTTTTTAGTTCAGCCACACTAGCCGGTCGCTTAAGATAATATCAACAGTAATTATTATATTCATGAAATAATGATTAAATCACAAATTGGATAAGATACATATTAATCAAAATAATTTCACTGATCAATCAGAGACAGAATTTTGAATTTAGATTTGCAAGTGGAACGAACATATATAACGGTGAAAATAACACTGGTAGGTAACATAGTTACCTGTTATTTATAATTTAACGTTCCACGAACACGTATCTCATAAAAATCCCTCGCGAGCATGGGAAGCTAACAAGACGCCGCGTAAAAAACCCGCATTTTATGCGCCGGCGACTCTATTTTTAGCGCATGCGCTGGACGCATCCTACTGGTTGCGCTGCAAGATCAAGGTTACATCGGCTTGTACGCCTGTTGCAGTCTTAGAATGTCATCTTCACTTTGCTAGTTAGCAGTCCTTCGAAGCGAAAAGAAAATTTATCAAGATTGCACCCGTTCTAAAGTGTACCTTACATCTGAATATACTGGGTGCTTTTTGGTGTAAATTTCTGACGAAGACGGATTGTTTTGCTCCCGGATGCGAGTATGCGAACGTTTAGGTTGATGTAGGGTGTGGTGGGAGGAGGGGGGAACCGGTTGCGCCCGCGCATCCCGCGGTCGCGATAAATGGGTTACCCCACAAACCTCTTGCGATACAAACACGCAACGCTCACCGCCGCCACGGTCAGCGCCGGCTGGCCGCCTGCCCCTCCTGCTCTCACTTATTATTATGATTTTCAGAGTTTTTATTCCATATTAGCACCGGGGGAAGTGGGTAAAGATAGCTGGCCATGTTTAATTAGTGGGCAAGTTGTTGTAACAAGCTTACGACTGGGGTACAAGTACATGAGCTATATGCGATATGGCTTTCTTCTTTGTGGTTTAAAGCGGTCACAAAATGACTTACGATAACATAATTGTAATATTCTCTGTTCTAAATAACCTCAAACAACGTGTTTTTCAAACGTGTCTTTCGAAGAATTCATAGTGCTCTTTTCTCTAAAAAAAATGTTTAGGAAGTGACCGAGCTTTCAGTTGAATTACAGCGTTACATTCCGCTGACGTCAATCGGCTGATACATAAACACCTATGACGATTTATCAGATTGCAAATTTGCTATTTTTGCTCGCGATCAAAAGAATTAGATAGATAAGATACTGAACTGAGAACATTTCCTCAAAGCAACTGTAAACGTGGCCTGAAATTATGAAAAATAATGTTTTATCGTTTGTTTTTTCAGGCGGAAGTGATAAGGTAATCAGCGCTGTGATGGGATTGCATCGTCGGCTGTTGTGTGCAATGGCATATTTATTTCAGAGTCATATCCTCCCATAGTGTGTCTGACAATAGCATCTAATTTTCCTGTGCGACCGGAAAGCGTGCGTGTGTCTAAGATTGCGAGCGAGTCGCGGGCGCAGCGGAGCGCGGGCGCGGCCCGGTCGCCCGGTTCGCGTCGGATGCGGCGGCGGCAGGCAGGCAATGACCAGGAAATGACGCCGCCGGTTGACCTTCACATACACACACACACATGCGAGCCCTGCGCCTGCGCATCCCCGTCCTCCCGCTTAGTTGTCCCTGTCCGTCTACTACGGGATTTTGCGTTGACGCGCTATGTATTGAGTATCTCTACATAGAGCGCGACTAAGTTGTTCTTGTAACAACAAAGCTGGATCACTTTCAACCCAATCGATAACTTTCACGTGTATTTTATCTGTTGTTTTAAGCGAGCAGCTTTATGATTGGTTGTTGCCGATCATGTTTGGATTGGTGAGGGCAAAGTGGAGAGGTGGTTCAACGATAAATAAGTTTTTGTGCATTCATTATCAAGGTGACATTCTGTTGATACTGCGCCTCATCCGACAGTTGATAATGCGTACAATTATATAATATATTTACGAATTCAATAGCTATATTTATATTACTGCTTCAGGAACAAAAATTCAACCTTAACATGTAGAAAGGCTCGGATGATGTTGATTTACAAATAAAACCTGCAGCGAAATGAAAACGTGCATGACTAAAACTCTATTCCGGAGCTTCGCGCTTGTTATATTTAAAGCGCAAATTCAAAGATGGCGCGTTCTATTTTCCTGCGCGCGCATGCGGTGAACTAGCGCTGCGTTAAGTAAGGTCAGCGCTGCGCCTGCGCTCGGCAACACTGCACCTTACGTAACGGCGCGCGATAACATGCGGCTAGAGGGCGACACTTGTATCGAGGTCATGTGGACGAGGACCGAGATTTCAGGGAGGCAGCACACAACAATGTTTACTATGGACTACATAACCGTATATCTGTCACTCTATCATTGTATTCAAAGTTGTTATTTGTACTTCGATTTCTCAAGAATCTCTTTGTATCTATGAAGCTTTTTTTGGTAACCGTGGGGCACGGCGATATTCTAGATTTATGTTTATGGCCTACTCTGAAAGAAGATCAACAATTTTACGATGTTACGAAATTTCTACTGTTACATTCTATAGCTATGGTGATTGAGATGTAGATTCTATGCTTGTAACTGAATCTCGGTTAATAACTGGGAAAGTTAATCTGTTGCGCACTTTGACAGAACTAAACTAAGGGTGTTTGTCTCTTTCTGTTTCAGTAGAAAAAGAAAGTGACAGTTGCGTTTAGTCTAGTTTAGTACTGTCAAATTTGCTACAGAATCGATACCATTCTCAACTTAAATTATTATTGGCTTGTCAAAAATGGTGTTTAACAGATGTTTATACTAGACAAGGGGTAATAACGTCATGTTTGGTGAATGAAATTTCGTTCATATCAGAAATGGATTTGTACTGGCCCAGTCAGACGAACTGCATCCCGACCGCAAGTTCTGCAACTGCCAAACACAGTTTGAAGGCACAGTAAAACTGCGCAATTGGCAGTGCAACTAGATCAGTCCCCTTGCAGTTACGATGCGGTATCAATGAACGAGATGTTATTAGCCCTCCTGGGCTGAAACACCCTTTTTTATGTATGGTGTTTGATGTTTCACACAGTCCTCACAATAAACTCTTGTAGTATGACCCTGATGGTATCTTTTTTAGCCAGCAATAACGCAAGATATCACAAACATTTTTACATGTAATTCGTACCTAACATCAGAATACTGATGTCATCGTCTACGATTCTTATATCTTTGGGTGCATTTCAAGGGGACTTATCCCCTCAATACAATAAATTCACAATTTTCCGGCACATATCGTAATATACCGTGGAATTCATGATTTGCATTCAAATGTCGTTCACACCGATCGGGGACGGTCGTCGTGTCATTTGTACATTTTATTTTAGCTCACAGAGACCGGTTGCCCGTGTAGACCACTTTTCCGTGCATAACCAACGTAATTGTTGCAATCTGTGATATCACCCACCATCGATTATGTTGTTGACGACTTGTCTTTAAAAGCTTAATCAACCTCTTTTAATTCCAACCTCATTTATTTTATAATCTGTGAAGGCGCAATATAACTAATTCTTTTTTAATAAGCGCGCCTTTATTATTTTATACTAGCAACTACCATTTTATATTTTGTTCTAAGTTAAATCAGTATAATTTTAATTGCGCTTGTTAATTGATACGCACATACCGCCACCTCTATTTCAATATGTATAATTAAGCAGTTGTTTGGATCCTTAGATTTAAATCATGTTGAGTTTTTAATGGTTTTATTACATGTAATGTATAATCACTGATATCAAGTATTTTATATTTTAGTTATAAACTTCATGAACATTCTGTTTTGAGTTATACATATCGTGATAAAACTTTTTTGCAGTAGGTTTTGCGTAAACGGCGGGATGAATCTATAAAATGGTATTTTTCAGTACTTAGGTCTACAAATCTTATCATAATTTTACTGCGACAAAAGGTTTAGAAAAACATAATGATTGTAATGTCACCTTAGCCCACTATCAATGGTATTTAAGGTTATGTGTACGCGCATCGGTTGTGAAACAGCCTTCGTCTGCGCGCGCCTGCGATCCGCAAACACCGCGCCTGTTTGACCAACTGTACTACAATGACGACATTACTAGTCTTATAATAATAATGGCTGCTTATTTGAACTTATTGGTCCATCAAATAGGTTAAGATTAGGTTCAAAGTCAAACTTTACAGAGTTGATACAATAGTAATATTTTACAGCCTAGGTTTTATGGTTTGGTACATAAAACGAGCTGAAATACGTAATTCCGTGTTCAAATGTTTAGATAGAATTCTTAGCATTTAGCATTGAATCAAACTCCTGTATGTATAACAATATAACATAATATAAAAGCGCCAAAAGGCGGAAGAGCGAACGTTTTTAAAGTGTTGAACAAACACGGAACATGCGCACTTGAATTCGCGCGAATTCATTGCGAAATAACATCTGTACAAATTAATGGTTTCCATGTATAATGGCATACAGTTTTCTATTACTTACATGTATAGTCTGAATAGTTCTTAAACCTTTTGCGAAACGAACACAAAGGAACAAAACAAACATGAAACGAACACAAAGGAACAAATCAAATATGTTTCTGTGTTTGGATGTTAGTTGCTTAATCACGCATAACCGGGTAAACGCGTTTGGATGACATTTGGCACACAACTAGACCATGCCTGGTAAGGATATGGAACTATTTTTATCCGGGTAAATTAAGTAGCGAGCAACAGCTAAGTAGTTTATATATATATAAAAAATAAAAAACCTATGTCTAAAATACATTGTCGTGTGTTAGAATGTACATTAGTGTGTATGTCATAAAATGCATTTGCCATTTCCACGTGTATAAAAACGTGTGTTACGTGTAAAAAGAATGAGTGGGTGGCGATCATAGATATTAATAAAAAATATATAGCTGTCTATGGTGGCGACCACCGAGATTTAGATATAGTGTCACCATAATGAATGACTAACATAATTTTGAGTTTTTATTTTTTCTAAAGTTGAAACAAAAAAAAGTAGCAGGTAAGTACCTTTGTACAAAATATTATTAACATTTCTTTCTATTAAGTTGTACAGGATGTATCCTTATTGGTGTAAATCCTTCAAAAGATCATTGGTATTAAGGAATTACACGAATACAATTACAGCCTGTATAGTGTGTCCATAAATTATAAATTGTAGAGCCTGTATCAAAATTACTTTTTCCTGTCAATCAGTTAACTATGAATATTAGTTAACTATTGCTTTTTGCGAAGAAGAGCATTATTATTTACGTAGTTTATGCCCTTGTCAAGCAGAAGATTTTATATGCAATTTTATTGTTTATATTATCATCGTATATTATATTTTTAGACATAATACCTAACAGGTAAAATTAACTTGTAAACAGTCTCTCCTTGCTCGCATTTAGTTGGCGATCATTGTTAGAAACTACATAATATTTAGTGTTCCGTGTTTTTAAACTATTTGGGCAGATCATTACGTTTTATGAACGTTTGTTACACATGCCAGTTGTCGTTCATTATCTAAATGGGAAGTTCCTACTTATCTAAGTGACATTTTTGTCTCCTACGCTCGGCGGGACGACACTATTATAGCTTTGAGAGCTAACTATACTACATTTAATATAACATTAGACAAATAAGATCCATTTAACAAGGAAATAAATAGTAGGTATAATGTTTTTATGAACTTTTTATGAACGGTCAATCAAATTGATCTGAAAATTCGTGCCTTGGTGGAACACTTTTGTCTAATGTTATTTGAAAATGGAGTATAGAAAATACACAGGGTTTTGAAAATACTCTAGCACGGTCTTGGCTGTTATTTACTGTCATCAAAAGTAACAACTTTAATTGTATGACGTTTAGACATACATCATTTTTATTAAAGTCCAAAAATTAACGATAAGGTTGACGAGTATTGATTGAAAAAAAAATTGTAGCTACCTAACCAAAAAACATAACAACATCACGCCTGTATTCCTCGAAGGATTGGGCAGAGGTGTATAGTAACATTCTCTCGTTTAATGATATCAGTGAAAATTAGAAGATACTCTACTTGTTGCGAGCGGCGGCTAATTCATTCATATGCAGATAAATAAACGACGTTTCTAATAAAACTATCTTACTTATTCATTATCAAAATCAGCAAACAGGTTGCTAGATTACATTACATAAATGATAAACGTACATCGTTGATAGCTTTAGGTATGATATAACCGAAATTTGCACTATTGCATAATAAACTTTTATCAGTTTTTAAACGCGGAACGTGAGATTTGACATTATTTTTCTCAGCATTAATATTATTTTTACCAGGAATACGACGTGTAATAAAATCGTAAGTTGAGAGGTGATAGTGTTATCATGTACCTATAAGTATATTTTTTTGTGCGGTGGCGGGCGGATGCGGTTATCAGTGCACAATGCGTCGGTTCAACTATCTGTTTATTTAGGCCGGTTAATACGAATGCACTCGATGTTGTGTAAGGTCAGTTAAGACGCGGTGACACTTACGGCTGTCAAATTCGACACAGTGACAGTTGATGGTTTGTTGGAAGTATAGAAATTAATGTTTTTTGACCTTTAATGTTCAAATTTATACGAACATTAAGCGATAGTTTGATGATTTTCTTTTTCATTACCAATAAAAAAATATAATGGACATTATTTAATGTTAAAATTGAAATTTTATTCCGAAGACAAAAAAAGGTAACTAATTAGTAGTTATTTTTCTGTCAATTCTATAATAAATGTCCCCTTACGATCATTGTTCCTTTCAATGTCGTTCAACAAGTGTAACAGTTACAACAATAGAAACGATTTGAGAACGTACTTTTGACATTTATCGACTTTCCCGCGCAGCCTAGTAAGTAGTGAACTAGTGATGCTACCTACCACATAATGTGTAAGAGTCATCGCTCATCTTGTTTGTCGCTCGATGCTATCGATAACTATTATTGCCGATACGACCTCAACCTATAGTTTGGGACACGGCGAAGGTGATCCGGCGTGGAGTTCGTGCACCCCGCTTACGTAAACGCATGCAACTGTGAAAACATTTTTATTTTAATATTGATATAATGTAAGGGCGCGTTCCGCCTCGAGTGTCATCCGCTGACGCGTTGAATGATTATTGTTTTTGCGACTTTGCTGAGATGGAACGCAGCCAAACAATGTTTTACGTCGACACTTCTAAATCTCTGCAGGATTTTTTTATTCTACATAATTTATACTGTATATTTATATTTTTTTTGTAAGCGACTACCTACATTATTCATCATTGACTCTTTTTTTGTAAAAAGAATCATAAAAAGCATGTTATCATTAACGAGAGTGAGAGTTATAAGTTGGCTTCAAATGAGTTATTCCTAAACACATGTAAAAATCATGATGCGTATAATGAAATGTGTTCATTTGTAGTTTTTTTAGTAATCATTTGTAAGTAGGTAGGTACTTAGTTGATATTGTAAATTGATTGTTAGAAAATGTTTTAAACGATAGGTTGACAGCCGTTTCAGGAACAGGCTACACACTGGAGGTAAGTAATTTTAATTTTTACGTACATTGTAATAAGATGTGTTTCTGATAAGATTCAAATTAGAAAATTACATTCTTAAATTGGATACCCATTTCTTTTGTTTGTGACCCTTCCTTTGTCTTTTTTTGTCATGTAACGTTTCATCTTAATCAAACCTTTTTGCGTACAATGACGCGTCGGGTAAAAAACTTACCTACACTGAAATTTTCCTGTTCCTCATATAAAAATTATATTATTATCCAAGTTCTAAATGCAAACGAATGAATATCGTAAAACCGGCAAAAGTTTGCTGTGCACGCTTACTCGGAGGAGGAGGGAGCGATAGACGTGGCCGGGGGTACAGGGAGCGGCGGAGGCGCGCGGGAGGCGGGGCGTAGCTGCAACTGTTTGCGCGCGGCGCAGCGTGGTCAATGACACGGCGACATTGCATCAACGCGCGAAGGTCACCCCTCCCCGCCCCGCGCGCCCTCACTCGCGCCGCCCCGCGCGCCCTCTAACGCGTCTCGCAAATTCCTGCACTTCCTTGCAACAGGACGCCATATTGGATCAATCATTCTAGTTGCAGGACTTGCAAGTTTGCAACTCTTTGTGTTTATAGTGCGATAGATTGTATCTCTGTGGAAATTGTATTATCTAGCGGAAAAGAGTATTTTACTGATAAAACGATACCTTTTACTAATACGGAAAAAGTATTTATGAATTGCTAAAATATTATGTTTTAAGTAGGAAGGAAAAACTAACCAAATATTTGTGTCATTCCATTAATTGTCATGTTTTTCTGTACCTAACATAGCACATAATAGTAATGCTCTATAATATATCTATATAGGTACACGGTTTTATAGGTAATAGGTATTGTTCATAATTGTGTTCGTTTCCTTCCCGCGGCTGACTCATGCACATATTATGTATAAAACTAAGTAAATATTATGTAAATGTGTTGGATGCGAGCTGTTCACAATCACACGCACACATATTTACTACAATACATAATATTATGTGCACAGGTCAGCGCTGTCAGGGATTTTAAACGTGATCCGAAACTTTATTGTTTACATTAAAACTATTTTTCTTCAACTCTATAATCTATTGCTCGGTCATAGTCACGACACGACCGGTATTTTTTTTTCTCCTAGGGTTTTCCTGGTAGGTTGTGTCTGATTGGTTACAATTGCGAGTGTAGTCTATTTAGCATTTTGTGCATAATTTCTAATTTCAGTCCTTTTAAAATCAATGCTTATGTTAATGTAGATAACTGTTAATGGATACATTGAATTTCGACCCTAAAAGGTGTCACATATGACCTCTTTTTGAGGGACTGATAAAAACGTTGCCTATAAAGTTACCTCCACGACATTGTGGTTCTTGACCCTAGCCAAGTTTGTTTGTTTGTTTTTACACTTAAATGTCGAAAAAGTCATGCGGTTAAAGTTGCAGCATAATGGTAAATTGCCGTAAAAAAGAACTTGTAAGAAAAGTATCAAAAACTAAAACTTGACGGCACAAAAAATTGTGTGCAGAATTTTCCGTGTTTGTAGGTACTTAATTCAAAAATTATATTGTTAGGAACAAATATTATAAACATACTGTTGGATGTTTATTAAGTTTGAAAACCTATGGTTTCAAAATGGTTTATTTATCTAGTTAAAACAAAAACTTGCTCAGTAATTAGAAAGAAGGATAACAGCCAATATAATGCACTTAGCGCACATACAAATAGCGATAATATCTATTATTAATAACTTCAACTATATTAATAGAGTTATTAATTAGTCTATGCTGTTATTAATTTATTATCCGTAAACAAAACTAGTTGCGCTCGCGGCGCGTTGGTTGCGTGACGCGCGCGAATTTTCGCCTTCCGCTCATCTCTAATATCGATTTCCGGTTATGATGTATATCCGGCAGCGGTTATGGCCTGAATGCATATTGAAATATAGTTGTATTGTTCCAGTGGGTCAAATACTATGGTAGCGTGATGATACTGATGTTATTATGTATTAGAACTTATTAGTAGGTACTCAAATCCTAATACATACATTTTTGAGTTTCGAACATACAAGTATCCTATTGAATCGAACATGACCGATTCTCGATTCAATATTTTGTACGGAACTTTTTGTATGGAACATGTATAACTTGTATGAGCTGCTATATTTGTTGCGTACCATATAAGCGGTTAAGTACCATCATCAGGACTGGCTTCCTAGTTCGGCATGACGATCAATAGCTTCACTCCATAACAGCAAAGCTCAATTAACGAACGTCAAAGAACCTTCCAAGAAAGCTGTCATCAAATTGACGCTTCTTTTAGACGTAACAAACAGTTTGTTATGAAATATAATCGTATAATGATGTGCTATAAACATTTTGTCGTCAAGACGATGGCCATAAAAAGCGGGTTGAGGGGCGTCCACGGCGGTCAAGGCCCCGCTGATTTCCATCAAACGTGTTGCCCAACGCGACCCTGACTCCGGCACAATCAGGCCGGAACGACGTTTTTCACTTAATTTATCGATTTGTATTGTCGTCCAAGTCCGAAACTATTGTTACATGTAATTAAGAGGCAGGGACGGCGACTGACGTAAGCTTAGCCAACTCAGACAATCGCGATGTCTTACCACGTGTGTCCCATAACACCAGCAGGTAATTAAAATGAAAAGTTATGTCACACTGTTATCTATAACACGTGTCTAATATTTTCAGTCACGTTTCAGCAACAGAAAAAAGTTTTATCGTTTAGTCTCGGGATATCGACCAGGAAGTGGTACATAGCAACTACGTGGAAACATTATATTGCGAGGTTGAGTGTTTCGAAAAGAGTCCGTCGACTAAATTTAACCGTCCCATATTCCCACGGTGGCGGCGCGGTGGCGTCCAGCATTGACACCGACGCCGACGTTATAATATGAAAGCTACGGTTTTGCAACGCTACTATTCCGTGGAATCCGTCGGTTTGGCACGGGGCATGTGGGGCGCGCGTAAACACATTGCGAAATGTTCGATATCGGCCACTCGGAGGAGCGCGGTGCAACGGGGAGCGACGCATCTATTTATGCAGCGCTATGCGACCTAACACTGACCCGGTTAGGCTCGCGACGCATAAACACAAGGAGAGCGAGTGCGAGCCGCGAGCGCGGGACGACGGACCCACCCGCCGCGCGATAATCGACCTGGTTATGGAATTATGCTATTTAGAGTGGCGGCCTGACGGGGGCGGCCGGCGGCCGTGGTCCGTGAAGGGCGAGCCTTTTGCCGCTCCGCCGGGGACGAGCGGATAATTTTAAACAGCCAGGAAACCATCGGAGCGAACATGTAGGCCGCCTGGACACGGCGCCCCTTCTGTTTTTATACCTATCGTAAAAGAAGCGTGTGAGGTTTCCGGACAAGTGGAGCGCTGAGATTCCATCGCGCAGAATTGGGTCGTGTCGGATTTTCCGAGTTCACGATTCGACGTGTGGCCGCTATTCCGCGTACCAAGTATTTCGGAAGCGGTAAGATGGCGGCGGTTGCGCCACTCTGCGCGCGAGATGCGTTGCGAAACGCGCGCAGGAAGCCGCGTGTGAAACGGAACGCGCGAAGGTGACGCACGGCCGCCGCAGCACCGCTACTGCTGCATGATTCATTGCTTCCCTAACACCCGATTAATTGTGGTTACGCTGAAAACTCATAACGGAGCTACAGGTCGCATGTCACGTACGCACCATGAGCGCTAACGGGGGATTTGTTATGGTAAATTCCGGGATGGTAAGTGGCTCCTTTCGCTTTCGGCGGCGCGTGCGGCGTGCGCTGCGCAACACTCAAGGTCGCGGGCCGTTCAACTCGGATGCGACCGCGCTGTTGCGACACCGAAATATGTAATTGTAGAGGAGTCGAGGCGCGTTTGGCAGCGGCCGCGGCGCGCAAGTGGGTCGCCGACGGTTGCGCAACCGTTTTTCGTACGACAGATGGCGTGCGTCGCGTCTTCCTTATACGGCGACGGTACACAGCGCGATTAAAAACAAAGAAACCACTATTTAGAAGTAACTCATGTTTTGTTCTGGATTTAGAACCAGCCCAAACCGCAATCGCGTTGTAATTATGTAGCCGTGATCGCATAACCGAGTTATTTGGTCCCGTCGCTCGCTGCTTAGGATTTATTCGATGACGTCATAAGTCTCAAGAACGAGCACTGAGAGAATTGAGACTAATTGGAATCCAATTGGGGAAAGGATAATAACAGGCGATGGAAACATAATTAGAGACCTGCTTGGTTCATCAAACTAAGTTAAGTAAGTAAGGAACAAAAATATTATCGTGCGAATTACTAAGATCAACCTACGTTTGATTTGATGAAATAAATGCAACTCTTATCTGAAAGAGGGTAAATAGTTCTTATCGGGTTTGCGAGTGAATCAGAAAGAAAGATTGATTGGCCATGCCCATCACCGAGCGCACATAGCTCTACGTTTGTAGAGTGGCGAAATAGATTTGATACTTTGAATCAACAACGATATTTCAGTTCTATATTGACCCATTTACTTCAAATAACGTTACACAGGTTACGATGTATTTCAAATTATGAACGTGATATAAAAACATCCTAGAATTTCAATAGACAGTAAAAATTTGTATTGAAAACGCGACGGGGACGCTTTTCTCGTGTGTCAGCGCGTGGTCGCGTGATGTAAGGTAGTAAATCCATTTTTGAAGTTCGCGAATGTCAATAATAACGTTCCGGTCCCCCCAGCGGTCGGTGAGGCGAAAATAGTCGCCAACTATTAATACGAGGCGAGCGCTAGCGCTGCACTGCCCTTGAAACGGGACGATCACCTCGCGCACACTCCCGCGCACACCGCACACGCGCTCGCGCCGACGTTAGACACACACACACGCACACCTTATCGCGATGCAGCGCGCTGCAGAATACACACCGCCATCATTTTAATTTCCATTTCGTTTGCAAATGTCACATTGACATCTCTATGTTTACTTCGCGTACTGAATGCCTGAATAGCTATTACTGCATCTTTATTAAGACCAACATAACATTAATTAAGATTCGTTTGTATTAATGGTCTTCCTGAGGCCACCGCAAACTACATGGGGATTGCGCATTGCTGCAAAATGTTGGAAGTAATTTATTAATTAATCGGACATACTTACTCGGAGATAAACTGTTGATTAAACTGGGTTTTTATTATTTGTATTAAGTACCCATTTACATATATGTCGGTATATTATCGTATCCTGTCCGTTGATCGTGATCTCGCAACGAGTTAACGGATACGTAGATTAATAGCCAGGCACGACACGTCCCAGATTTAAGTTATTTCATTTTGATTGAATGGTCTATATCGGTGGCTAGAGCTGCATTTGATATTGTTGAGAGACCTCCAAAATACTTGCTCAAATATGCATTCCGTAGATCGCGCAAGGATACATCCACGAGCTTGGAGTGGTACACGGAGCGTATGCTACGCTGCCCGCATAATGTGACGCAACACGCGCAACCAAATCGCATTCAAAAATCAACTCTCGATATTCGCACGCATACGAAAATCGCGTTTCGTGCTACCTACATCAACACAATTTGGCAATTGGCAACATCCATCCAAGGTTTCTTTTGTTTTAATTAAGTTAGCTGTATCAAAATTTAAGTTAGACCTGAATCTTTCAGATTCTTGAAAGGTTTGTTCAATTAAGTTAAAAATAATGACAAGCTATTACCTATAGAAATTGAACGTGCTGTGAATCGCGGTCTTGATTATGTCATAGTAACATAGTGTAATATGTATAATTTAATTTCATGAGATTTTCAACTACGCCTTTTAGTTTATTAATAGGGAAAGATATGATCAGCGACATTCCAATAAGGTCCTAATTTGAGTGAGTTATATATTTGTAGAAACTGGTTGATGTAAATCGAACACGGCCACATACTCACACAATCAGGTTTGTACTGCCCAATCCGAGTAGGAAGGTCGCGTTCGTTTCGCCAGAGGCTGACAATGGCGCCGGCACCGCCGCTCTTGCCCAATATTCGCGTTTGCAACACCGAAATTTCGTGTGTGCCGCATTACAGAAATGGCCGATTTACGGCTCACACCTACCTCTGGCATGACACCACATACCACTACCGCAATAGCATATGATTTTCTGTATTGTAGGTACACTTATTCCTGCGCTCATAATATTTCAGGATGAGTTCTTGTTATTAAATGATTCAGAATACATTGCATAAGGTAAAATTAGACGTATACGTGCAGTCCTCTTTAGGTTATAGACTTCATTCATGGTTCGTTATCGCAATTGGCTATAATGTAACAACAAATTAGTCAATGTTAGGTACGTATGCAAGGATTTTCTTATGCGGTTTTGCCTGATGTTTTTCATAATATTTATCCTCATTACCATTTTGCAGAGACATAACAATGTAGTATACGTAAATAAACAGCGCGTGACGTTATTTTCTAAATAATAGTAAAACTTAGTTTTCCTCCACGTTTAAGAGTTACCTACAACTATGCATTAGGTGTACTAAATAAATCTACATTTTAAAATATTTTCCTGAATCGGTATAACCGCTGTAAATATGTAAGAAGAAACTTTTGAATTAGAATACTATTTCGTTGTTACTTTAAATTCCGTTTAAAATGGCACGGTAGCTACAAGAACGTGATAATTAAAAGTGTTTACTGCTCATTTCCCTGTGCATCGTTATTTCGACCATTCTTATCGTTAACATAATGCCTCTAGCGACGGTTAACTGTGTCATTCCAATGCTCATTATAATATTCCTAGCTATGTTTCGGTACATCCGTTCGCAAGACAAAGGGTCCTAGTCGGGGAATTCGCTGTATACCTACAAGGCATTTTTAAAATGCGACACAATCGAAAGTGGCTGCTTCGCATGCACCGGCAATCGTCGCGGGCGACGCGTCTCGCATACTGTTTGGCGGTAGTATAGTTTTTTGCATCTTTATATTAGGAGCACTGACCTTGCGCAATGTCAAATAGCTGAGGACGGGGCGTGGAGAGCCAACTCGCGATAAATGCCCGATGCAACGCCATGCCAACTGGTTCCGTCCGTCCGTCAGTCGCTTCTTTCGTTTTTGTGTCATGGAAACCGGCATCTCTACATATCTATCGATTATAAACATTCATATTTCTCGGAACGGCCACGTAGGTATTGGAGGAGGAAGTTACTTTAAGCTGGCTTATTTTGCTGTGGCCATGGCTCTTCGATAACGCAATGCATCACATTATTCGCGAAAACAAATAGCTATGACTAAACTGTACTTCCCGTGTTTTTGTGTTATTATTTAATACAATTTCAAGGCGCAGTTTATGCGTTTTAAAATACAGCGATGTATTCGTGATGCTAAAGCTGAGGGATCAAATGTCGACGTCTGTAGCGGCCGGGGGAAGCGCCTGCGATTAATCGCTTTGTTTTTTCAAAACGAAAACGAGCGTTGTACAAAGTATTCAGTGTGTTTTTCTTGAGAGTTGAAACAATTGCGAGAGTGAATTATTGGCGCACATCAAAATAATATGTGTATTTAACGATACACTTTAAAGTTTGGAAAGAAGGCCAGTTGGCCAGCGGCCAGGGTGCAGTAAACACGCCCCCGGAAGTGGTGTGATAAAGCAGTGCACTGCATAAATTTAGATAACGTCCGGCGCGATCGTTTGTCACGAGGAGACATTGCAAGCGAGAGCTAAATAAGAGTGGTCGAGCTCTGAGATAACGATTGTGATAAAGCAACCGGCACTCGTATAGTGCTCTATACTTCATGTTTTTAAATTGTCTCGTAAAGTAATTATCTCGCCATGTTGTCTACGCAGTAAGTTGACGGAGGTATAGTTTTACAAGGTATGCGTTCGTCATCTATTGATTGAATTAGTTTTTATTACTAGCAATTAAGTAGGTATTCTTGGAGATCATTTCCAATGAAGTTGATGTTATTAAAGTTATTAGGTATAAGTTCGATTTTACGCAACTGTTGACTCCTACTGATTAATGTAACCGCTGTGCTATCACCGTTAGGGCTCCATAATTGGAAAACAAGAGTAAACAAACAAACATAGTCATCAAACTTGCGGTAAGTAATGTTATTCAATGAATTTCCTACGACATAATACCTAGAAGTACATAGTTGCTGGTTTATTTGTATGCTTGTGCTAAATATAACTACCTACTATTCTTGTTAAACGTTATTGTTGTTTTCTTCAGAAACAAGGAAGCTGTTGTTTAAAAAAAATGCATATTTTTTCATACCTACTAAAATTCATTTAAATACACATAAACAAATTTAGTTAAACAATTGCATTTGAATTAATGAAAATGTAATCATAACAGTATTTAAATTGCAAAAATAATTTCAAAGTTTACGCGAATATATCAAAGTGTCAAAACTAATAGGTCGCGGTTCCCCCGAATTCCCAGCGCGTACGCAGCTCGTAAGGTGACCTTCCGGGAGGGGCGTTCACCGAGCGGTCACCTACAGAACCGCGTTACATCGTTCACAACAATACTACACTATTCTCTATTTTTAATAACAAATGCTTCTTTTACATTTTTTTCTAATTACAAGAGTCATTCAGGATATGACTTAATGTTTTTGCAATAACGCGTAGCTTTTTTTAATTCGATCGGATCGGAGGACCAGGTATTTTTTGGTTTGTGAATACCTACTTATTAACAGACTTCAAAAAGGAGGAGGTCATTAATAATTCGATACGTACCTATCTTTTGTTTTTACATTCATGTTTGACGTGTAGTACCTAGACTTTATTATACATAGGTATAAAGCATCAGAGGTACCTGCATATTTTATTTCTTCCTATTACATAAAAATATCGACAAAGGACACCTATATTATTATTTTCATG
This sequence comes from Amphipyra berbera, assembly GCA_910594945.2. NCBI lineage: Eukaryota > Metazoa > Arthropoda > Insecta > Lepidoptera > Noctuidae > Amphipyra > Amphipyra berbera. Next base: position 22,075,220 of record OU343123.1, on the reverse strand, counting down.
TTTCGCCAGAGTCAGCTCGCTTGTTATAAAAAATACGGGACCTACCTGGTGGTCTGGGATGTGCGGTGGCGTGGTGCTGCAGCGTGTTGGCGATCTGGTGGTGCTGATAGAAGGGCAGGAAAGGGGCGTGGAAGGGCGCAGGAGGGGGCGGCTGCAGACGAGCCTTCAGCTCCTCGGCGGAACCGGCGCCCGATGAGGAGGATTCCACGTCGGAGACGCCGCTGTCCGCCGGCGAGGGGGGGAGAGAACCTGCGAATGAAGATAGGAATCAGTAAAATGGTCGAGAGTTTAACCTACATAGTATTGACGTATATCAATCGATCGATTAAAAAGTTTTTATTTCTAATAGTCTTCAACATGCTTTTTTGAAAGGACAGATTGCACGTTTCCAAAAAGTCGGTCTTATGTCTTATGGAGAAGAACTGTCAAGCAACACATGGAAACTCTTTTAAAATAATATATAGGTAGTGCAGTCTGACATAGTAGGCTGTAGAGGATAGTTAATTGTTCGTTAGAAGGAAAATACTGGTTATGCGGTTTCCATATACGTTTAAAAAGGAAAATAGATTTCGCTGACGAAATTCAAATTTCGAATATTAGTTGCGTCACACATTGTCACAAGACAAGATCCTAAGCTATAAATATTCTACCCGTCCAATCAACCCTCGCTACAGGTTGTACAATTTAATAAAGTACAATTAATCTCCTGAGATACATAACCGTTATGAAATTACGTTCCCAAAGGACCAACATCCTATTATATTAACGGTCACCTGACTTGCATATATTTGCATCTTGCAACCCTGCAAATGCAATTAATCCTACGGGGTCTTTGCGGCCCAACGGTCACTTTATGAGATTAGCCGTTAGAGAAGCGAATTTCTCAGATGCACTCGCGTCCACCTGCTTTTGATGTGGGAATGGTCAGCAGTGGGTTTGTCGCGAACCCACCGTGCTTAGATAACTTACAATTATGCAGATTTTTACTATTGAAGGACACAATAGGCCAAGGGTCGGAGATTTTTTTGCATTTCTAATGCAAAGTTGTTCTCGTTTACAAAAGAGTAATTTATGGTGATGCAGTTTGACCTGTTGGTATGTTTTCTTGTAATTATTATCTTGGCATAAAATGTTAGTTAATTTCATTATTATTTATTTGAACAATGGATGGTCAGTTTGACCGTTGCGTCTAGCGTTACTGATTAATTCAAGATATGTGAATATTTTAACATTGCGATTTAATCCACGCTTTTTAAGATACAAAAGTAAACATAATAATCCTTTCATGAAAGACAAAGTTTATAAGAAGCCTTTCTTGTACAGAAGCTCCTATAACGCTCATAGAAAAAGATGATAAAAAAAACTTAATCTGTGCATCGAATCGAAGGGATAAACTTTCTCATGTCCGGGTCCCTAAAGTTGACGAGTAACGGTTGTCCGGTATTTAAATAATATAATCAACATACAAGTAATAGTAGAAAGCTGTTTATTCATATTTCCTCGTCCATTGAAACTATGACTGGTATAAAGTGACCATTTGACCGGTGTACGGCGGCCGCTGTCCACACCCCTTTGTGTCTATTGTTAACCCTTCAATGGTACAATGCATGGGAATCGGGAAGCGGCGATCGCGAGGGCCCGGTCACTAAGACCATTTAAATCGAGTATGGGTTGAAATAGGAAGAAACAATTGTAACTAGTTTTTCGTATAGGTACAATTTTTGAAATATTTAAGGGTAAGATCGCGGAATAGTGGTTATAAGTAATATAAGCGTACTATGTAGCTCGCCATAGTTTTATTGCTATCTAATTTTAAACGCAGTGCAAAGGGAAAACTGCTGCAAGCTTCATTTAATTACCTGTATCCTACTAAATATTTATTAAATGAAATACGTTATCTATTTTAATACTCGAAAACAGGTAAATTGTTTTTCCTGTTTTATCCGGTATTTATAATAATATATCGGAACATATTATTGGTAATAAGGTGTAGGTAATGTTCAATCTTATTTTTAATTAATTCCATCGCCTGCACGTTCGTACCTTCGAAATGGTCGAAGTTCCCAAGCTTAAACAAAAAGCATTTGGCACCCCATGCCGGTTGACACGTCGATCGGACACACGAGTGACCAACGGCCATATATGGAACACGGAATACGAGCCCATTGTGCCAACCCTTTCATCTCCCGTATCAAAATAATAATAAATTAACTATAAATAATGACCGCGGCCTTATAGTCCGGGGGTCGCGATTGTCCTGAATCTGGTCTACCGGTCGACGAGGAATGTGGTCCCATTAGTAAAATATCACAATGATGACCCTTCCTTAATCGGGCCATCTTTATGGAGTGACCGCTCTTCATGGTCCTTTGTGACCGGTGGCGTTAGACCATAATCTGTGGAGTCCAGTCTTAGATGTCGCAATTTTTTTTGCATATGAATAATATTGTGTGGTAAGTATATATTCTTATGTAACGGATCAGTGTTAACGATTAATGTATATCTAGTATACACGTGTGAGAACGGTTCTTCCCTATAGTTAATATTTTAGTGACTTATGGACAGTAAGAGTAAATAGATGGAAATACAATGGTGACATCATACTTAAATCTGCATTGTTTAGAATAATTAATTGGTATTCATGATCACTTAAGTACTTCTTGTAATAAGAGAGTAATATCTTATGATATTCTATGTTTAATTAATTTATATAACGTTTTTTTATTTACTTCTAAAATACTGTAATTTTTTTGTTGTAACTTGGCAACGGGTTGGCGTAACAATTTTAATTTAAGAAAATTTAACAAATTTATAATATTAAGTTAATATTTCAATATACGTGGAACATCAGACGCGTCCCCATCTTATTATTAAAAAAAGAAAAAGCTTGCGATCCTACAGAGTATCTCTTAGTGTCCTTTTGTGAGCGTCCATTGTCGCACGTCTCCTTTAAGATGGTAATTCAGCTTAGAATAACATCACAACGACGTTATATCGTTTGGACCCGTTGGCCACCACACCACATAGCTTAGATACATACATACGTACATAAGGACCAGCCACATAGAACAAGTTACTGGTCGGAAATGATAATGGATCTCATTGGTCATTCGTATTTTGCGATACCAGATATTGTTATCTAAATTCAGGAAAAGAGTGATTAGTATATAATTTAGACACTCTTTTTATCAGTTGTATTACGTAAATACAAGAAAAAATACTGATAGGAATTATGACTGTTGATAAATAGAGGAAATTGTTTAAGTAGTGATAGAGCTCTATATAGTAAGGTACTATGAACCGAGCGCTTATAGGCAGATGACGACAATAAACGTACATCCTTTGTCGTATGCAAGCCATTATAATTAACCCTTACAATATTCGCCGATTGCAAATCGAGTCCACACACAATACTAATACCGACAATGGGTTGCGTTCGCGCACCCACGCGTGACATTCTAATTTCAAAGTGTCAATAGCTCCGGAAAGCCGCTGCGGGGCAAATTGAAAAGATGAAAGAGATAAAGCTATAAGCGAAAACGAGACAGTACTCGAGATTAGCGACTATTGTGATGGATGACGCGGCGATTTCGCAGTGCAAGGTGCAACGTAACCCATTTTTGCGTAAAAACTCGGCATTTTGGAAATGTGGACAGTGAGTGGCGCAACGTGTGCAACCATCTGCGTATTCAATTGTTTGGATAGGACGTTGCATGTTTGGGTAGACGGGTCCCAGTGACCTGGTGGCGGCATTGTAAGGGTTGCGTTTGAAAAGGTGCCGACCGATTTTTGGGATTCTGCGATTTTTGTGTGCACAGAACTTAAATTATTATTATGTCAGTTTGATATTCATTCGATGAACATGTGTCAATTTGCGTAACAGACTGTAAATTCACTTATGTCCGAGTGTTGCATTCTGAGCACATAATAAAACGATTATTCATTTCTCCCCAAATCGTTGGAGTTGCACGCAGCATACAAAATTGCATTTGCGCCCAAAAATAAATATTGTGCAACAGAAGTGACTGAATTATGACATAATCCATCAAATATATTGAACGTTGCGTAATTACAATCCTTTGAGTAACCCTTTCAATAAATATTATTTATTGTTCGTGGCACAATCCACCCGCACGCGTTGGGGGGTTAAGTGCACATTTTGGGTCAAATGTGCCCATGAGAGTTGGACATCTGCGCTGAATGACGCAAAAAGGGGTGGGCAGAAGCGAAAGTTACAATTTGGACAGTATACCTACATACATATAAACATTATGAATATTCGATATAGTATAATAATAGTACAGATATTAAAGCCATTAAGTAACGTTTGTAATTTTGAAAATGGATATGGACTTGGGTAGTTCTTGTGGTGCCCAAAAATGGCTCAGTTAGAGCAAGGAGCTAAAGTAAATGAATAAGTTTTCAAATTGGGTCAGACATTTTCTGACCTAGACTGAAGTAATCAGACATTAATTAAAAAACTTATCGGACAAATGTCAACAGTAGTTAATATCAAACAGTAGAAAAAAAGTCTAGACAGGAATTTATATTAAATTTAGTCTAAGAAAGCTTTAAGAAAATTATGACAAAAACATCTGTGGCTTGTTTTACCCCACTTGACCAATCAAAGGGTTATAATTAGAAATAAAATCTCTAGACTCCAATTATACTTTTAATTAGCGTACAATCACGCAAACAAGTGTTAGCGTGAATCCGAATAATAATTTGTATGTACAGTCGTTTACAATTAAATAGCGACAATTATCTAAATTAGTTTACAAGTATCCCTCTAGAGAGCGTCACGTCTAACGTCTGTGTTTTCGACTAATGGTCGCGTCTGGGTGCGTCGGTGTGCGTGCGGGTGCGTGTGTGCGTGGGGGGCAGGGCGGGCGTCTCGCCGCCCGGCTCGGTCGTGACATTGGGCGGGCGGATCAGCTGACGCGTCTATCGATTGCCGGGCCACCACTTCCTCTTTGTTCTTTATGAATTTTTCATAGAGCAGCCTGACTGTCGGCAATCGTAAGTTTTGTTATGACGACGGTCTCCTGACACTATTTGATACTTATGTTTCGAAACTTTTGCAGTATGCATACTTATTTTTTTTTTAGCCTATTATCATACAGAAGTTAGGGTCTCATTATATATCTACTGTCATTTGAACTGATATTCCACACATTAAAATCGAATAACCATAACTTACGATCCAGCATCGTAACATTAATAACCCACGTATCACTAAGTTAGCTCTGTACATAAGCTGCGGTCGCTACGCTTGAAGTCAGGTGGAGCGTGCATTAGGAGGCCTAGCTATATAACATATGCTACCCTTTATATACCCCTAGTACATATTGTTTATTCTGTACGGCTTAGCACACACGTGTAACACTTTCACAGACTACCTAACTCGGTAGTCCTAAACAGAATTCTTGAACAGTCTACATAAGTTATGTTAAGCAAATAACTGAGATGTATTTCGCGAGGTTTCGACTAAGTCGTTAGACAGTCTTAGGCACTAAAATATTAGTGAAGATAGCCTTTTACGTTTGTGTATAAAAGCCAATTTACACACACGACAGTTAAGTAGTGAGTTAAGTTGCCGATTTGGTGAATTAATTGAGAAAGTACTGAACTTAACTCGCTAATATACACGCAGATAAAGTCAGCAAGTTAACTCGCTACTTAACTATATACTGGCTGATTGACAATGCTAGGTGTTCGATATTCAAATTATTTTCTTTTGACGTAGACTGGGCAGAGGAGACTTGTCGAAAAAGGAAATAATCTCATGACGCGAACGAAGCGGAGAATCAACTATATTATTCAATATGATATTATTATGTTTTGTATGTAACTCTAACGTATGTAAATAACGAGTTATACCTATTACATTAGTTGCAGCTAATTTGACGTCACGCAAATTCCCCACAAGTTATTACCTATATATTAATATGAAACTTAATAAATTAATTAGTATTAAATTAAATCTATTTATAAGACTGATTAAAGGACTGTTTTGGATTTTGAGGTGACATCTTCCCTATGGTATAAATGGAATTGTTAACAGGAAATACCAATCGTATTTCCTATAATTTGTTTAGAACTACATTATGAAAATAGGTATCTATATCCGGTCGTCTAATAAATTAATTTTGTAATTTTCCAAAACATTTCCGGTTGTCTAATAAAAATATTTTACAAAAATCAAAAAATAATAAAATATGCAAATTTAATGCAAGATGCTTGCAATAAAATCCTAAATAATGCTCTACGAAATTATGGAAATCTTATCAAATACTCGCAAGTAGTTTTCGGGATTTACTCAAACAAGTTGACAGATGCTATATTATATAGGAATTCATAAAATTAGATGCAATCATCGATATTAATATTTTGAGAATAGCAGGAAGCTAAGCTTGCGCATGCGTCACAAGAGGATTATAATGTGTCGCGATAAGATAAGATAAATTTCGGCGAGATACAAGCGGCATCATCCGATACAATTACTGATATATTTTGACAGATAAAGTAAGTGCAAGGTGCCATTTTTGAATTGCCTGTAAAAAAAATACAAATGGTAAACGGATTAAAGTCTATGGTATTATCACAGATTATTACAAATTTCCTCTATGGCAGGTTATACGAACTTTTTAGTTAACAATGAGTTAGGATGTAGGTTTCGTGTCTATTGTCCCTTCCAAGATATTGTATTGATAAAAATAAGTCCGTAATTAAATTAAATGTTCCAAGGGAAATTGAAATTAATTTCATATGACATAATACCGGTTAGATAGGGCGCTGGTCCGCTCCGGAAATTACCCCAGACTCGTCTGTATTGTCCTTTAGATATATCAGAAAATAGTATAGAATAGAACACGACATTATATGTAAGTTACGTAACCATCTGCAAAATTCTCGGAAATTGACAATAATTTTGACGTATGTGTGAGAGTTAAATTAGATAAAATAAGACTTATTCTTTGTTGAAAAAAAGATAAAACAAAAGAGTCAATGATTTTATTGTAAAATGTGACAGTCATGTCTGACACTTGGTTTTAATTAGTTATTGAAGATTACTTTCGACGAACACCATTATCAAAATACTAATTAAGTAATACCTTTATCTAAATCCGTCAATGATTTTGCCAAAGTTGTGTGATCTGACGTAACCTTTAGTAATTAATACGCTATGACAGAATGTAACTTCGTTCTTACGGCGACCTCTGGGCTCAAATACTCATATTTAATATCGTCTGTAATTTCCGTTGTGAGCCAATATAAGATGTACCTCAGAAGGAAATGTCGAAATATATACGAAAATAGTTCAAATGTTGGTAATTACTGAGTTACTGAGCTTTTTATTTTCCGAGACATTTACTCGGAACTCGGTTTGGCTCGGCTTTCATCAATTCAGCTTGGTTTGGTACTTGAGAATTCAGGTAACTTTGTAATGAACATTCAGATGAACACATCGATACTTTTTTTGTTTAGTAGTTACTTATCTATCAATAATCATTAAGTAAACGTTTTGTAAACGAGTAACTATATAGATTTTTGTAAAATGGATAATCTTTACCTACATATTGGTGTAATATTCGGTTGTTAGGTAATCGTTGCTAAAGTTAGTTATCTAGTTAATGATAAGATTTTCTTTTCCGTTTCCTGCTTAGTGGAACTAATCATCCGCATTAAGTATTTTTAATTTGCTAATCGTAGTGTTTCCGACGAGAGTTTAGTGTCTTTTCATATCAGATTCATAACTACTTATCTTCTGAACATGGTAGCCACATAGTAGCAATAATTCTGCGTGTTTCTTTAACATAAAAGTCTATTTTAAAGCCATTCTTTGAAGTACGTACACTGGTACTCAATATAGTTTGTTCTATTCTACACTATTCCTCTTGTTAAGTCTATGGTATGTCTGTTTGGTGTTGTACCTGTGTTGGGGGCGGTATACAGGTGGTGCCGGGCGGTGGGGCCCGGGGCCAGCAGCAGGAGTGCCCGGCTGAGGGAGCTGCGGGCGCTGAGAGGCAGACCGGCCGGCTCACCGTCCACTGCAACAAGTAAAAATACATCTTAGTCAAAATATTCACAAAAGCTAACTAAAACTGGTACAAAAACTGGAAGAGGCTGTTTAACCACTCGCTTAAAAGTTCTAGATAGCGCTTATGCAAAGCTTGTCTGACAGATAGATCTATTTACGGAATATTGTAAGTGATTGCTAGCTGGGGCTACATCAGCAGGTGGTTTTACTTGCTTTGAAACTTAATCGAGAAATAATGCTTTTGATAATGTTAGGATGATGAATGAAGTAATGTAAAATTAAAATACTTTTGGTAAATCGGTCGGGTCACTTCTAGAAGAACTATGACTCGTTGATATTGACTTATTACTATATTTCAGTGAAATGTCCCCGTTTCATTGTTACTAACCGAATACGACAGTCACTGACAACCCTTAACTTTGTACCTCGATGACGCAAAACTGAAACATTTTTAACTCAAAAGGGCGGAGGGTAGTCGGCAAGTTTCTTTATAAACGGAAGACAGGTCTGACACTAAAGGATTCCAGTATTTAACGTCTAGAAACGACAACTTGAAAGCTCGTTTATCAAAATTTCTTCAGGTAAAACTTGTGAATACTACCCCGGGGAGGTCGTACGAAACATTCTAGAATTACGTAGGTAGTCTGTATCTAACCTAATCCTTTGTTAGAAGTGTGTTCATCACTTATGTATGTGGAATAATGTTGACCGCGCGTGTATTGGTTTTCTGAGAAACGATTCCAGGACGAGGATTGTTGAAATCAGTTTCAGGATAATTTTTGGGTTGAGTTGTTTTAGGAATTGATTGTGATGGAACATAACATGGTTAGTTCTCAACTACTGTTGGATCGAAACCTCCGTTATCGTTAAAAACAGCAATAAAAACGGAAAAATTTATCTACCTATCAATATAATTAAACATTATTTACGTGTAGATCAATGATTAGATATTGCAGCCAGATTCTCAGTAATTCAATTAGTTAAATTTAATGCGTTGTCGTGTGAATGTTGCTTTAAATGTCAGTCAACGATTTGTTACTAACAAAGGACATAAAATTAGCCTGTCAGTTACAAGTTACTGTAATTTAACGAGTCTGATGGGCTGACAAGTTACTGTAACTTCATTTGTTACAAGAATTTATAGACTTGTGAAGTTAACGTGTGTATTACCCACGGTCGTCTTGTGGGACTACTTTTGATATCAAAAATTTGACAGACGACTCAGTTGGTGAGAACTTTAGCATATTGTTTAAATATCGAGTTACATCCCAACTTTTAGATAATTAAAGAGTAGTAGAAGTTGCCGGAGGTCGCATGTTCTAGGGAAATTACCACAAAATCGATATAACATTGTATATAATCTGGCTACATCCGAGCCAGACGCTTCCGTGCGCCGACCTTGGGCCCCCGCAACCCCCTTAAATTATTCACGGACCCACCTGTTGTCTCGTTCTACCCTCGAGCGAGCACTGCGCATGTTTGACGCATAGAGCGAGACGGATGGAAGCTTTCCCTTTCGTGTTTCAGGTCGAAGTGTCTAGACGGAATTTGAACTCTTTACAGCCCGGCCACATGTGAGCCGGCGTGTGATAGCAGCTATCAGGAGAATGCAAATGGTTCCAGTTCGGTAGTCACGCGACGTGCCGCATGCAGCCAAGGGATTTATGGGAAATATACAGCGGGTTATACTTACAGCCATTGACGAAATAGTACTTGCGGGGTTTTACAGTTTATGGCTTTAAGCATCCGAGGATTTAGCATGAGTAAATGTCGAGCATGATGTAATAGTAATTCTTAATGAAAGAATGATGTAACCCGTAGCGCAGTTTTATTTATCAATCCATAAAAGTGTGGTTACTAATACAATAGTTCTTGTGTATGGCACCTTACTTTGATTGTTATTAAAGCTACTGAATAAAAGTAACGTTTTCATTGAATACATTCGCATAGTTGTCGCACGAGGACGTCTGTTTTCCTCACAAAACGGATTGATCAAATCGCAAGTGAAATTCAAAACAGTTGCATTGGAAATAGTTTCAAATGACTTGGAGTCCACGGCGGAATGGGGACGAAGCTCTGAGTGGATTAGACGCCAGTGCGGTTCTGTGTGGGGTTTAGATACGCTCTGAATACATACCAGATTTACACATTGAGAATATTGTACATGGAAGGTTCCTGAATGTAATACTGAGAGATATATAAACAGAATACATATCAGCCGCTTATCGTTCGAGATAACAATAAAAACATTATGCGAAAACAGCGCCGCATTGATAGCCAGAACATAAACAAAAGTATAAAATGCATTCACAATTTCAGTGAAAATTCAATTAAGTTTTTAGTGTTGCTGGACTGGAGAGGGATGGAATCTATCTACGAGATTGTGAAGCGAGCAGTGCGACGCGGACGGACGTGCCGACGCCATTCTGCATTATTCAGCACCTAGGAAGGCAATGCATACTCCAGTCATTCAATCTACAGGTTCGATGAACTCTCAACATGGTTTTTAGGAAGAAAACAAAAATACACTCAGTATAATCAGAAAGCTGCAACAGAAATGGGGCAAACTGAAGCTTTATTAGTGTAAAGTTCTTTAGTCTTTATTGATGGGTTCAGCTGAAAATGTATAGCGTTTAGAATTTATTATTTTTGAACTGCGGACAAGTTTTAGTTTAGCGGCGGACTTGTTTCTGTTCGCTCCTTTACCACTGAGAGCTGGATTTCTAAGAGTATATTTTCAAACTTGAAGAAAGTTTCTTTTGATGGGAATAACTGTTATTTTATGTTCAGTGAGACCGGTATCAATTCCTGCACATTTTATGGGAATTTTAGTGTGATGCAGCGTACACAACTAGCCAACGAAGGCCAGCGAACGTTAATCTTTTGCTGAATTTGACCAAACTTAGCTTAGAACGATTTCGGTTTTATTTGCCTTTTAGCGGTATCGGCCTTGTTCGTTGACTAGGTGTGTACGCTGCATTAAATGTTTTTTTTGAGGCAGATATACATAAAGTTTGATAGATAAAATGACATCATTATTATATCAACCGTCATGTGATCACAAAGGCTCCACTTCCCCCAATTTCCCACGGCAATTTCCGAAACTGAATGGCACATATTTGTAGAGCCAATATTGAATACATAAATAATTAATATTTAATCAACATATGTTATTGAGTGAACAGTCAGTATATCAATCAATAAGTAGGTATATACCGCCCAGGTCAGACTTCCTTTAGGCAGACAAAGAGCGTTTTGTCAATAAATAACAATTCCGGTTCCACCCTGCGTGGCCGTGATCTAGGCCGCCTAACACTTGCCTAGAATGGGAATTAATCTATAATAAAACCTAGGTTTTGCTGCGTGATATATTTTGGAACACTACCATGAATATTTTGAGCGTGTGCTTAACTCCACATCACTGTTTTCTATTTGTAGATATTACCTGAACGCTAAATTTAACCAAATATGAATGTATTCTAAAAAATTCTCGTTACATTTTCGTGTCTATAGCTTCAAGGCATATAGGTTATAAAGACGAGAGACCGAAGCAAGTTTGGTGAAAACCTTGGCAGAACTTTGACTTAATCACTTGCAGATATGTCGTTATTACGCTTAGTGCTGTACAACATTACACGAAGACCTAACAATTCACAGAGAACTCTAAACCCTGTCTGCTGCAAACCGACCTTCCTTTGTACTTTTAATCATAAAATGTTAATACAAAATATTATACATGTAGCGAGAGTCGGGTCAAAAACACGAGCTTCCTACAAAAAGACGGAGCTAAAGGGAACGTTGCACCGGAGCAAAACATACCGAGCATATTTCGCGTGTAGCTTCAGCTCGGAATAATAGAGGTGCAGGGTGGGAGCCACCCCGTGCATTCACCTGCCGGGGTGGCACGGACGCAGGGTGGCAGGACCTGCATAACTTATGCAAGTTTGTTAATATTTCAGCGCAGCAGGAAAGTAAAAGTTGTGCTCAGTTGGATTAAACTGAACTTGTGTGTTGTCTCGTTATGAATAGGGGAACGTCCGCTGTGGTTCTACTAATTAGACGGACTAATTTGTTGGAATTAGTTCAGTTTTCTAGTTGTACAGGTGATTGTTTGGGTAATGATATGATGAAGTTTTTCCAGGTATAATTCATGGAATAAGTCCTAATTGGTTTCCCTCAAAATAATGTGGAAAGATTGGCGGTTGATATGATACGTTTTTCTTTTATTCTTCTAAAGAAACATTTCCCGTGGCCGCCCGAAGCGAGTATATCTCGGGTACATAATTAAGCTGTCCGAAATGTAAAACCTGTTTTAAGCATTCTTTAATCATTTTAATATTAGACAGACGTATAAAATAATTTGCGCCTCTCGTAAAAGTAAAATGTGTCCCGCGCGAAAGTTCAAAGCGCATATTTCTTAAATGAACGTATATCGTCGGTTTTAATTATTTCCTGTCGCTTTTATAAAAATATATGAAATCCTCACCCGGTGTTTGTGCAAGTGGCATTTCTTTGTGTTTCGATTTAAAAATAAAATTGCTAAAATTATAATTGTTGTATGCATATGTTGGGAGCCAACGCCAAGTGACGTGGTGCTGCATCTAATTTGGTTGTGGTGGAAAAATGGATTTCTGAACGCAAGTAATTGACACCGACGTACCTTGTTAAAGGATGCTGCCAGTCACAAACTTCAGAAGTCAGAACATAAAAGATGTAAACAAAATTCTCGTATGAAGTAATCGCCATTTATTTGGAACAATGCTGTTTTGAAAGTATAAAAAGTACGATTTTTTTGTGTTTATCAAACGCTAGGTGAACTTGCTTGTAAGATGTATAACGTAGCTCTCGTAAGTCGGTCCGGATTTCCCGTGGCGTTTTCCTTCCACGGTGTTACCGTAACGAGCGCTGTAATGGCGGCTTGCCAGTCGGCAAACTTGCAGGCTTACTGGCGACCTGACTTAGCACTATATTGAAACATACTATCTTCTATCCGTTATCCTGTATAGCAAGCATTTTTATCTTTCCTTTACCCTCTAGATACAGTTGACAGGAACTTCTTTTTATTCTTTACTTGTCTTTAAGAAACAGTTGAGGGTTGCATCAACTACTTTTGTTTCCAAAAATTTCGCCTGTGGCTCAGTAGTTTTCGAGATTAGTAAAACCAAACATGCGACATATGGTTATGATCCTATTATGGTCACCGGCAGGGAAGTAGCCGGCAGCACAATAAAACTAAATACACGTGCTGCTGATGACGTCAGACAGAATGAATTCCATGAGCTCTAAGACCGGAGAGACTGGCGATTTAATGTTTATTAAAAATATGATACAAAATGGAGTGAGATTAAAGATGATTGGATTATTGGAGTTAAAGATGGTATTATTTATAAATGATGTTTGAACAAAGATTAGTCACAGTTATACCCAAATATTTAGAGGATTTAAAAGATAATCCTTTAAACATTTATTTGTTGAACATTAGTTTTTTAAGTTGTTATTTATACACATAATAGGATTACACACTTGTTGGAGCTTAAAATAAAACGATATTGCCGATGGGCTTTTCTTCAGCGATTTGTACGTTCTAAGTTTTTTTTTATATAGTGGCAATGTTACTGGCTTGTTTGTCATTCTAATCATAGATACATTACTAGGAGTTACGACCACTTTTTTTACGAACGCTTTTGACTTGTGGCCTTTTTGATACAGAGCTGCATTATTGAGGAAAACTGCTTCAAATATTACGAATGTAGGTATGCGAGTGTCTTTGATTTGATAAAGTCATTTTGGACATTGACTGTCCTTTCCTGAAATAGCATTTTAAAGACATTTGTGATAATCGAAACTTAATTTTTATATTTTGATGGTCGATAATACATATCATTAGACGATTTTGTTAGTTTATTTACAATAATAAATGCTATTAACATTTAATTCTGTCTAATCCGTTTTGTATACGAATTTATTCAATATTTGACGTATATTTTAATAACGATATTTAGTATTGAAGTGTGTACTGGCCACATTTGCAATGCAGAGCAAATGGAGCTTTGTGTACCTGCGAATAAGGGTAATTCGAGATTGACAATTGGTTTCGGCAAATCTCTAGCGAGATGTCTGACGTCAGAGTAACATCCGGGAAGCCATGCTATTTCCAACGCGACGAACATCCAGTGTTATGACCCCTGTGGGTTATTAAAGGTTATAGTTTACAGAGCTCATGTTATACTGGTTAATATGGGTCCATGTAATGAATATTACTCAATTTGTCTATGTGTGGTCGTTTGTGTGTGTGTGTGTGATTGAATAATGAGTTTTTTAATGACTCACTGAACTTCAGTGTGGTGTATATTGATCAATATGATTTAGAAAGCTTACTAAATTGTGACTGCCTCGTTGGACTAGTGGTGGCAAGCGCGACTGCTGATCAGGAGGTCCTCGGTTCGATCCCCAGGTCGGGCAAAGTGTTATTGGGTTTTTCCGTGTGGAATTCCTCAGTGGCAGCCCGGAGTTTTTATTTGTGCCTGTTGATGGCAATAGGCTCGCCCCCTATTATATGAGACTTCAACATAACGGCGAAATGAGGGTGTTACTAAACACTTCTGCACAACCCTTCGGGGAATACAGGCTTTATGTTATCTAAATTGTAAATACCATCTAATTGCGAATATCAAAAACTAATTTTTTCTCTATATATTTTATCTGTGCAAGTATGTGTGTCCTTCAAACACTCGTAGCAAGAAATTCTACCCGGAACACAGTAGGCCTAGACTATCTATTTAAAAAAAAAGATAAATGGACTACGTTCCGGCATTTCGCTTTTCTTTTCATTAATATTTGTCAAGAGACGTCACTCTAGTGCTGTTTCCGCATAACAGAAGTTCAAAATTATGCGAAAGAATTTTAATTAATTCTCTATTTTGTAACCTATGTATTTTAGATTGGTCTAGGCTTTTGTCTCTACGTATTTCCTAAATTACAATTATTGTAGAGCTAATAAATATTTCATAGAAACTCTTTTTAAAAAGAGAGATGCGCACGATCTGACTCATGATCAGAAGTCATTTACACTAGATGATAACAAAATATATCTAGGTAGGTACTCTATATTTCTTTGTCCTAGAATTTGCACGTAGTATAACACAAATATGAACATAGCAAAACACGATTAAGCCTTTGTATGCCGAATGCGATTCGATTGTTTTTACCATAAAATCGATTTCGGTATCGTCGTCTGTACTCTAAGATCCTTGATCGCCGCGTTAAATTTCTGATCACGGCTGCGCTTGCGCACGTACGCGATACAACTCGTAATCGATAGATCTTTTGATAGTACATAGGTGTGTATGGATTTGTTTCGTCAAATTAACTTGTCTCTTGAATATTTATCTTGTTTTTGTATGTTAATGTCTGTCATTAGACGCAATTAATTTACTGTCGATAGTGAAAATGTTAGTTTTATTTCAAGTTTATGACATAAATTAATTAATTTAATTCGTACATAAAACTAATACAAATATTTTATACTATCTGCTTAAGCATAAAGCTCACTATAACAGATAATTGCTGGCTGCACCGTCGACTTGCGTGGAAGGGAGCGCAGTTTCAAGATGGAGTCGGAAAAGCGCGGGCACTTTCCCCGCGCGCGGGAAACGTAAGAAAGTGGCGGTCGCGCGCCGCGAAATGGAAACTGTCGCGATTAATGCTGATAACATGTTTATCTGCCAGCTTTAATAACCGACTGCTACCGTCGCGTTGGAAACACGTATACCGATATAACTGAGATTGGAATCTATGGAAGAAAAAATAAAGGCATTTTTTGTCTCGATGTTGGTAAAGGATCTCTTGTTCTTTTTACGAATACTGTATTAAAAAGAAATTTGTTATTACAAGAACTTTTTATACAATTATTATTTTAAATATATCTATTAACTTGGTTTAAAAAATTGAGTAGCTTTATTTTAATATATTTTTTATTATTAATGTATAATATTTTCGGCCAGTACCCGCGTATTTTAAGTCTTTGTCAGCCATATTAATTTGCTTTCACTTATCGATGATTCAAGCCCTATTCAACCGGTAAAAGAGGCACATCTCAATTTTGAAACGAAAATAGTAAACAATAGATATTGTCCTGTCATTTGAAACATATTATGTTAAACTGAATGCGACATGCGTTGTGTGTGGTTACGTAACGCACTCGTGACTCACGGAGGAAAGAAGTGACCGCGGGACGAACAAGCTGTCCAAATATGTGACGCTGTTGATTGGAATCTGTAATTACCGATTGACAAATTTGGAAAAAAATAATATTTTGAATGAAAGATTGAGAGGTGTGTATTGTAAGCTTTAGAAATGTGTGTATTGTAAGATTTATATCGTAGATGCTTTAATCTGTAAAATACCTTTAAGTAATTGCAAGCTGAGCTAAGTAACTGTTCTAATGACATATAGACAACTTTCTGCTATAAAATTATAAGCAATTATATTTAGTTTATGACGTTTGATCTGAGCGATTTCAGTTCAGTTTACCAAATAATTGTAAAAATATTTGTTTTCTTCACAACATCAAAGTCAGAAAATGTCATCTTATAACAACAAAGCCTTATTTATCAGTGAAAACGTAAGCGTACGCACGTTGGAGATACGATCACAACAGTTTATATTTGTGTGGCGGCTCTAAGTGGGTCAGACAGGCGCGAAGGGCGCGATGCGCCCGCGCTTCCTACGCGGTACGCGCCGCTCACCGCTCTAGCAACTAGTGCTGGGACACTACTTGTTCCTATCTCCGTGCCATTAATAATTTTGGTACATAATATTTCTGTTGTCATAATTATGTAAATGACATGAATTTATCTGCTTCCTATATTGTGTAGTGAGTGGTAGATTTTACGCAAGCGGCCAGTTGCGAATTAATGTATCTGGCTAAAAATATAGGAGAGTTCTTATATCGGTAAATGGATGTAATAATGAACTTTTAATGTCGATTGTCAAGTTATTCTATAAATAAAAATTCCTTCTCGAACTGCGGACGAAACTTTTCAACAATTATAGACTATTGATACTTTAACGGTTCACAAGGTATTTTTAGCTTGACTTCGTTAGATCTATTTACATCGATCGACAGCTGATACAATACAGATAATACAGGCGATTCCGTTTCGCAAGCTATTGTCCATTAGTCATGTCCCAAAAGTTTGTACGTTGCGATAGTTTTTTTTTGGGCCAACCTTGTCTGAGGAAACAACAGGTTGGAGTACGTGTAGCCTCGGACGAACGTTAATTCGATTCACGGTCGCGGTTAGATGTAAACATACCTTTATAATTTGTTTGTTTTTTTGTCTACGATCGCACGAATATTGGTTGATTGCGTCGCTACTGTTTTATAATTAAACATTTCAAGCGTCGTTAGAGACGATTCAGAGTGATTTTCTTCATGCAAATCAACAACTATGAAAGTGGGAAAGGAAATGCTTAGAAATTGTAGCACTTAACGCTTGATCTTGATTGCCTACTTTGTAAAGGATCTAGTATGAGATTTGCATGCATTCACCACAACTAAGTTTCTTTATTTACCATATCCATTCGTAATGTTCCAACATTCCAGGTTGAAGAATATACTCAATTTCAATGTACTTGCCCTTTATCAAAATTATGTCAAATTAAAAACAAATAATAAAATCTGTTGTTTATCATACAAGACGGTGTATTGCATTATAGTAGTGCGCTGATAAGATGCCACTACGGACAGATAAGCTTACTATCTCGATTACGTACGATACTCGACGTAGGAAATAAGAAATAGGGACAAGGATATTGGGTCGCTATAGATATAAGTTTGTTTGTTTCGTCAATTACATTACACGTGTAAACCGTTACAACACATCACAGTGGCCTGATTAAGTAGCCGGAACGGGTGGAAAACAAAACGGAAAACCGTAAAATGTGTCATCGAGAACGAAACCGCGCGTCACTACGTCCGCCATGTTTAGTGGTGCAGCGCGCGAAAGTGAGATTTAACGCGAACGGTGCATCGGGGCTCCCTTGACCCGGTTGCGCCGCCCGCGCCCGCGCCCCGCACTACGATAGTAAACCGAACACATAGATACTTCGTCTAGGCGAGAACTGCATCATAACTACACGCGCTGATGTGTGCGCGCCACGCTTGTGTGCGTATTAATAGAACGTTCTGTTGCCAATGGAAATGTTTTTCAGGGATGCGATTAGCTTCATTATCAATATTTTAAGATTACGACATTTGTTTTTTGGTAAAAATATTGGGTCACGATATGTGATTTAACATTTAGGTTAGGAAATCTGGTAGTGAAGTAATTACCGGTTCGTGATAATCTAGAGGAAATGGTTTCGAACCGGATCTATTAGTGGGGTACGTAGCAGCGTGTGGGTGTGCTGTAGTTAGCAATATCGCCTTCAATCTGTGAACTTTACATTGAAATAATTGCGAGCTAAGTAGTAGTTCTTATGAATATGACATAACGCCTATTATTTTGTCATTACTACAATACGGCATTGTAAATGCTCTTTCTGACCTACATTAATAAAACTTAGACCAATCCCATGTACAAACAGTAAAAAAAACCTATTAAAATATTATTGTGTCGTCTAGAATACCGGAAAACAGCAATTTTGTGAAAATTCAAACGGTTAATGATATAACGCTTTAGCAATAATCGCAACATTTCTCACTCGAAAAACAAATGCCACTGAACAGTGCTACTTAAAAAACTA
This sequence comes from Amphipyra berbera, assembly GCA_910594945.2. Lineage (NCBI taxonomy): Eukaryota > Metazoa > Arthropoda > Insecta > Lepidoptera > Noctuidae > Amphipyra > Amphipyra berbera. The sequence goes on along the minus strand of OU343123.1, from coordinate 22,056,430 downwards.
TGTTAAACAATTATTTAAACACTAACCACACACAAAAAGACTACCGTGAGGCTTAGCTACGTTTTGTAAAGGCCCGATGACATAATTAGTTGCACAAAAACCGTCGCAAGAAAACCGGTAAAGAGTTATACCGGAAACATTTGCCAATCTCTAGGGCGTTCGGATACAACTCGGGTAGATACGAAATAGTTGCCACACTAATGCGTCACCATAACCAATTACTGACTTTTCGAAACTTTTAGATACGCAGATAAAAAAAATATATTTCAAAAATATAACTTTCTTCTATCTCAAATAGGTAATTTCCGTTTCAGAGTTCCTAATAGAGGGGTTATTTTAAGCTGCAGTGACCTTTGCGGATGCGAGGCGGGTGGAAAGTCGCTCCTATTTCCAATTTCGCTTGCTCCGACCATAAACGGTGGGTGGTAAACTTTATCCTTTGCTGTATAAGATAGTGTTTTAATTTTAGCTTAAACTCTCGCTGCAAAGGTTTCATGTTATTGTAAGTGACGAGATAATTTTAACTTTTCCTAAATATGAGTTTCTCGGAGCTCGTAAGCTAAGCAATGAATGGCTGTCTGTGTAAAGAGATTTTCTTGTTTGTCAATCTAAAATTAAACTTTGTATTTTCCGGTTTAAAACTCAATGTTGTTAGCATTTGTTGAAATGGTTATTAGGAAGTGCCTACTGATTTAAAAATAACAAAAAATATTTTTGGTGTAATTATATGGGCGATGCAAATAACTATATGAATGAATTAAAAAGTATAAGTGGTGGCCTCAGCTTTTCGGCGGCCGTTTTCCTGTTTACTTGCGCCCGCGCAGCCGAGTTGTAGGTCGCGCGCGCACGTTCAATTGCGCAATCACAACCATAGTCTTCTTGTTGCGGTGTTACGATACTGTGCAACAGGTTTTTGGCCATAAGTTTTAAATTGTCGAAATAATAATGGAACTGTCCCTGTCCCTTTGAAGTTAAATATTGGCATACGGTGTGCGGTTCTCCGGAAACCGTAAAATACCGGCATTGCGCGCGCGCCGGCGGATAAACAAACAAACAGCAGATACTGCAAACATCCACGCGCGCACATTGTTGTAGCTACCCTGCACGGATGCTTCCTTTGCCTGTTTTGATATAATAAACTCACTACACTGTAGTATTTCATGTTTTGGTGTGTGCGAGATGTTACCTTAAAACGCGATTTTCAATCTGACTAGATGACTTTTCTAGAACTTTCTCCAGTTAAGGACAGCGACCCATCCAAGTTTACTTTATTATTAAGCTCTATTAAAATATGCAGTGCTCAGCACATTTTTAGACAGATCTAAAATGCGTTGAAATAATAAGTAATATGCATTGTTGATGGCTCGCGTTTTTAATTTTCCTATTTATTAAAAGTATATTATTTTGATATGTAAATATTTTTCTTATCGTTAACTTAGCCGGCTAGGAAGCAGCGCGGTTCGTTGGTACCGCGGCTGCGCGCGCGCCGGTCGCGGGAACTCTGGCGACATTGACACACTTGTCGGTGTCGTAACCGCGATGTTTGCGGTGATTGTCTACTGGCTTTTTTATTTCGTGGAAATATACGGTTTTGGGCCCGCGCGCCGCACCGTGGATTTAATTTAAATGTGGAATATTTGAGTCAGATATTGTTTTTTTAAAGTAAGTGACGCATGGGAAATGTCTCAGATTAAGCAGAATTTTTAACGAATTTCGAAAAGGGGAGCGTTATATGTAGTTGTGCTAGCACGTTTTCTTTTATCAATTATTATTTATTAATCGCTGCAGCCATTATAAACTTTAAAAAATTAATAGTTGTAAGAAAAACAATGAAGTGTGGTAAATATTTAACGATGAACAGAAAAATACTATTTTTTAAGTTCAGCGATGAGTAAGCACTACAATGACCTATGTAAAGTCTACATTAAGAAACACATGAATAAATAACGTACCATTTGTGTTGCAATCTTTTGGTTATTTTAAAACAGTGCAATGCAGTCAAAACATGAATTTTTCAGTAATATTGTGTTTATTGTTTTGTCAGTAATCGCCTTTCATGGTGGCTAAATAACTTCATTGTTAGGAGTCGGAAAAGTCCTTGAGATCGTGAAGATCACGATGGTCATGTCTGGCGGTCGTGTGACTCACTCCTAATAATATATGTATTGTTTAAGCATATAGAGTTGTACACTTTAGTTAATTGTTCCGTTAGTTGGAAAATGGTAAAAGAGCTTCCTGTTTTATAGTTATCTACACATACATACATAACATCACGCCTGTTTTCCCCGAAGGGTTGGGCAGAGGTATATAGTAACACTCTCTTTTCTCCTTTATGTTTAAGTTCCATGTAATAGAGGGCGAGCCTATTGCCATCAACCGAGTACAAATTCAAACGCCGGGCTGCTACTGAGGAATTCCACACGGATAAACACAATAACACTTGAGGACGAACCCATGATCAGCAGTCCAGTTTTATAGTTATGTTAGTTCAAATTGAGTTCTAATTGAGTTAGAGTGTCTAATTTGCCCTCATTCACTGCTCTAAATATGCGGCATATTGAGCTTAATTTTTGGTCTATACTGAGTCGTTAGAGTCGTAACTTACTTAGATATTTTTAATCTGATAATAGTCATGTGCTACAAACTGTTACAGAAGATCTCAAAGCTGTGCAAGAGTTGCGTCGGATCATCTTAAGTAACATAGGATTTTATGATCAGTAGCTCACAGTTCGTGAGTCTCGGTGTAATCACAACGTTAAATCGAGTGCGGAACAACAATCGAGAGGTTGATATAAAAAAATATTTTGAAATTGCGGCGTGGGCGCTCAAGGTGTACAGTTAGCATCGCAGTGGCGTGCGTTCGGCGTATTGCGTCACTCACAACCGCGTTGTGCAATGTGTGGTGTGTTGTAAAAACGCCGGCGGCCACGCGAAATGCCCTGCGGTGTACATGTGTATACACACCCCTATTATAATGTGTTAAAGGTCATTTTTGCACTTAAAGTTATGCGGCGAAATAACTTCGCCATTTTTGTTGTGTGACAGTGTTCGGGCTTTGCGTTTGGCGAAGAAATTAGTTTCGAGTGAACTTTAAGTAGTTTCACACATTATTCTGAACTCTGTTTATGAGAATGACTTGATTATTTTTTAATTATAACAATGTATAACAAAGGTTCATATCCCATGACCCGTCCCATGTTATCTCTTGAAGGATCTTTTTATTTAGAATCTTTGTCTCGATAAGGTTCACTTTTAAATTAGCCGTAGTGTTTAAAAACATAAATATAATTAACATTTTAAAAGCCAAAACACTCGATTTCCTGTACAATAAAATGTCAGTTGCGTGTCGTAATATCCGTTGACGGACGCCAATAAAAACGGGCTGGACTATTTGGTAACTACAGTGATATTTATCGTTTACCGCCAAATTAAGCTTAAAACTATATCTGTATAGTCTGTTGAAATTCGTTCTACGTACGAATTCGAAATTGAAGTAGGTTAATGACCTCAAATTTTCGTACTTGAACGAAAATTAAAATGTATATTGCTTACAAAATAAGATATGAAGGAAATGGCAAAAGTATGTCATATTTTTCATATTTATGTATGAGTTATCAATCTCATCAGACGAGATATTTTTTTTCAACTATGTTGGGGTCAACTTTCAGTCTAATCAAAAGCGGCTGAATATCAGTATTTTACACGGAGTGGATGCCATGTGACATCCACAACCCAATTTTAGGGGAATACCGAAAACCGGTTGTCAGATGTGGGAGCTTTAAACGGCCCGGTTTTTCTACCGGTATTCCTATGACAACCGGGACTGACAGTTGAATGTGCTCTCCGAGGCACGGTGGGTTAAAGTTTTGATATGAGAATGGTTATAAATCGTGCATGTTCATTGAGTTGACAATCTCTACATATGTTTTTACATAAGTATATGCTTGTTTACTGTTTAAATACATAATAAATGGTAAAAATTTTGTTCTTTCATATCGTAAAAAGAACCGCAAAAAATTGCAATTTCACGCGCGTATCGACCTGATGTTAATGAAAGAAAATAAATCGTATCAATAGTACAATATTTTATAGATTGTGTATTTAATTGCCGTTTGATATGTAAACAATAGTTGCAGCTAATTGGGGTAAGGACATTCAGCTACTTATTAAAATTATAAGTACTTACGTCTAAGTGGTCTCGTTTTGTTGAGGTATGCAATAACTGTACCTAGCACTTTCTTTTAATAATTACAAAATATGTGAACTTTTGTAAGTGAAATACGGCCAACAGTTAATACATTCACATGACGTTACGTACATGCGAGCGTGAATTTTGAACTTACGGTAATAAAAAAAATAGTTCTACCTTTAAATCGGTCTAGCTAACTTTAAAACAGTAGTGACGTCACACTAGATAGCCTAACAAATTGTATTTTTAAAACATCCACTATGATGTCAAATTATTAAAAAAAAACTACTCTTTTTCAATCAAACTGGTTTATAATAACTGGTTTTTAATTATTATGGTCCGAATTCATATCCAGAAAAGTCAATTACCAACATCAATTAGTATCAAAACTTACAATTGAAACGTTAGTATAAAACCAGATCTATTTAAGTTGTAGCTACTAGTCTAGACTATAAACAAACAATGTAAATTAATGAGCTGTACCCGCAGCCTCCCGACTTGTTCACGCATAGTGTTTTCTCTCCCATCTTGCTAATTCTCGCTCGACCGTAAAGGTAACACACCAACTCAAGCGAAGCAATAAACAAACTTTAGAAACTAGTTAAAGGGAATTTGGAATCAACTAGAAATTCCAAATAAATATTCGACACGTTGGATGCAATGTGTTGAAAATGAAGCGAAAAAAATGTGTATTGGATAGCTGCCAATATCAGAGTAGTGACCGAAGGTTTACTAGAGTGTTATGTGAATTGAGATTATCAAAGGAAGCTATATTTTGAAATAGTTAAAAACAAAACAAAGATTCAGTGGTTAACATTCACACATACAGTATTAACAAGAAGTAGGTATGTGAATATGTATTGGATAATGAAAGCTTTGTAAGTTTAATTATGTCACTAGAAAAACGTCACGTTATGCTTGAATTGAGACTTCGTACGTCATTATTACATATATTATACATACATAAGAACACGTAACATAATTTTTTTTAACCATTTCAATCACGTGGATCTTAATGTTTCAGAAAAAAAAATCACTTAAAAATGTGACATTAATCAATAGAGGTATGACACAACGATATATCGTAATCCCTCCGCCTCACTTATAACACAGACCTAAAAGTAGAAGCCTATAGGTAGGTCTATCAAAAACATTATTCTATCGTCTAGTTTCCAAAAAAAGAACTTATTATATTAGTCTGTCTAGTCCCAGCCTAGACCACCCCGGGGGACGGGCAAAACAGGTGGTTACCTAAAAAAGCAAGGTCCCTCAGGTTACATGTTTTGCCTTGCCGACAATATCTAGGCTAGACATGTACCTAATTAGAATTTATAACTCGTCTAGTTACCTATTCTGAGTCTATAAAAGTACCTCTATGTACTATGTATATTGAAAATCTTTTGCAATGTTTTCAATAGATTTTTCAGTATTTTATCCAAGTGTGAAACGAATTATTTTTCTAATATTTGCATCGGTAGTGGTATCGAACTAAAAGGTTCTATTTCTGCAATATTTCGCGGAATCGCAACACCGGCGGCGACGGGTCGATGAAAAACCTACCTAAGTGATATAACTGGCTACGTGCAGGGAACGTTCGTATCGAGCTTTTACTGATATTGTCACGTTCTTTTTGTAGAACAATATTTCGTTTTATAACACTAATGACCTCTGAACGTCCAGTCTTTTTGGCAGATTCCAAATTTTTTTGTGTGTTCAGAAATTCAAATAAATGATTATGTGTACAGCAGATAGCGCTTACATGTGATACTGATAATAATTTTGGCATACACCAACGACTTCCTCGTTGTGACGTAGACATCGTTTGAGCGCAGATGATTACCGAATATTATAGTTGAACTATTCGTAACATGGACTTTCAACTAATTGTACAAATAATAGTTTGATTGATGAGCGAATATTTAGTTTCATAAAAAGCGTTTGTATGTCCAGACTGGGTGTCGATGGTTAATTGTCGGCACGTGCGCTGGCGCCTGTGTGTGTGCGTCTGGGTGCGTGGGCGCAGGCCGGAAGCGCGCGGCGGTGACATCACAGATACAGCTCCCGCTGTCCGAGTTGATGCTATACAGTGTACTGTTTTGTTGACCTGAATGAGGCAGAGGTGGAATGTATGGCCACTTTCTGTGTTGCAAGTATCTGGACCGATTTATTGGGGCAAGTATTTCTATCATTCATTATGTATTGCCATTATGTATAGCCAATAAAAACCCTAGTACCTATGAGACTATGTAATAATGTCACAAGATCACAAATTATTACAATATTGAAAAAAAAATATAGTGCCGGTTTTCCCACGTGTTATTGTACTCACCTTCACTATGTATTGTATAATCTATATGTATAGTATAGTTCACATAATTCTCGCGGGCGTTGCGGACTATCATCCAAATGTATCGTCAGAATTTATCTAAAATAATGCATTTTTGTACAAGATAAACTAAAACGCGTGTTCGAGCACGTGTTTCAGCACTTGTATGCAAACGTGTTGGTTTTTTTAGTTTGACAGCATGTGTTGTGACAGATGATGATGATCCTTCAACTTGTGAAATAGATAAGGGGCTGATAATAGTATTACAATACCTACGACTTTTTTTACGTGACTTTTTTGTGCGGAAATGTGATTTAATAAAATGTGACTCGAGTTATCGTTATTTTGTAAATTAATGATGTAATTTCTAAATACATATATATTATCGCGTGGTTTTTGGATTTAATAATAGCTAGGCATATAAGCTACTGCGGACGTCGGGTATATTGGAAAAAGACATGATAATAGACGACTAATGTTAGCACAAATGGTTGTAATTTATTGCGTTGTAGGTATGTTTAAGAAAATTATAACGAAATAAATGTTGCGCGTGAGTGTTAAGCGCTAAATCCGCTAGCAAGTTAAATTGCGCAAGTTGACTTCTGCAACCGACATTCACTGTGGACACTCGCAGCAAGTCGACTTCTGGAAGTTTAGCGACTTGCTGTAAGCTGCCCGTGAAGGTTTTAACAAAACTTGCTTTCATTGTAAACAGGTAAGCAAGCAATTGCTTCAAGACTTTGTTTTGCTGGTCTTCCCTGGGTTTGATGTTATGTAGATTTATCGTATACCTACTATGAAATATGAATAATACTGTTACCAAGATAATTATGTGTAAGTAAATGAACATTATTTATATAAATGTGTCTTTAAAGATTTGTAAATTTTATTCAGGTTTTAAAAACATTGTAAATGTAGATTTTTTTTCTTTAGTATTCTATTCTAGACTAAAATACATTATTTATATATTTGCAATAGATAAAAACGCAGGAAGCAATAGTGGGGACAGGAAATAATCATGATAAGATTTATTTATAAAAACAAAGTGTATATCTAACAAATCTTAAGTTTTGAAATCCGTTAAAATTGTCAACAAAAAGCTGTTTTTTGCTCAGAGACATTACCGACGACTTTTGGCAATGCTTGCGAAATTGTGAACAATTTGTTTGTTTAAAAATACAGGGTTAAGATGTTTTTAAACAGGAGAAAGACGAACAAAGGTTACTAAAATGTTTTTAAGGAAGTTGAAACTCCAGAGCCATTATTTGCAATAAAAAAACATCTGTAACGCAATAATAGACAAAAGAGCGTGGAGGTACCGTTGAAAAAACTAAACGCAGCCGTAAATTTGCCAATAAAAAACTTTTTTTTTATACTTTGGAACGCAAATACCCGCGAAATACCACTTCATTATTGGAATACGCGCCTCTAAAGATTTACAGTTAAATTTTTTTTTTTTTAATAGCCGGGGGTGTACACCCGCTACCGGCAGGTAGGTACGTGTTTTTTAATGCACTTTTAAAAATTGGGTTAATTTTTTTTATGTGACAGATGAGGCGAACAAGGTAGGCGGTGTACCGTTACGGAAACCACAGTTTTTTACAGTACGTTACCCTATTAACTTAGTTTTTAGTTTTTACCTCCGCCCGTGATCGGTTTACATGTTTTAGCACACATGTAATTTTTTTTAATGCATTTGTTCGCATTGGGACAATAAACTCATAATGATTGGTTGAAAACATCAACGTGTGGGCCCCAAAGTAACAGTGGTCTCACAGGTCGCCAGTCTGTTTGTCCGTATGTGTTGTGAAACCTAATAGCCTTGCGTCGCGGTTGAAGGCCGGCCAAAAACTGCGCGCGCGGCCCCACTCCCAGATGTGCCCGATTTAAAGAGCGTTGCACGCATAAATACATAACAGATAAGATTAAAAATGTTCGATAAAAAATGTCGATACAGACGGTAGGACGCGCCCGTTAATTTATTGCACTAATTTGCCGACGACACGCACCCATTCAGCCTATAAAGGGACGGCCGTTGATACAAGTGCTAATACGTTAAAGTAAAAAAAAACATCTTTGTTTAGTTAGGAAGTTATAAAACAGTTTATTTTATCAATAGCCGCTGGTTTGGTACGTTTATTTATTTTTGAAATTCTAAAAACGGATGCGTTCACGTCATTTGAATACTAAAAGTGCTTTTTTTTAAATCCAGTCGCGAGCCCAAATCAGTTTTGTTGTCGCTATCTCAGTCTTCCTTCATTATTAGCTATAGTGTGAATGAGATGCACGGTTTGCAGGAAGCTATTCAAAAAAAGAACAACCCTTCCTCACCCTTTCGGGGCATTCTATTGTTTACATTAAAACGAAACGTCATAAGTTGTTTTGCCGGTCATTAATATTGGACTCAAGCTATATAATTTTAAAGTTTATTTTATACTGTCATCGATAGTTGTTTAGCATTATTTTGGATTGAAGAAGGAATTAATATAATTCAAAATTGTTCTTTTTTTCTTTGTTCGAAATTTCTTGGAACAGGTAGCTGGCCAGTGTTTTGATTGGACGTAATAATAATGATAATGTTTAGGTATTTCTACAAGTCGACATGTTTGTCTATGCCAATAATAATTATGTTTCGTTTAGACGTAATTTATGCAAATATTTGTAAGAACAACGACCTTTGTGATCTCCGGGTGTCGCTACCAGTAACACAAGTTCTTCTTCTTAGATGTTCGTCGAAAAATATTGATAACCGATAAAGGTGAATCTTACTTTTTAAACATAAAATATACTTACAGTATTTTTTTTCTCTCAATTTGTAGGTAAGTACTTATTGTTTTCTTTATTTCGTCGTCACCTATAACCATTGCATGTGACATTAAAAATGCTGGATATGTATAAAAACGCCACTAGCTTCCAACCCGATCACGTTTGCGTATTGTTTACTGGTGGATGCGCGAGCGCATCCGGCGTCGCCGATCGCGTATAAATAAGATTTTTTACGCACCTTTCACTTCCGACCTGCGTCTGGGCAGGTATCACACATTTCACCCAGAAGGGCCTGATAACCAACATTATTTGGCAGCTGTTTAATAAAAATGTACACAGATTACGTATCCTGGTGCATCCTTTCTTTTTGAATATTCATTCATGGGAAAGTTGCTCCAAGACGGGGTCATATTTTTTTGGAGAATCGTAATTTGGATACAAAATTGCCCATTGAGTTGAGTTTATGAGAGTGATTCCATTCCAATATTGCCGTACAATGGAAGCTGTGCCGGTGTTTTGAGGAGCAGTTGATTAGTTAGTGAATCGGATGACTCACTGCCACCAAGTCAATTGCCTTTATAAATATTCACGAATAAGAATAGTCAAAATAGATCTGTATCTGTTTACAACAATGGCATTTGTAGGCAAGCGTCCTCGGCATTCGGCCTATTTACTTATTACATTTACGAAGATTTCTTGAAATTCTGAGACGAGAAAAATATAAAATTAATTATAAACGTCAAATAATTTGGGTCGCGACCGTATTCCGCTATTAATCTTGGGAAATACAAAATGGCGAACGTAGAAGATATGTTGTATGACATTCATTAATTGATTGTGTTGTATGGACGATAAATTCAGTACTTGATACGATTATTTTTCTAATATAGTTGACAGGCTAATCTTTGCAAATGCTGAACTAATTAATTGGAGGTATTAGTAATTAATCATTTAGACACGACTCAAACTGGCGCGAGCCTCGCGCAGAACATGAATTAATTGTGCTGATTATGCTAGCGTGATAGCAAACTAAATGATAGTTTTCAAATGGACACCAGTGATTTAAGTTTTATATGTTCTTTAATGTACTAAGTTTGGGAGTGCGAGTTTATAAATATAAATAGGGCTGGCAAAATATGAGTATGAAAAAGACGCGACCTGGTACAGCGCAGGATTTGCGTCAGTTTGATCAGTGCCTAAAAATGCTTTTAAAAAAAGTTACTGACAGTACGCTGTTGTCTATGAGTTGCGTTTCTTTTGCATATCTCTAATAGTGTTGCATTAAGGCCGCCATTTTTTCCTGTACCTACGATGACCACATTATGTATTTAAATGCATTGTTATAATTTAGCGTGTGTGTAACAAGAGTCAGGTAACGTGATGCAACTCCATAGTCGGAAGCGCGGGCATCGAACCCGCGGTACCGCGAACCGGAGTGATGAGCGAGCGATTCGTGTGTTTTGATGACAATAAGTGTAATGCAATGCTATGTTGCTTTAATATCGCGGTACTGCCATACAGGGATAGCAGAGCGCCAACTTTCATCTCCAACTACTTTTTTTGTCAGATTGGCTGTACTGTTTTTCAAGTATTCAGTTTTTTAATAAAAGCATTTTTACATACGTGTCTGTGTGTATCATTACGGACTTCTTATATGGTGCTAGCAGATATTACAGTATTAACAATATGCATAAATGTTCATGAAAATATTGTGAGTTTGACTCACGACGGATAAAATAGAGTGATCATTAGAATCATTGATAGTATGCTTTATTTATCCAGCAAATGAACCTATAAGTCTAATTAAACTATTCATAAACTAAGGCCTGATTTTAACAACAATTTATCTGAGGAATAAGTTGCTGACTGCCTTGTTGGTCTAATGGTTGCAAGTGCGACTGTTGATCACGAGGTCCTGGGTTCAATCCACAGGTCGGGTAAAGTGTTATTGGGTTTTTCCATTAGGAATTACTCAGTAGCAGCCTGAAGTCTGGATTTGTGTCCGGTTAATGGCAATAGGCTCTCCCCCTATTACGCGAAACGAGGGCGTACTAAAAGCACCTCTGCCGAACCCTTCGGGGAATACAAGGCGTGATGTTATGTCAAGTTAGACGTTTTGACAGAATTTCTTTACAAAAGCTGTCAGTACGTCTTTATTTCTGAGATAAACGTTATCCGACGTTGTTAAAATCAGTTCTTAATGTAATAATCAGCGCTTAAACACACTATTACCTAAAATGCAACTTGAAACAACGTTTAAATAATATGAATGAATAAATATGATGTATTTAGATGATACAATACAGTAATTTGGTATTACCACTGTGTATCGAACCATAGTAAAACACGTGCAATAATGATGAATCTCGTTGGTCATCAATTAGGTGCTTACCAAACTCGAGCCACTCGCCATATCGGGCCAAAGGGGACAATGCTTATTTTAAGCGCAGTGAATAAGTTTCTGTGCATAAATATAAAGTAACACTATAAGTACTATATATACATCTCTGCACAATTATGCACATATGTGTTTTCCGTGATGTGTCAATGACCTTTATTCATGTTAGTGCAGTGTGCACAATTGCATGTTATTGTCAAGAGAATTTTAGCTGATGAATGCTGAAGTATAATACATTGTTTTTGAAAACCTAGTTCACACTAGCGGTCTGGTGTTAAGAATTATGTCATGCCCGAAGTTTAAATCCCCGTTTTGTCCATTTATGTAAGTGTATGGTTTGTGTGTTATTTTCTAACAAATTTCAAGTGCACATTTTAATAGAATTCGGTTGAAAACATCGCGTAGTAGGCGATAGTAAACAGTGCGGTACAATAAGCCATTGTTTAGAAGAATGCTGCCGGATTAATGTGCGCGGTTTCTATATATGTATGTATTCTCACGACACTTGCTGCAAGGGGCTGGGCAGGAGGTGTTGTAGAAGTATCTCTTGAAGATTAAAAACGTCTGGAGTTTACTTCCTAAAAATCATCAAGATCTTACAGGAAATTGATGTAACATTCTAATTATAGGTATATATTAGAGATATATTTATATAGAGACACACACACACACACAGGTGATTATTACTCTCAACCAGCGTGGATGAATGTGGATGAAGCGAAAGGAGTATGTAAGGATAGTAGCATGTGGCGTTCTATAGTTTCTGCCTACCCCCATGGGAAAAAGCGTGAGTTTATGTATGTATGTATGTCATATAGATTATAGGAAATGTTTAAATCTGACAGGAAATTTTAAATACAACCGTTTTGTACTTACCTACATGATTCAGATACCTAGCTGTTGTAATGTGTTGTTATAAGTATTCTTTTAGAATATTATTTATTTACCTTATTAATTTGGGTAAAAATCAAGTTATTTCCTGATGTAACCAAAGTTGTTACTGCTAACATTATTGTATTAAATATTGGACGCGTTTCAATTATTATATTCAACTAAACATGAAACAGGTCGTGATGGGCACAGAAGAGACAATAAACCACACCAATCATTGTTTATGGCAAATTTTATAAATCATCATAACCCGTAAACGTCAGCATGGTCTTCTAGGCTCATAGCACTCGGCCATAAGGACCAGTCGTGATCGATTATTGAAGTGTAAATCAGAATATAATACAAATAATAGAGGAAGGAACGGTTTCTGTTTGCTAATGAGCGACAGTTCCTTTGAACAAGCGGATCCGAGGAAAAGGAAGGGAAAATGTTAGGATGACTAGATGAGTCATATAACCATAGACTGCAGTTCTTTAAGGAGTTGTTTTTTACTACTGTGTGGTGTAAGTTATGATGCATAGTGTAATAATGTTCATGTAAAACTTTTGGTACAAAAAGTAAATTTTTGTCAACGATATACGATGCTTGTTTACAATTCCATTATCATGAGTAAATTCACTCGTAAATCTTGCAAACCTGAATGCAGGCTACAATTACAATTTAGTTCCAAACTTTTTGAACAAGACGTAAGCATTTCGGCTAGCAGACATCTTATATAACACACCAACAAAAACACGTCTGGCGAAATTCTTAGACATGAATAAAACGTGCTTGAAAAATGAGACAGGTTCCCGCAGGCATGTAGGTAAAAAATTAGGCTAACCTAGACTGGCAGATAAGAACTGTCTGTGAAAAAAGTGTGGACTATAGGTATAAAAATATTGGTAAAATGTTTTATGTAAGTAATATTTTACATTTTCGTTTAAATAAATGCGTATGATATTTCATCTTATTAACATGAGAACATTATAGTTCCTTTGATAAGACCGCTATAAAGTTGGTGTAAAGATATTTTTATACGGCGAAAATATAAAATAAATAGTATTTTAGGTATATAAGAATAACGTAATATGACTACGAATTTATCCTTATAAATTAAATTATTAAGTTATTAGGTACATGCCATACATGCAAATTTTAATATATATTTATAATATATATATTGGTACACGGAAATCCCCAAATCGAATAAATCTAAATGTTAACAAGGTATCCTTATTCTATAAGGAAAAGATAAATGTCCCCTATCTCATGTTTGTCTTTAAATGGGACAGTGCGGGCTCGAGGGTAGGACAATATTTTTATACGCTTCTTGCTCTTGGAACATTTTAAGGGTTGTCACAAACATCTTGAGGAAACCTGGTTTTAACGATCAGAAATCGCCAGTATACGGTGAGCAAACGTGGCGATCTATGCTCGTTTCTTCTCTGTACGAGAAGAGGCCTAGCTTTGCCCTGCAGTGTTATTTTATACCATAGTAACAAAGCAATTAGTGTTTTAAATTATTATTTCTTTTGCATTTTACAAATACAAAGAAAAATTACAACAATAAAATACTATTGTCGCATTGTAAATACTCGTAGATGCGACGCAAATGTTTAATTGTGTCCGCCCCACCCCCGCCCTACGCGCTGCATGTTGAGCTAGGTCAGGGCGGTACAGTACATACATTATATTTACATACTCCAAGAAATATTTACACTATACGCGTAATTTCAATATAAATTATATGCAAAATAGAGCCCGTAGCAAGGGTCGCGTAGCACCCCGTAGCCGCCGCTACGGCTGTAGCACGTAGCACTTTCTTTCACGTGTGACGTAGCCTTTTTCGGAAAACCTTTTTTATAGAGGTTTATTTTTCGCATCATGTTAATTAATATAATAATGTAATAACAAGACGTATTGATCTAAAAATATATACTTGTTTAATTTATTCAGATGTCATAAAATTAATATTATGTGATTTATGATTGTAAAGCTATTTGCAAGTATTTATTCTCATTTCATTTTGTTGATATGTTTTTTTTATTATACCGGTATGTAGAATATTATGTTATACCTGTACATAAATTATTTTTATCACATCAGTTTCATTCAAACAAACAAATTATATTCCCGGCGCTGCAACAGTTTATGAATGGTAAAACTTACTGTATCTCTTCATGAGTGACTTCTTGTATGCTTTCCCTGAGATGGCATCGTCGCCAGGGCTGAGGCGCCCGGCGGAGTCGTCCGATTCTGTGCCGGAGTCCCGGCCGGACGCCAGGTAGTCCTGCGACTGCCTCAGGATCATCTGAGTCCTCACATAATCTGATGGATCCGCGAAAGAATGACGCGCGAACTCGCATACTGAAATCTCTTTGCGTACAGTCAAGTCTAATGGGGCATCGTCTTCCTCTGGTTCTGGTTTCGGAGAAGGTGGCTCCTCAGGATAGGCCTTCCTAGCAGCCAAGGTGCGAGGCTCGTTATCGGCGCTGAGCGCTCTGCGATCGGCGGCCGGCGACCGGCGTGTCTCCGGGCCGGCACTCGCCGAACGAACTTCCACAGCCATCATATTTAATTATTAACACCAAACACCATAATCACAAGCCCACAGTTTGCAGTTATGTCATAGAGCGTAATGTGTTGTGTTGCAACCGCGCGCCGCGTCCGCCGGCGTTCGCGTCGTATTACGGACTGATGTCCCAGTTTCGACGATGAGTTCCACTGACTTCGTGAGCTCGCTTCGGGCGCGCTCGGCGCCGATCGGACACTTTCGTTTTCGTACTGTGCGCCGTAGTGTGCGTGCGCTCACACAGACGGAGGCTGGTAGTGTGTGTTCTGCGCCTGTGTGCGGTTATGCGTGTGTATTGGCATAGCTTTTTCCACTTTCGTCGCGGAGCTTTCCTTCATTTCCCGAGTTACCCAACAGGTTTTCACTGTTTAGCAGAGTTGATTAATTAGTGTTGCTGGTTCGACGCCGTCTCGTTTGCGAGCGATTGTGTTCAGGTAATGAATTTATAACGAAAATTATATTACTAATTAATTTTGTTTGAGCCGATATGGTTCAGATTTTTTTATAGAAATCTTAATTACTTATTAACTATCAATAAGTTATTCTTATTTTTTTTTGTTGTTTTTGTAAATAAAACGATGTAACTATGCAAATTCTTGATAATAGTAGGAAAATTAGAGATAGAGTCTACAATAAAATAATATTATTACATAGATCATAAGTTAAATAACAATTTATAATATTTATCATGAACCGGAACGCTTGGACAATCAGCGGAGTTTTGCGTAACACATCGCGTAAACAAATTGTGTGTTTTTTTATCTAACGCTCGGGGCATTGACCGACTTTACAAATAAAGTTGCGCGCGCGGCGACCACGTGACACACTGACATCGCCAGTATTACTTGAGCCGCCGCACCCCGCGCGATCGAACAAATTCTAAACCATTGCGGGGATAGTTGGGTGGTTATGAAGTGTCAATTTACATTTGTCGTTGATAGATAGAGTAGTGCCTACTATGAATTTAGAGCCAATGTCACACGTTCGTCCTAAACAGATAAATGTTGGCTATTACCAACGTGGAAGTGTGACGCATTATTTTGGCATAATTATAGAGGTGCGCCTGAATGACAATGTTGTTCAGACCGCTATTATACTGGGCTATTTTCGTAAGTGTTACATTGTATTTAGCTGTTTACATTTAAATATACACTGGTACAATCAAGAGAGATTAAATATATAAGAGTGGAACAATTATTTTCGACAAATAGTTTGTTTATCAATTTGTATAACATTGTTTGTATTTTCAGCAGCATCCACGAAGCAGGTTCGGTCTGACTAAATAAGTTATACCGTACACGGCAGGCTTCGTTTCCTGACTACTTTACGCCACAAAAATATATTCCAATAAGATTGTTGTTATAAGATGTACATGATAAAATTGTTCTTTAATACGCAGAGATTTTTACATTCTAATAATGGGAAAATGTATTCCTTGTTATATAAAAAATTACCTTTAGACCAGTTTGTCATAAAAAAAACATTAAATCTTTCAATGCGTCGAGATTTATAAGTTTTACAAACAGAATATCTTCAAGATTTGATTGTTCGTTATTATGTGATAAAAAAATCTTTAGTACAATTTGTCATAAAAGATATGGATAGTTATATAAACAAAAGTTTATCTGTTCTTAAAATATGCATGTAATATGTCATGCGTATTGTAATTTTAACCAAATAATGTAACAGAACATTAGTTTCATTAAACACTCGAGAATCCAGCTATATCATAATTAGATGAAATATAATTCGCATAGTCACTGATAAGGGTGTTATTATAAACATTTAAACATAGATTCTGGTCTTGCGACTAACATAACGATAAACATTGTGATAAAACCAACGTTGAGACAACGTGACTCTTTAAAAGAAAAAGAAGTATTTCTTAATGGACACCAGAGATTGTACTTGAATTATGCTGTTGAAAATATTGACAGTTATGGCTTTGAATTGGATCTTCTTCTTTTCGTGTGGTTAGTAACTAACCTGGTGTCAAAGTTTATGCCGCCTCTAACTTGGCTTCACATACCGTCGAGAAATATCTCTCAGGCAGGCCGGTTTCCTGACGATGTTTTCCTTCACCGTTTTTAAGCAAGTGATAATTATACAATACGCATATGAATCTGAAAAGTCAGAGGTGCGTGCCTTGGGTACGAACTCGAGACCCATGACTTGGTAGGTTGAATTGGATCTGTAACTATAACTAATAGCTATGTGAATTTACATTTCTCAATAGTTTTTCCCAACAAGATTAGGAGCACATTGTCTCTTCATCCATCCAGAAATAAGTTCATAGGTTTTGTGTCAGGAAGAGGCCAAAAGCCTGAGTAAGGTCGTCATTGTGTCGGCGCCGGATGATCGCAAGTACTTCAGTACAACGGGGCCCACTGTGAGACATGAGCACAATTACTGAATTTGATGCGACCCAGTTACTATTCTAGAATAGTAATGCTTCATAGATAAGGTAAGGAAATATTGAATTAGACATGAATACAATCAACAATACTAGCTAATTATAGGAGGCCTAATTTCAGGATATGAGCACGCTTGGTGGTAGTATCTTACGGTCCGCCTGGCTAGCTACCACCCTCACATTAAAGTCCGGCGCCAAGCAGTTTACTGTGTTCCACCGTGTGTATGTGAGAGCCAGAAGCGTGTAGGGGAATCCCTCTATATTAATTTTAAAATGTTAATTGTTTCGCGTGCTCCATCTTAGACCTTATCTACGCTTACCATCAGGTGCAACTAGAGCCAAAAATGACCAAGCCAAAAAAAAAAACGACTCTTTTTGGGGTAATAACCAGCCTTTGCAATAAATTGTTTGCGCGTTTCTCTGTTTCACAGGTTTCATCTCTAAAATATTATATTTCTGTACCCAATCCCACTTTCTCTCATTTCAAATAATTAATTTCAGGCAGTAAGTATAAATTATATTATACTAGCGACCCGCCCCGGCTTCGCACGAGTGCAATTTAGATACTAATGTGGGGCAAATAAACCTTCCTCTTGAATCACTCTATCTATTGCTGGAAACTGCATTAAAATCCGTTGTGTAGTTTAAAAGATCTAAGAGAACAGACAGCGGAAGCGACTTTGTTTTATAGTATGTAAAGATAAATCTAGAATGGTATCAGCCATAACGTTCCTTTTATTGAGATCTATCTATCTTAGGTTTAACACTATAAGCCCTTAGCCCTTAGCACGTGTAATGTCTAGGGTTTTACCTAAATACTAGGAACTGTAGCGTTGTGTCCAACAAAGGTTTCAAAGAGATTACGAACAGACTGCTAACAGTGATTAAAATAAATTGCCTACCCTAGAATTAATGAACGATTCCTTCGTACTGTATATTTCATCGATGTTTTATCATAGTATTTAAAAGGTCTGCCAAAGTATGCCAGCTATGTAACGTACACACCTAGCTAACGAACGCCATCGTACGGGGTTCGATACCGGTAAAAACGGCTTGAAACACCGGATTCGATGTATATAAAATTTTGTAAAATTTTACAAATGTAGAACGTTCGTTGACGTTCATATGCTAGGTGTGTACGCAGCATAATACAAAACATTATTAAATAAATATCATGTAAATAGCTCGCAGCTCATCAGTCAATAACATCACTTATATGCTTCTAACTTGAATCTAAGATGGCGGTGGTCTTATCAGGGGCAGGTCGGGGGTCCCGCTATCATATCGCAGATCGGGCGGCCAACGACCCGGCTTATGTAACGTACTTGTAATCATTTGTTTTTGTCATTTGATAACACATACTTTGCTTTCCTGTTCAAATAAAATCAACACCGCGACGATTTCGTGTTTTTTTTTCCATCCGGTGTTGATATGTATAGGAAAAACGTGATTATGTACTTTATATAATATATATATTAGTTAAAAATAAATTGAATAAGGAAATAAAATACCTTGTTTATTTGAATTGTGTACTCTACCTGGAGATTAAATATACTAATCTCATTGATATGAAAATATGTAATTAAGTAGTTATCTATGATAAAAGTGTCTCTAAGAGAGATGTCAATCACTCTACTAATACTGAAGGAACTCTACCCACTGTCTCGTGTTCTGAAAAGGGACTGGGCGACAATTCTACTTATAAAATTGTTTAAAATCGCAATAGAATCGCAGTTAAACCACAGCCATTTGAGGTTTTTTCTTATAGAGATTACTTCTTCTTTTCGTGTGGTTAGTGACTAACCTGGTGTCAGAGTTTATCACGTCCATGGGCCTCTGACTTGGCTTCACAAGCCGTCGAGAAATATCTTTCAGGCATGCCGGTTTCCGCACGGTGTTTTCCTTCACCGTTTTTAAGCAAGTGATAATTATACAATACGCACATGAATCCTAAAAGTCAGAGGTGCGTGCCTTGTTCGAACTCGAGACCTATGACTTGGCAGTTCGACGGTCACACCACTAGGCTATCACTGCTGTTAGAGATAGAGATAACAGTCGAACGGCAGTGGTTCAGCTCTGTTTCGATTGCGATTTTAACAATTTTGTTAATAGAATTTGTCTCCTGATCATATGTTTGCAAAGAACGCACGACTAGCTTGTAAGAAAAGGTATCCATAATTCAGAACAACGGTGGATGGTAATACATAAGATTCAAGTAGCATGAAGTAATATCAATCCTAAAGAACGTCTTTCTGTACCTACAATTCGTCACAGATGATAACACTAAAAGATTGGCCACCCTCCACTTGTGCTCTATGTATTTGAACTTGGTCCAAATGTCGCAAATCTTTCAGGATTGTCGCTAATATAGGGTATGTAAACGGTTAGGTAACTTATTGTGTTAGGCAGAGTAATATGTTTAGGTCACAAATACTTTAGGTAGGATAAATATTGAACAATTATTTGACCACATACCAAGCAAAATATATGAATACTTAGACACACAATAAACATGCAGGAAGATATCCAAGCTCCTGTAATATCACCTGGAGCAAGGAAAATCGGCGACAAAACGGCCAAACAAGATAACTTCGTCCACTCCGTCGTTCCTCAACAATGGACCCGATTCTGTTGAGCACCGACTAAAGTTAACTAAAAATATCTGTATCCTTTACTTCCAGATAAAATAAAAAAGAGATGGAAGAACATTAGAGCTGTCAAAAATTAGGTTGAACTTTTTCCAAACAGATTTAGACGATACCTTAGCATATGTCGGCTAAAATACGGTCAATTTTAACAAGAACATTGGTTTTAAAAAATTGTCGTCTCTTTCTTATTTTCCCCGTTGATAAAGGATAGCACAATTTTTAGTTAAATTTAGTTGTTGCGCAACAGAATCGACACTGGTTGTCCCAGAATTTTCATGTTCCCACAAAATGTAGGTCATTTGTAGGGCGCTAAAACAGACACAGTGTACGTGAGGGAAATTTACAATTGTAATGTCTGTCCGTAACTTCGACCTCTAAATTCCCGGGGTCAGACAAACCCGTTAGCGTTTGTAATGTCTGCGCAGCGACAAAAGGTAAATTGGGATGATATTAGTAATAAGCGGGTGCTGAGACACCCCGGCCGGGGAGCGACCTTGTCAGGATCCCAGACGGGGTACCTAGTTGTACAGTTTGGAAGCTAAATATCAGTCGTGTTTGGAATTAAATATATTATTTTAAAAGAGTAACCGTGGAGTTCCTTCTAGCTCTTCTTCAAAGGACCTACTTTTTGGAACTGTGCAAATAAATAGTCGACTTTTCTTAAGTACCCGCACTGTGCCTATTCGAACTAAAAACATTGTATCTTGAATAAAAAGATTTAGGCAGATTTTTGAAAAGATTTGTCGAAATGTACTGACTGTACCAAAACGATGGTGCACATAGTTCTTCCATGTTCTGCACTCCTATTTCCCTGACCTAGTAGTTACAAGGTTCATTCTCATTTTTCGGATAAGATCTAACGACTTCCAACAAGAAATGTATTTAATTGTTAATCAAGAAGAGCCAAGTCGATATTGGCTTACGATAACTTCAAATCGGAATGAAATAATCTAACAGGAAAATTATAAGAAAAACTTCTTTCCACCACTTGAGTTTCATATTACCCGTACTTCATAAAACTACAATATTAACATACCTACTTAATTTAACGATGCCCACTTTAACATTACTGTTATCTATTATAAGCTTGTAATAATAGGCCAAAGCTCTCATAACGTTACCTATCGGCGTAACATTGCCACGTTTATCGGGAGCCTGGCCTATAAACCCGACCGTACCCGAGTCACGGCCATTAAAATAACCAACGGAACTTGCAATAACGAGAAAATAATAAAAAACAACGATCGATCCAGCGCTTAGATCATCAATCTCTCTGCGCTTCCTGCGGCGCCAATTATGTGCGCGTGCGACGGTGACAGATGCGTAGGGGTGGGGTTCAAGTGGGAAAGAGACGACGATATTGAGGAACGAGATACTCGACCAAGGGACGGAGGTGTTGCAGATCTTGGTGCGTTCCGAAACGTTCTACATGCAAATATTTCTTTTGAGTTATTTTTGTTTATAAGTTTTAAGTTATTTGTACCCGAGATACTAATTAAAATCTTCTGTAGAAGAGTTTTTTTTTAAGTTGTTAGAATCAATATAAATCGGTATTGGAGACCAGATCGTAAGCAAACACAACCAGTGCTCATTCAAACTAGAACCCGCTTGGTTAAATGTAACCTTATTAGAAAAGAAAAAAACGTTGTTATCTAAAGGAATTTTACAAGCAATTTTAATGATACAAAAATATTATTGTTACAAAACAACACTGATAAATATATGGATATTCCACTTGATTTTGTTTCATTAAAAACATTTTGTAAACATGCTTAATAGTATAAATAAAAAGGAATTATGCTTCAAGGAAGTGAAGAGGGAGTGGGTGTGGACTGAAAATGAATGACTTGCCTGTCAAATGTCTTCTCTACGCAGATGATCAAGTTTTGCTTGCATCATCTGCGGAAGAGTTGCAAGACATGGTAACTGCGATGAACGGAGCATATAAGATGAAAGGGATGAACATTAATGTAAGCAAGACGAATGTAATGGTTTTTGAATGAGATGCAGATGTGTCTGAGTGTAAAGTAAAGATAGGAGATGAAAATATTGAACAGTCGAATTAGTTTGTTTATTTGAGAAGTATGTTTACAAGAGATGGTAAGAATGACGCAGATGTGGAAAAGAGAGCAAAAGGAATTTGTAAGGCGGATGTCAGTGGAAATGCCGGTAGAGGACCCCCAAGAAGGATATACATCGTAGGTAAGGATTACGATCCTTACCTACGATGTATATCCCACATGCTACGGCATGTGGCGTTCTATAGTTTTTGCCTACCCCCATGAGAAAAAGGCGAGAGTTTATATATGTATGTATTTAAATATTTAAATTCGTCTAAAGGAGCTATGATTTTTTGCGATTGCTGAAAAAATATACTTCATAAAAAGAATATCAATTAAAAATATATCACTATAATACATTTCCGAACGGTTATCGTTGTACAAGTGCAGTCGTTGTACGAATTCAAGGCTACGCGCCGTCGCTGCGCCCGCGCACACACGCACACGCGCACGATGCACCACACACTCACACGCACAGTTCTCACGTCATGGATGCGCTGCCACTAACGGCAGCACAATCAAGGGTTATGAATAGTAAAGTAGCCCCCACCTTGTCTGTTATCACCGCTTACCCATAAGTGTGAAGGAGATAGCATCACCTTACTCCGTTCCGCAATACTAATCGTTTTTGCATCCAGATATTTGTACATTAGTTGCTTGGGGTAGCTATTTGTAAAGTGTAATTCGGGATAAAAGTATTATTGTCCTTGTTTTTAGAAAAAATAAAATATGAAGTATATTTTCTTATTGTTGATATCTTGAAGCGATCTTAATTGATAAATGTTGCTGTGAAAATTATTAATTAAAGTCTAATTACTGTCTGTAGCTAATTAAAACTTGTCCCATCTAGTTAAGAGTTTTTTGTTCGTTGTAATCTTATGCTTGTATTCAATTTTAGACTAATATCTATTCCTTTGGTTTTTGTTTACAAAATTTCACTGAGAATATACCTTGACTGTGTAACTTGGACTAAACCAATTAAAATGTATGACAAATTATGAAATAACAACTGCAATGCTTGCAGTCAGTTTGTGGTCTAGTAACCTATTTTTTTCTTCACTGTATCTATTGACCGCAACGTGAGTGTCACAGAGACAGGAAAGTTCTAAATAAATTATCTGTGTTTACCTATACTTGACATTTCTTTTTAACTTTTTACACCGACCATAACAACTTAAAATCGCCGTTGAATTATAAGCTACTTCTATAGTTGTTTCGTGTTAGCAGTCGTTGCATTAATTCAATTCCATAATCATTAAAATACAACGATATTTTCCTCAACTTAAGAGGCTCTCGTTAGGCGGCTGGATACAGAAAGCGGTACTCCTGGACACGGCGCGTATTGTTAGGAAGTTCCTCTCTCTGAGGCCCTGAGCACCGGTAGCCTGGGCCCAGTGCCCCAGTTGCCAGTGAGATATATTTTTAAATATTTTTAAACGTTTTTATATTTTTTTACAGAAAAATCAAAAAAATATTATTGTTCATAAAATGCTAAAATATTAATAAACTTAATATGTTTACGAGGTTCCTTTCTCTGGGAACCTATTTCTGGATGTCGGTGGACGACCATTTTTTATATTTTTAAATTACTTATCATTTATTAAAAAAAAGTCTATTAAATAAATAAAACTGGTCATCTCCAGGATAACACAAAACATGGCTACTGTACTTATAATTGGCATCGATTAGCACAGGAAGACTGGTCTATGGCATGTTTTTTATTTTTTTATACTCAAGTATTTTTAGCCTGTGTCCGGCTAGCCTGGGAGTGTTGTCCTAGGCTCTGCTGGATCGACCAGCGTTTGTATTCTAATAAGCATTACTATACGAGATATCAATCTATTGAATTTTGAAATGAATTGACGCGGAAAGCACGCTGGCTATGGAGAATAAACAATGATTGAGTTTTTTTTATATTACACCTGTTTCTGAACGATTTTAAGACGACTACTTGAGTTTAAAAAAAATCGGATGAGAGATAGGAATTGAACAAAACGTAAAAATAAATAATGAAAGGGAACGCGATTTAATTCGTAAAGTTGTTTACATTAATTAACTTTTTTATTCTATAACATACCATCACGCCTGTATTCGCCGAAGGGTTAGGTAAAGGTGTATAGTAAAACCCTCATCCCGCCGTTATGTTTAAGTCCCATGTAATAGGGGGCGAGCCTATTGCCATCAACCGGGCACAAATACAAACTCCTGCTGCTACTAAGGAATTCCATACGGAAAAACCCAATAACACTGCCAGACCTGGATCGAACCCAGGACCTCACGATCAGCAGCCGCGGTTGCCACTACTAGACCAACGATTTTTTATTCTATGTACTTATTATTCTTGTCGCTACCTAATCATACTAATCTGCTAAGTTCCTCGATATGACGAAGATACTATAACGATACTCTCTCTATACAAAGACACACTAAACAAATAACCTATAGAGTATTTCTTGTGCAAGCACTTGTAGTGTTTGTATCTGTTCGCCTTGACGGCAAACACTTGTCGCAATCAGTCGATAGCTGTACCCTTGTTGGTGTTCAGCCAAGATACAGAGACAATGCACTTAGAACCCGATGAAGCTGATAAAAGTTGCTTCGCGGACAGGAGAAATGGAAAGATCTCGTTGGAGGGAAAGAAAATGTATTTAGAAGACTATCTAGGACACACCCTTCTTCTTCCTGCTCTGGTCCCAAGTTACTTGGGGTCGGCGCAATATGTTTTCCTCTTCCATTCTTCCCTGTCAGCCGTGTCATTATCATTTATTCCCTTATCTTTCATATCCTCCCTTACACAGTCCATCCATCTTTGGTCTCCCTCTCCCCCTAGGACATATCCATATGTACAATATGGTAATAATATAACGTGTCCATTATTTCCGCGTATTGCTGTGTTCGCTTCCATTTCTTAACGATACACTTACGATATTTTATCTATCTAACACCTCAAATGTATACCTCTGAAGTATCGAAAAATATCATATCATTGGCATCCTAAATTGATGAGAGCAGCATCCGCGTTCAGTGCTCAGGGTCACATGTTTGATAACCGAATCGGAATATTTGTATGAGTGATGTCCCAAGAATTGTGTAAGTAAAAGCATCTACAAGGTTACGCAAGGAACCCAAGATTGTATTGGATATATTGCTACTCGTCTTAATCGCAACGAATCAACAATTTTACTGAAACAAAATTATTTCAAGAAATTCATGGCAGTACAAAATTAAGCATATTCATAATCGTCATAATTAGAGATCTAGAAATCACAAGTCAAGCTCATCCCAAATAAAATGAAACATCCAAAATTCTAAGGAAACGTTGAAAGTCATAATTAGACCTTGTTTATCACAAAATAATCCACTTAACCTGAAAATTAGAGGAGCAATAACCCTGAAATGGCCCGTAAACTGAACCTCATCAATTATTTCGTGAACTTTTATGATCGGTCTCTAGGTGAGCAATTCTAAGAGATATTAAATCTAAACGCAGTCGGCACTGTTCAAAGAGCCGGTAATAGGAAAGGGTCAGAGATCATCGCTGAATAAGAAAGAGATTGCACGCCCACGAGATCCAATTTCCTTTACAATAGGTTTAAAGTTAGAAAAATTTTGATCGAAGGGTACCTCACAGAGAAATTGGTTTTTATTCTAACTCTACTCAATGTCGTCGTTTATTGTGACGTTTATCGTCATTCAAAGAAAATTTATAATTATCATAACTTGGATACGTCTAAATTGACTAAAGAAAGTGGAAGGAAGAACAATACATAAGTTAGTTAATTCACTGTTTTTTGGGTAATAAAAAAATCTTTACTCGAAAAATATGTTGACAAATTATTTTAAGCAAAAATATAAGCCATATGGTTAATCCATCACCAAAAAAACTACTGAAAATAACTCAAACTTTCAGGAAATACAGTAAAATAAACCATACAAAAAAAGTTCAGAAATCTAGTTTAATTTAACTACCTCCTGCCAAGACCATGGAAATTAAACGAGTAATCGCATAATAAAAACCAAACACGATCTACTAATCTAATTACGTGAAGGAGAAAAAAAGATTCGCACGCAGCTGCGCCCGCGCCGGTGCCGGAGGAATTTTCACTCGCGAGAAAAATATAGAGAGTGAAAACGGTAAACAAACGTGATACTGTATTGTACGGTAAGAAGAAAAAAATATAAGTATTTTGTTTTTTTTTTTAAAACAACTTTAATTTTTTCTTGTGTAAAACAAATGTCTTCACATAGTTTTATTTTTTTGCGAGTCTAACCTTAGGATATCGGCATTGCCCTGTAACTGGGTTACGGAGGTCTGATGGCAGTCAAATGTAAAATACTAGTATTCAGCCGTATCTGGTTAGACTGGAAGCTGACCCCTTCATAGTTGCGAAAAGGCTAGCTAGAACAAACATAGTTTTTTTTTTGTTGGTTCAGTCTAGGAATTCTTCTGTATCGTGGGTGCGTTTACAGACACAAATCCTTGTATGCACAAACATCAGACCCAGTACAACTATCGGTAGATCATACAAATACTTGTTCCGTGTGGGAATTGAACCCACGACCCATAGCGCAGAAACGTGTCGCCAAAAATGTTTTTATGGCAAAAGGCTTACATGAGGTCAATAACGTAATTGACTAAGGTGACTAAGGTGTACTGTTGAAAGCTCACTGTTCCTAGCTATCTACATCTTCGAGCCATGAGACGGTTATGTCATTTTTATATTGTGTTAATTAAACCATACTAAAGACGTAATCGATATACGTAATCGTAAGTGCATCGAATCCTTAGCTCTAATAACAGCGCCATTTTTAGCTAATTACTCAACTATTACTATACAGATGACAGATTTCGTTTAGTGCTTTTATCCCAATACTAAAACATTTAATATTATTTACTGCTTTTTTTTAAATTAAAGTTGGACACAAATTTTATTGCTAACCAATTCTTTCTAGTGCTTCATGCAGCCATAATAAATACTTTTTATTCAATCCTTTCTACTACTAGACTTTTAACCAATAAATCTCTCATAATATGTCACCAGTACAACATTTGTCGTGTAACAGTGGCGTAGTTTTTGCGCCTGCGCATCGGATCAGCGTCCATCAGTGAAAACGAAAGTGGAAACTGAATGACGACATTGTTCTGCGGTGAAAAACGCGAGCGTGCGAAAAAGTGAGGAAAAGCGGGCCGCGCCGCGGCAATTAGTATAGCTAGCGAGACACGATACTGTCGATAGAGGCTTGGGTATTATACGATGGTTTTAATATTAGCTGTTGGGTGTTGGTGCATGATATTTGTCGAATAACTTACTTTATACAGGGTATTATGTATGGGTGCTATAAGGGTGTATTTTGTATTATGGAGTAATATACAGGATGTATTTGAATTAATGTAATTCCTTTCACCCGTGACAGATTGAACCTGGATGAGAACATTTCAGACATATTTTTTTAATACAACTTTTTCTTATTCCGAGTCCACTTAGCGCCCCGAGTTAACTGACTGCACGGATATCTGTGTTGCCATGCTTTCATTAATTAATGCGTGGCATCGAAAAGCAAGTTCTTTTTTTTTCATTCTTCATGCGTGATTAATCTATACCAGTTAAATCATGTGTGGTTTTAAGGAACTACACGTATTCGTTTACATCCTGTATTATGGATGTATTTTGTATGTCCCTGATAACAATAAAGAGGAAGAGATACATAATACTTGTGATGAACTACATAACATAAAGTTCCTGAACATTACTGCTGTGACCACAAGGGCTGAGTTTTGTGCTGAAATTAATTTCTACTGTCTTCTTTATACTACACGACTGGACACAAAATATTAGTATAAAATGTCGCCAGGGAACCGAATTTTACATAAATATAAGAAAAAAAAATGGTTTCTCAGTTTGATTGTCTGCATAGATCACTGAACCACGTAGATAACGTTCAGTAAGTATACAATTTTACGAAAAGAAATGTTCGTAACATAATTACAGCGGTGTTCTGAAAATGGGTATAGTGGTAAAGTTAACCAAGGGGCATACTTGGGAATAGACTGGGATGGTGATAAAAGATCTGTCGGGGTTATGGTGAACGCATTGACGAATCCCGCGATCCTGGGCATTAGTCCTCAGAGGAACACCGGTAGTCGGGAAGCGTCCGACATAACGCATTTCCCAGGGCGGCGGGTACCAACGAGGACTTCCCAGGTTAAAAAAAAATGTTGATGAACAAGAGAACGTATTATAGTTTTTTGGGTTTATTTGGGATTGAGCTGTTCCTATAATATTTATAGAGTCGTTCTTTAGTCGTGTCGTAGTCGTCACATGTAAGTCAGCTCTGACAGTTTTGCGGTGTTTTTAGGAACTAAGTGTAAGTGTTAGGTCGACGGAGGCTTACGAACGACACGCCTCGTTTATAGTTGACACTTGTACTGCTATGTATCATCGCAAGAGATATTAAGATATATAATATACAGTGCCATTTGTTATTAGTGTCTATATGTAGGAATATTTGTGTTCTAACCTTGAAAAGATTGCCCCGATCTTGGCTGTGACTATATAAAAAGAGATAAACAGCAGCGCTAAGGCTCATTTACACAGAGATAGTTTCTTGAAGCGAGTCTCATGCTATCTCTGTTTTCATCGTAGAGAAAGACAACGACGGAACGAGTCTTGTTTCGAGAAACTATTCTCGTGTAAATCAGCCTTTAGTTACTAGTAGGTAGGTGTCAACAGAATGAAAAAAAAGTTGTAAATATAGTAATATTGCAGCGTATTTTGCCGATTATTTATAATTGGATGAAGACAGGGAAGGCAACGTTGTTGTTTTTTGATGAGAAATATGTGTAACCCAGACAACGTACTATTTTCATTCCAAAATGAATTCAGAAACAATAACGAGTATTTATACTTCCCAGAACCAAAGCTACTCCCACACGAAACAGAGCAGACCCAAAAAGTTTTATTTTATATTACAAATAATATCTCGGGAATTCAGCCATGTTCTCAGATGTAGCGACAAGGTCTCAAGCCAAGGTCTCGGCGTCTAGA
The DNA here is from genome assembly GCA_910594945.2 of Amphipyra berbera. NCBI lineage: Eukaryota > Metazoa > Arthropoda > Insecta > Lepidoptera > Noctuidae > Amphipyra > Amphipyra berbera. The sequence continues at coordinate 22,027,139 of OU343123.1, read as the reverse complement.
CTTCGCTAGACCAAACCTAGGACTATTAGACACCTAATTACTGCTAAGACCCTCCTTTTGTCGAAACCCACAAATTCTATGTAACCTAAGGCTCTGTTGATCAAAACACGAAAAGGTATTGTGGGTTAGTTTAGGGGTGGGTTGTTGAGATATTCGACGATAGTGTTCCTTTTAAAACTAACTGTGAACATCAGTTTAAAAGAGGTACTAATTAAATATAGGACAAATTATTCCTTAAACTACATAAACGACCCAGATATAAGGGTGTATGTATCTACTTTGTTTTTTTTTCTATTAGAATACAACCATAATCAGCCCTTTATTATCCTACTGCTAGGTACGGGCCTCTTCTCAGAATGGTAAGGGGTTGTTTTTCTACTAGATTGATTTATCAATCTAAATGTGTATCAAACCGAATAAATTACTGATAAGTTTTAAATCATTAAAAAATAATAAACTACTATTATTTTTATCGGATTCTATTATGGATAGAAATATTGCGTATGAACAAAATTGCCTCATAAATAAGAACAGAATTATTGCAAAAGTACGTATAACTAGACAGTCCCCTCGGACGCAATACGAAAGGGAAACATAATAACAGGCTAGAACTGTTTCAAGTTTACTAGTGCAAGTGCAGCGGCGCAGGCGCAGGCGCGGTACACGAGAGATAGCGCGCGGAGACCGGTGCCAAGATAAGTCGTGCTAGTTAGTTCATGTTAATGTTCTGTTGTCTCTGTGTTAGAAATTATATTACTTACTAGATTTGTTTGTAAAGAAATATTACGAATGTAATTTAGTTTCACGAAAACTTTACATTATAAAATAGAAGCTAAGAACGAGTTTATTATAAAAACGACTTAAACAAAACAAGAAAATACTCTATAAACTTTTCCTCAGCACTATATCTTAACACCAGAAGAAAGGAAATGCACCTAAATTTAGCTCACAATATCTCAAGATAGACGCCATTTAACTCACACCAGCGTGTGCTGTGTGCTATAATGTCAAGTTTCCCTCGACTAGCCGTCCGTGCAACCAGAATGCACTTTCTTCCTACACACACACACAACAGACGTTGCACACACACGCACACAACCACCCGCGCACTTGCACACTATGCAGTTTGCATTAGCACACACACAAACTTCGTTGTGTATGAGTGAGGTGTGGTAAACGAAAGTTTGAATGGGAGTCATACTATATGTTTTATTACAGTCTATACTAAAATATTTATCGTTTGGTTTGAAGCGGGGAAATTGCTAGGAAAAGTGTAGAAACTTGCTGGATTTAAAATTGTGTATGTTTTGGGTGATGTTGTCTCTTTCTCCGCGTGTGTTTGCTACTCTATACAATTATACATGGGTAGTACGCTATTCTGTACGTCGTTGTAGGGATGGGAGGCAGATGACGGTCTAAACCGCAATGCAGACTGTCTGACTTCTGTCGAGGGTCGCGGGTCCGATTCATTGTGAAAAAATGTTTGTAACTTCCACAAATATGTTTCGTTTCTGAATGTTTTGTGGTTTAGGGAAATATTGGCGATATGTAGTATGGTATTGTCCACTGAATTGTTAAATGTATTTAGCTAAATACATACGCAGTGGGGATGACGTAATGACATTAAATGGTATCCCGTATTCTAGATGTGATGCGTTTCACGACTGTAGGTACGTAACTGATTAAACTATAGTTCAATAGTCAGGAATTTCCTTCTAATTAATAATTTTACACGTAATATTTATACGCGAAGTTATGTACCTAAGTATGTCATGTGTTTAACCCAAAATGATGTTTATTTACACGTATAGAACAGATATAGTTGACAAGTTTCCGCTTTGACGTCCCTTCACCAAGAGAAACGACTAAAATTGCAAAATCTTGCTATGTTTGAAAAGGACTGTTTTTTGTGTTCGGCCCTAGAACTCATCATAGAATAGTTGCTATCATTTAATGTTATTAAGATCTCGTATAAAATATTTCATAGACGAATAGTTATGTTCTTAAGAATTACCAAGATTTTACATTAAATCAACTAACTTCCTCAGTAGCAGCCGGAATTTGGATATGTGCCCGGTTGGTGGCGATAGTCTCGCCCCCTGTTACACGGGACTTAAACATAACGGCGCAATGAGGATGTTATTATACACCTTTGGCCAACCCTTTGGGGAATACAGGCGTGAATCGTGATGTTATGTTTATCAAATAACTTAATTCGATCACTTTAATTCTGATTCAATCCTATTCTTCCAAGTTCTACGTGCTTTCCTCAGTTTCACACCTGATAGTTTCGTATCGAGTTTTTTCATTATAAAGTTAGTTTGCCCGTGACCAGGTGCCTCCATTTCAATGATTGCTGGCGTAAATGTCAGAAATAATTAATTTTCTCATTGGCGCGGCGAACAGCGCCAATTATGTAGGAATAAAAACTATATTGCTGGGTATGAAGTTGTAACGGGAATGTGTCTGTAGATTGAAGAGTTTTGATAAATGAAAAACGGCTTTTGGAGAATACCTAAGTTGGATTATCATTAGTAGACTACGCTCGTTTTTACCCTCAATTTCTGTCCATCTTAAAGTTGGCAGAGATCTATAAATATATTTTTGATAACCTTGTTGGTCTAGTGGTCGCAAGCGCGACTGCTGAGCGTGGGGTTCTGGGTTCGATCTCGGGGCCCGAGCAAAGTGTTATTGGGTTTTTCGATTAGAAATTTCTCAGTAGCAGCCCGGAGTTTGAATTTGTGCCCGGTTAATGGATATAGGCTCGCTCTCTATTACATGGGACTTAAAAATAGAAACGAGGGTGAACTAAAAACACCTCTGCTGAACCCTTTGGTGAATACAAGGCGTAATGTTGTTATTTTTCTTCTTTATAACTGGTGTATAATAAAGAGTAATTTATCTATAATTTAGTAGAACGTAAGTTTGTATATTCAAAAAGGTTGGGCAAGGAAATATTACAGACGTTGTCGCAGTCACAAGCTTGGAGCATGAAATTTGATATTTCATAATCAGATATATACATAAATACGCTATTTAGCTCTACCTAAGCTTTTTCTTTGAAGGACACACGGAAACTGATATTTTCATTAGACTGATTGCGTATAACTATTTATACGTATCAATTTCCTACCCCATCATGTCTATTCAATGGGTATGATTTATTTAATTTCAGTGTCTGAGTAATAAAACCTTTTTCATTCTATTTCTACTAATAGAAACGCTGTCTATTATAAAATCATTTGTCCTATCACCGTTTGAACGCTTAGGTACTAAAAGTTAATTGAAAGAAAGTTTCCTAACAAGTACCTGCATGAGTACACAATAAAAATATATACTTAGAAACTTTATAGCAGGTTCTGGATATACTAAAACCGATAGACAGCATATAAATATCCAGCGATTGTTGTTATACATACGGATACGTTTGAAAGTGTCCGATGGCCTATTTAGCCGGTGCATCGCGTCCTTGCAACTGCATTCCCACGCTTCGCCGACGTTCTATTACGCGCGCTGGTATTCTAGACACCTTACCGACGGCGACGTCATTATTTCATTTCATTTTTATACTATTTTAAATTTGGAGTGTTTTTTTTCTGTATGGCTTTGGCTTTTATTCTGATATCTTTTTTATAAAAGCGTACAAATATGATTTGATATATCAATTATTACGATGTGAACTATAAAAAATTATAAAGTTATGGCTTTTGCTCGAATCACGTATAAAAACTTAGTTTTATTAGCATTCTTTCATAAAAAATCTTTGCGTGAAGGTATATAGCATTATTATCATAACATAAAATTATTTAAGTATCAGTTATAAAAATGTTTCTAATTCATTTTACGTTACCTGAAAAGCTTCGCATGTTTAGGTCACTGAAATCGACGACCTGTGATTAAAACACTAATTCCTATCAGCTCCCACTTCTATTTACAAATATCTATAATATTTTAAATAAAATCTCATTGGTAGGGTAACGAGAATGCCTGCCTACTCGAATATCGTTTCTATTTTAAGCTGCACATTGTGTGTAATCCTTGTTCGTTAGAGTTTACGATGGTCACGTCCAGCGCGCATGCTAGCCACTGGAACTTACCTGGAAAGATAGAGAAAGACACGTTAGTAAGAATACAAGTAATCTTTAGAAAAAGGAAGAACCGATTTCATTTGATCTGTCGAGTAATTTATGTACAAACTCGTGCATGTACACAGATCTAGGCATAATCTTTCTCCATGACAACCACTGGGAAAAAAGGTACCGTACCAACTTTGGACCAAGTCTAACACAATAAAGTTGTCATTTTAATCGGTTGAGACATCTTAATGTAATTGGTGTACATACAAAAAAAAACACGCGTCGTATTGAGTACTTCTCCTGCTACGGTTTTTTTTAAGTCGGTAAAAGACGGTAGGTATATGAAAACTCACAGTATGGTACTACACGTGTGGTGTGGAGGCAGAGACCTCATTTGTCAATATCTTCCCGATATTTACTAGTTGAGACGAAACTTATATAGATTCAATACATACACTTTATAATATGTGGATTAAATCGCTACCTTTCGGGTTTCATTGTGATTGAAGAAAATCGATAAAAAATAGGTTTCTATTATTTAAATGATATTTTTTACTGAGTACGAACGGAAAATGATGCCATATTATTTTCTACGGTCTTCACAAATATTATTTCATGAATATAATCGCTTCTTGTACAAAAAAACTTATTAATATTTATTATATTATTACAATGACATCAACTGTTTACCGTTATCTCTCCATCGGTAAACTGTTTACATATTTATTGAAAATAAGTAATAAATTGAGTACAATTTTGCAGCGAGGCACTATATTGTGACGTAACAAATGAAAGACCGGTACCACTTTAACACTTAATCATCCACATGTATTACCCATAGCGGCGTGTGGACGCTAAGTACCTTGGTATTTGGACGGCCAATTAATAAGCCACGCCATACGATTGTCTAACTAACGGTACTTGGAAAAAAGCCCCTCTTACCTCTTATGGTAGGTACTGCTAAAAAATCCCTCACATTTCCTAAGAACAACCAATTTATAGGTGCAGTATCGCGTGACCGACAGTGAAAACTGCATTTCTTCGGAGAAAGAGACAGCGAGATTCATTACTATCTCGCAGAAAAGAGACACAAGATATGCACGCCAGCGCAATTTACTATCTAAAAGCGAATGTTTTTCTCAGTGTAAACAATACAAGCGAGATCTATCCAGTCTACGTTGACCTAAAAAGGGGGAGGGTGGGGAGAAATGGCAGACCAATTTATAATGGATAGGTAGAATTTAATTAATAGGTTACCGTTGCAACAGCTATTTAGCTCTAATTGATTAAATTGATTTAATCGTTTAAACTTTTTTGTATCGGAATTGGTGGCATCAATTATCATGACCGTTGCAAAAAGTTTAAAATTGGTTCATATTTCATATTATTTTGTGCATAGCATAGTATAATCAGCCCATTCCTGTCCTACTGCTGGACACGTCTCTTCTCAGGATGAGAAAGCGCGGGTTAGCGGACTAGACATACCATCGAGAACTTTATGGAGCCCTCTCAAGTGTGCCGGTTTCCTCACGATGTTTTTCCTTCACCGTTAACGCAAGTGATAATCACATTCTGATCCGCACATGAATTATAAAAGTCAGAGGTACGGGCCAAGGGTGCATTCAGTCCCTAAGCTATCACTGCATCTTATTACATTATTTTATACATAACCATTTAATTTGACTTGTTCTGAGTAAATTACCTACATTAATTGCAATTTCTTCTTACCACGTCAAAAGAAGAATCGAATGAAAAAAGTAAATACCACAAAGTTCTCTCTGCAAGCGCGACACAGATATGACTTCGTAGAAAATATAAATATGTAACGAAAGCGTCTTTCCGGATCAAATATTGAAATCATTTGGGGTGAACGCAAATTCCTCTCACAAATGGTCTTGAATTTCTAGAAAGATTTGTAGAAAAGCTAAAATAAGACCAGAAGACCCTGAAATTGTTTCTTAGAATTGTGTTCGATGACTTCGATGAATTATTATAATTTATACAAGGAACTCATTTTGTTATTAATTACGTTGGAGGTACCAGATAATATTATTACTAAGGTAATGTGTTTGTTTATCATAACTGTATGGAAAAATCTTGTTTAGTTCACTATGGCCACAACTTAGAGAAGAGCTATAGTTGCCGGCACGTAGCTTGGCAAGAGCAGAGAAGAGAATTCCTCTCCTTTCTTTCTTTCTTCTAAACAGACATGTTTAAAAATAAATTATGGCAATAACCATAGAATAACAAGCAACAAGTGGTTATTCTTTGTTGCACTGAGTGTACATGCTCAAACTTACTCCCACTACACCAAAACCTTGCCAAGTTACGTGCTATAGCTTTGGCTACAAGCTATGTTATAAAATAAAAAGGTAGTAGTGTGTAAATCTAATATCATCGAGATAGCTTAAATGTGACGTCGATCTCTCTGACAAAAGCTCCAACTAACTGAATTATCCTAATATACATTAGAATTGTTTTTTGCTAATAATCTCTAAACTTTTAACTTCCTCATTTTTTCACAATTCCATCCTAATTTAAGATCATGTGTTGCGCACACGCTGACGGGTTTGACAGCTGTCAAACTGTAAAACTTCAACAGCAACGTTTGACAGCATAGCGACAGCCCATCGAGACGCTGTCAGCTCTTCGACAAGCGACCGCGGATACGCGCTGTCGTCGAAATATTTTAAAATGTTTAAGATTTTTAACGATAACATTATAGTATGTATTTGCATCACTTTTGATTTGGAAATAAAAAAGTATTGAAGAGATATTTTATTTTTAATTCTGTTGTTGATTGAGGATTTTTATCACACTTGTAAGCTTAAGTAAGATAACATCACGCCTACCCCGAAGCGTTGGGCAGAGGTGTATAGTAACACACTCATTTCGCCGTTATGTTTAAGTCCCATGTAATAGGGGGCAAGCCTATTGCCATTAACCGGGCACAAAGCCAGACTCCGGGCGGCTACTGAGAAATTCCTAATGGAAAACCCAATAACACTTTGCCCGAACTGGGGGTCGAACCCAGGACCTCACGATCAGGGGTTGCGCTTGCCACTACTAGACCAACGAGGCAGCTTAAGTATACTTTACTTTATAGCCATTTCAATCTAAAAGTAGATTCAAATTAATGTAGCTAGATCTACCTATCCTTTCTAACAATTAAATAACAGACGAAAATACAAGAATTCCTCCGTTTACAATAAAGCCTAAACAAAATACTAAAAAGTATTAAACAAGAGCCTTCAAATATTTGCTCGTCCGCATCCTTAAAGTTCTCGTTAGACCGGAAACAGATTGGGTTTTGTTCGCGCGCTCCCCGCCAGGCGGCGCTGCCAGTTAATTAAATTCCCTTATTACATAAAGTGTGTACCTACAAACAAACTGTTTTCCGCTGTACAAAGAGATGTTAAAGTTTAACGTTTTTACAGACTTCAAAAGACTTTAAAAGCCTATGCAAAGTCTGTGAATTTGTGTCGTGTTCTTTTTGGTTTAACTCACTCACCTATTATCTGTTTATTAGTCGTAATTATCATTGATAAAATTGATTGGACAATCTTTACGCTATTTTCCGAACGGGGAAAGTAGAAGTATTTTCTTTATAAAGTTTTGTTCAATTTTGATTATTCTCCTTATTCTAAACGATTTTTTTAAATGTTTATTTAAAAAATGGCTGTTCTGCCTAACCTTTTGTTAACTGTGTTGGGGTCAGCTTCCAGTCTAACCAGATGCGGCTGAATATCAGTATTTTACACGGAGTGACTGCCATCAGACCTTCGCAACCCAGTTACTGGGCAACGCCGATATTTTAGGGTTATTTTTAAAACTGACTGAATAACTTAATAACCTTTGTTTATTTTTCTTTATTTTAATCATAAATATAATCATTGTGAAATATCTGTTTTGTAAAAAGCCGGGTACAGACTTACGAAATGTAACATGCAATGTAACAGAATTGCCATAGTGTGGACGCCTTGCGCTCACGAACCGTGTACACTACGCGTGCGTACTACGTACCTTTCATGTTACATTGCATGTTACGTTACAGCAGTCTGTACCCGCCTTAACTAACCAGACATTCAAGAGCCTTGATGTACAAAGCTGTGTAATGAACAAACTACAATATTTACTCTTAAACATCTTAATGATGTAATTATAAGATACGTCAGTTTCTATAGCTAGTAATTAATGTTTAATAATTTTAGTCTAGACATAGTCCTTATTATTTCGTCCATGTAAGCCCTGTTCACTGAAATATTCATTAGAATTTCATACGCCACCTAAAACACTAACACAAGTTTACTAGGGCGTGAGCCGCGTAAGGGTGGCGTTTCTTCTACGCGTTCTTTCGTAAGCTTTTATGTAAGGAACATAGATATTATCAGAAAATGGAACTTGGATGTTATTAGTCTATACAATTATCTAGATTAAAACAATGTGGAAGTGTGTTCAAATGTAGAATTATATAGAACAACTAATATCGACCGGTTATTTCTTCATTTCTTGTGGTATTTTATTAATAGAACAGAGTAGAAGTGTGATTGGAAAACAAATACTACCGTAAAATGGAGCTATTTGGAAACTACGTGGCTGATTGTCATGAACACGATTTTTTGATATATTTTTGAAACTATCTACAATTTTAAACATTGAAATATACAACATTTCAAATGAAGAATTGAATGCATGTGTCATAGCAATACATAATTATGACAGTCGTTACGGGCAGTCAGAAGCCCGAAAGTCTGACAACCGGTCTACCCTTAGGATATCGGCATTACCCAGTTATGGGTTGCGGAGGTATGATAAAAATACTGGTGTTCAGCCGCATCTGGTTATACTGGAGGCTGAATCCAACATAGTTGGGAAAAGGTTAGGAGGAAGCCAACGACATTTGAAATCGTAAATACGCAGTATCAGGCCACCATAACAGTTTAAGAAGCACGTTTCCAAATAGTCCTGTAGTTTTCAAATAGCCCGATTTTACCGCTATTCTATCTGGTATATTATCTTAATTTTGATAAGTACTGCGTTAAGTTACGATACCTGACCGATACGTATGATATCATCACCTCACATTTTCCTCATTTTGTAACACCGCTATAATAATAAATCTTGCATAACTATATAGACGCGCAAAACAATTTGGTTTGACGTCATTATTTAAGGTTTCTATCGCCCAGCGAGTTCCCTAAGGGGTGGCTACCATTTTTTATGCATCGCGACCCTGATTGTGAGTCCGTCATGTGTTAAGTAACTCTAGCCTTCCTAGAAATAGTAATAACAGACTTTGAAGTCTAGACTTTGTTTGGGAAATGACTGCTGTGTGTTGTCCAGTTGGTAATAAACAATGGAGGAGGAAAAATTCTGACCGCAATGTGAAGAATTATTGTTTTGAAAAAATTGGTATGAGGAACAAAAGACAGGGAAATATATATGTATATATGGAAGAATTTGAAGACCTTTTCCTAGCACTGGGAATCATCGACGTATACGGGCTGGGGCATGGGGGGACTGCTCGGGTAATTGGTAAGTATGAATTTAAACTGTGGGTGATGTGACGTCATCTTACCTTACCGACTTTTTTCCTTACGACCTGATCGTGAGGTCCTGGGTTCGATCCCCAGGTCGGGAAAACTGTTATTGGGTTTTTCCGTGTGGAATTCCTCAGTAGCAGCTCGGAGTTTGGATTTGTGCACGGTTGATGGCAATAGGCTCGCCCCCTATTACATGGGACTTAAACATAGTGGCGAAATGAGGGACTTACTATTATACACCTCTGCCCAACCCTTCGGGGAATACAGGCTTGATGTTACGCTATCTATATATTTGAAAATTCTGACGTCCGCAAAAATATATACAAGTGTAGAATATAGTGGTGAAAACATTAGTACTTAGTGATTACGATTACAATAATTGTCTGTAATAATCATCAATTACGATTAGGTATCTCATTTTTTTTAATGATCCTAATAATCTGTAATTAACATGAAACGTTAATTATTAATCAAACTCTTTGACACGCACCTCGAACACACTGTGCAGGTCTCCGAAACGTCAAAATACAAAGTTATGTTTCCGGATACATGTACGATTTTTTTTTTGGTGTATTCATTTATATCTATACTATTTATACTAATATTATAAAGAGGAAAGACTTGTATTTTTGTATGTAACGAATAAACTGAAAAACTACTGGACCATTTCAAAAATTCTTTTGCCGTTAGAAAGCTACATTATCACTGAGTAACATAGCCTATATTTATTACTGGAATAAAACTTCTTACGCGGGCGGAGCCGTGAGGACATAGCTAGTAGTTAATAATTAAACATGTATTGTAGGATTTTAAAAATAAACCCCTTACATGGGGTGCAACGGGGTACTGGAGTTTCTATGGGAAAATCAGAATCCCTGTTTTTATCGAGTTAAAACTGGTATAAATACTTTTTTAAATCTATCTTATCTCTTTTTATTTATTTTTATCCGAAATTAACGCAAACGATGTCGCGGGCAAACGCTATTTCTGATAAATGCTTACGATTTACGATAGCCGCACAGACAAACAGAAATGTAATTTATGTATAACATACACGTTATTCGTGAATTCAAACACGTTACATATCTAAATATTCATAGTAGGCAGCTATTGACATATTTATTGCACCTACATGGTTTTCAGTTTTGTTGCTAATGTTCGTAATAATTCTTTCTTTTGCAGATATATCTAAGAACATGTCCTGACTGACTGATTCATCAACGCTGAGTCCAAACTGCTGGGTCTACAAACTTAGAATTTTGCACAGAGGTTCCTTACTTAATGTAGGCTGCACTAAGAAAGGATTTTTGAAAAGTTAATTTGTATGGTGTTAAAAAGGGGTGTGTCCCGATTAACTTAAAATTTTATATAAATAATCTTTGAAGTAAATAATAAGTACTTAAGCGGGCACGGCCGCGGGAGTACAGCTAGTTAAGTATATTCTAGAATATTCCCCAAAATATTGGGAAAGCTAGCGATAGGCTCATGTGGGTAGACAATTTGCCTTCTGAAACATTGCCCCACACTACTAATTTCTCTTGTATAGTGAGTGCGATTACAAACACAAACCTCACATGTACCTACTAAAGCCAGACACGGAACAATTATCTGTAGCCCATATAATTACTTTTTTCTGTGAAGGAATCGAACCCGCGACCTTCAGCATAGAATCCTCGCTCAGCCACTGCGCCATGTGCCGCAAATATTCTAGGGCGAGCTTTTATCACGTACGTTTCAGTTGTTTATTTTACAAAGGCTTCATGAACTCGAACCATATTTTTACTTCCTAGTACATATTCAAGAAGGGTGGATCTGCAACTCGATCAAAAAAGTCTAATTTCGCAAAACAATGAACATTACAAAATCGTCTAATAATACACCTGAAATATCACCCTCACGCACACACGCGCACAGGGGTAGCTAAGACGTAGCCGTGTAGACGTTGTGCGTCTGTGCGGGTGGGCTGTGGGTGTCGTCTGGGGGTGAACGGCCTCCCGCCGACCTTCAGACGCGCTGGGAGGGGGGACGGGGGGTTGCCGTCTAGGAAGCTCCCCACAATAGACCAACATTGTAATTAATACATAATGTGCCGTTTATGTTCGAGATTTGTCGACTAACGATCGTTATAACGAAATTGGTTGTCCTTTGATTTGCTGATTTGATGTTAAATTATGGAGGTTGTGTGTATGGGCTGTATTAAATGACGGTTACGGCTTGAGAAAAGTATTACGGACGGAATAAAATAAAACAAAGACAGGTTGTCAAGAGAGTAAGAGCTTAGAGGTGTTGCTAAGTTCGTATTAAGTTACTGACAATACGACGTAAGCGTAACATAATTAATCAGGTGTAATTCTAAACCCTCTCTTTATTCCTAACTGAAAATATTTTCAGCTATTCCTATCATACATATTACCTACTCTGTAACCTGGGACCTTATGATATGGCAGCCGCATATCATACCACTAGACCCAAACTCAAAAATTCATCTATATAAATATATAAAAAAACAAGCTGTTGCCCGTGGTTTCAGTCGCAACCTAGGAGAACTTCTTCATGTGCCCGGATAAAAAGCATTCTATGTGATAATCCAAGACATGGTCTGTATGTGTGCCAAATATCATCCAAATCCGCCCAGCCGTGATTGAGTAACAAAACATCCAAAAATCCACCAACGTTCCCATCTATACTAATATTATAAAGCTGAAGAGTTTGTTTGTTTGTTTGAACGCGCTAATCTCAGGAACTAGAATAGAATAGAATAGAATATACATTATTGTACACCAAAATTGTAACACAGCTCTTATACAATAACAAACATGGACTACTGATTGGGATTGAAAAAAATATTTTTGTTATGGATAGTCCATTTATCGAGGAAGGTTATAGGCTATATAACATCACGCTACGATCAATAGGAGCGGTGCATAAATGAAAAATGTTGCAAAAACGGGAAAAATGTCCACCCGTGCGAAGCCGGGACGGGCCGCTGGTTATCCATAAAAACTCCACTTTTCACTTTAACAGCTGCCTCTCCCACACCCAATAAAAGGAAGGCAGGAAAGGTCGCAACGTTAGCATTTTCACGTTATTTCGTTAATCGAGGAGTTAACAATTAGGTCTAGACTTACGGCGGGTACCCTTATCATAACGAGGATGCCGATTTTTAATTAAACTAGCCATGTCTACACATTTGCTGGTAAACAATTCTTATCTATCTGCAAAATAGGAACGGAGTTTGTACACTGAATATTTTTAAAAAGCAATTTTCTTTTAATAGTATTTCCGAGAATATTGGCGATGGCAACTTTTACTTTGTCTATGCTTTCAATTAATTTTTGTATATTAACAATTATTTTAACTTCTGGTTTCGCTAAGGTTTGCGGTATTTTGCGAGCTATTAAGCTGGAGGTAGGGTAATATGTTTGGTTATATAACGATCTTACTGAACCATTTTGAGATAAATTTCAATAGTGTGTTAACAACAAAATTCGATGAATATTTTAAAATGTCACAATTTATTATTTCAACAGTTAATTGTTTCTTTTAATTTATCAAAATAACTTTCTATAAACAATTCAATTCTCTATAGTTATTTGTCAAAATGTTGAGTGTACATTAGCATCTGATAAAGAATATTTATGATACACAAGCAACTACCGTTTGAGTCACACAACAATCGATGTTAGAATAAAAACACGTGTCTATTCTATCCGTCTAAAACCCTTGAAAAACAAAATAAGTTATGTGTCCCTAGCGACTCGCCCCGGCTTCGCACGGGTGCAATGTAGATACTAATGTGGGGCATATAAACCTTACTCTTGAATCACTCTGTCTACTACTGAAAACTGGATTAAAAACCTTTGCTTAGTTTAAAAGATCTAAGCATACAGACAGCGGGAGCGACTTTGTTTTATACTATGTAAAGATAAAGATTTCGCAAGAAAAAGGAACAACATTATTCAGTTTAGCCAGCTCACGGAAACTTTTGTCATTGTAAATTGCTAACTCGTACTACGGGGTAGGTACTTCAAACCAAAAATTTAAAATAAAATGGTTTGTTTTCGATTTGTCAACGGTTTTGTTACTTATAGTAGCTAAAATTTAATAGGCCTGTTTTGACAGCTGTCAGATTAGAACATGTTATGTCAATTTCGACATAAAATGTACTGATCTGACAGCTGTCAAAATGGGCCTATATATTTTAGACACTATAAATAGGCCACCTATTCTTATGTAGAGACTAAACATCCCAAACATCCATATTAACCGACATACATGCGAAATTCCCTCATTCCATACAATATACTGAAACGTACTAAACACTAAGTTTCCTTTTCGTACGGAATCGGAAATCATTCGTATTCCTTCGCCATTTCCGACAATCTAATTTATTGATGAAAATAAGCTAAGAAGGTAGTAGAGAGAATTAATTGCTAATGTAGATGCTAATGCCCTATTAGTATACCTATTTTCGCCCCTTTCTAGTGAGGGAACTGGGTACGAAGCCATTTAGTAGGAAAACATGTTTATTTTTTCATTTATATTTTTTCAGTCTATAGTTTTCAAGGTTCAAAAAACTGACTGTTTACTTATTTCAACAGCGCGTTCAATTTTTTCCGTGCAGTTTGGCGTTATTATATTGTTCGCGGAGTAACTTTATCTCGGTAACCCTTAAGGTGAGTACACATTGGAGTTTTAATTTGTAACAGAACATAGCTGCTCTAATGTGTCACCGTATGACGAACCGAACAGAGAGCACGACGCTCGATACTTTGTTATAATGTCATTTTATAAACTATTAGCGAATTTGGGTAACATTTCATTGTGCAATGACAAGAGCGGGCGAAACCTGCGACCCGGAGTGAGGAGAATGAGAACATAAAGGAATCTTACAAGTAAATGCTCACGTGTCATGAGCATTTCGTTGAACACAACGTCGAGCACTCGCAGGAACGTTACATTACATGAAAATGCTTTTGAATTGAGAAAATGCTTGTATTGTATCATTCGCAAGAATGTTACATTGCAAGTAAATGCTCCAATGTGTACTTACTTTACGAAACTAGATTGTTAAATTATATAATGAGTATAATGTGGATTTTTACTAAATATTGACGTTCTAGAAAACATTATCAGTGAATTATTCTTATTTCTACATTATTGCTATACTTTCTGTTACTACCCAGATACCTTACATCTCTGACTACCCACAACGAACATCCCACACGAAATCATATCCGAAAACATTTTAATATCCTGCTCTCATTTCCTTAACATCAAATATGTACGACGGGGCCTAACAATGTACTAAGTACATACAACGTGGTACCTACAATATTTACTAAAGCTGTTTGAAGGAACAGAACCCTTTAGGGTTGTAGCTAATACTGCTGTGCCCCTAAAGGTTCATAGTTATATAATAATAGATAGGCAGACGTGATCTGTACTTAGCGTGTGTCGTTTATAGAAAAATATAGTTTAACTAGCGACACGCCCCGGCTTCGCACGTGTGTAATGTAGAGATTTTCTCTACTATAATATGCATGTATATATAAACAAATAAACCTTCTTGAATCACTCTATCTATTGCTGAAAACTGCATTAAAATCCGTTGCGTAGTTTAAAACATCTAAGCGTACAGACGGCGGGAGCGACTTTGTTTTATACTATGTAAAGAAGATAGTATTAAGTTCTATTACTGATTTCGGTATAAAAGTAGGTTATAATAAAGAGTAGTTCAAGCTTTTATTAAGTTTAAAATATAATATCTACTAATGCTGTCACTATTTTCTTAGTTATTTTAACTGCCTCGTTGGTCTAGTGGTGACAAGCGCGACTGCTAATTGTGAGGTCTTAGGTTCGATCCTCAGGTCGGGCAGAGTTATTGGGTTTTTCCGTATGGAATTCCTCAGTAGCAGCTCGGAGTTTGGATTTGTGCCCGGTTGATGGCAATAGGCCCGCTCCCAATTACATGGGACTTAAACATAATGGCGAAATGAGGGTGTTACTATACACCTCTGCCCAACCCTTTGGGGAATACAGGCGTGATGTTATGTTTTTATTACAAAGATTTTCGTGAATAGCTAAAAAAAACTTCATACTAGTAGTGGTCGTTACTAAATATTTAATATTATTGTAACTTTTTGGCAATTTCTCGAATTTGGCTTCTCGACAATTTCGCGCTACCGCGAATACCTAGAAACAAATCATTATGCTGGTTATTTTCCGAATCTAGCCATTTACGAAATAATAGATTTTATTATTTTAGGATCTGGAATGCCTAGGCAACAAAGACTATACCAGGCACAGTTATGTACAACGTTATGTACATATATGTACTAACATTTACATAAATTATTATTCCCAAGACTAATTCGTCCTGACCGACCAAGGACAGAACGCTGGGAGACCTGGAAGGACCAACTGCATCAATCATCAATATAACCCCTTCCCCCATACAATTAGGATTCAATTTCGCACAAAAATTGTCACGAGTTATCGCCTTATTGATATTCGGACGACTTAGCTTTGAAAGCGAAATTTATACCTGATTGTATCCCTAAGGAAAACGATAGCTAACTCTATGGAATACGGTCTAAATTCAAACGCTTCTGTGCTCAGTTACGAAAGTAAGGGACGCGTGTATAGGTGAGAAAGGGATAGCGATGTCCGTGGTGGTCCGTGACCTATCCTACTGACGAATGTCGAGCCCCGGAACATCGCATTTTAACAAGTAGTCTAGACAGCTGCGCGTGTGTGCACGCCCTTTACAGTTGTGTGCGTTAGTCAGATAACGAATAAGTATTTGTGTGCGCAAGTCTGTGCATATCTGTTATGTTGGTACAGGGCGTTTGTGTGTATGTATGTGTGTAAAGTAAGCTTGTGATTCCTTACGGATGGCGCTTGAAGTTTTTAGCAAAGGGATGTTTATTTGAAGTCTTCTAAGACTTTTATCGCTTGCGAAATTGGTAGTTGTAGTTCTTGAAGAAGTGTCTGGGCGCCTAGTAACTAATACGTCTTGCTCAAGAGTTTTTTCTGACTGAAATAGGTAGGAATCTCGCCGTGGGATTTAGAAGTCTTATGATAGGACCAAATTTATTTTTCTTATGATTTGAATTTTGAATTACGGTGTTCTTTTTGACAAGCTTTCAATTTGCGTACACAGCACTCAAAATCCGGCTTTTCGCGATTATTATCGCAGCTCCGCTGTATTTTTGGCTGTTAAATAAGTATTTTATAAAGAATACTTTTAACTCATAATAGAATTTTAATCGCGAAGAGACTTTTATGTCCTAAATATCCACTATAAAAATAAATACATGGTATATAACGGTCATCTATTGATTTGTTTCATAATATCTAAAAAGAAAATATTTATGAAAAAAAAACATGATTCATGGGCAGAAAAGCGTAGCGGCCTGTATTGGGTTGCATGCAGGTTCGATTCCAAGATCGAGAAGAAGAGTAATTATTTCATGAAACCCCGAATTCAAGTTTTATTTGCTGTAAAGGTACCCTCGATGCGGGGAAGGCTCTGAGTATGATTACATAATATATGTATAAGCATATATGAGCTAAGTCTGCGGGTAGTACAGTCACCGACAAAAGTAGCCGAGTATGAGTTTTTAAACCTGGAGAACTAATTAATATAAAACAAAAACTTCAAGATATACTCAGTTGTTGTCACTTTTACAATTTGAAACTATATTATACTTTTTGGAATATTCATTTAGCTGAGATTCATTTGTTTCTATCCACTTGATTACCAACTTATCTCGCCGACTGTACCTTAGTCTGTAAAGTTATTTACCTACTCATGTATATACACGTATATAAGAGCACATGCGATATGAATACATAAACCTTATTTACTTGCTTTCACGTTTCCATAAGGATGCTGGCAAGTATGAAGGGACATGTTATGGGGTGTATGACTGTGAATACAATACGTTTGTTACCAACACATTAAAAAAATCATTTTTACAGAGCAATACCTAGCAATACGCCATAAATCTATAGTATGTAAAAGAAAACTTATTTGAAATATTTACTGAACCACAAAATCCTCACCCCATAACAGAATACGAAAACACACACATACAATGCAACACAAAACCTCATTTACACAACACACACACAAACTCACGCACACACACCAACTCCATTATACACACACTCTCAAAATTTTGGGGATGGTTTATGCAATTCGCCCTTGCGGAGGTGGTGCGATGAACTTCGTCCGGGACGTCCGCAACCTTCGCTAAGGTGAAACAGAATGGGGGTGGGGGCTGCAACGCCCAGGATGGCCGAAATTGGGGATTTTTATAGCTATATTTGTGCATACAGTACGGCTTTTATGGTTGGGGAGGGACAAATTTTGGATTTTATCGCGGAATGCATAGGTACTATTTTTTTTGCCTCGATTTTGTTTTTATATGTTTACACGTATGTATAGAGTTGAATATTAAGGAAAGCAGTATATAGTAAATATAAATATTGTGGTGGTTCTTTAAAATCTAATGTTTGTCAATTCTTTATTGCAGTTTAAGTGACTATGGCATACATTCTTAGGTGTATGTTTCATAAAATGTTATGTTATTTAACATTATATAATAAATTGATATACATTATATAACTGCCTCGTTGGTGAGGTCCTGGGTTCGATCCCCACCCATAAGAAGAGATGAGATTGCCTATTATTAACCAGGATCTGCACATCAATAGGCAGAGAGACGAACAAAGACAAAAAAAAGGTACAAAAAAAACGGTAGCCATAACTATGGAGGTTAAATACTCATATTAACAAAAAAGAAAAAAATTTACTTAGTTTTTGACTCCAAATTCAAATTTGAATAATGACAAGTCTAGCCAGTGTTCTGCCTTCCTCATCCCCATTCGTAAATTTGATAATTGTGCCGCCGATGTCGTTATGTTGATTGCTCCCATTACGCCCCGTCGTGATTTTAATAATAGGCGACTTTCCTCTGGGAAAATTACAGCTTTTTATACAACTGGGTTAAACAGAAGTTATGTTTCTCATTTATAAAACGGGAGAGTGATGGGGGATAGTGACCGAGGATAGTAATGAAGGTATGAGGAGCAGGTGAAGTAATGGTGCTTAGTTAAAATTCAACTAAAAATAAGCAGTATATCCAATTAGTAAAAAAATAAATGGTATAAAAATATTTAGACTTATTCCTAACCATTTTTTGACAATTGAATATCCGCCCATGAAAATATTATTAAAGAAATCTTCTAATCATTTCATTAAAATAATAAAACAACAGTAAAGGAAACTCCCTTTCGAATCATAATAAATACCAACATGAACAAAACCACAAATACATAATACCAAGAATATTTATTAGAGAAACACATAAATCCACTTATGTACAGCCTCAGTCGCCCGTCCGGTCGTCAGGCCGTAGACCCTCGTAGCCGCGTAGAGGTGTCCTCTACGCGCTACGCCGCTACGCTTGCCGGGTGGAAGGTGATCGAGGTGAAAGTGGGTTCAGGGAGAGTTCACGTCTATAGGTAGGTTGTGCTTCAGATCTGGTTGATATAACTTGAATGTTTTATGTAATATTTTGTAATAATGCTGTGTTATTTTTTAGGAAGAGAAAAAAAAATTTTTTTTACATCATCTTTACATAACACAATTATGAGGATTAATATAGTGGGATGTCTCTCTTTATGATAGTACACATATTTCTTAGTGTTCTAGTGCTATTTTGTGACACCCACGACACTCAAGTAGGTGGCCCTCTTTGTACGTACTAAAAAAACAAGATAATTGTCTTATAAAACAACCTCCCTCACATTAAAGCCTTCTACATAAGTTGCAGCATCTAAAACTACATAATACGTGTCTGAGTACAGTAGAGAGGACAAGTGGAAGGCTAGGGCGGGCGGTGCGTCCTTCCGAGGGCGGGCGTCAACCCGAACCGACGGCGACTGTGCCTCCGTCCCTTTGATCCTGAACTTGGTTTATTAGTGATATTTCGGTATTGATTGTCATATTGTCTATGACTGAGTGATGTTATTAATGAGCCAATATATTTTGTATTGACCGCGGGTCCACTCGCGCAAGTATATTTTGTATTGACCGCGGGTCCTCTCGCGCAAGTATATCTTGTATTGACCGCGGGTCCTCTCGCGCAAGTATATTTTGTATTGACCGCGGGTCCTCTCGCGCAAGTATATTTTGTATTGACCGCGGGTCCTCTCGCGCAATTATATTTTGTATTGACCGCGGGTCCTCTCGCGCAACTATATTTTCTATTGACCGCGGGTCCTCTCGCGCAACTATATTTTGTTACCGAGATGAAAGTAGTGTATGCCCTGTTGTGTATCTCATGTTACCTCTTCAACAAATGAAATCAAAATAGTTTAGGCAGGTTTTAAGTGTGAATCTTCGAAATTTTTTAACATTATTTTAACAAATCATTCTTCTCCCGGGTTGTTAACGTTATAGTATTGTCAGATTGTTTTTATTCTTGTCTTATTGCTTGACGGCAGCGGTATAGTTTGAGTTTTCATTATCATAATTATAGTATTAAACATCTGCATTCTTAACTTTGGGATGATGCTAATGACGTTCTCAATTTTTGTTAATATTTTTCGAAGAATGCCCCTTAACCGTGAAGACATAAAGGCCAAAAAACTCAGTTTTATTTTTAAAAATTTGCTGTTCGATCCATTACATAAACAGGTATTGAATTAAAAAGTGTACCTATAGCCTATTGCATGCTTTAAAAAGTTTACTCGAGAAATAAAAAGTTCACTATCTCAATTTAATTCTGCAGCATTCAAAATTACATAATACAAGCTGAAGTCTTAATACACTGGAAGGCTAGGGCGGGCGGCGCGTCCTTCCGAGGGCGGACGTCAACCCGTGCCAACGGCGGCTGTACCTCCGTCCCTTTGATCCTGAGTTTTGGTTTATTAGTGATAGTTTATGAATTCATTGTCATGTTGGTTAATTAAAATGTATAAAGGTCTATGATTTTAATAATTTTCATAAATAATTTAAACGGAGGTATATTATTATGGATGCTATGTAGAATACCAGTGAAATGCTAATTTAGTTAGTAAATAAATGTGATGTTGTAGGGTTTAACATGAGCACTAAGCACCCAGTATAACAAGACTATTCTAGGAATATAAAATGGCACATACACATAAGTATTTCTAGCAATTCATTATTAGATTATGCTTCTACTTCTACCTTTGAAGTAATAGAAAATTCAGTAAAACATTTTTCCATACTAATTTACTATTTATACGTGAGAAATCACCCATATTTTCTCACAATAGTGGTGGATAGAGGGGTGCTTTTGCACACCCAAATTTCACCATAAAAGGAAAGAAAGAGAGAAATAGTATTTATTCGGCGCAGGACACAGTGACAGTGATGACGTCAGGTCATGATGAAGGTAATAGTAAGTAACTACCACAATAAACACTAGGCTGCTACTAACAATTTCCTGACAGAACAACCCAGTAAGAGTAATCGCCATCTGGGAACCGAATCCCCATGCCGTCGTTGCGACTATTAGACCACTGAGCCAAACCTTAATTTTCTTAAAACAGTCAGTAATATACCTTAATATAGTTAGTTAGGGTAGTTTTTTGAGTTACCATAACCTAACTACCTACTGTATCACCAAAAATCACACTAATAAATACTTTGACTGTGACTTTAAATACTCACAATCACAACCTGGCTCTTAAAAAAATAATCTAATCAGTTATTATAGTTATCAACCCAGCTATTATTACATTCAACAAACAAGAACATTCACGTGGGTCGTATTCAGCTGGGACAAGTGGAAGGCTAGGGCGGGCGGCGCGTCCTTCCTAGGGCGGGCGTCAACCTGTCCCGAGCCTATCTGAAGCCGCCGCGTCATAGGACTTCGAAGGGAGACATGCTTTTAATGTTGTTTGGTTTCGAACGTGAAGGGTGATTTTGAATTAGGGCGTGATTTTTGGTATAGGCTTATGGTAAAGTAAATAGGTTAATTGCGTTCAATTTTTGTGTTTTTGCCTTGTTGGTCTAGTGGACGTAAGCGCGCCTGCTGAGCATATGGTCCTGGGTTCGATCCCCAGGTCAGACAAAGTGTTATTGGGTTTTTCCATTAGGAATTTATCAGTAGCTCCCCGGAGTCTGGATTTTTGATTGGTTAATGGCAATAGGCTCGCCCCCTGTTAAATGGGACTTAAACATGACGGCGAAATGAGGGTGTTACTATACACCTCTGCCCAACCTTTCGGGGAATACAGGCGTGATGTTTTGAATTACGAACATATTACTTCCTAGCATATCTTTACAATAAAAAAATTGTAGTCCACTGCAGGATAAAAAAACTATTCAAAGTTGCGCGACAGCACTCAGTTATCAGCGTTCCGCATTCATCTGGGCGGATATACCAGAGTGTTGATATGAGCTAATCAAACTCAAAAACAAAATAGACATTTAGTTTTAAACTTTTAAAAAATGTGCATTTTTATGTGACGTCATATATTAATTATTACATCCATAAAGTACGTTGTCTATTTATTGAACACAAAAATAAAACATTAATATAATACCCCGCACCGATAGAACCATTACACAGGCTTGCATTCTTTAAGAATTCTGTCCGGTCGGAAGGCAAGGGCGGGCGGCGCGTCCTAGCCGCCCAGGTCGACGCACTCTCACGTAACGCCTGCAACGCACTTAGCCTTCACGGAACCCCTACAGAGGTCTGGTCGGGGCGCGTCTGGTCTGTAGGAAGGCAAGGGCGGGCGGCGCGTCCTAAGTTCGTCGAACGGTAATACGAGCAATAATGCCTGCATCCACGCCCCGGGCTGTCTCTAGACTCGTAATAGGTTGTAGTATAAGGTATTTTAGTGGGTATGCTCGGGAAATTATATTTAAAAGGTTGTAGTAATTCTTTTGTTTTAAACATTAGTTATTGTGACAGGACTGTACGAGTATAAGAACTATTGATGAAACAAAATAATATCTTATTTAATAAATTAAATAATAATGTGTTTAATAGATATGTTCAGCACGAAAATAGGCTCATTTTAGATCCGGAACTAGGAACTAAATTCCGGAAATAATTATTCTTGTTACCGGAACACTAAAATTATTATTTAGGTTTTTACTTATCGGATATAAACAGTTATGTAATAAACAAGTTATAGCTATGTATCTACCGTATATTTTATGTCTTAAAAACAATATATTTTGTGTCACATACTAAATACAAAATAAATTTCCATTTTGCACAAACAAAACTAAAACATCCCACTGGCATAAATAAATAAAATAACATCCCTACTGCGTCTCAACTCAACCTTCCCCGATCTACCCCGGCGGCCCGGGAGGGTAGCGAGCACATTCGACCTCTAGACTGCAGAGTCAATGCCCCGACGTGCCCAACGCGGCAACAATTAGGTGACTCCAAGGGGATATTGCAGAATAAGGGATGAAAAATTGTGCACAATTTATGTAATGAGATGTAAGATTTTTGAATCGAAAAAAGAAATATAATATTATATGAAATACAGTAATTTTGATCCTGGTAGATATAGTTATATACCACAGACTATTATGTAAAATACACATTTAGAATCAGGATAAATCTTATATAAATATAAGCATAGAATTATAGAGTTTAGAATTTAATTATCACTTGTGTTAACGGTGAAGGAAAAACACCGTGAGGAAACCTGCACACCTGAGAGGACTCCATAAAGTTCTAGATGGTCTGTGTTGTCCACTAACCCGCACCAGGCCAGCGTGGTAGACTAAGGCCTAAAACCCTTCTCATTCTGAGAAGAGGCCCGTGCCCAGCAGTGGGACAGTAATGAGCTAATTATGTATAAGTATACCTTTTAAAATCTTTCTCATCGGTTAGATATGATGGATGGATTGTGTGAGGGAGGATATGAAAGATAAGGGAGTAAATGATAATGAGACGGCTGACAGGGAACTCTTCCCTGTCAGCCGTCTCATGAGAAAAACATATTGCGCCGACCACAAGTAACTTGGGACTAGGGCAGGAAGATGATGATGGTTAGATATGAGGGCAGCTATACTCCATTTCATTTAATATTAGACAAAAATGGCACACCAGGCGACGAATATCTTTTTAACCATTTCTTCACATAGAGTTTCAGGTCATCTTGATTGACAGTTAAGGTTCATAAAAGCATTATATTGTGTTGAAACCCTGGACACAAATACGTTGTTTATTTATTTGATATAATGGGTCTATTTGTATTATGTTATATGAAATAGAGTAAACAGATATTTTAGATAATATGCAGTTCAATATTTGGTGGTTTGCTGCGCTTTTAAAGGAGTAACCAGTGTAAGTAGCTTTCGGGTAGGTACCTATTATGATACCAGTGAATACCTAATTCTTCATGAGTTTTATTATACATATGTTCGTAATAATAAAATATGTTATTTTATGTAGCTTGGACCCTGTTCCAGATGCCGGTGGGCTACAATTTTTTTTATTGTATATTTAGAAAATAAATACTTGGAAGAACTAGTGGGTGCCCTTTGCCCAGCATTGGGACAGAACCGGATGACAAAAAAATGTAATCATGTATGTATATGAATTAATAAAGGAAATATTTTATTTAATATGTAGACAATGATGGTCAAGATGGAATGATTCAATTTAAAAACAAATGTATAAGTTTTCAATTAATTATTTGGGTGCACTTGGCACACAATTACTGAAATCATTACATGAAAGTTAATGAAATTACAAAAATAATTATTTGTCATGTATTAATTTATTGTAATGTACTCAGTTTACGTATTGTCTGTGCATAATTAAACTTTGATTAATTAATAATACTTTAATTTCAACGAGCAAGTTCAAGACATATTTAATTAACTTTTTACTAATACTGTAAATAATCGTGATTGATATTTGCAATACCTATAATGCTTTTTAAGTCTTATTAAAAACATGGATAACAGTGGGAAATTATATTTATACAGAATAAATGCTACGATTTTTTTTATAGTTCCCAATATGAAAAAACGTGCCCATTTCTTTGCATAGCATGGATTTATTATATGGATTTAGCATAAGTATATCAATATGTTCCTTTATATATTTCAATACATATATATATACATTTTTAAATATTTCTATAAAAAAACCGGTACCGGCATCGGGACATGGTCCAAGATACCTGTGGTCAGGGACTCAGTAAGTTATTATTATACTGATAAAACAAAAAAAATCTTCACTATTTTGTTCATAATTTTGTACCTAACATTTTCATTAATTCAATATTATTTTATAACTTCTCAAACTATTTCATATGTCCTAATATTTCATCATACCTACATAAAATATATTTCACTGGGGATTAATAGGTATATTTTGGAATTTATTGTTATATTTAGGAACTGTAGTTTTATACGTATTTTGTATATATAGTTATAGTTTTTACCTTAGATTTGTATTATACTAGTTTAGATTTATATTGTCTATACTTGACTAGGATGACACGCGACTTTCACTATGTTTTACTCCCTAAGTATATGCATATAAAACACCCCTCTTTTACCCCAAAAACCACGAGACACCACATAAGAAGCCTACTAATATCAAAAAGGTTTGAGGGCACGTAAAATCGCCCTTCAGACGAATAGGCCGTTACCCCGAGGACGCCCTTCAGCAATTGTCTATGTGTGTGTCAGATGCACCCGTAATGTACGGGGAAAGCGTTGCGTCTGTGTGCGTCGGTTACAACGTCAACGCACACACACAAAAGCTGTATGCGTATTCTATGACGTGTAAGTGAATTTCGGCAGTCGTTTGTGTGTGTGAGTGAAATGTATATAGTTGTCTTTTAATGGAATTATCTAAGTTGTAGTCAAAAATAAATTAGCGTTGTGATAACAAGGTTCTTTTTTGTATTGAACTGATTATTTATTATCTTGTTTTAGTGGACTTTCCCGCGTATTGCAACAGGTCAAGAAGATTATTTTTCTTTTTCTAGCGTTGGTTATCCAGCCGACTAATTTACTTTTTTTAAATCTTTGCCCCACACTAGGATTTCTCCAGTATCGTGGGTGCGTTTACAGGCACAAATTTTTCACATGCACAATCGCCCAGACCCGGAATAACTATCTGTAAGCCATACAAATATTTGTTCCGTGCGGGAATCGAACCCACGACCCGTAGCGCAGAAGCAAATCGCTCAGCCACTGCACCAAACGTGTCGTCAAACTTAGAAGAACTAGGTACGTTATTAATTATTGTATAGTATGGACAGGGCCGGAATGGGACCTGAAATCGGCCCGGGCATTTGAGAGACGGTCGGCCCAGTGCTGGCAAAAAAAATTCATCCGCAAGCGATTAAAGACGGACGAGGTTTTTTTTTTAGAAACCCCCCTCACTCTTTCTCCTGTATCTTGGGTGCATTTACAAACACAAACAATTTGCGGCTTCTTTTTCAAGCGATAGGCGATAATACTTGGACGACCTGCCTGAGTATGGGAACAGGTAATCAGCGATAAAAACATGAATGACCATGTCCATCAAGGCAAAAAAAAGTGTTAAGTATATTTCCTACAAGCTGTAAACTTCAATGAAATTAAGGGCGGCGACACGATATCCATTTGATAAGGTATGTTCACTGCACGGGCGTGTCTGAGCGCATAATGTGACAAAATTTTGCAGACACACGCTCCGGTTCGCCTGCAGACGACCTTAGCAGGTACAGTTGCGTGACCACATAAATATTGTTACGTGATGTTGTCACTTATCTGTATTTGTGTACAATTTAGCTATTTATCACCGATGTAAATAAGTATTTGTTGCGGTAGCCTCGGGCTTCATCAACGCGTCTATTTGAATTAATTGCACGTCATGACTCTACAAGTACTTACTCAAGTACTTACTAGAAAACTTTGCTCTTTAAATTAGTTGTGTGCATCTTTTTATATTTAACTAGCTGTGTCCTCACGGCTCCGCCCTTAGCCTATGTTACTCAGTAATAATGTGGCTTTCTAACGGCAAAAGAATTTTTGAAATCGGTCCAGTAGTTTTTAAGTTTATTCGTTACATACAAAAATACAGAAATCCAAAAATACAAATCTTTCCTCTTTATAATATTAGTATAGATTGATTTCGTGGACGCGAGCGCAGATACCGAATGTTCTAGCTTCGAGTCTTAGGTTGGGCAAAATGTGTTAGGTATTTTTTTAATAGGAAATTTTCAGCGCGTCCTAGATTTAACCATCACGTGGATAGTATTGTTAAGTTTTTCTGTCAGAATAAAATATGTTAAGGTAGGAATTGTGGATGTAAATAGCGATAAAGTCGCCCTCTATCTTAAGGGAGCGACTGAACAACAAATTGCACACTATGAGTGTACCTAACCCTGTCTTACAACAAGCTAAATTCAAACATTCGTAGACACAAATAAACAACCTTAACTAAACTCCGTCAACCACCATCAGTAACTCATCACTAAAAATAAAACGTCATCAGATAAAGAGATTCAGCGAAGACTCACAAGCAAGCGGAGGCGTTTAAAGTTATTATCTATGCGGCCGACCTCACTCGGGTATCGAACCCGCGGCAACTAGGTCAATGCAGCACGCGATGTCATACTCTGTCGCTGACTTGGCGACGCGGAGCTACGAATTGAAGGTGACGAGATGTTGATAAATAAATTAACGTAGAACGAATGGTTCAACGGTTCGTTTTAGAAGGATAATATATTTTCGAACAAAATGTGATTCTAATTTTAAATGTTTTTTTGTAAATATTTTGACAGGTCATTTTTTTTACGAAACTTTAATTTTTTTTTTGTAGAAAAATGATGAATTTAATAAAAACTTTTTCGTTTTTTTCTTTGTAGTTTATATTTTTATTGTGCGAAGTATGTTGCGTAATTTTACGTATTAGTATTTGTTTATGATTGTTAGCGTAAATATTAGAATAGTATTCGTTAGTTGTAGTATTGTGAAACATGGTGAGATTGTAAACTTAGCTTACAATATTTTTTAGAAACGATTTTCTAGCAAATGAGATATGAAGTTGATGAAATAGATGAATGGTCATAAATCAAAATAGTAAGATTTCAACAGATTTTTTGTAGGAACCTTGGGTTTAAAAGTTGCTTACAAAATCTAGTTCTTGAGATTAATCTCTAAGAAGGCCTATAACTACACTTACAGTGTTTTCACAGCAGCCATACCTCAAAGAGTTATTCAGGACGTTCCACATACGTTAATAAAGATATAGATCAATAAAGCGTAGATCACGTGTAGTTTAGATCACGATAAGAAGTATCAGGAAGCGACTCTTGCGCACGGCATTAGAAAATGGAGTCAAGGCTCTGTGATGCGCGCCAGATTATTGCGAGAGGAGTCGTTGTATAGCTGTGTATGTTGACGTCATTTTATGTCCGTAGTAATTATTAAGGAACAGTTCTATGTCTAATTTGAGGAAGGTAAATATAAATAAGAATTGTTTTGTTGGTGGTTTTATGTTGTAAGAGACCATTGAGTAAAATTGATTATTTATGCCGATTTGATTGAGATTTGTTATCAACTTTGGAAAATTAGGGATAAATGTACTATGTTTTAAGTTTATCGGTGAACTACGATGAGATCAACAGTATAAAATAAAAAGATAAAAAATACCATACTTTTCTACATGAAAAATGAAAGCAATAACATAACAAACGGCAGAGGTGATTTTCGTACACCCTCGTTTCGCCAGTTACGTTTAAGTCCCACGTAATAGGGGGCGAGCCTATTGCCATCACCGGGCACAAATCCAAGCTCCGGAGTGCTACTGATAAAGTCCTAATGGAAAAACCCAATAACACAGCCCGACCTGGGGATCGAACCCAGAACCTCACGATCGGCAGTCGCGTTTTCCACCACTTGACCAAAGGCAGTTAAAGCAATCTACTGCTTAATGAGTTTAGTATTCATTCGCTTCGATTTTCCAATCAAGAATAAGCTTATCAATAAAATAATGTCTCATCCTCACATTTATAGCTCGTTGTAAGACGCCTTTTACAGCGCTGAGGAAAACATAGCTTTAAGAGGAGTTAATGAAGACAATTACTTATATAACAAGTGGATAACAGGCTGCAATCACTGTTTATAGGCTAGAAATATGATGCAGGTTATA
Organism: Amphipyra berbera; assembly: GCA_910594945.2. Lineage (NCBI taxonomy): Eukaryota > Metazoa > Arthropoda > Insecta > Lepidoptera > Noctuidae > Amphipyra > Amphipyra berbera. Next base: position 21,998,342 of record OU343123.1, on the reverse strand, counting down.
ATTGTCTGATGAGATGCTGCAGCGTAACTGCCTCGTTGGTCGTGAGGTCCTGGGTTCGGTCCCCAGGTCGGGCAAAGTGTTCTTGAGTTTTCCGTGTGGAATTCCTCAGTAGCAGCCCGGAGTTTGGATTTGTGCCCGGTTGATGGCAATAGGCTCGCTATGTTATTCACATGTGAACTTGAAAAATCTATTTCAGTAAATGTTCCAGTAACTATTCCTTAGTTAACTTATGGCCGACATCTATGATTTACTGAGCGTTTTCAATAATGAGGCATAGACGCCATAGCTTTGCATAGTATCTCCCATACGTTGGTAGTTATTACAGGTAAAATTAGGTTACGATTTCACTGATATGCCCAGTTTGGCAATAAAATAATGCTACCATTGGTAAAAAAAATGATTCGTTTTTAGCCATAGGAACCCTGGTTCCTAATGTCCGTATTATACGCTAACCTTTCATATGAAAATAATCTACAATTTAAATTCAAAATAGATTGCAAAATACAGCTGAAAATATGAATAACGATATTGATGTCAAGCAGTTCTTGAAATGCATTGTTTTGTGGTCTAATCGCGGAATAAGATCGGGTATTGTGGTACGAGTACTAGGGCGGCATGAGTGGGAGAGGTTCGTAAAACATTTGTTAGAGAATGTATGAAGATAACGAAGCCTTGTTGAATTTGGAATCTGATAATACTAGTCATTGTTTTTGTGAATTATTTACTGCCAGCCTTCTTCTTTTCGTGTGGTTAGTGACTAACCTGGTATCAAACCTGACTAACCTGCCACTAAAACTGCGCTTGCACAATCTCTTCTTCTTCCCATCCTTGACTATGCCGATGCCAGCTATCTCGATCTCACCGAGGACCAGTTTAACAAACTTGAGCGACTTCAAAACATTTGTATTAGGTTCATATTTGGTTTACGCAAATATGATCATGTGTCCGAATTTCGTGCTAAACTCAAGTGGTTTCCAATACGTCTTCGTCGGAATGCTCATATTCTTTCCCTACTATACAGTATTCTGTTCAATCCCGCTACCCCTTCTTATCTTAAAGAGTGTTTTGAGTTCATGCGTGATTCACATTCACAATCCTTGAGATCATCGGAGAACTTGAAACTGAAGATGCCTATGCATTCCACAAGATTCTTTGACCATTCCTTCACTGTTCAGGCCATACGCTTGTGGAATGCACTACCTATACCTGTAAGGCGTGCTCAGTCGTTGGTTTCTTTCAAAAGAATGGTTAAAGAACATTATCTTGCTCTATAGTGGTTTATATAAGTAAATTATCTGTATATATAATTAATTATGTATGTATCCTATTTGAGTGTGTGTATATATATACCTATATATATATATATATATATTTAAAATATATATTGTGATTATACCTATTATTTAGTTGAATCCCGGTTTTTAGTAGGTTGCATATGTGTACGCTGCAAACTGCCCTTTATATTTTTTCTTAACTATTCTTTTCATCCAATGGTTGTCTGGAAGAAATTGCTTTAAGCGATAAGACCGCCATTTGTACTGTTAATTATGTGTATTCCTTGTTTTATTTCTTTTAGTGTGCAATAAAGTATATCTATATCTATATCTATCAAAGTTTATGCTGCACCATGGGCCTCTGACTTGGCTTCACATGGCGTCGAGAAATATCTCTCAGGCATGCCGGTTTCCTCACGGTGTTTTCCTTCACCGTTTTTAAGCAAGTGATAATTATATAATACGCACATGAATCCGATAAGTCAGAGGTGCGTGCTAGTGTTCGAACTCGAGACCTATGACTTGGCAGTTCGACTGTCACACTACTAGGCTATCACAGCTTACTTGCTGCTATCATTGGTAAACAAAACGATTCGTTTTTGGCCGTAGGAAGCGGGCCTAAAGAATGGTCTTACTTGCGTAATGAGATGTTCTGCAATCTGACATCTCCTATGAGCTGACTGGTACAAACTAATAATACCTTTATTTTCTGATTCTCTAAAAAAACTACAATTCACAACTATTATTCTTCCTATACAGCAAAAAATAATACTCATAACCTATTAAAAATAAAAATAAAGGTACAACCCGCCCACTCCGTCTCCCCTTTGCGAACAGTCTGGTTGTCATGACAACCGGTCCAGACTGCCTGTTACCTAGCCTAGATAATCGGCCTGAATTACATACTGCCTGTAGGCGTTACAGCGATATTGCTGGAATAGCGAAATTTTCAATACCTAGGTATTTGTAAAAAGAAAATTGTTATACCTATCAGACGAGTAGGAATAAAAAAAAAATAGGTATATTGTTTGGGCTTTAAACAAGATCATCCTATGTCATCTATGGACCCAGAGTTACCCAGTAGGATCTTTGATTTTCATCTTGTCTGAAATAACTTTTAAGTGTCACCATTTTAATTCATCAATAATTTATTTTTGTATGACTACAGGTATATATTATCAACATAATATAGCTTGCTATGTTTTGCCAATAGATGGCGTACAAAATTAGAGGAAACAGTACATAAATTAATTAGTAGGTATGCCAATTAAATATGTACATAGGACGTCAATATAAATTAGATATTTAAAATACAATAATTAATTCGCTAATGCCCGGTTCCTATAAACAAAAACGAATCGTTTTACTTACCAATGGTAGCATTTTTATTACCAAACTGGGCATATAGACTCGTAAGCAAATTTAACCTGTGATAGCTACTTCCATATGGGACGGTCTACTATGCAAATCTATGAGGTCTTTACTTCAATAACGCTCCGTAATTTATAGAAATTGGACATTATTATGGTTATGAGTGAAAAATCTGACCGTCATTCCTCCGTTTATCAGTAATAAACTCTGCAATAGAGTAGTAACACTTATCTACTAAAAACTTAACCAAACATGTCATAAATGATATCAGACAGTCTTTAGTCTGTCAATGGCAACATTATTTGTTGTTTCTACATCGAACAGACGTGCTACTGTTGCGCATGGGCCTCTATAGAACGTCACTATAAGCAGTCATAGCAGAGCATAATCAGCTCATTTTGGCTCCACTGTTGGGCATGGATTTCTTCTCAGAATGAGAAAGTTTTAGGCCTTAGTCCACCATGTTAGTCTGGTGCGGGTTGGCGGACCGCAATTTTTCTCAAGCCATTTCTTTTTTCAGGTTTCCTTTCTATCTGTTCCTTCATCGTTAACGCACATGAATTCCAAAAGTCAGAGGTCTTCTATCGATCTATTTGAGAATAGCTCAGTGGTGAAAAGATTATCCAGTCAGCAAGGTTGGTAGTGACTGACTGTGGGCTGACTGTGAAGAGTGCGCTGGGCGTACTAAAGTATCGTCACTCGTTGAGACTTTACTGATTTGAATATTATAAAGATACAGACACGCAGTTCTTTAAATCGATTAATCCTCGCACAGGCTTTAGTTCCCTTCGGTATAATGCATACTATTAATTATTTAGCGACAGCTGTTTGCTTAGCTTTGCACGCGAAGTACTTATTCTTACTCAAACACAAAATCTTTGAAACCAACAACCATTTAAACACTTGAAAAGCTTTTGATACTAGAATCTCGGCATGATAGTGTAATTTATTAACCGCCAACGCAAAAAGAGGTGTTATGTGTTTGTTCCCTTATTCTGTCTGTGTGTCTGTCAGTGGCACAAGTGACAAGAAGAAGAAGAATTTAAATCGCTATAGAAACTAAAAGGGTTTGTATGTTAACATAAATAATAATAGAAATACACAGACGGACATCAATTTCGCAAACTGTAGCTGACAACCCTAGCCTCAATCGATATTATACTAGTAATGAGAAAATTCTCAGAATTCCCAGAACTTCTGTCGGGTGAAACGTTTCTATTTCAATATTAATACGTATTGCCAGAAGCTAGACTGGCTGGAAGTCTAGCCTGATAGAATTTGATAATGTAGGGCATTATATATTCCAAGTCTTAAATGACGCGGCAAATTGATGTCAGGCAGGCGGCAGGTTATAAAACAATAAGCCAAAACCTCTAACAACATGGATTTATGAAATACATGTTGTGCCGACCACACCTAGTGTGGGATAAGGGCAGGGAGAAGAAGAAATAAAATGACGAAATGAGGATGTTACTATACACCTCTGCCCAACCCTAGAGTTATGTATAATTGGCCGCGACGCGAACTGCGACACATAATAGCGATTAAAATTCCTATCCCACTGCTGGGCACGGGCCTTTTCTCAGAATGAGAAGGGTTTAGGCCTTAGTCCCTAATTCCAAAACGTACGTTACATAATGTGGGTACATAGTTACTTGTAGCTTTTTCACACAGGCCCAAAGACAAAAACTTCACAGACGGCCATCATCATTATCTCCGGTCTGGGTTTAATCTGTTCGCTCTTAGTAGACATTTTCACCTAATTTATTTTCCGATTTAAAATGGAAGTTTATGTAAAGAAAGAAAGGATTTATTAGAACAATTTTATGTTTTTGTTTTTTTTAAAAAAGCTTTGCCCCACACTCGGTTTTCTCCTGTGTCGTGGGTGCTTTTACAAACACAAATCTTCACACGCACAAACATCCCGACCCGGAACAACTATCTGTAGGCCATACAAATATTTGTTCCGTGCCGGAATCGAATCCACGAACCGTAGCGCAGAAGCCGATCGCTCAGCCACTGCACCAAACGTGCCGTCAACCGTCGTTATGTAACTTACCACACTTGCATATGACCGAAAAGAGTGAAAGAAGACCCCTTAAGACTCTGAAGTGGAACAACATAGGATAAAAATAATAATTTTCCTACATCATATTAACAGAAAACCAGATACGAATAAAATATACATGGCTTACAATTTTGTCCCTATGTGGGTATCAAATCTACGACCTAGACATCGGACGCTTCACTCTTGCGCCACAGCAACATCAGCTGCTAGACATACTAAACAGGTCGTGACAGTCATCTAAAGGAAACGGACAACGAATGGTAACAAATACGGATCGTTATAGGTAACCAACAATTATTTCAAGAAAAAGGCTTTATAATTGGTTACAACGAAAGGTTAAAACATGTTCACGTAGAGCTACGTGTTCCTAGAAACAAAGTTAAACAATACTTTCAATTCTGCGCACGCGCATCGATAGATCTGCCGCGGGTTTGGTGCCAAATACACACAGCTTTTGGTGTGACCGTCAATACGGCTATGGAAGCCATTCATATATATGTTAATTTTATTTTGAATTTGGATACGCAAAGGTCATTCATTGATTGAGTTAGCTAACCGCTTCGTGGAAGGTGTTTGGTTCTGTCTATTCCACAAGTATATACTGAGGAAATAAAAATGTGGTCACAGACTCATAACATCACGCCTTATATTCCCAGAAGGGTTGGGCAGAGGTGTTCAGTAACACCCTCATTTCGCCGTTATGTTTAAGTCCCATGTAATAGGGGCGAGCCTATTGCCATCAACCGGGCACAAATCCAAACTCCAGGCTGCTACTGAGGAATTCCACATGGAAAATCCCAACAACACTTTGCCCGACCTGGGGATCGAACCCAGGACCTTACGATCATCAGTCGCACTTGCCACTACTAGACCAATGAGGCAGTTCACTATCCAGCTTTTTGCGAATCGAAGCTGATGAATGTGATTAGGGGTGCATTAAAAAAGCCTCCACGACTAAGGGAACGTACCCATACTACCTACGTGACCCATTTTTTACCCCCTCCCCCCATCGGTGACCACCCGTAGTATATGCCAATACCCCCCTCCCGCTCTAGTTTTCACTTAGTAATATATAAATATGGTTTTAAATCAATTTTTGCAAGCAGAAAGTTAAAAAAAGAAATATTTGTCTCATATGTGTGACAGTGTTGCCACCTGTGAGTTCAAAAAGCGCTAAACTCTGCGCGCTATATTTGAATATAGCTCGAAAAAGCTCGAGATTTCCCTAGAGGATATTGACTACGTGACGAAAACCTAAGACCCCCTCCCGCCCCTGTGATCAAGCGTGGTATTTTGAAGACCCCCCCACTGAACGGGTCACGTAGTATGGGTACTTTCCCTAACGATACTTGAGTATGTCCGACGCACCCCGGGCAGTCAGCCCCACTACCTACATTGCTGACTGGCTAATCTTTGCATTGCATGAGCTAGTGTCGTATAACTTGTCCCGACATAAGAGAAGAAGATCTCACTGTTTTTGCTTGTAAAACCTCACTCGATGAGGTTCCCTTACTACCACTACCGAAAAAAAAAGCAGTGATACTGATGTGACCGTTGGATCTCGAGTTCGAACCCAAGGTACGCACCTCATACTTTTCGGATTCATGTGCGTATTGTATAATTATCACTTGCTTAAAAACGGTGAAGGAAAACATCGTGAGGAAACCGGCCTGAGAGATATTTCGGCATAAATTCTGACACCAAGTTAGTCACTAACCACACGAAAAGAAGAAGACTACCGAGCGAGTTCAAAAGACTTTTCAGTGAACCCCTATGCCAGAGTTGACCCATGACCATTTATTTTGTACTGATCGTCACGTGCATACCACTTCAGACTTACTTCAACGTTAAATTCCAACAATTTAATCGCTATCATTAATCACTAATGAACTGCATTTTAACTTTAGCCAATCATTTTTTTTCTGCAAATGATTTTACTAAAAAGGATCGTGTTCGTGTCACCGTCTCCGTCCGATCGCTCTTAGCTACACAACCATAAATCTGCCATCACACCACGCGAATATAACCTTTATTGTTAGGCAATCAAGAGTTGTCTTAAACGCAATTACGTGTTTGTTCGACAAAGTTGTTTATGCAGTTGAATGAATAGAAGCTAGACCTTAGTCGGTCGTGATAAGGTTGAAGGTGATTGTAAAGCGGTGTTGTTTTTAGCGTAACTAGGGCGGGCGCCTTGAGAGCCGCATTTACATGACACGACCTCGCACGGTCGCTGCTCCCCTGGCCTTAGTGGGCTGTAGCATTGCACGCCGACTGCGCACCACAGTTTCCTTCCTCGCCATTATCTATATTTCCTATCCACGCCAACTGACAAACAAGTCTAATCCTTGTTTTGAATGCGTTTGGATCATTCACTTGGAGCGTGGCCAGTGTTTTTGGGTGCTGCAATGGTCACGTTCCTGTTGTCTATCTGATCTGCGCGGGAGTTGTACTGAACAATAAAGAGTTTACGGCATAGTTTACGCAATTATTTTGGTGTTTTTGTACTTTATGAACTCATACTCTGCAAGAAACAGTTTACAGTCTCAGGAGATAGAGATATTAATCTCTAAACAGTGGTTATATTTGTGTGAAAAGAATTATAACCATGGAGGATGCTAGAGAACTTTCTAGACTTCACAAGCAGTGAGGACTAAGTTGCTGTCAAGAGAGAAGTACCGAAGGGGTAGATTTAATCCCATCCTATGTCATATTCAATAAGAATCCATGCACACCAAACATCAAAACCTAAACATCAAATAAACAGGTACATGGTGTAAATCCCGACATAGTTTATTCTACTAACATCAAAACCTAATTCTTCAAAAAACACTCCCTAAGTCTTTTAGCAAAATCTAGGGTTATTTACGGGCAGTGCTTGTGAAGGATGAAAACCCAGGAGAATGGATACCTTCAGACCAATCGGAAGATCACATTGGCTTCAATTAGCGAGTAGGTTTGTGCAACATTCGAGAGTTGTCTGATTGCGCCACCCGACACAGACCTTGGGTACACGCGCTCGCCACTTGTTCAATACATATTCAGCTCCCATATAGTACGGTAGTTGTATTGGGTTAGATATACGTACAGTGGTAGTTATATAAGTTGGTCTATAAGATCTGATTGGTAGAAGAGAGAGAAACACGTTTTTAGGTAAGAAAGATCTGAGGACCATTACTATGCGTTACGTAAAGACTCTTAGGACCAATTTCATAATCTTTTTAGCAAGTAATGAATCGAGAGAATGTTGATATTCACCATCATTTTTATCACTTCAAATTCATAAACAAACGAAAAAAATACATTTAATTTATATGACCCAATTAGATGCGTGAATCTGGAAGAAACGAAAGGACTATGCACGGATATGGCACGTGGCGCTCTATAGTTTCTGCCTACCCTCATGGAAAAGGGACATAACATTATACATGATGTGACCCCCATTCATCTTCTATTGCACCTCTTATTTCCTAAAACAGCTTAGATAGAACCATTTCTGCAAAATATATTCAATGTTAATTAGCAATGCTTCTACCAGCATTATTGCCCGCCATGTAAGCGGTGAACTGACCTTCCCTACCCATATGTGGCATATTTAGAGTGCACCGCGAATTCTTGGACCTAGATACGTTGAGTTACTGAACGAGTATTATTACGGCTGCTAAATACACGGTGCATGCAGTATTGAAGGCGGCACAATAGATCTTTGCAGGTCGCTATGACCAAAGAGCTTCTAAGGGCTACCACGCTCGCAGCTCACGAAGGTGAATTCATTATTATATCCAAATTTTTTATTTACCAAACATTTAACATCGTGTAGCAAAAACCGTCACCATACCCGAAATCGGCAGGAGAGTAAGGGCTAACCCTATCAAATATTACATAATAGAGACCAAACGTAGTCCGCTAACCGGCACTAGGCCAGCGTGGTGACTAAGACCTAAAACCTAAAAAAAGGTTTCCTCACAATGTATGTCTTCACCGCTAGTCTGTGGTGTCTTAGGTTAAGTAAGAAAGTATACATGACATTACAAAAAGTCACACTGGTACATGCTAGGTTTCGAATCCGCAACCGCTACAAGAAGCGGGTCCGTCAACCTCCGGGCCATCGCGACTTTTTAATATTATATTTTTTTATAAAAACGTTGCCACACACTAGGATTTATTTTATATCGTGGGTGCGTTCACAGACACAAATCTTCACATGCACAAACGCCCAGACTCGGAACAACTATCTGTAGACTATAAAATTATTTGTTCTGCGCGGGAATCAAACCCACTACCCGTAGCGCAGAAGCTAATCGTTCAGCCACTGCACCAGAGGTGTCGTGTATGGCCCAATGTATATCTTCCTATAAAAATCCAAAGAGGTAATCACGGAATTGTGTCAAGACAGTAAATAGGTCAGTTTATGAAAAGCAACAGGAGATAAGTTAAATATTGATGCGGGTATTAGAGGATCATGACGTCACTTGGCAGGAGTACGTCATCAAGAGATTCTTTACGTTATGCAAAAAGAAACCATGTATCCATTTGTATACATTTTGTTTATGAACACTGTTTCATATGTTTCTGAAACAATGACACATGTTGCGGTAAACACTACTGACAATTTTTGATGGTAATAGCTTCGAAACATTGTTTCTAGAAAAGTTTACGTGGTGTTTCAGAAAATACTGGCAACTTGTATCTAGAACATTGTTTATAAGTGAATACAAGTCTCAATTGGCAGTGAAATACATATTTGCCGATAGCGTAATATATTCAAGGGTCGCATATATTTAAAGCAGTACAAATTACCATCTTAAAAATCTAGTCTAGCTCTCAAAATGACCATCTAAAATGCGTAACACGCATAAAATTTAGTTATATCATGTTGAACCCTAATTAGTTTAAGACTAATTCCACCATACTAGTTTTTCACCATAGACAAGATCCATAGATCGACCGGTTCACCTCACTAAGTGGGACAGGATGCAGGCTGCGTACGCGCATGTTATCCATGTGTTGCACGCATACGCGTAGGTGTGTGTTATGTAATAGATTTGTGGTCTGTGTGCATTTACTAACGCGATTAGACCAATAAATTTATTTATATGATAAAATAAATAAATAGTCATATGTTTCGCATTTACATGTTCTAGTTTAGTGATCCGGTTAGCTTGAAGTTTAGTTAGAATATTTTAGTTTTAGTTATTCAATATGTCGTGACGCTTATTTTATTACCCGTCGTAATAGAAGCACTATAACATTGCCAGTGATCTAACTGTAGTAAACTTTGAAATATACAAGGTGTAAATGCAAAAACTGAAAACCTCTTAAGGGCACATTGTACATATAATTATGAATAACTTTTACTATGCCTCATTGGTCTGTGGTCAGGACTTCATTGTTCTCTCACTATCCTAAATCATTATACTGTATCCACTGAAATTGTTAAAGATATTATTTTTAAAGGAGTAACTATAGAGTTTCTTGCCGGCTCTTCTCCATAGGAAACGACTAAACGGAACCATGCATCTAAATTCGACTTTTCATAATCACCTGTATTGGTTTATGTGAAATAAGAAATTTTGATTTTAATTTTATGGGACCAATCAAGAAATCGCGAAAAAAATCAGCTGATCCCTACATTCTGTCGAGTTATGCGAACATAAATGTATGGAGCAGCAGATTTTTTTTTGTGATTTCAGGGCTGGTCCATAATAAAAGTTGTTCATAATGATGAGTACAATGAGTCCTTAAGATGTTTTTATTTTTTGCATTTACACCTTGTATAATTATTTGTAATGTTGATTTTGTTTTTATATTCCTATATAATTATAGTCTTGTACTTATTTTATAATGTGTACGTAGCTGAGTGTTATTGGTCGTAAATCATAATAATCATCTTTTTTCCATTTAGATCTAGATCATCAAATGACGTAGACAAAGCAGAGTTAAACAAAAAAATACAATGCATCAACCATTTTTTGTTATATTTAATCAAATTGCATTCAAAGGTTAATCATAGCACCAACATCAAGTGCATCAAGGTGAAAACGCAAAAAAGAGCTATGAAAAGACTAGTGTTGTTAGTTCGCTTTCCGCGGCGCGCGCGCAGCCGTGACCTACATGGCTGATACGTAACCAAGTGCAATGAGACACAAACACATCGGATAATATTACTTTCGTTTACGTCGCTCCGCAGAATTCGCGTAATTACGCAAAATTGGGGTATTGCGGCATAGTGATGTAGTCATAATACCTACCTCTTGGTGAGGTCACCCTACCTATAACTACCTAGGTGTTATGTATCTTCTACGTGAGGTGATTTTTGGGATACGGAAACTAGAGACTTGAGTAATGTAATCTTTTATAAATCCCTTTAAAATAATTCAAATATAGGTATGTACAGTTAGCTGTAATAATATGTATACAATTTGAAAAAATGAGAATTAAAGAACAAGTAGCAAATTAATTCTTTTAATTTACCTAATAATCTATGTATTCGTATATATTGGCAGACTTTATGTGTATTACTCTAAAAGATTTCAATCAGAACTTTTTCTTAAATTCGCAATGTGTATACATCTTACTGCAGCTGACTGTAATTTAGATACATTTTTCAAACTAGTTTAGTTAGTGAAAAACTCATTTAAAAATAGAACTAAATCGATTTTGACAAACATGGCCGTATATAAATAGTATGTCTAACGTTATGATATTTTTACTCTGAAATCGTTCGGTCAAAAATAACAACGATGTCAACAAGTCGAAAACAAGAAACTATTTTAATAAAATAACTTTCGAAGCTAGGAAGGACAGCAAGAACTTATAAATGTGACCTTCTAAGACCTATAGTTCCCGATAACGTAGCAATCTCCGCAGTCATTCAGGTTGCGTGAAAAACCGCAATCTTTCATAGGTACGAACAGGCACTTAATCTTGGCCTAATAACGATAAAATATATCGTATAAGAGTTATTTTAATTAGCTCACCGCTGGGAAATGCCGGTACTAGAATGTGGGCTTACCTGTAAAAAAGAAAACATTATTATTATGTGGAAGCGTGTATTATATAATGATATCGATTAAGTTGGTTATGTGTTTCACGGCCGTGTGGTTTAAATATAGATCGCCAAAGCTGACTAACAGCCGATCTCAATTCAAAATCTCTTGGTTGATGTATTTTTGACAGAAATTCAATAGATGTGGAATTCCTCAGTAGCAGCCCGGAGTTTGGATTTGTGCCCGGTTGATGGCAATAGGCTCGCCCTCTATTAGATGGGACTTAAACATAACAGCGAAATGAGGGTGTTACTATACACCTCTGCCCAACTCTTAAGTGAATGCAGGCGTGATGATATATGTGATGCCCCTAAGGGTAGGGCAGAGGTGTATATTAACACCTTCATTTCGTCGTTGTTTAAGTGCCATGTAATAGAGGGCGAGCTTATTGCTATCAACTGGGCATAAATCCAAACTCCGGGCTGCTACTGAGAAATTCAACACCGAAAAACCCAATAACACTGCCCGACCTGGGGATCGAACCCAGGACCTCACGATCAGCAGTCGCGCTTACTACCACTAGGCCAATGAGGTAGTTATAACAGTAATCTTACCGATTTTTTTGTCAAATCAATACAGATTTGACATAAATATGGTGAGTTTACAGTTAAAGATAGTTGGTGCAACTAAGGCTTGGTATGCAGTTTATCTGTACATAATGTAACATCATAAATATATTGCGACATGCAACACAAATGAGATAGCTGCAACCGGTTAAAAGTGCTAGTTGCAACTGATATTCTAACGTTCCACCAATGCAGTCCTAAATCATACCACTTCATTACTAGGTAGTTACCGTCCATATTGAACATCCCTGAGAATAGGCTTATTCTACCTAACCGTTCATACAGCGGATCCGTTTTATCTGATCCGTCGCTACTGGATGAGTTGTTCACATCTGTACCGAAGGATCACTTAAACAAATGGCAACTGCGTCGCATCTGACAGACGGGATACGATAAAAATAACGGATCCAGAATTTTTTCTGGATTCGGAATACTGTCGTGTATGTGGACTCGCTCTTACAACTACAGGCGCCGTGATCAAAATAAAAATGGATCCGCTAAAACGGATCCTGTAAGCAGTTTCTGTGTTTGCTGTTACATTGTTTAAAATCGCAGTAGAACGGCAGTTGGAGCACGGCAGTTTGACTTGTTTTGTTATAGAGATAACGGACGGGAGACAGTAGATGAGGCGATTTAACAAAAATCTTTACATAGTTATTGGCCTACAAATAAGTTCAACCTACACATAAAAACAACATCACGCCTGTATTCCCCGAATGGATGGGCAGAGGTGTAAAGTAACACCCTCATTTCGCAGGTCGCATGTAATATGGGGCGAGTCTACTGCAACCAGGCACAAATCCAAACTCCAGGCTGCTACTAAGGAATTCCCCAATAACACTTTGGTCGAATTCAGGACCTCACGATCAGCAGTCGCGCTTGCCACCCAACCCAAGCTTGCAACCCAGGAGGGTTCGAACCCCAGGTCGGGCTGCTACTGAGTAATTCTTAATGAAAAAACCTAATAACACTTTGCCCGGCCTGGGGATCGAACCCAGGACCCCATGTTCAGCAGTCGCGCTTGCAACCACTACACCAACAAGGCAGTCCAACTTATTAAACCATAAACAAATATATCACGAAACTGTCAAATTTTTAAATATTACTCATTCCAAAACAGCTTCAGAATTCCCCTTATTCATTAGCGTTAAATTAATATAGAGTGTAAGTGACACCCCTGACACGATGGCCGAACACAGCCGATCGTGCCCGATGGGCCGTGACTCGCAAAAAGTTGCGCCTGCGCACCCTATACTACACGTGTTAAGGTGTCAGGTGCTTCGGATTTTTTAAAGGTTCTGTGTCTTATAATAACGGTTTGCTTAAAAACGGTGAAGGAAAACATCGTGAGGAAAGATGCCTGAGCGATATTTCTCGACGGCGTGTGAAGCCAAGTCAGAGACCCATGGGCGGCATAAACTGTGACACCAGGTTAGTCCCTAACCACACGAAAAGAAGAAGACGGTTTAGTTTATTCTAATTTTAAATGTCCAATGTCACTGTGTCAAAATTAAAAATAAAGGTAAAAATCTGTGGTATTTCCATAGATTTGTCTATTTCAAATTGGTTAATATTTTATTTAAAATATTGTTAATGCCTAAGGACCTAAGGACCAAAGTTAGACTAAACAGTTTTGTATTATTGTAGGCTCTATCTATGAAGCTAGTTTGAAAGGGTATCTTAAGTTTTCGCAAACTATAGGTATCTGGTTAGCTACAAAAATATTATAATTCATTGTTGGAATCGTCTAGGACTGCAACTAGCTGTAAATTACAGAGAAACCTCAACAATAGCTCAGAATAATTATTATATAGTTCCTATCATAATATTTCAGCTTTGAACTATGTATTTTCAACTGATTGTAGTTTTAGAGTTCATTTTTGGTGTGTTATTGGGATTTTCCGTGTGGAATTCCTCAGTAGCAGCCCGGAGTTTGATTTGTGCCCGGTTGGTGGTAATAAGCTCGCCCCCTATTACATGGGACTTAAAACATAATGACGAAATGAGGAGCACTTTGGGGAATAGAGGCGTGATGTTATCTATACTAATATTATAAAGAGGAAAGATTTGTATTTTTGTATGTAACGAATAAACTTAAAAACTACTGGACCGATTTCAAAAATTCTATTGCCGTTAGAAAGCTACATTATTACTGAGTAACATAGGCTATATTTATTACTGGAATAAAACTTCTTACGCGGGCGGAGCCGTGAGGACACAGCTAGTGTTTAATGTTTTTATAACCTTATCTGGTTTGCAACAAACTTCCACTGGCTGGGACGGTTTACCTTCTGCCTACGGGACCCTAACTACAGGCGATAAATATTGCTCATCCGGAGTATTTAATGACCCGCCCAGAGTCACCGATGTGTTGATATTAATGGTACCACATTATTAACTGGCGCCAGTGACACCAAAATACACGACTTTTTGTAAACTCCCGATTTTTTTATGAATACGCCCTTTTCTTGTACAGATTGTATTGGGGTCGAAATTTTGTCAATAGAATAACTGTATTAATTAGAGCAATGATAAGGTCTGATGGCAGTCGCTCCGTGTAAAAATACTGATATTCAGCCACACTGGTTTTTTTTTAAATTCTTCACTTAGTCGTGTTTGGCCCTAGTCTCATCTGATGGTAAGCGCAGACATGGTCTACGATGGACCACATGAATCCAAGGAATAGAGATATAGAGGGATTCCCCTATACCCTTCCGGCTCTCACATATACACGACGGAACACAGTAAACTGCTTGGCACCGAATATTAATGTGAGGGTGGTAGCAAGCCAGGCAGACTCCGGGCTGCTACCGAGGAATTCCATACAAAAAAACCCAATAACACTGCCCGACCTGGGGATCGAATCCAGGACCTCACGAGACCAACGGGGCAGTAAACGAAATACCTAATTTATTTTAGACAGTACTGCTGGCAGACCGGATTACTGTTCATCCTTTTATGGATACAGGGTGATGGACCGTCAATTGATCGTTATCGCAACATTGAGGCGTATGGACAATAGCACTACAAGTGTTTGCTCGACACCTACCTCCAGGGCCGATTTCATGAGACAATACGCGTTCACCTATCGTAATTTTAGATTCTACAGATAGATACATGATGAGAATAGACAGGCCATAAATTATGAACATGTTCGTAGCCCTCCTCATCTTGGTCCTAGAAGGGGATTTCCCGTAGAAAGAAGATGAAAGAAAAGTACTTTCTGACAAATCGCGTGATCAATATATTTATACTATCGTTCCTATATATAGGTGCAGTAATTCGATGACTGTTCACGAGATGATGTAAGATTAAATCTCTTTGTGGATGATTAACAAACTCAAACTCAAAAACTCACTCATTCAATGTGGATTAAAATTATTGTTTTTTGAACGACAATATTATAAAAGCTCTTTCCTGTACTAGCTATTAACTGCCTCGTTGGTCTAGTGGTGGCAATTGTGAGGTCCTGGGTTCAATCCCCAGGTCAGGCAAAGTGTTATTGGGTTTTTCCGTATGAAATTCCTCAGTAGCAGCTCGGCGTTTGGATTTGTGCCCGGTTGATGGCAATAGGTTCGCCCCCTATTACATGGGACTTAAACATAACGACGAAATGAGGGTGTTACTAAACACCTCTGCACAACCCTTCGGGGAATATAGGCGTGATGTTATGTTATATATTGCAAAAGATAGCCCCCATACGCTGGAGCTTGGAAGAAGGAACGGCGAAACACTCAATCGTTTCTAGACGCATTCATGCGGTGTTTTAGAACCTGCTAGCAACTTGTATCCGAAACATTGTGTACTAATGAAAACAAGTCTTAAGTTTTAATCAATAACCTAGCCTAGTAGTATGACCGTCGGACTGCCAAGTCATAGGTGTCGAGTTCGAACCCAAGGCACGCACCTCTGGACTTTTCGGATTCATGTGCGTATTGTATAATTATCACTTGCTTAAAAACGGTGAAGGAAAACGTCGTGAGGAAACCGGCGGCATGCCTGAGAGATATTTCTCGACGGCATGTGAGGCCAAGTCAGAGGCCCATGGGCGGCATAAACTCTGACACCTGGTTAAAGAAGAAGACCAATAAAGGTCTATAAGATATGGGCATTAGGTACTTTAATGATAACGTCACTCCCAACCAGACATTGCCCAACAATATTCTAGTAACTATAACAGGCACGAATTAGACATTAGACCTGTCTAGTTCCACCCAGGTGTTCAGCGTCCGGTTTCCGGAACACATTTAGGGTACCTATCTCAGTCTATGTTTCCTAGGGCTTATGACTTCCGTTTACGTTATTACGACATGGTTTGAATGAATGGCTAGATTTATATTAGCGAATATTATGAATATATTTACCAGTTTAAGTGGTAACCAACCTCAAAAAATTCAATCAATCAATCTATATTAATATTATAAAGCAGAAGAGTTGGTTTGTTTGAACGCGCTAGTCTCAGGAACTACTGGTTGGAATTGAAAAAATATTTTTGTGTTGGATAGTCCATTTATCGAGGAATAACATATAACATCACGTTACGACCAATAGGAACGGAGCATAAATGAAGTGTTGCAAAAATGCAAAAATGGGTAAAATGTCCACCCGTGCGAAGCCGGGACGGGCTGCTAGTTAAATAATAAAATTATTATTTTTTGAAACCGGTGCTAAGCCACGCTGTAACGAAGAATCTAAACCTAAGTGAATATTATTATAAGACCCATGTACCTACCGTTATTCTAGCAAATAAATCTCTATTTCTCATTCTATTTCTATTTCTACTGAAGGCACCCGTCTTCTAAATCTAGGAAAGGACAGCGTCTACGAAGTAATTACCAAGTTACCACCAGAAACCACAAGGCTACGTAAACGCATATTACCGTCTCCAAGTCAAAATATTTTACTTGCTCCACATTATTTCAAAGTCGCATTCTAATATTTAGTTCATTGGGTGCATTATTGATCAGATTGCAGTTCGCCGTTACTCGTATCCTTTGCTACAGATGATATTTATTTCAAATAAACTAACTATTGAAACGGTTTATATCATGTGCAATTTAAATCGGTTAAGGTACCACTCACTGGATGTTTCGGAATTCTGCGGTTGCAAGGACTATTTTGTCCAAAAGGACCAGTCACTTTGGTCTTTCAACTGATTTCTTTCTATTGCGACAAGCATCATCACAAAAGTATTTTTAAATGGCCAGTGTTGAACAAAACATTTTACCAATTATCGCTGAAGTAAACTGTCCTGGGGCAAATATGTCGTAGCATCACGGTCGCGTCAAACCGATTGATGATCGCAATGTGTCAGAACTTATATGGATAGTTGGATATTGCTTCAAATTAGACGCTAAAAGGTATTTTATGAAGCTTGACCTATAATAGATATACTAATGAGTGTAGTAACACTCATTAAAAATGACATGTTTTTTTACATATTAACATAACATCACATCACGCCTGTATTCCCCGAAGGATAAGGCAGAGGTGTATAGTAAGTAACACTCTCATCTCGCCGTTATGTTTAAGTCCCATGTAATAGGAGGCGAGCCTATTGCCATCAACCGGGCACAAATCCAAACTCCGAGCTGCCACTGAGGAATTCCACACGGAAAAACCCAGTAACACTTTGCCCGACCTGGGGATCAAACCATCTAGACCACTAGACCAACGCAGCAAATAAAAAATAAACTTCCAAAAATACCGTTGTCTATGTCCAGTGGAAATTCTACTTAATAGTAATGATTATTAAATCGATACGTTAAACATACGCGTCCCAGTTAGTAATGTGATGGCGAAACCTTGCGCCTGCGCACAGTGGCGAGCAGGGACGGGATGTTATTTTGTAACTTGTTTATATGCAACGAGGACCGCATTAGGAGTAGTCACGTGGCCACGGAATATGGACGAAGATTAGAAGAAACAAGGTATGACGGTGTCATCAATTAATCAAAGCTTATCGCCTTCAATTGCTGGACATAGGTCCCTCCCAAATTGCGGCACAACACTGGGTTCTCCCCGCGTCATAATCATCAAAAATTCCCGTCTATAAATTAATAAGTCTAGACTCTGGGTTTCCCTATAATCTTGAAATAGGAACAATCATCGTATAATTAGAAAAAATATCATGGCGAGTTTATGGTTTTCATATAATACAAGATCTAGAATAATCCTTGCATAATTTTGTATATGGCTGTATATTTCATTGATGAGTTCTATTTTTAAATTTTTATTTAATGAAAGTACCTATGCATCAATAAAAGTTTGCAGATGTCTTGGTTAGTTAATAACTTTATTAATCTTATCAATTAGCACCGGAAACAATTACCGGCGGCATTTTTGATAAATATTATAAAATCTTTCATTCATTATTGTTACATTTAAAATAAAGTGTACAATTATGTCATTAGAGTGTATATTTCCAAAGTGATGGATGTTTACGATAAAGATAAAATCATACGACTATTCAAGAAATTATATTTTTAAATATATTGTGACGTTAGTAATTTTTTTTAGATTTATATCCTAGATATAGGAATAAAAATGAAGTAGGTATATGACTGCCTTGTTGGTCTAGTGGTTGCAAGCGCGACGGGTTCGATTCCCAGGTCGGACAAAGTGTTATTGGGTTTTTTCTCAGTAGCAGCCTGGAGTCTGGATTTGTGGCCAGTTAATGGCATTAGGGTCGCCCACTATTACATGGGACAAACACAACTGGCGAAACGAGGGTGTACTATAAACACCTGTGCCGAACCCTTCAGGAAATATAAGGCGTGATGTTATAATAATATGATATATCTATTTAGGAATAAATTGAACACTTCAAGAAAGTAGCAAAATATTTTACAATCGTTATATAAATGTAAGCATCTTGTATTTAGATAATTTAAGATTGTACACCGTGCTAAGACCACATAATCAGTAATTACAAGAATAATATTATAAATAGAATATTTGGCAGGAAATTATAGATTTAGATAAAATATTTATGACTGTCTTATTGGTTTAGTGGTGGCTAGCGCAGCTGTTGAGCATCAGGCTCCGGTTTCTATATCAATGTTGGGTAAAGCAATATTCGGTTTGACAGTTAAAAAAATGGTTTTTCGATCTCCTCATAGTACTACATGGGTATACGGCCAGGCTGACTCTGATTGTGACCCTTTAGGGTAAACCTAATAGGTAGTGGAAGAAGCTAGAGAACGGAATGTAACTAGTAGCCTAATATGAGATTCCTAAACTGAGTTCTATTCTTTTAGACATACATGGATGTTATTGGTGATGTTCTTCACAAAGAACAGGTGCGTAGTTCTCTCAACCGGCGTGCGTGTATGACAAGATGTATGAATGTGGACGAAGCGAAAGGAGTATGTAAGGATCGTAGCATGTGGCGTTCTATAGTTTCTGCCTACCTCTATGGGAAAAAGGCGTGAGTTTATGTACGAGTTAAATAGTAACAAAAATACAACAAACTCCTTGTTCCATAGCAATAACAAAACCGGTGCGTGCGCAGGAGAACGGTGTCGCGTGCACTTGTGCAGGATACACGCTATTTGTGCGCACGCGCATTCGGTGCATGTGTGTGTGTAGATGCGTGTGTGAGCGTGTGTGGTCGGTCGTCATTGACATGATTAAGGTTGTCGTACCGCCTCAAGGAGCTGTGTGCTTAGATTCAAGTGTACAGTCGGGCTGGATCTAGTTATCTTATTTAAATATGTAGGTTACTCTGCGTATTATGATCAAAGTTATGCCCATAGTGGGCTTAAAAGAGTTAAGAGAGAAGTCAAAGGGCTTTTGAATGTGTCAACTATATTTTTTGGCTTTTATTCGAAGCTGCAATAAGAAGGTTTCAACTAAAGAACTATATATATCATTTATTTAACGACATACATACATAAACTATAGAACGCCAGATTCTACGATCCTTACATACTCCTTTCGCTTCATCCACATTCATACATCTTGTCATACATATGTCATTATTTAACGACTCTTCTATTTCCTTAACTTTGAGCTGATTTTGCTTTTCAATCGTTTTTTAAAGCACCGGACACCAGGTCAACTTCCACTTATCCCTCGAAAGCAAAATAAACCGCACATCAAGCATATTGATTTCTAATCAATAAACCTGTATAGTCACCCGCAAGTAACTTGTCAAGAGTAGAGAAGAGAATTCCTCTCCTTTCTTTCTTCCTTCTAGACAGACACGTGTATAAACAAATTATGGCAATAACCATAGAATAATAACAAGCAATAAAAGTGACCATTTTTTTGTTGCACTAATACCCTGTTTCTATGGCCAAAAACGAGACGGTTTCCTTGCCATTGGTAGAATTTGACGACACGTTTGGTGCAGTGGCTGAGCGATCGGCTTCTGCGCTATGGGTCGTGGGTTTGATTCCCGCACGGAACAAATATTTGTATGGCCTACAGATAGTTGTTCCGGGTCTGGATGTTTGTGCGTGTGAAGATTTCTGTTTGTAAACGCACCCACGATACAGGAGAAATCCTAGTGTGGGGCAACGTTTTAAAAAAAAAAAAAAAAAAATTACCAAACTAGACATTCAAAAAGACTCTTAAACTAATTTCACATGTGATGGATACTATCAAATGTCAACGTCTACTACACAAAGCTATGAGGTATTTGGTTCAATAGCGGTAAAGATATAAGACTCTTAATTTTAACACACAACGCTCGGTTAATTATAAAAGTCGGCCATAAGTGGACATGCGTGAACTTACTCCCACTACGCCAAAACCTTGCCAAGTTACGTGACTGTACTAAACATTTACCAGCCAGACTGTACACTGTAGTGCGCCATACAATTAAGGTAATATAGTTCTATTGGTTTCCGCCGACCGCTGCGCGCCTCCCACTGGCTACCCAACTCATTATTTGATGGTAATTCTAAAGGCAACCATGCAAATTGCACATTTTGTCCTCTGATGACAGGTGTGACGTCAACGTAGCGAAGAAAGGGGCGCGTACGCATCGTAAGTTTGTAAGTGATTGTTAGTCTTGGTAATATGCTAAAAGAGGTTTATACATTGTCTTCGTAATACGCTCAATACTATTTTCTGGGGCGATATTATGCCTTAAATATTTTAGAAGAAGCTACGTTTTGAAATCGCTAATGAACAAATAAAACTTGTGTAAAGAGTTAAAGAATTAATTTTTAAATTCTTGAAAATTACGTTATAGATTTGAAAACTATTTTTGTTTGACAATTCTACTAGTCAATTCTTTTGTTAGTAACTGTGTGATGCCAGTGTAATTTATATTGGCTACTTCACCCGACATTTCAGTGTATGCATGTCCTACCCACATGATAGGTCCAGAGCGCATATCGGCCTGTTTATTTACGTACTGTGCCCATTACTGGGTCATGGGCGTGCGCGGAACTGCGTGAAATGTCCGCTGACCCGATATCGGATTCCGGGAACGCTGCGTTCGTAACGTTGTTTGAGGAATCATTAATTAATAACAATTATGTGCGCTCACTGGATTTTCCTTCAGTGACGCGATCAACAAAAAGTTTTAGGTGGAAGTTGGGTTACCGGTCCATAAACACCTTTTAGCGTTATTAATAGCAGTTAATTACTGATTAGATCTTTAACACTTTATCATATCCTTTAAAAGTAGAATAGTTTGTCCGGTATGTAAGAATTATTAGTAGACTTGAATAGATTAAAAGTAGTTATCCATTTTTTTCTGAAAATAAATTATAACATCACACCTGTATTGCCCAAAAGGTTGGGCAGAGTTGTATAGTAACACCCTCATTTCGCCGTTATGTTTAAGTCCCATGTAGGTGGCGAGCTGATTGCAATCAACCGGCCACAAAACCAAACTCCGGGCTGCTACTGTGGAATCCCACACGAAAAACCCAGTAACACTTTGCTCGACCTGGGCATCGAACCCGGGACCTCACGATCAGCAGTCGCGCTTGCCACCACTAGATCGATGAGGCAGCTTCTTTTTTCTAAAAATGGATGGCTTTTTTTCAAAAACTCCTTATAACCCTACATAGATAGTTGGTTTATTTTAGACACATAAATGGCATAAAAACTAAATAGGTGAAATCAGTAAATTATGGGATCGCTGTTAGCAAATAAACAATAGCGTGAGAACGCGCGTAGGTTTCAAAAGCAGCCTAAATAGTTCTCAAAAGCCTACGGTATTCCTAAAACGGATTTTTACGAGTTGCAAAACACCAATTATGTTGGTTCACGAAAACCATTTTAGCAATAATTCTAACCACAATAGAATGGAAGTGTGTAGTGATCTGAATCTAGGTCTATGAACACGCTACGTCCCTTACGGAGGTAAAAAATGCGACTGTCAGTTCGACGAAGTACCTGACCATTGATATTTAAGAAAGAGCTCCAGAACTCTGATTTATCTAAGAATCAGACAGTGACTCTACATACAAGAGCATTTCAAGGAATTAGACCTACTATAGACAATTTGTCTGGCAATCTCTACTTCTCCTAGTATCAATTATTATCTGATTAATTTTGACCATAGTGATGTCTGATGTTCTATTGGACATAGTTGGGTTTTACCAACTGGAATTTCCTCAATTCCAATTTCAAACCACGACCTATAAATCCGAAATCTCCACATCTATTGCGCTCGCGCCGCTAACAGTTCTCAAGGCGACGCGCGCGGATGTGCGCTTGCGTAATAGAGACGCGCCGAAGTATGCTCCACTTCGATAGATTTGCTATTAATAACCGGACGTCCGGTTTTTAATAGACACCCAAATTGCCCTGATCTTTGTGTGGGTCACGATCGCTTAGGTCCTTGCTAGTGAACGGTAAGAAAGGTACTCGATTGGGTTTCGTAACGTTGTTAATAATTGTTGGTTGTTGTTGTGTTATGTACAGGAAATCATTTATCTTAAGACTTTAATTGGCGTTTTTTAAAATAATAATTTTGACCTATTTGTGACTAACAAGTCTAAAGTCGAATACGTTTATGAAATGAATATTTATTATAGCCGTGTGAATTTAATTACAACATCAAGATTACATTTTACAATTTTTCGGAAAATAATAAGGAAAGCAGAGCAACCTTCGTAGCATCACAGACGCACGCATCACGAAACGCACGCTCCATCTTGTGTGACATAACACAAGCACATGTGACGCACACACACAGCCCAACGTGTAGCTACGCGGCACACGAACGCAGTGTTTGCGCGCAGTGAAAACGGGGTCATGGTTGCTCACGCACACACACGCAGCTCTGACGCACGCGGTGCACCGTGCACTAAGGATTGCGGATGCGGCTGTCAAAAATATTGACTTTTTGGAAAAATCCTGACAAATTCTGTGACAAACTGAGTTAGAAAAACTACCAAGTAAGCTGCAATCAGTTGTAATACATAATCATTTCACAAAAGAACGTTAGTACCTACGCCCACCGTGATGGACAGACGACCTCGTAAAAACCTTACCACAAACAAGAATGGGGCTATCTAATAATCGAGATGCAGGGAAACCCCTAAGGACACAAACACTAGGATAAACATAAGAGGTAACTAGAATTAAAAAAGTCACACACAAAGTCATTTTTCGTTAATATCTTAACTTCACGTCTTGTATTCCCCGAAGGGTTCAGCAGAGGTGTTTTTAGTACACCCTCGTTCCGCCAGTTATGTTTAAGTCCCATGTAATAGGGGGCAAGCCTATCGCCATAAACTGGGCACAAATCCAGACTCCGAGCTACTACTGACAAATTCCTAATGGAAAAACCCAATATCACTGCCCGACCTGGGGATCGAACCCAGGACCCCATGCTCATCAGTCATATTGTTATGTTTATTGTTCATATCTTAACATAACTGCGAATGGGCTGCACATCCAGTCGGCAGTTGCACTGACTGCATCTTAACTGCGTTCAAACTGCGTTCGGCAGTTGCAGTTGTGGTTGAGATGCAGTCTGTCTATCTGGGTCCTTACAAATCAATTTATAATATGAACGAAAATGATTCGGCGTCTCCTGATTCGGTGAACTACCTCGTTGGTCTAGTGGTGGCAAGCGCGACTGCTGTTCGTGAGGTCCTGGGTTCGATCCCCAGGTCGGGCAAAGTGTTATTAGGTTTTTCCGTGTGGAATTCTACAGTAGCAATCCGGAGTTTGGAATTGGTCCCGGCTGATGGCAATAGGCTAGCCCTCTATTACATGGGACTTAAACATAACGGCGAAATGAGGGTGTTACTATACACCTCTGCCTAACCCTTCGGGGAATATAGGCGTGACGCTAATAGCCCCTTGTATAAGTAATTTCAGTTAGAAGGGATAGGAGTTTTGGGCCAGCAGATAAGAATGAAGTACCTATACTTATAATTGAATGTAGCCAGTGTAGAACCACTGGTTGTCATAAGGTACGCGTAACGTATGTTGTCACAATAGTCGTACTAAAGTGAGCGAGTAAGAGTTATTTATAAAAAATGAGGGTAAATAGTTACATCGTTACTTTTCTCAGTAATTGTGAGTTGTTTTTTCAGGTTATCGTGTGTACTATGACTTAGAACTCTCGTTATATGGAAATACGTTAGAAGAGGATAAAAAAGAAGCATTGAATTATTATAAAGTGCTTTAGGGCAATGACAAACATGGAAATATTTCGAAAATTACGAATTACTACTAAACCAGGCTATATTTTTTGCTCTGGCAACATTACATTACACAATCTGGCATTATTACGTTGCCAGAGCAAAAAACATTGATTGGTTTAGTAGTAATTCGTAATTTTCGGAATATCCCCATGTTGGTAATTAAAAAAGCTCTAAAGCACTACATTGGAATATCCAGACAATAACAAAAGGTATATTTCTACCAGAAACACTCCGAAATTGTAAATCTTAATACTTTGTCCCACACCAGGATTTCTCCTGTATCGTGGGTGCGTTTACAGACACAAATCTTCACATGCACAAACATCCAGACCCGGAACAACTATTTGTAGGCCATACAAATATTTGATCCGTACGGGAATCGAACCCACGACCCGTAGCGCAGAAGACAATCGCTCAGCCACTGCACCAAACGTGTCGTCGATATGTTTGAAGAATTTAGGTAAGCTTTGGTGCTCCTAAAATCAGAGTACCTATGTCATTAGCAGGATTAACAGGAAGTGCTGAAGATTAGCAGATGTCGATAACCTAGATACATTTTGATTCTAGGAACGTTTTCTGACTGTCGTGTGCTGTTCACGTTATTTCTAACATTTCCGCGATTTGGGGACGATGAGAAGACAGCATCCGGGGCGTTTTTTTTAATTCTATAAGTAGCTACTAAGAACCTCTGTGTAGTATGTAAATATGTGCAAAGAAAAACTATATTGAGGCGTCGGGAAACGATCAACATTTTACTGAAATATGTGGCGGACAAGTATGCTCATCAATATTAGGGCAACATTGACAAATTGCCCGGCAATATTGTTGCAATATTGCTGGTATGGTCGTGTATTGCCAAGTATGACTGCCGCTGGGCGATAGTAGACAGAAATTAATTACCGGTAATCATTGAGCCACATCGCTCAATCTATTGCTAGCAAGCAACACATTGAGTGTGTGATGCTGTTAATAGTTGCTGGACATTGCCGGCTAGACATTGCCGTAAAATTTTGATCGTTTACCAGTCCCATTGGGTTATAGGACTTAAAGGTGTATTACCAGCGGCTTCCGCTCGCTAGATAACTTCATACTGCAATCTTCAGCGGTTCGTTATTTTTAGCCATTATTCAAACAAGTACAGCGGGTATGTCAATTTGTACATAGATTTAAAAAGTAATTAAAACCTTAATGATACATATAAAAGAAAAATGCAATATTATTATGTCGGTTGTCCTCCCACGCTTAATATGAACTTCAATTTTTGTTGTATACAAAAGGGTGGGACATAAATTCCTTTTTGATATGAATAGAGAAAACTATGCTGAAAATATATGCATAGAGCTTTATTGGAGAGGCCAACATCACGGCTGTATTCCCCGAAGGGTAGGGCAGAGGTGTATAGTAAAACCCTCATTTCGCCGTTATGTTTAAGTCCCATGTAATAGGGGGTCAAACTATTACCTATTAATTCACAACAAAGATTGCTACTTAGTATGCGTACTTTAAAAAAACTTTAACGTTTATGTTTGTATCCTTATGCTTTGGGCTACAATTAACGCCTAACGCCATTAATTAACGCATTAGCGTTGCGAAAAGTTTAAATATAGAACGCTTAATGCATTAATTAATGGTGTTAGGCGTTATTGTGACCCAGGTATTGAAAGAGGCAAAGGAACGGACAACATTTCATATCAGGCAAATGGAATTATTCTTCTTAACCAATTGCCCATAAATTAATAAAGTTAAAAAGTATCCCTAACTAATTCCATGGGAATAATTACGTTGTCCCTTGCGTCATGACGTGATCACGGTGTCGCGACACGGTCACCTTGACACAGAACCCCAGTACTCCACATATTGTTCTAGGAAGCTACAATTATTGCAATGATTCATTATTTACGTTTTCCTACTGTTTAATATCGTTTACACACAAATATGTGTCAATTAATTATTAATCAGTGATTCTTAAAAGTTATAGAGGTCAAGGATGTGGCTGGAACTTTACAAGGAATGGAGTTGTGAACAGGTAGTGTGCGCACGAGTGGTTTGTACAGGAAAAGTTTGTAGACTCAAATTAAATTATCAACGAATTGTTCCTTTGAAATCGGCCAGATATAAAAAATACACATGAATGAAAAAGAAGCTTATATATAGCTTTGATAGCTTAGCGGTTAAACGCTTGCCATCCATGCTGGAGGGTCCGAGTGCGACCCCGGCCCGCACCTCTGACTTTTCAAATGTATAAGATGAAGAAATCTGCACACCTGAGATGGCTCCATGAAGATTTCATTGGTGTGTGTAGTTCGCCAATCCGTACCAGGCCCGCATAGTGGACTAAGGCTTAACCCTTCTCATTCTGAGAAGAGGCCCGTGCTCCGCAGAGGGACAGTATTGGGCTGATTATGTATTATATATTATACATGATTGTTAAGGGATTCTCTGACAATTTTCCTTCTTACATGAAAGATTCGTGTACGTACGATTTTTTTTAACTAAGTTTATCTTATGATTGGGTGTCCAGAAACGCAATTTGTCAATTTAGCGCTATTGAATGGATAAATTACGTTTAAAAGAGTACCTCAGAGACTGGGCATTAGAAGCCTGGTTAAAATGTTCGTTTATCTAGGAGCCTTTTCATAAAATCAAATACAAAACGCTAACATAACTAGTTATGAATAAGTTATAACAATTCTGTGCCAGTTTATTTTTTGCCTTTTAAAAAAACCACTTCAAACTTCGGCGTTCTTTAACAGAAAAAACTAAACTTCCTTAATTCCACACTATATTTGCAACTTTAGTCCCGCGGGGCGAAGCCCTAAGTGCTTGAAAGTCGGCGGTTCTACCAAAAATATTTTTTTATTTAGTGATAAAAAGTTGTAAACTTTTTTGTAGTTCATTAATAAGTATTTTTGCCGTTTCTACGTTCATTTGGGAATAAAAACATTGAATGAAAGAGTGTGTTATTAACCTACATTGGTAGGTACTAATCGGGTAGATCAGCGATCGGCTGGCCTATCAGGAGATAGTGCGATTATTTATAAACTTTTCTATTATTTTAATAGATAAATATTTGTTTAATCAATAGATTTAGTATTAATTATTTAGGCTGTTGTTCACCAACATTAATTACTTGAAAAACGAACTAGAATTTTAGTTCAACGGTTGTTTAATCAGAGATTTAGTGTAGGTGAACACCAGCCTTAAAGGTTTGCTATAACGTTGACGCTAATAATAACTCTGTTGTTTTCAGGTATCAGTGATATGTTATGGATACCTATTAGATAATATTAGAGTATTTTATTTT
Organism: Amphipyra berbera; assembly: GCA_910594945.2. NCBI lineage: Eukaryota > Metazoa > Arthropoda > Insecta > Lepidoptera > Noctuidae > Amphipyra > Amphipyra berbera. Next base: position 21,970,087 of record OU343123.1, on the reverse strand, counting down.
TACTTCCACTTAGATTTTAGTGCGCGCACTCGCTTTTCATCAGTTACTGAGAGTGTTGCCAAATGAAAAACCTGTTCTATGCATGAAATACAAAAAAGGTTATGTACCTACTGCATATGTACATATTTTTAGTCTCTGGTATGCTCGCATATGCACTGTAAGTGGCCATCTTAGGCCGTGCAGTCCTTGTGTTCATAAAGGAAGAAAATATTAGAAATTAATAGTTTTAACTAACCAAATTATCATATTGACGGAATTTTTGGGGATTGTCCGTGCTCAGCTGTGTCACAAATTGAAAATATGGTATAAAGTGTTTTATCAAAATCACTATTTACTTAATCAGTACCTATTATTAGTTTTAAACGCTCGTAGTAGGTATATCAAAATCAGCCTCTTGTATAATATTGCAATATCATTATTTTAATAATCATAATTAGATACTCGATGTTTATTAACTTTCTTATTAGATGTTGTGTCTGTATCGTACGCAGTTTCAGATAGATTATTAAGCTAGGGAAAGCGGCTAGATGTGCTGTCCAGCGCTCGCGTCGCTTTCGCTTCCGGCCGCGCGGGGGCGCCACTGACCTACTGCGTTGGAGATATATCAGCGTGTTACCAAGTGTTGTAGATTCTATGTATAAAGTAATAATATTTTGTTGAATAACGTATTTTTGTAAATCAAACAGTAAATCCGTTAGGAATTTGTACATTTCAATGATGGACCCTCATTTTGTTTGAACTTACAACTGCCTGTAATATTCATTAATAAAAAGTTTAATATTTTTTTATTCTTTTCAAAATGGTGGCGTCACGTTTGGTGGATAATATTACTATTTCGTTTGATATACCTACGTAATCATAACGGCAACTCGGCAGTTATCACGCAATTGCATTGCATCTAAGCTGCCTTCAAGTCTCCAATATTATATATTAGTCTATGCCTTCAAGCTGCATTTGGCATGCAGAACACAAATATAATTGCAACCTAAATAGAATCGTTATAATCCGATATCGTTTTCATTTTTATTTCAATTAAACATCTGCACGTAGGTTGGTATAAAAACACAACATACAACATCCCAGTATAGACGCATCACAGATGTGAGTAGGTACATACTTACCTACCTATATTGGCTGCCTAGCCTATAAAACTTTCTCGTGGCCGCCGGCCTAAACGTTTGACGAGGTAAAAGCGGCAAGTCGTGAAAGGAAAATCGTCGGTACTTCCTCGAGCGGAAATCGAAAGTAGATTGTGATCGCAAGGAGAAAACTGCATAGACGGAGGTAGCTAATGCATCAGAAGTTGCAACTGCACTTTGGGGAGTAGCGACATCTATTATCGACTATGTAAACTACTACTGTGTGTCTCAGTAACGTCATCTAGTAGCAAGTAGTATAACTATTAAGTCAACTCGCTTTTATTGTAGTTGTACTATTGCTCGCTAGATGTCTCTAATAATAGATGTCGCTACAAAACTTATTGTCTAATAAGTAATAAAACTCACCTTTACCTCCACCAGCATCGTGCACCTGCGGCTTCCCGCTCGGCATCCTCTGCATCGGCGACGCGCTGCCGTAGTTCATACTCGTCGTGTTGTAATCCGAACTGATTGGTTCTTGCTTGATCCCGCTAGGTGACGCTGATAGCTTCTCAGCCAGCAATGGATTCGCGGACGCGATGTTATATCGCCCATTATTAATATTATTTGTTACGGCATTGTTGATGGCACTCGTGCCCGATCTCAACAATTGTTGTAACCGTTGTTGGCCGTTGTTTGGCAGTGATAATTGACTGTTTTGTTGATAGTAGCCTTGGAGTTGGCTACTGGACGCTGGCGATGATATGTTGTTGTTTTCTTCTTGCTGAAATTGAAAAAGATTGCAATTAATCTCGAGTCTTATTCTAATACTAAAAATGTATTATCACAGGCAACTGGGTTCTCCAGGGTTTTCCTCTGTTTTAATAGCGCCAAACCAACTAGTAAATGTTACTGTGCAGGTTGACTTGTGCAAATGAATTTCAAATTGAGGACACATCCGCAGCAAATCGACTGCTACAAATTTTACGAACTAAGCAAGCAATGAAGTTGCGCAGTAAAACTTGTTAGTGGATTTGGCGCTACTAACAATAAACTGCGTTTTCTAATCTGTCGTTCAAGCGTGATTATGGAAATATTTGTAATTTCCCATTTAACCGTATATTGTAGAAGTCATTAGAAAACCCTTGATTCCATTATTTCAGGGGCTTTGGTTGCATTTGTAAGTCAGTTGCGTGCGGGGATAACTGCCATGTGTATGCGTTTGTAAAGAAACCAACGCGTTGCACTTTTTTCACATTAATGTATTTGTTCTGTCTATGGTAATGGTCATATAGCTATTGAATGTTAACTAATCATGCAAAAAGGATATAAAACTACTTTTTAGACTCACCTTTATTTCTATAGGCGGTACTGACGACGCGGTGGCATTCGTTAAATCCGTAAAAAACGTTTCAAAGTTATCGAAAGCGCTTTCTCCTAACTGCTTCAGAATATCATCAGGGTCAGCCGCCTCGCCTGTGTCAGGCTCTAGCGTCAGCCCCCCGACAATGTTGGACAACTCGGCTTGCGAGAGGTCGCCGAGAGATGTCGCCATTTGCTGCAATTGAGCGGCCGCTTGGCCCCCGGCTGCGACTACCGCGTCCTGGAACTAGCACGTGTATTTTGTATACATTCTTGTTTTTATGGAGGTCTGTGTTATTTGTGTACCTAACTTTTTGGTGAATTTTTTTCGTAATGGTATAAAAAAATCTAATTCTATGGCGGGTAGTTAAAACTTTAATATTAGTATAGTTAGGTACGCGCCAATTTAATTTAAAAGTTTATTAGATAGTAAGGGAGACTGCAGACGACAGACTTTTTGTGCGATCGAGTCCGCGGCACACAAAAAGTCTGCGAGGCGTACACATGTAATGGGGCAGATTTTTTTCGTGTCGTGTGTGTTACTGCGTATAATTCGATTTGTTCTATTTTCGCAGACTAAAATGTGCGCCACGGATTGGCTATCGTCTGCGGTCTTCCTTATAGGTAAATATTATGTTATTAGATTTAAACAGTAGTTCCGCTCTGCTCTAGCTCTCAATTTTGTCTTCGATGCTTGCTAACACAATTTGTAAAGTGGTGGAATACTACTCCAAAGATAACTTGGTAAGTTTGTCACAGTATAAGGTGTAACTTGGAGTGTATTACCTGCAGGCAATTGGAGAGGTCAACCATCCTGCCCTCATTCTCCGCGGACCACCATTCGTCTTCAATAAATGGCATCGCCAGCGCCTGTCCCGATGGCGCATGCGTCCCCGCCACCTTTGTCACGGTTATACACTAGGTGGCGCTGTTCACACCACTCTTACACACGCGAGCACTCGCGAACTATACACAAATATAAATAGTCCAAAAATGTATTTACACTAATAAATTCGTTCAAAATGTTTGGCAGCTTCTTGGACGGAACGTACATTATTCGATGTAGGTATTACGCGAATTTTAGGTACTTAGTTACGGGGAACACATATCGGTTTGTTTGTTGTTGCCGCTGGACGACAGATGGCTCTGTTTCTTCAGCTTGGTTGTCCTCCTCCCGGCCAGGTTACCTCACTCCTCGTAATCCACTCCTCTTCAGCAGCGACCTGTTAAGATTACGAGCGTAGGCTTTCACGTCTTAACACTATTCGCATATAAAATATTTATATTGTATAAAATATGAGTAGAAAAGCTTCAAAAAAGAGGAACGTTAGTGCTATGTTAGTTTCAATAATCAACGGAAGGTATTAGCGGACTTATTTACACTCTAAGTTAAAGATATTTTGCGTAAAAAGATAAGGAATTAAGTTAGCCAACGCTCATCAGCAATGATATTGTAATAAATAAACGAATGCCGATGGTAGCGGTTAGTCTACTTGTTTTGCCGCTCGTTACAAGATGGCGCTCGACTGCGATATTAAGTAAAAAATTGTGGTTACATTAAAACTGGTTAAGTGGTATATTTTTTCTTTTTTCAGCTGGATTTAGTGTTATAGTGTTGTATGTGTGACGGCGGCGATGCACCGAGATCACCTGGCGACGTCCCGGTGAATGTCAAATCTGCGTCGATACAGCATAGAGGCAGCGCGGCGCTTCACCCTTTTGCGCACACGCACACGCTGCTCTGAAAACAAAATAATAAAAATATTAATTTATTTGTCATTTAGGCTTCAGAAAGAAGATTACGTAAGTAACTAATTTAAAAAAAAATGTAATGATAATAATATATTGGAAACGGACAATGGTTGACCTATTTTAAGTGTAAGACAGATTAATAAATCATTCGCGGATCGTTTGCGCATCACGTGGTGCGAATAGTACAATAAATCTAATCTGATGTTGTGACGTTATACCAGTCAACGAACTTTCAATACCCGGCTATTTCGGGCGTCACCTAACAAATATAATTGTTATTTTACGATAAGAATACGTCTTAAATTTTATCTGGAATGTTGAAATGATTAATCTGAAATGTGAATGGAGATATCATTCATAGTAGGTACAATAAAGTTGCAGTGAATGGGTCTAAATACTGAAAAAGCGAATAGGTATTACCTTGTTTGATTGAATTTGTCTTTGGATTTATCTTTTTATGGTAGGTAAAAAACTCTTAGTATGGCCACCAGCTATTTGTTTATTATGAAAACGTGAATAAGACATGAAAGAATTTCCTTAATAAAATAATATTTTTTAAAGATTTGTTATTTAACTTTAAACAGTTTCCTGTTTTGGGGATAACAGATGACAAAGAAAAAACATGCTTACGTTTCAATTTATCTTTTACACTTGTAGGAGTTACGTAACACGCTTTATCTTAAGAATTAACTGACCATAAAATGCTTGTAGCTACTAAAAAAAACAAAGAAAAAAGTTATTAACGTAACAAACATAAGACGTTCTCGTAATCATATTATGCTGAGGCTTACAATGCACGGAAGAGTGCGCGCGCGCCGCGAAACAAAGAAATGCAGCCAATCAACGCGCGCCGTTTGTAAAAAAGTGAACAATGCTAGCTCAGTCTTTCACTATAATTGTCGTGTGTGAAGCAAAAAGAATTACTTTTCTTTTCTAAACGCTTCCTAGTACCGCTTTCTTCGCGCGTCGATTTTTTTTCCAGAATAATTAATTTCTTAATATTTTAGTAACTTTGTAATTTGCACACAGATGCATATCGGAAAGAAGATTACTAATAGTAAGAATCTTCATGTCATTTACCTAACGTTGCATTATTCATAGCCTGTCTATAAATAAGTAGCCAATTAATAGGCAACTGCGAGCAAATACGCATTGCCTTGATTTAATCATAGGATTATAATTAAATAGCAGAGTCATACTTTAAAATGCGAAAGTTGGTTACGCCAAAACTGCATACATTATTATGCTAAACACGAATATTACAATTACCATAAAATTTATCTTTTACTGTGGTAGGAAAATAGTAAACAAGATAATATTTTTAAGGCGCCATCTAGCGTGGAATAGATGAAGCTTAGTTGTGCTGTGTTATACTGTAGAAAATGCTATTATTGTAGTAATGTATTACTAATTCCAATTACTATTTTGATCTAATATATTATATGGTAAATATCAATCAATATACTCAATACAAACAACTGATTATTGTCAAGTAGGGCATTACAAGTGTGTTCATATTATTTTTTCTTTTTATGGTCATTTTCCTGTATAAATAGCCTATTGAAAGATTTATAGACTTCAGTGAGACGCAACCTTGGATCATTTACTTCCTATTGCATATTGCTCTGAGGACCTTGCATTGAGTTGGCGTAATTACCGACGAGCTAGCATCTTGCTAATACTTATCTTGTTTACACAACCTGTTGTTTAATGTAGTAAAATAGCACTAAATGAAATAAACATATTATTAATATGTATTCTAATATTAATATATCTACTTTGACGTATACATTGCATTCATTGTTATATCTACTTTTAAGTTTATTTCTTTTGTTAATACGAATTGTAATTGTAACTGAATTATTGCTGTTTGAGGAAGAACCTTCAGCATTCTACAACGCGATCAATATGACTGCAATGTCAATAAAAACGTGCAATTATAATAATTTACTACGAGGTAAGTAATTAATTATTGTTTCCAAAACGGTTTCCGCATCTTCGAGGTATTATAAGTTTAGCCAAATCAAATCAGAATAAACGATGTTTGGAATGGATTTAAATAAAATGATAACATGCATATAATACATTTTAATAGTTGTGTAAAGTGAATTAATTATTTTATTCAATTTTCATTATTTTATATAATTTTACATTCAAACATTTAATTTAAAATATCTAATCAATGCATGAAACGAAACGTAAGTCCTTCTATGACATTGACATTGACAGTTGGTACGAAGTACCTACCGACTTGCCTTTGTGTTTGTTGTAATGTTATTGTTTTTACAAAATTGTCACGATGTCGGATGAAAATAACTCTGATTCTTCTACTTCTGAGTCAGAAATTAGTGCCTGTAGCTCAAGTTTTAATCCTTTGAAGGCTCTTTACTCTGATAAAGTAAAGATTCCTGTCGAATCGGCGCCGCTATATGAAAATATCGTGCAATATGAAGCCGCACAGAAGAAAATGAATGATGTAATTCCTGTTGGAGCGAATGAATTGGTGCAGAAGAGAGAAGAAGAGAAGGAAAGAAAAAGAATTGAAGAGGAGCGGTGGTTAGAGGAGAAGAATAAACAGCGGTTCGCAAAGTATGAAGGTAAGATTTTGAGGTTATATTTTGATACAAACTTGCTAGTTTAAGTAGAAGTCGGTAGTTGTAGTTGTTACGACACTTTCAACTATAATTAATAACTTATAGTTTTGTAGTTTGGATTGCAATTAATGGCTTTATTACGACATACAATTTATTTCAATTATTAAAGCCAATATCTTTAATAATTGAAATAAATAATATGTCGTAAAGGTATTGGTAGTTTTAAAAGCTAGTAAGTTTATTTCTTTAATATAAAAACAAAATATAACTTAATTGTTATAATATTTAAATACAGTAGAATTTCACTAATCCGGCACCCTCCACCCGTGTACATACATACATTATATTCTCTTTATGAAATGCTTTATTTTATTTATTATGATTTTTTCTCTATAACCCAGTAATCCAAACATTCCAATAATCCGGCACCCTCTGGTTTTTAATAGTGCCGGATTAGTGAGATTATACTGTACTATCATAATAACACATCAACAGGCAACTAAGTAGTACATGTAAACCTCACATGTGAGGTATAATATTTTTCTAGATTATTAAAGTATTTAAACTTGAGCAATAACCCATTTCTATCTCTCGTACAGGATACCGCAGATAGATAGATTATTGAAAACAGCTGTTAATCAATTGTGTCAATATTGTTATTAACCATAGAGAGCATCTAAGATCATTGAAATTACTTCTTTATATTGATCAGATAAATACATCATGATTGTGCAGTGACTGAGCACTTGATTTGCCACGGCGCAGGTTTCAGGTTGATCTGAGCACTGCATGGAACAAATATTTATATGGACGTAACTGCTCTAGGGCTGGATTTTTGTATGTGAGATGTGTCTCTGTAAATAAATGCCAAAAACAAATAGAATTTATTCAGAAAGAATGTATTAGAATTTAAAATCAACCAATTTTATTCTTGATGCGAACACGGGGGTACTAAAAACACCTCTGCCGAACCCTACGGGGAGTACAAGGCATGATGTTACATTATGTTTATTCTTGATGATAAAATTAATTGATGACCAAATCTCATTATGTTTAAGGAATAGCATTGATTTAGATATATTGGTCCACGATTGGCACCGCAACCCTACTATGAATTTATATTTTCAAAATAATTATAATAATCCCCATTAATTAGGTAATACATCATGCAGTTTCATGGTATATACTTACAGCAACAATATTTTTTCAGAGAAAATGAAATATTTTCTTTTTACTTAAAAATTTAAATCTATAAAACTTTATTCCTTTTTGATATGTTACTTTATTACCACAAATCTCATCCGAATGTCTGAGCACCTCTGTCACATGGAGCCCAGGTCGGCCGCGAGGTCAGTCTAGGCCGCGCGTTCAATGCACGCGGCTCTATGTCAACTGCGGCCGACGAACCCATCCCCCCCCCGGCCTACCCCCTGGATAAGCTACGCAGCCCACCCAGGCAGTTGTGAGACTTCGCCGATTCAAGGATCAAAGTTTCGATTCATTTGTCTTTCAATGCGGACTACGAAATTTTAGACAGTTTTGGGGTTTCGTGATGTTTAAATTTTTTTTTTCGTATCAGTAGAGAAGGAAATATTTTGAATTGTTTCGCTGTCTGTCGTGTTTAAATCTTGCTGTCTACCAAAATGGTTTTAGAGTTGTTGAACCTTTGTTATTTTAGCAGTGATAGCCTTGTGGTGTGACAGTCCAAGTCATAGGTCTCGAGTACGAACCCAAGGCGCGCACATCTGACTTTTCGGATACATGTGCGTATTTGTATAATTATCACTTGCTTAAAAACGACAAAGGAAAACATCGTGAGGAAACCGATGCCTGAGAGATATTTCTCGACGGTATGTGAAGCCAAGTCAGAGGCCCATTGGGCGGCATAATCTTTGACACTAGGTTATTCGCTAACCACACGAAATAAGAAGTTTTTATTTTCTTAACATTAATGTGCGACATAGTGTTAACTTTATAAGGGTTTGTTAGCTATATTTCAAGCTATTAAGTCACAATTTAAAGCCACATTAGTATATCACTTACTTGACATCTCACGCATTTATACTGCAGTCGTAAATATCGACTGATCCCACATAGCATTTCGCATTACTGCTAATCCGTAATGTCGGACGATGTCTTACGATTTTTGTGTTTCATAAGAGATAAAAATAATCCTGTGCAAAACTGGTCTTTACAGTCGAAAGTCCTCTGGTAATTCGCAATGAAGTTACGTCCATATAAAGTCCATCAAAAAAATCCTTTATGACGTCAATGGACGTAACGTATCCAGGTCCGCATAGTCAATGACTTGCTATCAACAATGGCATCAGCTAATTTGCATAGCGCCCATGACCCGCTGCCCCGGCGGCCTTGCTTACATAAACCTTTTTTTTTACCCACAATTTGTTTTGGCTTAGAACCGACAGGCTCTTATTACGTCAGCTGGTTTTTCGCGGCAACCGATTATGGTGTTGCGAAACTTGCGAATCCTTTTTGGGGTTGTGGGAATGGTTTGATTTTCGAAAATGATTACGTATTTTAACTAGACACGTATAACTGCACTGATATACTGTGAAGCTCGTACCTACTTTAGGAGTTTCTTCCAGTGATTTTCTGTACTAAAAATGATGCAAATTTCACAGCAGTTACTAGGCAACCAAAGCTTATCATCATTCTTGGAATTTCTTTTTAGATAAATTATTAGGTTGTCAGTTTATCGGTCTGTTCTTATATTAAGCTCCATATTGTAGTCAAAATTACATTCATTACTATTAACTAAAACAATAAAGATAAACCATGGCCATTTTTGTGTCAAATTCGCGATACAAGCACCCTTGTGCGTTAATTAAGAAATTCTAAATATTTTTAATGAACAAACCACATAGGCCAAAAGCACGCGATCGCGTGATATTATAACCAATTATTTTCCCGCCAAATCGACAAAAATGGCGATGGAAAGTGACAGGTATACAGCGCACCATAGATTAAACACAGCTGGCTTGTAAACTCCTTGTTCGCTTCTATTATCGGCTACTTTTGTGCAATCGTTAAGCCTAATATAAGCGTAATGGTAGATTCTAGAGTATAATTATTGCGGTCGCCATATTGTTTTGCAATACTGAAACACGGTCTGAACAATCGTGCGCATTTACATCTATTGAGTCTATCTAAGAAAGTGCTTGTTCGAAAGCAGACTAACATGGACTTAAATGTATGTAGCTAAGAAATATTTTAAATGAAATTAATACGCACTTTTAAATAAAATCTGTACCTAAACTAATAGCCTCATTATATTTAGAAAAAGACTAGAATGAGAGAACTCCACAAACTTGATACGAGAGAACTACGCGCCTCAATAATATATAGAAGCGAATTCTTAACAAATAGACAAAATACCAGCTCTAATATGACTGCAAAGTCATTCATATATCATCTTCGATGAAAAATGTTCTAAACAGTAAAAAAACCCGCATTTATAGCCAATCGCTCCATCACTGCACCGACAGATCGTTACGATTGTCGAGAATATCTGAATAAATCGCAATGCGTTCATCTAGATGCATCGCCGCAAACGTAACATCGTTCGCTAGACTTTCGCGTGTACGATTGTTGCATAACCGCTTTCCACATGAGTGGCGTTCGCCGTCTCACTCGGCCTGGAGTCTCGGTCGTTGACATGCCATCCAGAGATTTTGCGCCTAGGGCTGTTGGCACTGGACTCTGGACGAAAATTGAGGATGATGTATTGAAACGAAATCGGCAAACCGCAGACAGAATGAATTTTCGAATGAAGGCAATAAGTTTGCGAGTTGAGTTATGGTGGAATTTATGCTGTAGGGTTCCTAAGATTATTTAAAAGCTATTTCGATATGAATACACTTAATACAAATCGGCAATGTAAAAAATTTCATGCCCTAGTACCCAAAACATTTGGATCTTGCTTATTTTTAAAGTGACGTCATCGAGTGTGGATGAACTTTAGCACCCTTCCTTCTGTATCGTTTGTTACTATGTACACAACAACAAATTATGAATTCTGAAAAGGAATCCTAATTATTTTTATCAATGATTACTACTTTGATCTTAACTCAATGGTCGTTTAAAGAACGCGCCTTTGCGTGCCACGTTATTTTAACTTAAATAAAAAAAAAATTTTAAACACTTACGAGTTTTTTTTGTGTTTTATAATAAACCTACAACGTTATTCCTGAGACGGGATAAGAAAATTAACATTAGTTAATTATTTTGAAGACAACCCTGTTAAACTGACGAATTTTTATCTCAAAAAGTTGTGTTACCAGTCGAAATTATTCTTTATTTTACAATGCGTGCTAAGAAATACCGATAAACAATTGTGTCATCCCAGATAAGAGGTAATAAAAATAGTTGATATTTTTAGGTATGTTATGACTAAATGCGACATTATATCAGATTTTTATATTAATTGTTGAAAAATCGAATTTGCAAGTTGTTCCGAATTTCCAGCAGCATAAGATAGTTTTGTAAAGTGATCCACATGACACATCGTTTAATGACTAACTTTTCTGAATTTTGTTTGCGATTGAAGCGTAAAATGTTGAAGTGTGAACCCATGTAATCATTCTTAAGGCCACGACTGCAGGATTTGCCGCAAAATATTACACTCTCCTTAATTTTTGGAACAGAATATGTTAAAGACGAGCCGAATTACAAAGCATGAAAACTTCCATACGAACAGATATACACATAAAATAATAGTTTCAGTTAATTATATTAGAATCCAAAGAAAGCAATTACGTGTATTACAATGTTTACGAATTATAAAAGGAGATAACAAATAGTTGCGTGCTCTGTTATCTATCACGCTAAGCCAGCGGCATGCGCGTGCGCGCAATGCCCGACACTGGTGTTCTCACTGTTATCGTCGCCAAGATATCTGTGTGTTATTTTAGTGTTATAATTAGGTATCGTAAAATGTTTTACAAAAGTAACTGTGTTTAAGACATTATTAAAGCACGATGCTTCAAATACTAAAGCAAACTAGATGCGTAAAATCATAAGATCGTGTGTCCAGATTGCGTAAGCAAATAATTGTGTTAAACGCATAAAAGTAAATCGGTACGTCGCCAATAAGCGGCGGGACGGAACGCAAACGGAAGTGATGCAACGGCACGCGTTTCGGCGCGCATCTGTGTAAACATGGCGCGCTTTTCTGAATGGCGCGATGGCGGGTGGCGTTTCCCGCGCTCGGCTCGCGGCCGACGACCCCAGCCGCGCGGTCAGCGCCCGGGGATAGTGGAGTGAAAGTAATTCGCGATCGGCGACCGCTCGCGAGCCATGCCGTCCTGGTACCTCCGCCGCCGCCGCTGCATAGATTTGTTGATAGTTTACGGTTTTTTAATCTGTTGTTGATGAATTGATTAGTTTGGTTAATGGATTTTGTTCTTTTTAACATGCTTTTTTTAGTTTCTATTTGTTATCGTTGCAGTTGTTGAAATGCAGCCTGTCGCTGGCTGTCTGGGTTTCGTTCCTTGCTTCTAACCAATAGAGCTAGTACAGCCTACAGGGCTATTGTGTCATAATCGCTACATGGTTGTTATACAACAAAGGTCGGCCTCAATTAACGAAACACCATTTACATTATTAATTACTGACAAAGTGTGACAATAATCATTACTCATAATTCGTTTTTTATCGATTGTTAACTCGCGATTCGACTAATTTCAGTGTATCGATAGTAATCGTCTCGTTTCTAACACGATTCTAATGAGAAACCCGTTTCGCGTAGCCGCTCTTGATTTCATTTAGATTGTCTATATTTAGAAACGTTTATCAATACATCGTAACAGCCGTATTTAGTTTTATAAATAGTTGCGAAAAATAGCAGTACCTGTTCCAAGGTAGCAGACTTAATAGTAGAATACCTATAACAGTTTTATCGATCGGTATTTGTCAACACAAAATCATATAACGTTCTCGGATTTGCATCGACAACATTTTGTTACTTCGAATGGCAGATTTCGAATGTTGTTAAAATTGTTTTTATTAAGAAATCTTGATTGTAATCTATTTGCCAGATAAAGTTGTAGCGTTAATCTTTAAATTATAATGTGTTTCATACATGTAAATCCTATCCTATCCTACTTTCACGTTTATAATAATCAACGTGAAAGTTTTGATGTTTGTGAATTTGGAAGGCCTTTACGGCTGAACGGACTTGGATGAATTTTGGCACGCAGGTAGACCATGACCTGGATTAGAACGTAGGATAGTTTTTATGCGGGTAGATTCAGTAGTTCCCCTAGGATGCGAGTGAAACCGCGGGCAACAGCTATAACATGGTAAACTACATGTTTTTATAGTTGTAGCTTATGATCTGATCTTTTGATTTTACATGGACCTCTTGTTATATAACAAAGAAAATAATCATAATGATATTAGAGATTTTAGAATTCTTATAAAAATATTTTTCTAAAGTGTTTAAGATCACTTTAATGTTCAAGTAACCAGACGCCATCTTGGCCTTTCTCACTTCAGTAACATAACACATAACTTCACGCCTGAATTCCTCGAAGGGTTGGGTAGAAGTGTATAGAAACACCCTCATTTCACCGTTATGTTTAGGTCCCAAGTAAAAGGGGGCGAGCCTATTGCCATCAACCGGGCACAAATCCAAACTCCGGGCTGCTACAGTACTGAGGAATTTAACACGGAAAACCCAATAACACTTTGCCCGACCTGGGGATCGAACCCAAGACCTCACGATCAGCAGTCGCGCTTGTTACCATTAGACCAACGACGCACTTCAGTAACATTTAACTATAGTAATTTTTCAACCCTCATGAACTCTGCAATGACGACCAGACATTGACCAAACCAATAGGTGAGTGCACGCATTGCCGTCCGCCCGTGCACCGAGCCAGTGAGGTGACGCAAGCAACTTGCGATATTTTAACAGGTGTCATATTTGTGTCGCAGTGATAACGCCAGAGTGCGTTGACTTTTTCTTCGACATTGTTATCGTAATACACTAATCTATACAGTTTTGTCTCTAGTAACTGTAATTAAAGTCGTTATTAATGATGTGTTTAAAAATAATTCGGTACTAAGGGGTCTTATAATTGAATTTTAAAAGAGTAACTGTAAATTTTCTTTTCTGTCGTAATTCTTCGCCACAGAAATGACATTTTGGGACGTAAAAACTTGAATCTTGACTTTTAATTATTTAAATGAATTGAATTCTTATTGAAACCTTTGACTTCATAAACTTGTTTTACAAAAGTCTACCTAATCTTAAGCTTAAAGGGTACTATGAAGTCGCGGATGCAAAAAAGTCCCTTTGTTCTGACCATTGCAGAAACTTAGAGAATTTTCCCTTTACAAGTCTTTATTACTACAACTTGCAAACGCCACAAGTTTACCTTCGCGGGACATTCTTTGGTCATAGTATCTTCCTCGAGTTGCATGACATCACCTCACGAGCTCACGACACAGAATGCACATAATATATTGAAAACAAGACACACATCTGCTTACCCCGCATCGAATTTTAACAAGAAACAGAATTTGAAACAGGGATTTTCTGGGTATTTTACCTTATTTCAGAGTTCACTCAGAGGAAAATAATTTAACTTTAAAATTAAACTATAAAGTTAACAGTTTTACCTACTTAGAATTTAAAATCGTTATCTTCACACTACTAGGTTATTTTGTTCGCAGGTTTGGTGCCAACCACGAGAAAAGAATATAGGACGAGAAATGTCTTAACTCGCATGGAGGTCATGGATGGACCTCTGGGTGTACTGAAGGAATGCGTGGACAATAGACTGAGAGTTAAGGTATGGACCATTTTCATTAGCCGGGGTTGCGGCGCATGCAATAGCGAATCCCGTAACCCTGGCCATAGCTTAGAAGGAGGAACACCGTGGGTTTTTAGCCGGTAAGAGTCCGGTAGACTCCCTCGCCTTCCCCGGGCGACGGACATCCATGAGAATTTTCCTACGGGAAAAAAAGGACCATTTTCATTTAGATGGACCAAAGCTAGAACTGTTTTCAGGAGTTCAGATTAGAGCTTTCTGTTGTAAAGAGAAATGTCAAGAAACAAAAAAAAAATCTGATGTAAGTTTGGTACAAGTTAAGAACTTGGGTGAGACTTTAGAACCTCCGATCACCATCCGAAACGTCAGTGATATTTGATATTGACAGAAGCTCGATCGGTCAAGTGATCCGTTAATGTAATTCCATAACATTTAACTGTTATTTCAATTCGTTAACAGTAGGTGATTGTGTTAGGATGGTGAATATAATGCACGTTCTGTGTCGATAATAGACAAAAGCGTTGGCATGCGATTCTATTTTCTACTCGTCAAGTCTTCATCTGAAACTGGTAATATCGAACTAGCACACATAACTTTAACGTCAATACCAAAATGCGTTACAGCCAATCCTTGTTTAGATGGTGTGTCATAATTCTGGGTCCTTAATGCATCCTTTGTACATAACTGGCTGGTTTCCAACGCGGAAGCTGGCGCACGCGCTCTTTGATGACTGATGGCTTGCCCAAAACCGAAATAGTACAAAGCCCTTTCTAGAGACTGGAAATTGCAGAGCATTAACAAGACAGTGATGGAGCAATCTGGGCTTTAATGGTCGCAAGCTACCTTGGATACTAATGAAGATGCGCTAAAATTGTTTGCGCACTAACATACATAGTGGGGATGATGTGATGACAATAAATGATAGCTCGTGTTATATGATGCGTTTTACGACTGTACACAGAATATCAATCAATTACATTAAACAGTTTAATCACAGGAATTTTCTTACGATTTGATAGTTTTACACATATCAAGATCTCTTAGTTATGTAAGTTTGTGACCTGTTCAAGACGTTTAGAACAGAATAGCAGACATTATACCGTATTAAGTTTGGCTTGAGACAAAGTGTAAACAGCATTTAACTAATCTTAATAAAAAAATATTATGCTAGTATCTAGCAAGTCAAAATATGCAAGAACACCGATTTAAAAAAAAATGTCGTTAGGTTTTAAAATTGCACAGCCGATACCTATATCAAAACATGAATTTATAACAAAAAGAAATTGTGCGATCTTCTTGTGTAACAAAAAGAAGTTAATGAAGTAAGGTTCGGATTTTTCATTATCTTGTTTCGTATTTCACCACAAAAGGACACAGTAAGATTGTTTATACACTGTTTCGAGCCAAGTTGAATAAAGTATAGTTTCTGTTTCGACTTCCCTTCACCTAGACGTATACGTGAAAATGAAAAATCTAGCAAAAACTCATGCTTGTAAATAACAGTTGCGTACCAACCTAGAACACATCATAGAGTACGTGGTAGGTATCATTTAATTTCATTACGTCATGCCCTCTTTTTATTTAGATTGCAGACAAGTGTCCAATAAATATTCGTTGAAAATATTGTAAAACGTTTCAGTAAGAGTGTACCGTCTGCTCTACTTTCTTCAGCAAACAAACGAAGCTGCGCGCCATGTCAATACCAGGTGCATTGTATTAAACTAGGCGCCTAGGTGCCGGTTGGATCTAAATATAGATAATTGCAGGATCGACAAAGAACTGTGCATGAACTTCTATCCTATCCTAGCCTAGCTGTTGAACGCTTGCCTTCAACAGGAGGGTCTGACTTCGAACCCCTCACCTCTGACTTTTCGAATTCATGTGCGGATCAGAATTTGATTATCATTGCGTTATGAAGAAAAACATCGTGAGAAGACCTGCACATCTGAGAGTACTTCCAAAATGATCTCGATGGTGTGTGTAGTCCGCCAGCGTGGTCGACTAAGGCGTAAAACCTTATAATTCTGAAAACAGTCCGTGCCCAGCAGTGGGACAGTAATACGCTGATTATGCTTATGTTAATATTACTCTTTGACTTTTACGACTGCGTGCGCTTTTGTTTAATAAGTACTATGTTTGAGCCACGTGTAAATTAAACGTAATTTCAACATTGCAAGGGCATCCTAGTACAAAGTACTTACTAACGTAAAGTTGCGACGTTACATCGAAGTTGCCTTGGTACCTACGTTCAATTAATTAGCATTTGATTTAATTAGCATAGCAGAGCGGTTGGAGTCATGCAAACGTACTTAATAAAACTATTGATAGATTGCAGTACTGGTGAATTTAATAAACCCATCGTCGACCATTTTAATTTGTTGCGCGTGTTCCAATTACGGCTCGCCTCGAGTGTTTCAATTACTCCTATATAACAATACTTACAATCTCTCTGAAATAGGATGGTGACACTGAATTTCCATAATAGCACCATCGATAAGACAATAAGGAGAGACTATAGCGAAACTATGGTCATCGGAGACTACGCAAAGAAGTCCGGATATCCTACGTAAACTGGGCTATCTAGCGACTTATTGTTAGTAAAATTAATTGTAGGAACGAATATGGTTTCAGTAGGGCAAGTAGACGTTTCTAGAAGTACATAGTGTTGAGTCATAATAGTCTAGGAAGAGCCTTGCAGGCCGTCCGTCCGGCCGGCGTCTGCGCAGCGCGATTTGCAAGTTTCTATTATTGGTGCATTGCATGCGTTGCGTCTGGTGTACTGTGCGCAAACAAATTTGGAGCTTTTAACCGCATTTTTTTATTACGTATAAAGTAAATAATTAAAAAAAAATTACAGTATTAATGCTTTTTTATTGTTGTTTTATTTTATTAATTTTAGTTTACCACAGCCATGGATTAATTGTAAATGAATCATTTGTCCCTTTGAATCACCCGGATTGAGTCAGATGTGTATTTTAATTATTTTTTTCTTTTATTCCAGCTTAGTACGGTATGCAAAAAAAAAACTAAATATTAAAATAATCTCATTATATTTTTACTTAAAACTGATCCGTTATTTTTGTCTGTATGTTAATTATAGTGATTATGCGTACAACCCGTAGCCCTTGAAGGCCTTAAGCAAATAATAATATACACAGATACTAGTAATGCTGTACAATTTCGTTTCCTTATACAAAATACATGCAAACAAATCGTAATCATCGCTTTGAGCCCTTGTTACCTTGAATACTAATTACTTGATTACTTTAAATATTTCTTTGTTGTGTATTTCAACGATAATTTAAAAAATAAATAGATAACATAATAATAGTTTAAAAAAAACGATATTCTGTGATACATTCTGCCCATAATACAATTATTTACGAAAGAGAAATCATGAACAAAACAGTATCTAAATGTTGAACACATCTAATTAATTTTATTCTCCTAATTGTTCTTAAAGGTCTATCGGTCACCTCAAATTGGTCTAGTTGTTCAGTGTCAACGAGAATCAAATTTAGTTCAACTATATGCAGGAATTAAAAAAGTATGCGTCTCGTTGCGTGGGCCCTATGTTAAAAATATTCATCGGTACTCGGAGTCCGAAGGCCGGCTGTCGCCGACACAAACACTGTCATTACTATATGTTACGCAGCATGCGTGATGCACGTGGATGTAGCGACAGCAAAACAAGACGTGTATTAAAAAAACATGTAAATATGTATTTTTCAGAACTCGTCGGGTCTTTAAAAAAGTTGACATGTAAACACAAATATGACTAACTTTAAAAAAAGAACTCGTCGTGTGATATTAGGTGGATATTAACGACTGCAGTAAGCTGCGTATAAACTATTGTTAATTTGTATTCAGTACAAAATATTATGCTAAAAGAATGCTTTATAATTCAATTATGTAAATGATTGTCAATATTGCGCGTACTTCATGTTAAACTATCTTATATAAATGTTTATTTTTTTAAAGTTATTTATTATGTTAACCCGGTGAACTTCAAGATGCATCTATAAATTGTGAGCTAGGGGTCTCATTATTTCAAATATAGACATCATAATATGTAAATATAATCGTAAAACGTGTATTTTACCTTATTTTGAAGCGGTCATAAAATGCATAATTTTCGTGTTTTCGTGTAAAGTTCAGGGTTAAGCAGTGAATAGAAACAAACGATGACGTCATGTTACAGGAATATTACTTTGAAAACGTCCAACGAAAAAACTGTTTTGTTGACGGTACCGACCGGCGGGACCTTGCTGTGATGTCAGTTATCTCATGGCCATTTTTCTTAACGTGTGTGCGTAGCGTGCGCATGTGTGCATGTGTGTTTGTACTCTCGCATGTTAGTGTGCGTGTTGTTAACAAGGGCTTGCTAGGACGAATCGGGCACGATACTTCCTAGTAGATTTAAGACATTTATCTATCATTATTCGATTTCGGTGCTGTTCGCCTTGAAGGCAACTTCAATACATAATTGATCGCTCATTTAGAGGCGTTACCATGAAAGGCTTGGAGAGCATGCGCACCTATATTTGGAACCATTTTTGGTGCAGTTTTTTAAGTTCGTTTTCTTGAGATTATTTTCGTAGGATACATTACATAACATTGGCCGTTTCGGACTAAGAATCTGAAGCGTTAATATTTCTGTATAAACTCTTGCCTGTAAAACAATTACTCTGGGAAGAAATATCACATAAATATGTCCAAAAAAATAATAATTTGAAAATGGTCTGTTGATTTCAGTGGCAGAGATCACACCTCTATCAAGTGTTGAATAGGGAAAACTTTAGGGTCTTATATGATATAATTTATTAATAGAACAATCGATAATGATTATGGTCATTTATATGGTCAATTAGCTGACGAGAAACAACGTAAACAGGAAATAAATATTTGTTTTTTTTCCTGAAACCAACTGATTATGGTGATAATTGTATTAGCTAATTAAAAAACATTAATTGTTAAACTTTAAAAACATTGCTACTTTAAAAAGGTATTTTGAGAGAATGTTTACTGGGGCGCCAGAAAACTATAGCAGTTCCGCACACATAGGCACATGTCTGGTTATTTTTAATTTACAACAAACGAAAAAAAAACGATAGTTTACTGCAAAAGATACATGTATAAAAAACGACAGTGGGTTGACACAAACGTTTAAATAAAAAAAACTAATCCCTTTCGGATTTGTATAACAAAAAAATTAAATACTTTTTATATTACTTTGATTTTATTTAAAATCTTAATTTATTTGTCACTACTTACAAGATAGTGTTGGACCAAATTTGATAGAAAAAAATATGTCGGCAGTCGTAATAAGATTATAAGTTGATATCATAATAACTATAGGTACCTAACTCATTAAATTAAAATTGATCGAAGGATAACAACTTATCTAACGTTTTTAATAAACAAGCTTTATTAGCTAGGCGGAAGATATTGTAAGCATAAGTATGCAAATGCATATAAAATGCTTAGAATAAATATCAGGTGACCTATTCTCCTAACTTAAGAACAATTACGTAGGAAGTAAGTGTATTGACTTTTCTAAGAACATTAGTGATTTGTAAAAAATATGTATAGGTATAATAAGCAGGTGTATAATAGGCGGCGGTAAGTACTATCGGGTGGGCCGTCTCGGTGTCGTTGCTAACCTATTAGGTACGTTTAAAAAAATCTGGTAGCAACCTTGGCATTATTTTTTTCTTTGGCAACAAATACTTTTAAAAACGTATATACTATTTTATTCCATAAAAAAATTACCATATTATTCTATAAAAAAATTACAATATTATTTCATAAAAAAGAAATATTTTACTGCTGTTACCACGGTACCATATGTATTTCCAAAAAAATCTAAATAGGCATTTACGTTATCACCATCAAAATTATAATCCTCACTAAATAATATACACTTGTTCTGCCGTCGGTACACGTTAGCTGTTCACCCCGAATTGTGAGCAATGACAAGGTCGCCTACATTCAAACTGAGGTTAAAAAAAACCCTCCGCACGCTGCAGGCTATGTACCAGTGGGTTTCGTCTGGCTATAAGCTATAGTACTATAGGAGATACCCATTTTTTAATTAAAAGCTAGTGAGACACTTGGTACAAGATTTCGAATGCCTTTTCCTCATGAAATGCCATGTGCTTTGATTGTTACTTCTATCATGACAGGTCTCTTTTAGATTACGTTGTAATTATGTAATTAAATTTATAATACCAGGTAAATCTCTAGTATTAAAAAAAATGTTCCTTGTCGTATACCTCTTGAAAGAACCAAAAATCGGGGGACATGTAAAAAAGATACATACTATTCTACCAGTAGAATTTGAGTAGAAGTCTATAGAAGAATAGTGTCTTTTCAACTAATTGTAAGGCAACGGGTCTTTATTGCAGTAGGTATGTATATAATTTTAATAACTGTCTTATGTAATGTTTTGTTCTAGAAATTACTAGCCTCTGGTTACACAGATACTGCGTTTTACGATACCACTGAAAAGCTACCACTTCTTATTTTTTTATGCGATTTTTTTATGGTTCGCTCTCTAATAGAATTAAAAAAGAACAACTTACATCTCACTAACAGCTCCCACACGATCATACAGTTGCAGCGATCACTTATATCGCGCCATATCTGAAACGAATAAAAAAAATACATTGTTTAAAAATCTAAATAACAAATACTTATACAAATATCAATGTTACAACATTAAACAGAGCGCCTCAGTTGAAACGCACCTTAGTACCTCGATTCATTATCACTCAATTTATCTACAAGGTTTCTCTTCAAAAAGAAACGTATACCCTAACGATAAATTTATGGTTTCAATAATCATTTAGTTTTCAAGTACGCGCCAAGCAAAGGTATGATGCATTCGGCCTCGCGGGTAAACAGACGCTAGATAGCGCTAGACAAAGACGGTGCGAGGTCATGAGCGTAGCCTTGCGCGGGTGCGCGCGCGCACGCTTCCGCCTGTCGACGGCCGCGCACACGAAGCGCAGTCGCCGCTCGACCGCCGACGGTGACGGACGTACAGTCCGTACCGCACACGTTTATGAGTTCATTAATCAACCTACTACATTAAAATTATTTACGCTCAATTTTTACTCATTTATGCCTGATTTTGTATTTTATAAAAAAACACCTCCCAATTTTCTTAAATATATGGACAATATTAATAAAAACATCATTTAATCACATAAAACCAACACTTAACCACCGAAGTGCGTTAACAGCAATATTAATATCAACTTCCTTGTAAATAAAAGCTATTATGATGGAAAAACGAGCTTACAAATGGCTCATACATAATCATATTGTGTGTTTCATCTTCCCACGCAATGCGTTGCGGTTGCAGCTCCAATATGCATGTGGAGACAAAGACCGATGATGTTTACAGTTAATAAATGTTAAGCGTTGCCTGAACATTTGCGAACAACGCAGCTCTAATAGCCTACATGATTAATAAATCTATTGTCTTTCTGAACCATTACTTTCTTTAAGAGCTATGGGAGATTGATGCAAATACTACAACGAGATTGAATGTGCAAATGTCCTATTATAGTAATTTTAAGTGACCCGCAGATGTACTCTCGACCCTTTCTTGTAAAGTGGCTTTCGCTAAAGATAACAGCAGAAACTTGTGAGTTAACTTATTGTAAATGACTAGAGATAAATAATATAATGCGTAAATTAACTTCAGAACTTTGTCGTATTTTCCTGTGGCTATTTTCCTTGTCAATTTAACGAGAACTCATTCAACTTTGACGTTTAAGGCTATTATGTTAAGATCTATCGGTTATGCACTATTCCAGGAACAAATGTCAGGCTTTTGGTCTCCTTGGATGGTGTCATGCCGCTGTTTGGATGAGGTTCGTCATATTTGTATTGATGATCGATTGTGAATGGACGGCATTATGTAATGTCGTTGATTTTTCATACACAAGTGAACACTTAGAGCTTTTTAGGTAACTATCAAGAGGTTTCGCCCAAGGTAGGAATGTGTGCACTTACGCATTTGGACACAACGGGTTTTATGTAACTTTTACTTACTACTTACTAATGGAAGTTCTATGCATCTTGATGGGTTTTAAGCGACATGTTTAGAATGTGTATGTAATAATAAATTTTATTGCTACTACTTATTGTCTCATACGATATAAGTGATGCTAATGGCTCTGGGTAAGGTAAAGTCCTAAGCTTGTTTAGCGGAATACCAGGGAATGTGTTCGTACATGATATAGCTGAATCACCAGTGATTGGCGCAATTTGCATCCTCACTGCGCATAACACTTATGTGAAAGTTTAGCATCACAATGTATGACTGTGAGATTTAAAAGCTGACTAATGTATGAAAACGAGAAAATTGCGCTGGTATTATGAGATTGTGCAATGACTTTTGAATAGTGTTATTTTAAAATTTAATTTTGCTTTTAAGGTATTGTTAGTTAGTTGTTATTTAATATGCTTTTGTGTGTGTGAGATTTATATCAGTTGGTCGGAAGTAACATTGTAGAGTTCATTGCACGTGAATGTCTTCGCCTCTTTCTAAAACATATTGAACATTCACTTTTTGTACTAAAAAGTAATCTCCATAAGGATAAAAGTGACACTTTTTTTGTTGTTGTAATATTTAATCAACAAAGTAATCACATACGCGCAGAGTTCACACCTTTATTCTATAATCTCGGTTATTAGACAAAATAATTTTCTCAATCAATCATCAATTCCTTTGACGACCAATCAGTCAAGTGGCAGTAGAACAAAAGTATTGTTACGCAAAACGCGTCACAATTACGTTGCAGCGCGACTGCGCGACCTCGCGGCTGCTGTCACGGCCGGCGCCTGCGCACGCTTCCTGCTCTATGCACTTCTACGATAATATTGTTTTGATTGCGATAAAACTCAATTGTGGGTTAGTGTGTGTGATTCGTGATAATTATGTTATTGGTTCTCTGTTGCATAATTGATTATGTGAAGTACACTTGGTGTATTTCAATAACTTTACTAAACATAATATAATAAACGTATTTATTTAAAAAATATATATGAATGATGTTTGAAAAACCCAATCCAACGATATATATAACTCATTTTGGCCAAAAATGGCGCTTTATTAATATTGGCTTTCCGGTGACGATATATACTTTGGATCATTCGTAGAAACGATTTTGGAGATTTTTCAGATATTTTAATAGCAAAAGTGCGACAAGAGATTGGTTGCACAAATTAAAGTAATTCACTATTAAGAAATTGGTCTAAAAATGTTCTTAAAAAACAAAGGCCAATGCATAAATTCGAACACTTCCTAAATACATTAGCTTCAACTTGGCTTGTTCTTGGAATATTTCATAAACTTTGGATTAAAATACCAAATTATATCATATTGTTAGATTGACCTCAGATGTGCCTATAAGGTTTAATTTTGACGAACTTTTTCACGGTCTCTTCCAATAATATGTAATAATTTTGTACTAATTATATGTATGTTGTGTAATGTTGCCAACTTTGGCCTAACACAACGGGAATTAAATAATGGGGAGGGACAGGCAAAGCTAATTTCAGATAGCGCCACCCTCGCTGGTACCAATTACAACCAATCGGAACGGGTTAAATTAACATTGGCAATAATGTCAAACAAACTAACTAATGAAATTGCGTTAGTACCAGCGATGGTGGCGCCATTAGTTACCCAGTGTACTACCCCATTGATGGTATGCTTTCTAATGAGCTAACTGACAATTATTTCGCGCGTTTGCATCGATGCAGTAGCGATACTGAATCAATACAATGCGACTGTGTCGCTACAGTTAATGCATCGCTTCTGTCGCGCGTGGTTAATGCTACAAGCGACCGCATTCAGCGACGCAGTCGCGCGTTTATGAAACGCTACGCTACGCTTTTTCGCTACGAAAAGTAGTCGTTGGTTATTGCCCTAAGCTTTATTAAGAGATATACTATGTGCGCATTTATATTTGTGCTAAAAATATACGATAAGGGCCAAGCCACATCTGACGGAGAATACGTCGCCGGTCCTCCGCCGGTACACATAATTCCATATAAACATCTCACACCGTACACATTTGACCGAAAATGCGTTACTAAAATTCCTCCAGTAAATTACGCAACGGAAGATCGACGACGTATCTTCCGTTAGATGTGGCTTGGCCCTTAGATTGAGAATATTATTTTACTCGAGCAACATAAGAGCTCAAAATTTATTGTTTTCCAAGGCTTAAATATGCCTCCCATTACGAATGCATATATTTTTATTTCTTTATGATCTAAGTGGTAATTGAATAATGCGGAAATTTAACACCTATCATTATTTTTACAGTAAATCAAAATAATATCTGATCAATTAACAGTAAAGGCCACTGAGCTCAGTAATCCAAAAATAATATATATTTTGACAAGGACAGTGCTCCGTTCTCTGTAACCTTTGGAAAAAATATAAACCGGAACTTGAAATAAAAATAATACTTCGTTAAATTATTGTTTATCTGATGCATATCTTATTGCACCATTCATAAAACTTAATTCAAGAAACTATGTAAACATAACATCACCCCTTGTATTCCCCGAAGTGTTCGGCAGAGGTGTTTTTAGTACACCCTCGTTTCGCCAGTTATGTTTAAGTCCCATGTAATAGGGGGTGAGCCTATTGTCATTAACCGGGCACAAGTCGAAACTCCGGGCTGCTACTGAGAAATTCCTAATGAAAAACCCCAATAGCACTTTGCCCGACCTAGGGATCGAACCCAAGACCCTATGGCATAAACTATATATAATACCTATAAATATTTATATATATTTTATAATTCCGTCGCCTTCGTGACACTCCAGCGTTAGAACGCTGGAGTGTCACGAAGGCGCCGCCGAAAATTGCGCTACATACACTGCAACATAGTATTTTGCTGAGTCACACTTCAATCTTATGAGCACTGCGACGCACTCAATAAAAATTTGCCTTTAGATATACCTTAGGCTCACCCACACATGCGCCACTAACTTGTTCGAGACACAGTTGATCGCTTTTTGATTGCAGCTCCAGTAACCGTGTGGTGTACCCACACCTAAAAAACAAATAGCAAGCAACTTAGTGGTTGCTCGACACAGTTGCATTGAGTTGCCCATGTGTGGCTAGCCTAAATTGCTCTGATTTTATCACTTAATCCATCAACACAACTTTTCCCTCGAGGCGTTTCTGTTATAATACGTTCTACATACATATAGAACCTTACTAGAAAGCTCCACAGTCCAGCAAAAAGTTCAGCGCCAAGCAAAAACTGTAAAGAGCATTTTGATTAATCACTTTTGTAATTAACGACCATTATACTCTGAGGTACATGCTTCCTTGTCGAAATGACTTCTCGTGAGTGAGAATTATTATTCTCGTTCGTGCTTTCAGCAAGGACATACGGATGTAGTCAATTTTGTGGCGTAGAACTGAAAATTTGGGTAATAACTATGTTTTTTTTTGTTCGTATCATGATAATGGACTATTGAGGTCTTCAATATTGTGGCTTTAGACCTCTCTGGCATCAATGGTCCCATACACAACTGGTTGTTGCGGTCACCCTCAACTCTAACTTTGCTGCTTTTAAACAAACTCTCAATCCCATGTTGGTGCGTAGAAATAAGCTGGTTTCAAATATACAGTGTTTAAACGAAATCGCATTTTAGCGCCCCAAGTTAAATGACCGCGCGGCGAGCGATAGCCGCGCAATTCGCTCGAGGCGCTAAAATGCCTCATGTGAAGAACACATGTTTACTACTTGTAACATTTTTTTTATTGAATTCCAAAGTATACCTTGTAGGATTAATCTATGTCAGTCACGTGGTTTGAAGGAATTACACGATTTCGTTTACACCCTGTAAGCGAAGTCTGCCTACAGTCCAAACTAAAGTTGAGCGCAATAATACTTATATTATTGTTACAATTTAAATAACTTATGCCAAAAATATCACAGTAAATAAAAAGGTAAGGTTACATAACAGCACGTTTTGACAGTGCTAATATATCTGTCAAATATAACGTGACATTGTCATTGCGCACGTGCCGCAAAATATTAGCAGGCGCGTCTTAAGTGCACTTGTTTTTCTCACCGTTGTTTTTTTCTGTGGAACGCCTGGTTGCTGGTGGCCTTTACTACTTCACCGGGTAGCGTCAGCAGCAACGTAGTGTTCTGTAGACGATGTAACTTCGCGATATCTTAGAGACTTGTTTCTCGCATAACTTTCGGTTGAATCACGTTGTTAAAGGGAAATAGTAAGCATATATTGTGCCCTACAACAAACATGCCAGACGCACAATTTTCCAGTTTATCATGTAAACAAGATGGGAATTCACGGAAAAAAACTCCAGAGGCTATTCTTATCCAAATAAAAAACAAATACACCTCGACCTTTACCCAGTGACTAGGGCCGAGACCTTGAGACGTTGTTATCATCGTATTTATACGTTTTTTTATCATTCGATAAAGGGCTGGCCTCGTTGAGTGTCGAGGAAGGCCGCTTATTTGATTCCGGTATTTTTTCGTCTGGATCTTTATGCACGGCTGAATTTCCGGCTCCGTTTTCCTTCCTCGGTCGTTCACAATGCAGGTTTTGGTGAAGGCCTGTGGTTGAACGAGTTTTTCGAGTCTTTTGTTTCGTAGCAGCGTAGGTGGGTTGCAGCTGTAAATGAGCGTTACGTGGAAATTCCACCCAGTGCCTCCAGATCTCATGTAATGACAGTAGATCGATCAGTAGGTCATTTTGGATTTTCTACTGTATACTGAAAAACATTAACTTTTTGGACGCCATAGTCACATATTTGTGACAAACGAAAGCTTACCCTTTACGCCAATGTCACAAATATGTGACAAAAACAATGGAATTACAACTACCTTGGCGTGGGGGGTACGCCGATGCGTTTATGCTGTGGCGTTCAAAAGGCTAAATACAATATAAGGATTCATTATATTTCATTTCATAGAAATCAAATCGAATGGACAAATTCTGTAATGTTTACCTCGTAAAACTGTAATTTTGCGGTGCTGCCATCTGATATCATGTTGAGCTGATGGGCCTTTTTGGCATTTATGGGTAATTATTGTGTTTTTTGTTTGCCTATTGTATTGTTTGTACGTACTTTGATTTATATGTAAATTGAATATCGTTCGCCTTCTTTTCGTGTGGTTAGTGACTAACCTGGTGTCAGAGTTTATGCCATCCATGGGCCTCTGATTTGGCTTCACATACCGTCTAGAAATATCTCAGGCATGCGCGTTTCCTCACGATGTTTTCCTTCACCGTTTTTAAGCAAGTGATATACAATACGCACATGAATCTGAAAACTCAGAGGTGCGTGCCTTGGGTTCGAACTGGATGACTTGGCAGTCCGACGGTCACACCACTAGGCTTTCACCGAATATCGTTGGAAGCGTCCTTTGCAAGTTCTTAAACAAACTTCCAATTTGAGTTAATCAAATTAGTCAATTTAAAATCTGTTCTATTAATCTTCTTAAGATTAGTAAGGTCAGCTTATCATGGTCATGATCTTGAATTAAAAAGTCACGGTTCCAAATCTATTTCCATGATCTGTTTAAAAACTGATAGATCTGATTAAGATATGATAACTACAAAATAAGTTTCTAATGCACAAATTGACAGCCATTGAAAAATATTGGCAATTTCGTCAACTTTGTAGGTTACCGTCCATTGCCGTCAAAGTAAAATTTAAATGATCTTGATTGCGTTTTTGCTTCTTCACGCAGCCCCGTCGAGCGTGAACGTCGAAAGAAATCATCGTCACGTGAACACTCCGGCTCAATGCACAGACTGTACCAAGTATTGTTTTATTTTTTTATGCGAAGGTCCCGAAACGCGGGAAAAAGTCCCGGAAGTCACGCCCTGAGACAACGCAGTTTTTTGAAAATAACTGGTCTTTTGATTGATTGGAGTTTGTGGAGACTAAAATAAGGATACAGAATTTCTAAGAGATTTAAATAGCTTGATTTGGTTACGAAGTGTATTGTTTCGTAATAGCAAATTATTTGGTCACTTAAATTATAACGTGCAACGAATCAATGATGCCATAAATAAACTAAAGCTAACATTACCTTACAAACGAAAGCAAACCCACTGAACACAAACAACACCATTACACCATGAACAATCACACTATCACAAATAAAGGCAGGTGTCCACTGTCACATGACGTCATAACGCCGAATTATGCCGAATGAAACAAAAACACCCGCGTCAGGTGCCCGTGACCGTGGCGGCTGCGCTCACGCCGAAATCGAGAGTGGCGGATCTGGAGCGTTTGCGCAACGAGACACGACCGCGTTTGCGACTTTCGCGGCTGTTTTGACGAGCTACTACAGGTCGTCGGCTTAAATTTATATGAGATGAGTGATAGATAACTACACATCATATGAAATATGATAATTTAAAAAGATTAAAAGGAATTAATTACGTTTTTGGGTGAAGTGAAAATGAACGAGTCCTATGTCCTGGAGACTTCTGGTAATGTTGATTGAAATTTGGAAGGATCATTTTGGTAATTATTTGAAGAATATTACGAATTTCAAGCAATTTTCATTTCTTATATAACTTTTACTGTTGTGCATAAGAAAGAAAGTTAAGAAAGAGATTGTATGTCTATGTTGTTTGTAAGATATTACGGAACTTATGACATGTTACGGTGCCGCTAAGATTCGGATGCTACTGACGAATGTGACGGTGAGTGTAGGTGATAGATCTAACATGTTATGTCTTGGTATTAGTGAAGTGAATATTGAGTAGCTGTGCGTGGTGGAAGAAAAATTCACACTTACAGCGTTTTGCGTCCTCTGCCGAAGAAATAATGACATCATAGAATGTAATTATCGGGTCTAGATCGCGTTTAAATATTCAAAGGTACCAACCTTTTGGTTTGATTCTTTGTTTTTGGTTAACATAAAACAGTTATTAAAATGCATCGGAAATTACACAGTTAAAAGTAATTTGGAAAGTAAAAGGAAGGTATTTACTTTTAACAAAGACCCCATATCATGATATGCGCCATTGGACAAGAAAACTTCTTCTTTACATAGTATAAAACAAAGTCGCTCCCGCTGTCTGTACGCTTAGATCTTTTAAACAACGCAACGGATTTTAATGCAGTTTTAAGCAATAGATAGTGATTCAAGAGGAAGGTTTATATGCCCCACATTAGTATCTACATTGCACCCGTGCGAAGCCGGGGCGGGTCGCTAGTATAATTATAAAAGACTTATATTAGATTGTCTTTCATCCTGGATATTTAACCTAATCCAAATACTATTAAACACGCTGTTTAGAGTTTATCAGTCAAATATCTAATCATAAATAGAGCTATTTTTATTATACTCATTACGTAATAGCGTCCGGTTGCGTTTGGTCAAATTAAAGTTCTTTGACGTTTGTATTTCGGCTTTGACACTGACCTTGGAAAGGGGATATCCGTTCTGCGTATCAGTCAGTCACATTATATAAAGAAAACCGGCTTTTAAATGACATACCATTATTATTTTAGAAATTTAAAATGCTCAAGATATAACAAAGACGTGAAAGTTTCATTCAGAAATGAAGGTTCAAGTACTCAGAATCCTTGCAATTTATTTTTGCAAAATAGAAAATAATGTACGCTGCCTTGAAACCCGTCGTAAACCCTATTAATATCCATGAAATACCCACAAGCAGCATTCCACAACCGTGTGTCAAATGCATCATTCAGAATCAGAGCTCACAGTTGCAGAACCACTTTCCTTACTGTCAAAACGCGACCACAACCTAGTGCAACTTGAATGTCCACACGTCTATAAATAAACAGTTTTATTATCCAGTATTACCTGAACGAGGCATGCGAGTAAATACTAATCACATTATCATACCTTCACCTTAGCTGCCGCGCTACGCTTCCGCGTGCAGCGTCACCGTTCACTTTCACTGCGACGACGTGGGGGTACCTACTGCCTGGCTCTGCCGCAATAGATACAACACTACAACTAAATCCACAAATATGTACTCTATCGTCCACTAGGTAAGGTGCAATTTTCAAGGTCGGTCGTACACATTTTTTTTCGAACCGCCAAATTGGTGACGGACGAAATTGGACTCAATTTGTTGAAGTGCAAAGTCCCGTTTTGGTTATTTGCGGTTGGAGACGGCCTCGCCAAGGCCGCACGTACGTCGCACAAGTGTCTGTTTACTTTCTCTAGCGGTCAATGGTCACAGCTTTGGGAGATGGCGGAATATTTGGAGTCCATTCAAGGTCGGGCATTCTTCTTCTAGCCATGTGACATGAAATACTCCGACTGGAGTTTGAAATCACGTGGGCGTTAATATCCCGCTACAAATTACAATTTTAAATATAACGTCATCACAATTTTAATTAGCTTACGTCTTATAAATTGCAATTAATCACACCATTTCCTTCGAACAACTCTAAGACGTATTTTCCAAAACTGACGCTTGCAAAGACACCGTTCATTAAACTGGGACTTTAAATAGCTCTTTACGTAATCAAAACATCAATAAAAACACCCAAAAAAACGGCGTTCAAAAATATATTATTACCTGCCCTTACCGAATCCGTCACAACCGCCATCAATACCGAATATAGACCACAATACGACTTTAGCGACCTTTTTTCAAGTATTATTGCAAAATTAGCCTTAATGTCGGTGACCTATATAAATGGCGAATAAGCTAACGTCATTGAACTTTGCGTCGTGTGTTTTGGCCTTAGACGACTGGCAGTCAAGGATGTATCGCAATTATATTATTGGCAAGGTCGCCAATATCATTGGCTCTATGATAAGGTTTGTTAGGCTTAGAATCACGTGAAAACTTGCATGTATTGACGGCTGATTTAGTGAACTTAGTTGAGCAGGTACCGAACTAAACTCGCCAATATACGTTTAGATGTGATTTTCTACCAAATCCGCAAGTTGACTTGCTTACTTGACTATGCGTGTGTAAATCAAGCTTAACAGATAGCTGGCCCATCTCATTAAAACCAACGCAACGTGATCTAATAAGCAACGAATAGTAGAATTTTTAAAAAATCCTTTCTCAGTGAATTCCTACGTCACAAAAGAAACATACTGTCCAAATTTCATGTTTTAGTTTCAGTGGTTTAGGCTCTGCGTTCATGAATCAGTCTGTCAGTCAGTCAGTCAGTCAATACATTTCTCTTTATAATTATAGATAAAAATAAAATCGTGATTATTCTGAATTATTAGATATTTGTTGTTGTATAATCTGTTAATTATAGGAACTCTATATGTTATGTATAATAATAACTAAACATAAAATGATTAATGATGACATCCCACGGTAACTTTATAATAAATTCAGAATAAATAATTAGATATTATAGTTTTTTAAACAGATGTTGCTGTGTCCTAGAAGGGTTCATGTTTGAGACACCACAATTATGTTTACACCTTGTAAACAATATG
Source organism: Amphipyra berbera (assembly GCA_910594945.2). NCBI lineage: Eukaryota > Metazoa > Arthropoda > Insecta > Lepidoptera > Noctuidae > Amphipyra > Amphipyra berbera. Next base: position 21,938,018 of record OU343123.1, on the reverse strand, counting down.
GAAGCAATTAACGATAATGATTATGATTACTATTGAATTGTTCCTCTTTCACTCACAGATTGAATGTAGTGTAATATTCATCTGTAACATCAATTAAGTCATATATAAATGGTTTTACTTATCACAAGTCTATAATTGTATTCATTGGCACTCTCATGAGTTATTGTTTGTTATCACTTTTACTACATATTTGTAACTATTGTGTATTACATGTATCTCGTAACTAGTAAATAAGACATAGCGTAAAAAAAAATATAAATGCATGTCAAATATGTTATCGCATTAAAGAAATATGCAAAGAAACGGATCTTTTTAAATACATTGCAAAAGACAAATGCGACATGCTCGATATTTGGATCGCGATCCTGTATTTTAATATTTATTATGCGTTTAAACAATGAATAGGATCTAAATGGTAAATAAATATCACGATCCAGGATCGCGATCCAAATATCGTGATTAATGTTGAACGTGTATTATGCACCTAGAACTGGCCGGTTTTCCATACATTATGACAATCTGGATTTTACAAGTTACTCAATACAGAAGGTTTCACATCGATCTTAAAGTCGGTTTCTATGTAAATCCCTATCAAAACTTTCCGATAGTTAAGATTAATCGGTTGTGTTAATATTTATATACGATAAACAGCTCGTGCAATCTTACCTTAATGTGATAAATACCAAAATGGATTTTCCAGTTTCACGAATCGAATTTTTAATCTAAGTGAAACTTTGCATACGTATAGCCTATTTTATGAAGATAAACATAGTCAAGTTTTCATTTTTGTAGAATAATAAAGAAACCATGCTTCTATAATACATTTAAAAATTACTCACTGCAGCATGAAGATTTGAAGATTGAAGGTTAAAATTATTAAAATGTATTGTCTGGGAATTGAATTTGTGTGCGAAGTTTCAGGAGAATCGGTTTAGCAGATGTAGTTGAAAAATCTGTCGCAAGATTTGAAACAAACAAACAAACAAATATTATACGAAGTGAAGCAAATTAAAACCGCTTAATAAAACCACTTCTACCAATATCAGAATTTCATCCATATAGAAAAGATGTACCAAGAAACTCAATAGACACTCTTTTAAACAGACCCTTTTATTCGCCATAAAAATAAGTCGTTTCACAAAGTGACACTGAATACTCTGCGAAGCCTACCTACAAGTGATGTCATAGTCAAAAGCTAGCCCTATTCGATTCATCATCATTATAAACATGGAGATGAGTTCTACACGTGTGTGAGGAGAAACGTAGCTCAGCAGAAGTGCTGCATCGCATATTTTGTGCACTTTCACTAGCACTTACGTATATTTAGATTGCATTACCATAGGACAGATGTTTATTTCGTATATACTTCTCACTTTTAACTTATAAAGTGTGTTAAAGTTTCGTGATTTTGAGGTCCTAGAAAAACCAAATGCCAGGAAATTTTGACAACCGATAAAGGAACCGTGCTCTGGTAATAAAGTGGTATCCTTAGTACACCCACCTCTTGTACTATTTTGGTTATTATAAACAAAGATACTATAGTAATTACACTTGACCTTACATCATAAACTCTATTAACTAGCCTCTTAACACTTCAACGACCAGGCCATAAACAAACCATAACGCAACTACGATGACTCATAATAATTACCTTCTTAAATTACTATACTTAGTAATAAATCACCGAATATTCGGCACATCCCTGATTGCGATCGACCTCACATCTTCACGGTTGCAACCTTCGGGTTACGAAACCAGAGCTTTTTCCTTCCGTTCGAGTTACAGTGGTTACTCCTACATTATTATGTGTTGCTTGCTCTATTGTAATAGAACGTAATGTTGAAGGAAAAACGATCAGAATAATGAACTATGTTGCTGCATTTGCATAGTTGAGTTTGAAGACAGAATGTGAAAATTTTCCTATAGTATAAAAATTAAAACTTGCAACTGATGTTACTAGCAAACATGTATACGTCATTCAAAGTTAAGAAACTATTTGCGTATTGCGTAGTTTACAAAATATATACTAAGGACAACGACCGTAAGGTAGATCACCGACCAGATGACATAGTGAGATCACGGATTTATAATGGTCTTGACTGGCTTGGGATGAAGCTGAAAAATCGCCTACACATCACCTGAATAATAAGCAAAACATAATTATGCTATTAATATACTATAATATCACATAGCAAACAACTGACTTTTCCCTGAGGTCGGCTTCTAGTCTGTCCAGATGCAGATAATTTTACTTTACTTCGTTTTTTGTTCGTATTTTTCTAACAACTTCTCGGCTCTATAAATTGTCCATTACGTACAATTATCGAGACGGCAACAGGCATTCCTTATAAACAGTAGGCGGCCACATCTGCCAGTGGATTCCGCACAATCGCCAGCAATATCACTTTGTTGAAAATAGACGGGTTGCGTAACAGGCTGGGCAGTGCCCAGCGCCCTTCGCCTTGGCGACACCGAGCCAAATGTCTTCGGCCCTGACGGAGAATTACGTATCATCAATTTGACCGGTCTCTTCCTGGGACGTCCGCTAGTTCAGCGGCGTTTTGTTTGTCAGGAAGTGCAATCATTTGTATTACCAGATTCTATTTTATTGATGTTCTGTCTTGCCAATAAGCCATTTTGATAGGACTAGTGCGCATCTGGAACGATCAAAATGAGATCCAAGCATCATATCGATTTGATTTGCTAAGTAGACGCAGCTACAACACAGAAAATTACGTATTCCACAGCTTCTATATTCTTGACGCATTTTCACTCATAGTTATTGCCATTGGTCTCTTAACTGACACCAGAAATTAGGTCATTCGCTATTCTCCGAAACCTTGACCGAGAAAATTTGTCATCTTACAAATAGGATAATCCACTTACAGCGCGTCGGATACTCACAGTATTCTTCCGTGCTGTTATCGCCAGAAACATCTGATCAAGTAATCAACATAGTTCGACCAATGAGCCAGCAAGTGTCGTGGGATGACTGCGTCCTCCCTTCACCTGCACTTGGCACAATTGCTCCTGTGATCCAACCATGATTGCTAAATTGCATATTGTTCCTTATGACCTCACCTATACAAAATTCAAGGAATGTTCCTGGAGAATCTGGATCCTTTTTGAAGAGCTAGGTCATATTCAGTGTCGTGCCCATCCCTTTCAATTGCGGCGGTTCAACTATGATTGCTAAATTGCATCCAATGATCTTCCTGGAGTACATCCGCTATACATTGTTCCTGTTCAAGGTAGAGTTACTTGAAATATTCAGGATCTTACTGGAAGTTCTTTTGGACTTTCTTCTAATAGTTTATTTTACTCTCTGAGTTTTGAGTCCTTTATTTTTGAATCTACATAAACCTGACGGTATCTGTGATTTATAAATGAAGAAATAGTGGTATCAGATAAAAAAAGCAGCCTGAAAGGTCATAATGAGATCACCATTAAATCACAAGGCTTCAATTTGCCTTTCACTGCAATCAAGAGTTCTTAGTACTGTTTTATATGGATGACAATATTTTTAAGTTTTGAACTGAGCGAAACTTTTCAGTATTTGTTTTCCGATATTATATCAAGATGGAAATTGATGACGTAATAGTCCATTTATATGACCGTCTGTGCATAAATATTGGCAGGTGCTTGCCTCGCAGGTATTGTGCACGCAACTGGCGCACCTGTCTGAATCTATCAGGGTGTTTGCATACAAAAATACATTTATTTTTATGTCTATTAATTAGAGGTAATTTCCATAATAATTAAGGTACTTACTTATACATTTCTTTTTAATTCAATTCGCTTCCTTAGCCACCTACTCCGATCTGAATTCTATTCTGCATCATCCAAAAGCCTTCTGACTTATACAGAATTTTAATTAAACTTTTTTTAAATGCACCCAACGCCACTTCACCGAAGTCTGCATAAGGCATTAAAATAAGCACCGTACATAAGGTCGCAAAAGTACTGAGTGACGTAAGCACACTTGCCGGCAGAGCAGTGCCCTCTGACGGCAAGAAGCCGACCTTGGGCTTAAAGCAACTTTCAACCCGGAAGCCGCAGCGTCATTCTAGCTGTCACATTAAAACCGCTGAATTTTATTTACATTGCCCTTATTTGGCGCAAGCTGGATATATGGGGCGTACCGACGGTGTAATGGATATTTTAATGGATTTATATATTAAAGTTCGTGCCCTTTGTGTCGGGTGTTGGAGTTTATTAAAGTTGACCTTCGTGACCTGGAGGGAAATATTCCACTTTTAATTTTTTATTGAGCTTTCTTATCAGGATTTATGAAAAGATACTTATCGATAGTAGCAAGTGCATTTTAAACTGTAGGCTTAATACAAAATATTTTCTGTTGACTTTTTCATTGTCCTGCCAAATTTTTTTTCTGCAATTTGTACACTATGAAATAGCTTCTAATAAACTCATATAGTCTATTTTGGTCTGTCTGCTGCTCCTGGGTATATTTCCACTCAATAAAAATATTTATACTGTGTCCGCTGGCTCGCGTGAACTCTCGTGTTTTTGTCGTTCAGTGCATACTGTCTGCGTTACTTTTTCATCTGGCTTGATTCCTAGATGGAGGATGGAGACTAGACATTGCTAAACAATCTGGCACTTTTTATATTTTCCAAGATCATAAATGTAAATGACTTTATACTCCGGCAATGCATTTAGCAGTCAAGGTCAATTAATAATAACATTCGTTCCAAAACATTAATCTATATTATTTTGTTATCAAAAATTCGTGATTCCACTCACGCATTCTTCTGTCACCTTGTCATTAACGGCTTAAAAAATACCAAAAACCACAGAGGAGGAAAAATCAAAAAGTTTCCATACGATATAACCGGCGCGGACCTTGGCGGCGGTACTTACGAATTAAATCGGCCCCCGACGAGGCCACCTCGCCTTCCGCAACAACACTGCGTATTTGTTTGCTACTGATTGAATTACAGCACTTAAATGTGTCTATATCCCACCTTGTTGTGGTGATTTAGCAACTCTGGTGATAACATTTCGATGGTGAAGAATAGTCCTCGCTGAAGGTCTTACTTTTTCGTAGGGTACTATATGTGGTAGTAAATGGTGTCAATGTTAAAGTATCCTCTCTGGCCTCACCTGTTAAGCCCCGAGACGTGCACCTTGCTATCTGTCACCACGAGGTTTCATACACGCATGCTACAACTGTTATTGTGTTTACATTTCGTTGGACAGAATAAATAATCTCATCAAAAGGAGAATGGAATGTTCTAGAATTCGTGGCTTGTAGAAAAGTCAGGTTTGGTTGGCAAACTTCCAAGCGATATCGGTACATAGAAAGACAAACGCACTTCCCGGATCTACGTATAAATGACGCTGATGACGACAAGAAAAGCCTTCTTCTCTACATTGGAGCCTTTGTTTACATACAAAACCTAAAAAACGGCTTATCTTTATCGAGAGTTTAAGTAATAAGACTCTTACTGAAAGTCTACTTTAGTTACTGTTAAATGCAATATCATTTGTATCTTGATTCTTCGTTTCTGCTAGCCCTATAATTAAGAAATGTTTTGAAAAAGCGCCTAAAGACGTCACAACTTCAATGTCCAGACTTCAAAGCAATTAATAACGAATAAGTTCGGTCGGTCTTGTGCTGATGCGAAATGGGGACATCTTCAGGCACTTTTCGTTGTTAACCTTAAAAAATACTTACCATAGAGCCTGGTAGTATATTGCTATGCTGGAAGGCAGGTTTCCGTGTGAACACATGGGGTAGGGAGTCACCACGCGCTGTCATGCAATGTTCCGTCTGAAAACAACGAGTCATACATTACTCATCGCCCTTTACAAGGCCCTTCCTGATAGTTTTAAAGATTTCCAACGGATTTTTCCATATCATTTGAAATTTGAAATGTGAGTAATCTTAGTGACGGTGTTTATTAATTTGCTTGGAGTTATATTTAAAGCAATAACGTTTAGTTTGTTTTTGGCTTGTTTACGCAATCCCGTAGGGCATTATGGAACGGAGAAAACGGTGAAGATTAATAAGTGACATTTACGTGTTGTCATAAATAGGTAGAGTTTATTTTTATAAAGCAACTTGCACGGCATTACAATTCTTGCCATTCTCAGAGTAATGCAGGATTTAAATATTATGATTCTCCATCATATCATCCCGAATATTAACTTGGGAGGGGCCTATGTCCACCGGACAGCGTTAGGCTGAGTTGAAACCCTAAAATATCCATTACTGAAATAGGCACCCATGGAAAGTGGTCTCAACCTATGTTTTTTTTTGTTCTTAGGTAGTAACTCGCAACGACAGAGGCGTGAGAGGTGTTTTACATGCGACCTTGGTAGCCTTCGACAAGCAGTGGAATATGGCACTCAGTGATTGTCTAGAAATTTGGAAGAGAAAAGGAGTCAAGAAGAGAAAAGTACCTCCTGGACTGAGTACGTTTTTAAATATTACTCTAAAAATTCTATCTGTTTGTTGATTTTTTCTGAATTAAAATTAATCTAGCTTATAACTGGTCTATCATCCGGTCTGAAATGTTTTCTAGAATCTAATTCAAGATTTTGAGTATTTTGTACCCTAATTACGAAATTTCTCTATAAAGGTACACCAGTCCCCAAAGGCACAGCGGCAACTATATCGTCAGTACCAGTGGTGACCGAAACTGCTCTTGGGAAGGGTCTATGGGAGTGCACCAGACACATTCCGCAGCTGATGGTTCGCGGTGAACACGTAGTTCTAGTCAATATAGCGGAGCGATGATCTCTAGCATGTTATGGCAGCCTGGTAGTTTAGGTTGCGGTGCAATTTTTTGCGCGACTATCGCAAGTTTTTTGCGACTGTCGCGTCGCTTTTATGGGTTAAGTTTTTTCTATTGTATGTATGTATTATTTCTTGTTGCTATAATTGATACTTATAAAGTTTACGCTTATAGATAATAGGAATTTCTTAAAAACAAATTTTGCTTATTATGAATGTAGGTGTGATAATGTATTTTTATAGGCTATATTGAACTACGGAGATTGTTACTGTTACATTTTACATATTGATATATAATGTTTAAGTAAGTATGTACCTATAAGTGTTTAGTGTAATGAAGAGCCATAAACAAACAAAGTTATTTTTATCTTCAAAAAAGTTTGTATACTTTTTTAATAACAATAAAATGTTCACACTGGAATTCCCATGCGTTTCCAATGTCTCAGTATTGTCAGCGTATAAAATAAAATAAAATCCACACAATGCTTGTTTTGAGGAACGTTATTCGATTTTGAAATGATATTCCATGAGAACGAGTTACCATTGAAACGACGAACATTATACTTAATTAGTGAGTATTTTTGAGGTTCTTTTGCGCAGTTTATACATCCTTTTACAAAATAAACGGATTAAAGTAAAAAAACCGTCATATATTTTATTGCGTTTTCAAATGTACACGATACGAAGTCGGGCGTCATAAAAATGCATAAAGGAATGCGTATAATGTAAGTAATTTCACACAATCCGACTATCCACAGTTTTCGCAAACTCTTTCGGAGACAGGACATATTATTATAACAGGACTTTACTGTTACGATCCTTTGGCAAGATCCCGCGCAGTTATTAGAGTAACATGACAATAAAAGGAATCAGCGAAGCGTACAACACGTACAGGAAAGAAACACACACGCACTATCAAACACATCTGCATACTGTATTGTTTTTATATTTACTGAAGAAATAGTAAACATGAGACTGTAAACATGACCATGTTCAAATTATATAAATTTTGATTTGGTTCAAGTTAAAACGCGCACAAAAATATTGTTTCACAAAAAGACAAAAACCCGAAAATCGTTGAATAATTAGAACCAGTGTATAAGCACAACGACTTACATACAAAAAGTTTGGTATGCACGTGTAAGTACAATACATACATACAAGCTACCAGGATCCCACAGGTGCAAAGACATATCTATTCGTACGGTAATTTGCGGGCAGAGCATCCCAGGTTGGTTGACACGGAAGCGCACACGCATTGTGCGCAACAATAGTTTCCCCATTTTCCCGCGGCCGGGGAACGGCCGGCGTGACCGCGGCAAGTCCGTCGACCCCGGGACAAGGGACGCGGGACGCTTTTCGCGTGCGCAAGCGCAGAGCTACCGAAAACTGACGTTTTTATGTCGTTTTGTGCTGTCCACTAGAGATTACAATAAGTTAAAAGTAGTTTACAGTGATTTTGGAAACTCAATATAATTAATAAACTGTTGGGGTAACAAATATATACTTATCTATTGTTTTTTATCCATTCCATTTTCACTTTACATTTTTACCAAGATTTTCGTACTGATAAATTTCAACGTACGAGAAATCCCCATGCGATTCTTGCATACGATTATGTAAGTGCGATTATCGTAATCGATAATCGCCATCGTGCATTTATGTATTAATAGACTTCTAAAAAAACTTAAAGCTTATCTGTGATCTTCATGTAATCTTCAGAATCGTTTAAAAAACTAATCTAAAGACAAAGTTAGCTGAATAAAAATTTAGTTTGACTTGAGAACTTTTCATAATCCCATTTATTAAACCGTTCTTATTATCGAAAACAATTTGACTAAAATATCACTTGTTATATTAATTTTGATAACAATTTTAATTACAATCTTGAAGCCTCATCAATTTTAAGACCTTGTTTAATTTATTGTCCAAATCTAGTTATTTCTGGGAACTATTATTAAAGTTAAAACATATTGATTTATCCTAATCGAGAAATGAATAGAAAACTTGAATGTATCAGCTGCGAATCCTGTGCAGGTTGTAAGTGTCAACTGTATAGAACGAGTTAGGAATGGCATTTAGCAGTCTTTTAATAGATTATGTACAATAATTAAGATCTAGCCTCTGTCCACGATGTCCCACGGTGGGTGTCACTTGCTATTACACGAGAGGGCAATTAAAATTGATATAACTCAATGAATTGTTGCTAAAGTATGGCAAACAAGACCCTTGTTTTACTTCAAGTTGTACAAACCTATTACAATCAATCAAGAAAATCTTCTACAAGTCATACAAAGTTCATACTTTCCCACACAAATGGCAACGTCATTAAAAGAATCTCGTGTGGCCAGCAATGCATCACGTCTATTTCGGTTTGAAATCGATCAAGAGACAATGGCCGGCCGGGGCGACGCACCCTGGCGGCCGGCCAACGCCCAGGAGGGTAGGAAACAATCATCATCGCCGTAACACTTGACAGCTTGTAGGAAAACATGTGGCTGAGATGTAGACATCTTGTTTTGACAGTTTCTTATGTCAGCCAGACTAGTGGTGCCCTCGGACTTCTGCACAAATTTATTTTGTCATGTTTACCTCGTAAGAAATGTCCGTTGATTTACGTCGGTAAATCGAATTTTACCAAAGGCAAATAAAATTCTAGCATAATAGGAGGAAGGTATCTTTTGTGTTTAATACGGTGGGTAGATAAGAAGAATAGCGTGTTAATTGTTTGATCGTGTGTTCTGAGCGAAAAAGGAAGTACGACACGTTTGGTGCAGTGGCTAAGCGATTGGCTTCTGCGCTACGGGTCGTGGGTTCGATTCCCGCACGGAAAAATATTTGTATGGCCTACAGATAGTTGTTTCGGGTCTGGGTGTTTGTGCATGTGAAGATTTGTGTCTGTAAACGCACCCACGATACAGGAGAAATCCTAGTGTAGGGCAACGTTTTTTAAAAAAAAAAAAAAAAAGAAAGGTTATGTGGGTCGAAGACTTGCAATTGATTTTGTAGTGGGTAATGATCTGTTCAATATGCTTGCGAGGGATTTCGTTCCCATAAATGTTACATAACAATAAGTAAACAGGGAAGGTTCATATTCAGTGGATAAGTTTTTACGTGATCCTCTTACTAACAATCAAAACTTTCATTATTATGATATAAGTATGGTAATTAAACAAGGGCATACTTGTATGTTATCAGTTCGAGTAGTATTTGTAGTATTTTGTGCCTAGGTTAACATGGAAAGTAGTGAACCAACACTTAAAACACGATTCAAGTGGACATTTACCTTTTTATTTGCAAACTGATAACGTAATTCCTTTCTGAATAATTTGTTAAATGAACTAGAAATCTTATTAATCGATCGGTTCTGCTTGTTTTATTCATTAATTGTCACTGTCGACCTTCGCCGCAACCTTAAACGACAAATTTTAAATGGTACGCGGAAGTGGCAGTGGTTCTTGAACGATTTGACAACAAATTAATACAGTTTGTTTTTAATATTGTTTATAAATAAGCGAGGACGGTTATATAATAGTTATAATGTTGTATTAGATAATGCTTGTATTATGTTTGTAACCTTGTTCGTTGTGAAGAATGGACTGTTCTTTATCTGATTTATCTTCAGACTGCGCACAATGGATCATGCTAGCCGCAGTTTTACATGGCTCGACTTGTCTACACGACCTCAGATAACGTAAAGATATACAAGAGGCTGCGATTTTGTTATTAGTTTCATACCATTTCACCGCTTCCAAATTGAATTTCCAAACATCATTCTTTGGTGGGACTTTGCGCCACAAACCCCTAGCCTTAAGCTCCTTGGTCTAAGCGTTTATTTGTCAGTGAGTCATTCTATCAGCCTTCTCTTTAATATTGTATTTCAGTGTTGTGTACACACAAGTATCACGAGACAAAACATGGAAGTCAGTGTTTTCTCTCATAGGTACATGTTTTTCGAAGTAGTAAACAACATCTTCGTCCAAGCATGTAGATAATGAACTGGGGGCGAGAGGCGTGGGTGGTGGATATTAATAACCCTTGCTTTGAACAATAATATTACAGATATTTAGATTACAAGATTAGTAACTTGCTAATATTTAGATTACCCGTTTATGTTTTGTTATGTGGGTAGGTACTGACAATGTATGCTTAAAATAAAGCTAAAAGGGAAAGGTCGTATAGACAATTATTTTTGTAGGTTTTGTCTTGTCATAGTGTCACATAACGAAGAATAGTCCGACATGACTCAATAAACGTCGATGGTGGCGCTGCTTGTCAAGGAAGATGTCAAAAACCTGTCAAATCCAGTACATTTCATGTTAGTTCTCTTTTTCGCCACGTTAATTTAGATCTATATCTGACTGTAGGTATATCGATTTGTCTAAACGACGCATATTTCCCGTATTTATTTTTAATGACAAACTCATTTTCACACAATGAAAATTGAAAGTAAAACCGCAAATAGTTTGTCAAAAGGTCACAATGTATACAAAAGCTAGTTGATTATACATTTCTGCAGTTAAAGGTCGTAAGTGCTGGTCATAGAGGCCATTATAAGATGATTATCTCCATGAGGTGAGAGATCGAGTAGTATTCTACAAATTAGTATGATTATGTATTTTGTGCCGTAATGGTAGACCTAATGTTTATGGATAAAAGTAAGAATTATTTGTCTTTTTTGTTTGCTGATCCTGAAGTACGCTATGCTCTGTTATCAAGTTTCTTTAAAAAAAAAAAAGTTGCCCACCACTAGGATTTCTCCTATGTCGTGGATGCGTTTACAGACACAAATCTTCACATGCACAAACACCCAGACCCGGAACAACTATCTGTAGGCCATACAAATATTTGATCCGTGCGGGAATCGAACCCACGACCCGCAGAGCAGAAGCCAATCGGTCAACCACTGCACCAAACGTGTCGTCGTCTGTATTTTAAATACGTGTCTTAGGTAGTCAAGTTTTCATATTATTCTCCATTGAAGAGGCAACTGAAGGAAAATTATCAGCTGCTGGTTTCCGGACTATAAATTGTTGGATAACATCACTCCTACTTCTTAAGAACAAATCTTAAAACTGGTCAGATTACCCTGTAGTTCTCAGAAGTTAGCTCAGACAACTCAAATTAACTTATCGCAGTTTACGACTAGGCAAAGACCTCTTCTAAAAAGCTAAGTAAGTAATGTTTGCAGTCACAGCGCTGTACAAGTGGGTTGGTGACCACGAAGCTAGTGCTCTCTCGCTAGGGACACTGCAGCCCGACATCAATCTGAGGTATTTCAGCTATAAAATTAACTACAAACTACGTATCCTACTTTAAAAATATCTTAATTATTCAAGATATCCCGAATAAAATGTGTATAGTAATAAAAATATAGTGCAAACTTTCACCGGAGGAGTTCCGGCGTTAGGCGAGGGTGAGTATAAATAGCGGCGGTTGCGCAACGCGGCCGATGCACTGCTCGCGCGCATCGACACCGACACACTGCCGACTGGGATTAACGTTAACTGCAGTTAGCATGTGGTTTAACTGGACGTTGGGCAGTTAACTATTCTGGGAAATTTTTGGAAGCAAAAACGGGTTAAAATTTCCTGATTTTCCGTTATTTTAGATATTTTATGTAACTTTAGCAACAAAGAAGTCATCCTTACAATATCCTTCGCGTTTCAACAGATAATCTATCCATATTCACATACATAGATGATATATTGTTTTTTTATTTAGACAGCAAAATAACACCAGCATATTTTTACAAGATCAAAAACAAGTGTAGTATAATAATATCGTATATAGACACGTTAAATGTATCGGCATTACTGGTAAGGCGAACAGGTCTCGACAAGGCGACACTTCCGCCTTATGTACTGGCTATGTATATGTATTAATGTGTGTGTCCAATGTCGTCCACTATTCTTTTTTCCAACCTTGGTGACTTGGTGACTCGGCTCCGACTTGTTCAAGAAATTGGAATGTATGGAGATTCCAGTGTTAGTTACTGTCACGTGGTAAGCCATGTTTAGACAAGAATTATCTAAAGATGGTTTGATATTTATGTTATCTTAATATGTTGTAATAACAAGAGATGTTTTGGTTTTACTGAAGACATAAAACGAGAACCAGGAAGAGCAAAAACAGACACATTTTTACTAATAAATTAAGCTCAGATTTATAATCTTAAAATCACCGAAATAACAAGTCTATATTCCAATAAAATTCTCCTTAAAATTAACCGGACGATAAAACTAAATTCAGTTGCAATTTATAAAACATTAAACTCCAGTTAAACCGCTCCTTAACTATGCGCGCGCGCACCCGCCGGTGTTCACTTTACTCTTTTTGTATTCGTTCTTGCAGCTAACTTGGGATTGGCTTGACCCATTTACCGCAAATAGACGCAGCCGGGATTCAAACGCGCGCCCAAACGACACGTGGCGAGCGGCTTATGGTATTCGCGTTTTAAAATACTGGACGCTTTCCTGATGAGTCAGCTAAGCATCCGTTGTTGAGATTTATACGGACATATTTGCCCTTTATTTTTGTTGGATGGTGGACATTTTGGGATACAGTTATAGACAATTAAATGGTGTAGTAGTGATTGCGAAAATATGTTTTTATAGGCTGTGTTGTTAAATTGTCCTAAATCTATGCGATAGTACTTTTTATGCTTGTTAAAGTATATGAAAGTGATTTTTCGGATTAAATAATGTATAACAACTACAAAAAATATATTATATTGATATAAATTCTATCGTCTTAAGGAATCTCAAACATGTCTAAATAATAATATTGAAAAATCTATAATTTTAGACATAAAAGCCAGATAATCCTACAACCGATGGGATCTTTTAATTAAGTTTATTTATAACTTCAATTATATTTAAATCATAAATATGATTTTGTGAAGGGTATCGTTTGATGAATTTAGGAGAGTTCTCAAACTTTCCGTATTCGGGTCACGGAAATTAAGTTATTCAAGTTGTCAGGCTTCTTACTCCATTATACCGTAGCTGTGTTGGATAAGGCATTTTATTAGAATGGAAAATATGGGGACCTAGTATTTTTTGTTCTCGTTTCAACATTAGCTATTTGAGAATCTCATGTAAGCTCATGCTAGTCAGCGAGGTTGGTAGCTGGGCTGGAGGCTCTTTTAAAGCACCCCAAATATCTTGATTTTTTTTCTACCCTTATATACCCTTATGTACCCTTATGTACCCTCGGTGGCACACTTTGAAAGATCTTTTTATTAGGATCATAGGCTACAGCGATGCAACATTAAAAATATCGAACTTTAATTTAGGAAAACAAGATAACAGCCAACGATGAGAATCGAAAGCGTTCAGAACAGTTATAAGGTAAGGATAGAAACAGATACGTATAGGTATCTACTATACGTTTTATTTTATTTGCTTCTTAATCAGTCTTATGGCCAAACAGTTATGCGCTACTCAATTTAAAATTGCCGTCAAATCTCGTGCTATCCCAGTCACTTCGCGTTAAAGTGACAGTGACAGCACGAGACTTAACGGTAAATTAAAATTGAGTGTCGTTTGAGTATTTGGCCATTAGCCATCTTAAATCTAAATAACAAAACAAAGATTTTTGTCGTCTTGCACAAAGTTTTTAATACGTTCAGGTTTTTATTAGACTCTCAATAGAACAAACCTTCCTAATTTTTTTTAATTGCAGCTTAACAAGAACATTAAAGCCCGTTACAGACGAGAGACAATCCTTGGCGTAGTACATTTTTGTGAACGCACACGACAGAGTAGAACCACGCACAATAAATTATTTTATTTTCACGGACTATAAGTACAACGAGAACTGTCCCTCGTCTGCACTGGGCTTTATAGTTCAAAACCAAGCATTCAAATTATCCCTAATAAACCTTGAGAAACAGAATAAACGAATAATTACATACAATCGATAAAAACATAGTTATCGAAACGTAAACGGTATCATAGTCGATACAATTAGCGGGCTATAAAAAATTCGATCACGCAAAACGAGGCGTGTGAGCATGCAAGTGCAACTCAGGGCCGACACTCATTTATATTGTTCGATTTTATAATAAACCCCTTGTCCATAGCGGGGTAAGTAGAGACCTTAGAAATGCAGGGATGTGATGGAAAAAGTCCTAGAAGTAACATATAAGTCGTAAAATTGTTTACATTATATCCATATCGATGTTATTTGCTTGTATAAAAAGGTTTTCTTTATATGACAAAATGATTGAATTAGAAGTCATACGAAGAGAACTAGATCTAGTAGGGGATAAAATAAGGATTTAAAAATTATAAATGCTATATAAATTCCCAATATAAGCTGACCTACCATTATAGGGAATTTCAGTACAATAATAGGTCAGCTTATATTGGATATTATAGCTTATGTTGCTGTGTGTACCACCCACAGCGTCCCCGTAATCAAGATAATTGCTAATTACGTAATGAAAAATGACAGGCTCATTGACCACCAGCGTCATAATTATCTTTTCTCCCGACGATACAACCGTAGAACTTATACGCTGTTTTAGATTCTTGAAATAATGTACAGTCATAAGCAATAACATGTTTACTGTAGCGTAATTCGAGATTTACTCTCTAAATCGTCGCTGGTCAGTGAAAACCTCGTAATTGCAATGAACGTAATTTTACAGGAGAAGTTAATAACTGTGTGTTAAAAAAAAGTATGAAGTGTAAATGTAAGGTTCTTCTGTTTTATTATCTATTTCATCTTATAGCTGTGCACGTGAGTTCTAAATATGCATTACGATGTTTTTTAAAAATAAAAACGAATTTGTGCTTTACGAGGTTTTCACTGCCCAGCGACGAAATTCAGATTGACTTTATGAAATAGGTATTTTACATGTCAAGTATTCGTGTGTGGTCGCACCTACCTACATGTTACCTACCTATGTTAACAATATATAAAATTCCTTCGTTATTTCATTGTAAAATTTCGCTATGTGAATACTTGTTGGTGCTCATGACAGTAGGTTTATGGATACTTCTGATCACCCACCTGTCGCTCGTTAGGACCAACAAGAAAAGAACTGGCTTATTTTTGACAGAAGCATATTTAATCTGTGGTCAATGTTTACCAGTGACATCTTTAAACAAATTATTATTTACCAACAAAACCATTAACTATAATTGTTATAAGTTATTACGTATAACTATAATTACGTAAACCCGATAGTGCTAGCCGTTTAATCCGCTAAAGCTGTCATTATGAAAGAGTTCATAATTACGACTTTTACTTGCGCGTGCGCCGTTTACGGAAATAAAGTCGACAGTAAGATTATGCCAGTTTGAATTACGTTCACCCGTTGACAATTATGTGAAAATTTCATAAAACAAAAGTTAATTGTAGAGCTGTGTGCATAGATGCAACGATTCTGAGTTTAATTGAATTTACTTGGTACAAAGTTGTATTTTTTTTTCTAATCTAGGTAATAATTAATTAACTATGAAAGGAAAGTATTACCTAGCAACTAGTTTTATCTGCCTACACCAAAAAAGATTCTATGACTATATCAAATAATAAAACAAATGTTTTTTTTTTGTATAATTCTAATAATCAATTATGAAATTTCTAATCAAATTCCCCCATAGTGATTAAGCCACATACTTTAATATTTATTCAATGGAATATGCTAAACTAAACGATTTTTTCGCAGCATTCGTAAATCGCCGCCGACGCATCAATGTATTCTTCAATCCATCAATGTACAACAACACAATATTGTCGTACGGCCAACATCAGCTATTGTACGAAGGCGCCATTATTCTTATGGCAATTGTGTCACCATCTCACCAGTTATGCAACCAACTGTTGGAACTCCATGCATATTGATCATGAAGCAATAACCTATAAGCTTTATCAGCATCTAATAAATAACAGCATATCTATTTTATTAAGTTCTAGGGTTCTGAAAGATTTTTTAAAATTACAGCTTTTATTTAAAACATGTACTGAAAAAAAAGTCAGAACTAAATAGGAAAATCTAGATACTAAAAGCTTTGGGGGTGGTTATATAAAATGATTGCACAGCTATTTTGATAAATAGACCGCCCCCAAAGCCAGTCTGTATCAAATTATTTCTGAATCTTATGTAACTTTTTAAAATCAAATCTTTATTTAAAAAAATAACAGACTATAGTAATCAATGAAAGTTCAATTTTTTATTTCTGATAGGTTTTTATAAAATCATAAAGACTAAAAGCAATATATAATAGTTGTATTATGTTCATAAGAACCACATGTGTGTGCAGAACAGCCTGTATGGATAACAGGAACTAACAGTCAGACAGACACGATAAAGACAAGTAAGATAAATAAAAGGTTTTAATAAAAAATAAAAAACTTTTTAGAACTTAAGCTGCCACAGTCCAATGATAAACATAGGGCTTAAGCTGTGCCTCCAGTCTAAACTAAACCAAATAATCTCAGAAATTAAAACTTTCGGTCTCTTTAAAGAAACCGTTTTCAAATAAAGCCAGTCACTGACAGCCTGACTGAATCATCGTGATTACAAAACAGTCCAAGTTTCTCCTTCATTCAGCATCAACCCGCTACACACGATAAAAATCAGATCCAAATCTGCGCAGATCTAGCCTGATTCTAGATTCGGTTGCATTGTGCACTGCGGCTAAGTTCGGTGCGCGTGCGCCTCGTGACAGAAAGGCTTGCTTTCACTCGCGCTTCCTACCCGCGATTGATATACAACACGACAACGCTATTATGTACCATTTGCTGTGTTTTTGTGTAAAAAAAACGTTTTTTTTGTACTTAATTGTTGAGCAGTGATAGTTTTTTAATTGATGCAAAAGTATTGGCACGTAGATACGTTGAAGTTTTGCGTTTAATATTTTATTTTAGTAAGTTAGGTATTCATGTACCGGAGACAGTTTAAAGATTTACGAAGTATTTTCTAAATTACGACAGTAATTTTGAAAAAGCTTTGCGTGCCCGCACGTTAAAATCATGGTCCTATAATATCAGAACAAAGGCTCATTACTAGTGCAACTAGAGTCGGTCTGGAGCAACGCGCGCGCAGACGGATAGACAAGTCGCATTCCTAGATGAATTACAACTAGTTAACATCTAAACTGTTGCGGGCTCAGTGCAAACCCAGCAAAGGCCATTTCACCGCACCGAACGCGTTATCTGCAATCGCCGGTACAAAACTCCGTATAATAAAGACGCAAACGCGCCCGTAACAACAGACGGGCGTTAGAGACTCGCATGCGCCGGCGCAGTGAAAGTACTTTCGCGCGCTCGTTGCCCCGGTCGTCGAACTTGGCGCGGGAGAGAGATAGCTCTATACACGGGAGCGGGACAGATATAGTTTTCTGAGGAAAGCCGTGAAAAGCGGCCGGGTGCGGGGTACGCGAAAGTGCGCACCATCAGGAAATCGCCGCGATCGTAAATGCTGAAGTTAAATGATTTTTATGCGTCCACCTTTACGATGTCAATAAAAGGTTTATTGTTCGTGCACTATTATTCGCTGCGGTGGCGGTGAACTCGATTTTTTTCAGAAATTTTCCGTGTTTTTCCTTGTTTCCCGGCGTGTCGTCCCATGTTTGGGTCATAAAGTTTTTATCGTGTTTACTAAGTCCCGTTCGACACGATAGCGACAATTTTTTAAACGTATTTTTTCATTCGAATACACAAAGTTAATGAAAGCACAAAATAGAACTCAACATTTTTACAGAGACAAAAAACTTGCTTATCCTACCTTCTTGATTAGCCTTGTTCCAGGATTACCTTGCAGTCAGCCGGTGGTCTACAAAGCGCGTATTCTACGTAAACGTTTTCTTTAAATTATCACTTCTCACAACATGAACCTCTTTGAAAGCAATAGTTAATTATCCATTTACACACATTTTACTATTTACGCCCAGCTTAGAGTAGTAAACCACAACGTAGTTTAATTACATTTAGCGTGTGCAACTATCTCCGTATCATTATTATCAGTACCAGCTAGTTAACAACGTGATTTCTTCCATTAAACATGGACAGATCTTATCAAAATGTTCAAAGTATGGCCTAAGTGATAGCCGTTTACAAACAATTATATTTGAAAAGAGACTTGAATCAATAGATTTATGTCTATGGTTAATTAATTCAAATTATGAATTTCGAATTTGATGGATGATGCATGGATATGAAGATTGATTGATTTTAATTTATATTAAGAACTATTAACATTCCAATTGCAAATTCAATTATAAAGATTATCCTCATGTCTTAGCTAGAATTGTCACTGCATTTACCATTGAAGTTCTGAATTTAAACCTACCTCAATGAACTTTAAGGTGAACCACACATTGGAAATACACTTTTGTTTGGAGTTCTTGCTTAACTGAAGGTGCAAACAGAAATATAAAGTTACCAAACATTGCTAGTATATTAGGCTTAGTATTTGTTACATGAATGCAGAGAAAGAGTTACATAATCTTTAGCATGTGGTTGAGCAAAGGCATCATAGAAGACAGTTTCATTTATCCCTGTGTGAATAAGCTCGCGAGCCAGAGGCCTCCCTTTATTCACGTGATCTCATACTACACCATTAAGCCTGGTGTTCACCAACATTAATTCTCTGGTTACTGTTCGACCAACTTTTCTGTGAAATGGCAAATTGACGAAAATTGTGACATTGACAGTTGGATTTAGTTGCCAGGATGATATTTTTTTTCCTGCGTTTATTAAATATTTAATAGGGAATTTGTAGCTTCACAATAATGCTCGAAAACGATATTATCTCAACAATCGGAAAAAACACTCAAAAGCGTGTAGTCTGTCATATCAATGCCTGTCAAACAACTGTTTACTCGAGAAAGTACTAGAATTTTAGGTTTTTTTTATTAGTAATGTCGAAGCTATTACAAATATGGTAAGCAACAGTGAAAAAATCAATTAAATACTTTAAAAAATGCCCACATTATGAACGATTGAAAAAGCGCACAGTTAAGGGATAACTACTGCCTATCAAACTACCCAAACGAACTCTCTTACAAGGAGCTAATAATAAATACTAGAACGTTCCGTTTAATCGTCCTATCGCTTGTAACTTGCGTCGTTACAAAGTCACTCGCATTGAGTTAATTGTTGCCGCCGAGAGTGAAAGTTTAATGTGTACACGAATTAGTTTTGTTTTCGTTCTGATCGGCGTATGCGTCGTTTACTAATAAGCCGCTTTTCAACTATGTCAGTAAAGGGATATTCAGATTCTGAAAACCAGCGCTGTGGCTCTGTCTCGCACGTGAGACACAGCATTATGCTGAGCGATGGCCGTTTTGCGCGGATGTGACGCATATTTTTCTCAATAGTTTCTTTTTGGTTTTGTTTTATTCTTTTATTTATTTTTGTGCGTCATGTTGGCGCGAATAAACAACTTTTCTTTCTTTCTTTCTTTCTTTTCTTTCTTTCTTTCTTTTCTTTCATTTATGTTAGCTAAGCTTTGTAGGCCTGATGTGTGACGGTTGGTTTCCTAAGTAGCAGCTAGATAGCTTAAAGGTAACACAACATCACGCCTTGTAATCCCCGAAGGGTTCGGCAGAGGTAATTTAGTATACACCCTCGTTTCTCCAGTTATGTTTAAGTCCACCAGTTTAAGTTCGCAAGTTATGTGTAAATCTAGTTAAATTAACTAGATCAGGCAGGCTTACGCTTCTGCGTGTTACTACATAATGCTATTATGAATTTCTATTTCTAATTTTCCGTTTTCCAACTAACAGTCGACATCACATCCATTTTTAAGGTCACAGAAGGTTACTAACCTCTGAAGTAGGCTCTAAGCTTTTAGGGAAAATGCTGACGACGTGGAGAGGACTTTACTGCGATGTGAACCACCCTGAGATCTTTGTTATGACACAAACTCAGTCTTCCTTATAACTATACATTTCTTTAAGATAAAAATAATATTGCAAGCTAGCGATAATAACCTAGGCTGCCACTAGGCTATCACTGCATAGCCCAGTGGTTGAATGATTGCCTTCCATACGAGTTCAATTCCGACCCGCACTGACTTTTATAATTCATGTCATCGGGATTTGATTACCACTTGCGTTAACAGTGAAGGGAAAACATCGTGTTGAAATCTTCAAATATGACATGACTCAAACAAAAATCACAATAAAAAAAACATATTAAATCCAAAATATTAATGCTACATGACTCGCTGCTCGATATTATGTTTCGAGGTAGTAATACTGGCCACCTAACGTTGTTTTTTAAGCTGCAGTCCACGGGTTTTACATCGTTTAAGAAGTTTTAAGCCAGCCAGTCCATTATCATCGGTAATAATTCAGAATATTCCTGAAAATAATACACATATTCCATCAACACTCGACCCACGCATTGACCCCAAAACTGATACCAAATTAGGTTTACATAAACATAAATTCGACACAAACATAAAACTACTAGGAGTATATAAAGCTAGCTAGATAGCTCGTCACAGTCGCCCCCTTGATACGCAATGGTACGCGTACTACCGGCCTTGAACCCCCCACCCCTCAGTATCGATCCGTATCCGTAGTACTACACGGACAACCTTTGTGATGTTACGTAATAAGGACGCAACGTGTACGGCGCCATTCACGGTTTATACTGTGTTTCTGTCCACTCCCCTTTTATTTAATACGTATTACTTAATGATCAGTGAATCTGCATCATATAAGTAATACACAATGCTTTTTGAAAATGAAAATGCTTTAATAGTTTTGTAGTTCAGCGGTTTTTACAGGAACAGTTTAGATGATATTTTATTATCAACCTACAGTATTTTATCCACATCACATCATAACCCTCGCCCGTAAACGTCCATTGCTGAAAAAGAGCTCGTAATAGGTCGGTGATCGCATTTATGTTGTTATCAGTTACATGCAATGGCCAATCTTCCATCTTGCTCCGCATGCTGTCACCTGTACACTTGGGGATGTAATGACAGCATCAGAAAACGTATTTCGCACTGCTGAATTTTGGGCAAAATAACATGATTTTTTTTTGCCACCGGCTCTAAGAAGAACAAGAAGTAAGCATCATAAATATAATTTATGTAAACCTACTATTGCGACGTAACTATAAACGTGTGACGTGACATAAAAGTGTCGTGTTAGTTCCCCTTAAAGAAAAATGGCGCATTGCAGGATAGGGAGTTTCGCATTGCGTTTCAATGTGACTCTTCACTACAAATTACGATGGATTAATCTGTAATATTGTATTTAAAGTTAACACTAATTACTTAAAATAATACTAAGTAGTTATTTTCTGCCATGATATTGTTTTATTTCGACATTAAACGGACATATTTGCAATGTGAAGATCTGAAATTATGTTTCGTTTTGTCAAGTAATAATGAACCAAAACATAGTAACAGTATAACTCAAATTTCATTGATGCCAAATATTCTTTCAGTACAGTAATTCCAGTTGGAATTTGAACTTTATGTACACTACGAGAGGGTATATATTCAAGGAACAAAGTTGTGCTTTAGGTCTAATGTTAGGTTAGGTTAGTGTAAAAGCACTGAGAAATGCCTGAAAGGAAAATGTTTATTTCATCGATCAATGACGCTGAAGTTCAGCTTTTACCCTATGGACTTAAGGTAGGTAATGGTATGTATTATATTTGTATTGAGTATGTTTTTATTACTATCTATATTTTATGGTACATGTTTGTAATGTAATTACACATTTTTGTATTTTAGTCAGTACATTTCTTGTTAAGTTGTCCTCGCAGGTCTGTAAGAGATTTCTAAAAGGAATAAGCAATGCCTTTGAACTTTATATTCTTAAGCAAATTCCTATGTATTTTCTTTACATAGTATAAAACAAAGTCGCTCCCACTGTCTGTACGCTTAGATCTTTTAAACTACGCAACGGATTTTAATGCAGTTATCAGCAATAGAGTGATTCAAGAGGAAGGTTTACATGCCCCACATTAGTATCTACCTTGCACCCGTGCGAAGCCGGGGCGGGACGATAGTTGTGTATAAAAAACAACGGGTACAAAAAAAAGTTGCGTGTTCGATTCCTAAATTAGACAAATACTAAATAATTGTTGCCTTCTACATATTTTTCCAGTTTGAAGCATTTTTATAAAACTGTATTTTTTAAAATTTTCTGTCATAGAGTTAATACTATTAAGTATGTCATGCTTGTTACAAGATCACGTTGTCTGATATAAAGCCTTTCCATGTCTTCATTAAGATAGGAACGATACAGTTGTAGATGGTGTAGATCAATTAATTCAATTAGTTTAATTAACTCAACACGATAACGCATTGAAATTAACCGTATCACTTGTGTAGTAACTGATTACAATTCGGGGAAAAACTCGCTAAATATTGATGAGAAATACTTGTTTTATTGTGCTAAAAGGTTGATGTTTAGATTATCTACTTTCTGGCTAATCTGTACAGTCGGCAACTTAGTTGCTAAACAAACTGATAGACAAATTAATCACGCCTAAAACAATATTCCAAAAAAATTACAATATCGTTTCAAATTGTAAAATAGTCTAGATACAACTGAGTATATCCTAAAGTTTTTATTTTATACATACACAGACATAAACTGACGCCTGTTTTCCAACGCCACATGCTACGATACTTACATACCTACTCCTTTCGCTTCGTCCACATTCATACATCTTGTCATACACGCACGCCGGTTGAGAGTACCTGTCCTTTGTGAAGAATATCACCAATAATATCGATTTTGTATCGATTTTTAACTTATATCAATTCGTTTTTCAATAGTTAATACAAAGTTTAAGCACTCAAATGTTCGGCTACTTTTGTCGCTTGCTGTACAAGGAAAAATAACGTAGGTATCTCTAGTTATCTATGTTTTTATCATAGTCTAGGTAGGTAATATTGGTATTAGTTGCATTTGTTCTATATTTACGTCAAATCGACTGTATCAGTTTATTAAACATAACGGCTTGTATTCCCCAAAGGGTGCGGCAGAGGTGTTTTTAGTACACCCTCGTTTCGCCAATTATGTTTTAAATCCCATGTAATAGGGGGCGAGCCTATTGCCATTAACCATTTAAAATGTTATGTTGAGTACCCAACGTATACTAGAACGAAGACTCGATTGGCTCTTAATCCGACATCTCCAGATATAACATAACACAACACAGCTAAAAATAACGTAAAAGGAAAATCTTTGAGGAAGTTGACAGTATTATTAAAGCCGACATACTTATTTCGAATTTACTTCAGAAAAAAATCTATGGTTTATGGACTACCTTATAGTGTGACATAAACAACTTACTACATTATTTATATTTTATCTGTATTCCTAAGCCTATTACGCCATTGTACACAAACCCGGAGACTTCAAAAAAGAAAAGAAATAATATTTCTTTAGAGGAATTAAATCTTTTGATGGTGGTGTGAAGGTGAGGAGGGGGGGGGGGGGGCAGGACACGTGTAACTACCCCCTGGGTAGCCACCCTCACTTTTTAAATATCATTCGTTCAAAGTAATCAGAGAAGAGTATCACCACTTGTCAATGTTTATTCAATTTTGATAGATAAATAGTGAGATGCCTCTAGAAATATTCACGGAATGTTTCAAAAAGTTTTTAAAGATAATTCTTTACAAGTAAGTAAACAAGCGTCTTAGTGCTTTCATCTTTAGCTCGTTTCTTCACGGCTTACGACACAACATGACACTTTGCGCCATGTATTTCTATCTTCTTCTTCTTTTCGTGTGGTTAGTGACTAACCTGGTTTCATAATTTAGTGCCACCCATGGGCCTCTGACTTGGCTTCACATGCCGTCGAAAAATATCTCTCAGATTTCTCACGATGTTTTCCTCCACCGTTTTTAAGCAAGTGATAAATATTATACAATAGTCAGAGGTTTGGGTTCGAACTCGGGACCTATGACTTGGCAGTCAGAACCAATAATATCTGTCTACTGACACTACAGTATTTAAATAGCTAATTGATACAACGGATTAATACGTGCCTATGTATAGAACGGACAGTACTATCTATTATAGTCACATATTTATTCTCGTGGCCACATAGTGATTTTAAATCTATTGTTAGGCAGAAATTACTGTTTCCGATTGTACTTAGTAACCTCTTTATTTTAAATCAAAACAGTTTATTCTTACTGCTTGTTGTAGAAACTTACGAAGTTATTTTGAAATGTTTTGATAGAAAATTATAAATAAAAACAGTTTGCACTTGACAGGCTTTCCTTCTGGATTATTTTTAAAGTGTACAAAAGCAAGACTTTGTGATCTTTTAGTAGGTTTCTTACAAAAGTATCTTTTCTTCTACTAAGATATAGAAAAGCCTATTTCCTAAGGCTACGTCCACACAGTTGCCCCGCTCCCCGCTCGCACCGGGCCTCGACCTGCCGGGGTTCATTCTTCATTGATACACGTGGCTGAAACCCCCCCGCGCCGCGTGGGCGTCCCCTCCAACCCCCTCCTTTTTCGACTCGATAGTGGAAAACACGGCTTTGTTTGTTGTATGGCTCTAATTGTGGACTGTGAGCTCGTCAATTTTAACGTTCATATAGCGAAGATGGACAAAGGAAATAAAGAAGAAAGAATTTATACAACGTGTTACATAATTCCCCATGAAAAATGTAAATAATGAAGTAGGCTTTTATGGTTGTTGTCATTTACCTCTCAGAGGAAATTAGGTAAGAATATAAACAACTTTCTGGGTAGTCTAATCTTTAGTTTTGTTTTCAGGGTTGGGTTTCAATGATGATTATTTTATGTTTTATCCAAATTCTTTTTTTTGGGTCATACTACGGTTTTCAAATATTGCCAATACTCTTTACAAGGGACCTTTTAACCCCATTTCATCTTTAGGGGTATTTTTGTAACACGTTGTATAGAAGTATAGATACTTTAATTATTTCCTCTTCCTTTTGATGTTGTAAAAGTATATAATGAAACGTTTTACCGTACATCAAGTAAAACTACAAATTGAATAACACGCAGCAAAGACAAGTGGCTAATAAATACTAGCGGCTATGAAAGCCTTAAGTAATTTTTTTAATTAATCAGGATTCCATATAAGGCATAAACCTAGCCAATAAAAAACTATTCAATCAACACACAAAGAAAATGTGCATTTAAAATGCAACGTAAAATTACGCAGTAGTGCCTACAAGAATGTAGTGTTATAAAATTTGAGCCATCTACAGCGTGTAAACAAATCATGTAATTCCTTCAAACCTCATGATGTACTGTTGACAAAGATAAACCCTGAACGGGATACATTTAGATTTAATTTAAAAAAATTACAAGTAGTAAATATGTGTTTTCAACGTGAGACATTTTAGCGCTCAGAGTTAAATGACCGCGCGGCGGGCGATAGCCGCGCAATTCGCTCGGGGCGCCAAAATGCCTCACGTTTAGAACACAGGTTTAACTCGTATTTTTTTTTGTTATTGAATCCAAAAGTATCCCATGCAGGGTTAATCTATCTCAGCAGTACATCACGAGGTTTGAAGGAATTACATGAATTCATTTACACCATCTATAACTTTAAAGTTTACTACGCGTCAGAGTGGGGGGCTTGCCGCCAGCCCGGGGCTGGCACGTGTAGCGTTGCCTAGCGATGGTGTAACTGCCAGATGACTCCAGAATATCTACTCCAAACAAACGCGACAAATCTTTTGTGAGTTTTGTCGCGTAGACTTGTGTCTACAGTGGTTAAAACGTCAAATCCAAGCAAGGTTTATTGCGCAAGTTGACTTCTGTAACCGACTTTTAAAGTCGACACACCCGTAGCCAGTTTACTTCTGCGAGTTTGACGAACTAAACGAGCACTTGCTGCAGTAATTTGCATAGAATTTGTCGCTTAACATACAATACAGATGGTAAGGAAGAATCACGCAAGATCTACCTTTTCCAAACATCAACATTTAGTTTTAGACGTCATCAGGCCGAAGATACGCAGCCGAACCTAGGCGTGATTACGGCAATGTTTTTATATCGGCAAGACACGACATAATTTTAGCCTGCTGTGTCAAAAAGTATTGCATCCGGACCAAGGTCCTGGTTTCGATTCCCAGGTCTGGCAAAGTGTTATTGGGTTTATCCGTGTGCAATTCCTCAGTAGCAGCCCGGGGTTTGAATTTGTACCCGGTTGAAGGCAATAGGCTCGCCTCCTATTACAATGAAACTTAAAACAAAGGCGAAATGAGGGTGTTACTATACACCTCTGCCGAACCCTTCGGGAAATACAGGCGTGATGTTACATTATATTATGAACCTGCTGTACCTGTTCTGTACTACCTCCTCCTGCCCCCGCACTCCCCAGAATATCCATTAAATGTAATGTAAGTTCCTTTTAGTGGAAGCTGCGAACATTTTATTAAATTCCCTCGGAGATAACTCTATGAATAGTTACCGTAAACATCAAGTTAATTAAAGTCGAGTGTTGATTTCTAAATGTTGACCCATATTTATATTTTGATGGTGTTATAAAACGGTATTGACGGAATATGGTGGGTGTCTATTAGATTAAGTGTGTTCGACGTGAAAATTACATTGATCGTAACTAATTGGAAGCGGCACTTTAACCAATTGTACAATTAAAATAAATATCGCTCTATATTTATCATATCGTTCGGTTACAATTTGAAACTGATATCAGATAAGATTGTTGCTGCTACAATATAATGAGTATCTACATAAAAACATTTTCTAAAAATAATCTTGTCAAATATTGTTTTTTTTTTTTGTTTTTTTTTTTCAATTAACTTCACAGATATAAACTTTTGCACTTCGTAGAATGACGTAAAGACATTTAAGAATAAAATAATTAAATACAAAACAGATTATTAAGTAAATTAAATTAAAACATGTTGATATAATTCTAAATAATTAATTACTTCAGACTGTATAATTCTTATAACGCTAGAGTTCGTAGCGGAGTCTACGAAACCGTAGCATAGCGCTACGTATTTGCTACGGCAGCTCCCAAGCGTAGTGTTTTTGAAAATAATTTTCAATGAAAATATAAAACCATTTTAAATTGAAATACGACAAAACGTAGTAATATGAATTCTTCTTAATAGACTAACTTTACAGATAGTCTAGGAAGAAATTGGTCGTGCGCCTTTTCTGTGATGGGAATTTATGGTATTGGTTTTAAAGGAAGTGGTGTCTGTATTTATATATGTGGATAGATATATAAGTAGAGGTAGGCCAAAGAAAAGATGGTCGGAGTGTATGAAGGATGATATGGGTAAGAAAGGAGTGAGTACTGAGATGACGGCTGATAGAGGAGAATGGAAGAGGAATACAGGTAGTGCCGACCCAACCTAGTGTGGGATAAGGGCAGGGAGATGATTCTCGTATATCTCGTGCAGACACGAGAGAAGAAAGGCTTATTTCACAATCGTCGGATTGCTTATACCTAGGAAATAAATATGGCGGTTTGGCAGATTTTTTATAGAGAAACTGACATACCGCCATATTTATCTCTGATGGTTGTGAAACAGACCCTTATTGTTACAGACTAATGGCTGTTAATTGTCAGTTGTCCATAAGGACAAGATGAAGAAGGACAAGTACCTTTTCCTTGTAGAGTACACAAGTAGGTACCTTACAAGGAGTCAGCAACTTTTTTCGAAGCAATTTGCGTTGCCTATTACTTTAGCTTTGGAGATTATGAGGACCTGGACATTTTGCACCTTGGACCTTTTGACATTTTTTGCAACTGGTTTTGATCATGTACGTCGGACGTTCTAAGACTATGCTGGTTTCTAATCATAATCATTTATTGCGTCAAACATTGTAGTGGGACAGATGTTTATATGTTCCACATATTTGACTGTTTCACAGCTTCTATGCAGGAGATTCTGAGATCGAACCCAAACCACACTTCTTACTTTTCGAATTCATGAGCGGTACTGAGGCAAAACATCGTGAGGAAACCTGCACACCAAACAGTGCTTCAAAAAGTTCTTCTCGGCTGGATGCCCACTAGCCCACACTTCAACTTATTGATCGACAATCCGATCGATGCAGCCGTCGGGCAATAACCACTGTATTATGCAGTAGGAACAGTTCACAATCAACCAGCAGTTACCATAGTAACCAAACAAAAATAACATCAATAAACAATGTTACGTTAGAGGGGCTCGTGGTTAATTAACAACCACGCAGATCATATGATTTGCAAGGTTAAGGATGGGTGGCCATTCGTTACACATCGAGACCCCTGCGTGTCTCCGAGATAAACCGTCGGTCCTGGGTGTCATACGAATACTTGTGACAGTCGTTACGGATAGTCAGAAGCCCGGAAGTCTGACAACCGGTCTCACTTTAGGATATCGGCATTGCCCCAGTAACTGGGTTGCGGAGGTCTAATAGAATATAATAATAATATACTGTTTGATAAGTATGTTAAATAAAAAAAATGTGATTATAAAATTCATTGAATTGTGTTTCTGTGAAATATGTTTCATTCAACAAATAGTCGTTGAAATAATAATATTCGAAATAAAAATACAAGGATCAAATATTATAATTATGAAACATTTGCTGCGAAACAAGGGAACACCCTAATAGACATACTGGTATTGAGCCGCATCTGGTTAGACTGGAAGCTGATTCCGACTAAGTTGGGAAAAGGCTAGGAGGAACGAAGAATGTTACGTAAATCTGCCAAAACTTATACATTTCTCTGACCGCGTATAGAAAGTATATTATAATTACATTTTATATACGTTGAATCAGAAACAGTTTCTAACGAATCACTTTCGTTTTCGCTTTATTAGTGTTTGTTCAATAAATATTATGCATTTATTCGGTTTCTTCTATTAATTATAGTTATGTGTTTTGTTAGTTTATTAGTCTCGATGTTATTACGATATTTAAATAGTGGATAGCTTATTCGATGTGATAAATTAATCGATATGTTGTAATAGTGGAAACTTATTTTCTTGATGCGACGTTTCCGCATTTTCGTCGTAGATTTTAGTTTCTTCTAATATAGTATTTTATTTTAGTGTTATCTGCAACTATTGTAGCCGTTGTCATATCTTATTCTCTTTTATTCTCTCTTAGTCTCGGAAAATAAATGCTGAATTCAAAGTAAATGCAACAACAGTGTAC
This sequence comes from Amphipyra berbera, assembly GCA_910594945.2. Classification (NCBI taxonomy): domain Eukaryota; kingdom Metazoa; phylum Arthropoda; class Insecta; order Lepidoptera; family Noctuidae; genus Amphipyra; species Amphipyra berbera. The sequence goes on along the minus strand of OU343123.1, from coordinate 21,908,141 downwards.
AATATCAAGATAATTTTCTTGTTCACACGTGTATTTATTGAATGCAATGTGTGTCGTGTAGGAAAACGCCTCGGTGTCGGGAATATGACGTAACTGACCACGTCTCATGCAGAACTCCGCTTACGTAACGAAGACCTTACGAGGGTCGCCGGTTACGTTCTATAGCACCACCTTGACATATGTCAAAATGGTGGTGAGATGACATTTTCTTTTTTTTAATTTCCACATAGTAAATTATGATATTCATAAGAAGAGTTTTGTGAAGTTTTCCTTATTCAGCAAATAATATTTTATGTTTCATGTATTGTTGCGTGGTTATAGGTAATTTAACTATAGTAAAGCTATTCGTATTGAGTAAATTAATGAATACAATCGAAATTTTAAATTATTTCTATGCTTCATTGGATTGGTCTGCGATTATCAGTAGAATAGAGGTGCAACTCAATAAACCTTAATAAATTGTAGGTACTGTGTGTGTTTAGAGTTGATACAAAAATAAAAATCCTTCAAAAATGATTATAGAACAATATCTTACCATAAATTAATGTCCTTGACATTCCAATAATTCAAGATCAAACACAACTTCAAATACCGATCAATCCAAATTCCAAAATTTGAATTTCGCACTCTAGCTATCTGTCAAAAAGTCACAACGTCACAGCGCGCGAGTTTTATTTTTAAACTGGCAACGCGCGACCTCAGCGCTTGAATGTAGTGCCAATGTCACAATAACTAGGTCTATGTCAGCGAGCGGCCTCACTGCCGCGGGGATATGTCTGCACGTTTTGTGGCCTTATTTGGCGCTTTCGGCGGGGTCACTGGGCTTTTCGGTGATCGCATTCTGCTGTATGTTGGTACCACCACTTGTTACGTGAAAGAAGTCACGCTTCAAATTTTCGAATTTCGAAATCTAAGGTCATCCTAAAAATTTTTATATTAATTTTTGGCCATGAAGAAGAACATATGTAGAATGTTACATTTTCATTTCATTAAGGATGTAAAAAGGTGTTTTTATTTATAAATACCACTATTTAAACGAGCATTTTGGCGTAATTATGTCGTAACCACGTCGACCACTACAATTTATCATAAAGTGACATGAATATCCCTATCAAATTCCTCTATAAATAGTCTATGAAATAATTTGTTAACAAGAATGTACACACGAAGATAAAATATTACGATCAACCGTGTTATTAAGTGATTTTGTGTATTAGTTAACTTGATTTGATTAAAGGGTACCTACCTACATAAGAAGGTTGACTTTAAACGTCGTACAAGTATCCCATGGTCAATTTAATTTGACTGTATAGCATTTATTAATAATATTTTAATAATAAATTATAAGTTTGACTAATCACTAACTGAAGTATAAATAATAGTGTTGCTAGATACAAAAAATATAATTTAAAAAAATCTAAGCCAATTCCAAGGCTATGTTTGTTAATCAAATGATAATAATTATTTCTGTGCAATTTGTAATTCTTAATTTAAATTCTTTTTACAAAATCGTTAAATTTAAACTAACTCGGTATCCCATACTTGTGTACCAAGTTACTCATTGTCATTAGTTGTTTAACATCAGTCACTTGTCTGCGATCAGTTGTGCGCCAGCGCAATGTATTATTACGACAAGCTGCCAAATACATGGCGCAATCGTACGTAACCATCTATAACTGTCCTAAAGAGCTCTTAATAAATCGATTTTAACGTTATTTTAACACAAGTGTAAGGACATATTAACCTAATTGTAAAACAAAAGAAGATTCGACAAAAAATATTCCGTAAACTGCGAACTTTGTATTTTCAAACATTGCAATTCATCAAAATTGAATAAATTTCGCATAATACACACATGGTTGCAACTACAACTAGTGCAACCAAACGCAACCGAGTTTGTGTATTGCGAAAACCCCAGTCAGCGATACACACTATTGCAATTTACTCAAATTGTGAAACAAGTTATTAAGTCAATGCTAAGGTCACTACTTCGCATTGCCTATTATACTAAATTTTTATTAATTGACATAGATTTTTTGCACACTACCTAGAATAAATTAAAAATACTGTAATAAAAACAATTGTAAGGTAAGATTCACATGATGCTAGTAGAAAAACATCTATTATACTAAACCCGTGTGGAGCTGACACCATGATATCGCCTGACCGATATATAACACTCCAAGGCTATCTATTTATTAACAACAACATATATACATATTTAAAAATAAACTGCAGCATCAGATATATTCCTAACCTCGAAATCGTTCCCTAAAACCCGATTTTTAATGTCATTAACTCGATTCATAGATAAACAGTCGATAGTACTTGCATCGATAGCCGCGACTCGTGATGCCCGGCCCTGAGGGTAACCTTGCTTCTGTCTCGTTCACACCGAGCATCACAGCATCTGTCTGTCTCTGTCTAGCTGAATGTTTGCAGTGATAACTACCGGAACCCGTGCGCGTGCGTCGCTATGAAAATGAATGTGTTTGATATTTCCTTCAGTGATGAAAGGGTTGTTTGTGGTGGCGTGGGAAACTGAAGTATTTTGTGATAGTTCTAGAATTTATGACTTATTTGACGCAGTTTTTAACGTATAAAAGAAACGCCTAGTATATTTATAAAGCCTGAGAGCAAACGAATTTGCTGAAACAAAATATTCAATTAAATTGTTCAGTTATTCTCAATATTTATTGGTTTCAGTGTTTTTGACGCCCACTTACGAAGACTACCCATTTGACAGGCATTTTAAGATTTAGACAGGCGACCGACATTACTCTGAGACAGAATTAAGTTTTATCCTGCTTTTTAACTTTGGGGTGCATTAAAAACGCCTCCATGAGTGACGATACTTAAGTAGGTACGTCCGGCGAACCCTGTGTAGTCAGCCCTACTACCAATCTTGCTGACTGACTATTTTATTTACCACGGCATGAGCTATTTTCTTGTCGACATGAGAGAGAGAGGGAGAGACCTTAGACAAGCCTTTTTCTGTAAAATCAGTTCTTTTATGCACCCTAGACAGACATTCCTTCATTTTGAAATTGTAACCCTACCCCATAATACTATTAAAAATATACCTCCGAATTTATAACCAATTCTTGCAGAATATCCATTGCCAATCGTAGTAGGTATATAGTATATTTAACGTGCACACATATTAAATTTCGTCATATATCATTATCACCTGTTTATATATAATTTTTCAGCATGTATATAGATACAAGCGAGGCTAAACTTGCATCGTGTATTTTTACATATTATTGTTTTTGTACAGAAGTTTTACAAGATATAATATTGTTTTTCTTTTTTTTTCGCGATAAGTAGGTACACTTATCGCTTATCACGCTGATGATACATTTTCAAGGTATGTTGTCATACCTGTCATATACCCAAAAGTTCATTATTATAGTAGGACTATGAAGTTTGATGCATAGAGTCATTTCTCTGGGTATTCTCTGATTTAGAATTCAACCTAAAGGCGGGTACAGACTGCTGTAACGTAACATGCAATGTAACATGAAAGGTACGTAGTACGCACGCGTAGTGTGCACGGTTCGTGCGCGCAAGGCGTCCACACTATGGGAATTCTGTTACATTGCATGATACATTTCGTAAATCTGTACCCGGCTTTATAAGTCGTCTCGCCCTACATACTAATGCAACTGCAAACACTCGGGATTTAACAGTCTCAGAGGTTTCAACTTTTACATAATTTGTAAAAAATCTGGAAATTCACGTGCAATATTACCAATAATAAAAAATATGAAAAAGTTACAAACGTTAGGGATTTTTAAACTCCTCATATTCATAAGACATTTTTTTTCTGTTTGACTTCTTGTATATGGTCTTGCGGATCGTTTCTACGTAACTGGGCAGTTATTGGCGAGATCTGAAGGGTCTCCAACCAACCTCTTCTGTGATGTAGTGTCCACAATATACGTAGGACCCGTCAAAATGGTCATATGTTGGTGTACCACATGTGACCAATAACGGCCCCGGCCGCTAAGGTAGTACTACAAGTACAATACACAGTGATGTTTTTGTTATGTAAAGTACTGTTAAATACAATATCGCAATAATACATAGAAGTGACAAATTGCTGGTCTAAGTGGCCTAGTGACCTGTTTCCCTCAATAACTTGTACTAATGTGGACTGATATGATGATTAACTTTTGCAAATATTAATTATTTTAAGTACTTCAATAACTGTCTCGTTGGTCTACTGGTGGCAAGCGCGACTGCTGATTGTGAGGTCCAGGGTTCGATACCCAGGTCGGGCAAAGTGTTATTGGGTTTTCCCGTGTGCAATTCCGCAGTAGCAGCCCCGAATTTGGATTTGTGTCCCGTTGATGGCAATAGGGTTGCCGCGTATTACATGGGAATTTAAGATAACGGCGAGATGAGAGTGTTACTATACACCTCTGCTTAATCCTTCGGGGAAAACAGGCATGATGTTGTGTTACTTCAATAGGATGTACCTATAATTGAACTGGGAACGCCAATGCGCATTGCATAGGGGGGCTAATAACATCACATTTTGAGCTAATCACGTCATATTTCGTCCATATTAGCAATATATGTAAGGGCCCAGATAGACGGACTGCATCCCGACCGCCACTGTAACTGCCCAATGCAGTTTGAAGGCAGTTAAGATGCAGTCAGTGCAACTGCATGACAACTGCCGACTGGAGATGCAATCCACTTGCAATTACCATGCGATAGCAATGAACGAAATATGATTCACCAAATGTTGTAGTCGTACAAGACCTGAATTATAGGTGCAACCCGTACTACCTGTACGATAATACCAAAACTGCACAGTTTTTATTTTTATTTTTGAGATTCCAATAAATGTTTAGCTCGTCCCGTCATCTCCTTTTGGGCCTGCCGCAACGTCGTCTGACGTTGTGTGGGCTCCACTCAGTGATGAGTTTTGCCCACAGCTCGTCCGACATACTGCAGACGGATTGGCCGCAGAGAACCTTAAACCGAGAGGAGTGGAAGAAGGGTAGGGAGGCCTTTGCCCTGCAGTGGGATCATGATGGCTGAATAAAAAAAAGAGATTGGTTTGCTCTTGACTCTAATCTAGGTCAGAGGTGACAGAGACAGTCTACAAAGGTGTGAACTTACCCAAAAGAAGCCTGTTCACAGTTCATCTAACTTTACTAACCAAAACGCTAAAAGATACACAACGCTTACATTCAAGGGAATTAGGACAACCAATTATATTATCTGCCGGCATGGCCAAATTGGCCCAAGGCTGGCGGTTCGGAACAGATAAATGTGTATGACTGTTTACCGTGCGGCATTCGTACATGTCACTCGTAGATAAACAAGAACGGCTCGTATTCACGCAGTAATTAGCAGATTAGGGTTAAAAGGTGACGCGGGGCATTTTGGTGTGTGACTACTGTATTGAAGGGTTAAAATTGTTTTTTTTTAATATAAATATATCAACATAGCAATGAAGTGTATTGTGAAAGTTTTATATTATTGTATACTTTTTTATCCTTTAGTATTAATCGTTTTTTTTTTGTAAATAAAAAGGAATATGTTCTTATTGTAGATTTTAGTGTTTTCTGTACGTCATTTATTAAAGACAAAACTTGAAGGATCAAACACTAACGCAATATTAATTAATCACACAAACGAATACATTAGCACTCAGTATCTAGGGCGTTGTGATTGTGTAATCCATCACTTATTGTTTAAAATCAAAACGGTCATATGCGCAGACGCAGCGGCTGTCGCAACGCGCCCTAAATTATAATACTTTTTGCAAGTGCAGCGATACATCGGTTCATAGTAATATGATGACTAATTGATGCCATCTTTATCATATTTAGCCATTTTGAGTACGAGAAAATCCAAGAAAAGTATCACACATTATTTGTTGCGATTTCGTAAGTTATGCGGCAAAAAGTTATAAGTACCTACTAAAATTAAAAGCAAATCAGGTAGAGCTTCTACTAAAAACTAAATAATCTATACCATTTAACATTGTAGAAAATTCTAGAAATAATTTATGTAGTACAACCGAAGTTTCTTTGAAATAATATTCTGAATTCTTTATCAAAGACAATCTTCTCCTCCTTCTTCCGAAAAAATTCTTCTTTAAATTAATACTCAGATGCTCAGGCTTCCACAAAAACTTTAGCTTAATAAAAAATAGACCTCATTTAATACTAATTATAGATACTATTAGCATAATTCCAATGACCTTTTTAAGACCAGTCCGACTTACGCCCAATTAGATCGCGCGATTTCGATGCACCGAACTAAAGAACGCAATCTTAATATTACAAGGTCTCTTCATTCGACTCAAACACGTGCACGGGAACTTTGTATGTAATGCTTATGAAATATCCTTTTTCACTAAAATTCAATTGCAAAACTGGGGGTGGTACTACAAAATGTTAGTATTTAGGCACTTGTTGAAACTGTGTTTAACGTCAAACTCCACACATAGCATAAGTGTATAAAGAACTGTTCAACACAATTTTGCAAAGAAATGGTACCTACCTTCTATTGTTGTTTTTGGATGTTGGTCACTGAATCTCGGAAAACTAAGGAAGTTTCACGCGAGCTGATCCCCAGTCGTAGTTTGTATTTTACTGCTGTAAATTATGTCTGATGAACTTCAATCGTACGCGTATCAAAAAATTGTGCCAATAAATAAAAATACCTCTTACTACAACGTGCGTAATGCGTGAAACTTTATATTATCGAAATTAGTTCAGTAGTTTTGGAGACACGCACGAAAATAACTCAAAATCCCGATTTGTTTACGCGGATAAAAATATTAGAGGCGCCAATGTGGGCGTGGGCGCATCACGTGGAACTCCAAGGTAATTAATCTAATCCAATGAACGCAGAAGATACTACATACGACCCGATTACTTAACGAATGGGATTAGAAATGGTGTGTCCACTATTTGCGTTTCCTTCGCAGAGAACTTGCGCGAGCGAGAGGCACATAACGATAACAAGAAGAGCCGCCATTTATAATCCCATTGTTTATGTAATTAGGTAATTCAGGCAGTACAGAAAGCCAGTAGGTTAAAAAGATTTCAAAATGGATGTAACAGATATTTTGCAGAAAAACAGAATTGCGTCTGATGACAGGTGTTTTGCTAAATAATTTATTACACCCATATTTTTATCCGATAACCTACTTGCAAATTAGATCGACCTATTTCAAACACGACTTCATAACCTATTCTGCTATTGCTAAGTACTACCCATCCATTTTAAATAACCAAGAGAACCTTGATTTTGACGCTCTAAGTTCCGAAGCCAACGAAGACAATTCGCACGATGCCGCGATGGTGTGATGTTGCGAAAAATTGACCTTAAGCCAAGCATGGTGGTGACGTGTGAGCCCCGCCACTCCACGCCACAGTATAAAAACCTTCAGTTGAAACGTTTAAACTTAACCCAGTGATCATGACACACTTTTAGTGATTACGTACGGTTGCGGCCGTGTGTGCGCGCGAGCACATTTCGACCACGAATTTTCGCCTGCCTTTTTTCTTTTACTAAATAGGTCGTTTTAGTAGGTCGGTGGTATATATAGACGACCTTAATACGACAGCTATGGGATTATAGCGCAAGTATCAAGTAGCTCAATGACAAGTTTTTGAGAACCGAAAATAGTACCAGTTTTTATAGGGGTTATATTTATTTTTATTTGTTGCCCGAATTGGCACAAGGTCACAACACAATAGTTTCCAAATAGTTATAAAAAGAACCAATTTTTATTATGTTTATTGACTTAAAATATACACGTGTACAAAAATAATTGTAGTTTACACTAAATTGATTAAATCTAATAAAAATATTATATTTAAAAAAAATAACAACAGTATTTTTAAATAACTCAATAAAAATAATAATGTTTAAATTGATTCGGCGAAGGCGGAAAGAGCGGACGCCAGATAGAGGCAAGGCCAGCCGTCAAGGTCCACGAAAAGGTATAATTAACAAATTTAGACTCTATTGATGTTAACGTAGAGTTGTTAATTGCGTGGTTTACATGTGTAGTGCAAGACAATAAGTTAGGTGTTTTTAATGCAACATTTTTCAGTAATAGGTAGAGATCAAGGTTGCTTAATGTAGACGTGTTGTACGTAGCTAAGGTCGGCGCACACGCAGCGTGTAGGTGACGGAGTGGGGGACTGAACTGAGTGGGCCGGTGGATTCCCAATGTGTTTATGGACTTATATTTTGCTGCCAAATCCTTAAGCTATGACTAATTTGATCATTTTACCTGTGAGTATACAAAGCTATTTATTAGCAAAGACATTTCAATTTGTCTGAGCATAATGAGAAAATAGGGAACATGCATGAGTCTAATAAAGAATAATTTTATGGCAGTATCTATGGAGCACGACATGACTTAGTACCTCCGATATTTAAGCCGATTATTTGAAGAAAATTATATAATTTTGCATAATCTAATTATATTGCATAGTTATTTTCAATACTTTGTGACAAGTGGGGAACGTGCCAATTATATTTTTTTAGAATTCAACACGCCTGTCTTCTTTTCGGTATAAAACAATAACAAGAATCCTATTGTTTTTTTTTCAAGTGGCAATTATGTTGGTAAGTTTGCCAACAATATGTTTTAGTTCTTTCTAGTTTCTGGTACACACATTCAATTATCCTGGCCAACAAAAGCTTATGCATGAAAAAGTAAAAGTAAAAAAGTGAAATGATGTGTCATACTTTTTTTCTTTGGATATACTTATATTATTTATACTGTGACTGTACCACGTCGCCCTTTGACAGATTATAGTCAATTCTGATAGATCTTTTTTTTAAAAAGGAGCGATCAATCATGATTTAAAAAAACTTAGCACTACATGAGTTTACATTATATTTATTAATTAACGAAATACAACAGTTCATTAATTTACTTATAATTAATACGAGTTACTAAGAAGGAAACTAGTAAATAAAATCTATCGTGTATTTAATAGTCAAGGCTTTTATTTTGGTAGGTACCAGGAAATTATTTACAATAATACAAGAGGGGGAAAGAAATAGAACGATATGTCTGTCCTGCTCTCGCCTTCACTATCACTTTAGTTACTAATGATTGATTGTCTGTGTCAATGCCAAATTTGGGTTTGTATGTAGATTTGGGGTAAGGCATTGAATTTTAGAGGGAAACTCATGCAATTTTTTAAATCTCATTAAAATAATTAAGAACTAGCTTTACTTACACGAAATATACTTTTTATTTTTTCTATAATACTTTGGTACCTACATATTACTGTTAGGAATTTATTCTGCCCTGAAAACTTAATAAAATTAACTCTAAAACAAAAGAATAAAATATAAACCTAAAATAAAAACAATGACTCGAACTAACAAAACATTCTCCCAGTCTTAGTTAAATGTGTCATGTAAGTACCTATTGTAATAATTAATTAACCTTAACCGCCTGAATATTAAATTGAAATCTTGTTATAATAATTCAATCGTACTGATAGAATACTGGAGAATGAACTAGAACCACCATTATTATTCTAATATTCATAAATATTCCCGCTTTTATTCCTACGGGAAAATAACTGCGTATTTTCCCGCGCGCAGAATAATCACTCGTTCTTTTCTTTTTTTTTTGCACCGCTCATATGGCATTGGCAATGTCTTAAAAAGCCATAGCTACTCTATATGCTAAAGTAGGTCATGGATGTCCCCGAAATTCATTGCACACTCAATTAATGAATGAATGGTTTTAGCAGTGACGAATGATGAAACAACGAATAGAATGTGGGAAAGAGATAGATGTATCCATGACTTACTGATTGGACCTTGGCTGATTTGTTTTAAAGATATCAAAATAATAAAATTCAGGCAGGTTGTCGAAGAATAAATTGAAGCCTTCTGTTAAAAAATATTGGGTGAAGGGCAAGGGAGAACTCACGGTGAGTTAGATCACCACTGTTCACCATCTTGTCCATATAAAAAATAATCTCTGCTTGTCTTGGAAACATTTTTTTTCTGTGAAGTGGATGTAAAGTGATCGTGCACTGTATAAATGTTTTTTTTTATTGAAATGAAGTATCATCAAACTATATCAAAAGGGGTTATATATCAAAAATACGTCGCCACGAGCCAGACGATTTTATCGCCAGTAAAGTACTAAGATACGTAAATATTTTACATGTTTTTAAGAAGTGCGACAGATAACATCTTATTTTAACGAAAAACCATCAAACTTCTTTAATTACGTCACGTCCATATGTAGTAATTTTAATCTACGATGATAACAAACAAAAAAACTCCATTAGGAAGTCTATTATCAGAGCTATCTGTATAACAGCTGCGAGGCGCGGGCTAGAGCCCACTATCAAACTAGGCCAAGGTCGGTGAGACGGGCGCGGATGTCCGCGGACCAGCAAAACGTGACCTCCGAGATAGTACTACAAACCCCCCCTTGGTTGCACGTGACGTCGGCCCGCGGAGAGATGAACGGATCTAGTATCATGGTTGCGCATCGCGACATTTTTGCGCCGATGGCAGCCGAAAACCACCGAAGGTTGACGAACGGTCGCGAACATTTCGCGCTTATCGACTGACTTTTGTTTTTATTGTGTCAGCAAATGCGTAACACTATGACTACTTTCTCTGTAGATTTTCACTAAATGCACTAGGTAGAATATAATGGATTTAGTAACGTTTTTCTTGGAGTGCCTAGTTTTTTTTTTGCTTTTCAGAACGAATTCACATTATATTCCTATATTGTTATTTGCTGCACTATATTACAGTCATAATTATATATTTTTAGTGCTGCATAAATATTTGACTTTGGAATATGATCAAAACAAGTTTCGAGTGATTTATCTGCTTATATTATTATCCTGATTATTTTTCTTTCATTTGCTGCGGGAAATGTTTTTTTTCTGTGAAATATATCAATGAAAAAAATATCGTAATGTAAACATGCAATAAACTGATATACTTATTTTACATTGATTGTTTAAATTCTCTACTCATTCTGATATTTACTTGACTATGGATATATATATAGATAAGTTACGAATTAACTCCGTTCTATTGTCAGAACTTGTCAGGAGCGATTTCCAAACATCTAAAATCATAATATAACTTAATGGAATAAATACAAATTAATAAAATCACAAAAAAATACAGAAACATTCAAAGAAAAGACACAGCTTCATCTCACTTGTTCTAAAAACTGTTTTCTTCTATTCTCTACAGTTTTTTTATGACCACGGCAATAAAATATAGACTATAAAACTTACCATTATTTTATTCTGTCCACAGATCATAAAACAAACCCTTTACGATGGAGTATTGATAGAATAAAATACTTTTTAACATTGTATCTTGCATGTCGTAACCATGGAGTATTTATTACAAATAAGTTTACGGGGCCCATAAAACATGTCGTAAATAGTCGGTGCGTAATGACAACCCTTTACATGGGGTTGGAAGTGAAACATTAGGAAACTAACAATGTCACCATAAAACACGTTTTTTAACTTTTTTTGAGATTACAGTACCTTTTGGTTTTGTAGCGGTTATCTAAATATGCAGTTGGAGAACAAGTGACAGCGTTTAAAGTATTTACTTTTTGGCTTCTGGTACCTACATACAATACATGTTTATCAGACTTCAATATTTAATTAGGTGCTTAGTATTCAGTTAAGTATTATAGTAAGTAAAAAATAAAATGGGATATGTAAATTTTCTCTTCAGATTTTTCACAAAACATTTTAAAATTTGTCTTTATGTAAAATATATGGAAAGTAGCCCTGACAGCACTATTACTACACCATTATATACTATTACTATTACTACTGAACGTTGACTCTGCCTCCCTTATTTCAACACTGAATGAGCCGTCTTCATTCCCCTTACTTCAACCATCATTAACTCCCATCACCACCATGGCCATCACTCATCACGTGATCACACTATCAAATCATATCTTAATCGGTAATTTACGAGCGGAATACTATGGCTATACAACGCTATCGTTGATAGTGTATCAGCAATACACGTATATTTATTCGATATATACGTAAATGTAAAGCTTATATATTTATTAGATTACTACGACTTCAGCGGCCCTCAATCTGTAAGGGTGACGTTATTTCACGGTCCTGCAGAACGCAGCGATATTGACTTGCTTAGTTGTAATATAAAATGCTTGTAGTGTATAAAATTGTGAATTTGATTATTTTACTAACACCATATTTAGGCCGATCTCTTTCTTTTAAGAAACTATTAAATCTGGGGATACATAAAAGCTACCTCTTCTACTGAAATTCTAATATTATGGAGCCGAAATCTGTTTCTCTTAAAGTTTAACAAGTCGGACAGCAATCAGTATAATCTTGTCATATTATCAATGAACAAACAAGAAGTAAACATGCTAAAAATCATACAACCAATTCCCGCAATACGTAAACTGGAAACCCGGAAAACGCAGGACTTTAGGTTTCCAAGAATTATGAATACCAATTTCCAACTAAATTATGAAGTTTTCATAATTTAACTCCTCCGAGGTCTTAAGTTTATGACACTGAATACACAACAAAGAAAACAGGACAAATTAAAAATATACTTTAAGTTTCCGATTAACACCTCGACCCTGCGCCCTAAATACCAACGTTTATTGCTGTAGAAAAAAAAACAATCGGCGCCAAAATCCCGGTTTCATGCGAAATAGTTGTAATTGGGACATTTTGGCGCCAAGGTCGACACCTGTTTCTATGGCAACGGACTTTTTTTCTCATTTTCTCTTCATGCCTTATGAAACAAAACAATTGTAATTGTTAGGGATTCAGATAATACTTATGTAAGTAATTTATTTAAGGTGATAAAAAGAAACTCTGTGATTGTTTTGAATTTCGTTCCATTCGGATCAGTCTGTGTTGTAACTGAGTCTGTTTGCTGTAAACAAAAGCTCTGTATTTGAAAGGAATGGCATAGACTATAGACAGTAAAGAGTGGTTTGTGTCAGTTATGATTTGTGTGTCTAGACTAAAATATATTTATACTAAAACTATGTGGAATAATCCCAGTCTTATGCTTCTGAATATCATCAACTAAATACAATATGGCGTCGCTGTCAGCAAAAATCGAAACGTCTACATTTTACGTTCTAATCTTATTTCAACAAACAATCATCATAAACCATTATTTTTCTTTACGCAAAACTTCAAAACCGACGAATTTATCAGACAATGATTCAAAGGCTAGTTTTTTTATCCGCGGCCATTTTTACGCGCGTCGCGGCTGCGCGGGCGCATCAACGCAATGTGTGTCAAGGAAACGAATGTATTGGAGAAAAATTCGCGAACCTTGACGCCGTTAGATTAGAATTAGGACTGTTCGAGTTTATTTATTTTATTACATGCGTTAAAAAAAAGAAATTGCGTATCGTGGGCGATGGCCGATGGAAGAATAAAATAAATATGCCAAAGGAAGGTCAATTGCTGGGGATTGAGATTTTTAATACTTAGTGTTTATAAGTTTCAGTTGAAATCGTAAGTGTTTACAATAAACTAGAGGCATTACTGTTTTGTTTACAATTTAAAATGTAAAGGATGAACTAACTGTGCGCGTAAGTGAAAGGTATTAGAATATGCATGCATGGATGGAATGACAAGACATTCTGACTTCATCGGGGCGATTTTTTAAACCGGACATTTTAAGTTGGAAAATATTTATTGAGTTAATGCTACCTGCATTAAATTTTTACCAAATCATCAGGGTATAACGAATGGGGGGTTATCCATAAGCATGTCCCCACGTTAAAAAGGTTCCGGAATTCCCAACCTTCTGAGAAAATCATAAAAACCTCAAAGCCTTAGTTTTAAGGGTCGTTTCTCATCATACAAGTACAAATACATACCCACACACTAACAACCCACACCTATATAAAGGTCACCCTATATAATGTCTAGATCAGAAGATTCACGACCCATAGCAACGTAGTAACTGACATCGGAGCCAAAAGTTCTTTCATCTCCATCGCCGATATTGGACGAAGCATTAACTATTGTTTTGTTTCCAACAAAAGGTCACAGTTCGGTATGATAGCGGCCAATAAAACAAGTCATTACCCTCTTGTCCACCTAAACAAACAACTAATTTTATTTAGAGACATTAGCTAAAAGAAACATCAACATTTGTTATAATAAAGTTCATTAATATTCATATGGGAACGGCTGTGACAATGTAAGAAGAAGGGGAACAAATACCGTGGAATTGAGATAAGTTATTATTTTAGACTACCATAGTACGTTGAGTTGATAAAACTTTCCTCAGAGAAATTTCTCTACGTATAAACAAGAAAGTTGTAAAGATAGCAAATTAATACCAAAGTACTAATCGACTTATTGAGATTGTTCCAAAAGATAAACAACTAACAGACTCAATTTCTTCTCATAATGATATTGTTACAAATTCTACTTAAATGATTCCGAATACTACAACATGCTTCCGGCCCGTCAATGTACGTAGGAAACGCGAGTATTTATAGCTCATGGGATTCGCTGAATAAAAGTTTTATGCCCATCATCAGACCATTGAACCCGTTCGATGCCATTAAAATTAAACCTACACGATTCTACAACGCTTGGGAAAATATAAACAGTATATTTGGGAACTAACTATCATAAAAAGAGGAGTTTTATCATTGTTTCGACGCCGTTCTGGGAATTAAAAAGGTTGATGCTGAAACTGTTTTGGGATGTAGGCACGTACACACGTGGTTTTAAAAATACTCTAGTACCACTTGATAGAGCTCATCCATTAGGGAATTAAAGTATATCTATAGCAATAATACATGCGAGTCCATTGATGTGTAATTCGGTTATAGTTATTTAATTGTATTAAGACCTTCTTGCATAACCATACCACACCGACAAAGTTATCAAAGCAAGCACTAATGAAAGCTATAGATCGATTTTAGTCGAAGAGTTAAAACTAAATAAACATCCTGGGTCGCCGAAAACTTCTTAAACGCATAATCTTCAAGAGTTACTTCGTCTACGTAATCGCGGTGACGTCCATTTGAAATCATACTTTCACTCTCTGCGCGTCGCGTGCGCACGTCTATGCGGAAGCAAGCCAGCGCAAGCGCATTGATTTATCGCTATCTTGTGAATGCTACTGAAAATGTTCGAATTGCATTCGTTATTTATTGCTAATGCACCATTCCCTTGTCCTTTCGATCGAGGCTTGATATTAATTTGAAATTAACTGAGTGGGCATTTCGGTTAGAAAGCGTTTTGAAATGTTACTTATAAAGTAAAAATAGGTCAGAGAATAAGGAAAAGAGGTACCTGACCACAATAAATATAGTCCACGTTAATACAAAGCTACACTAAAACCTACTTAGTTATTCTTATCTCAGTCTAGTATTGTTAATAGGTGATTTCCCCTTTCCGACTAATGAATCTCTGTTTTTCTGCTCGTAAGCGTGCAAATCTCCTAGAACGATCAAATACATAATGCGTCAATCATCTTAAAAGAAAAGCGAAATATACATCCAAAATACCACTCCACACGAACATTCGTGTGCCAAAGATCCCGCATTTCGCAATAGATGAGCTAACTAAATTAAAAATAAAAGTTTATTGTTAACAAGAGAAAGCAATTTCACCATTATAAATGAACATGTGATTCCATCGTTTGCCTGCAACCATTACTTGAAAGTATAAATTAATTTCAACAGGCGAATTTAAATCTTAATGCATTTTACGTAAGAGTTGATATCGCGTGAGACTGAATTTCAGTTGCAATTGTACCGAATCTTAATGATGGCTCGGTTAGGATGACACGCAAAGTCGAATGACTGATTTCGAAGTTTTTTTAGATGTTGTTAAAACATTACTCTTGTGTAGCAAGAAACTCATATTTAGTTAATAAGTAGATAACAGTTGACTGAAAAACAAATGATATAAATTATGCATCATTAACCGCAGTAAACACCGTTTAGAAATTTTGAAGCGAATATAGCTGATGAGAACTGTTTAAGATGGATTTACATAAAAAGTTACACAAAGCCTCAGAAAAACGTACATAAAAAATCACCAAATTTCATTCACACGATTCACACAAAAATCCTCAAGGAGAAGGCAAATGAACCACCTGGTACACATGATCAAAGTCATGGAAAATATAGATTTGCTTTGACCATTTTAAAGTTCAAGCAACTTGCAGAAGATTCTTGGAATGTCTCAATTAATAGGCTAGAAGCAGGAAGCGGTGCAGAAATGAGCGCTCAACGTTATAGCTAAACATATTTTATGGCCTAAGACCGCAGAGCGCAGGCTAGTGCTGCGTGCACATTGCCAAGGCAGCATCCAGGAACTCTCACATATATTACTGGATTTAATTGTTTTAACAATCTGGACTAAAATCGAAAAGACTAGATAATAATATAGTATTAAATACATAGTTGCTTGTGGCTCGTCAAGCAATGTTCAAAGCTAGTGCATTTTCGACTGAATTTAATAGATTAATTACAATGGATGTTGAAAAGAACAAAATAGGAACGAGTGTACTGTTTTAGAGACAATATTTTTTAAAGCACAACTGAAACCATTCCCAAAGTGACCTAGGTAATAAAACTTAAAAATTAAGTCTGCTATCATAAGGATTCGACAATACCTAAATCATAGAACGTAGAAGATCGATCATAATCATTATAATCTGCTTGGAGACCCAGTTTTAGAAGTAAATGTTAAATCTGTCACAAGAAATAGCCTTCCGATACCTAAAGAAATGTTTACGATGTTGATTGCGATTTTATTTATAGATAGCAAAGATATTATTGAGTGCAATGTTGCCAGTTATCGCAATATGGTTTTACTAGAAATCTTTTTAATTACAATTCTTAAATTATCTGAAATTACGTGACCAGTAATTGTCCCATTGTCCCGTAGAACTTCATAATTTCCACTCAATTGAACCTACATGAATTCAGTATTTATAAAGGATATTTAATCATCATAATTATTCTAGACTGGTTTCAGGTCGACTTCGAGTTAACCTGATGCCGCTCAATATGCTCATGTTCCATGTAAAGCAATTGCCACCCTGACCTCCGCAACGCAGCTCAAGCAGCCCGCAGGTTTCTCTCAAACATTTCGGATCATTAAATTCTGGAGTTTACTATGTTCCGTACGTGGAGTTTTCAGCAAAGAAGACAATTCGCCTTCAATTTAAGTTAGCTAATGCTCTTAAAACAATCAGGCCCACGTGAACAGATGCGAACTGCTCAGATAAACACAAGGCCGCCGCTGATAAGCTATCAATACTAGGGCGCCATGTTCCGTGATTTTATAATACAAGTAATTGTTTGTTGTTGTTGTGTGTGGCGGCTGTAATACGTAATCTAGAGTACAAACCATTTCGGGTGCAAAAGGCGAGTGTATGAATGAGTACTTATTACTTCATGGGTTAATCAGCCAGTCCATAGCTGCACATTGTCCATTCCCAAGTTGTGCCACAACATTTACTGCTCCACTTTCTTCATCCAGTTTACGTTCTAACATCATTATGACGTTGAACTAGCCTGCTGCAATATAAAGTACAATATCCAGGCCTGTTTTCGTTGTGGCGAGACTTTTGGGAAAGCCAATTTTCAGTAGTGGACTAACTGATTGTTAGCCAAGGAACTGTCGCTGGATGCAGCCGTAAAATTTGTATTCTAGAAGTAAGAATAGAAGAGCTTTCTAAAGGTTTAAAGCTTCTGAAGTTTTTGGAACCCACTTTTTTAAGACAGCTTATGTCCTACGTTTAAAATTTAATGTTTCCCTGAAGAAGTTTGGCGATATAATTTTGGAGGTTACAACATTACTCATTGCTAAGAAAATTTACTGCTTACTAAGAAGTTATTCATTGTGCAATATTTCAATTTTTCAAGAATACAGTGCACAATCACTTTGCAACTCTGTTCATGTCATGAAAAATGCAGTGTTAGATTTACAAGCACCATTTGTAACTCCTGAAACTGTATTTTTCATAGAACCGACACCTGTTTCCAAAATGACGTCACCGGCCAATACAGAATTGGAGTAAAGAATAAAGACAACCTTCTTGTTAATGTCGTGAAATTCAGGAGTCTCTAAAAACTATGGCCAACAACCAAATTAACCACAGAAACCTTACTTTTACTATCTTTACAACAGACATTCACTTTCAGTCACAAAGCACACAAATAGACGCGCTGAAAAAACTGAGAGAGCCGATGTTTTTCGACGGAATCATTTTTATAACTGCGCAATACTTAGATAATACTGTACAAGGTCGCTACGCTGTACGTACAGGTATAGTTAGTGATTGTCCTCAGGTTTTAGGCACATTATGAGTAATTGCACCTGTGGCCAAAAGTCAAGATTGTTTTCTAAACGGTGTTGCTACATTGTTTCAAAAATTGTGGCGAATTAGGATATTATCACGGAGTTTCGATAACGAAATGGCTTGACAAAATGACATGACATGGCAAAATCTGGCTTGACGAGATTAATCGCGAATATCGTATGTATTTATTACTTTAAACACAGTTAACTGTGTTTAAAGTAATAAATACATACGATATTCATTTAAAAATGTTGTTGTTTTAAAACTTGGTCATGTGATATCACATCAAAAATTCAATAAACAGGACTAGAACGAAACCGAAACTGCGTAATAATGGAAATACGTAGTACTTTTGTAGTACCCGCCTACGTAAAGTGAGATTCTTGGTATGACAGATCTGTCCAAATATTCGTATCTATTTTGAGTATTTGACTTCCCCAAATGATTTAACCAGAAACACAAGGTTAATAATCTCAAGGTACGATACTAAGGCCTTATTAACCAAAAAAGTCACTAGTCATTGGTTTTTAGATTATTCAAATAGTTGACTCATAAATGGCGAAGAAGGCTATACAATGTACAGCATGCTTGATAATAATGATAAAAGAATATCAGAAGTCCTAGTAGATATAACCAAAATGAGAAATGAAACTTTTGTCTCGAAGACTTCTAGGAAGGTCCTTAAGACTTGAAGAAATCTTGACAAACTGAACGGAAACCTGTTTTGTTTTGATTTAAACTACTTTGAATAACATGTTATAAATAACAGTCTTGTAGTAAGACCTAATATGGAAATAAACTTGCAAAACGGCGAAAGTTCAGATAGAAAACAAATGACTTGGACGATTTCACATGACGATTTATCGGACCAAACTGTTGACTCTTTATTTCTTTTTGAAGCTAATCCTTAACAAATAAAAGCTGAATTAGATAACAATGCTATTATGGCAACAAAACGTAATGAATTGTCAATTATAGGCCTTGATGCCAGCCATGCTACTGTAGTAAAGTTGTTTGTATCCAATGTGGTCAAATTATGTCATGATTTACGTGCCGATTCAATTCAGGGCCACGATCTTTTGTGATCAGTGTGGGCCATTTTAAACAATATATCATTCTAAAAAAATTAAATAGAGAATATTTACGATGCAAAACTGTCTGCGACAAAAAATCGGAGCAATGAAAGTAAACGTGCTCGCGGTTCTAGAAAATTATTTTTACTTTCAATTTATAAATGTTCAATTTAAGTTCAAAATGTTCGCAAAACACGCCAATCTCAAACGTTTATTTTTGTATAAAAGCAGGTTTTATCTCTGAACAATATTTGCGTTTTTATTTTCAAGATTATTTTGTCAATTACGCTTGGGCCTTATCTTAAGATTTTGTATAAATTGTTAAAAGTGTTTTTAGGAATATGAAAAGGCTGTGCGTTTGGCCTTTTAACTTGAGTTTATGAGTAAAAATGTTTTGTGTACTTTGATGTTTGTCACTATTATGTTTGTTTGTTTAAATGTTTTAGGTTAAATAACCAAAAAGTGTGTCTGTAATCTGCGCTTTAAAATCGTAAAAACAAAAAATAACAAATGATACTCACCAAGTCCAAATCGCAATCCAAAGGTTCACTGATCTGTCCACATGCACACAATAATAAAAAATCAAAATATTATAATAAAATCTGTTTGATCCAAAAGGAAATGTAACGGAATTCCTTAAAAACACTGGCAACACTCCTGTCACTGTCAGATAATTTTCAAATTGAGAACACACACAATTTCAAAATACAGTTCCACGCCGAAGGTTGCGTTCGTAACGTGTTCGATGGATAAATAGCGAGCGTCGCACGTACGTCCGCTCGGTACGGCGGCCCACGAGTCACTGAACTGCCGCACAACCGCGCCCCCGTCAACCGGTGGATGCTCGCGTATATTTTTATGACTGCTCCAACTAGTGTTATCATTGTCAAACCCTGAAATGGTTGTGGATTTAAGAAATTGGGTCAAGCGGTTAGCGCTGCGGAACGAAAGCGCGGAGAACTCATTCAATCAATTGATTTAGGGGCTCCTCTTTTTCATCGCAATCGCGGCTGTCAGGACCAGTGAGGACCAACATTATAGCTCTATTATTATTAGTTCTTGAGGCATGTTTTGACCTATATCACCGGGTGGGGTGCATGAAAAGAGCCTCCACGAGTGACGATACTTAATGAAGTCCAGCGCACCCTGGGCAGTCAGCCCCGCTACCAACCTTGCAGACTGGCTAATCTTCTCACCACGGCATGAGCTTTTCTCGTATTACTCGTGCAAACATGCGAAACGAAGAATAACCAGTGGTACCTTTTATTAGAAAAAGCTTTAAGTAACATCGTACGCCTCCTTTTCACAAATTTACACACACTACATTTTAGAACGAAAAACGCTATAAAATTTAATCTTGCAACTCCGATAGGTAAAAAAACAACAATAATACCTCCAATTTTACATACAATTTTTTTGATTGGAAAATAAAAGAAAACTGATTTTTATTTCAGGTTTTACCCGAAACAAGACGTTTATCTAACTTTCCTCGAAATCTTATAAAATGAAGTTTAGCTTTCAACCGAATATCTAAATTGTAATCCTCTCATCTTGACTGCTAAAAAATTATTAAAATTAACATCTGAAGCCTCTAAAAAGAGCAATCCAACATTTGCATCGTTTCATTCATAGCCTTCACTTTATTTGTGAACGCACTTTCGAATCGCGGTGTATCGTAAATCGCGATATTTACGCAGATTTATGAATCGTAATAACACCAATTAATGTCAGCAACTGGTCAACCGATCGCAAAAACTGACGAGAAAATGGGAATTCCTAATTGGCTATCAGTTTTTCATTTGTTTTGCCTGCAACGCTTTCATCGATGAAATGGATATTGGAGTTTTATTAAAGGGGTTGAAATGCTACTTTAATGAAAAACATGAAATTAAAAATATTAAATATAAAAACAATATTCCTTCAACATTTTGACCAACGAAATTAATTATATATCAAATTAAAAGCACTAACTAAACTATGATTCAAATAAACACCAACTAATCTTAAACCAATTAAAATGAACACCACCCGATTCGTAGCGAGGACATCCGAGTGGTGCCGAAGAGTACCGACAATCGGCGATCTTGCACGAATGCTTCCGAAGCCACCCGAACGTTCGCGGCCGCCAGCGAGGTCGGAGCGCGGGAAGCGCGTCACTTCAAGGTGAATTCTTTTCCCGCCAAACTGCGTCACACTGACTTTGTATTGTAGTGATACTATTAATTAAAAAAACAACAATAAGCCGGCTTAAAACAATTTGTTAAGTGTTAGATGTTCTTGGAATTATAAGATATTATAATATTAAAGCGAATCTAACACTCACAATCAATGAAGTTCATGCATTCAATGAAGGATTCAAAAAGCATCGCGCACTACAAGAAAGATTATAAATTGAAAAATATTCTTATAGAAAAGATCTGAGTTTTGCTTTGTATTTCTTGTAGCTTTTCACAAACCTAAAACCCACAAGACACGAATTTCGAAAGAAATTCAACGTTCATATTTTTGACCCTAACTTTCTTGATTAGGAACTATGCCATAACAAGCCTAATATCATATAACTTGAAACTACCGGAGGTACATCTGAACGATACGACCTTTGCACCCTTTCAGAACTAAATGGACCCGGTATCGAGGCCGGGTTATAACATCAACCAAGGCCCATCGATCCCTTCGTTTCATTCACCCGCGATCACAATGAGGTTATATTTAGTACAATATTTAACGTCAGCAACATGAAACATAAAGCCTTTGGAAAGATCAATTGCTTTTTTTGATAGAGACATTATTTTGGTTTCCATAAAAGGCAATGCTTAAACTTTTTCTTCACTGAAAATTCCTTGTACTACAGTTTTAGTTTCATTCAGGTCCAGACTAGCAGCCTCTTATTCTTCAAGCTATTTATCGTACAACTGGAAGAATATTAAGTAACTAACCTCAGCAATAGTGGGATTTAGTGTTGTAGAACATTTGTGCACCCCCAGTCCACTGATAGTGTCACTAGGATCCAATCTTCAGTTATACACTGGCCTGCAAAAATAAGTATCACACTTTTAAAACTTCATTTTTTTCTAAACTATAGAAGTTAGAGATTTAAAATAAAAAACGTTTTATAGCAATTTTTATCAGCTTTCTTTGAAACTATAGTAACAAAGTTAAACTCTTTTTTGAGTCCTTTTTGTTTCGAAAATATATCTTGTGTACCTAAAAAGTTATTGCAATTTGTGTGTGATATTTATTTTTGCAGGCCAGTATATTTGTGAATTATAATAGGTTAACCCAATCACCGAACTCTTTTGGTTGGTCCAGGACTTAAAACTAAGAAGAATGAAAGAATTCTTAATTTAGGCCATTCTTCTAACCAATTAAACAATGAGAGGACATTAACCGAACCTTGCACGTTATTATAAATCAAACCTGTCTAATATTAGCATGTCTAAATGCGTGACCGAGAGGAGATAAGTATCAAATTCTCGCCATTATCAGCTATTCCATCGCTGGCCATCATCAGCCTCATGGTCGACATGGAGGTCGGCATCGTTTTGAACTGGTTGCTGGGTGATTACGGCTCCTTTATTAAAAGAAAGGTAAAGTTCAAAGTCATAAAAGGAATTCCAATCTTTTGCAGATTTTTTAATTAAACTTTTTTTATGTTAATTTGGTAAAGGAAAAAGTAATTGAATTACTTTTGTAATTTTGATCGATGGATCGGTAACTTTAAGTTAATAAAATCTCATAATTCAAGAGGTAAGGAATTGATACACCATGTTGCAAACCACGAGGCGAGAAATGCGCGATCGGCACACAAATAATTATTTATGAATATAAATATATTGTTCAATGACACAACGTCAATGCTTATTTATTGTGACGAATAATATTTTTTCAGGATTGTTTAAAATAACACTATATTTTGAGAAAAGTTTCAGAAAATCAGGGCCTGAAATTCGAGTAACGTGATCCTGAAAGGTTTCTTTCATGTCTCGTTCGTTCTACCTAGCCTTTTCTCAACTATGTTGGGGTCAGCGTGCAGTCTAACCAGATGCATCTGAATACCAGTATTTTACACGGAGCGACTGCCATCAGACCTCCGCAACCCAGTTACTGGGCAATGCTGATACTCTAAGGTCAGACCGAAACACGACTCAACTCAACGGGTTTCATGACTAAATCATACAATTAAAGAACACAAGTATTTAATTAATAGCAAGACGGCCATGTCCGCGACCAACAATGCCTTTACCGAGTTTGAAAAAACATTGGCGATTCCTAAGGCCACTTCCAAAAACGGCCTAGGCATTTTTTAAGCTAACGTATTTTCAATTCACTTTACACTTTAAGGCTATTTTTACACTTGTACGTGTTTGCCAAATGTCAAGTTATGTGCGTGCTACTGCGAATTTAATTACGAAAGTTTATCGCACCGGGAGCCTTGGCAAAGGTCGCAGCACACACTCGAGGCTCATGTGAGGTCACCATAATGTGAGTAAGCCATTATGTGGTACATGATGACGATCAAATATTAACAAATTTGGCAGCTATTGGCTGTTCGAAGCGAATTTGTAACGTGCTGCGAAGTTTTGTGCAATTTTAACCGTCAAGTATTATACAGGGTGTAAGCGAAATCATGTAATTCCTTCAAACCTCGTGACGTACTGCTGACATAGATTAAAACTGCACGGGATACATTTGGATTCAATAAAAACAAAATTACAAAAAGTAAATATATGTTCTTAACGCGAGGCATTTTAGCGCCCCAAGTTAAATGACCGTGTGGCCAGCGATAGCCACGCAATTCGCTCAGGGCGCTAAAATGTCTCACGTTAAAAACACATGTTTACTTTAAGTTTTTTTTTATCGAATCCAAAATAATCCCGTGCTGTTTTAATCTATGTCAGCAGCACATCACGAGGTTTGAAGGCATTACATGATCTCGTTTACACCCTCTATACTCGCAGTAGTGATAGCAATTGGAAACTCTGATACACTGATTGGAAAAGAACGAAGAAGAAGAAAAGTGAGCAGTTTTGGAGAAGCAAGACCAGACACAAATAACTATATGAATTAAAACATGTTTATAGGGTTACTTCAACGTGGTGGTATGTACATGTTATGCGGAGGGAAGAAAGTCATGTTACTAGAAGAGTAATAAATATGAATGTGTTTGGATATACAAATAGAGAGGCCAAAGAAAAGATGGGTGGATTGTGTGAAGGATGATATGGGTAAGAAAGGAGTGAGTACTGAGATGACGGCTGATAGAGGAGAATGGAAGAGGAATACAGGTAGTGCCGACCACACCTAGTGTGAAATAAGGGCAGGGAGATGACAATGATGATGATGATAGGGTTACTTCAAATGAACAGGCGAAACTTCACAGAGTTACAAGGTACTACTTATACTATTAATAAAATAAATTCAAATAAAAAAACCTAAACTTTAGTTAATTAAATAACAAGATATCTACTGAGTGCGTCCTCTTCGCTGCCGCCTTATACAGAAACAAATAAATTGAAATTAAATTAGAAAATTTTGTCATCTGTTTAAGTCCTATGTAATAGAGGGCTAACCTATTGCCATCAACCGGGCACAAATGCAAACTCCAGGCTGCCACTGAGGAACTCCACACGAAAGAACCCAATAACACTTTGCCCGACCTGGGAATCGAACCCAAGACCTCACGAGCAGCAACGAGGCAGTTTTTAATACTTTTTAAGGAAAATCTCGGCTTATGAATTTTTCTGAAATAAACATTCGTGACACATTATAAAATGTGTTTAATATCGTGTTATTGTCACTAATGCGGAATTGCAATATTTTATCGCAGTGTTACTGTGACTCATACTTACTACTAGGCTAAGTCTACACATGGCAGCGATGCGAACTGCGACACAAAAGCGATTGAAACAAATGTATTATGTTAAGTATTCATTTCAAACATTTGTTTATTAACACTGTTTCAGAAACATGATTCTACGTGTTTATGAAACACTAGCTGTGTCTTCACGGCTCCACCCGCGTAAGAAGTTTTAATCCAGTAATAAATATAGCCTATGTTACTCAAAGATAATGTAGCTTTCTAACGGCAAAATAATTTTTGAAATCGGTTTAGTAGTTTTTAAGTTTATTTGTTACATACAAAAATACAAATCTTTCCTCTTTATAATATAACTAGCTGTGTCCTCACGGCTCCGCCCGTAGCCTATGTTACTCAGTGATAATGTAGCTTTATAACGGCAAAAGAATTTTTGAAATCGGTTCAGTAGTTTTTGAGTTTATTCGTTACATACAAAAATCCAAAAATACAAATCATTCCTCTTTATAATATTAGTATTGTTAGATCCTTACGGTATGAAGAATAAAAGGAGTGGACTGTATTTGAACTGGTTTATTTTTATAGAAAATCGTAAAAAACAATTGCTGAGTTATTTTTGGACAGCCGACCGTTACTAAGCAACGACTATCGTTTTTTGTTCTTGAAGGCGCGCTTACAGCGCGGCTGCGCGGGGTTGCCGTGCGTAGACATGCTCCCCGGGTTGAAGAATGGTCTTCAAAGATCCATGGGCAGGGGGCAGAGGTTGTTCCATCCTCTCCGAATGGTTCCTTTCTTGGTCTTGATCTCCGCCACTCGATTGATACCATCGACTCCGGGGTAAACGTGGGTTACACGTCCGAGAGGCCAGAGCAGGGGTGCAGTCGTCTTGTCTCTAATCAGTACAAGCGAGTTAAGTGTAATGCTGTCGTTGGACCTCCTCCATTTAGTTCTCTGCTGAAGTGTACAAATATAATCATTACAGAATCGTTTCCAAAAATGTTGTTTTATGTATTCCACCCGCTTGTAGCGCTGCAGCAGAGTGACATTAGCATTCTCAGCTACCTGTGGACTTGGCACTGACGTCGAGACTCGTCCAATTAGAAAATGGGAAGGAGTTAGGACAGACAGGTCGCTGGGTTCAGTGGATAAAGGTATCAAGGGGCGAGAATTCAAAATAGATTCAATTTGAGTGAGACAAGTGGACATTTCTTCATAGGTAAAATGAGTTAAGTTCAGAATTCTACGCAAATGATGCTTTGTAGAGCGAACGGCGGCTTCAGCCAGTCCATTGAAATGAGGTGAATATGCTGGTGTAAAAAGAAATGTAATGCCTTCATCGGCTAAGTCAGCAGCTATGTCTGGGTTAGAAAGAAAAGATTGTAACTCGTTACATGCACCGACAAAATTAGTTCCGTTGTCGGATGTAATTGTTTGAGGCTTGCCTCGACGGCTAATAAAGCGATGTAATGCAGCCATGTATGCTTCTTTGCTCAGGTCTGTCACAAGCTCCAAGTGAACCGCCTTGACTGCCAAACACACAAAAATACACAGGTAGGACTTAAGTAACTTGCAACCACGACCCTTTCGATCGGCTATCAAAATTGGCCCGGCATAGTCGACTGCACTGTGTAAGAATGGAAATTCTAATGTAGTCCGAGATACAGGTAATTGACCCATGATTGGTTGAACATTTTTACATTTATGTCTGAAACATCTTACGCATTGTTTCACAGTATATCTAGCTAGATTTCTACCACCTAAAGGCCAATAAATTTGTCTAATGTCTGCAAGAAGTAATTGAGGGCCTGCATGTAAAAGTTTCAAATGTTGTTTGCGAAAGATCAACTTTGTTAAGTGATGTTTACAGCATAAAAGAATTGGATGTTTCTGATTAAAAGTATAAGGCGAGTTGTCGAGTCTACCTCCGACCCGTATTAAAAGATTTGTGTCGAGAAATGGAGACAGAGACAACAATCTGTTTTTAGGTGGCAATGTTTTGCCTGATCTTAAAAGATCATAGTCCTCACTGAACATTTCAGCTTGACTCTTCCTTATTATAGTGTATAAAGAATTCTGCAGCTCATCTGAAGTTAAATAACCTTTTAGTTTGTTATGTTTATTTTTACAATTAAATATGAATCTGTGAATATAACAGGCTGTGTGAATGAGACGCGTGAGATTAGAATGTTTGTGTACTAGTAACGAAATAGTGTCTGTCATGTGTGCATTGTCGTTAGCAGAGTCATTAGCTAGGTGACACAATACTTCCGGTAGATCCCGTTTTTTGTTTGAGTTCGGCATTTTAGGCCATTTATCTACGTTATCTTTTAAAAATGGTGGGCCTGACCACCACAACGACGAAGTGCTAAGAAGATTAGCCTTCACCCCGCGAGAAACGAGATCCGCAGGGTTATCGAGAGACGGAACGTAGCTCCACGGGGACCCGGCAGTACTTTCGTTAACTTCGTTCACACGATTGCGAACGAAAGGTTTCAGGCGGTGTACAGGCGTTGATAGCCAACCCAAAACTATGGTGGAGTCACACCAAAACCTGCAAGTAACCGGCAACGTTATGGAGGTGAGTACCTTAGCACACAATCTTGTAGACAATAAAGCACCGCATAACTCGAGACGCGGCATTGTTGTAGGTTTTATTGGTGCTACTTTATTTTTTGATGCAATTAACTGAGTGTGAACAGTGCCATTACTATTTATGGAGCGAGCATAGATGCAAGCGCCATAAGCACGATCAGATGCATCTGAAAAAGCATGTAATTCTATAGTTACATAATTATTTTGTAGTACCCATCGTGAAATTTGTATATTGTTTAAATGTGGGAGTTCATCTGAGAATGAAGTCCAGAGTTCTTTGATTTCATTTGGAACTTCATCATCCCAACCAATTTTCAAATTCCAAAGCTTTTGTAATATAATTTTAGCTTCTACCACAGATGGGCCAACGAGACCAAGTGGGTCAAAGATGTGACTGATTACTGACAGTATATTTCGTTTTGTAATTTTATCACGCTGATCAATATTTATTGTAAAGGATAAAGTATCAGAATTTGAGTTCCAGTTAACCCCTAATGTTTTGGAGGGTGTGTTTTGACCATTCTCTGACAATTCTAAAATATGATCAGAATTAGAGTTGTCACCGATAACTTGATTCAAAATATCAGAACAATTTGACTTGAATTTTCTTAAATTAAATTTAGCAGATGATAAAACAGAAATAACTCCCTTTGTTTGTTTAATGAGCCCGTCTTTGCACGTTCCACCACTTAAATAATCGTCTACATAAAAATCTCGTGAAACAGATGCTTTGACGATAGGGTCATCCACGTAATCAGCAAGACTAGAGAGACATTTAGTAGCTAAGTAGGGAGCTGAGGCAGTCCCATAAGTTACTGTGTTTAACGTGTAAGTTTTAATGGGCTGGGAGGGGTCAGCACGAAATAAAATTTGCTGCAAATTGCGTTGACTGGAATTGAGCTCAATAGCTCTGTACATTTTTTCTATATCCCCAGAAATCACAAACCTGTGCTGTCGAAATCTGATAAGAATGGACAATAGATCATCTTGGACGGTAGGTCCTACCATTTGTATGTCGTTTAAGGATAACCCTGTTGTGGTGACAGCAGAAGCGTCAAAAACTGTTCGTAATTTAGTAGTACTACTTGATTCACGAATAACGCCGTGATGCGGTAAGTAATAATTCACTTTATTTGGATTATTATAGATAGGCAACATATTTTCAGTCATGTGTCCTAACTCTTTATATTCACGCATGAATTCTACATATTTTTCTTTGAAATTAAGATCTCTCTGAAACCTACGCTCCAGTGAAAGAAATCGAGTTTTTGCCATCACATAAGAATCACCCAATTCATGAGGATCTTTTTTAAGAGGCATAGTGACTACGAAACGGCCTTCTTCATTACGGTAAGTATCAGTTTTGAATTTTTCTTCACAGGCACGTTCTTCACTACTTAATGAATATTTTGAGGAAATTGAATCTAATTCCCAAAATCGAGTAATATTTTCTTCTTGGTTTATAAAGTGACATTGATAAGAAGAAGGGTTGGCACGTGCTACGTAACCAGAGACTAACCATCCTAGCTTAGTCTCGTATAGTTTTGGTTGATTTTTTCCTAAATCAATGGAATTATTACATATGACATTCCAAAATATCTCTGCACCTACCAGAATGTCTACAGCGGCGGGAACATTAAATGAAGGGTCAGCCAACTGTATGCATGAAGGTATAGGTACGTTTTCTATTTTAACTAACTTGGAAGGCAATGCTTTAGTAATTTGAGGTAAGATTAAGCAGTTTATTTCCGCTTTATAATCACTGTATAACGAGCGAATCGTAATTTTACAAGATTCTGTGCTCTTACAGGATTGGTTGCAGATACTGGACACCATGGAGCGTGTACTGCACCTCGACAGACCCAGCTTACCGCATAAGTCTTGTGTTATGAAGTTAGCTGTACTTCCGTTGTCTAGCAGGAGACGGGCTGTATGTGCGCCGCCGTTTTTGTCATGGACTTTCACCAGCGCTGTGGATAGAAGTATATGTGGGGACGTAGTATGCTGAGTGGTGTCTGTAGACAGGGCGACGTTGTTGTCTGTATAATTATCAGACTCTGAAGAAGGTCCGCCAATGTCGGTAGTAAAGGCGACACTTTCTTGGTTAGGCGTTATAGCCGGTGGACTAGAACTCTCATCATCCTTATGCAAATGTAAAAGAGTGCTGTGTTTGTATTTGCAATAGCGACAGTGAGAAAGCTTACACTTATGATGCGTGTGACCTGGCCTTAGACAGTTTAGGCATACTTTGAAGTCTTTAGCCTTCGCTATGCGATTTTCAATAGATAAGTCTCTAAACTTATCGCAATAGAACAAGGAATGATTGGATTTACACATGGGACAATTAAAATTGTATTTAGATGCATTGTCTGAATCACAAGAAACGGTGTGAAATGAACGTGACTTTGAACTATCAAATTTTTGTGTTTTTGAATTTTTATTTTCTTCTAAACACTCTAATAAATCTGCCCTGTTGCGCAAAAATGTGCAGAATTGATCAAGAGTGGGTGATTCAGATAATGTATTTCTATACTCCTCCCACTTCCTATTAGTGACGGAGTCTAACTTAGAAGACATCATATAAATTATTAAAGTATCCCAGTGTTCCGTAGGCTGCTTTAATATAGTGAGCGCCCTAATATTTTTGTTAGTGATATCGATTAAGTTGCGAATAGACCTACTTGATTCTTTTAAAATTGACTCAACATTAAACAACGCTTGAACATGATTGTTTACTAACAACCTGGAGTTATTGTATCGTTCATATAACATTTTCCATGCTGTAGCGTAGTTCTCCTTTGTGAAATCTATGTTTTTTACTACCACTGCGGCACTTCCTACAAGTGAAGCTCGCAAGTAATGAAATTTACTTATATTATCTAAACTATCATTTTCGTGAATCATTGAAGTAAACGTATCTCTGAACTCGAGCCAATTCTGATAGTTTCCATCATATTTAGGGATATTTATTTTAGGTAAGTGAAATTTATTATGACGGTTGCAAGTCCCACCTGATTTAGCATCACTGAAGCTTGATCCAGCACCTGAGTGCCTCCGGCACCGTTTTTCAACATCATTTTTGTCAGCGCATGTGTCGAGAAGAGTGCGGGCTTCAGCAACCAGCCGGTAGTATTGGGTTTCAATTTTTTCCCGTTCTTCAAACTGTTCATCAGGGAACTCGACGAGGGACTCAATTTCAGTCTGTAAAATGTCATAGTCTTGTATAAGATTTTCAATTCGAGACAAGCGAACTCTAAGCTCATTTGCATGAAGCTCGCTAAGCTCTGTGTATGTTCGAGCGAGATCTAAATAAGATCCAAACTGCGTGAGCTTTGTTTTAATGCTCGCCCTGCTTTTCTTTAATTTGACAAGCTTTATTTCGTTAGGCATCTTTAAATGGTTATGCAGTAACAAGCGAAGCGAATGAAGCGATGAACTGATATGCAAACAGCTGCGATAGGAACGAATCACCGATCATCAAGGGCGAACCCAAGCCGCTCGGCACCGCTTGTGCATGTACCGATAATTATTGGCGATTATGACACTACCAACAATGTGCTTTTTGTAGCGTAATACATAAAGTAAGGTTATGTCTTAGTATTATGTACTCACTCAAATTTTCACTAGAATAGGAAAACAGGAAAAATACGAAAAATTCGTGTACCTATAATGGTATTGGATAGGAGATAAAGGAACTAATTGGAACGAACTCACAGTACTGGCCAAATCCTTTAGATCGGTCACTTATCTAGTCCTTTTCTTTAGTTGACTTCCTGAAACGGTGAATTTTGCAAACTCGCGGAAATCACGTCTTCAATGTATGTAGGTGCGGAGTCCCGAAGTAGGTAAACCCGCTGATACGTAGATTTGTGAGATGCAATTCAACCGGCGTCCTTCGTTTTTCTTTTGTTGAGCGTCGCAGTTGACGATTCAAACTGGCGACGATCACGGAGAAAACAGCAAATACTCAACGATCTTCTACTTTCCTCGAAGGACCAGTGTTAGATCCTTACGGTATGAAGAATAAAAAAAGGAGTGGACTGTATTTGAACTGGTTTATTTTTATAGAAAATCGTAAAAAACAATTGCTGAGTTATTTTTGGACAGCCGACCGTTACTAAGCAACGACTATCGTTTTTTGTTCTTGAAGGCGCGCTTACAGCGCGGCTGCGCGGGGTTGCCGTGCGTAGACAAGTATAGATTATAATATAGATTGACACATGTTCCGGAAACACTACTGACAGTTCTAATGGCAAAATCTCCAAAATATTGTTTCTAGAAACATTTACGTGGTGTTTCAGAAACTATTTGCAACCTGTAATTGAAACATTGGTTACTAATGAAAGCATGGCTTTAATATTCACCACGTGTGTGGCTACAATATACATGACAACGAATTTTAAACGACTTCAAAAAAGGAGGAGGTTCTTTGATGTGTAGTGCATGCAGGCCAGCATGCGTAGGGAATTAAGCAGTGCCTACCTCATAAGATTAAATTAACAACTCCTTCTGTAACTATTACTATAAATAAAATAAGCGTGTATGGCTATGATTTCTTTGGGTCAGAATCGTATTGAAATGGGCTTAAGCGTACAATTGAAAGGCGACATCGACGTAGTCCAAAAACCAATGCACACCACTGAGTGCATGACATATTGGTGTATAGTGTACACACATGAATATTAATACATTTATTTCAATCGTTTACGTGTTGAAAGAAATAAAGAAAAAATATTTATTTCGTCACAGAGACACTAAACATTATTAAATTAAAAAAATATTAAAATAAAAGTCAACTGTGACAAAAATGTGTGTTGCAGTTCGCGCTGCTGCTTAGTGTACACTTAGCCTTAGTTAGTAGGCATATTTTGCTCAATGTCGACTGAAATTATGCTTGTAACTGATTAAGCCTACATGGAGTTGAGACACAGTAACACTGTCGTATATACTATTTTATTAATATAAAATACTAATTACTCATAACTGACTCGTTGGTGTAGTGGTGTCAAGCGCAACTACTGATCGTGAGGTCCTGGGTGCGATCCCCAGGTCGGGCAAAGTGTTATTAGGTTTTTCTCAGTAACTGTCCGGAGTTTGGATTTGTGCCTGGTTGGTGCCCCCTATTGCATGGGACTTAAACATAACGGCGAAATGAGGGTGTTACTATACACATTTGCCCAACCCTTCGGGGAATAAAGGCGTGATGTTATGTTATGTTAATTAATATAAAATACTAATTAATTAATTATTCCTTCGATATTTATGTTCACTAAAATCGGTTGTAAGGCTGCGTTTCTGAAAGGTTTTTGTATATTTTACGAGTGGAAAGTCGCTATTGACCCAGATATCAGAGACAAGCTCTATCTCACAAAGATATTGATTTTGTAGAGCTGTCCATAACTCACAATAGTGTTTCACAATTTTCACTTTCTGACTCTACAATTTTGCTAAACTGCGATAACAGTAAACTATATTTTTAACACTCAGTACCTACCATAGAACACAAAAGTATTTTTCTGTGTAGTCTCTCTATCAGCATCTTCTTCTTCTGTATACAGGGTGTAAACGAAATCATGTAATTCCTTCAAACCTCGTGATGTACTGCTGACATAGATTAACACAACACGGGATACTCTTGGATTCAATAAAACAAAATTACGAGAAGTAAACATGATTGTGTTCTTAATGTAAGGCATTTTAGCGCCACGAGCGAATTGCGCCACATATTGCGCGGTTATCGCTTGCCGCGCGGTCACTAATCCAGGGCGCTAAAATGCCTCATGTTAAGAACACATGTTTACTTCTTGTAATTTTTTTTTATTTAATCCAAAAGTATCCCTAGCAGGGTTAATCTATGTCAGCAGTACATCACGAGACGAGGTTTGAAGGAATTACATGATTTCGTTTACACCCTGTACATAAAAGGAGAAGCTGACTGACTGAGAGATCTATCAACGCACAACCTAAACCGCTGGGGTTAGAAATTTGAAATTTTGTCAATAGATACCTTTTCTAACATAGGCATCCATTAAGGAAGGATTTTTCAAAACTCCTCCCCCAAGGGGGTGAAAAAATAGCACGCAATCACGATTCACGCACGATTCAACAATTGTGCCGATAGTCGTGTCAGTAAATTGTTTGATAGCGAAGAACAATAATAATATACATCCAACTGAACACATCAAATAATTTATAATAATATTAAATTGCTACTTAGCTCTCTTCCTCTCTCCTAATTTTGCTGTGCCCGACAGGGTCCATATTGATCTTTTACTTGTTATACCATCTATGTAATACATATGGAATAAAATAAAGACTTGAGTATTGTACTTCGATTAATTTCTTCAGAACAGTCAAGACGGATCAAGGGCTTGATACAGTACACGGTAGTCTTGGACATGGCACGTATCGTGAGGACATTCTTCATTATTATGGATCCCTAACCACCAGTAGCTTGAGTTTTATCTTACCACCTCGCTACGGGCGAAACAGGCTTTTTTACAAATTTATATTCCAATTTTTTTTAAATACGTTAAGATAATGACTTCAATAAATACTAAGGAATCAATACGACGACAGTTTTGGTGCGGTGATTGAGCGATTGGCTTCTAAGCTACAGGTCGGTTCGATTCTCGCACGGATCAAATATTTGTATGGTCTACAAATACATAATTGTTCCGGGTCTGGGCATTTATGTATGTAAAGATTTGTATCTGTAGACGCACCCACGACACAAGAGAAATCCTAGTGTGGGGCAGTTTTCTGTAGAAAAAAATAATTGGTATTTCTCATCAGTTAGTAAGAGAATCGAACACTATTTTGAAATTTTAGTAATTGCGACACTGCATCAACTTTTGTCAATAATGCCTGCACAGGTGGCAGTGCCCTTATTATTATGACAACACCACTGCTACCTGTGCACTTATCAACAGTAGTCATCATATCAATGCAGACAGCTCGCTGACCTCCTTTGTTAAATATATTGATCACGAATTACGATTATATTTAGTTAAGATTGAGGACCGTTGATTGTAGAGGCCAGAAAAAACTCTCCTGTGTTCTGTGGTAGTGGGCCTAATGAGAAGACCCACTTAGCAGTGGACGTTTAAGACCTAACAAATACCCACGACTTAAACTGGTGTTCACCAACATTAAGTCTCTGGTGAAATAAATGTGTAGATAACTTTTTTCTTTTTTTTAAAGTTTTGTTTAACCAGTGAATTATTGTTGACTAGCTGTGTCCTCACGGCTCCGCCCGTAGCCTATGTTACTCAGTGATAATGTAGCTTTCTAACGGCAAAATATTTTTTGAAATCGGTCTAGTAGTTTTTAAGTTTATTCGTTACATACAAAAATCCAAAAATACAAATCTTTCCTCTTTATAATATTAGAATAGAAGTATAGAGGAAAACAAGCCTTTATATCACTCTGCAAATTATTGTGAGTAGGTAAGTTCTGGATACGGTTGGCACATACCAGGGTCTAAAAGGGAGGTCTAATTACCAGATTGTAGAAACAGGTGTTTTTTTTTCAATAGCGTTTGGCTGATTTATTAGCTTGGCTGCGCGATCGCCTTCTGCGCTACGTGCGGGTCGTGGGTTCGATTCCCGCACGGTACAAATATTTGTATGGTTTACAGATGGTTGTTCCGGGTCTGGATATTTGTGCGTGTGAAAATTTGTGTCTGTAAACGCACCCATGATACAGGAGAAATCCTAGTGTGAGGCAAAGTTTAAAAAAAAAAAGAAAAGTATATCCCCAAAAATATTGTTGGTGGAACATCGACTCCACCCCTCCTCAGCACGCAGAATTAGTATAATATAATACAAGCAACAACTGAATCCTTTTATTTATTGCTATTTATTGTTATTGCATTTTCTCTCATTTCTGTGCTCTACTCTAATGCTCTAATACTGACCGCGCTGAGCGCGCTTAACCTCATCACGGGCCCATCTTTATGATGATGACTAAATCTATACTAATATTATAAAGCTGAAGAGTTTGTTTATTTGTTTGAACGCGCTAATCTCAGGAACTACTGGTTGGAATTGAAAAAAAATGTGTGTTGGATAGTCCATTTATCGAGGAAGGTTATAGGCTATATAACATCACGCAACGACCAATAGGAGCGGAGCATAAATGAAAAATGTTCCAAAAACGGGAAAAATGTCCACCCGTGCGAAGCCGGGACGGGCCGCTAGTATTCTATAACCCACCAAAAGCTAGTCTTGCTATCGCTTTCCATACTAAAAAATCCTTTGTACCAAATATCTATATCAAATATTGACATACTGTCAGACACGTACGACTCAAAACGTGTCAACTCATCAGTTACGACACGCTGTAGTACGATGAAGTTTTACGAGCCAACTGCTTGGTCAACGTTGCTTCACTGATTTGACTTTGCGATGCTTCATTTTAAAGATGTCTTTTGCTTACGCTTCAAAAACAATGTGTCATAATTATAAGGCCGCCGCGCCGCGCGCCGCATATGTTTTGTGACTTAGAGAGTTGAGCCATATCACGGTAAAAAGTCAAAGTCAAAAGTCAAAGTATTTATTTCAATTAGGCACATAAAAGGCACTTTTGAACGTTAAAGTTACAAAGAAAATAGAATTGATTCTAGTAGCCCCTTCCAAAAGGTAGTTTCGTATGGAGAAGAATGGGCAAGAAACTCCACCGTTACTCTTTTAAAATATATATAATAGAATATAATAGAATCCTCTGTCCTACATTGGACTGAAATAGGCTATTGAATAGCCTAGTGGTGTGACCTTCGGACTGCTAAGTCATAGGTCTCGAGTTCGAACCCAAGTCACGGAACTCTGACTTTTCGGATTTATGTGCGTACCTATTGTTTAATTAGTTATCACTTGCTTAAAAACGGTGAAGGAAAACATCGTGAGGAAACCGGCATGCCTGAGAGATATTTCTCGATGGCATGTGAAGCCAAGTCAGAGGCCCATGGGTGGCATTAACTCTGACACCAGGTTATGCACTTTTTCTTCTTCCTGCCCTTATCCATACTAGGTGGGGTCGGCACAACATGTATTTCATAAATCAATGTTGTTAGATGTTTTGGCTTATTGTTTTATAACCGGCCGCCTGCCTGACATCAACTCTCCTTGGGAAAACTCTTTGCGCCGTCGCGCGGGTGACCCAATGTGCTTGCTGATATTAACACCAGGTTATTCACTAACCACACGAAAAGACGAAGAGGCGAATTCGGGTTTTTTTTTCTGGGGGATTGGGAGCACCAAGGCTTGACAAACAGGAATTTTCCTAATAACATAACATTATGCCTGTATTCCCCAAAGGGTTAGGCAGAGGTGTATAGTAACACCCTCATTTCGCCGTTATGTTTAAGTCCCATGTAATAGGTGGCGAACCTATTGCCATCAACCGGTCACAATCAAAATCTAAACTCCGAGCGCAATTGCACATAGAAAAACCAAATAACACTGCCCGACCTGGGGATCGAACCCAGGACCTCACGATTAGCAGTCGCGCTTGCCACCACTAGACCAACGAGGCTTATTTTCCTTACAAGCTACTGAAATTAGGACCTAATCTCTCTTTGTATCGATGTCGACCGTCTGGGGGAGGGCACACGCCGTCATGGGTCCTTGAATTTGTCAGTTTATTATTACTCAATTTAGGAGACGCTAAAAGGATTTGTATAGTATCTAGCTGTCGCCCGCGATATCACTCGCATTCTAGGGGAACTTCTTCATGTAATCGGATAAAAAGTATTCTATGTCTTAATTCAGGTCATGGTCTACCTCATCATCTTCCTGCCCTTATACCAACTTATTTGGGGTCGGCGCAGTATGTCGTCTTCTTCCATACATCTCTATTAACCGTCATTTCAGTAGTCACCCCCATTCTAGCCATATCATCTTTCACACTATCCGTCCATCACTTCTTTGGTCTTCCTCTACTCTTATAACCATCCACATTCATACTCAATACTTTTCTCACGACATGTTCCTCGTTCCTCCGCATCACATGCCCATACCATGACAACCGGTTTCCACACAACTTCTCAGACACCGACGCCACTTTCAGGCTTCCTCTTACATACTCAATTCTAACAGGTCATGGTCTACCTGTGTGCCAAATTTCATCCAAATCCATTCAGCAGTTAAGGTGTGATTAATTAACAAACATCCAAACTCACATCAAGGTCCCAGCAGTGAAAGTAATTCCTTCATTCTTTCTTTTCTACCTCAGTTTGTGTAAGTGATCCTCACTTCTTCTCCCAGTTGGACGTAGTTTAGCAGAAAGGACTCAATCCACAAAATTGACAAAAATGAGTTATTGGTACCAAAATGGTCTATAAGGTGGGCCTTCATTCAGCAAAAAAAATGTAAATACTTTTTTTGTGACAGGGAATCAAACCACATATTAGGCAGGTATTTTCTTTTTATTACCTACATAAAGACCCAACCTGAAATCATCCAACCCTATATTTTCCTAAATAAGACCAGAAATACACAATATAACCATCAACCACCGATTTTAACAAGGATGTGTAATGACGTAACAAAATCTGAATGCAGCATCACTGAAGAAAACCACTCTGAACTTAAAACGTCAATAACTCAAAAGTGACTCTGTGTGGGTTAAGTCCTTTCTGCTTAACTACGTCCAGTTATCCTTTTTAGAACGGACATGGTATTGTGGTACCTATGTGGTGTAGACGTTCGTTGTTCATGGGCAGACGGGCCCCCGGCACAATAAGTGCGTCCGAGGGGGCCGAGTCCATTGTGATTGAAAATAGTCTGCGCCTGAGTCTGATTATGTGTGAAGTACTCCGAAGTACACTTGGGTGAAATTCTGTGCTGTCGTCTTCGGTGTGCATCTTCAATCTATTTTTTTGTATACTCAAACGTAACCGACGCCTATAGTTCTTGAAGGGTAACCAAACAATGAAGTCGTCAAGGATGGTGACCCATATTTGGCAAGTGGCAGATCAAGTACCATTTAACAGGCAAAATAACAACATTGAGCTGAAATTTTAAGAATTTCCTTACAAAATACTTAACAGAATAACATTTCACGCGAGCTGAGAATAGAAATCACTAACGCCTTACTGTCTTGCGCCAACTTGTACCTAATTTTTATATACATACACTAGCGACCCGCCCCGGCTTCGCACGGGTGCAATGTAGATACTAATGTGGGGCACATAAACCTTCCTCTTGAATCACTCTATCTATTAAACAAAACCGCATCAAAATCCGTTGCGTAGTTTTAAAGATCTAAGCATACATAGGGACAGACAGACAGCGGGAGCTACTTTGTTTTATACTATTTATAGATAAAGAAGATAAACTCACGCCTTTTTCCCATGGGGGTAGGCAGAAACTATAGAACGCCACATGCTACGATCCTTATCCTTATCCTTCTTTCGCTTCATCCACATTCATACATCTTGTCATTCACTTACGCCGGTTGAGAGTACTACGCACATCTTTGTGAAGAACATCACCAATAACATCGATGTATGTCATTCTAATTTTTATTTTCATTAAAAAAATACATTTTATTATACAATCACGTCTTCTTGCTTCAAATATGTTTATAACTGTATACCCCACAGACAAAGTAATATGGAGTGAGAGATAAGTTGCAAAACGCATGTATCTCGTGTAAACGCATACCGTAACCGCAGCGCCACAGGCCGGCGCGGGCGCAGATCTGCCGCATTTCTCCTTCTCACGGCTGCGCATGCCTTACGTAATGGCCTGTTCCTATCGGCTATAGGGATTGGGTTATTTGTTAGATTATTTTAGATTGATCTAGTTATGTTTGTGCTGTTATTCAGCCGCATCTGGTTAGACTTCAAGCTGACTATACCAAGAAGGCAACAATATTTAAAAAATATTAAGTGACGCGACTTTTCTGATTGAGTTTCAGTTTCTAAAGAATTAGCTCTTCTTAAACTCTGTTACAAAAGACACCACCCTTCATAGTTCGATTTCATAGGACAGATGGTCCAGGTATAAATGAATATCGAAATTGCGGAAAATCAGCCTTCAGTAAGTTGAAGCGTAAGCATAAGCATTATTTAGTGCGAGTACAGCTACGCACATATACGTAATTGTTTGACGTTTCTTTTACGTCATACGTCTTGGTTTATTATACGTTCCAAATGTTTTTAGGATAAGACTTTTTGGAACTGCGTTACGTAACAGTGATTACGTGTAGTGCTTCGATCAACAATACAACTTATTGATCAAAGGTGTAGTGTTAAGCCGGCTCCACACTCTCGCCGAGAGAACCCGAGATGTTATCTCTATCCTTAACTTTTAACATTAAATATCAAAAGACAGCATATAAGTCTCGGGCTGTCTCGGCGAGTGTAGAACCGGCTTTAGAAAATTTAACGTTAAGTGACGTCAAAAACGCGCCATTCTAAAAAGTCCCATCCTAACAAGATTTGGACCAAGTAGTACATAATCTTAAACTTTATGGAATTTCAAAATCAATTTCTTCTAAATTCAGAATCTCGCCATAGTACGCTCAAAGGAAAGGAGCTGATCGTGTGCTCATTAGAAAGTAACCAGTTCCTTGCTTTCCAGCAAAGTGGTCCTTGACAATAGGCCGAGTAGTCGTTAGGATAATGTTATTGCTAAGACTAGCCATTTGATTTTATATTTGAACTTATAATCTGAACTATTCATTGAGCTCGGACGTTGCGTTTTATTTAAATGTTTGAAAAGATTCATGAACTGACACAAGTAAAAAGGATTATGTTAGGATAACAAGCAAGGGCGGATTCATGATTTTTTTCTGAGAGAAGGCACAAGGTCTACACGAGCAGGGAGTGTTGTACGTGCCCCCGTGCTAAAACGTACCGTGCCGTGTTTTAAAGGGTAAATAAACAGCAAGTATAGAACGTTACCGAAATTTTAACTAGTAAATCCAACCCATTATTTTGAATTGAAAATCAATAAAAATTATCCTCGAAGTGTCTCGAATTTTTCGATTAAACAAAACCTTTTTTGTAAAATGCGCTCTCTTCGTCCTAGCCTTTACCCAACTATGTTGGGGCCAGCTTCCAATCTAACCAGATGCGGCTGAATACCAGTATTTTACATGGAGCGACTGCTATCGGACCTCTGCAACCCACTAACTGGGCAATGCCGATGTCCTAAGGTTAGCCCAGATATCAGACTTTCGAGCTTCTGACTATCCGTAACGACAAAATACAAAAAAGGAAAAAATTTAAAAATATTAAACATTAAAAAATGCTGCGATTCCTAATAAACTTATCGAGTATGTAATTTTACATTAAAGGCATGCAAAATCATTGAAAATAACAATTATTCAGAAAATTCGGAAAATTCCGACATTTCAGTTGTTGGTACACCGTCCCTTATACCCGATATGAGCCGAACGATCCCCGGTTCGAGAAAAGGTACCACTTTTATGACAGTTAATTTGTGCAGGCTGATAGATGATGAAGAGATTATAACGGAGGTGTGAGATGGTCAAGTATGTTATGGTGATCAAGAAAATCTGGTTTTCTATTCTGGTTTTGAAAGAGTGCAGAGTTCAGACGAAAGTAACGCTGAGTAAAACCAGAGAAAACAGATGAATCTTGTCGTGCAGTGCGGCACGAGCTGTTTCTATGGAAAAAGAAAAACTTGATGGAAGGCAGGTCTAAGATAATATTAGAAAACAAAAAGAAAATGAATTTGAATTTGAAAATATTTGAGAAGGCACAAACTAAACGTTTATTGTTTTTACGTGCCCTTAAGCGCCAAATCTACTAACAATGTTCGTGTAAGTTGACTTGTGCAACCGGCTTTCAAACTGCACACACCCGCAGCAAGTCGATTTCTGCAAGTTTCTGCAAGCGAGAACTTGCTGCATAATTTGTGCAATAAAACTTGCTAGTGGATTTGACGTTTTAAGTTTAGTGCGATTGCTGCTGATGAATATTTGGAAGTGCGCACTGATGTATTTCAATGTTCGTCAATTTTCTTGTCATGTATGGGGATGTTCTGTTCTGCCTAGCCTTTTCCCAACTATATTGAGGTCAGCTTCCAGTCTAACCAGATGTGGCTGAATACCAGTATTTTACACAGAGCGACTGCCATCAGACCTCCGCAACCCAGTTACTGGGCAATGCCGTTATCCTAAGGTTAGACCGGTTGTCAGACTTTCGGGTTTCTAACTTCCTGTACCGACTATCATAGGTATTCGGACCGAGACCGACTGTTTAACGTGCGAGGGGTCTGGATGTATAACGAACGGTCACCCATCAACGGACTGAATGCGGCAAGCGCAGCTTAACCTCGCAAGCCCGTCATTGTCAATATAAGGGATATGAAAATAAAATCGGCCTATTGAAAAAACTACCAAGTTGACTCTTACCACACTTTATTGACAAGATACGTCAGATCTTCAGCAAGGTACCTCAGATGTAGATCTACCTAAGATCTTGATGCTTCTACAAAGTTCCAATGAAAGAAATATGCAAATATAAGCACAAACGGCACCTAGTCATACTTTTATAATACCTAGTGTCTGCTGACTTTCACTCGGCACCCCCCCGTCCCCGCCCTCACCCCCCGCGGATCTGTCCTACGTTACGCAATCGTTGCATTGCTGCACAGCTGTTGACTGTGGTCGCCGGCCGACTTTGAAACAAAAGCCTCGCGTTTAGTACACATTTTCATGGTAATTCGGTAGAGAGTGGGACTGTTGTCTACGTTTGGAAACTGTGTTTGTTTATAGGCTTCTTGATGGTGTCCTAGAGTTAGGTACCTTTGTTGTTCATGTATTTGCTGTCAATAAAGGAATGTTAGTTTTGTACTAAAGATTAATTGGTATTGAGATTATTGGTATAATGCAGCGTGTATCTTAACTCAACTTCTTATAAAAAGAAAATTGAAAATCCTTCATATCCATATCACTATAATTTCAATGGATCCTTGGAAAACTGTAAGGAAGCCATCTTTTTCTACGCCGCGGGAATCCTCTCCAGCGCATTAAAATCTAATCTGCATGGACTTTTCATAATCCGAACACAAAAACACTACCAATCACGCACACATGCACAACAATGCAGCGTGTCGCGTGGCCGCGCGTGTGTGCGTTAGGTGCGCAAGAGCAAACTTACATAACAGCCAGCGAGAGTGCATTCACTCTGCGAACGGAGCGGAGGGGGGTGTTACGGCGAGGGGGGAGCGAGAGAAATGCATCGGTGCACTGCGCACGCGCACCGTGATATAATACGTGACGGATTATGTCCGAGATTTGCGAGATCTAATGATACAAGCTGATTATAATTTCGATGTTTGTTTTAACGCTGTTATGTTCTAAGATAAATCACGCAATTTCCAAGTTTTAAGATGTAATAGAACCTTAGTGCTGTAAGAATAAGTTTTGATCTACATTCAGTTTATGTACTTTACGTAACACATAGCTATCAGAATGGGTTTCATTTGACGTTTGTAAGTGAACCCGTCATTTCCGCGGTGGGTTTAATGAAAAACGTGCAGTCTATCGGCCACTTCCGGCATACACTGTAGGAGCCAATT
The DNA here is from genome assembly GCA_910594945.2 of Amphipyra berbera. Taxonomy (NCBI): domain Eukaryota; kingdom Metazoa; phylum Arthropoda; class Insecta; order Lepidoptera; family Noctuidae; genus Amphipyra; species Amphipyra berbera. Next base: position 21,864,738 of record OU343123.1, on the reverse strand, counting down.
GAGGCAAGCTTGGTGAAGCTTGTAGGCTCATGCCATATGGTACTCAAACTTGAATAGGCTACACAATATCTTCCTGCTTCGTCATAAGATTTTCATTCTACATAATTGCCCCTTGTCGGACACAATAATTTCTTATAATAATTTATTTATTTAAAGATAAAAAAAGGTTCACACTGACAGAAACAAAAATACTTAAAAGATGTTAGTAACGAATATATCTTATAGCCTATGTTAGTACACTTATACAAGGTTAGTCGGAAAGGGGGTACTAAGCTGAAAGGGTGTTAAAGTATCCATAATAAGGGATAACTTTTGTTCTACAACTTTCCCCGAAACTAAGCTTAAGAGAAATAACTTTTCAAAGATTTCATAAAAAATACGCTAAATTCTATCTATCCTCAGCTATGATAAGACATGTTTACAAATTAGGTCATATTTGGGGTCACGGAATAGAAACTTAACTTTCTGAATACATAACTAAAGGAAGTATGATTTTTTTTTAAAAACTAAAATTAAAATCTTTTTGCATGCAAATAAAAATTATCAAATGTTGAAATTTTAACACTTGCTTTAAAATAGTCATCAGTGATACTTTAAGTGGCCCGCGGCTTAGTACCCCCTTTCCGACTAACCTTGTATACTAGGATGTTATACTTAAACATTCACTTACGGGATAACTTCCGTGATTATAGTTTGATTTGAGTTCCCGATATTTCGACGCTGTTGCAAGCGCCATGATCGCGGGTAAACTGGAGAATGCGGGTGGATGAAAACTTAAAATAAAATAATTATTAAGAGCAGACAAATCTGTCTACCCTCTTTCTTAGTCTTTTACTACGCTCACTACTGGAACTCACACTCGATTGAAAGTCACGGCAAAACACACTCACGGTATCAGTAAGTTTTTTGGAGTCTTTATTCTGATGTTTTATATTGCGTTTTAGTTGACCTAACACTGGATTCCATACACTAGACAATTTGAAACCACCTTCCCTATTGAAATTCTTATGTTTGGCGATTTCAATTGCTTAGTGCTTAGATAGTGAGCGTAGTAAAAGACTAAAAAAGAGGGTAGACAGATTTGACTGCTCTTAATAATTATTTTATTTTAAGTTTTCATCCACCCGCATTCTCCAGTTTACCCGCGATCATGGCGCTTGCAACAGCGTCGAAATATCGGGAACTCAAATCAAACTATAATCACGGAAGTTATCCCGTAAGTGAATATTTAAGTATATTTAAAAACCGTGAAAGTTTAAAACTAGGATGTTAGTAACAATGTGGCTTATGATCCATGTTAATACTTTAAACTATGACAGACAGTGTTGTTTTGATGAGATGTCCCATTATGGGGCTCTCATCATGCTTGTCAGCTATCACCTTCACGAGGCTGTTGCCACTGTCACGCAATCTAGCGAGCAGAGACGCACTTTTCTTCCGGACGATAGCTGAGAGGCTGCGACTCGGGCTTTTGCGAACATCTCTGACGCACTGCAGTAACGAGTTCTTATCGCGTTCTATCGCCAGCTGAATACTTAACTTCATAAAAGTTACTAAGGGGCATTCCATTTAGCGCACCAATTTGAATAGCACCAATTCGAGTCACACGAATAGCAATAACAATAGGGATACTATTGGTGTGATTCAAATGGTGCGCTAAATAAAATGCCTCCTACTAAGAGATATTACGCCCGTTAAGAGATATTGCTGTCGATTCTGTAGCACACTTTGACAGGACTAAACTAAACTAAGGGTGTTTATCTCTTTCAATTTCAAAAGAAAAAGAAAGTGACAGTTGCTTTTAGTCTAGTTTGGTACTGTCAAAATGTGCTATAGAATCGACATCATTAGATATTACAGGCATGACAGTGTCCTCTGAATTGGAAAAAATTGTGTTAGGAAAACCTGGTCTTCTTCTTCTGAACTGTTTGAAAATAGCGCATGCTGTCGTGAAAAGATTAGATAGTCAGCGAAGTTGGTAGCAGAGCTGACGGCGCAGGGTGCGGCGTTCGTGTTGCGGTGCATGCTTTTGCGAATCCTGTCACCCCGGCCGAACGGTCAGGAGGAGGAACGCCGTTGGTTTTTAGCCGGTAAGAGTCCGGCAGACCCCCTCGCCTTCCCCGGGTGAGGGACATCGATGAGGATTTTCCAACGAAAAAAAAATTACAAAAAGGGTGCGCCGGACGTATCGTCACTCGTGGAGGCTTTTTTAATGCACCCTAAGAAAGCCTGGTGAGCTGCTGGAATAGGCTGAGAAAGCATGAATGAAGAAAGTATTAACTAGTAAGTTCTGAATGTTTATTAATCTAATTAAAAATTCTCGTAAAATCAATACGATATTGTAACTCTGTCGTCATTTTATTATAGCTGTGCTTCAGCATCATATAATCCAGAAGACATAAATCTCCCCCTTAGACCCACACGGAGCATTTCTGGCTACTAACTTCGAACCGCGTCAGCTGATCTGAAGCTCTGCTTTCTCAATGATGACTTGATACCGGCAGGCTATTAAATAAATATTACGGAAACTTTTTTAGAAACTTATTGGTGTCTGTGTGAGTGTCAACTTCTTGTACCTAGCGTTGTTTTAAAGCTATTTCATCAAAGACCGTTTTCTGACACATTTTTTTTGTATCTTATGGAATGTCCCACTGCTGAACAAACGCCTCTCCCCTTTTGCCTTCCAAACCTCTCTATTTTGTGCCGTTTCTAACCATGTGAGCCCCGCAAAAGCGTCGAGATCGTCACGCCATTTGACTCATTTACACTATTAAAAATATTAAAATTCGGCGTAATAGTGGCGACTAAACCAAGAGGTAGGTTAACTTAAATCAGTTTCCGTCTTATACAAGTCTGGTGTTAATTAATATTAACTCAAATCGAAGTCATGTTGATATCACATAAACCAGTTCAAGTGGTTTACAACCAGAAATCGCAGCCGTGTACAAATACTGACAGATTATGTCGCAGATAACTCTTACGGTTGGTTAGAACTTAGGCTTTAGCTTCTTTTTGGCTCCTTTACACTCATACAACATGTTTAAATGTCTGTTATTGTTATAATGATGCCTAGGAAACCCGTGCACCATAGACTCTCTACAGTACAATGGTAGTCTATGCCATAGATTATAAATTAGTAGCCATAGATTGTGTGGATTGCTGTATTTTTATGTTTTAACTTTTTTTGTGTTCGGTTTATCAGGTAATTATAATTTAAATTTAAGTCCATTGTTGTAGTTGTAAGTATTTATTTTAAGAATTATTATTCTTTTAATTTTAAGTATGCTTGTGCGTCCGCTTGGGCATAAAAATGAATACTTTTTCTTTCTTTTTTTCTTTCTCATACTGATATGATCAGGTTTTCAAGAATTTAGAAAAAGAGTGGTAGATTCCTTTGGAACCTCTGTCGCTGTGACGCGTCTTGCAGTACAACGACATCTCCAAGCCGGAAGGCCAACACAAAATTGACTATGAGTTTAGAGTACTCTTGATAGTTTAATACATAATTAACATACATATAACTGCCTCGTTGGTCTAGTGGTGGCAAGCGTGACTGCTGATCGTGATGTCTCGGGTTCGATCCCCAGGTCGGGCAAAGTGTAATCGGGTTTTTCCATGTCGACACTCGGCAGTGAAAACCTCGTAAATAAAATTTTCTTCTAAAGCGTTTTATTTGTTCTAACACGTACTAGTTCAACAAACTTTCAATTCAAATACTTCTAAGCTATCGATGACAAACTTGTATTAACATTTTGATCGGCCATTTTTTTTGCAGGAGACAGTTATTTCTATCTCTTTTAAAAAAATGTAATTTACAGATACGTGGTTTTCACTGCCGACCATGTGTGTGATGTGGAATTCCTCAATAGCAGCCCGGAGTTTGGACTTGTGCCCGGTTGATGGCAATAGACTCGCCCCCTATTACATGGAACTTAAACATAACGGCGAAATGAGGGTCTTACTGTACACCTCTGCTAAACCCTTCGGGGAAATACAGGCGTGATGTTATGTTGTTTATCTTATGATGAATCAGAAGTCAGTGACTAAAGCCCGTAATAATAACCAACTGTCAACATGGCGGTCTGGGATCTGTCTCTCAAGTCATATCGTAATGATACTTAGGACCCGCTCTCAAATGAGAGTCGTTAATAATACGGACTTAAATTCGTCTTAAAACCTCGTATGGTATAAATAATAATGGATACGAAATTATTATGCAATAAGACATTGCTCCCACCACAATAGGTAGGTATTCACAACAACGAACTTTCTTCACTTACCTCCAAGAACGTTTACAATTAATGTTTCCAATTTCTGCAGATTAAAGATCTTGTAAAAGTGTCTGTAACAGATTTATTTACAGAAATAAAAATCATTTATCATTATCATTTATTAAAAAGTGCACATCACGATGACTTATAGAATAGAATATACTTTATTGTACACCAAAATTGTAACACAGCTCTTATAAAATAACAAACATTAAAGGGTACAATGGCGGTCTTATCTCTGATAGCGATATCTACCAGACAACCTTTGGATGAACATGAAGTCAATGAATAAGATAGGCGGGGTAGTCCATGGTGTACTGCTGCAAAAAAATATACTACACACCATACATAGACATAATACTTATATATATATATATATATTGTAATATATATATATGATATATAATTATGTGTTAGGGAAAACAAGGTAGACTGATGATTTATGAGGAATTAGAAACGTGTTGAGAGAAGAAATGATCTTTAACTAATTTTATGAGATAGTGGATTTGATAGGGGGCTTGGAATCGAGACATTTGCTGGTAAGTTGCGTCAGCGGCTCTAATACACGTGTTATTGAAATAACGTAATACCTGAAATTAGTCTATTCAGATTCGAGTGTAAAATTGATTCAACAATTTTTTTGAAGTAGGTACGTTTTTTTCAAGTAAGTAATAATTTTTCACAATGTCATTCCTAAATTATCACAAACCACGCGTACCATTTACCTAGATTAAACTCAATACGTTGGTAAATAAGGGATGATCATCACGAGGCGGGGTAGTCGTCCGATCAGAATAATCAGATCAGAAAATTCGAACAATAATTTCAACAACAATTTATGAAAATAAATGTTTTTTTAGAGCAATTTTTTCTATATCCTATGGAATGTCCCACTTCTGAGCAGGCAAGGGATCTCCTTTTGCCTTCCGAACTATTTTGTGCCTTTTCTAACCATGTGAGCCCCGTAAAAACATCTAGATTAATTAATTACAATAAAAATTAGAGGGGTCGTCTGAGGCTTTGCGTTATTTAAATTACACGTTTTATAGACTTGACGATTACCCCGATTATTCGCTATTTTTTTATAGTGATCATCTCGTTCAAGCCCACAAATTACACACAAATATGGGCCCTCGTAAACTAGTCTAAGAAACAATTTTGATCGCCACGGCTACTAAACAAAATAGTGTTGGTAGTATATTGTTATTAGTGTACAAAGAGGATGCCATCCTCATTCCTCAAAAACTTTCATAACATCCGAAGAAAAGGACGGTTCACACATCAGTTGCCGGAAAGGACACAGTGAATCGTGAATACCTAGTAAATACAATATTTTATGTGTGGCACCAAAACACTCTCTAATAAATGTAGTCTCCACGACAAGCAAGAGAACTTATCGTGAGATATTATTCAAGGATATCAACTGCATCTTGCATCGCACGCGCTGCTCAAAATTCAGAGAAGTGCCAGCGCGACTGAAATAATACATAATGCTGTATATTTTAGGCAAATTATCGTTCACTGTAAGGAAATAACCTATATTAGTTCGAGTTTGAAATTGATCAAAATTTAGAATTTACAATCTGTATTTTTTATTTATTTAAAACACTTTTTTTATTGGTCCAAGCGCGTAATATATTCCGTACATCCTGGGTGGACAATTTGACACCAAGAACAACATGGATTCTTAGCTGTTGTAAGGAAATCAAACTTTTGACCCTGCAATGAAAATAAAATAAAATAAGAAGGGTAAAAGCACACACCAGAAAAATTCTATAAGAAATAAATAAAAAAACATAAATAGCATTCATTTATTTTAATTTTCCTGCGGTCTGAGATCGAATGAAAGGCATAGTTGTACCTACAATAGCTACTTGTCATTCACCGCGCGTTAACAAATGAATTAACTAAAGAAAATGAATTATTGTGCTGCATATAGTGCATACACGACTTCATAATTATAATTTATATTTAAATTATGACAACAAATAAAATACCTAGATAATTAAAGGATATATTAAATGTTGTACCTACTGGTATGAATTAAAAAAAAATACTTTGATGTTTTATCTCAACAAATGCTCGTAAAATATTTAGATGGCCGGACGCTCGCTCATCCGTTTCGCCTTTTAAAAATAATTGAAAATTCTTCTTCAGACTTATTTTCTAATGGACTGCAAAAATACGAGGGTTGGCAAAGATATCCTTAATGGGAGCAATTCAATAGAATACGAGATGACACGTGGTAGAGTGCAGTACTGTTTGCAGTTCCTGAAAATGTAATACAATCGATTAGCAGGAAACGTCTGTATGGATAGAAGACAATGGTGTCGATTCTTTTGCACATTTTTACAGTACTAAACTAGAGTAAACGCAACTGTCACTTTATTTTTGTATTGAAACAGAAAGAGACAAGCACCCTTAGTTTAGTCCTGTCAAAGTGCGCTACAGAATCAACACCAATATCTTTAAAGTTGTTAACTTCAGATTTAAGCAGGAGAGTGCATTGGGCTCCATACCCACAGTTTTCGCATATTTACTTCGATGTATATGCAGTATAGATGGCCTGCAGTGCGCAGCAGCCCTGCTCACAGTTTTCTAAGGATTACTGCAATATGTGTGAGGTTAAGGCTGGCTGCATTGGGCTCCCTTCTCGCAGATATCCAAAGACTACTGAAATGTGTGTGAGGTTTAGGCTAAGTGCAGTGGGCAGCAGCCCTGCTCGCAGTTTTCCATAAGAAAGCCGCGCCGAGGCCGGCCACCGGCCGCGTTTGACGCTTCCGCGATATACAGCGTGTTTAATTTGTTTGCTAGTTATTATATTGTATGTGGATTTAAAAAGTACTTACTTGGAGACTTGGTAATTAATTAATAAAACTGAATAAAATTTTTAAAAAATATTAGAATGTTCGCAAAAATATAACTTTGGTTTTTGTTGGCTTTTTGTATATGTATTCAAACATAACATCACGCCTTGTATTCCTGAAGTGTTCGGCAGAGGTGTTTTTAGTACACCCTTGTTTCGCCGGTTATTTTTAAGTGCCGTGTAATAGGGGACAAGCCTATTGCCAATATAGACTCCGGGCTGCTACTAAGAAATTCCTAATGGAAAAATCCAATAACACTTTACCCGACCTTGGAATCGAACCCAGGATCCCATACTCAGCAGTCGCGCTTGCGACAAGTAGACCATCAAGGCAGTCAAATTAATTTTATTTTAACGTACCGTATGTACCTAAATACTCACAGAATAAAAAGTAAACTCCACCACGATTCCTCAATTACAGTCATTTCATGAAACCATGTTATAACGCAAGATGTCATACTTATAAAGCAAGAAAAATTTGTTCGTATTAAACAGAAAGCAATCAAAAACTTTAAACAATTAGAAAAGCTTCATAAGCTCTAACCAACGGATCACCCTGTAGGTCGGAAAGCGCAGGCGCATCGTGCACGTGTGTGCGTGCGTCAGCGCACACGGTCTAAACACACCAACACACGCTCACTTTCACTTGGCGAACTATTCCTAAGGCGCGTGCACTATGGGGACATGTCTATGGGCTATGCAGTTTTGTTATAGAAGTGGATAGATTTTTGGATTTTCTAATGTTTTTTATTAGCGAGACCAGACAATTTAATGCGAGTGGTAAGCATAATAGGTCAAAGACAGAGAGTAGAATGCGTCGCCTCTTTATAAGAAACAGTAGACTTTTTCTTGCATTGCCATTTTGTTCTGTATAATTTATTTTTATAATTAGTACTTTGACATCAAGGTATATTTCGGAATGAATACAATTCCAGTCTGACTTTGCCTTTAAAATAATTTTATGAAATCCTAATTATATCATTTACATGACTCAATCTTGAAGATCGGAAACCTCGTACAGAAGGCTCCTAAGTTTATTCTTTATTATTAATTTACGATAAAAAGCAACCATTAAAGCAACTTAATTACATCCTTAATAAAACTTATTTCTTAATTGATTACGAGTAAAGGTAAGTAAGAATTAACATTTACAAGATTCAAATAAGAATAAATGATTCTGTGTAAACGGAGAAAGTTTTCAAATTCTCTCAGTTTTCGATAGATATTATCAAAATGTCTTGTTTCTTGGAAAAACGGCTGAAAGTTGTAACTAAAGCAAAGATCTTATCCTACTGATTTATGCCAGTTTGTTAAATAGATATATCCTGAAAACAGACCTTGATTATTTCTAGGAATTGGATACCTATCGTATGGAGTAAAGTTGTTATTGATTGTTATTGCCTTTATTTACAGCCACAAATGGAAAGTTAACTGACAGTTATTTTAATTATTATTGACAGCAAGTATTTAATTTAATTAAACCGCCTCTTTAAACGACTTTTATCAATCGTCATTAATCAATATAACACGCAAAAAAATTAAAAGTTGTTACGAATAAATTGGCGTAGTCAAGATCTTACATTTTAAAAACTGCAGTAAGAGGACTAGTTTCACAGGTGAGTATAAATTTACGATATACCATAGACAATTAGTGATACCATCAATCATGATCCTACTTCACATTCAGTTCATCCTATGAAAGCGTGACGCTATAAGCGATGTCCTTGTGCCACTTTTAAGTCCATTGTCTATATATAGAAAAAAAAACAAAAGGCAGACGACTTGGTTTAAAAATTCGCCGCCGGCGCCGACTGCACTACATTTTTTTTTAATAATAAACATTGCAATATTTGCACATATGGTTTTACTTTTGTAAATTAGAACGCACTTTTGAAGTGAAACGCAGAAAACGCTGCAGTTTTATAATATAACAGGTATTGCTTACACAAAAGTAACAGAAAATTCCGAATTATACAACTTTAATTTATAAGAAACTCAATTATTTATGAAAGAATATTTCGGTATCTTATATTTGTAATTATTTACTTACGTGCATTTTTTCGGGATTGTTAACCAAGAAGAACATAGTCTACTTACCTAATTGTTGGCAATAACATTGACAAGCATGTTATCATTTTGGGACCCAGTGCATAATATCAGCAAGCACATGGGTCACCCGGCGCGCGAACGCTCAACGAGTATTCCCAAGGAGGGTTGATGTCAGGCAGGCGGCCGGTCATAAAACAATAAGCCAAAACCTCTAACAACATGGATTTACGAAATAAATTTTGTGCCAACCCCACCTAGTGTGGGATAAGGTCAGAAAAAAGAAGATATTTTCGGGATTGTTCGACTTGACTATTGATATCAAGATAAAACGAAATACGAATTGCTTTAAGCAATAATTCTTAAGTATAGCCATATTATTCGCAGTCCTGTAGCACAGACCTTTTCCAAAGTTCAAAACCTCTTCCACCACGTGGGTTGATAACCTCCAAGTCATCCCTCAGTGACGTCACACAAGAACAGAATAAAAATTATAATTTTCAAAAATCCTAGATCAGTCACCAATGTGCACTAGTCTTGCTACACTATTAGAAGTGTTTGTTAGTGTGCGTGCGCAAGATTGCACAGTGCGTTTGTGTGGGTCTAATGCATCGCTTAGATTATATCATATAGAGTGGCTTATCGGTTGCTATAATATTATACATTTTGCTTTCATCTATACTTATAGTGGCTTTATAAGCATCTGAGACTGTGTTCAAAGTAGTTTGAAATCCACTTTCGATGTTTAGATAGGTATTATTTTCATAAATGGGTTTTGGTGTATTTTTGTGTCGTGAATGTAGGATATAGGTACCTACATATTTTATTGTTATGTAGTCTTTTTATTTTTGCTCTGTTGCTGTAAGTACTTCATTTTTATAATTGGCTGAATCCTTTGAATTTAATACCCTTTAAAAAGCTAGTACGGGCTCTACCGAATATGGAGATATGTTCACAACATGTGAGAGTCCTCGCACGCTTGAGCTTTATACATCTAGGATAATATCGACACTGTCGACTTAGAAAATGTGATAACATCTTCCACATTGTATACCTTCAGATACTAGAACTAAACATTTATTTCCGAACAATGTGACTATAGTACAATAAATCAAAGTTGCGCCGGGGGGGTGTGCGCGCTCCATATGTTGCGTGCGTGCGGGGGGGGGGCGGGGGTTGCGTTCAGCACAATGCGCCGCCGCAAAGACGTTCGTTGCTCCCGCGCAGGTCATCGACTCTTTCACCGGCGCTCGCGCACGCGACCCGCCACTTTCGCGTCGCGATAACATTGCTAGACGGACTTTGTCGATTTGAAACGAGACGGGTATACGTAATTTCTGGGGGTTAGACAGAGATGGTGCTATGGCTAAATGACCGTAGCCCATCAGAAAAATGTGTTTAATTAACGAAAGCATTGCGTGCGACCGACGGCAATAATAACAGCTTTTTATCATAGTCTGGATTACCTAATCACATATCATATTTATAAAGGCAAAAAATTATAAGTAGGTACGTGAGGTGCAAATGCCAGTTGCTGTAGATGTATTTTTTGGTACCTTACTCAAACCAGTCTTAAGAAAAGGATAGAAATTAGCAAATAATATGTGCAGCTTATAAATATAACTATCTTTGATTATTTATTCTCGTTCATTTATTTATAAGCATTCCAACGTTTAAAATAACGCAGTCGGTGTATTTATATTCCGCCTTGTCAGGAAAATTCCAAAAAGGGAACATCCACCACGCGTCTGATTCACAAAACCACTACGTACATAATATATACCACACCGATTAAGTCACGAATCTCTTTGTTTAAAAATAAAAAATTAAAGACATTCTTACTCGGCCAGTAATTGTGTCTTTCACCCTAAACTCTCCTTTTAGTTATTAATCCTTAGTTCAAAGCATTTCAGAAGCTGACATCAACTGTGTGCATGGTTTTTAAATTAATTACTTGCTTTTTTGTGCGATATTCATAGTGCTTCATAATATTTTTTGTTATTATGTTGTTCAATTTATTAATTTTAATAATATCATCAGTGGAAAGGTAAAAAGACTAAAGCGCCAATATACCTACTTTACAGGAGAGCAAATCAAAGTATTTATTTATCTATAAAATCTAATTATCTATTTAATATGTGTACTCTAAGAAAAATAACTATGTTTATTTTCTTAAAATAATACTCTGAATCGCTCTACTGTAAATTAGGTATATTGGCGCGTCTTTTCTCAGTCTTTTTACCATTCCACTGACGACATTATTAAAATTATTAAATTGAACAGCATTAATATGTTTATTGTTTAATTCTTGCATACATGTACAGTCTTATTTCCATAGGTCTTTTAGCAGGATTTAAAATTAGGTAGGTACATGCACCCTGTAAGGGCGTTCGCAAGTCAGTGCGATTAGTTTTTACAATACAATTCAAACATTAAATTTAATACAATTCATATCTCATATCATCATTCACTCATTGCACATTATAATAGCGATTAGCTTTTACATTATATACTCAAAAATTACATTTAATACATTTCCATATTGAAATAACCATAATAATTCGATATCCTACATTTGGTCAACATATGTATGTATTAAGCTATAGTGGTATAAGCAGTGACAGCCTAGTGGTTGAGCGCTTGCCTTCCATGCATGAGGGTCTAAATTCGATCCCGGCCCGTATCTCTGACTTTTGAATTCATGTGCGGATCAGAATTTAATTATCACTTGCGTTAACGGTGAAGGAAAACATCGTGAGGAAACATGTACCAACCTATGGCCTTCTCATTCTGAGAAAAGGGCCGTGCTCAGTAGTGGGACGATTTGCCCTTCTTCTTCTTCTTTCTCCTTGACTTCTTCTTTTTAGCGTGTCGATGGGAATCTAAATTGAGTCGGCCCAAAACTTAGCTACGAGTTTAGCGTTATCAGTAGCGTTAGCGCCCATTAGTTCCTGTAACGTGCAGGTATCAGGGCACGCAGGGCATGATGTCAGGTGTCCCATCGTTTGTGGAACAGCACCAAATTTACACTCCAAGCTGGAATTGTCTACGAATGTCCACTATAGACTATCGGTTTAATGTCTTTTTATCTCTAGTAGAACAAACCGCCGATAGATTGATTATTGAAAATGGCCACTAATCTGTGAAACACTCGATATCATATCATATCATATCAGTCCGTAAGCGTCCACTGCTGAACATGTACCTCTCAATGACCGCCACAGGAAATCACCACGCTTGACAGATGGGATGGTGATGGTAGTTTGTTGTTAAGCAGAGAGTAGGACGCTCCCGTCCATTCTTTTGATGTAATCCCAAAAACCACGGGTTTGGAAGAGATGGTCTATTCGTTTCGGTCTATACATAATTGTTATCCCTCATTAATCCTACTGCTTTTTTTATGTGGTTAGTGACTAACCTGGTGTCAGAGTTTATGCCGCCCATGGGCTGCTGATTGGGCTTCACATGCCGTCGAGAAATATTTCTCATGCATCATGTTTCTTCACGATATTTTCCTTCACCGTTTTTAAGCAAGTAATATTATACAATACGCACATGAATCCGAAAAGTTAGAGTTGCGTGCCTTGGGTTCGAACTCGATACCTATGACTTGGCAGTCCGACGGTCACACCACTAGGTTATCACTGCTGCGTTAAAATCCTACTGCTAAGGTCAGGTGGACATTCTACAAGGTTAGTCAGAAAGGGGGTACTAAGAAAATGGTGTTAAAGTACCCATAATAATGGATAACTTCTGTTCTACAAATTTCCCCAAAAATCATTAGTTAAAGAGAAATAGCTGTTCAAAGATTTCATAAAGAATACGCTAAATTCTATCTATCCTCAGTTTAAGATCAGCTGTGTTTATATTTTAGTTCATATTTTGGGTCACGGATTGGAAGCTTCATTTTCTGAATTCGTAACTAAAGCCGAAATGAAGATTTTTTGAAAAAACTAAAATAAAATTCATTTTGCATGGTTTTTCTTTTAATAGAATTTTGAAATGTTAACACTTTCTTTAAAACAATCATCAGTGATACATTAAGTGGCCCGCGGCTTAGTACCCCCCTTTCCGACTAACCCTTTATAAAAAAGCTCATTATTGGAACTAAGTAGTGTTCTCATTTCAAATGCACCATCAGCCCTTTAAAATGTTTCGGAACATCTGCCGTCTCAGACTTTGGCAGTTCGACGTCATTAATGTGGCTGCAGTGTGTGCCAAACCGAATTTATAATGTAAAGTGCAACCGTTGACAAATCACGAGGTATAAAAGCCATCGTACATTTTTAGTATGTAAGCAGTGATAGCCTAGTGGTGTGACCGTCGGACTGCCAAGTCATAGGTCTCTAGTTCGAACCCAAGGTACGCACCTTTGACTTTTCGGATTCATGTGTGTATTGTATAATTATCACTTGCTTCAAACGGTGAAGGAAAACATCGTGAGGAAACCGGCATGCCTGAGAGATATTTCTCGATGACATGTGAAGCCAAGTCAGAGGCCCATAGGCGGCATAAACTCTGACACCAGGTTAGTCACTAACCACACGAAAAGAAGAAGTATGTGACCAGTGTAAGCAGTGATAGCCTACCGGTTGAACGCTTGCCTTCCATGCAGTAAGATCTGAGTTCGATCCAGGCCAGACCTCTGACTTTTCGAATTCATGTGCGGATCAGAATTTGACTATCACTTGCGTTAATGGTAAAGGAAAAACATCGTGAGGAATCCTGCACACCTGAGAAGGCTCCACAAAGTTCTCGATGGTGTATGTAGTCTACCAACGCGCACCAGGCCAGCGTGGTGGACTAAGGCCTAAACCCTAAACATTCTGAGAAAAGGCCCGTGGACAGCAGTGGGATAGTAATGGGCTAATGTTTATGACCAGGGGAACTATGGTTGTGACTTAGAGTACTTAGGATAAGTAGATACAGACAGCTATCATTCATATACGCGTGTTTGATCTCTTCAACAGTGTGATACAAACACAACCTTACTTTAAATATAGCATCAATATCCTTCTCTTCTCAATATTTTCTTCCTTGACTGCCTTGTTGGTCTAGTGGTCGCAACCGTGACGTCCTGGGTTCGATCCTCAAATCGGACAAAGTGATATTAGGTTTTTCCATTAGTAATATCTCAGTAGCAGCCTGGAGTCTGGATTTATGCCCGGTTAATGGCAAGAGGCTCGTCCCCTATTACATGGGACATTAAACATAACTGGCAAAATGAGGGTGTTACTAAAACACCTCTGCCTAACCCTTCGGGGAATACAAGGCGTGATGTTGTGTTATCAATATCCTTCCACATAAACTTCGATCCATTCGGTTGTAGATTCTCTAGCTCAATTCAAAGTACAGCAAGTTATAAGTATAGAATAGATTAGCACATGAGACTTTTAAAGTTGTTTCTGTGGTTGGGAACGCATCACCAATAGTATACCTATAGGCAGTGGTAACCACTTCAGGTGGCCCGTCAGCTTGTTTGCCGACCTATTACATAAAAAAAGTATAAGTGGAAACAGCAATAGAGAGTTAATTACCACTGAAGCTTAAGTACCGTAATAGTTTTATTTTTATCCACCCGAACACTAGTGACATTATACAGCGTGGATCGCCGTTATCATATCTTTTTAAGATCTTGCAAGCATACTATCTTAAGCTTTTCTTTTGGAAGCGACAAAGATCTCTATACGATGTAAGAAGACAGCTGAAGTTAACATCTTATATCATCATCTTATATATCGATAAAGTATGCAAAAATATTTAATTATAATTAACCTTCGATCAACAATAGTACTAGATTCCCGATAAGCGCGTCAAAAACGAAATGAAAAATATGAGCACAAATACGTTTGTGGTCTTATTTCAAACTAATATGCTCCAATGATAGCCAACGTTGAGACGTTAAAATGTACTATTATTGATCGCAGCATTTTTATCAGTTTTCCGATCAGGAACCAAATAAAAACTTATTTCAACGAACAATAGAATATAATACGATATATCTCATGCCTCCGGTGACACACCACAATCTCTGCTTACCCTACAAGCACAATAAACGTGCAAACATAGTAAGAATGTGTTGAATTCGAGCGGCCGTGCCTTTCACCGACGGCCATCGCGGAAAGTGACAGTGAGCCGTGACGCGACGCTGACGACACGACTACGCGAATCGCTTACTAAACGCGTCAGGTGTAAATGTGGTCTCATTCAGAAAATCATCTCGCGCAGACGCGCTGGTTTTGAAGTAGTTGGCTTTACTGGCTGGATACTATTAACTCCCTCGTTGATCTAGTAGTGGCAAACGCGACCGCTGATCGTGAGGTCCTGAGTTCGATCCCCTGGTCGGGCAAAGTATTATTGGGTTTTTCAGTGTAGAATTGCTCAGTAGCAGCCCGAGGTTTGGATTTGTGCTCGGTTGATGGCAATAGGCTCGCACCCTATTACATGGGACTTAAACATAACGGCGAAATGAGGGTGTTACTGTACACCTCTGCCCAACCTTTCGGGGAATACAGGCGTGTTGTTATGTTATGTATTGTTACTATTAATGCAGATATTATACTAAGAGCTTTAACAGCGGGTAATTGTAAATCTACGTTACATTTGGTGAATCATGTTTCGTTCATATTAAAAACTAGCTGTGTCCTCAAGGCCCCGCCCGCGTACGAAGTTTTATTCCAGTAATAAATATAGCCTATGTTACTCGGTGATAATGTAGCTTACTAACGGCAAAAGAATTTTTGAAATCGGTCCAGTAGTTTTTTAGTTTATTCGTTACATACAAAAATACAAATATTTCCTCTTTATCTATAGGTACTAATATTATAAAGAGGAATGATTTGTATTTTTGTATTTTTATATTTTTGTATGTAACGAATAAACTTAAAAACTACTGGACCGATTTCAAAAATTATTTTGCCGTTAGAAAGCTACATTATCACTGAGTAACATAGGCTACGGGCGGAGCCGTGAGGACACAGCTAGTAATATTAGTATAGATGGATTTATAAGAGCCCAGACAGACGGACTGCACCCGATCGCAATTAGAACTGCCCAAATGCAGTTTGAGCGCAGTTAAGATACAGTCAGTGCAACTGCATGACAACGGCTGACTGGATATACAGTCCATTCGTAATTACGATGAGGTATCAATGAACGAAATATGATTTAACAAAATCTGAAAATGGTGTCGAATCTGTTGCGCACTTTGACAGGACTAAACTAAACTAAGGGGGTTTGTCTCTTTCTGTTTCAATAGAAAAAGAAAGTGACAGTTGCGTTAAGTCTAGTTTAGTAGTGTTAAAATGTGCAACAAAATTGACGCCATTATTTGCCCCCAAAATCGTAGCTCGGCTGGACTCGACACGGCGAAGAGTGTTATGGAGAAACTAGGGAGAAACATATGTCTAGGGATGAATGTTATGGGAAAACTTGCGAGATGTTTTTTCCAGCAAAGGACTGCGATAGGCAGATTTGGTGATGATGATGTACCTACCTACTTCGTTATCTATACAAGGTTAGTCGGAAAGGGGGTACTAAGCCGAAAGGGCATTAAAGTACCCATAATAATAGATAACTTTTTTTACAACTTTCCCCAAAAGTCATTAGTTTGAGAGAAATAGCTGTTCAAAGATTTCATAAAAAATACGCTAAATTCTATCTATCCTCAGCTATGATCAGCTGTGTTTACATTTTAGGTCATATTTGGGGTCCCGGATTAGAAGAGTCATTTTCTGAATTCGTAATTAAAGTAGGGATGAAGAATTATTGAAAAAACTAAAATGAATATCATTTTGCATAAAAAAAACGAATTTTGAAATTTTAACACTCTTTAAAACAATCATCAGTGATATATTAAGTGGCCCGCGGCTTAGTACCCCCTTTCTGACTAACCTTGCAGATTCCTTAATTTTTCTCTATCGATAAACGTGGACTCTAGATGAACCGCCAACCCGCAACAGGTCTGGTGGACTTAGGCCTAAACCCTTCTCGTTCTGAGAAGCCCGTGCCCAGTAGTGGAACAGTAATCGGCTGATTATATTAGAGATAAACTAATCTGTTTAAAATAAATGTTGTGTATCCCGTGCCCCATCGTTCGGTGCCTTCCCTTAGATGTTTGCGGTTCGCGCGTCCTTCCAGAAAATCGTCGGAGACGAGTGGCAATATAACATGCTGACTGCTGAGTTGTCGGACAAACTCAAATGTCATGGTGTTGAACTTTGAAGACCTACAAAACTAGTTGTGGAGCCCTAAAGTTACAGTCCACTTAAACTGTGAAGTCTATTTAATTCTAATTCACATACTACGCTAATTCACTTACCTATACCAATGGGGTTAACATTGTTTGGAGGTTTCAAACTAAATTAGGGATTCCGCGTATGGTACGCAATGTCAACTATTTTCAGTTGAACTATTTAGTTAATTCAGTTAAATAATTAAACATAAAGGAAGTCCCCAGTAAAAGTAGGGAAGCTGTTAAAAAGACAAAGTCATGGATTTTTTATCTAAAATTGCAAAGAATTACTGCCATTCGATTACTTTATAACATCAATACTGTCTCCTTGAAACCTCAAAAAATTCAACAAAAGACTCTTTGTAACATTGAAGAACGTTGAAAAAAGTTTAACTTGAAAAAGTTCGCATAAAGATTTAAGTTTTTTTCACTGCACGATTCAGGTCACAGTGCTTAAGTTTTAGATCTGCGATGTGAACAAGGTGAAAATTTCACTAGTAAAGAACCTAATTCTTTTTGTTTCTCTCAATGCCGAGTAGCTACTAAAATGATAGACAATGGCGAAACAGCACTGTGTCTATGTTAATTACTGCAGGTAGATATTAGTTTTAACAATCGCATTGAAATGAGTATAAGTTATCCTAGAATAACCTTCTGAGCTTCATAAACAATTGTTGTTTTCTGACCATCGAGGTCTAAAATGTTCTGACCACAAGCGAAGTATAAATAAAAAAGGTGACCCACACTCTATCAAACTTCTTTACAAACGAGATAGATAGCTAAATAAGAAAATATTTACAAATATTTTATCTACTTTCTCTGATAAATTTATTAATAAGTGAAAGAATTAAATACCTAACAAATTGTGATTAATAACTAAGTATAATATTATTGAATTAATTTGCATCGGATTATCGATTTTTATTCGTAACTCATTTTTTTAAACTTTTGGTACCTACCTATAAAATATTAATAAATATAGTCGTTCGGATCCAATCAACGGTTTGTGACATCAAATTAATGTTTAGAGACATAACTACACATTAAACTTTGTTTACTTACTCCATAATTAATCTACAAAATTATCGTGTTTTTAAAACAGAAGTTAGGTATGATACCTATTTATAAAAATGATGCAATTTATTTTCCTATAAACGTTATTGTTATGTCTCGGGCACAAGTAGGTATTAATCAATGAATTACCCGAATTTTATAAATAGAATACGTTCAGAAATGAGAAGGCATCAAGCAAAGGTTCGTTTCGTTCGGTGCGCTCGCGCTCTACGTGTCGACCTCACTTGGCGGCCACAGCGTAATGCTTTTATGTATGTATTTATTTAATTTATTCTTCAACGTGTGTGTGCGTACATACTCACATTATGTATTTTTATGTACGACCGATTTTAATGCAATATAACATAGATTTTTCTTATTATTTAAGGTGTGTAGGTATCCGACCATGCTATGCACTTATAATTTACCGTCGATTAGACCGTAGATAAACAAAATTAAAACCGAATATAACACGCACCTACGATCCCTGTGTGCGTTGTAATTGTTTACGTTAAAATACCTAATTATAGAGGTACAATAAGAAGGTCACGATTTGTTTCATTGTTTTATACAATCTATACATAGATAAATACTAAATAGATAACGAATAACATTGGTTTATTCTGTGTGAAAAAGAGCCTCCACAAGGCCGACGCTCGGATGCACTAACTATGATAGTCGGCGATGACCACTAACTGATATTATTTTTCATTTATTTTATAATATTATGTCTAAATCATTAGAACAACAAATTCATATTCCTAATGTATCTAACTAGTTAAAACAATCGTAGGTAGTTTGAAGGATGCACGTCCACAAAGTCCAATAATATTTCGAAATGCATTACCTACACATTAGCCTTTAATTTACCAGGCCGCAAAAAAATTGCACGTTTTGTTACACTGAATTACAAAATGTACAATTATTACAATAGTAGGTATCTAATAATTACAATAGGAATATAATAATATTCCTTGCTACTTTGTGAGTCTTTGCCATTAATAATACAAATGATACAGCTCTAAATAATTTAGCATTAAGAAACGAAGGTCGGCACACATCAATATTTATTTATTAGGTAACTAGGTACGTGGGCCGCACGTAACACGCCCAACGCGCGGTTTTCGCGACCCAAAAAAAAGTTGCAAACTTCAAACTTGACAGCGCACGAAAATGCAAACTAATGCACAAGATGGCGTCGATGAGCAGGCGAAGTTGCGCAAAAGCGCGAGTGTAAAGAGTTTTGCTCGGTGTATTATTTATTGATTGTTGAAAAACAATGGCGGGCGCTTGCTGGCAGTGAGTCAGTAGGTCAAGGGTGCGCTGGCCTAGTTACGCAGTGCCGCGCGCCGAAATTCGCGGGCTTACCAGTTGCTAACCTCACTCAGTAGGGAGGGGCTAGATGCCTAACGCGCTTACTATTCGCTAACTTTTTTATGTATTTCATAATCATTCACTGGTTTTATACTGAGTTTTAAATTAAATAGAATAAAGTTGTAATTGGTATAGCGATTTATGATTGATTAGTAAAATATTGTTGTCGTTTTATAACGCTGTACGATATGTAGAGGTAATATTTACCTAAACGTATATAACCTATGACTAGAAGAAAGCAGTTTTAATGCTAGGTACTGCAAGGCTTAAGAATCATGTTTACATGGTGCAAATTGAACGCTAGGCTCATCCAGAATTTAATGGAATATTTCCTTAGACAAATAACGATTCATTAAGCGTCCACCAGATTGTGAATTGATTACTTCCTATAACATAAACTTTATCAATTAGCAATCTACGTGCTATCTAGACAACACAGATTTAATTACTGTCATCATTACAGTTGACTCTTTCGACCTTCATTCTATGAGCTGACTGTAAATATGTAAAGAGTGTGCAGTAGGTACACATTTTTATGTATTCGGAGTGGGTCACATCACTACCAGGCACTAGGGCGCAGATCGCGTCTCCTTACGTAACCCCAAGTTTAAGGCCGCCTAGATGCTGCCTCGCTCCTCGTGAACAAGTCAAGTGTTCTGAATGCCAGTCACCCACATCCCAAGCTATGACAACACATCACCCGCGGCTACGCCACCGGATCGAACTTGTCCATGTCCAAATTAGTACGATCACTCGTTGTGGTTTATTGATAAATTAATTTTACACTATACATCCTTGGCTGCCGAGGTCGTGAAAGTAAAATTTTGAATGAAGTAACGAGTTTTGCTGAGATTCTCTGCCCATCAATCTGCAACAATTTAGGAACGTCTTAATATTTCTTTCAGCGCCATCTGCCGGCGAGTAGAAAAACGAATGTTTCCCTAACTACTTAATAATATTGATAAAACAATTTCCTTGTTATTGAGCTTACGTTTTCAGTAACAATCGTTCAATAAGTGTTTTTACATATTTTGTCTTCTCAATTATGGACGATCCAGAAAAAAGGATCCCAGTGCTGTGTCTAGGACCAAAAGGTTCAGGAAAAACCACGTTATTGAAGAAATTGCAAAACGCTGAAGGAATAGACAATACGTACAGTCCAGTACCAACGATAGGAACCAACATTTACGACATTTATTATTTAAATAAACATGGCAAGAAACAAATGCTGTCAATTAGAGAAGTGGGCGGAGAGATGGCGCCACTATGGCACAATTATTTAGACGGTGTTGGAAAAGTGAGTTGCTCTTGTTCATTCATATTGTATTACAATAATGTGCTACTTGGCTTTATGTAATTATATTAATTTCAGGTAATTTACGTCGTGGATACATCGAATTTGTGTCAGATATCAGCAGCAGCTGTGTTACTTTACACATTACTGGCTGAGCCAAGATTGAAAAACGCTAAGGTAGGCTAGACTCTGCCGAGGTTGCGTGCGGTGCATGCTTAGGTGAATCACCAAGGAGGAACACCGTAAGTTTTTAGCCGGTAAGAGTCCGGCAGGCCCTCGCCTACCCCGGGCGAGGGCCATCCATGAGGATTTGAAGGTAGGCTAGACCTACAATAATTGTGATGTGGACTCCAGGCACTCAGTCCCTTGCATGTCCGTAGAGCTTATGACGTCACATTTGGTGAATCCAGTCGGCAGTTGTCACGCAATTGCACTAACTGCATCTTAACTACCTTCAAACTGCATTTGGCAATTGCAGTTGCGATCGGGATGCAGTCCATCTGTTTGGGCAGTTACAAATCCATTTTTCTATATAAATATGACGTTATACCCCTCCCCAGATCATAAAACATTTAACCCTTGTCCCCAGTTCATCCTAGTCCTAAGCAAGATGGACGCAGCATACAGGCAGATGCGCAACGAGGCGCTGCTGATGCTGCAGCACGCGCGCCTCAGCACTGAGCTATCCAATGCGCCGACGCTGCTGGAGGCGTCGCCCCTCACCGGCGAGGGTATCGACCAGCTGAAGGCTGCTCTCTGCAATATAAAGATTGTTAACACTTTTTAACGTGACATATAACAGTGTACAGCTAAGCTGAAGATAACGTTAGAATAATTCTAGGAGATAGGTGCTTTGTATAAACGACTCTCGTTTTACTTATCTTACAAAAATGATCCTGGAATAGTAGCTGAATTGTTTGGGAATCTGTATGAACTATTTGTAATACAGTAGCCCTAGTTAATGATTTTGCAAAGAGTATTTAATAAATTCTGCAGAAAATGTTGTTTTTATTTACCTACTCCATAGCAGTTCAATGTATAGTAAGGAACAGCTTGACAAAGAAAATTCAAGCAACCAAACAATGTTTTTAATCCTCGTCAATGCTGTGCCAGTCAGTGTTTTATCAGGTGATAAATTTGTATTATAACGCTCAGATTGATTTGAAATGAATAAGTCTATCCAAAGTTCTACCAGAACAGTTAAAAATGTATAATGTATGACTAGTGGCGCCCCCTTTTTGCATAGTCTTTTGTGCAGATTTAAGTATCTATTCTATAAGTATCTATTTCTATTTGTGCATGGCAAATAGATTATTGGTAAGTGCAGTACTTATCTTAATATTTAGTAAAAAAGGAGGATTCTGCTACTCATCGTCTCATGCCCAGTATTTAAGAAATACCTAAGTACACCCTTATTATATCTTCACGAGAAGAGAAGGGATGGCCTATTCTTTGCCAGCTGCAGCGTTAATTTTCTTTTTTTAACTAACTTTGTTGATTCTTTGTCCTGGTTCTTCTTTGACTAAATGGATTACGCTATCCTTTTCTTTACTTCGATCAAACCGTTTCAGGAGAGTGAATGTTCGTCGAAACGGAACGCAGGTTTTGACACTTTTGGCATTTATTTATTTACTTTTGTGTTCCACCGAATGTTGTGAAAAGTGAAATAAATTATGTATTTAAAATAATTTAAATTAAAATGTAGAAAAATGGATACATCTAATTTGTGTAGAAGTTGTATGAAAGACGTGGCGTCATGGGAGAGAGAGAATTTTGATCTGCGAGCTGTGGAAATGTTTTCTTTCTGTACCAATATTACGGTGAGTTTTAGTGATTTAATAACTATTTTCCTCAGACCAATAAAATTTTGAGCTATTTTCATATCTTTTATACTACCAACCTATCCATTAATGGGATAACATATTAATAAATCTCTCAAACAATACAGGTCAATATGTACTTACATTTTTATTAGGCACTTGTTTACCTATAAGAATATTTTTTATTTCATTTTATCTAGAAGAAACTGTTTGATAATCTTTCTATCTAATATAATACAGTAAATACAATAATCAGGTCTTTTGTGCTGTCTTTGGTCTCAATAAATATTACATGATTGCTTTAAAGAGATGTGATTCCACCATCATTAAGGCAACCAAGAGATTTTTTCATGATTCTAGGGAAGAGTATCCCCCTTTGCTATAACAACGACATAATTAGCAATCACCAATCTGCTTGAAAAGCATCATCATTAACAGCCTTGTTCCACCTACTACTGAGGATAGGCCTCCTCCCTATTGTGACATGATTCCCTGGTCTGTGCTAATTGCATCCAGCTCTTAATCACAATCCATTGGAGGTGGTCCACCGGCTGCTGGTCTGCCAACACTTTGTCTGCTGTCTCTAGTATGATAACAATAATTGTGGCAATTTTCCCTCACAATCACTTAATAGATTTATGCTCAGCAGTGAACATTTACCTACTGGCAAAGAAATAATGATGATAATGAAACTATTTTTTTTTAAATGTTGTTAATCACCATTCTTCCAGGTCACAGAAGACGACAAACTACCAAAACAGTTCTGCTATGATTGCATCATTAAAATAGAATCATCATTCACATACATCACTGAAGCTCACAAAGTTGATGCAACATTGAAGAACATCATCTCTAGGACCAACACTAGCATCATTGTTGAACCAGAGACACACTCCAGACACATAGACAACCTCAAACTTACTTTACCTGACTATAAAATAAGTGTTTCCGTAGACAATTATGATGAACAAGTATTATTTGACAATATAGACTTACTGGCCAGTGATACAAGTTGTATAATTCCTGAAAAACCTTTAGAAGAAATAGGACACATTCAAAATGTTATTGAAGAGGAAAAGAGAGAAGATAACAATGATGAAAGTGTGAAAGAGAAGGCAAATGTGGAAGACACTAAGAAGAATGTTTGTCCTGTGTGTCGGAAGGCCTTTACATCCAAAACTTGGTTCGAAAAACATATGAAGAAGGAACATACTGAACATAAATATGCCTGTGCACATTGTCCCAAGAGTAAGTTTGCTTGTTAAGTACATTTCAAGAATAGCAGTACAACTTATCCCCACCTGCCATATTCAGGGTAGGGCAGATGGGGCGCTTGTCCCACTGTGGCACAGGAAAGAATAGGTAAATGGTCTAGATTCACTCAACTTGCCACTTATGTCCACAGAACAATTAGCCAAAATAGGCAGACCAATGCCCAATTCCATCAATAGTTATTTGGACCTCAAAAATAAAAAAGTAGGGCAAAATTGCCCCATAAATTCATTCTGTACTTACAGATTTATTGAAAAGACAAATATTTACTGTCTGACTGAGTTTGCCCCACATGGGCCACTAAGTTGCTTGTGCCACAGATGATCGCTATTTGTTTTATCTGCAGGCCATATACCAAATTGTAACTCCAGCTACAAACAAATAACAATCAACTGTGTCTCGAGCAACCAAATGGCTTATGTGCGGTCGACTTAACTGTGTTCTGCAACCGAGAATTTCTTAACATAAAAATACTATGATACTTTATCCATCAAGAGTAGCAAACCTTTTACTACACTTAAACTTGTGACCAATCCGCTGCTGTGAATTGAGGTGTTCTGGTTATACATTAACAGTTTGCTAATGATATTTATCAGGTTCAATACCCATCTGTAGACTGCAACAGACCATTTCCTAACATAAAACATCCAACGTCTCGTTGCTCTAGTGGTGGCAAGCGCGATCGCTGATCGTGAGGACCTGGGTTCGATCCCCAGGTTGAGTTTGCTCAACCTGGGGATCGAACTCAGGTCCTCAGGCCCAGTTGGTGGCAATAGGGTCGCCCCCTATTAAATGGGACTTTAACATAACGGCGAAATAAGGGTGTCACGATACAGCTCTGCCCAACCCTTCGTGGAATACAGGTGTGGTGTTACGTTTTATGTTTAAAAACATCCGATAAGTACCTGAGCTAGAAATCCAACGCAGGACATCAAGCTTGCCAGGCGCGCTTTTAACCACGCAACCTTGAACGCTTCACTGGTCTCCCAATTAAGAGTTATTTGTTCCCAGCGTTCTCCAAAGCATCTCTACTGTCAGACCACGCGGCGTCGCATTCGGATGAGCGCAAGTTCGCTTGCGCGGCGTGCGGCAAGCGCTTCAAGCGACGCAAGCAGCTCGCGTGTCATGCGCGTGCGCACGCCGACGCTAGACCTTATGCCTGTGATAAGTGTAGCAAGAGGTAGGATATAATTGATACACATGTAGCATGACTACCTAGCTTGCAGAGGACCTTAGAGGGAAGTTCAGGAGTGGAATCTTATGCTCATCACATGTTCTTGCACCTTGCTGCTAAATAACAGACTCTGATGACTTGTTGGCTTGAAGTTTTGTGGATGAAGTAATAGAAAAATGTGGTTGGCTAAAAACTTTATTCTCTATAAAAAAAAAAACGTCTTATGAGTGAGTACGCAATCTTTAGCTACGGACGGGAGTAGGGTTGCCAGGCCCAAAAATAGAAAAGCCGGACACAGATTCATATTTAGCAGGACGTTTTGCCCCGAAAGTCTGACACATTATTTTTAAAAGAAAAAAAATTGCGTTCACTCGCTTTCGTTCGGCATCTTTTGGCGGAGCGGGGTTGACCAAAAGCCGGACAGACCGGACTTGTATATATTTGGCCGGACACGACTGTAAAAAGCTGGGTACCTGGCAACCCTAGACGGGAGCCAACGGCTTTACAATTGCGCAAATCGGGTCATCGCAACGCAAGCGATCGCCCATACGCACAAACGGCCTTACTCTAGCAATAATTCACCTTACAAGTGTTAGCATCAAGTTTGCTTAGCTCTTATGTCTAAATGTACGCCTTATTGTAATTGAGCAATAAAGGTCACACGACCTTGAACTCAAGGTACGAAAAACCTGTATCGTGACTTCGTGACCTTGAACAAGACATGCCTAATTCTAATATCACATAAGGAATTTATTTTCCATAAGTAATAAAATTCTTTGAAAAGTATTTCTTTAGTTGTTGAAACTTTTATTTTTGCGACAAAAAGACCTTGATACATCCGAGTTAGAAAGGACCTTGACCACTTAATAACTAGTCTAGGTAACCTTGACCCAGTTACCTACAATTTTGAGGTAACCTTGACCCACATGACATAACGTGACCGCCATTATATCACCAAAACAGGGTCACGGAGCGTTTAGAAAAGATAATAGGTTTTATAGTATTTTTCACATACGGTGGGAAAGATGAGTCAGTTGGGAGAGTGGGATCATTCGTAAATCGTAGTAAGGCTGCTGTAATCGGTAGAACGTATTATTATCGATAAACGTGATATAGCTGGGTAAGTTTTCTTTACTTCTTTTAACGTTGGGAAATCCTCACGGATACCTTGGGGAAGGCGGAGGGTTATTTGTTATGTTTAGGGTTGCCATCCGTCCGGGTTTACCCGGATTTGTCCTAGTTTAGAGGGCATCCGGGGAGCGTCCGGGCGGGGCTTTATTTGTAGTCTGGGCTTAAAAATTTTAAGTCTTGGACTGCCCGCAACTCATTTGTGTGTTGTGTTTTTTATTAGACTGACTATGTCTAAAAAGACCTGTTGACATGTCCGAATTCTGGGCTCTAAAATCCGAGGTTTTCACGCGTCTTGTCCTGGTTGCCAAATTTTACAGATGGCAACCTCAGAGAGATGGCAAAAATAGTTATGTTGGACTCTTAGGGCCGGCGCAGCGCATTGCATTTTTCACTGCCAAACCATTATCGACTTTACTAACGTTTAAATAATATCTAAAATCACCTTTTGCCTCTAGTTGCTTCGATTCTCTCGGGACTAGCAGTTCTGTTAATTGATTTTCGATATTTTTTAAACGCTAGCAAATTCGATAATGGTTAGGCAGTGAAAAATGCTCAAGATGTCGTAAGGCCCTAACCGACTATACGCGCCACGGTGTTACTCCGAGGCTCTATGACCGGGGTCACGGGGATTGCTGTTTTGCAATCATTGCAACAGTTATTGGTCCGCCACTGAAATTTGTGGACCAATCCTATGTGCGGGTCCTTGCCTCAAACGTCCTCCTGTGAAGCTGGCGCTGTACACGACGCGCCGTCTTGAATATATTTCGATACTAGCTGTGTCCTCACAGCTCCGCCCGCGTAAGAAGTTTTATTCCAGTAATAAATATAGCCTATGTTACTCAGTGATACTGTAGCTTTCTAACGGCAAAATATTTTTTGAAATCGGTCCAGTCATTTTTAAGTTTATTCGTTACATACAAAAATACAAATCTTTCCTCTTTATAATATTAGTATAGATTGGTGTCGATTCTGTTGCGCACTTTGACAGGACTAAACTAAGGGTGTTTGTCTCTTTCTGTCTCAACAGAAAAAGAAAGTGACAGTTGCGTTTAGTCTAGTTTAGTACTGTCAAAATGTGCTACAGAATCAACACCATTGATGGTCTTTTGTTTACTTTATATGGGAACGTTCCAAAGTTTTACATATATGTGAAAAATACTGTAATGTTGTAATAATAGTATTTCCTTTTTACAGATTTAAAATCAAAAGTATTTTAAAGTCTCACATGAAAGTGCATGACGGGGACAAGCAGTATCTGTGCTATTTCTGTGGGTGGAGCTTCGCACAAGGTAAAGGTCATTTGAGTTTTTTATTATCTGAATAAGTTATTCTGTTGCTGTGTCGAAATAAAGTTATTTAGAACGTCAAATACTATGAAAATGGTGTCGATTCTGTTGCGCACTTTGACAGGACTAAACTAAACTAAGGGTGTTTGTCTCTTTC
The DNA here is from genome assembly GCA_910594945.2 of Amphipyra berbera. Classification (NCBI taxonomy): domain Eukaryota; kingdom Metazoa; phylum Arthropoda; class Insecta; order Lepidoptera; family Noctuidae; genus Amphipyra; species Amphipyra berbera. The sequence goes on along the minus strand of OU343123.1, from coordinate 21,836,761 downwards.
TGTTTCAATAGAAAAAGAAAGTGGCAGTTGCGTTTATTCTAGTTTAGTACTGTCAAAATGTGCTACAGAATCGACACCATTGTCTATTTTTATTAAGTTAATTTAAGTTACTGTTACTATTAGAACCAAACCCTTAGCAAGTTTTATTGCGAGAGTGATTGCACAAGTGCTCGCTTAGTTCGTAAAACTTGCAGAAGTCGACTTTCTACGAGTGTGTCGATAGGCGTATTCAGGGTGGGGCAGATAGGGTGCTTGGCCCACCCTGGCACAGGAAAGAATAGGTAAATGGTCTAGATTCAATCAACTTGTCACCTATGTCCACAGAACAATTACCCAAAATAGGCAGACCAATGCCCGACTCCGTCTCTACTTATTTGGACCTCAAAAATAAGGTTATGGGGCAAAATTGCCCCATAAACCCATTCTGCAGTTCCAGATTTATTATAAAGACAAATATTTACTGTCTGACTGAGTTTGCCCAACCTTTTTTTTATCGTTAGAAAATCCTCATGGATGTCCTTCGCCCGGGGACAGTGAGGGAGTCTGCCGGACTCTTACCGGTTAAAAACCAACGTTGTTCCTCCTCCTGACCGTTCGGCCGGGGTCGCGGGATTCGCATAAGCATGCACCGCAACCCTGGCGAGTTTGCCCCACCCTGGACAAAATCCTGTCTACGCCCATAAGTGTGTCCACAGTCCAAGTCAGTTGCAGAAGTCGACTTGTGCAATAAAACTTGCTAGTGTATTTAGCGACTGCCTGTAACATCCCACTGCTGGGCAAAAGCCTAGTTGCATATCGACGGTCGGCAATGAAAACCACGTATGTGTATAATACAAATTTTTAAAAGAGCTAAAGAACACTGTCTCCTGAAAAAAATGGCCGATCAAATGTTAATATAAGTTTGTCATCGTACGTCATAGATAGCTAGAAGTATTTGAATTAAAAGTTTGTTGAACCAGTATGTGAATGACGAGTTTACTAATCTAAAGAACAAATAAAACGCTTTTGAAGAAAATTTGTTTTACGAGATTTTCACTGCCGAGCGTCGATATAATGTTTCACCCATTTCCTCAGCCGGGAACCTGGAGGTCCACATGAGAAAACACACCGGCGAGAAACCGTTTTCGTGCAACGAGTGTGGTTTCCGCGCGGCCGTCTCGTCCAACCTACGGCGGCACCAGCGGCAGCATCAGTCAGCCAGGACCTACGTGTGCAAACACTGCAATAAAGGCTTTTATGACGCTAGTGGGTTGGTAAGTATATATTTATTTATTAAAGTACTGCCACATCACGTACATTTAACACAGTAAAAACAATTTGATAAGAAGCATTTTGCCTGATGTACATGACAATAACGGCGTACATAGCACTTGCAATTAAATAGCTATGTGATAAAAAAAAGAAAACAATTAAAATATACTGGGTGTAACATAAAGAGCCCATAATCACAATAATAATAATCCTAGTACCACTCCACCATCTAAACCAAACAATCGTCAGTCACGAAAGACTGACAGTTTTTCACGGCTGACAGCCGTTCACCTCTATCTGCGGAGCAGTAGTATGGAAACCAACAATGGGTCAAGAGCTGAACTAATAATCAAAGATAAAAGTAATAAGGATAACAGCTTATATACTTTATATCTGCCTGAAAAATCATAGCCATGCAGTTATCTCTCCTGGGCTCTCTTCATGTTGAATATCAGTTATGCCAATCATTGAAAATGAGAATTTCGATCATTTATCTAAATGGATGCTGCGTCCCACCCCTATATTTCCTTACACACACACTTTATTCCTCAGGCTCGACACTTACGCACACATACAGGAGAGCTTCCGTATCAATGTCCGGGATGCGCGCGCGCATTCGCCGACAGCTGGAAGCGCAAGACTCACCTCATGCGCGCGCACCGATTGGCTTTACCTGACATACCGCGCATGCGACGAGATGGACGCACCATACATTGAATGTTCCATGAACAGTGCAAAAGTGTAGTGAAAAAAATGGAAAAGTAGGCACTGTTGATATGCCCTTCATAAAATCATGCAGGATTCGTTCAACGCCACCCACTTCCTGCAAGAACCTTCATCGTGGTAAAGAAAGTTGAATGGAACTGAATAGATAGAAAAAGATAGTCACCCTTAGGTACTAATCACATTCTTCTTCTTATCTCGTGTTAGTAGCAAGGTTGGTAGCGGAGCTGACTGTCCAGGGTATGCCGGACGTACTTGAGTACCGTCGCAATGCACATCACATTAATCAGCACCAATTCGCAAACATTTCGATGGTTTTAGGCATTGCTGCGAAGGCATTCAGCATGCATCAGCGTGCTGATGCATGCGAATTTTGGATGGATGCGAAAAGGTGAAGCCATGCGTACGCATGTTCGTACAAAATGCAATATTTTTGTGTAATAGGAATTAATGCTGATGAGTGGGTTTGGTCCCTAAATGTATCTTCTTATATTTTGTATTTATATTACGTCGATAATCACCCATATTCTAAGACGTTCCTCCAAAACTTACTCGACTCAGGACGGCCTCGAAAACACCTTCAAAATTGTATTCTTAGTCGCAATTTCGAGTGAACTTTGAGGTTCCTCGACGGAGTCATTACGTCATAATTTGAGTTATCTGCATCGCGCAAACAACGCCGTGATAAATAATTGTAAGGATTATCGTAAGCATAGTTGATAAAGTCTTCAAAATTCATTTTGATTACATACGAATTTTGACCTTCCTTCCTTAAGGTAGGTTCCGAGGTACCTTGAGTTTGCCAGATGATTCCTTACTTCGGCTGAGGAAAAATCTCGAGTCGATGACGTTTATGTCAACTTGGTAGTGTGTCGAGGTGGAGTCGAGTCGAGTAAGTTTTGGAGGAACGTCTTAGAATATGGGTGTATGCATCCCTCGCTGTGATCTCCAGAATTGTTACCTATTCGGCCTAAATAAGTATTTCATATTATTACAGTTAAAGCCCAACGCAGACAAGGGACAGTCCTCGGCGTACTTTATGGTCTGTGAAAATAAAACACTAAAGGCCTGGTCAAACAGAGAGCGTGGCTGGGTGTGATATTCACGTCGCGTGTTGATCGCGTGCTCTTGGCGTGCGAATTACTATGTCTATGTATGGAAGACGCCACGCAGAGACTGCCACGCGAAGCTTGGCGTGGTGTGTCTGTTTCTGTACCCAGGTATCACACCCAGCCACGCTCTCTGTCTGACCAGGCCTTTAGAATTGCATCGCATAACGCACTAGTCTTGTGTAGTTCGCGAACGCACTAGTCTTGTGTAGTTCGCGAACGAACTAGATCGTAAGAGCGCTCCCACAGATGAACTACGCGAATTAGTTCAGTCATTCCCGTTCGTGAACGAATGAGCAAGGGTGGCGTCAACAGAAACGAAGTTTTGACGCGGCAAAAGTAAGTGTTTATTTGAACTGTGGTCATCAGGTAAGTCATGTCTGTAATGTAAAATGACTATTAAATTATTAGTTTAAGTCATTTTACATAGATTTAGTAGAACTATCTGCCTTCCTCTGATTCGAGCTGGAAGCTGACGAACTAGAAGAGGGAACTAGTTTGTTTAGGAGCGGCGACCTATACTGAGCGATCTCCGTCGCGAACTACTATGCGCAAGACTATAACGCACACAGACAGAGCGAAAGGGCCGCGTACACACGACGACACGTTTGGTGCAGTGGCTGAGCGATCGGCTTCTGCGCTACGGGTCGTGGGTTCGATTCCCGCACGGAACAAATATTTGTATGGCCTACAGATAGTTGTTCCGGGTCTGGATGTTTGTGCATGTGAAGATTTGTGTCTGTAAACGCACCCACGGTACAGGAGAAATCCTAGTGTGGGGCAACGTTTTTTTAAAAACAAAACAAACAAACAAACAAACATGTTTTATTATCACGGAAAAAAAGTACGCCGAAGACTGTCCCTTGTCTGCGTTAGGCTTTATAGTAGGTGATACTAGTACCTACTGTAATTTATTGACGTATTTTAACATACCAAAAACTAGTTACTAAGAAAATAAATAATATTTATGTAACAAATAAAAGAAATAAGTTGTATTAAAACATATTTTTATTAAATTCTATACAAGCCAACAGTCAACAATCATAAAGGACATTCATGAAATAAATAATTTGCTACTGGAAGTACAATGATTGGATTATATCACCTACAACACAAATATAATATTAGTACTCACTGAAGAACATACCTAATGAACGTCATATTGTAAATAAGTATTTAATACACTTCACGTCTGTATGGGGTACGCAGAAGTGTACTACTTGTACAGTCACGTGTAATAATATGTATACACATAGCGAACTTAAAAAGCGAATTTCTTTTAGAGAATAGTTTGTATTTAAGAAATATTCGATACCATGATTCGTACGTATTTGTAGAAACTAAGTGTGTAATATTTCATAATTCTAATAGATAGTTTAGAAGAAAATCGCCTTTAAATATCGCTATGTGTATACATATTAGTACACGTGACTGTACACGTACTGCTTATGCTACTGAGCGCGTGCTATTGAGAAATTCTTAACAGAAAAACAAAATAACACGAGTCGAGAAGAGAACCCGGATCGTAGAAGTCGAGGTAACGACTACTGCTCCAATGAGGCTGTTGAGAACTTTATATTGCGCAAAAAACCAGCAAACATTTTTCGATTTGGGAATCGAATTAAGATCGCGGGAGTCGCGGATGCGTCTACTGCATCTATGGTGTAGTTAAAAGTATTAGAATTAAAAATACGAGTAGGCGCAATAGTACATTTTTATAGGATGTAATTACATACCAAAATAGAAACTGTACCAAAAACACCAAACACACCTTTTGTGACACCAAAAACCAAATTAGCGAGACATTTGGACGAGAAACTGCCACGTTGGTCTAGTGCCACCACTAGACCAACGTGGCAGTTTCTCGTAAGCGCGACTGCTGATCATGAGGTCCTGGGTTCGATCCCCAGGTCGTGCAGTGTTATAGGGTTTTTCCGTGTGGAATTCCTCAGTAGCAGCCCGGAGTTTGGAGCTGTGCTCGGTTGATGGCAACAGGCTCGCCCCCTATTACATGGGACTAAAACGTAACGGCTAAATGAGGGTGTTACTCACCTCTGCCCATCCCTTCTGGGAATACAGGCGTGATGTTATGTTATTTGGACGAGAATATGGCATTTGCGGGTACAGTCAACAGCAAAAGTAGATGATCACTCCTCCTGACCACAATTCACTCCTCTATCGTTATTTGTTACTGACTGTACCATCATTGGGTCGTTACAAACTGTTCATCACAAATGTTCGTCAGTGAGTACTTTACAGGAAGATTTAATCGTCTAGTTGAAGCACCAAAACTATACTAGTTTCTAGAGATTACATACATTATTGTTGAAGAAGGCAGAAGAAATGAGCACGCGTTATATGCCGCCTGTATTGTGTGTACCCGTTATTAGAGTTATGCTATTGGCGATGCAAAGATTATCCGCGCGCCTCTAGCGGCGAAATTTAGAAGTTGTCTAAGAACGGCACTTTGCTTTCAAGTTGAGGTTAAGTTAAGACATAATCAGATGGATCACGATTAAATACAGAAACCTGTTGCTAATAGAAGCAGAAATACGAAATGTTGTTGCTTTCCTCAATGTAGTACTTACGGAAGAATAAGATTTTTTTTTTTTGTGTATCCTGCATACGCTTTAATTACATCGACTATTGACAACATAATTCTTGTCTCGTCCAGCAAGAAACCACACAAATCTGATTTATATTTAATAAATATTTTTTTTCCGTGACGTAAATTGTATCGAAAACTGTCAGTGTCGTTCTTAGACAGCTTCACAATTTTGACACTTGAGGCGCTAGTTAGAATCTTTGCATCGCCAATGTTTCTGTTAACCCCTTAAACTGCAAGAGGAAGTTTAGACCATGTTTCGCAACATCGTTAGCGCAGAGCTAAATCTGTCACAGCCATACAAACTCCACTGGGCTATCGCTTTAGTTCTAAACGATGTTAGGCAATTGGACCTTAGGATGACGAGGTTGGGATTAAACTCACGATCTCTCGGTTACTAATCTTACGTCTTAGCCGCTGGACCAATGTTGCTTCTTGTAATAATTGGATACTTTGGAAGCAAACTGATGTACCATGTAACTATTTTGACCTTTTGGAACTCAATTAAAAAAAGAAATTACTTGGATCGGTTAGTTTCCAAGGTATTTAAATGATCAGTCACTTAATATCAAGATTGAGAAGTGGAAATAGTAACGTCTACTTGTGAAAGATTACAATAAGAAATTATATTATGATATTTGAGTATCAGATTCATTGTATCATGACAGTTCGATTGGTACTTTCGTTCTTTCTATTGGTTCACTATTGTATTTGAACAATACTAGCAGTATATATTCTGTCTTTATACATTACTAGCAACTCGCCCCGGCTTCGCACGGGTACAATGTAGATACTAATGTGGGGCATATAAACCTTTCTCTTGAATCACTATATTGCTGAAAACTGCATTAAAATCCGTTGCGTAGTTTAAAAGATCTAAGCGTACAGACAGCGGGAGCGACTTTGTATGTAAAGATAATATATCTGCCAGTCCCTACTATACATTTAGGATTAACCCACATATATCAGCACGGAATCGTGTTTTTTTATGCTGTCCTTTTCTATCGCTCAGGAACGTCATTTAATAGAGCGAGAGAGACAGCGTGAGACCGCACGCGATAGCACTCAGCACCTAGCGTATTTTCAGTAGTAACTCTTGTTACAAGGTAGATTGACCAAATAATACTTTATACAGAATATTATTCAATGTAGTTGTTCCCACACGTTACAGTTTTTAAGTCTCGTCAGCTTTAGCTTTGATGCTCATTACTTATCTATTGTCAGCCTGTATCATCCCACTGTTGGGCAAACGCCTCCCCTATGACTTTTAGGTCTAGAGCTGTATCTGTGTATATGATAAATATTTCACGCTCATCCCGTCGTCATTTTGCAGTTACCTTATTACTAATGAAAATATTTACGTAAACTGCGTAAATACCGTTTTCTTTTGAATGTCTGTTATAATTTTGTGCGTGATTAGGCTATAAACATGTTGGTTGCGGTGCATGCTTAGGCGAATTCCGCGACCCCGGCTTACGGTCAGGAGGAACACCGTTGGTTTTAACACAGCCGGTAAGAGTCCGGCAGACCCCTTCGCCTACCCTGGGCGAGGGACATCCATGAAGAATATCCCACGATAAAAAAAAGTGACTATAAACATTTTAAATGCAATGTGTAGCAACAAATACATCAAAATATCTGCTATTTATTACCTGTACATTCGGCAAACCTGTGTCACTCCTGGTATGAAAATATGACTACCTGCTGCACCTCCGGAGGTGAACATGCAAGAAAACCGAACCGAATGTTAGGGAGCGACCGCAGCGAAATGTAATAACAGCGCGAACGCACAGCGGATCTGGAACTCTCTCACCTAATACTAAAGCTCAATTTCGCATGCGCCGAGCAATTTTTCTAGGTATTTATAGCATTAGTTCGAGAGTGACGTTTCTGTACGAAGTACAATTTATTACTCTGTTCACTTGGTCTCCGATCTTCTTTGGTTGCTAGAACATTTTTTTTATATAATCATACACTCCCTTGCTTTCCTACCACAATGACTAATAATTCCTGTATCGCTATAGACATATTTTCACACGGTCCTTTGCACGTTCTGTACAATGTTGGACCACTCCACCTTGGAAGGCACCAGGTAGAACGCAGGCGCCACTTTCTGACCGCACGGGCATTTGCAACCTGTGATACAAACAAATAATAACTTTTATATTTTTGTGTCAATCGGAGAATTAAGGCTGATTTACAAAATAATAGTTTCTCGAAGCGAGTTTCATGTTATCTCTGTCTTCATTGCCGAGAAAAACAGAACGAATCTCGCTTCGAGAAACTATCCTTGTGTAAATGAGCCTTTAATGTAATATATTCTTATATCGCTGTCCCCGGAGAATATACTGCCATTCGCAAAAACACTAGTTTATCAGAACACAATAAAAACCGATTTTTGACGACTGCTTGCCAGTTACAAGAAGCACTTGGCACTGTTACAAGCACTGCTTGCCAGTTACAAGAAGCACTTGGCACTGTTACAAGCACTGCTTGCCAGTTACAAGCAGCACTTGTCAAGCAGTCGTCTAAAATCGGTTTTTATTTTGTTCTGAAAAAGTTGTGTTTTTGCGAATGCCATTATATTCTACGGGGACGGCAATATTATGTATTCAGTGAGTATACAGTGAACTATGATAGATTGTTCTGATACTAACCCATGATCCAGCTAAAGGAGCCTATCTTGTTGAGACACTTGGGGCAGTGCAGCTTCCCCTGCGGCTCGTGCGTGACGTCCCGCATCCAGCTCATGGGCTCCACGAACCACATGAGGCGGCAGATGTCGGGCAGGTCCGCGCGCGCCGCTATGGACGCGTCCACCATGTTGGTCTCGCTGTAGCCGTCTAACACCTGACAATAAACAGTTCTTTTAATAATAATACAATTTGAATAAAAAAAATAAACGCAAGATAGCATCACACTTGTATTCCCCGAAAGGTTGGACAGAGATATATAGTCACACCCCTCATTTCGCCGTTATGTTTAAGTCCCATGTAATAGAGAGCGAGCCTATTGCCATCAACCAGGCACATATCCAAACTCCGGGCCGCTTCTGAGAAATTCCACACAGTAAAACCCAATAACACTTAGCCCGATCTGGGGATCGAACCTAGGTACTCACAATCAGCAGTCGCGCTTGCGACCACTAGAGCAAAGAGGCAGTGAAAAAAACTAGGAAATTTGAATTACGGTGATAGCTCCTGCTTTCTGTCATCGTCATCATCAGCCTATAACAGTTCACTGCTGGACATAGGCCTCTCCAACTGCACACCACTGAGCTCGACCCTCGGCTTCTGACATCCAGCTGCTACCAGCTACCTTATGAAGATGGTTACTCCACTTACCCTGAAGACGTCCCACACTATATTTGCCAATTCGCAGTCTCAAGAACACGTCTACCTCAACGGTCATCGGTACTACAGCTAATATGGTCAGCCTGCTTTCTGTACTATCCGGAAAATATAGGCCATACCTTCCCCGTGGGTCTCGTATAAGGCGATTTCGTCAATAGCACAGGTAGCAACGGTCTCTTGTCTGCTAATAACCAATCCATCTACCAATCATGGTGATGATGGATTCCCTTTCGACTATAGTGCGCGCGGAACTACTTGGCCGCGCCTTAAGTATGAGAGCGCCAGAATGTCGCGACGCTAGCTCGTGGTGAAGTAATAAATAAAATAGTGGACTGTATAAAATGATTGTAATGATAATATAAAATGAATAAAAAACATGTACAAAACGGTCGATCGGTCAAACGAAGTTAAAATGCTAATATGCGCAAGCGCAGCCGTGCCTGTTCGGGTGCAACAGCCGACTGCCGGTATGAGGACGCGCGCGGCTGACCGCGGAGCTGATGACGCACCGCTCGCCTTGCCTCCCTTCGTTTTCATGGTGCTGTTGAGTGCGGTGACTCAACAGGGGTGTGCGCGGTACACAACACAAAGCAAACTGACAGAGCGCGTCTATTGTTTCGCACCCCCCCCCCCACCCCCTCCGGCTCACATACCTAAGGCGCGGCCAACTAGTTCCGCGCGGACTATAGTTGTTGGAGGCCCATGCTCAGCAATGGACATTAACAGTCGATTATGATGAGGTTGTTAATCTAATTATCTCACCTGACTGGGTCCCTCGTCGCTGTCACTGGGCTGGCTCTGGCTCTGTCCTGGACTGCTATCCGCCTCATATAAGTCGTCACATCTCATCTCCATCAGCTGTGTGGCGAGGCTCTTCAGCTTCTCAAATAGAATCTCTCCGTTCTCCGCACAAGTTAGCCCTGTCAGCTTGCTTGGAGGTGGCCTCATGCCTGTAAGGAATAATTTTTTATTAGTTTTCAGTGTACAATTACAGTATTACAAGATAGATCTAAATTGTATAATTGAGCGGCAGTTGTGTAAGAGTGATACTTTGCTCATCTATTTTTGGCAGGCGAAACAAAAAATCTATTTAACTTTTACTAATACCTAATGTTTGAAGCCCTTTTTAGTAGGTTGCATATTTGTACGCTGCAAACTGCCCTTTATATTTTTCTTGACAATTCTTTCCATCCAATGGTTGTCTGGAAGAAATTGCTTTAAGCGATAAGACCGCCATTGTACTGTTAATTATGTGTATTCCTTGTTTTATTTCTTTTACATACATACATAAACTCACGCCTTTTTCCCATGGGGGTAGGCAGAAACTATAGAACGCCACATGCTACGACTCTTACATACCCCTTTCGCTTCATCCACATTCATACATCTTGTCTTATTTATTTCTTTTAGTGTGCAATAAAGTATATCTATCTATCTTTTTAGATTATGTAATTAATAAATACTACCGCGTTGGTTTAGTGGTGGGTAGCGGGACTGCTGATCGTAAGGTGGGTTCGATTCTCCAGTAGCAGTCCGGAGTTTGGATTTGTGCCCGGTTGATGGCAATAGGCTCGTCCCTTATTACATGGGACTTAAACATAACGGCGAAATGAGGGTGTTACTTTACACCTCTGCCCAACCCTTCGGGGAATATAGGCGTGCTGTTTTGTATGTAATTAAAAAATACCCTTTGATTCATAAAACATGAATACATTACCTTTCTTAGCGCGCTCCACCTTCACATCTTTGGGCACGTGCGGTATAATATTGCTCTGGTTGGCTACAATCCGGCGGCACTTCTTGCAGCGATACACGATAGGGTCCGGTCGCTCACGGACCAGCCCAGGGTCAGGCTTCACGAGGTCGGCAAACAACTGAGGCAAGATCTTCACTGGAAATGTTACCGTAGATGAAATTGTGAAGACTGGGTTACCATGGGACCACTGAATATGGGCTTGTGACCCTACAGACTTCACACTGAAATAATAGCCAATAGCTGGTCGACAGTGGCGTAACTATACCATCAGAGGCCCGTGGCAATTTAATTGGGGTCCCAGTAAAAATCGTCACGTTGTAATTAAATTTTAATAAATCACTGAAGTAGTTACCCAACAGAATTACTAATTTATAATTTTTATATAATTTTCTTAAAAATGTTAGGTTACTTCTGAGCTCGCGGCCTCTTGGGCCGGGGCCCTCATGGGCCGGGGTCCCGTCGGGCCGGGGGCCCCGTCGGGTCGTGGGCCCCGTCGGGCCGGGGGCTCCGTCGGGCCGGGGGCCCGTGGCATTTTGCCAGCCGTGCCACCCTATAGTTGCGCCACTGCTGGCCGATTTTGTTTATATAGGAAATCAAAGCAAAGCCAAAGCCAAGTAATTGCCAATAACTGCCTCGTTGGTCTAGTAGTGGCAAGCGCGACTGCTGATCGTGAGGTCTTGGGTTCGATCCCCAGTTCGGGCAGTGTTATTGGGTTTTTCCATTAGATATTTCTCAGTAGTAGCCCGGAGTCTATATTTGTGCCTGGTTAATGGCAATAGGCTCGCCCTCTATTACATGGGACTTAAACATAACTCGCGAAACGAAGGTGTGCTAAAAATACCCCTGCCGAACCCTTCGGGGAATACAAAGCGTGATGTTATGTTATGTAAAATAGTCACCTTGCTTCAGTTTCTGTCCCGCCAACTTCAAACGAAACTGTTTAAACCTCGGATCGTCCTTGTTAAGCGAGTATCCCATGTGTCCAAACAGCTTGAGTTGGGCAATAAAGCCCACGTTTGGGCCCACAAACTGCCGCTTACTCTTCACAAGGGTAAAGGCTTCTTCATAACAAAGTCCATACTTCTCCATGATGTAGCCGATCACCACCGCAGCAGATCGTGACACCCCATAGTGACTGAAATGAGAGCCAACAACCAGAATGACTATTCTATATTTTATTGTTGATGATTTGTTCTTATAGTTGCAATATAATCAGTATTCTTCCTCAGTCGTCATAAAGGGACAAGGGGGGGGGAGATATCAGTTAAGTTTTATGCATCATTGTTGACGGAGTGAATAGCTGTCTGTGGTGGTCTTATTTAATCTGTATTGAGCCAGGGCCAATAGCAACCGCGCGTGAACACGTGACAAGTTTGTTTTTGTTCCCTCTCCCGTTTCCTCGAATTTTGTTACTTTTTTAATAGAATACACTTATCATTTTTCAAACGTTAGCAACGGACGCATTTTCGTTTTACCAGTTCCTCACAAAACTCAAAATACAACATTATAAAAGTCGAAGGTCGGTAGGCAGGCGAACGCACACGCCCCTACAATTATGTTAGTTGAAGAACCAGTAGTTAATAATCAGACTATAGTGCTTCTTACACTATTCAATTTGTAGGAAATCACGGGTTTGTCAAGCAGCAACGAATATTGTTTGGCTTACAGATAATGTCACCGCTTGTTCAATTGCATAACACTTACAGTCTGTTTTCTTAGTAAGTGAGATGCATGTCTATAAATGCATCAACAAAACATGGGTGAAAATTGAACCTTTGGGTTAAAATCTGACTGGCCACCAAGCTATTGCCGCTAAATAAGATCAGCACAGCACAGCCTATAATTTTGATCCTGAACGATGAGCATTACTAACCAGTGTACGAGGACTGTTCCTCCATCTCTAAGAGCTTGCTTGATGAAGTTGTTGGTTTCTGGCAGGTGACTTATCAGGTCCTCTTTTGGTACGTCCGCCACTGTTAACAAGGTAACGGGTTGGTTTTTATATACTTTTATACAGTGGAGTTCGCTTATAACGACAACAAAGGGACGCCGATATTTGGTCGTACTAAACAGACGTCGTTATAAGCGGCTGATCTTTATAAGCGAAGTCGTAATAAACGGATTCCACTGTATTATGCACTTTAAAATTAAACACTGATTTAAGTAAATATTAAGCAATGATTGATTCTTGTTATTGTGTTTGTTTATATTCACCAACTAGATGTAAATGCATCAGAGACCCAGGGTCTGAAACAATTTCTGTGGACTGTAAAACTGTGTCCCAAGTTGAAGCATTGGATGGTTTATGTAAATCAATCAATAGAGCATCATTAACATAATATCACACTTGTATTTCCCGAAGGGTTGGGCAGAGTTGTAAAGTAAGACCATCATTTTACAGTTATATTTAAGTCCCATGTAAATGGGGCGAGTCTATTGCCATCAATCGGGCACAAATCCAAATTCCGGACTGCTACTGAAGAATTCCACACGGAAAAACCCAATAACACTGCCCGACCGAGGGATTGAACCCAAGACCAACAAGTCGGTTAAAAAAGCATCATTAAATACTATTTATTTTAATATATTCTGAAGTACTCAACCACATATTGCTAGTTATTCTCAGTTGTGCAGTGCATCATCTATGTTGTCTGTTGATAAGACCTACTTTTTGTAGATTTTTATTAGTTACAGTTGTAACGTGTCGTTTTACAACGTTACATGGTTATAAAATTTAAAGGCATTTCACTAGAAAGAACTTGGTATTAGAGATAATATCATGGGCTTACTGTATTTTTAATTTAGAAATTTTCATTGTTGGCTACATTGGTGAGTATTTGTGGTAGATTGTAAATGTCAGTTGGCAACTTTTCAACTTTTGACAGTTCACTCTGCTTCCCATATTCACAATGGCTTGATCGTTATTCTTAAATTTTTATTAAATACTTTTTAAATCCGGCCTCATACCGGTATATTTTTGATAAAATGTGGATATTAAACCTTAGTTAAAAGGTTATCTTCATTTTTCCATGAAGATTCGAATATTTCTCTAGGTAAGTGGATTTTTCTTATAGACATTGTTAAATGTTTATGACGAATTTAAAATTCTTGATTGGCTTTATATTTTTCAAATTTTACCTTGTTTCAGGATGAAATAATAATAATAAAAAATTTTAACGTCACGTTCACCTGAAAGTGATGTTTATTTAACCGAAAAAACGGTAAGTTTTTGACTAGCATGACGCCACGCGGTTTCAAAATGGTGGTCGTTATTTTCATAATTCTAATTGAATAATTATTTTGTTCCAGCCCATTGGCGTTTTTTTTTTTTTTTTCTTCTATTTGGATCTAGTTTTTCTTTTGGTTTTTGTTTTCTTTTCGAGTTATATTCTACAATATGCCATTTTGGTAAGAGGAATTTATCTCCACGTCGGGTTCGCCTCGTGTCGGCTCGTCATGTAACTTAACTTAAATTTATTAGATTTAAAAAATCAGCAATTTGGTATGTATTTCCTTTCTATATCATACCGGATGCAATGATATCAATAACAATAATAATAGCAATAATAATATTAATTTTAGTTTAACTTAAGTATAGCTATGAATAATTAATCTAAGTCAATTGTAGCTATAACCTAAGCCTACAGGGAATAAAAACAAGTCATATAAAGGTTTTGTTTTTATTAATTCCTCCCGCTTGAAGATTAAAAGTTCAACTTTACTCGGTAAGCTTCCGGTTGCTTTGTTTGTTGTGTTAGCTCCTGGCGCCCGAATACATTTATCTTTTAAATTCATTAAACTTTTTGGAGCACACATATTCAATTTTGTTTAAGTTTATGTTACCTTTATAACATATAACATTTTCATAAAAACATTTTTTTTTTTTATCATTACACAGTATAGATATCTAAAGGGTCTGGCAGTCAATGGTAGACAACTTTGGCACATAGATCTGCACTCAGGGATATGAAAGGTGTAAATTACCATACTTTAAAATATTATACTATTGACTGCCTTGCTGCCCTAGTGGTCACAAGCGCGTCTGCTGAGCATAGGGTCCTGGGTTCGATCCCCAGGTCAGGCAGTGTTATTGGATATTTCCACTAGGAATTTCTCAGTAGCAGCCCGGTGTCTGGATTAGTGCCAGATTGATGGCAATAGGCTCGCCCTCTATTACATGGGACTTAGACATAACTGGCAAAATGTAGGTGTGCTAAAAAAACACCTCTGCCGTACCCTTTGGGGATATACAAGGTGTGATGTTACGTATGTAGTACTATAACTATTGTACAGCTGCTATTGTGGTATGAGTGGCTGGAGCAGGTGTAATAATAGTATGTTTTTGTTATAAGATAAACTTACACTTAACATAGCAGAAGACGAGATTGGTTCTCTCCAGTATTGTGCGGGGTAGCGGCACCACATCGATGGTGAGGATATGGATGATCTGCAGTCTTTCCAATGTCTTGTAATCCCGGGCACATGCCAAGTTCCCTGCAAAGCGAAAAACATTTAAGTCCTATTTTTTTTTATAAATAATGGATCAAGTCGTCTGTCCCTATTAACAAGGTCGGATATGCAATTTTCTTGATTTTGGTTTTATTGAACTATTGACCTAATAAAAGCAGTCTTGCAGTAGCTTTAACAAAAAGTTATTTTTTTCTCATAGTTTTTGAAATAGTCATTAACAAAGTCGTATATATTTAAAAAATATAAGCAATTTAAACTTTGACGTGCTCTCCTGTAAAATCACTATTTTGCAGAACCTACATTGTTAATAGGGACAGGCGAAGTGTTACTTTGGCAGATATCCATGAAATACAATTACAATATTTAGTGTTTGGTGGACTTAAGTGGTATGTTGTAATATACATCAATTTAGGGGCTGGCAAAATTGTTAGACTATACAACCAAGTCATATTTATTAATTGTTTGTAAATAACAATGAAATGCTGGTGCAACACATTTCATTAGCTTCTTGAGTTTCTGGCGACAATTCTACCCAGTTAGTTCAGATAGGGAACTCCCATAAGGACACCTTAATAATACTACTATAAAATTCTAAAAGGCACTCTCTATGTAAGCAATTATTTCAATTAATAGACGGTTTTGAAAAAATATATTTTGTATGCGGAATCTATAATTTAATTGTTAAAAATAAGTTGTATTAGATCAGCGTCTTACCTAAGTATAATCCATCATCGATGAGGTCTACGCTAATTTCGACGTAAGATGTAAGCTCCTCGGAATCTTCTTCTGCATGGATCTGCACATCTGCCACCTGTCTAGCCATCTATACCCAATAGCGCGCTGAAAATTATATTTAAACATTGAATAAACCCAATTTACACTTATAATTTCTCTTCCCCACATATCTGCCTACAAAGCGAATCCCCAAAAACCGACTCTCAAAGGGTTGAAAGGAACACACCTCAAATAGGAAAATCAATACTCGAAAAATCAATATCTGCGCGAACTGCACAGAGATTTTCAAACTTTATACTATAGCAATTAACAAACGCAAAACAATGAAGATTTACAGTATTTAGAATGATTTACACTTGTTTTCACATGATTTATTTATGAAAAACTAAATAAAATCGACGCGAAAAACGTGGAATAATTATCAGAAATCGCCCGCGAATTCTTATTTTGACATTTACTTTTGTATTCTTCATTCATAAACGCGTTTCGTTGTTGCTTACAGTTAACTTAACAAAAACGCAGAACGCAGAAATGTTCTTAAAATTAAGTGGGATAATAATTTAGAAAATCTTTACATGTTTTTTTAAGTTTACTGGTATTAATATTGTTTTACACAATACTTTGTTTGTACGCGGATGATGTACACTTTTATGAACACGTACCGAACGCGCAATACCACGTGCATTTATTTTGTATACTTGAATGATGGATGGGTGACCCTAATCATGCTCAATCATGAAGATTGCAGACCAGAAGGTACGAACTTTGTCGTAATATTTGTTGCATTAGGATGTACGTTTGTTTCTCAATTCCATCATCAGATTCGACAAAAAAATCTTAAAAAAAAAACATTTTAGCGCCTCCAGTTAACTGACTGCACGGAGCGATATTGCGGTAATCGTGCCTGCCAGCTGTGTCACCGTAATGCGTGGCAGAGAAATGTTCTATGTTTAATTTTTTATTTAAACCTTATTCGGTGGTTCAGATAGTTACAACCACTTACCACTATTGCAAGATAAAAAGAGATTTTATTTTTATTTTTAACCAACCTAAACTCCTTACAGAATGAGCTTATACCCGTAAATCCGTAATAGATCATGTGGTTTCAAGGAATTTCACGGATCCGTTTACACCGTATATACTAGCTATTACCACAACGAAAACAGCGTGCAGTTGTTCCGAAAACGTTGGATATCAGTGACAGCTGAGCTGACATGTTATATTGACACAAGCGAAAATGCGCACACGCATCGCATACACGGTACACCATGTAATTGAACAACAATACTTTTTTGATTGTAATGGTAAAAGTTAGGATTAGAAATCATTTCTAATATTTAAAATTGTGCTGAATAACATTTTCTCGTGATGAGGCAAAGTTAACTATAGGTACAATAATAATATACATAATTATATCTACTCACCTTTTGCCGTTGGGCATAAGCAGGTGTATGAATAGGTCTCAGGAGGACGTGGGACAAGGCCCCACAGAGGAGAGGTCCGCCATGGGTTGGTGGACCGGGGTTGCGGTCCACGCTTTTGCAAATCCCGTGACCCCGGCCGTACGGTCAGGAGAAGGAACACCGTTGGTTTTTAGCCGGTAAGAGTCCGGCAGACCCCTCACCTTCCCCGGGCGAGGGACATCCATGAGGATTTTCCAAAGAAAAAAAAAGAAAGGTGTATGAATAGGTATATACAGAGGTAGGTACATATACTCACTCCTGTAATCCATAAGGGGTAAGCAGAGATGTTATTCTATTAAAGGACATAATATCATACACCCACGTTTCGCCTTTGGTATTAAGTCCAATGTAATAGGTGGCGAGCCTATTGCCAGTTTCCAGGCACAATTTTAGTGCCAGATTCGTCGGCTCTTACAACTCGCTTGCCCGCGGACGAAGGGGAGTTAGATATATTCTTAATCCTAAATTGTACCTACCCTATGCAATTATAGCACCTACGACAGGGTGTAAACGAAATCATTTAATTCCTTCAAACCTCGTGATGTACTGCTGACATAGAATAACCAGCGCGCGATACATTTGAATTCTAATTTAAAAAAAACTAGATGTAAACATGTGTTCTTAACGTGAGGCATTTTAGCGCCACGAGTTAAATGACCGCGCAACGAACGACAGCCTCGCAATTCACTCGGGGCGCTAAAATGTCTCACGTTAAGAACACCATGTTTACTTCTAGTATTTGTTTTTTTTTTAATCTGAATGTATTCCTTGCTTGTTTAGTATACACTGGCCTGCAAAAATAAGTATCACACTTTTAAAATTTAAATTTTTTCTAAAATAAAAAACGTTTTATAGCAATTTTTATCAGCTTTCTTTGAAACTATAGTAACAAAGTTAAACTCTTTTTTGAGTCCTTTTTGTTTCGAAAATATATCTTGTGTACCTAAAAAGTTATTGCAATTTTAAAAGTGTGATACTTATTTTTGCAGGCCAGTATATGTCTGTAGTACATCAGGAGGTTTGAAGGAATTACATGATTTCGTTTACTTTCTGTATCTGAAACTTACTATCAGGGGCGTAGCTACCGCCGTATCAGCCGTATCAATGATACGGGGCCCCCAGGCTACAAGGGCCCCGATGTGTAGCATAAATGAATAGGTACTAATGAGTTCAGCGGGTAAGTCCGTTTCATTATTATTAAGATATTTTTGTAAGTACTTATATTATAATTTACCAACATATGGATGTACCTTGTCCGAAATAAATTTGATTGATTGATTGATTGATAAATTCATAAAATATCTATAATCACTTAAACGCTAATCTCAGCACACCCCAGACACTCCATACAATCATGGATCATGGTTTTTTGTTTGGTTTTGTCCTATGGACTTCGCCGCAGTCGGGTAGAAGGGCCCCCCGAATAATCTTGATACGGGGCCCGTCTAGGGCAAGCTACGCCACTGCTTACTATCCATAACTTTGGATTAGTAGGCACAACCGCTACATAAGTAATCTCCACGATCATGAACCTCGATCTCTGAACATCGACCTTTCGCCTCATACCTACGTCCATGTTGGCCAATACACAGATTTCACAAAAAATCGGTTACAGATTCGGAGCCAAACACTCCCACTTGTCTATGCTAGGAAACCTTGGACTAATGGACTTTAGCTATTACTTAATAACTACAACAACCGCAACTAAATCTCTATTAGGTGCTGACTAAGGGTGAATTTTCGAAAAAATTTAACATTATTTTAACAAATCATTCTTCTCCCGGGTTGTTAACGTTATAGTATTGTCAGATTGCTTTTATTCTTGTCTTATTGCTTGACGGCAGCGGTATAGTTTGAGTTTTCATTATCATATTTATAGTATTAAACATCTGCATTCTTAACTTTGGGATGATGCTAATGACGTTCTCAATTTTTGTTAATATTTTTCGAAGAATGCCCCCTAAATTATATGTAATAATTTAACGGAAGTCTGGTGTCATATGTATTTTTTTATTATTAATTATTGTCAATGGTGTCGATTCTGTTGCGCACTTTGACAGGACTAAACTAAACTAATACCAGGTTCACACGATTCGATTCTAGTTGATCAACTGCCAAACCGCATGCGATTTGAACCGTGTGAACAGACTTTCAATCAAATTGAATCAATTTGAAGGAACAAAACGTTTCAACTTTTGTTGATCAACTAAAATCGAACCGTGTGAACCCGCTATAAGAGTTTTGTCTCTTTCTGTTTCAATAGAAATAGAAAGTGACAGTTGCGTTTAATCTAGTTTAGTACTGTCAAAATGTGTGACAGAATCGACACCATTGTGAATTGCACTAATTAGATAGATGGATTGATAGATTTTTTCAGTAAGATGAGGTAATCGGTTGGAATATTCGACATCATCCGGCCTTCCGGGATTTCGTGGTATGCCTAGGGATTTCGCAAAGTCCCTGGTGTTGTAATTTCCATGCGAAATATAGGTTTATCTGCTATAAAAACATAGTTTTTTTAAGTATTGCTTCACAAATCAACTAAAACAAGCCTATTGCCGTCAACCGGGCACAAATCCAGACTCCAGGCTGCTACTGAGGAATTCCACAAGGAAAGACTCAATAACACTTTGCCCGACCTGGGGATCGAAATCAGGATCTCACGATCATTAGTTGCGCTTGCTACCACTAGACCAACGAGGCAGTTACAGCTATTAATAATACAATAATCAGTTATCTTCTTTACATAGTATAAAACAAAATTGCTCTCGCTGTCTGTACGCTTAGATCTTTTGAACTACGTAACGGATTTTAATGCAGTTTTCAGCAATAGATAGAGTAATTCAAGAGGAAGGTTTATATGCCCCACATTAGTATCTACATTACACCGGTGCGAAGCCGGGGCGGGTCGCTAGTAAATTTGATACAGCCCTCCAGGATTCAAGAAGCAGTTTTTGATCTAGGTACCTAAGTATGTACATACTCAAAAACTGCAGCTCAGGGTCTGGATTTGTGCCCTGTTGGTGGCAATAGGCTTGCTCTCTATTTACATGGGACTTAAACATAACGGCGTAATGAGGGTGTTACTATACATCTCTGCCCAACCCTACGAGGAATACAGTCGTGATGTTGTTATGTAATAGCTGTAAGTGTAAACTTAGAACATTATATCTTAATCCGAATTTCTTTGAACGTTGGCATCTACTTACATAATACCTAAAGACTTCTCCAAAACATTTTAGCTCTGTTGTGCAAGCTACCTTGGACTTTAGACATTACTTAACCGACGAGTCCAAAGTACACTAGGCCATAGCTCATAATGTAATCATAATTATAGTTAGTCATAATATACGAATACGCAATACGAAATTGTACGGTACGAGGAAAACCGATAACCAGTTGACTGACAAACGAGTTTTCGGTAAATCTGATGAGGTCTTAGACCATTAAATTAATGGTCTAAGGCTGAGGGCGATGCCTCATTAGTGCGTTGCGTTGCGTCGTCGCAACGGATCAACGCATTGTATGCCACACCTGCGTTGCGACGACGCACGACGTCGTAGCGCAGGAGGACGGACGACGCACGCACCTCAGTCAGTCTCGTTTGACCCTCTAGTAAAAAAAAAAATAATAATAAATAATTAATATTAATTAATTTGAAATTTTGTTCAGAAAAATGAAAAGCTGACATTAATTTGAATGAATTTTGAATTAAAAATGTTAAAATTCATGGTCTTACTTTTATTTGTGACACTAAGTTATTTAGCAAAAAATAATCCTTATCATGAAGCCTTTCGATCGATATGATAAAGCTACAGGGTGATTATTTTCTCATGTAACGGGTTCGATTCTCGGTTCAACCATGTAATTATTTAAATATCTATGAATGCAGTTAAATTGTTTTTAAAATTCAAATAATGTCTTCTTTCAGTAACATGTTCCATCTACAATATTCAAGGTACTTTCCCTCCATGTGGCATATCCGTGGGACGCCCTGTATACTAGACTCGTAAGCTGATTTTACTTGTGCTAGCTACTTCCATTTGGGAGGATCTAAGTACTATGCAAAGGTCTTTGCTTTATTATTGATAAAGATTCTTGTAAGAGTCACAATTTTAACCAATAACGCCAATGGATTTTCCGTTTGGTCGAAACTGACCCTTAGTCACCTATTACAACACCCACGGGTGTGTAAGGGACGGCCTATTCTTGGTCGGGAACCACACGGATCACTATAACCTACTCTGTTGTATTTGTAATCTATCGTGGTGTTAAAATATTAATGTCAGCACTTCCACTTTCATATGTAACAGCCTTGGACTCCATGTTACTTAATCAAAAACCCACTAAGCAATAATGTAGTCATAATTTTGTGGACGCATACGAAATCATATAAGGAAAACACATGGATTTTACCATGAAACGTGTTTCTAACTCATTGTAAAGTAAAAGCATCTTTTTTTATTATAAACTAGCTTCCCGCCCCGGCTTCGCACGGGTGCAATGTAGATACTAATGTGAGGCATATAAACCTTCCTCTTGAATCACTCTATCTATTGCTGAAAACTGCATCAAAATCCGTTGCATAGTTTAAAAGATCTAAAAGCGTACAGACAGCGGGAGCGACTTTGTTTTATACAATGTAAAGATATAACATCACGCCTGTATTCCCCGAAGGGTTGGGCAGAGGTGTTTAGTAACACCCTCATTTCGCTGTTATATTTAAGTCCCATGGAATAAGGGGCGAGCCTATTGCCATCAACCGGGCACATATCCAAACTCCGGGCTGCTACTGAGGAATTCCACACGGAAAAACTCAATAACACTTTGCCCGACCTGGGAATCGAACCCAGAACCTCACGCTCAGCAACCGTGCTTGCCACTACTAGACTAACGAGGCAGTTATTCTTTAATCAGTCTTTTTTATGTTACACTAGCTGTTCTCCCGCGGCTGTGCCCGCGTAAATAATTTGACTACAGCGCCACCTATCGGATTCCAGCATCGCTAGGAACCATCGTCTCGACAAAACAAATATATTGTGTAAATATGACTTCAATCGGTAAAGTCGTTCTCATGTATTAGCGTAACCAAGGGAAATAGGGATTCATTTTTATATAAAAAGATTTACGCAAACAAGCTGATGGCCCATCTGATAGTAAGTGGTTACCGCCACATATATCTACAACGAAGATCGCTAATCCGTTGCCAACCTAAGACAAACCTGAAAAGTCTCATGTGCCTGTAATTTCGAGTCGGAACGTAGCAATTCTGCTTGGCGGTAGTACAATGCAGGGGCGGCCTTAGCCATTGCGAAGCTCCAGGCGGGTACATCTTTGCAAGGCCCTTGTCTTTGTGGAATTAGTTTTAATGATAATGCTTGACGAGAAATACAAAGTGGTATAATGCGCTGCGTAAGGCGCGAAATTCAAATAAACATTAGTACCTAATATTGTTCTACTTGGGTTGAAGGGCGTGTGCGCGAGGCCCCTGTAAGAGCGAGGCCCCGGGCGGTTGCCCTGCTCGCTACCCCCAAAGGCCGCCCCTGGTACAAAGGTACGGTGGCAGTAGATACTTTCTCGAACGAACTCATTCGCTAGGAACTCTACTGGTACAATACCACCTACCTAGTACTTTCATAATATACTTATTGAGAAGCTTGAAAGAAATAAATCTGCTAAGGATGACTATCATACTGTGACAGAAATAAAGACATTCAATAGAAATTAAGTTGGTATATTCTTTTACTCAACAATGCTTGTAATGTTTGTATATATATTTGTAGGTATTGTATAATATATTATATTAATTAATATATATGAATGTATGCATATGTATATAATATCTATTATTTATAAGTTTATATGTATATATAAATATATATATATATATATGTAAATATGTAATATGTATGTAGGTAATATTATTGTTAATGTTCACTTATCTTTGTGTTTATTTTTAATATTGTATCACATGACACAGCTCTTTTTAGCGCATCTACCATGTTTTCTCTGCATCACCCTAAGGTCGACTGGTAGAAAATGCCTAAGGCATTAAGTCCGCCTCTGTATAAAATTTTTTTGTGCGAAAGTATAAATAAATAAATAAATAAATAATGTGGTCATTATTTTGACAACCTTCTTTGAACAAAGTCGACCTTTTCGCGCTACTTGAATAGGCGCCAGCAAAGTTGTATGGAATTCCATTGCTGGTAACTTGGTGAGTTTTAGCCATCAGCAATTACGTTTGAAAATCCATTATTGTCGAGTTTTGTTTCAAAAATAGTTAGGTGCAAAAATATTTTATTCAGAATTTGGATGTTTAAGTGCAGGTAGAAAAATAATCATTGCCTAATTTAAAAAAAAAAACAACAGCTGAACAAGAATAAACAAAAGCGCGACGCGGTGAAAATTTCAGCAATTCTTTACTATACTAAACTGTTTTTCTTTAAATTACTCGCATTGTTTGAGTAAAGCACTATACAAGCCTTGGTCTGTAATGACTGCGTTGCTGGCCAGGCTATGATGGCCTCGAGCTTAGCTTAGCTTAGTTCTCGGCCTTCAAGCTTGGTCATCCAGTCCAGGCAGTCCTTGCTGTCCGCGCTATAAAGACCTCGACCTTCGGTCTCGGCTTTTATTCCAGCTTGTCCATCAAGAGGTGCAATGCTGACCGCGCTGTGTAAGCCTGGAGCTGCGCTACGCTGCGCTTTCGGCCATCATCAGCGCTGCCAGCAACGCAGTCATTACAGACCGCGGCAGTAATGTACTATGTATGCTCTCGAAACTTAAAACTCAAAATAAGTAATAGACTACGTAACTCAACCGTATGTAGGTACGTATAGATTTTTAAAAGGATTTTACCGTACAAACATTTAAATTTCCTTAAAAAAATTATGTAAAGTTTGAGTCTTTAAATGTCAATAACTTATTGATTTTTAAAAATAAATAAACATTTTCAAGTTAAATCATTATGATTGATGCATTTATTATCATTCACATACTGCGACGACAAGGATACCTATCAAATATTAATCAAAGTCTACACAGCGATCCTATCTATACTAATATTTATAGCTGAAGAGTTTGTTTGTTTGAAAGCGCTAAACTCAGGAACTACTGGTTGGAATTGAAAAAATATTTTTGTGTTGGATACTCCATTTATCGAGGAAGGTTATAGGCTATATAACATCACGCTTCAACCCATAGGAGCGGAGCATAAATGAAAAATGTTGCAAAAACGGGAAACATTATTCCTTTTGAGAGCTTCCGTTGCGTGCGCTGCGTAAACGGTTTAAGTTACGCAAATGTCTAAAAAAAACTTCTTACGCGGGCGGAGCCGCGAGGGCACAGTTAGTCTAGTCATAAAAAAATGTTTAAAACTGTGCGGTAATGATAACATGTAATTTTCGCCTATTGGTTTGCAAATGTATAATTTTCAATCGATGTAATGGGCTTGGCACATAAATTTTGTGCATAGTCATGCTGTAAACATTGAATAATGTAATCAGTGGGTGTAGTCAGAGGAAAAGATAATTTTTAACCCTTTTAAACACATGAACTGCCTCGGTGGTCTAGTATTAGCAAGCGCAACTGCTGATCGTGAGGTCTTGGGTTCGATCTCCAGGTCGGGCTAAATGTTATTGGCTTTTTTCGTGTGGAATTCCTCAGTAGCAGCGGCCGGAGTTTGGATTGTGCCCGGTTGATGGCATTAGGCTCGCCCCCTATTACATGGAACTTAAACATAACGGCGAAATGAGGGTGTTACTATACACCTCTGCCCAATCCTCCGGGGATGTTATATTAAGATGAAACGCATGTATACATTCCTAGGTGAACATGATGTCCTGGATTTAATCTGCAGATCAGGCTAACCAGGGATAGCCTAGTGGTTAAACGCTTACCTTCCATACAGGAAGGTCTGAGTTCGATCCCGGCCTCCACCTCTGACTTACCGAACTGTTGTGCAGATCAGAATCTCAGGATCACTTGTGTTAACGGTAAAGCAAGGAAACCTCCACGCTTGAGAGGGCTCCATAAAGTTCTCGATAGTGAGCGTAGTCCGACAATCCTTACCAGGCCAGTGTGGTGGTCTAAGATCTAAACTCTTTTCTTCCTGAGAAGAGGCCGGTGCCCTGCAATAATGGATAATAATAGGCCGATTATGTAAAGCGAACGGCATTGGCAGTAGCTAACACCGAGGCGACCTATTCGCAATAAAAGCTGGTATTCTCCATAACGACGGTCGGCAGTGAAAACCACGTATGTGTAAAATACAATTTTTTACAAGAGATGAAAAAAGCTGTCTCCTGAAAAAAAATGGCCGGTCAAATTTTTATACAATATTGTTATCGTACGTCATAGATGGCCTAGAAGTATTTGAATTGATAGTTTGTTGAACTAATAAACTTTTTTTTTTATGACGAGTTTATCAGTCTAAAGGAAAAATAGAACGCTTTTGAAGAAAATTTGATTTACGGGGTTTTCACTGCCGAGCGTCGATAAACAACAACTGTTTACCTAAAAATCTAGTACCTACATTCTTAGAGTGGACAATTGATTATCCAGTGAATTAATGTTGTTGCAATCCAGCCTAAAAGATTAGTCAAAGTCAAAGTCAAAACATTTATTGCGAACCAAGTGTACAATGTGGTGTTATGTTATGTTAGCAGGTACCTACTTATGACTTAGCAGCCTTTTACAAGCATTGCAATTTCTCATTCGCCTGCCCTTCTCATTTTAAATTAGCATGCATTATACATAGTTTGACATTGATCCCGATAAATGGAGATGGTTATCCATTGTGTGCCCATATCTCATCTACCTATGTATGAGACAGACGATGGTAGGTACATCTCTATTCTTTGGAAAATATGGGTGTTCATACCTACAGGGAAGATGTTTTACATTGTGTCACAAAATATAACGTGGATAGTAAAGCCTTGTTGTATTCATTCAATAAAGTAAGCGATACGCACAATACTATTGTTTTCAACGCACTCTCAATTGTATAATATCCTCATTGTTAACTGTCACATATTTCAAAATATTCATAGTAATTTACAGAAGGATTGATAGAATTGAAGAATGTTTCAAAAATATGCCATTGTTCGAAACTCAAATAAAGATATATCTATTATACAAGGTTAGTCGGAAAGGGGGTACTAAGCCGAAAGGATGTTAAAATACCCATAATAATGGATAACATATTTTGTTCTACAACTTTCCCCAAAAGTCATTAGTTTAAGAGAAATAGCTGTTCAAAGATTTCATAAAAAGTACGCTAAATTCTATATGTCCTCCGCTATGATCAGCTGTGTTTACATTTTAGGTCATATTTGGGATCACGGATTAGAAGCTCCATTTTCTGAATTCGTAACTAAAGTAGGAATAAAGAATTTTTGAAAACTTAACTACAAATAATTTGGCATGGTAATATTTACCATCGAATTTTGAAATTTTAACACTTTCTTTAAAACAATCATCAGTGATACATTAAGTGGCCCGCGGCTTAGTACCCCCTTTCTGACTAACCTTGTATAACTAGCGACCCGCCCCGGCTTCGCACGGGTGCAATGTAAATACTAATGTGGGGAATATAAACCTTCCTCTTGAATCACTCTATCTATTGCTGAAAACTGCATTAAAATCAGTTGTGTAGTTTAAAAGAACTAAGCGTACAGACAGCGGGAGCGACTTTGTTTTATACTATGTAAAGAATAAAGAATTACTTGTCCTGACTGACTGACTGACTGACTGACTGACTGACTGACTTATTCATCAACGCAGAGCCTAAACCACTGAAGCTGGAAACATGAAATTTGGACAGTAGGTTCCTTTTGTGACGAAGGCATCCGCTAAGAAAGGATTTTTGGAAATTCTACCTCTAAGGGGGTAAAATAGGGGATGGAAGTTTGTACGAAAAGTCGCTGGCTAAGTGCTCGTAAATTATAAGCCCATTTATTTCAATTTTGTATAAAGGTACAAAAACTGCAATATTCTAGCTTTCATTGCTGTCTAAACTTTAAACATTATATCAGTACTTACGCAAAAATACTTAATAATATATGTCATGTATATGTCGCACTCTACTAAAGAATCGAGGAATCGGCCTCAAGTGTTAAGAGTCGTGACTAGGACTACCATATGTCAGGCATTTGCCGCATTTTAAGGTTTAGACAGGCGTGCGGCCGGCATTACTCTGACACAGGCATAAGTGTGCATTCAAAAGCCCCTATGAGTCGCTACTCATGTATACAAGGTATAAAAAGACCCTTCACCAAGCCGTCAACCATGCATTCAGTACATCAAACTAAGTAATCCTACGCAAAAATTGTCGCTGGGAAATGACTTTTTGGTTAGGATGAAAAATTTAGTTTTTCTGTAAAACTAAATGTAACGCACTCAAAACACTGTGCTGATTGATACAATGAATAGTAAACGGGTAATGGAGGTATTTCAAGTACATTTGCAACCTTCAAAACTAGTATTTTAAAAAAAAAGTTGTGAAACGTTGGAACTTTGACCTCCAATATCTCCGTAACTAGAAGGTTCCCAGGCATAGTCCAGAACAAAAACATGCTCGCAATGACGTGGAGAATAAGTGCTTTCCGCTTCGTTAAGGGTCTTTTTACACCGTTTATGTATCGCCATACTTAGGTACGTATGGAGCACACTGTGTAGTCAGCCTCGCTGCCAACCTTGCTAACTGCCTAATCTTTTCACGACACGGCATGAGCTATTCTCTTGCCGACATGAGAGAGAGATCTACAGGCATTTTTCTGTAACATCTAGCATTTCAGGAACTCTAGACAGACGTTCCTCCATTTTGAAATGGTAACCCTAGTCGCAACATAATTTTGTCGTCGCATTATCTCGCGCCGAGAAGAGATAACTTATGGTTTATCTCGCACAAGATAATGCGACAATTATAAAAGGCAATGTAAACAAAGAAGCAAGGTCCAGTAAAACAAAAAAAAATCTTAATGACACTATGTAATTAATAAAGCTGCGTAAAGACAACGGGGAATTGCGACGGTGTTTCTTCACCGCGCAAATTGGGAGCGTGTTACGTCACACATCTACGTAGTGTGCGCTCGCGCATAGCTCTTTCACTATAACGTAACACGAGGAAAATGTTCTGTGCTATATTGTACGGTGTAGCCTACATTCGGCTGTATGTGATTGGGTATTATTATTTACGGTTATTGGTTAGAGATATTTTAAAGGTTTTTATATTAAAACTAGCGACCGGCCCCGGCTTCGCACGGGTGCAATGTATAATGTAGAGCATATAAACCTTCCACTTGAATCACTCTATCTATTGCTGAAAACTGCATTAAAATCCGTTGCGTAGTTTAAACATCTAAGCGTACAAACAGCGAGAGCGACTTTGTTTTATACTATGTAAAGAAAATTATCATATTATTATAATATACAAGTTTTAAACTTCTTTTTTTAAATTATGTGTTGGCAAGCCAGCTGATGGCCCGTCTGACTGTAAGTGTTTACCGCCACCTACACATACAGACCAAGAGGATTGCTACCGCGCTGCCCTGAGACCTGAGACACAGTTGATAAGTCTCATGTGCCTGCAATTTCACCGGCGGCACTATCCTGCAAACCGGAACACAGCAATTCTGTTTGGCCTGGTGATAGTACTTTCCCGAACGTCACAAGAAGGTCTACTACAACTTAAAACGACAGGTGGCGCAACATTGTCAGAGATAAAGTGATCGTGAACGGAGCGACGACCGTCAACATTGAGGAAAACGACTGAAAGAGATCGTACTTTGTAGTAACGGTGTAGCTACCGCCAGGACACGAATGACGTAGACGGAGACGCAGGTCACGCGCAGGCAACATAGTTCAGTCACAGTTTTACAATCTATACAGTGGGGCAACGCCTTTTATGTCAGGCGATGTCATTGCGTGAAGGCGTTGTCCACAGAACACATAATAAGCTAGCGTTGTCCATCTGTATGGATTGCAAAACTGTGACTGACCTGTGTTACCTCCGTATTAGGGTAGCCACCTTTTTTTTGAACAAATATAGTAGTTTTCCCAAAAAAGATGCAAAAATATAGTACATTTGGGAAATGGAGGAAAAAAAATGTACACATTTATTTTTATCATTATGGGTGCATGTATACATGTTATTGCTCTTCGCTTTGGCCATCAATGATCTTATTACCTTTAAAATAATTATAGGAATATGAGCAATTTAGAGATCGGGGGGCACGGCAGTGCCCCCGCCAAGTCGAGCGCGAAGCAAACACTGCCGTACCATCCTTTACTTTCCAGTAAAGGATGGTACGGCAGTGTTTGCTTCGCGCTCGACTTGGCGCCTCAAATAGGCGCCTCAAATAGGGGCCTGAAAATGCGGCGAAATGGTTCCCCATTTCGCCGCATTTTCAGGCCCCTATTTGAGAACCTCTGGATACGACCAGAACGCAGAAATTTTCGTCATCCAGTAAGCTAAGGCCAAGTCACACAACATTAACTATAATAATAAAGAAATCGCAGTAAGGAACCTTAGACTTGGCACGACTTTGTCTAGATTTCATTACTTTTTAGAGATAAACAAGCAGCTCCATCGAGACTTGGCTAGTTTTTTACAGAATGTTTTTGGTGGGATTCATATTTATATAAATAAACAATTCATTTTTAATTAAATTAATAGATGTTCTATTTCTTTCTTCTTTCCGTTTTTACAGTTAACATAAAAAAGCGCGACAGTTGAATTAGGAATAAAAATATAGTATTTTTCGTACTATATTATTTTTCTATAATATATAGGTATAGTACAATTGACTGAAATTTAGTACGATACTATATATTATAGTACGGGTGGCAACCCTAGTCCGTATACGCCTACGCTTTCAGTGGCCAGTGTGGAAGTCGTTAAATCGACTTCGCACGCAGGTTGGTCACTGTGGACTTAATATGTTCAAATGTGGGTTCAGGGGTTCTGATCTTGCTCAATGTGACTGCGGTGTTCCAGAGCAATCCATGTTTGTTGGTGTTTCCTTTGTGTTCAAACACCCAGCCGTCTTAGGCCATGCAGGGGCCCTTGGGCACAGATAATTTGGGCCCCTTTTGGAAAGCCAAAAATAACGTGAATTATAACATCATTATGTAGTTTTGATCAGTAACATAATTGGTTATTACATTGACACTAACTTGTAGTTCAAGTTGTTTTTATATGGTAGTGAAAAGTTACAAAGTCTGAAGTTAGCAGCAATTTGTCTCAAATTAAAGAAAACTTCTGCTGCGCAACGTTTTGCTGTGCAACCCTAGTTATCTGGGTGCTTTGTTAATGATGCGTTGAGATAAGAAACCGATGTGTTTTTTAAAATTGATTTATTGAAAAATACATGGTTGCACTGGGTTTCGGCATTTCGAGGCCCCCTTCAGACCGGGGGCCCTGGGCTCGTGCCCCACGTGCCCTTATGGTAAAGACGGAACTGCAAACACCTGCACGAGGGACGATCTCTACACGGCCACTCCTAACGCTAATCAAGTGGCCACACACTATTTAAAAACTATTTGATGGACCATTAACCCAATAAGAAGAAATCCTGATTCCCCTTATACAAATCCCCTGTGTTAACTCACCCACACACAACAAATCCCACACATAAACATGCGCAAGTATACCCTTACAGACACAGAATCACATCACTTTACATTCACTCACATCACATACAGTATAACACATGCTAACTCACACCCACATCAAACATCTACACACATACACATCACACGTACTCAGAACTATAGTGAATTTAATCTCTTAAGTTTGGATTAGTTTTTTTTTCCTCATCGTCTGCTTGTAGATGGTCTTGCAGACCTTTTCTACGAAACCGGGCAGTTATTGGTGAGACCAGAAGGGTCTCCAACTCCCTATGCTACGTACTAACATCATGACTACTTAGCAGCAACACCTCTAAGGGCGTCCCCAAGGGGAGACTCGAACCATGACTTAGGGCGTTGTGTGCGAGAGGGCTGGGAGGGAGACAGCTTGATGAGGGCTGAATTATCGGTGTGACTACTATTTAATTTGCGATATCTTTGCCTAATATTATTATGTGTTACCTAATTGGAACTCAACTGTGAACTACTACGTGCACTTAATTATATGTGTCATCAACTATGAGGATACTAGATCCCATGACACAGGGTATCCTAGTGTGGGGTCTAGGGTTACTCCATTGCACACAAATTTGTTTTACAATCCAATCTCGGTGCTTTTAGATTTATTTTGTGCTTATTATGACTGTAAACTTGTTCCTAATAAAATTTATTATTAAATAATAATAATGTAGTTTAAGATAATACAGTTGTTACATAACCGCGGCGTGCTTACTTGCGCAGGCGCCGGTCGGCCGCAACGGACACAGTAGTGTAGACGCTAGTGCTACTTCCTATGCTATTTGTCTACGTTAATTATTAGGTGTTACTGGTACATGGTGGATACCGTCGGTTCACGATCGGTATTCATATAAGGTTTCTTGATTTTTCTGTGATACTGTAGGTTATCAGGTATTTTTTTGCAGGAACGCAGTAAGCGTGCAGGTTTCTTTAATAGTACCAAAATGTGATGTCAAAATGTTTGGTTTTGTATTTGCTGTCGAACAATTTAACAGTTTAGTTCACGAAAACATAATATAACATCACGCCTATATTCCCCGAAGTGTTGGGCAGAGGTGTATAGTAACACCCTCATTTCGCCGTCCCATGTAAAAAGGGGCGAGCTTAATGCCATCAACCGGGTAGAAATCCAAACTCCGGGCTGTTACTGAAGAATTCCACACATGATCGAACCCAGGACCTCACGAGCAGCAGTTTACGAAGACTGTCCTATTAAAGGAAACTGCACGCTAACTTCACAATTCCTGCTTCAAAAAAAACCTGAATTAACCCACTAAAAGTTGACGAGTTGATGCTCTAGTGGTCGCAAGCGCGACTGCTGAGCACGGGGTCCTGGGTTCGATCCCCAGGTCGGGTAAAGTGTTATTAGGTTTTTCCATTAGGAATTTCTCAGTAGCAGCCTGGAGTCTGGATTTGTGCCCGGTTAGTGGCAATAGGCTCGCCCCCTGTTACATGGGACTTAAACATATCTGGCGAAACGAGGGTGTATCAAAATACCTCTGCCGAACCCTTCGGAGAATGTAAGGCGTGATGTTATGTTATATAAAGTTGACGAGATAACGTGCAACTACAACCACCAATTATATCCATCACACATAACCAGGGGACCAACTCTATTCAAATCTTGGAGCTGTCACTCAATGATGATGGCCAACTCACCTTTAACTCACTCGGTGACTCGACAGCACTAATGACACCCCAGCTACTCAGTTACTAACAGCTGGTTAGCTACAGCTCGCATGAAACGCGTGAACCCGTAGACGCCATCACAGATAAAACACAGAAGAATCATTCCTAACATCGCCGGATAAAGAACAGCCTTTATCCGGCGATGTTAGTACATCTTTACATAGTATAAAACAAAGTCGCTCCCGCTGTCTGTCTATCCCTACGTATGCTGAGATCTTTAAAACTGTGCAACGGATTTTGATGAGGTTTTTTATAGATAGAGAAGAGATAGATAAGAGGAAGGTTTATATTCCCCACATTAGTATCTACATTGCACCCGTGCGAAGCCGGGGCGGGTCGCTAGGGACACATAAAGGACGATTTTGTTAGGGGCCAAGCCACATCTGATGGAAGATACGTCGCCGATCTTCCGCCGGTACACAAAATTCCAACAAACATCTCATACCGTTCACATTTGATCGAAGATACGTTACTAATATTCCTCCAGTACCTAAATTACGCGACAGAAGATCGGCGACGTATCTTTCGTCAGATGTGGCTTGGCCCTAAATTCTTCGACTTGGTCACGTTTGAACCTAGTCGCACCTAGGTACCTACCGTATCAGGCAGGGTCTAAGATGGACCCACCCGGTGGGTTCCCGCAATGTCGTTGCGGGGGGGCTAAGTAGCCGTGGCGTAGATCCCCACGGTGAAGCGAAGAGGAACCCGAGGAGAGGCTGCTCGTCGGGGCTTGGGCCTGGAAGCCCTTGACGTAGCGGCCAAGTAGGTTGCGGTGTAGCCTGGGCGACATCGCAACTGAGGCGGGCCGCGATGTCTCATGGGAGGTATCGCGGCTGAAGGGTGGAGGCCGCGGCGGGAGAGGAGTGCCGGTATTGCGGCGCGCCGCTCTCCCTACCTTCCGCGGCCTTGACGGGATCGCCACCGTCAGATGGCGGACCTCCATGAGGATTACCCAACGATAAAAAAAAAGGTCTAAGATGGAGTACACGAATCCAAGTAACAAAAATATACTTAGAGGAATTCCCCTATAACCCCTCTGGTTCTAACATACACACGACGGAACACTGTAAACTACTTGGCTGGACTTTAATGTTCAGGTGGTAGCTAGCCAGGCGGACCGTATAGATCCTACCAGCAATCGTGCTGGGTTTTGTTGAATTTTACATCACGCATCTATTTCCAAGTGAGGCTTTCTGGACAAGTAGGTTGGGGAGGCCAGTCTTCTCGTATCGATAAAGTGTCTGCCCGTCACCAGACCTTTTTTTTTTTTTTTTTTTTTTTTTCTCGTTGTAAAATCCTTATGGATGTCCCTCGCCCGGGGAAGGCGAGGGGGTCTGCCGGACTCTTACCGGCTAAAAACCAACGGTGTTCCTTCTCTTGACCGTACGGCCAGGGTCGCGGGATTCGCAAAAGCATGCACCGCAAGCCCGTCACCAGACCTAACAATCTGTAAGTAAGTAGTCCATCTGCAAGTTTTCAGAGCCTCATTCTCAACCTACGGAACCTAATTGACATCTCTATATAACATACATAACATAATCAGCCCATTACTGTCGAACTACAGATCACGGGCCTCTTCTCAGAATGAGAAGGGTTGAGGCTTTAGTCCACCACGCTGGCTGGTGCGGGTTGGCGTACTACACACACCATCGAGAACTTTATGTAGCTCTCTCAGGTGTGCAGGTTTCTTCACGCTGTTTTCCTTCACCGTTAACACAAGTGATAATCAAATTATGATCCGCACATGAATTCGGAAAGTCAGAGGTCGGAACTCAGACCCTCCTGCGTGGAAGGCAAGCGTTCCACCGCTAGGCTATCACTGATGATCAGCTCTCTCATGCTGATGACATTTCTACAGTTGCAGGTTAAAAAGGAAACAACTGCGATCTACAGCAATTGCAAATCGCAGTTTTATTCGACGTTCAACGTTTACTTCTAGCATATTATACAGGATTTTTTAAGGAGTACGTATAATTTGCATAGTGGTCCAGAATCTGTTCCTAATCGCAACCACGTTGTGAAAATTCACTTTAAAACAAAATAAAAAATTGAGTTTGTATGGGAGACTCAGAAAATTAAGTAGAGCACGCTATACAAAGGTATATTTTTATTTTGTTTTAAAAACAATTTTAACAATGTGGTTGCGATAAAGAACAGATCCTGAACCAATATGCATTTTTTTTTTTTAAACCTTGCCCCACACTAGTATTTCTCTGTATCGTGTCTGCGTTTACAGACACAAATCTTCACATGCACAAACGCCCAGACCCGGATCAACTATTTGTAGGTCATACAAATATTTGACCCGTACGGGAATCGAACTCACGACCCATAGCGCAGAAGTCAATCTCTCATCCACTGCACTAAACGTGTCGTAAAATTATGCGCACTCCTTAATTTTTTCCCTGTATTGGATGGAGTGGACATTCTCTACCTCTCTGCCTAGTGGCACCATTGTGTGTACAATGGGAACGCAACAATTATGTAATGGTTGTTAGTTGTTGTAATGACCCTTCAATAGCCACATGTTAATATATTATGTATATTCATTAATATTTCTGTAGTTGTAATGTGATCGGTTGTGTAACTATTTATTTTCTTGTGTGGCAACGTAATCAATCCACGTATCTCGTAGATACCACTGTTGGTACATGGATGGGTGACCGCTTAACACATTAAGAATAGTTTGACATAAGACTACCTCGGATCTGAATGTTGGTTATTTAGTTTAGACTGGAAGCTGACTTCAACATAGTTAAGAAAACGCTACACTTATGAATTATATTTATTTATATTAAATACTGACGGACGGACTTACGGACTGTCTTCTTAGTCTAGTGGTCGCAAGCGCGACTGCTGAGCACGGGTCCTGAGTTCGATCCCCAGGTCGGGTAAACTCTTATTGGGTTTTTCCATTAGGCATTTCTCAGTAGCAACCCAGAGTCTGGATTTGTGTCCGCTTAATGGCAATAGGCTCGGCCCCTATTACATGGGATTAAAACATAACTGGCGAAACGAGGGTGTACTAAAACATTTCTGCCGATCCCTTCGGGAAATACAAGACGTGATGTTTTGTTATGTAATATTAATTAGAGCCATTAGGTATTAAACCATGATTTTCCCTGATAAAAAAATTACAAAATATTACTTTCTCACAATCCATTGTAATAAAGTTTTACTTACCTACTAAAGACAACAACCATTTCCCCATAGAGCATTTTATAATAAAAACATTACCATACAAAGAACAGTAAATAATCGTCCACAAACATATTTAATTCGTAACAATAGCCATCTATTAGGGTGAGTACACAAGCATGAACGCACGCCGAACGCACGACACGAGCTGTAACGAACACATTTTAATTTCGTATCATTTAGCACGCTCTTCTGGCACTAAGTACTCAGGCATGCTGCATGCGAGGCTCGCGAGAAATTAAAATATTTTCTTACAATAGTCCAATGCCCAATAATGTGTCGGCTGTTCGTGCGATCGAGAGGTCTAAAGGCCGAACCACATCTAACGGAAGATACGGCGCCGATCTTCCGTCGCATAATTTGCTCGAGGAATTTTAGTAACGCATCTTCGGTCAAATGTGTACGGTGTGAGATCTTTATATGGAATTATGTGTACCGGCGGAAGATCGGCAACGTATCCTATAAAGTTATAACAGATGCGTCTCGGCCCTAATGTCACAGATTACTTGCTAATGTTTCACACATTTTGGTCTATCTTGGTAAATAAGCATATTATAAAGCTGAAGAGTTTGTTTGTTTGAACGCGATAATCTCAGGAACTACTGGTTAGAATTGAAAAATTATTTTTGTGTTGGATAGTCCATTTATCCAGGAAGGTTATAGACTATATAACATAACGCTACGACCAATAAGAACGGAGCATAAATGAAAAATGTTGCAAAAACGGGAAAAATGTCCACCAGTGCGAAGCCGGGACGGGCCGCTAGTTGGAGATATCAGGCCCTAATTAGTAACAGCCAACATTCATTGCTAAAGCAAAAACCACTGTTAAGTTTTGTTCCACAATATGATCCTTCTAGGGCTTATAGGGTTTTGCTGTTCTACGAATTACCTCCTGTCTCTTTAGCACGCAACAATGTTTATGTTATTCTCTGTTTAAAATGACCATATGACAAAAACGCGCATGATACACGTACGTTCGTAGGTATGCACGTACCCTTACTTGACATACACATTTACATAAGGCTCACAGAGGTTCCCATTGCTTTCGTTAGCTCTCACGGACATTTAAATAAAAATGAAAGCTTTCTCAGAATTACAAGTGTTTTGATGAACACTACCTGTACAGCTTACCTGCGTACGCGCAGATATATGTATTATACCGTTTTATAATAAAGTCTTTAAAAGGATATCTTAAGATACATTGAGATCTTTGTCTTCTAAAAATAGAGCGTGAAAGGTAGCTTATTAAATTACATTTTTAACTTATTACTGCGTACTTTCAACTATTAATAGGTCTCTTAAATTAAGTTACATAACATAATTATGGATAACAAAAAATGGGGTGCACGCACTTTTTTACCATTTGAGCTCTATTATAAGACGCTTTTGATATTCCAAATAATGGTGTTTATGAGTTATTCGTCCATTTTCAAATGATGACTATGGCAAAATCATTACAGCTAGGCTACATACCTGTACCAATCAGACGCGTCTGCCGTGTGAGTATTCAAATATTTAAATAATTATCATCATTGTACATCAAGTTTCTAGCAGTTTTATATTAACAACATCACGCCCGTATTCCCCGAAGGGTTGGGCAGAGTTGTATAGTAACACCCTCATTTCGCCGTTATGTTCAAGTCCCATGTAATAGGGCGCAAACCTATTGCCATCATACGGGCACATATCCAAACTCCAGGCTACTACCGAGGAATTCCACACAGAAAAACCTAATAACACTGCCAGACCTGGGGATCGAACCCAGGACCTCACGATCACCTCACTAGACCAACGAGGCAGTTTATATTATTAATTATAATATTTAATAAATAAAAATTACGAACTTGGTTTTCATAAGGAATGATTGTGGTGTGATTGAAGTGGTGTGGTTGGAGCAGCGGGCACAGAGTAACATCTAATTTCAGATGTTATTATCAGCTACTCTTCTTCTTCTTTCTGCCCTTATCCCACACTAGGTGGGGTCGCCACAACATGTATTTCATAAATCCATGTTGTTAGAGGTTTTGGCTTATTGTTTTATGGCCGGCCGCCTGCCTGACATCAACCCTCCTTGGGAATACTCGTTGCGCTGTCGCGCGGCTGACCCAATGTACTTGCTAATATTATGCACTGGATCCCAAAATGATATTATGCATGTCAATTTTATTGCCGACAACTAAGCAGACTATGTTCTTCTTGGTGGAGTATACTTGCAGTTCCTTGACCCACTTATTCAGTTATGCTAGGGGCTTTGGTTCTGTCACATCGTAAATCGTAGCACCGTTAGCTTCTCTGTAAAAACTTATTATCAGCTACTCCAGGACGCTAAATTGTTTGATCGTGAGCCAGCCTTGTTACAACTAAGTCAGTTCTTGCCTCACATCTAATTGTAAGTACTTTAACCTATTGAGCGACAAACGACAAGTTGTCATGTGAACTGTATTAGCCAATATACTTACTGACGACCTGCGTTTTGTTAGGTATTGTGTTCTATATCAACTAAACTGAACTAGCGATCGCATGCGGTTTTGTTTGATGTTTTAGAATATTGATTATTTTGTTAAATTTTGTTTTTGTTATTTTGTTAAAAAAAACGTTGCCCCACGCTAGGATTTCTCCTGTATCGTGGATGCGTTTACAGGCATAAATCTTCACATGCACAAACATTCAGACCCAGAACAACTATGTGTAGGTAGGTCATACAAATATTTGTTCCGTTCGGGAATCGAACCCACGACCCGTAGTGCAGAAGCCAATCGCTCAGGCACTGCACTATAAAATATTGAAATTATACTTGTAAAATATAATTATGTAAGTAAGCATTACTTAGAAGGAAAACTCCAAAAATAAAAGTAAATGATATAATTTATTTTTATTTCTGTAAATAAATCTGTTACAGACACTTTTACAAGTCAATGTAATGTTTTTTTAAGACTAGATGGCGCCGGCATTTCCAATCTGACTAGCTCTGAGATGAAAATTCGAAACAAACTCAGAGTACTCGGCGGAGTGTGTAGTCCGCCAACCCGCACTATGCCAGAGTGTGGTGGACTAAGGCCTAACCCTTCTTATTCTGAGAAGAGGGCATTGTTCAGCAGTGATACAGTAATAGGCTGATTATTTTATGTATGTTAGTACAAAAGAATAAGAAGAAGAAGCCAATGAAAGTCCAACATGGGCCTCACATGGACAGCTACAGAGTCATATAGAATATCGCCATAAACACCATGCTTGAATGAATTGGTGATCGAAATATGTGGTTATTAGAAGACAGGTGTCGACAACAAGATTGGCAAGCATATCATTTTGGGAGCCAGTGCATAATATCAGCAAGCACATTGGGTCACCCGCGCGACGGCGCTACGAGTATTCCCAAGGAGGGTTGATGTCAGGCAGGCGGCCGGTCATAAAACAATAAGCCAAAACCTTTAACAACATGGATTTATGAAACACATGTTGTGCCGACCCCGTCTAGTGTGGGATAAGGGCAGGAAGAAGAAGAAGAAGGTGGATGCTGCTGTCCAACATCTTGCGATTCGACTTTCCCGCCGCGTAACCCTCGATCCCGGTTGTCATACGAATATCTATGACAGTCGTTACGGGTAGTCAGAAGTCCGAAAGTCTGACAACTGGTCTAACCTTAGGATATCGGTATTGCCTAGTAACAGGGTTGCGGAGGTCTGATGTCAGTCGCTCCTTGTAAAATACTGATATTCAACCGCTTCTGGTTACACTGGAAACCGATCCCAACATAATTGGGAAAAGGCTAAAAGGAAGGACCACAACACACGCCCAATGTCCTTCGATCCTTCTGGCTTGGACGCTCAACTCCACCTCACAGCCGCCGGATTCCTCAATCGTGAGTGATGTAGCACTGGCTGCTGCAGTTGCGTCGAGCTCGAGCGACGAATACTACTTGCCGCCAACTTCTCCACCACCACCACGACGACGAGGAAGAGGCCGACTGCCGGACAACTTAAGACCTCAAGGCCCACCGGCCTCTGACAACTCCCCGCTTCCGGTGGAAGTGTGCAACGCATGCGTTGGACACAGAACATGAACGAAAACGGCATGCGCGCATACTTTGGGGCTACAGAGGGAGGAACTAACCTAAAGAAAATGTAAATAATCTGTTTTATTTTTCAAAAGATTATATTCCTAGAAATTCACACTATTCTTTGGCAGAAAGTACACTACTACTATTTTTCAAACGTGGTGGGTGTTTATTCGCTCTAAGGCTCTGAGGTTTGCAAAAACATTGTAGGTGTGGCCAGTAACAAGTTTAACCCGGTTAAAACGGTACACACCTAACAAATAATTGTTGTTATATTTTGTACCGTTGTACTAGGCTACATAAATATTTTACAGGTTGATGTACTGTTCATTTATGTACTGTGTAAGTTCGTATATCGAGTAACAGTATCTAATTATCGTAATTTTTTGCCATTTCTTTTTTTTTAACTACTTCGTTGATCTAATTGTGGCAAGTGTGACTGCTGATCGTGAGGTCCTGGGTTCGATCCCCAGGTCGGGCAAAGTGTTATTGGTTTTTCCGTGTGGAATTCCTCAGTAGCAGACCGGAGTCTGGGTTTGTGCCCGGTTGATGGCAATAGGCTCACCCAATATTACATGGGACTTAAACATAACGGTGAAATGAGGGTGTTACTATGCACCTCTGCCCAACCCTTCGGGGAATACAAGGCGTGTTTGGTTTTTTTAACTGCATCGTTGGTCTAGTTGTGGTAAGTGCGACTGCTGATCGTGAGGTCCTGGTTTCGATCCCCAGGTCAGGCAAAGTATTATTGGATTTTCCATGTGGAATTCCTCAGAAACAGCCCGGTGTTTGAATTTGTGCCCGGTTGATGGCAAGGCTCGCCTTCTATTACATGAGACTTAAACATAACTAGCGAAATGAGGGTGTTACTACACACCTCTGCACAATCGGCAGAGGTGTGTAGGTTCTGTATACGGCATTCATATTTACCGACGGAGTTAATGGAGACTGTTGTGGTCCCTGTTGTCAAAAACAAGACTGGTGATATTTCAGAAAAACAGAATTACAGGCCAATTTCGTTGGCCACGATTATCGGTAAGGTACTTGATGGTCTGCTTGAACTTCAACTCAGTAAATATATAAAACTGAATGATGCGCAATTCGGTTTCAGAACCGGACTCTCAACTGAAAGCGCTATACTGCCGCTCAAGCAGACGGTTAGGTACTATACAGACAGAAAGACGCCGGTCTATGCGGTCTTTCTTGACCTCTCTAAAGCTTTTGACCTTGTCTGCTACGATAACCTGTGGGCCAAGCTAGCGAAGTTAAATGCACCTAGTGAGCTAATTGGCCTATTCCAATTTTGGTACAATAATCAGATTAACCGGGTTAGGTGGACGGACAGCTTTTCTGACCCATATAAACTGGAATGTGGTGTTAGGCAGGGTGGACTGACATCGCCTATATTGTTTAATTTGTATGTTAATCAGTTGATTGAGGAGCTCAGCAGCGCAAATATCGGTTGCTCCATTGATGGTCTGACGGTCAATAACCTGAGCTATGCGGACGACATGGTGCTGCTGGGTCCAACAATTAACGCGATAAGAAAACTGATATCGATTTGCGAATCATACGCAACCTCGCACGGCCTTGCTTATAACATAAAAAAAAGTGAGTTCATCGTATTCAAAGGGAGAAACAGAGTACCGTCAGAGGTTCCTCCTATTACACTTAATGGAATGCCTTTAAATCAAGTCTCTCGTTTCAGGTACCTAGGACATGTGGTAACGGAGGATCTCTCTGATGACGCAGACATGGAGAGGGAGCGCAGGGCGTTGGCGGTCCGTTGTAATATGATAGCCCGCAGGTTCGCACGCTGTACAAATGATGTGAAGATCACTTTGTTTAGGGCCTACTGCCAATGTTTTTACACCTGCAGCCTATGGGTGAAATATGCGCGGCGGACCTACAACGCCTTGCGTGTCCAGTACAATAATGCCTTCAGGGTAATGTTGGGTTTGCCTCGCTACTGTAGTGCGTCTGATATGTTTGCACGTGCGCGAACAGACGATTTCTATGCTATATTGCGTAAAAGAGTCGCCTCAGTAATGAGCAGAGTGAGGGAGGGCCCCAACATTATCTTGAAGACATTGAGTGGCAAAGTCGACAGTCCCTTCCTTGGACATTGGGTGGATACTCATTTGTCTACGCGGTGTCCGTTTGTAGGGGTGCGGTCGGGGTGAAGTTGTGGTCGGTGGATGTAGCTCTGACCTACTTTAGTTTTAATTATTTATGTTTTTATAATTTACCAAACATATGGATGTACCTTGTCCGAAATAAATTTGATTGATTGATTGATTGACAATCCTTCGGGGAATACGGGCGTGATATTATGTTGTGTTTTTTTAGATTTGTTCAGGATTAGAGGAATAAGTGTGTCTGGAACAAGCCATTCAGTACATAGGGTATGTAACTTTGCCTAAATGCATCTTCTTAAGCCTGAAACTTCTCGTGATTTTAGTTAGTGAAGCTTTGTCGAGTTATTGCTAAGAATAAAACAAACCTACGCCTAGACAGACAGACAGCTAAATAATCATTAGTAGATGGGAGCTAATTGTCTCCGATTCCCACACTGACTGTTTCCTCGTCTTTAGAAATCGATGTCGCGAACAATGCTTATATAATATCGTAAATATGTCTGTATTTATTTACATACATAAGTACATAAAGCTTAGATAATATAATTGATCCTTAAGGATTGATTAATTGCTAATTAGCACTAAGTTTGCCTTAACATGATGGATAGGTACAGTCAGCAACAAAAGTACTAAAATACTACAGTTTTTTTAATCATAACTGAACACATATTCAAATTTAATCGGAACACATATAACAATAAAATAACACAAACTCTTGACTATTATATGAAATTCTGAAAAGCAGTGTATCGAATAATTTTGTGTCTTTTAGATGTTATGTAAAAGTAACAGTGTTAACCAACTTTCGTTGCTGACCGTACTAGTGAGCTGATTATTTCATACATACATAAACTCACGCCTTTTTCCTATTGGGGTAGACACAAACTATAGAACGCCACATGCTACGATCTTTACACTCCTTTCGCTTCATCTGATTATTTCAATAGAGGCGATATAGCGAAACAAACATCTAAATTGCAGCCTGAATACTGTACACCAGTGATGAGCAATAGCAAAGAACAAGATTGCTAGTTCTGTGGTCAGTAGCTTTATTATCCAGAAAGGTGATAATGGTGTCGATTCTGTAGCACATTTTGACAGTACTTAACTAAACGCAACTATCACTTTCTTTTTCTATTGAAACAGAAAGAGACAAATACCCTTAGTTTAGTTTAGTCCTGTCAAAGTGCGCTACAGAATCGACACCAATGGCAATGTTATCCCTCTCGATAATTATTGATATTTTTTTAAAGTCTACAATACTAAAAACAAAACACCTCTG
Source organism: Amphipyra berbera (assembly GCA_910594945.2). Lineage (NCBI taxonomy): Eukaryota > Metazoa > Arthropoda > Insecta > Lepidoptera > Noctuidae > Amphipyra > Amphipyra berbera. The sequence continues at coordinate 21,793,285 of OU343123.1, read as the reverse complement.
CCTAACCCTTCGGGGAATACAGGGCGTGGTGTTGTGTTATCTGTGTACAATATCGGACCTTCTCGATAATTGTTGCAGTCTACGAGGAAGTTCTAATTTCGGCATTCGCCATTTTAAGGGCAGATATTTTGATGGGAGATATGCAAGTATTGTAAAACGTTGGCTCTAACTACCGGGCACCAATGATCCTCATCAATTGTAGCGGGACGAATACTCATTTAATTTTATAGTTTTCTTTAAGAGACGACAAGTACAAGATTCAGACGATTGATTTACATATTTTTGGCCGTTCTTCTTTTCGTGTGGTTAGTGACTAACCTGGTGTCTGTTATGGATAGTTTCGGTGGATTTTATGCCGCCCATGGGCCTCTGACTTGACTTCACGTGCTGTCGAGAAATATCTCTCAGGCAAGCCGGTTTCCTCACGATGTTTTCCTTCACCGTTTTTAAGTCTATACTAATATTATAAAGAGGAAAGATTTGTATTTTTGTATGTAACGAATATACTTAAAAACTACTGGACCGATTTTAAAAATTCTTTTATCGTTAGATAGCTACATTATCACTGAGTAACATAGGCTATATTTATTACTGGAATAAAACTTCTTACGCGGGCGGAGCCGTGAGGAGACAGCTAGTAAGTGATAATTATACAATAGAAAGAAAGAAAAGAAAAGAAAGAAAAAGTATTTATTTTCCGCCCACGCGGACGCATACATACATACAATACGCACATGAATCCGAAAGGTCAGAGGTGCGGGCCTTGGGTTCGAACTTGAGACCTCTGACTTGGCTGTCTGAAGGTCACACCGCGAGGCTGCTTAAAATTTTTGGCCGTAATGGGTCTTTCTCAAAACAGGGAAGTAATTTCCAAAGATCTACTCATCTTAGTACTTCAACTAGTGCACACAACAACAAACACTCGTTACATAAGTACCCTGCGCAAGATTCGATCCGGACTGCGATCAGATCGCGCACTGTTTCATAAGGGGCATTGTCCCATTGTGGTGGGCCATTGAGACATGCCCATTACTGCACATTTCTCTTCCGTGGTATATGTTTGTTTGGACTGTTGTGCAGTTCAGTTTTTTAGTTAGAAGTACATTTTTTTAATATAATAGGTTGGCAAAAAGGGAGGATATAAAGGAAAAGGGAGTAAATGATAAGGTGACGGCTGACAGGGAAGAATGGAAGAGAAGGACATTGCGCCGCCCTCAAGTAACTTGGGAACAGAGCTGGAAGATAATGAGGGTGACAAACAGGCCGACGGTCCCCCTGATGGTAGTTTAATTATTTATCTCCGCCTATACAACGTGTTACAAAAATACCCCTAAATCCGAAAGGGGGTTAAAAGGTCCCTTGTAAAGAGTATATTGGCAATATTTGAAAACCGTAGAAAACCCAAAAAAAAATGGATAAAACATAAAATAATCATCATTGAAACGCAACCCTGAAAACATTGGACTAAAGAGTAGACTACCCAGAATTTCCTCTGAGAGGTAAATGACAACAACCATAAAATACTACTTGATTATTTACATTTTTCATGGGGAATTATACAAGGTTAGTCGGAAAGGGAGTGCTAAGCCGCGGGCCACCTAAAGTATCACTGATGACTATTTTAAAGTAAGTGTTAAAATTTCAAAATTCGATAATTTTTATTTGCATGCAAAAACATTTTTATTTTAGTTTTTCAAAAAAATAACTTACCTGCTTTAGTTATGAATTCAGAAAATTAATTTTCTAATCCGTGACCCCAAATATGACCGAAATTGTAAAAATAGCTGATCATAGCTACGGACAGATAGATTTTAGCATATTTTTTACGAAATCTTTGAAAAGCTATTTCTCTTAAACTATCGAGTTTTGGGGAAAGTTGTAGAACAAAAGTTATCCCTTATTATGATTACTCTAACAACCTTTCGGCTTAGTACCCCCTTTCCGACTAACCTTGTATAACACGTTGTATATATGTACAATCTCAAGAAGATTGCTGATGTGTTGCGAAGTCTAAAGGCAAAGTTGAAGTCTCATGTGCATTTAATTTCACGGGCACCCATATACCCTTCAAATCGGCAGCACAAAAATGCTGTTTGGCGGCAGAAATAGGTATGGTGATAGTTCTTCTGGTAATTCTTCCACTCTTAATATAAGTAACAACAAATGTAAAATGTTAGCATCAAAATTATTATTCATATATTTTATTCTAACTGCCTCGTTGGTCTAGTGGTGGTTAGCGCGATTGCTGATCGTGAGGTCCTGGGTTCGATCCCCAAGTCGGGCAAAGTGGGGGACTCATTTTACAAAATAAAATATACATAACATCAATCCCGTATTCCCCTAAGGGTTGGGCAGAGGTGTATAGTAACACCCTCATTTCGCCGTTATGTTTAAGTCCCATGTAATAGGGGGCGAGCCTATTGCCATCAACCGGGCACACATCCGAACTCCGAGCTGCTACTGAGGTATTTCACATGGAAAAACCCAAAACACTTTGTCCGACCTGGGGATCGAACCCAGGACCTCACGATCATCAATCGCGCTTGCCACCACTAGGCCAACGAAATAAGTTAAGGCTAAGATTCTGGTGAATAAATAATTTACTTACATACTTTACTTAAGTACTTACTTACACAAGGAGCACTACTGTTACTATTATACTAGGTTCACACGATTCGATTCTAGTTGATCAACTGCTAAATCGCATGCGATTTGAACCGTCTGAACAGACTTTCAATCAAATTGAAACAACAAAAACGTCATTTGTTGAAAGCGATTCAGTTCAGGTTGACGAACCAAAATCTACCCGATCTAATATGTGCCATGACAAGATTACCTGGTCTTTAAAACCTCGCAAGCTATAACGCTGTTACAATCTGAACGCCATACTTGTAAGGGATATGATATAAGGATGCTTACTCGGCTTCGTAGAAACCTAATCAGTTACCCTGATGATCACACAATATGATATCACAGGAACTGTTTGTATTTCATGTTCACTTCCGTACAACACCGTCGTCCGGTGATCATTGAGATGTGATTGTGTAACAAATGTACTTTCGCGTTCGTAACACTGCAGATATACTTCGCTATATAAAATATTACACCTACCAATCCATGTACCACCCTTGTTGAATGTTGATAAATAATTATATCACTCTTTTTTCATTTTTTTTCTCTTCGACTGCTTGTAGATGGTTTTGCGAACTAAAACAAATATTTAGCAGTATGCAAGGTCATTCGGAAAGGGGGTACTAAGCCGCGGGTCACTTAATGTATCACTGATGATTGTTTTGAAAAAAGTGATAAAATGTCAAAATTCGATAAAAAAAAACCATGCAAAATTAAATTTATTTTAGATTTTTTTCAGAACTTCTTCATACCTGCTTTAGTTACGAATTCAGAAAATGAAGCTTCTAATCCGTGACCCCAAATATAAACACAGCTGATCATAGCTGAGGATAAATAGAATTTTGCGTATTTTTTATGAAATCTTTGGACAGCTATTTCTCTTAAACTAATGAATTTTGGGGAAAGTTGTAGAACAAAAGTTATCCCTTATTATGTACTTTAACACCTTTTCGGCTTAGTACCCCCTTTCCGACTAACCTTGTATAGACAATAACATAACATCACGCCTGTATTCCCCGAAGGGTTAGGCAGAGATGTATAGTAACACCCTCATTTCGCCGTTATGTTTAAATCCCATGGGACGAGCCTATCGCCATCAACCGGGCATAAATCCAAACTCCGGGCTACTACTGAGGAATTCCACAAGGAAAAACCTAGTAACACTTTGCCCAACCTGGGGATCGAACCCAGGACTTCACGATCAGCAGTTGCGCTTGCCACCGCTAGAACAACGTGGCAGTTTTTAGACAATGTTAAATATTACTTCAATATTTTGATATGAAGCACAGTGACTTGCATTTACGCTTTACTGTGACATCATGATGACGAAATCCTATTATCGTAACGCGAAAACTGGAATGACTTAAAAGGGAATCTCACACACGGAAACTATTTTTAAACAAAGATAAATAATGGAATCCGGCGTCACTTTGCGGAAATCCATGACATACAAATATACAATAACAATATAAACAGTTGATCAAGCCTGAATGCAGTATGCAGCACCGCCCTCCCGCCCGCAAATATATGCAAATGCAGAAGGTGCAATTAACAATATGCAACACACAAACAAATCAAACTCTCTGATCCACCGTGCTCACCCCGCCGCAACCGCGGAGTCGGTTGTTTTTTCTGACTCCACAGTCACACCGTTAATTCAGCTCTCATCAAGCTGTCTCCCTCCCAGTCCTCGCAAGCAACGCCCTAAGCCGAGGTCCGAGTCCCATTAGGGGTCGTCCTTAGTGCTGTTGTTGCTAGCTAGTCATGATGTTAGTAATAGTAGTTAGCTTAGGTTAAGTATTTTACTCTCGTCCCCATTGGTTGGAGACCTTTCAGGTCTCGCCAATAACTGCCCGGTTACGTAGAAACGGTCCGCAAGACCACTTATAAGAAGTCGAATAGAGAACAAAAAAAGAAACCAATCAAACACGATATAATATTGTATTTTATTTTCCGAAGAACTAAATATTACGATAGGTAGGTACCTACGTCTTGTTGTTTTAATATTCATTCTTCAAAGTGGGCTTCGACATTATAAAGTATTTATAAGAGATTGGATTAGAAAGACTACAACGTAATATTTATGAAATATTAACAGCTGATCTTCGTCATCATGACTCAGCGTTTTATCATTAGGACCTTTTAATGTTAGCAAAGACGAATCTTTGCTCTTTGTATGTAGGATTCACCCACACGGATATACCGTCATCATCTGCACAAGTTACTGTTAGCCTAAAATTCCCAAACAGATTTACGACACCTTTTTTTATTTTTTAGCGTGGGGAAATCCTCATGTACTATCCCCCGTCTGGGGAAGACGGGGGGGGGGGGGGGGTGCTGGACTCCTACCGGCTAAAACCACCACGGTATCCTTCCTTCTGACCTAAGGCCGGCGCGGGATTCGCTATTGCATGCACCGCGACCCCGGCAGAGATTTACGACACCTAAGCATACCTCATAATTCGCCTCTGCTTCAATATCGTGACAACTCCGAACGATCCTTATTTGTTTAATTCGATAATTAAAACCGCCGTTTCTAATTTTTTTTTTCAAAAAACGTAGTTGCGCTCTTAGTAGCGTAAAAGTAACCACGTTTCTTGAAAAAATAGAATCGACGCTGCGGTTTTATTTATTGAATTAAAGAAATAAGGATCGTTCGGACTTGTCACGGTATTGAAGCAAAGAGGCGATTATAGTGATGTCCACCCAGTAAACTAATTTCACAGCATTCTGACAGCTCAAACATTTTGTCCCTTTCTTATTTCGCCTGATAATAAAATATGCCAATATTTTTAGTTAATTTTGCAACAGAATCAGCACCAATATTTAATTTGAAAAATAATGTAATCTAAATGTTATTCCAACATTTCAAAAACAACATCTTTATTTGACTGTTTCAAAAGAATCAACTTTCTGTAACTTTTGTTTGGGACTTAAAACTTTCCTCAACATGACTTGTAAGTGTCGTAATAAGAACTGAGGATAAGTAAAAGACATGTTATTTTCCTTGTATGCACATTACGGATATAACTTTATACACATAATCTTTCTTTAAGATTGGGCCGGGTAATAAACATGTACCTACTCGTATAAAACGCGTTGCCCAATACAAAAGCCGGAGGCGAGGTCGCGGCGCAAACTAGTTCCACACATAAGTAATTATTTACCCACAGTTGTGGGGAATCACGATTTCGCGATGAATTTGCAAATATTTATATAATCTTTTGATATCTACGCATCTTTATGTAAGAGTTTACAAATATGCGTGCTATACAAATTAATTTAATATGTCACGGCATAATTTCAAGGTACGTGTAGCTATTAACAATTTCTGTAATTAAATCCACCACGCCGTAACACAACTGACAAATACATAACTCACAAATCTGTACTAATAAATCAATACTCAACCAATCACCTGTGCCTGGGAGCACCATCCCAAGTAAAGCTGTCAAACTGTAAACGTCATCTAAATTTCATAAAGACAACTATATTTTTAACCGACTTCCAAAAAAGGAGGAGGTTCTCAATTCGTCTGTGTTTTTTTTTTGTTTTTTTTTTAAATGTTTGTTACCTCATAACTCCGCCATTTATACACCGATTTAGATAAAATTTTTTTTGTTATTTGAAAGCATATACTTCCAGATTGGTCTCATTTAAATTTGGTGAAGAGCTGATGAAGAACTTCGGAGATAGACAATAGAACTCCTCAATGACGAACAGTACGCACAATGTGATGATGTGATTATGTTACGAGCAGCGTCTTTAGTAGGTCCTACCATATTTTATAACTAAGGCCACTAAAACGAAAAAAATAAAAAACATTTTAACAAAAATAAAACCGACTTCAAAAAAACGACGAAAAGAATAAAATAATTACCATATTATAAAATTAACAGTTTAAGAAGTCGGTGCCTTCAATTTGGTCCAGCGTGGATTAGCACCGACTTCTAAAACTGTTAATTTTATAATATGGTAATTATTTTATTCTTTTCATCGTTTTTTTGAAGTCGGTTTTATTTTTGTTAAAATGTTTTTTTTTTAACTTAAGCCTGGTTCCTATAAGCAAAAAGGAATCGTTTTGATTACCAATGGTAGCATTTTTATTGCCAAACTGTGCATATAAATAGAGTCGTAAACTAATTTTACATGTGATGGCTTCCATATAGGAGGGTCTACTAAGCACAGCTATGAGGTCTTTACTTTATTATGGGTAAAGATATAGAGTGTCAATTTTAACCTATAACGGCCATTAATCAAATTCTCAAGCGACATCAAAACAACTCCCAAATGAGAGCTGTTCCTTAATATTATTTGGAATAAATGCAGAAATAAGACTCAGGAGCCACTAAACGACTGAGTTTCTATAAATTAATGTAATAAATGATAAATGATTTTTATTTCTGTAAATAAATCTGTTACAGACACTTTTACAAGTCAATGTAATGTTTTTTTTTTTAAATAGATGGCGCCGGCATTTCCTATCTGACTAGCTCTGAGAAGAAAAGCCGAAACAAACTCAGAAGTCAAAGTCTCTATTAAAGTCCAGACATTGTAGTACACGAACTATGCGAGTGAAACGATGTAGGGCAACGTCGGGAATGGCCTTTTGAGGAAAGTGCCATAGGAGGTTCGAGTTGACCTGTCCTAACTGACGGCACATCTGCATCAGTCATCGCGGAGCTCAAACCTTCTAGGGAGCTCAACAACCCGACCGCTGCACGACACAATCAAAAAGTTGGACATTTGTGTGGGTCACAAAAAAAATATATACTCAAGAACCGCCAAACGTTTACAAAATTCGTGTATAAAGCTACCCTACATGGTACTCACATTCAGAATTTATTAATAATTTAATTTATTAATAAAATTCTAAAGTAATGTAACCAGTGATAGCCTAGTGGTGTGACCGTCGGACTGTCAAGTCATACGTCTCGTGTTCAAACCCAAGGCACGCACCTCTGACTTTTCGTATTCATGTGCGTATTGTAGGTATAATTGTCACTTGCTTAAAAACGGTGTAGGAAAACATCGTGAGGAAACCGGCATGCCTAAGAGATATTTCTCGAGGGCATGAGAAGCCAAGTCAGAGGCCCATGGGCGGCATAAACTCTGACACCAGGTTAGTCACTAACCACACGAAAAAGAAAAGAAAGAATCAAATGCTAAGAAAAAGTAGCTTTCGCTTGTGACTCCTTTAAGCACGAAAAGAAAGCTAAGCTGTTCCTATATGAACATGTATCATGAACTAACAGTGGAATACGGAAGCCTGTCGGTAGTCGTATAACATTACAAGAATGAAACTGAACGAGGCTTACCGCACAAAAGCCTCCTTTAAAAACTGAAACGTTTGGGCCATTAAAACTCTTTTCATTTAAACAAAGAAGATCCCACACACATATTCCAAGTCGAAAACAGACAAAAGAATCGCAAACTTATGAATTAAATATTTGCGACCTAAAACTGCGACCTGCGCAGGCGCCGACCACTGGCGACCTTAACTGTCAAAATGTTCGACTTTCTACGATTACACATAAAATTCACGCCTTATCCCTGATGGTTAGAAAGAGATGTACGTACTTAGCCGTTTAAAGTAGAGGTCTTGGATCAACTTGGGGACGCATATATCCGCCATTCTATACGATGAGTTGAGAGATTTGGGCGAGCAAATTAGCCATTTATCGGACGGTTGATTCATTTTTCAACGCAACTGTCATTTTTGCTGATCGAAAATCTGATCTGATGGTGATGATTGATTTTAGGACCATACGATCAGCACCCCCCTAGATAAAGATGAAATTGAAAAACAAAAGTAGCACTAAGGTCGGATAGAAGAAAAAGCCTATGGCATTAAGTCCGCCTCTGTACCATTTTATAACATAACATTACGCCTGTATTCCCCGAAGGGTTGGGCAGTGGTGTATAGTAACACTCTCATTTCGCCGTTATGTTTAAGTCCCATGTAGGCCCAGTCCCGGTTGATGGTAATAGGCGAGCCTATTACCATCAACCGGGCACAAGTCCAATCTCCGGGCTGCTACTGAGGTATTCCACAAGGAAAAACCCAATAACACTTTGCTTGACCTGGAGATCGAACCCAGGACCTCACGATCAGCAATCGCGCTTGCCACTACTAGACCAACGAGGCAACGAGGCAGGTTGTACTTGTACATTTAAATTTTAAGTATTTAAGTTAATATGTCACGAACATCGTTCTAATTGCTCCTTCGTCACCCAAAGACTAATGCTACACGCTCAATATTTATTGCGATATTTGGATCGCGATCCTGTATCGTGACCTTTCTTTGGCGTTTACATTGATCTAAACGCTAAATAAATTTCACGCTCCAAGATTGCGATCCAAATATCGTGATAATTATTGAGCGTGTAGCATGCGCCTAACGCTACACTGTACACAGCCACAAAACAGATAGGTACAGAAGTCAATCACATGTATGTACTTCACTTTTCATACCTACGCTTGGCGGCGGCGGTCGCTCTATCTATATATCTATCTCTCTCAAGCGCATGGCACTCGCGCTCGCACTCACTCGCACTCTAGTCCCAAACAGTCCGAGATATAGCGTCCGTGAGCAGTGTCCATGTGTGCGTTTCTCGGGCGCACTTGTATGTAGATTGACTTCTGAGCCCCTAGCACGAGTTTATAGCAAAATCGAGTAGCTATCGTAACGTGTATACCAGACGAAAACGATTTCGATACTATAGTAAAGTATTTCGGCAGCACGAGTTCTTATAAACGTCTTACGTTAACTCGATACTATAACTTAACTATAGTTATTATAGGCCGAGAATCCAAAAGCGAATGGAATGGTTTGGAGTGAATGGTGCGTTCGGAAACCTGATAAAAATGTTTATAAAAATATCAAAACGTAAAAAATAACATAAATTTTTGTTCGGTTTTGATTTTTCGAACGCTCCCGTCAATGGTTTGACGTTTGACGCTTGTTAAATCAAAAGTTTTGAAAACTAAAATACTTTTGTGTTTGTTGTTCTATTAACATAAAATGTCGACAAGGACGAGTCACACCCAATTCCTCCTAATGGTGGAATTTATTGAAAAGTAAATACATCACGGAAGGAAGGAATGAAGTGAAATGAAATCAAGAATTATGTTTACTATTAACTATTCAATAATAGATATACTTTATTGTACATTGATGGAAAGAAAAAGGGCAAACAAGATTTGTCAAAACCCTCTGGTGGGCCCCGAGAGCGCCAGTGGTGCAATGAATGAACGGTGGAAGGAGCTCACTGCCGTCTTAAACAGTGAAGGAGAGGGCAAGACAGCATGGATGACAGGATGGGCGATTTTTAAGTCGCAGCCCAGTCTCGATTTCTGCCCGGTAAAAGGCTCACCCCCTATTAAATGAGACTTAAAAATAAATAGTCACCTCTGCCTAACCCTTCGGGGAGCTGTGATGATGTGTGTTAAATAAATGTTATTTTTAAATCATTGGTGTTTTTTTATTATGTACAATCTTATCATATCAATGATTGTAATTGGTATAAGACTGTTTTAATTATAGTAAAATAAATACATTATTTACTCTTTATTTTAATTTATTTATTTATCTCTTTTAAAATAATTTCATGTAAGTACAATCAGGTATTGTTACAATGTAGTCACTTAAAATTATTTGAGAACAATGCAGGTTAGGGTAAAAAAATATACTAATAATAACTTACATTTTGATAGGGATAAACTCAAAACTCATTTATTCAAAATAGACTAGAATTATTTAGTTATTTTTGAACGTCAATTTAAAAATATGGTACAACTGAAAATCTATAACTTAAACAACAGAAAAAATCAAATTCTAATCCTACTAATGAGTAAGGTCCTCAGTGCTTGACCTCTCATTAGGTCATCACCACCAACATCTTGCATCTTGTAACACACAACAAGCTATTATTATATTTGCACATTTCTCAAGTGTGTAGTGCAGAGCTCGGTCTTTGTTTAAACATCTCCACCTGTTTTTTAATCTGCCAAAAGTATTTTCAATGACTACCCTGGCCTTGCCGTGAATAGTTGTATAATTGGCTTCAGGGCTTCCCTCAATTGCATTTAGAATAGGAGTCATCATCCAAGGTCTTTGTGGGTATCCAGAATCACCTGTAAGAAATAAACCTTATTTAATCTAGTTTTCAGTGAAATTACAATATTTCAGTAAATGTACATACATAACATCAAATATTACATACCCAGTAACCACACATGCTCATTGTTATTATACAACTGCTGCATATATCTATTGACCTGGCTGTTTTCCCAGATAAATGCATCATGTGGCTCCACCATATTTTGTATTGACATTTAATATGTTGCAATCACTATCACAAACCTGTTGAAGAATATATATTTTAAATCCTTGATTATTGTGGATAATATAGCCAAGAACAATCTTGGAAACATTATAAACTTACAATTTGCAAATTCAGGGAATGAAAATGCTTTCGGCAATAAAAAAAGGTGTACATGATTTGATTTTGGTACATTGCAATAATTCTATTGCTGATATAATTTGGTAGGTACCTTGTGCTCCAAAGTTATTCTCTGGGTCGACTTGAGACCACTTTTGCAACGTACCTCGTTACACAGGAATTTAAAAGCTTCTTTGTTTAGCCTGTACCTATTTTTAAATTCAGTCTCACTAATATTTAATGGATCCATCATATTTCGAAGACGAATCCGTTGTTTTATCAAGCTGTAATAAGAGTTACAATAAGTTACAAAAATGGTTTATCAAAAGAAATTATTGTGTTTATAAACAAAAAAATATGTAAGTTTTACTAACCTCATTTCACTTCTTCTTCTAGCCTCATCAATTAAACGGAAGGCAAAATAATAATACCCTGCGTGTCTTCCTCTTTGTGCCATTATTACACTTTAAAACCTTATAATTTCAAAAAACAATCTTGTAGGTTAGGTTTCTCACTAAGAAAAAGTCAGTGAGATAGTTATCGTATTGGTTTCGACCCAGCTATCGAGAAACTCGAAACTAAATGTCAAAATGAAAACTCGTGCTACCGATTCTCATACATTTGGTGCGATAACGTGACGTTTACTTTTCGATAACTATTCGAAAACGGTTGTCAAAAACCTGTGCTACCGATTGCTTAGTTCCAAATACGCACACGTGGCGCTAGTAAAATTGTCATACAAAATTTGTCGATAACGAAACGATAACGTTAACTACACGATTTGGCAAAAACTCATGCTAGGGGCTCTGTACCTATCTGTTTTGTGACACAGCGTACACGTCACTAAAATGATGCAAAATATTCATAACAAAATGCACCGTCATGCGTCATCATGATTTTGACAACACAATATGTTCCATTTACATTTTTGCAACAAAAATAACACAAAATAAGAATTTACATTCTTAGAACACAACACAATTATTGTTACTTATTTCGAAAGTACATCTAATTTCGTACAAGGTGATCATTAAACAAGTGTTACAAGAAAAAACATTACTTGTTTTATTATAAATCTGGGTCGTTGTGGTGGATCGAGGTAGGTGAATATGCTAATCACTTCTATAACTGAATTGCCAAACTTGACGGGTACCAGTTACTCTAAAAGTTGTTTTTTTACAGCCTCATTGCTCTCTAGTGCGGTGGTCTCAAAATGAAGGCGGCCTACTCCGAGCGTAGAACGATAAACATCGGACTTATAAATATACGATCAAAGTATTGTCAAACAACGAACTATGAGATGACAATCAACATTTGAGAGTAGGGTGAACAAAAGATAAAATGTCAAATCGCGAAAGACGAATTGATCGTCGGATCCGAAACAGTGTTCCCGACCGTACGATATTTTCATAGCTACGTACGATGTACGATAGTAGACTACTATCGTACGCAGAAAATACGATAATTTCAGTACACTGATAGACGACCTTTTTTTTCTAGACGTTCCCGTCACTCTTCGACTATAGTGGTCATAGTGTCCCAGACATGGCAGAAACACAATGAGATCTTCTAAAAAAGAAAAGCTCGTCCAACTATCGCTTGGATGATTTTGGGGAATTGACAACACTTTTATTGGCAACACAACAAATTATTTTCACTTTTAATGTATTAGGTCCCCACCCATGAAATTGGCGTTTTTTTCTCACAAATAGAGAACCTCGTCACTTCTATGATTTAAAATACTTATCAATTGCTTGATATTATATCGAATAATGACCACCATAGACAACTGCCAATAGTAAAAGAACCTTATTACTTATAGGTTTCTAAACATAAAAAATATGTTAAAAATAACTCATCTTTTTGTTAGCAGAAATGACCACTATTTTTGTTTTAACATAGCCAAAACTTATTTATGTCGCATAATCTAAGTGGCATATGTTATCTTAGTTTTTAAACATTAGTGCATAAAAGTTTTAAAACATTTAGTGTCCATAGATGTTAAATAAATTAAGAAAATGTTAGTATGTAAAATGAAACTTCTTTAAAATTTTCCATACAAAACGCTGATTTCATAGGTGGGGACCTAATATTATAGCCATTATCCTAATGGTACGATAACTTTTGTCATTTTTGATCCATGTATGTTACTTTTTAGCTTCCTGGCTTCAGGTTGGGAACACTGATCCGAAACAGTTTCGTGGTTAGAAACGTGCGACTCGTGAGTCGAAACTTCGTTGTTCGATGTTCGGAGTAGGCCCCGGTCTTGTAATGTCGTTGACGAAAGTGCTAACTACTAATCATTCTTGCGTATTATGTTGTGATGGATATTTATTTACTCTTTAAGCATAAAATGGTGGACTGCCTCATTGGTCTAGTGGTGGCAAGCGCGACTGCTGATCGTGAGGTCCTGAGTTCGATTCCCAGGTCGGGCAAAGTGTTATTGGGTTTTTCCGTGTGGAATACCTCAGTAGCAGACCGGAGATTGGATTTGTGCCCGATTGATGGCAATAGGTTACATGGAACTTAAACATAACGGCGAAATGAGGGTGTTACTTTGCACCTTTGCCCAACCCTTCGGAGAATATAGGCGTGATGTTATGTGTCAAAATATACCTGTACAAATACAACCCGATCAATCCTATTCTTTATTTAATCGGATTGTAGGTTATATTAATATAATAATTACTGGGTACGGGCCTTTTCTCAGAATGAGAATGGTTTAGACCTTAATCCACCACACTGGGCTGGTGCGGGCTGGTAGACATACACACCATCAAAAAGTGTTCTTCACGATGTTTTCCTTTACAGTTAACGCAAGTGATAATCAAATTCTGATCCGCACATTAATTCGAAAAATCGGAAGTGCGGGCCGGGATCATACTCGTGTCCTGCATGAAAGGCAATCCTTCAACCGCTAGGCCAGAAATGCTTTTCAAAGACATAGTTTGCTATAATTAAGATAAATACCGTTTTATTAGACTACTAGCTGTGTCCTCACGGCTCCGCCCGCGTGAGAAGTTTTATTCCGGTAATAAATATAGCCTATGTTACTCAGTGATAATGTAGCTTTCTAACGGCAAAAGAATTTTTGAAATCGGTCCAGTAGTTTTTAAGTTTATTCGTTACATACAAAAATATAATTCTTTCCTCTTTATAATATTAGTATAGATATAGATTTACCATCGATCGTAGAGCCAAATCAATCATATCTGAGGTCGCCAACCCATCCCTCGATCATTTTCATCAACACCCATCCCGCCACGCGTAGTCTGGCAATACCTGCGCAAGAGCAGCTGTTACAAAGATCTACGAAGAAGTCGATGTTTACTAGCTGGTGACGACAATAATTTCGGTGACAGACTACATAATATTGCGTTAGATAAACTTAACTTAGCCGCTGCAACATGACATAAATACCAAGAGCTAAACATTCATCTGACCGGCACTCGATAAGCGTATCTGTTTACAACACTAGTAATCATTGTGAAATTCATTACCCGAAGCATTTATAACAAACAAGTTATATGTTCTGCGTAGCCTTTTCACAACTATGTTGGGATCAGCTTCCTGTGTAACCAAATGCGGCTGAATATTTAACACAGAGCGACTGCCATCAGATCTCAGCAACCCAGTATCAGGACAAGGCAATAATGCTGATATTTTAAGGTCTGACAACCGTAGACCGGTTTTCAGACTTTCGGGCTTCTGACTACCCGTAACGACTGTCATAGGTATTCATATGACACCCGGGACCGACTATTTTATATGGTCTCTGAGACAAGGAGGAGTCTTGATGTGTTAACGAACGGTCACCTATTCACGGACTGACCGCTTCAAGCGCAGCTTAACCTCGCAAATCGTATGATCAGTTATATAAAAATACAACAAACAAGTTATATAAAAATACATTATTGTTTATAGTATAAGTGTCCCACTCACAGAAATCTATTAGTTATATCATTTAGATTTCTGTGGTCAAACTTTTTACTTTTGTAATACGTTTAATTGTACATTTGCATGTTTTTTTTCCTCGTCGCCTTTGGCCCTAGTCCTAGTCTCACCTGATGGTAAGCGCAGACAGGGTCTAAGATGGAGAAATGGAGAACACGAATTCAAGGAACAGAGATATACAGATAGATCCTCCTAAACACCCCCCCTCCCCCCCATTGGTAATCCCTTTACTTGTTTACTCTATTAATTGTGCAATAAAGTGGATTTATTATTATTATACAAATTCCCAAACCTATGACTAACTATTGAATACAAAACAATAAAAAGGACGCTACTACCCGCGATGAGCAGCCCATCCTCTCATGAGAAAATCTGTTATTTGCCATTTGCCTTGGGGGATGGAGAAAGGGGGTGGCCTAATCTTTACTAAGAATGACAAGGTCAATGTTATACCTGATATTGTTCATTAACAACTTATTTTGAAATCTAGCTTTGAAACCTCTATCAAGGCACAATAGGCCGTACTACAAAAACTCAGACTCTTGTTAAAACTGTGTCGAACATCAAGCTCCATTTAAACAACGGCTAAACACGATTTTGTTGTAAGCCAGACAGTGGTTAAGCTCATAATAAATAAAGATTAGTAGGTGCTAAAGACTGGCCCACACCAAATGCAGTAGCAGTGCGTGTGCAGTACGTTGGCGATGCAGCAGATAATGCATGAAATTTACGGTAGGTATGTCACACGCATGTCAAATAGCGCGGTTTTGTGAGCGGCTGTATTTATTTATATACTCTTTATTGTACATACACCAGGTTAACACAACAGGACAAACTATTTAAATACAAAAATGCACAATGAGCGGTCTTATCGCACAAGGCGATCTCTTCCAGACAACCTTTGGATGGACTGGAAGAATGGAAACAGAAATCGAAAAAGGTGTACAAGTACATTACGTACCTACATAATATTACTTAAATTTAATAATATAAAATACATGGCAAAATAATTACATAAATATGAAAAAGAAAACACAAATAATATAATAATAAACTAATAAATATAAGTCTAAGAACGGAGGAGAGGAATAAAATAAATAGCAGATTAGAGCGACAACTAATGCTCCTTTACTGACTTTTTAAAAACTGGCAGTGATTGTGCACGTCTCATATTAAGTGGCAAAGCATTCCACAGACGAGCAGCTTGAATCGTAAAGAACTTGTCATAAAAAGAGGTGGGGTGCTGTTGTATTTTTAATTTAAGTTTTTAAGATTGTCTGATGATCTCAAGAACCTGGAATGAGAGTCACAGAGGAACTCGAAGCGTTCTTAATCGTAATACTTAGCGCGTACAGCTCTTTCACACAGAAACTGTTTTCAAAACCGTTCCATTATCTAGCGTTCTATTAGTTAGCGGATCCATTTTTATTTCTGTAGTGACGTATGCAGTAGTGAGGGAGTCCACATACACGACACTATTCCGAATCCAGTAAAAAATACTGGTCCAACATTTTCACACATTCCGTTTTGTCATCAAGAACTGGATGCCGGGAACAGTATAAAAAATTAATCCGTATAATTATGAAGATGTATGGAAAAGTATGGGTGCCTTCACACACGATCCGTTATTTTTATTTACTTATTTATTTCAGTGGGTAAGCAGATCGAGATCGATAAAACGGAACGGAATTCGACAGAATGTGAACAATCCAGTACCGACGGATCGGTTAAAACCGGATCCGCTGTGTGTACGGGTTCTTACTGTTCACTTGCTGCGCTGCAAACGTGCTGCATTCGAGCTTTTAAGCACAATAGTTGCATGCATGGTTTTAACATGTAAGATACGTTTAACTTTAAACGTAAACACCATGACGCCAGAGTTGCATATTGTACACCGACATTTCGACGATAGAGGTTTTGAAACATGCCTGCAGGCTACAGTCCCGAGTAGTAATGGGGTCAGTCCCAAACCCCGGCTGCAATTGATACCTATTTCCTATAACTGATAAAATAAATAACGCTTTGCCATTTCTCGGATTCGAACCATGGACCTAACGTTCGGCAGCCGCACTTGCGACCACCAAACCGATGGGTCAGTTATGTTTAATCAAACATGTCTGTTATCAAATACATTATAATTATAACAAGTTAACTAATACATTGGCCAATATATAAGTGGCTCAGCGGCACGCATCGGCCGCCCTACAAGGATGCGACGATCACCTGCGCGCGCGCCGCCGACAGTGAAAGTGCCGCTGTAACTTCGTAACGCCGTTATGTCACAGCTTCGAGTCCGCGCAGTCGCGCCCCGACTATGACGCCGCGCGCGCACCTTCCACACCACCAAAAATAATATTTCGAATTTTTAAAACTAATAGTGTTCGTACTAACAAGCATGTGCGAGTGAAACTTTGAAAAAAAAATACAAAAATATTTTTTCCAAAATGTCTCCTCTAGTGATAGTTTTGTTAAGTGCTTTAGTTTTAGTCAATGCTGGTGAACTACAGAACGACAGCAGAGAGAGTGCGCGCGAGGAGAAGTTAAGAAGTGCTCTGATTGACGCTTTTCAGAGCATCAAAAAAGGTTCGGCTAAGGGCGGCATCGACGAAGATGCAGCCTCCGATCTGATCGGTTCCCTTGCCAAGCCTGCTTCTCCCAACTCTAGTCGAAACGACAAGTCTACGACGGAAGACGCCTTCCACGTATTCGCGGACGACGACGGACTATCGTTCGCAGACTTCAGTGACATTAAAACTGAAACCAAACAATCGACAACGGAGAAGTCCCACAATGTTCAACACATTGTGAAGACTACGACCAAACCCGTGGACAAAACGACTTCGAAGCCGAACAGAGATGTTCTGGGCAAACTGAATGACTCGATGAGAAACGCTGTGAACGAATCCAGGAGTGCGTTGAAGAGGGTCAGTGTTAATATGACAGATGTGATGGGGATTGAGAATATGCTGAGGTTGTTTGATGCCGATATCTTAGTGAAACAGTGGGCTGACCTGCAGAAGACCATTAGTGGAGAATGCCGAGTGGACATGCAAGAGTACGTCGACGGCTTGATGGAGAGGCAACTGTGGGCGCTGAAGAGTAAGTAGAAACCTTCAATATGAAATGTCAAATATAATTTAGTCTCCAGAACAAGGTTAATGTAACGTTTGATTTATGGGTTTGGATTTTGAAACTGACTTTTCGGTTTACACTTAACTGTATAATTAGTAATATAGTAAAAAAATAAAACCGACTTCAATTTGTCTATCTCCGAAGTTATTCATCAGATTTACCAAATTCACCAAATTTAAATGGGGCCACTTCGAAAGAATTTCAAACAAAACAAGAATCATTAAAATCGATTCACAATTAGCAAAGATATCGCGGAACAAACATACAAAAAAAATATTTACATACAGTCGAATTGAGAACCTCTTCCTTTTTTGGAAGTCGGTTAAAAATGTGTTTGTAACTTCACAAGTGATGATATAATGTCCTCAAAAGGCGGATTGGATTTGTGAATTACACAAGATATACTTTTACAGAACGTTGTGCAAATAAAACAGTGTGTTGTGTGTCGTTACATAAACTTGAAACGATTACTGCTATAGTATTTAATTTTGAATAAACTAATGCGATTCGCTTTCCATTTTCAATAAAACTATTTTAAATATAGTATTTTTAGTAGGCATTGGACGTGTTAGCTGGCTTTCTATTTGTCTTCGTTGAATTAATTAGGAAAAATTCACGAATTTGCGATTTAAACGAGAGAGAACTTTTATTAAACACAAAAGGGGCATTCTGTTTAAATTTACGTAGTTATTAAACGTAATGGTTACGAATTGCGCACTTTGACAGGACTAAACTAAACAAAGGGTGCTTGTCTCTTTCTGTTTCTATAGAAAAAGAAAGTGACAGTTGTGTTTAGTCTAGTTTAGTACTGTCAAAATGTGCTACAGAATCAACACCATTGTCTATCTACTAGCAAATCAATAGCCACAGGGTATATAAACAAAAAAAATCAAAATTATTCATTTCCTGCTATAACAGTGTTCCGATAACTTTTTCTTTTATTAAACGAGTGGCTATATAAATATAGCTATCAATAAATAAAGTAGTCGTTTTAAAACGTAAAGCTGCCATTCGATTGTATTTCGTAACGTGAAATAATTACTGATTTAATAGCTTTGAGTAACCTTAATGGGAATACATTATTTTTTAGGACAGATAATAATATTTAAGACTATAACTTAAATATATAATTGCCTAACTATAGACACAGTTGGAATAAATTTACACGTAATCTTGGTAGAAAGCTTTATCCCATCAAAAACATAAATGTGAAAATGGAAGCCAAGTTCAATAATAAGAATATGCGTGGTTGTCCACTTCGCCGACAAAAGAATTGAGATCTAAATGGGTGCCAAGTTCTGTAGATAATCCTGAAATGTATTTACACAAAGCAGATAACTTAGGAGAAATTGATGCACAAGTTTGACTTTGATTTGATTGATTGTGAGTTATTAAGGGGTCAAAAGTGGCTCCAAATGGTTTGTGTAAGCATAGCGTAAAGCACACGGCTGCTGCGTCGCCAGTTCCTTTTTACTTTGAACTTGGCTTGACACGCTGCCGCGTGTCTAGATCAAAATATTTTCCTGTATAGCCCGATTTTTGTAGGCCCGATTGCGCCCGATTCAAGAATGTATTATGTAATTATAGCGCCGACTTTTTGTAGGACGTGTGCGTTGGTAGTATGGGATTCGAGTGTTCTATTCTCTCCCGACAAAAAGTCGTCTACCGATTGTCTGACGTGTGCGAACTCTCTTAGGCAAACATTAACACGCCTTGTTTTATCTATATAGGTAGATATACATAATCTTAAAATTTAACACGCATTATTGTACCTTCATTTTTATGCGAATGGGGGGTCGAAGTTACAGTCGATTATAAGCTCAGCGGACAAAAGCGTGATTGTTCTACGATTTGAGCCATATTTGAAGATTCATATTTTTTGTTGTAAATATTATGATGACATAATTATGTATTATAAGATAACATAAACATTACATCACGGCTGTATTCCCCGAAGGGTTGAGTAGAGGTGTATAGTAACACCCCCATTTGCCACCAACGGGGCACATATCCAAACTCCGGGCTGTTACTGATGATTTCCACACGGAAAAGCCCAATAACACTGTCCGACCTGGAGATCGAACCCAGAACCTCACGATCAGCAGTCGCGCTTGCCACCACTAGACCAAAGAGGCAGTTATCAGTTATATGTATTGTGATGTTATCATACTATTAATAAACTATATGCAGATTGAGAAACTTGATTTACAAATTAGCTAATGCATGTGTTTAAGCTATCATTACTAATTACTGATAATTTGTTAATATTTTAATCTTTCTTTCTTTTTCGTGTGGTTAGTGAATAAACTGGTGTCACAGTTTATGCCACCCATTTGCCTCTGGCTTGGCTTCACACACCGTCAAGAAATATCTCTCAGGCATGCCGGTTTCCTCATGATGTTTTCCTTCACTGTTTTACAGCAAGTGATAATTATACAATACGCACATTAATCCGAAAACTCAGAGGTTCGTGCCTTGGGTTCGAACTCGAGACCTATGACTTGGTAGTCCGACGGTCACACCACTAGGCTATCACTGCTGTTCATTTATTAATATGTTAGTACATCGTAGTAGTAACCTTAGGATATCGGCATTGCCCAGTAACGGGTTGCGGAGGTCTGATGGCAGTCGCTCCGTGTAAAATACTGGTATTCAGCCGCATCTGGTTAGACTGAAATCTGACCCCAACATAGTTGGAAAAAAACTAGGAGGAAGATTTTAAGTACGTGGTAATTAAATAATTACCAAGTCTCATCGCGCAAATACCTTTGTATGAGTTTATGTATGTATGTAAAAATGAAACGAAATTCATACACATAACTAAAAAAATGTTACTGAGATCTACTTAGATCTGAGGAGCCATTTTTTTGTTTCACATACAGTAGGTAGCCGTAGGCTATCTAAACTAGGCCAGTCCATCCATACAAAATAGCAAAAAACAAAACATCTCCATAGCGGACCACACTTTTTCTAAATACACCGTACCGACTGCGCGGAGTTACGTAATGAGTTTTAAACCAAAAATCTGGGTCACTAGCGGCACCAGCGAATTTTATAAGATCAAAACGATTTGTTTACTTGCACAAGAGATTTCTTTTTTTTTCTTCATTATACTTAAATAACGGCTTTTGGCAAAATCGTGCTGAGATCACCGTTAACAAGGCAAAGAACAATGGACTTTATGAATAAGAAATAAGGTTGAAAATTAAATGATGTAGGTATAGACGAGGGAAATATACACGTGTTGTTGCGAAATTCTGCTTAGATAAGTTTATTAAGGCTAGCTAAAAATACATATGTACGAAATAGTCTGCATTTAGATTGCAATAAAGTTAAGCAAAGTGGTGTAGGTAGTCCTCATAAATACTATTAAGAGAACAGTCGATGTTTAAACAGATAAAAGCTGATTAAATAGAGCTTCCTAAATTATTAATTCGAAATGAATATGGACCATAATTTCTCATTTAAAAACAAAAAGATTGACTCCTCCTATATGTAAAATACTAGTATGTAAAAATGTAGAGACATCGTGATATATGGAAAAAAAAACTTCACCCGATATGGATATAACTAGTAGTTGCATTGAAGATGGCGATAACGAATACGCGTTAATCATTTCATCTTATCACAATCATCATGAAATGCAACTTCTGTTAAATAATCCTCGAGAAGTCTCTGATAGACCACCAGTTAGTTTTACAATTATAGTATGATAGAGGTCGCCCCTGTCTTCGCCCGCGTGGCTGTCGTTCATCGCGTATTCCGCGTTTTTCGGGATAAAAATAGCCTATCACCCATATTCTAAGAGATTCCTCCAAAACTTACTTGACTCAGGACGGCCTCGAAAACACCTTCAAAATTGTATTCTTAGTCGCAATTTTGAGTGAACTTTGAGGTTCCTCGACTGAGGGGTCCTCAAATGAGTCGAGGTAGAGTGGAGTCATTACGTCGTAATTTTGTTTATCTGTATCGCGGGATGAGGTAACAAACAGACAAAATTACTTTGGCATTTATAATAGTAAGGATGGTACCAGATGGTGTTGTGTGGAGCAAAGCTTATTCAGCGATTGCAAAAATACCGGGTATTCATAGCAAAAAACTAAGGACAAATTACATAATTAAATATATACCTAAACCCAGCATTCTTCATCAAGTGTTTGTTGAAGAAATCAAATATTTATTTATTATGGTCGCCATGCGCATTATATACGTACTTAGGTACTTAGCTTTGTTTTACCACGTCCACACGTATAGTAAACGTATTTACTTTTATCAGTACAAATAGTACACTTCCGCCATCTTTTCATGGACGTTCATGGATAAAAGTTTATTTTTTATTTTTATTAAATGTACCAACTCTAAATCCATGGTCACAAGCGCGGTTGTTGATCTTAAAGTTATTCCTTACGATGAGGTTGGAAAGGTGAAAAATTCTTAACTATTTAGATTCCAATTATCGGGCTGGAGTTGAGCCCGATATTTGGACCTGACATAATACCGTCCTCCACGGACTTGAGAACGTAAAATATGTTTGTAAATAAAAATATGTTGGAACTTAAAAAGGCAGCATAACATCCAGTAATTGCACTGCGGAAGTATAAATCATCAGAGGGAAACGGAATCCTAAGATGCTTGTAAGAGATAAGCCTAACTTAGGTTTCACTATTACAACACAACATTACAAAAAATAAGAGAAAATACTATTTCACTCTATTATTAAATCTTTGTCTATTACTATTTACTTTACTTATACCTATAATTGTCGCTCGTTCACACAGAAACTGTTTACAAAGGACCTACTTCAAAAACGAATGTCGTAGTTTCGGATAGAAACGAAAGAACGACGAACATCGAACTTATAAATATATCGATACCTCAGTTCTAAAGTGTAACAATTCAGAAACAGGTTTTCATGAGACAGAGAAAGAAATAGAGTTGTTACTGTATGAAAATAAAATAATCTAGACTTAGGAAATAAAATATTGGATGTAACAATTGAACGACAATAACAGTTATCGACTTGTTACTCTTTGGAAATAGTTTTGGGAACAATTTCTCACACTTATCTCAATTTCACTAAATTCGAATTTATTACATTTTGGAACTGATGTATCGATAGGACCAAATTATTCTCAAACAACGAACTACTAGTTGTCAATTATCATTTTGGGAGTATGATGAACGAAAGACAAAATGTCAAATCGCGAAAATCGAATCGATCGTCGGAACCGAAACAGTTTCGTGGTTGGAAAACGTGCGATCAGTCAGCCGAAACTCCGTAATTCGATTTATTTATTTATTTGTTTAATGCATAATGTACAGTTACACGCTAGGCTTAAACTAGTGAGTACATGACCCCGTTAGTGCTCAGCAAGATAACTTAAAACTTACAATATTGTAGACTATCCATTATCTTATATCACGTAGATTAGGAACTTTCAAAATTAAAATATTATATTAATTAAACTTATGTCTAGCTTATTTTCGGAGTGCTCACCCCAAACACGTTGAATTTCTCTGCGATCAGTTTCTGCCCTTTCCTATTCCTACTGAATCTACTGATCTATCTGACCAAGTAAATCTAATGTCCACATCACTAAAACAATTTATATTCGTGTCGTTTCTGTCACACATTTTGACAGTACTAAACTAGACTAAACGCAACTGTCACTTTCTTTTTCTATTGAAACAGAAAGAGACAAACACCCTTAGTTTTGTTTAGTCCTGTCAAAGTGCGCTACAGAGTCGACACCAATATTTACGGTGTAATGTTAGGCCCGGTATCCACCAAAGCGGAGAGGAGAGGAGACGAAAGGAGATGTGCTGCGAAGCTGGCAGGTTATTTCCACCAAAGCGGAGAGGAGAAGTGTAGCGGAGAGGAGATGTGAGCTTTGTGTAGTAGAGATGTAAGCTGTGAGAGATCGAAACCAGTCAAGTTCTGTCTACGAAAGGAAGACGGCCGCCGGACTAGACACTTCTCCGCTCTGCCGCGCCACTTGCTCGCTCGCCGCACAAAATTCTATAGAAAAATTAGACATCTCCTCTCCTCTCCGCTTGATCCATTTCCACCCAAGCTAAGCGGAGAAGAGATGTGGAAATAACGAAATCGGATTGGTTTATTCAAACACATCTCCTCTCGTCTCCTCTCCTCTCCGCTTTGGTGGATACCGGGCCTTAATCTTCGACTGTAAGTTTTTGGTTGCTTGAGTATTTTCTGATGTAATATATCTTTATAAGGAAATATTAAAGACATTTTGATAAATTAATGACTCGTGTAAAAAATGATGTATGTTTTACATGTAATCGCGTACCTAATTTATCTGATTCGAAGGACTTGATTTTTTTTTGTGTAAATGACAGATATTTAGAAAAAAGTTTTATGTAAGTATTATAAGTACCTAGTTGTTTTTTTTTTCATTCTAGCTATATGAGATAATAGGCAAATACAGGGTGTAAACGAAATCATACAATTCCTTCAAACCTCGTGATGTACTGCTGACATAGATTAAACCTGCACGGGATACTTTTGGAATCACTAAAAAAATAATTACAAGAAGTAAACAAGTAGGTTAGCGCCCCGAGCGAATTGCGCTATCGCTCGCCGCGCGATCATTTAACTCGGGGCGCTAAAATTACTCACGTTAAAAACACATGTTGACTTCTTGTATTTAATATAATATAATATCCTTACTTATCTAATGTTAATAACATATTTAAAATTATTGATTGTTAATTTAGTTCCTAATTTTATTTTATTTTTAATTAAAAATAAATTTTATACTTTTTGCTGTGCCCTACAGGGTCCGTAATTGTACCTTAGCTTTAAGCCATTGTAACACCTTTAAACATTATGGAATGCAAATAAAGATATGAATATGAATACTTTTTTTTATTGATTCCAAAATTGTCTCATGCTGGGTTAATCTATGTCAGCAGTACATCACGAGGTTTGAAGGATTTACACGATTTTGTTTACACCCTGTATACAAAATAATGTATTGCTAACCAAGAGTTCCAGCTGTATTCGTGTATTAAAAATAATGTGTTAAAATAACTATCAGAAAAATACGTAATCGAGGAAGTGTCAGTTAACAATTTCGGCAAAGATGTAAGACATTGACTATTTACTACGAGTATAAATAAATAATGTTGTTATGACAGTAAATAATTGAAATATGTATACTTCGGTACTACTACTTGTAGATATGTCAGTAATTTAATACTTGTAAAATGAATGAGCGTAAAAAGTTTGAATAATGATCCCACAAGCTTCGACGATGCATATATTAAGTAATCACCTGATCATTCTTTCACCACAGAACATACATTTGATGTGATAAAGCCATGATCACGCTTGACAAGTTTATAAGTGATTAGAGTATTAGCGTAATTAAAGATAAAGATATTTTTTAACTGCTTCGGTGGTGTAATGGTGGCAAACTCAACTGCTAATTGTGAGGTCCTGGGTTCGATCCCCAGGTCGGGCAAAGTGTTATTAGGTTTTTCCGTGTGGAATTCCTCAGTAGCAGCCTGGAGTCTGGTGCACGGTTAATAGCAATAGGCTCGACCCCTATTACATGGGACTTAAACATAACTGGCGAAACGAGGGTGTTACTATGCACCTCTGCACAACCCTTTGGGGATATACAGGCGTGATGTTATGTTATATTTTTCGCCAAAGATAATATGCATCTGAACTGAGGGATCAAAAATCCTTGCGAACAAAAAGGTAGAATTAGTTAAAAATGGTTAAAACTTGATTTAAGAAAGTTATGGTTGAATAACTTGATCCCTCAGTTCAGATGCCTGAAGTAACTTTTGACGACACGTTTGGTGCAGTGGCTAAGCGATTGGCTTCTGCGCTACGGGTCGTGGGTTCGATTCCCGCACGGAACAAATATTTGTATGGCCTAAAGATAGTTGTTCCGGGTCTGGGTGTTTGTGCATGTGAAGATTTGTGTCTGTGAACGCACCCACGATACAGGAGAAATCCTAGTGTGGGGCAACGTTTTAAAAAAAAAAAAAAAAAAACTGTCATTGCGTGAATCTCAGGTTTATACCATAAATGCCTGGTCAAACACCACACACCACGCCAAGCTTCGCGTGGCAGTTTCTGTGTGTCGTCTTCTATACATTGTTATAATAACTCGCACGCAAAGGGCACGCGATCAACACGCGACTTGAATATCACACCCAGCCACGCCTGCTGTCTGACCAGGCCTTAAGTGCGAGTGAAATTTTCTTTTCTATATTTTAATACTGGCTTTTGCCAAACTAAGCTTAAATAAGTGATTATAAATTTTAATCTGCTGCTCTATTCATTCTGCCACCCTTTTTTACGACACATACACATTAGCATAATCAGCCCATTACAGTCCCACTGTTGGGCACGGGCCTCTTCTCCGAATGAGAAGGATAGTTTAGGCCTTCATTCATGACTCTGGTGCGGGTTGGTGGAAATAAACCGTTTATGCTGTAATAGGATGGCATCTAGGGTACACTGTACACGGAAGTCGGAAATTATCCGAGTACCTTGGAAGAAGCTATTGACGATATCATGAGTTAGGAGTTGGTATCACGCCATACCCGATACCACAACATATGACGTAAAAATTCCGATACGTTTGCAATGGCCACCATTACACCACGGCCGACCTTCACTCTGTTTTCTACCGGTGGCCTAATAGCCATCTTTGATTTGGCAACGTCGCGCGCTTATGTAACTAACTCGATCGCTGTCTCCTCGCTAGTTCGTGTGCCCACTTGATTTAATAAGTATGGTCATGCTTGTGTTCCGTGCACTTCTGTACCTGGGTACTCCACAGCCACCACGCCGAACCGCCTCTATTCCCCGAAGGGTTTGGCAGAGGTGTATTGTAACACCCTCATTTCACCGTTATATTTAAGTCCCATGTAATAGGGGGCGAGCCTATTGCTATCAACCGGGCACAAATCCAAACTCCGGGCTGATGCTAAGGAATTCCTCATGGAAAAACCCAATAACACTTTGCCCGACCCGGAGATCGAACCTAGGGCCTCGAGAACAGCAGTCGCGCTTGCCACCACTAGACCAACGAGGTTGTGCGCCGGACGTACTTACGAATCGTCACTAGTGGAGGCTGTTTTAAACAGGCCAGTCCTTGGCCTCGCCGAGGTCAACGACTGCAACAATAAGTACTTTTGGATGCAGCTTGCAAGAAATAACAATTAGAATTCAATGTCAGCGGATCTGCATTCATTTTAGAAATGCAACGTGTGGCAATTATCAAATTATATTTTGGCCTTGTCTCTCTTTCTGTGTTAAAGATGATCCATAACACCGTCAGTTTTTAAAAGAATCCCGTTTGGGGAGTTCCCAGCCCTCTTACTCTCCTCTTACTCAATTTTAAGTTGCCTTTAAGTCTCGTGCTGTCACTGTCGTTTTATGGCGAAGTGACAGTGACAGAACGAAATTAGCGGCAATTTAAAATTGTTTAGTGTTTGAGTATTAGTCTTAGGCTGGTGTTCACCAACACTTATTTTCTAGGTTAACAACCGTATACTCGAAAAATGTATTAGAATTTTACCTAAAAGGTTGTTTAATTAGATAAATAATTAATGTTGCCGTAGTCTTCTTCTCCATAAGGATTACAAATTGTTAATTTATATTCATGGCTGAGCGTCGATGTATTTAATTTGATCTTTTCTATGGCTAGATTTTTGAAAGGCACCAATTTCTGTTTTTTATTCATAAACAAAAATAACCTGATTTCTAATTCAGACAATAAAATGAAAATTAACATGAACCTGGTCCGAAACTTGCGTGATTTGAACCTATTTGTATTTTGAATTGCTACATGCAGTGCGCTGTCAGAAGAAAGCACTTTATCGTACTTACACTTTTTTTATTTTATTTCCTTCATGTATTTGGTAGAACATTAAGGTTCGGAAGTATGTTCTACTCAATTATAAGTTGCCGTTAATTTCGTGCCGTCACTGTCACTTCGCCTTAGAGTGAAAGGGACAGCACGAGACTTGAGTAGTGAGGAAATTGAGTACCTAGCGTTTGAGTATTTAGCTATTAAATTCATATCACATAACATAAACATAACATCACGCCTGTATTCCCCGAAGGATTGGGCAGAGGCACACCCTTTTGGCAGAGGCAGAGCAGAGTAACACCCTCATTTCGCCGTTATGTTTAAGTCCCATGTAATAGGGGGCGAGGTTATTGCCATCAACCGGGCACAAATCTAAACACCGGGCTGCTACTGAGGAATTCCACACAAAAAAACCCAATAATTCTTTTCCCGACCTGGGGATCGAACCCAGGACCTCACGATCAGCAGTCGCGCTTGCCACCACTAGACCAACGACCATATCACGTTAACTTTATTTCTTATTGGTGTTCACTGCGTCACATTATCGGGTAACAGGTAACAAGTATTGTAACCGCGTCGTGAGAGGAGATATCAGCACAGCTGCAGATCTGCAACTTTCATCTTAGAACAATCATATTGTTAGCGTTGCGTAAGGTCGCTGGTTCGCATCCCAGTCCGTTTGAGGTGTTTGTGATTGGCAATTGTTTGGTAGCGTTATTGTTTATGCCAATTCATTGTGATGGTTTTCTTAATTATTTATTCGTCAAGTCGAGCAGCAGAACGTGTGCCTTCCTATATGAATAAAGGTAGAACAATTTAAATAACTTTGAAAAGATATCTGAACTATCCAATGATAATTGAAACGCTTAGTTATGCACAGCAATCGGATCATCTTCCCAATTGATGTAATACTAGCGACCCGCCCAGGCTTCGCACGCGTGCAATGTGCTAATGTGGGGCATATAAACCTTCCTCTTGAACCACTCTATCTATTGCTGAAAACTGCATTAAAATCCGTTGCGTAGTTTAAAAGATCTAAGCGTACAAACAGCGGGAGTGACTTTGTTTTATACTATGTAAAGAAGATACTCTCGGTTGGGGTGCACGAGTGGCGATATTTAAGTACATCCGACTCACCCTTGGCAGTCAGCCTCACTACCAACCTTGCTAACTAGCTAATCTTTTCACCACGGCTTTAAACATTCTCATATAACTCGTGCCGACATGAGCGAAGAAGATTCCCAGTTTAATTCACTTAGGGTTAATTTCCGCCAAAAGAAAAAATCCACGCGCACTTTTTAGGATTCCATACCCAAAGGGTAAAACGGGACTCTATTACTAAGACTCCGCTGTCCGTTCGTCCGTCCGTCTGTCCGTCTGTCACCAGGCTGTATCTCAAGAACCGTGATAGTTAGACAGTTGAAATTTTCACAGATGATGTATTTCTATTGCCGCTATAACAACAAATAAAATAAATATTTATGGGGGCTCCCATACAACAGACATGTTTATTTTGCCGTTTTTATAGATAATGGTACGGAACCTTTTTTGGTAATGTAACCGAATAAAGAACTACCTGTATCAGTATTGCCTTTAAGTATAAAATTCGACGCTTGGGTATGCTCGTGCATGCGCAAGGAAACGCTTGATGTCTAACATGGGATTTTATACATAAAGGTAATACCGATATAGTTCTTTATTCAGTGACATTAAAAAAGTGCGTGAAGATTGTACCGTTTAGTGGAAATTGATCCTTAAGCTGGAACTATTACATGACATTTTGGTATGAATATTATAGTAAAACAATGTACCCGTAGTGATGTGCAGGGTATCAGTCGACTGCTGTCAAAATTATGTCATTGTCAAACATGAGTCACGGCTGTCACGGGTAATAAAGCGGCTTTTAAAGGAAATGACGTTGCTAATGTCAATGAGTCATTATGACCTTTCTCCATATAGCTATAGAATTCATTTCACAATGAGTTTCTAAGAAATTCGTTAGCAATAGACACTGATCCCCATTAGGCATTGTAGCAATATAACTTAACGTTATTGCTACATCATTCAGCCGCGATAGTACAAACGTTTAGTAACCAGTTAACAGAGTATAACATTTATATGTTAATTAACATTTGTATAAGATTAAAATTGATCTATCTTTCACGTTTACCTTGTTCATTCAAAAATTGTCTGAAAGATACAGCTATTAGCGATGAAAACCACCATTGTACCTTTAACTTACATTGTTACTGACTTTTTCTATTGTTCATGGTGAAGGAAAACATCGTGAGGAAATCTGTACACCTGAGATGGCTGCATAAATTTATCGATGGTGTATGTAGTCTGCCAACCCGCACCAAGCCAGCCTGGTGGACTAAGGCCTAAATACTTCTCATTCTGAGAAGTGACCCGTGCCCAGCAGTGGGACAGTAATGGGCTAATTATGTTATAGTGTACAATAAAGCATATTCAATCTTCTTAAATATCCATCAATGAATTAATTTTATTGTGACATGGTGACAACCCAAAATAACAGTTACAAGTCTTGCTTGTGTTCTGTAGCCTGTGACAAGACGTGTGTCGTGGATTTTGTCGAATCTTGACAAGATAGCGTCCGTAGCGTTGTTAGGTCCGTCCTAAGCCTGAAGATTACCGATTCATTTCAGTATTCATTTGTATGAATCAATACAGACGATCTATTCGCATGCCTCTTGAAGTTTTACCCGTTTGAACTAAATCTAATTATTTTCTTGTTCTAACTCTGCATATCTGTGTATGTTATTCGTGTATTAAATAGCATCCACTTGCAGCTTGGAGGCCTGTGAATATGAAATGTTCGTCATAGTATTACAAAATAATGCATTACAGTTATTAAAATTCACGCAGTCGCGATTACTTGCAACATTCTACATTCGTTGCAGAACAATTTTTGCAACTATTTCGTATACTGTTATTATTGCTAAAAAATTTAACAGTCATACTGAATATACAAATTACTTTATTATTGTTTTCCTTCGTCCATATTTCTTCAGGACTGTTGCCATCTTGTATTACAGTGGCGTGCATTGGTTTTCGGACTTTCAATTGCCCATTTCAATACGATTCTGACCAAAAGAAATCATAGCCATACACGCTTATTTTATTTATAGTAATAGTTAAAGATGGAGTAATTAATTAAATCTTATGAGGTAGGCACTGCTTAATTGCCTATATGCAATGCACGCCACTGCTTGTATTGTGTTATGGGCGCTTAAACAGAGTTTAAGTGACGGTCATTCAAACCACGATTATACGAATTTCCATGTATAATTTCACTCACTTCTTCGAACTATGCGAGAATAACTTATCTTTACATAGTATATAACAAAGTCGCTCCCGCTTTCTGTCTGTCCCAATGTATGCTTAGATCTCTAAAACTACGCAACGGATTTTGATGCGGTTTTTTAAATAGAGTGATTCAAGAGGAAGGTTTATATGCCCCACATTAGTATCTACATTGCACCCGTGCGCAGCTGGGGCGGGTCGCTACTACTTTATAAATAATAGCTTATAGCCAAGGCGAAAAGATTATCCAGTTAGCATGGATGGTAGCGGAACTGACTGCCCAGGGTGCGACGGACGTTCAGTCAACAACGAAAGTAGGTAAAGAATAGAATAGAATATGTTTTTATTTGGCAAATATAGGTAATACAAAAACATTGTTACTTTTACATAACATCTAAAAAACACAAATTTATTCGATACACTGCTTTTCTGAATTTCATATAATAGTCAAGAGTTTGTGTTATGTTATTGTTACATGTGTTCCGAATAAATTTGAATAATATTGTGTTCAGTTATGATTTAAAAAACTGAAGTGTTAACATACTTTTGTTGCTGACTGTACTTAAGTATCGTCACTCGTAGAGGCTCTTTTAATGCACTTTTCATCACTACGTGTGACGTCATCAATATTTAACGATACCAAATTTTTACAGTATGGTATATTCAGTTCTTTTACATAATTTTTAAAAAAAACAGATATTTAGGCTATTCTGAGACCGTCCTATCCACATACAAAGCTAATGGCTGTAATTTTAAGCGATACCTATAACATAAAACATAACATCACGTCTTGTATTCCCCGAAGGGTTCGGCAGAGGTGTTTTATTACACCCTCGTTTCACCAGTTATGTTTAAGTCCCATGTACTGCGCGAGCCTATTGCTACTAACCGGGCACAAATCCAGACTCCAGGCTGCTACTGAGAAATTCCTAATGGAAAAACCCAATAACACTTTGCCTGACCTGGGGATCGAACCCAGGACCTCACGATCAGCAGTCGCGATTACCACCACTAGACCAACAAGGCAGTCAAGGAACAGATAATTAAGCTATTCTGAGACTATCCAACTAAAAGCTAATGACTGTAATTTTTAACGGTATCAATATTCCGACCGAAATCAACTACGAAAGCAACAAAACCATGAACTTACCATAAAAGTTCAATAACTATTCGGTACAGTGAAGCCTTGTTCCGAGTTGTAACCTTGCGCGGGCGCAAGTTCCCCTTTATAGCTATGCTGCAATGTCCTGCGCACGAGTCGCCAGACCGGACAGGACGTGGACCGACAGTTTCACTTTCTATATACGTTGCCAACTTATGTGGTCGTATGTGTGTACTTATTGATTTTCTTGATGGTTTTCCTTAAGGGTTTTCGAACACCGCGTCGTTTTACTTTTGTGAGAGGAAAATTTTTGTTAACTCTTCCAAGTGTACAAGGTTACTGGCTCTCGTTAGAGAGTAGTATATTCCTTGGTTACTCGTTATTCGCCAATATCCCGTGGTAGGGTTGTAGGACATTTTTATCCTCTATCTAATATCCTAGTAAATAATAGATTATATTTATCTATGTTAGTAATGCTTGATGGAAAAGTGAACATTTTCGAGGAAAAAAAATGTGTAACGAGGAGTTCGCAGCTTTGTATTAATATCCTCATTTAACTATTTCAACTCTCAATAATTATATTAAAAAGATAAGCAGCTGACAAACTAATAAGTATCTATTTTACATTACAACAAGACATGGAAATGAAATCTCCATAAGTCCCGTGGAAACCCCTGGCCCATAGATTATACCATCGGATAGCCATAGCTGGCAACACTTTCTACTTATACCTGTGACAGGTAACCTGTCTATGGTTTCCTTCTATTCCTACTGTGTGTACCTACTAATATAAACGAGAAAGTTTTTAGAGAAAGAATTTTTATAGCCGTTTTTTTGAATAAACGAGCGAATTGTATGTAGGGCACAATTTGAATGTCTTACGCCAGTCACATATTGTTAGTCTGTCAGAAAACGCATGCCCAGTGTCTTTATGCGCCCGTCAGAAACTTACAATATGCAGCAGGCCTTGATTTATGTGAAGATATTGGGATCCGAAGCTTAGGTAATATTGTAGGTATTCATTATTGTTTTGATTTAATGAGCCATTGTAACCTAAAGATGATAACGTACATCAAAAGGAAAAGCTGTGCAGATTTTTAGGTTCCAATGTTCGCCTTTGCCCTTATAAACAATTGTTGTAACAATATTGTAACTGTCACTTGTCATTTAGAGCCTCGTAGAGCACGTTAAACCGTCGGCCCCGGGTGTCATACGAATACCTATGACAGTCGTTACGGGTAGTCAAAAGCCCGAAAGTCTGACAACCGGTCTAACCTTAGGATATCGGCACTGCCCAGTAACTGGTTGCGGAGGTCTGATGGCAGTCGCTCCGTATAAAATACTGGTATTCAGCCGCATCTGGTTAGACTGGAAGCTGACCCCAACATGGTAACAGGCTAGGTAGAACGATCTTGTCATCTAGAGTATGCAGCGTCCATGACTAGCCAACAAACGGGTCTCGATACTACTAAAAACCGAATGAAAGCGAACTCATTCTATACATAGTTTGGACAAATTCAACAAATGACGATGGTACATCATTAAATATGTTAATTTGACCAAACTTTGTAACAAATCCGGTTTTATTCCGAATATAACCGGAGAATTTGAATTTGACCTTTGTTTGCGTTCGTTGGCTTACGACCGAAACCTATCTATCGATGGTTTACCGTACTCACTAGAGATAGAAATGTGACATTACTTCTATGGATCTTATGTGTCAATTTACTATCTCTAGTAGGGAATACCGCCGATTGATAGGTTATTGGTTTCGGCTGTTAGTCTTCTTCTTCTTTTCGTGTGGTTAGTGACTAACCTGTTGTCAGAGTTTATGCCGCCCATGGGCCTCTGACTTGGCTTCACATGCCGTCGAGAAATATTTCTCAGGCATGCCGGTTTCCTCATGATGTTTTCCTTTACCGTTTTTAAGCGTGATAATTATACAATACGCCCATGAATCCGAAATGTCAGAGGTGCGTGCCTAGGGTTCGAACTCGACACTTGGTAGACCGACGGTCACACCACTAGGTTATCTCTGCTATTATCGGCTGTTAGTGTATACGTACCATTATTCGATTGTGCAATACATGTATGCATTTATTGAAATATTTTTACTCATTGACAAAACAAGACCCAAGGCATTAAAACACTCTTTAAAATATTATCATAGGCAAAATATTATACTATTTGTTCATCATTGTCTATACGTTGGCTATCCTTCGCCTTTCAACTATAAAATATTTGCGTTCAAGTCTAGCAGGTGTACAAATACTATTAATTTTTCGAAAACAATTATTAGGAAATTCTCGCCGGTTCATACCTTGAATAACAATAATAAAACCAGCCTGTATTTTTTCCACTGCAGAGCGGCGCAAACGCCTCTTCTTATACAAATAAGGAACAATCATTGATCACCACGCATGCGCTCTGCGTGTTGGCCATTTCAAGCCATTAAATCCATGTTACCTCATGATGTTTGACAGTTGATAGCGATACGAAGGAATACTTCGATGCCCTCTTTTAATTTATAATTTTATTTATCAAGTAGATATTAGGATATATTTTTCTTTATTTGTATAAAATTATGCAAAATTATTTAACTGCCTCGTTGGCCTAGTGGTGCCAAGCGCGACTGCTGATCTTGAGTTCCTGGGTTCGATCCCCAAGTCAAGCAAAGTGTTACTGTGTTTTTCCATGTGGAATTCCTCAGTAGCAGCTCGGAGTTTGGATTTGTGCCCGGTTGATGACAATAGGCTCGCCCCCTATTAAACATAACGTCGAAATGAGGGTGTTACTATACACCTCTGCCCAACCCTTCGGGGAATACAGGCGTGATGTTATGCTATATTGTCCATTCCAAAAATTATACTTGCAACAGCTTGATGCAAGCTTCTTGACGTTTCAATTTAGTATTCCGTTCTATCCTTAAATTGTTTCTTTAAAAAATAAACAAATGAAAATCCCTATCAATCACCACAAAGTAAACGTGTTATTTTAATAAATTACATGACAAAGCATGCGTGCGCGCAGCCTTCACCACCACTCATCATACTATTATCATTGGCCACTAATAAGACGCGCCGGCGCCGTGGGAACCATTGTATGGTACATACCACTACACCACATGACATGGGTTAAGGTCTGTCATGCTTGCAGCAATCTAGCAAAAATATGATGTAGGTGAAGATCACAGAAATACTTTTTTTAATTCAGCTATGAGATTCTCTAACCAAACACGTCGCTGCGGGAGCGCTGCGGCAGAGCTTCATTCAGACGAATCCTCGCCGCAGCGCTGCTACAGCCTCGTATATCTACTAGAGATACACACTGCTGATAATCAGTCATTAATTCTGTTAGGAACTGTCTCTTCTATAACTGTTTCCCTGTTCCATCAATTGGAAACATTCGGCTGAAATATCACAGGTATTAAGGCATATTTACTTAACATAACAACGCCACGCCCGTATTCCCTGAAGGGTTGGTCAGAGGTGTATAGTTGCACCCTCATTTCGCCGTTATGTTTAAGTCCCATGTAATAGGGGGCGAGCCTATTGCCATCAAACGGGAACAAATTCAAACTCCGGGCTGCTACTGAGGAATTCCACACGGAAAAAGCCCTATAACATTTTGCCCAACCTGGGATCACACCTAGGACCTCACGATCAGCAGTCGCGCTTGCCACCACTAGACCAGCGAGGCATATGTTATATTCTTTTTTCAAATATCCAGATTTAAGTCTGGCCACAGATTATAAAGCGTTCAGTAAAAATGATAGTTCATCGTCTGTTATCATTGCTAGCAACATATTTACAGAAAGTATTGGCCGCGTGTTTCATTCTTCTTCTGCTAACGTCATGCTGAACAACAAACTCCTTGCTTCCGTCATTTTTAGAAACCAGGCTTTCACGTTATCAATATACCTCAGAATTTAATTCAATACAGTATCTCTTACAACTTCCCCTACAAGCTGCGCACGCGCCGGTTGCGATTAGTTGCGCAACCGGTTGCGTACGTGAGAGGAGAGTGAGCGACTTGGTGCTCACGTAACCGCGGATGACCGGATAAGACGGATGTGTCGCCATTGAGCCATTGTTTTACCTGTGACATGCATAGTCTTGTCGGCAGCGGTAATTGGCGTCAAGAGAACTTTATGTTCCATGACCCATGTTGCTACATAACGATGCCTTTACATAATATTAATTGACTAATATTGCTGATCGTGAGGCCCTGGTTTCGATCCCAAAGTCGGGCAAAGTGTTATTGGGTATTTCTGTGTGGAATTCCTTAGTAGCAGCCAGGAGTTTGGATTTGTGCCCGATTGATGGCAATAGGCTCGCATATTACATGGTACTTAAACAAAACAGCGAACTGAAGGTGTTACTATACACCTCTGCTCTATCCTTCGAAAAATACAGGCGTGATGTTATGTTATGTTATTTTGGGGATGCTGGCCGTCCTCCTCGAACCTACTGGCATTAAAACCGATTCCTAGATTACTATTTCTTCTTGTATTAGAACAAAGTGATGGGCGTATAATGTGGGTTAGATACTAGTCTGCCTCCCTGCTCCGCCTCTACCGTGTAGTGGGTGGGCACATGTTTTTGACATCGATATATCTATGCCACTACGCCACATGTGTTCTTCAACCACTTACATAAATCAAACAAATGACTATCTACAGTTTACATACGTTTATTTGGTAATAAAAAGCCTCTGACAAGCTGACGGACTGCAGCTTAAAAAACATAACCCCGCCTTTGTTGTCGCGCAGTCAGGTAATAAGGCCAACCGTATCTCGTCCTACGGGGTTTTAAAAGGCTTTTAGGCGTTCTGTGGCCCGACGGTAAACGCTCAGAATAGACATGGAACCGTCCATAGCGTAGAAACAAATTCTTTGTCCATTTTGGGCACATTTATCGCAGCACGCAGTATCGCAACAATGTTTCGGCACATGTTGCAGAAGTTGCCGTGTTTCAGATACAAGTGCGCAACATGTATCGCAACATGTTTCCAAATAAAATGTTGCGGTTGTGGCACATGTATCGCAACATGTCCCTGATGCCGTAAAACCATATCCAACGCGGTACGACGTAAGGAGGCTTTTAAGCTAGGTAGCGTCAGCTTGTCACAGGCTTTTTATTACTCGACTGCGGTGAAGCCTACAAAAAGGGTGATCTTTTTAATCTATATGTTA
Source organism: Amphipyra berbera (assembly GCA_910594945.2). Lineage (NCBI taxonomy): Eukaryota > Metazoa > Arthropoda > Insecta > Lepidoptera > Noctuidae > Amphipyra > Amphipyra berbera. The sequence continues at coordinate 21,755,643 of OU343123.1, read as the reverse complement.
GTAAGTTATTACCACGACGCGACGAGACAAATACTACTCCCAAGGAAGGTTGATGTCAGGCAGGCGGCCGGTCGTAAAACAATAAGCCAAAACCTCTAACAACATGGATTTATGAAATACCCGTTGTGCCGACCCCACCTAGTGTGGGATAAGGGCAGGAAGAAGAAGACGAGACAAATACTGCGTTTGCTGAAAATGCATCGCCAGTTCCCTTTGAAGATAGAATCACAATAAACCAACACCGCTATGTTTTTTAACAACATCAATGAAGTGTAGCAATTTTTAAACACAGTTTAGGTTGTAGTACACTATATCAAATCAATATAATAGCCTTAACAACAAGTTAAGCAACTCCAAAACAAATTCAATGCAATTAACCGAATCCAAGCCAATAATTAAATGAGAAAGTTCCATGGAACTATCCGCGGACAGTAGGTCAGGTCGCTGAACAAGGACAAGCATATATGTACACCTATACGTGCGAGAGAGACAGCTATCTCCACATAATAGCGTTACGTAAGGTGTCAGGTTCGATTCTCGCGCATTTTAATCGTTTCTGCGAGGATAATGTGCGTTGCAAAATGTTTAGCTAAGTTATGAAAGTTAGAACACAAATGTCATTAAGAGACATCGGCTTTGAAGCTGTTTACGTCGAAGTTGGTCTGTGAAGAAACTCTTACAAATGTATGAGTGCAATAATTATCACTTGCTTAAAAAAGGTGAAGGAAAACATCGTAAGGAAACCGGCATGCCTGAGAGATATTTCTCGACGGTGTGTAAAGCCAAGTCAGAGGCCCATGGGCGGCATAAACTGTGACATCAGGTTAGTCACTAACCACACGAAAAGAAGAGAGAGTGGTATGATGAAAGAGAATCAAGCTTTCGGAGAATTTGAACAGTAATTTGTCAGGCAGCATATTACTAAGGCCCGTAATAATAAACTGCCTCGTTGGTCTAGTGGTGGCAAGCGCGACTGCTGATCGTGAGATCTGGTCTTGGTCTCCAGGTCGGGCAAAGTGTTTTGGGGTTTTTCCGTGTGGAATTCCTCAGTAGTAGCACAGAGTTAGATTTGTGCCCGGCTGACGGCAGTAGCCTCCTATTACATGGGACTTAAACATAACGGCGAAATCAGGGTGTTACTATACACCTCTGCCCAACCCTTCGAGGAATACAGGCGTGATGATGTTATGTATTAATAAATAGATTTCATTTGAGAGATCTTCTAACGGCAACTACCATAAAATAGAATTCCATATAAATGACAATGTTTTTTAATACTTCTCAATATTGATGTTAAAGCTCTCCCAAATGAGAGCTATATTTTATAAATACGGGTCTAAAGTTTTTTATATAGCCCACATCAACCCATCAGCAAACGTAGCACAACTACCATAGACAAGGGTTTTGTCAACGGAACAATTTATAGACAAAATGACACATCCACAATGTTTTGTCTATTATTCCGTCGACAAAACCGTTAAAAACGTTGTCTATGGTCATGATACGATTAATAGACGACAACTCTACAAAAAAAAAATTGCAGTTGAACCGCAGTTCAACCACGGCTATTTAACTTTTTTTCTTATAGAGATAATGTTCAAACGACCGTGGTTGAGCTGCGGTTCTGAACAACTTTCTGTGTTCTTCCCTACTGCCCCTCATTAACATAGAAATAAATCTGAAATACCTACGAAAGTCATACAAATACATAATAACACACAATATGTAAAAAAAATTACAAAGGTTATAAATAAAAATCTATAGTATAAAAACCCTCCTTGTAATAAAATCCTTACAGCACTCAAGTGCATAATATCCTTACATTATCTAATCCTTGGCTACAGGACTTAGATCGACAATTAAACCAATTTAACCATAGTCGGATAGCGTTTATCTAAGGCCCGATTTTACAACGTCGAATAACTTTTATCTGAGTAATAAATTAGACAGCTTTTGTATTGAAATCCTGTCAAAACGTCTCACTTATTCCTCAAATAAAACTTATCCGACGTTGGTGAAATCGGCTCAAAGTAAGGGCTGATTTTTCAATTGTCAGATAACTTGCGTTTATCCAAGGCGTTAGATGTTTTGATAGAATTTCTATAGAAAAGCTTATTATTCCTTAGATAAAAGATGTCTGCCTTGTTGGTTTAATAGTCGCAAGTGTGACTGCTGAGCATGGGGTCCTGGGTTCGATCCCCAGGTCGGGCAAAGTGTTATTGGGTTTTTCCATTAAGAATTTCTCAATAGCAGCCCGGAGTCTGGATTTGTGCCCGGTTAATGGCAATAGGCTGGCCCTCTATTACATGGGACTTAAACATAACTGGCGAAACGAGGGTGTATTAAAAAAACACCTTTGCCGAACCCTTTGGAGAATACAAGGTGTGATGTTATGTTATGTTATAAAAGATGTCCAACGCTGGTAAAATCGGCCCTAAGCCATTTAAATTTTCATCGTTTACAAGACACCACTCACAGGTCTGCTGACGCCGGAAACGAATTACAACCAGCGACATATTAGCTGGTTACATAACTAGCGTCGCTGCTGACCCACTAACCGAGTGCCTATGATGCAGGCAGCATAGATTGGGCCACTTACGGAATTCAAATGAGCCACTCTAGGAATTGATCGCGTATTTGCTATTAGTAATTTCTTCCTTATAGGTTGAGAGTTTGAAGTCCTTATTGCGGGTTTCTGTTGACAGACTTATATGAATTACTAGTCACACATTTTCACCTGCATCCTAGGGGAACTACTTGATGCACCCGGATAAAAAGTATCCTATGTGTTAAACCAGGGCATAGTCTATCTGTGTGCCAAGCTCATCCAAATTCGTTCAGCCGTTTTTGCGTGAAAAAGTAACAAACATTCATACATCCATCCATACTTACAAACTTTCGCGTTTATAATATTATATAGAAAGGAAGTAAGGATAGCGTAACTGCAGAAGCAAGACTACATTTTTTCATTGTTTTAAAGAAAAGAACAAACACTATGATTTCTCCTGTATCGTGGGTATGTTTACAGACACAAATCTTCACATGCACAAACGTCCAGACAGGGAACTCGGAATGCCATACAATACAAATATTTGATCCGTGCGGGAATCGAACCCACGACCCGTAGCGCAGAAGCCAATCGCTCAGTCACTGCACCAAACGTGTGTGTTTGTATATTTCAATAAGTTATTAAATTTAAAATATCTGATGTCATGCTTTCAACTTCCTAAAGTCTTTAAATACGAAATAACGAAACGCTTGCGAAATAACTGTGAAGTTGTAATTTTCAATACAAATATTGTTTTACATCACAAAATCTTTTAAAATAACAGTGATCTACGACCTATTACGATAATTATTTTTGATGTGGCTGTTATTTTAAACTAAAAGTAAGGTCCTTGGCGCACTGGACTGATTACTCTTTTATGTACATAAGCTTATGATTTATTCCAACTTTTTAAACCGCAATAATTCGTTGTGGAGCATTGGATATCTTATACCTAAAACAACTTTACGATCTATCTTTATAACATTAGAATAATAATCAGGACACTATTCGATATAATTTCTAACAGTCTAAATTGTTATCTGCTTAGAAATTAACGAAATCCATTTATTAATAATCATAATAAATGATAAGGCGTATTGTAACGCGTAATGACCCACAAAAAAAGACTTTAATTCAGTTCAGAAAATAATAAAAAACAAAGAAAGCTGTCGTTCGTAAACGCGTCGGTACACCGCTGTTACGGTTACATAATTACTTAAAAACAATATGTCTGCCTGTACACGGTTTTATGGCTGGCCATACAGACATTATGAGTATGCTTGTGAGTTGTGTTCTGTTCTGAAGGCCATAAAAATGGTAGAGTGTGGTCATTCTTGCTGAGAATGCCACACTTACCTTCGGAACCAATAAGTTTTGATGTTTTATTACCATTTAAAGGTTAAGTAGATGTAGCAAGGCGACAAATTACTAGGTATTTGGAAACATAATTAATATAAGCTTTCCGCTGCTGTCAGTTATCAATTGACGACACGTTTGGTGCAGTGGCTGAGCGATTGGCTTCTGCGCTACGTGTCAAAGGTTCGATACCTGAATAAATATTTGTATGGCCTAAAGATAGTTGTTCCTGGTCTGGGCATTTGTGCGAGTGAATATTTGTGTCTGTAAACGCACCCACGATACAGGAGAAATCCTAGAGTGGGGAAACGTTTAAAAAAAAAGAAGAAAAAATTGCCTACAGAGTATTTTCATTGATTATGATCAACAACCCATAATTATGACATAGTGCGCGAGTACCTTAAAACATAACTCATAACACTATAGTTACATTGCCAAATAGCGTCGTTTTCTGAGCGGCGATTGAGAAACATTAATTACTGCTATTACGTGAGTTTACTCTGGCCTATTACCCGTCATTATGGCAAGTAGCCAAGTGATGGTTAAAGACCTCAGGTCAGTAAACGACCTTGTCGAGTTACATAAGGTCAGTAAAAGTAACATCGGATGCTGTAAAAAAATTGTTGCAGTTGTTGAATAATCAATCTTAATAGTAGATCTGATAGCAATGATATTATTATACAAAATGAAGTAGATAAGTCAATGCAGCCTCGAAAGGGAGATTCGAAAAATATGCCAATTGGTATATCTAGCAGATAGCTATCTCTTTCACCCTCGTACTTTTTCTGTATCTTCGTTTCACTTGTTACTAATACTAGTAAAAATAATGCTGGACCGAATTTTAAACACTGTTTTATGGATTTAACATATTATATTATCATTATAAAAATACTAATTCGGGTCTAATCGCGTAGAAAATAAGGTAGGGTATTTTTCTGCCTTATAAATTTTCTACGCGATTAGACCCGAATTAGTATTTTTATAATGTGTAAAATCGCGAAGGTTTGAAAACATATATTATCATTACCAGACAGCATTTTTATTTTCTTATTTAAAGTTGCTGTTTCAGCCGCGTCTAGTTAGACTGGAAGCTGACCTCAACAGAATTGGGAAAAGGCTAGGAGGAAGTTTAAAGTTTCTGATATTTTGGTACATTGTATAAACATAAAGCTATTTTTCGTTTGGATAAGCCTTCTTGTTCTTAATCCTCCTGTGACGATTATTTTTGCAATTTTCTTGTGGCATTGTAAAAACCTGTTCAACGTTCCAGACTTTTCCAAACTGTTAAGATCTGCTTCTAGTATAACCAGATAAGGCTAAATAATCAATAGAAATTGCAGCCATCAGCTGAATGATCCAACTCTATAATTACATTAGTGATGTGACGACCCGAAGTGAAACTGGTGTCGATAGCTCGGGGTCACTCAGGGGTACACAACATGATATAATGTGTTTAAAGATTTAAGATCAGCCGCAATAAATCGCTTAACTATGCTCGTTACCTTTTGTTGCCTTATCGCATAATAAAGTGGACCATTAAAAAGAAACAAAAAAGTGATAATTGCTACAATTTTAAGGCAGTAAGGTGATCAGGGTGTACGGTGACCGGGGTTGCCTTGTTCAAGTGTTAAAGGTTGTACAATTCGAAGTACAACCTTCCTTCTTAATGCCAACGTTTAAGAACGAGATAGAAATTTGATTTTTTGAATTTTAATTTGGTGAATTTTCACTAACTTACGAAATTTTGTAACCGAAAATGGTTCTTCTTTGTCGTTTCGGGTCGTCGAAATTCATTATGAGTCCAAGAAGTGTAGTGAAAAGTTCGGGTCTGGGTGTTTGTACATGTGAAGATTTCCTTTATTTTCTTTTTTTTAATTTTAACCAATAGTGATCCTCCTCTCTCCTACGTTGCTGTGCCCAACGGGGTCCACAATTGTAACACACTACATAATTTTCTATTACTACCACCTAATACACAAATAAATATTGAGTATTGAGTATTTGTGTCTGTAAATAATACTACGGGACAAAGCTTTAAAAAAAAAGTACTGCTTAATATGAATAATATTTTCCAAAAATAATACGCTACATTTAAAATAAATCAACAACAGAACTCGTAGAATGAAAGCAGGCTTGTAAAAGCTTCCAATACCCATTATCTAGGTGTAAAGCTCTTGAACCTGTGGTTGAACTCAGGCACCGCAGTCAATACTACCGCTTACTTCCGTTCAGTTAACTTCCGCGAGTTTACAGTCATCTGTGATCATTTTGTAGTTATCTATAATCAAGAAACCACACCAATCTTCTTCTCTTATGTCGGCACGAGTAATACGAGAATAGTTCATGGTGTGGTTAAAAGATTAGACAGTTAGTAAGATTGGTAGCAGGGCTGACTACATAGGGTGCGCCGCACACTGGTTCCAAACTGCAAAAGAGTGGAAACTCACTACCTGCGTCTGTGTTCCCGAACGCATTCAACCTGAATCTCTTCAAATTTCGAGTTAACAGGCTTCTTCTGGGTAAGCTCACTCCATCGTAGACTTTGTCTCTGTCTCCTCTGACCTAGACTAGAGTCAAGAGCAAACCCATTCCAAATAAAAATAATTAAAAAATGTTGAAAACCCGCTACAGCCTAAATTTCTTCACCGATTTCCAACTATTTTTTTTTACATACTCCAGAGATATTTTACAACAATCGCTCTTTGCCCGTTTTTCGATAACCTTCTCTAAAAATTGGCGACATAACCTCAAATGTTGAAAAAACATATTTTGTGCTCATAGTACGATGATTTAAAAAATCATTTTGACACATTAATATCTAAGAATATTTTTTCGGTCATTATTAATATTATTTAAAATATTTAAAAACAAAAAACAAGAAATCATCGTATTATGAGCACAAAATATGATTTTTCAACATTTGAGGTTATGTCGCTAATTTTTAGAGAAGGATATCGAAAAACGGGCAAAGAGCAATTGTTGAAAAATATATCAAGAACACGTAAAAAAAATGGAAATCGGTGAAGAAATGTAGGCTGTAGCCGGTTTTGAACATTTTTTTTCATTTTGGAACCACTGTGCGCCGGCTGACTCAAGTATCGTCACTCATGAAGGTACAACAACAATAACTTCCTATTTACTGCAAGTATTCTTCCACCATTGACCATTACACACGACACGTTTGGTGCAGTGGCTGAGCGATCAGCTTCTGCGCTGCGGGTCGTGGGTTTGATTCCCACACGGAACAAATATATGTATGACTTACAGATAGTTGTTCCGGGTCTGGATGTTTGTGCATGTGAATATTTGTGCTTTTGTAAACGCACCCACGATACAGGAGAAATCATAGTGTGGGGCAACCATGTTTTATTAAAAAAAAAAGTAAAACTCATGAAGGTACAACCCCAATGATTTCTTATTAATCACTAGCGACCCGCCCCGGCTTCGCACGGGTGCAATGTAGATACTATTGTGGGGCATGTAAACCTGCCTCTTGAATCACTCTATCTATTAAAAAAACCGCATCAAAATCCGTTGCGTAGTTTTAAAGATCTAAGCATACATAGGGACAGACAGACAGCGGGAGCTACTTTGTTTTATACTGTGTAAAGATGTACAACCTGATCATGGTACTGCAAGGGTTCTTCCACCATTGACCATCTGAGAGAACAGCAGTACAATCTGAAGAATCTATTTGTGACTTCCGATCACTTATTATTAAAAGATCAGTTTTTCGATAACAAACAACGCATTTCCCTTATTATGTAATGTTCCTATGGAGTGAAAGCGTCAAGGATGGGGTCTTTGCCCCGTGCTCCCTGTCACGCCATATTAACGCCTATAAAGATGTACTTAGAGGCCATTATAGCGTAACATGAATGTGTACGCTTCTCATTACCGTTGATTTAGTAGTGTTACGATTTGTACGGCGGCTTTCTTTTCAATAGTATTTCCTACTATTTTTATGTACTAGGCCTTGTTTTCCAAGAATTACAGAGTAATTAGAGATAATATTAATGGGAAAACTGGTAGTTATCTTTACATAGTATAAAACAAAGTCGCTCCCGCTGTCTGTACGCTTAGATGTTTTAAACTACGCAACGGATTTTAATGCAGTTTTCAGCAATAGATAGAGTGATTCAAGAGGAAGGTTTATTTGCCCCACATTAGTATCTACATTGCACCCTTGCGAAGCCGGGGCGGGTCGCTAGTTAAACATAAAGTAAGCTTCTTACGTTTTTTATATTGTGGTAATCGGATCAGTTGTTGACGTATTCGGTTTGTTACATCGTTTAGTTTACGATTCTCGATTTGAATCGAGATAATAAACCGAATAGTTTGACAGCTGAGTAATCAAAACGTTCAGAATCAGAAGAGATGGGGAATCAGTAATAGCATCTGGGTAAGTGCTATCATTTATAAGAACGTTTTATCACCTACTTAACAGAGTTGATCTAATAGTTAGATAAGAATCAATAGCCGTGGTGAGCGATAGACCGCAATTGCGTCACTTCTCTTTGAAAACGAATTCCAAATCGATCGATTCTAATGGTATTTGTTTCGTAAATACTAATTTCAATGATTTAATTACGCAGACAAATATTATAATTTAAAAAAAATTGTTGAATGTAACCAAATACTTGTTATACAACCAAACCTTCAATTACCGATTCTGAAATTGCTTTACTATGCTGGTGGCTCTTCAAATATTCTTGATGGTTAAACAATAATCCACGTATTTTATTTATACAATTTTTTTTATATTTCATAAACACATATTTGAAAAATCAATAGTGTCCAGGCTACTTACATTAGTAGGTATTTATTCTCAAGATTCAATATTTTTATATCAAATAGCTCTGAGAAAAAATGTCGACAATTACTACTTAATTCTACGGTTCTGGAAAGTTGTTCCTATAGAGAAGAGCCGACGACTCCGTGGAAACTTACTCTTTTAAAATAATAATGGTACAAAATATTTCATATCAGCAGGCGTAGCATGGCCATTGGCCACCGTAGACAAGGGTTTTGTTGACGGAAGAATAGAGAAAATGACATAAACACTGTGGAAATATGTAATTTTGTAAATTTTTCAGTCGACAAAAGCCTGGTCACCGAGCTTGTCACATATTATCTATATATATCATTAATCTGTGCCCTTGTCTACGGTGGGTGGTCATCCTACGCTAAGAGTAGATACTTTTTATTATATGTACTAGATCCTAAGCCAGCTGGTAAAACATAGGTGCCTATTACATAATATTTATATTAGTTATCAGTTAGAGTATGGTCCAAATCTTACGAAGCTAATAAAACCCGACCTTCTTGTATCTATAACTAGCGACCCGCCTGACTTCGCAAGGGTGCAATATAGATACTAATATGGGGAATATAAACCATCCTCTTGAATCACTCTATCCATTAAAAAAAACCGCATCAAAATCCATTGCGTAGTTTTAAACATCTAAGCATACATAGGGACAGACAGACAGCGAGAGCGACTTTGATTTATACTACCTATGTAAAGAAGATAATCACAAAAAGAGCACACATACATACATTTTTTGTGGTCTACAATCTACATCGGGTCATTGCGCTGAACAAATATGTATTGTGCTCCTAACTTAACAACCCACATTCCGTTCCTACTGCATTTTTTGTTTTATTTTCTGATAAGATTATGGGATTTAATGATATTGGGTACCGGCTGGTATTTTAAGTGGGGTAAGTTTTGATGACTGTCTACATAATTGTGTCCTTGGATTTTAATGTTTTGGAATGATAACTTGCTACTGATAACGTTGAAATGGTATGTTGTTAAATGTGTGCTTTGCAGTTTACGCCAGGCTTACCGGTGGTTTCCTCCCATAAGGCTTTTAAAAAAGCAGTCGCTATTTAACTAAGTAGTAAGTAAACCATAGTTAGGTTTTTTGACGACACTTTTGGTGCAGTGGCTAAGCGATTGGCTTCTGCGCTGCGGGTCGTGGGTTCGATTCCCGCACGGAACAAGTAGGTATTTGTATGGCCTACAGATACTTGTTCCGGGTCTGGATGTTTGAGCATGTGAAGATTTGTGTCTGTAAACGCACCCACGATACAGGAGAAATCCTAGTGTGGGGCAACGTTTTTAAAAAAAGAAAAGAAAGAATTTAGAACTACGTCAAAAGAACTCGTGAGTTTGTTCATAGTTTAACATAACTTCAGTCTATTTTTAATAACACACTGATGTTGGAATTGTACCTAAAATCGCATTTGACTTACCCTCTAACATAGGGCAACGAAAGATCCTATTAAAGAATCCTTCTACAAATAGTACACATTTATCTAACCCGTCAAGAATTATTTTTATGCTTAGCATAATCAGCCCATTACCACAGTATAAAGGACTGCGCCATTACTGTCCCACTGCTGGGCACGGGTTCTTGTTAGAATGAGAAGAGTTCAGGCTTTAGTACCCCCACGATGGCCTGGTGCGGGTTGGTGGACTACGAATACCATGGAGAACTGTGTGGAGGTTTCCTCATGTTTTCCTTCACCGTTAACGCAAGTGACTCGCACATAAATTAGAAAAGTCTTGGGTGCGAACTCAAACCCTCCTGCAAATCAACCGCTAGGCTATCACAGCTTATCCTATTATTCGTGTGTCAATTTAATTATATTCACAACTCTTTTCACTGTTTGATCATGACCTGACGGGTCATGTACAACAGTGACATTCTAATACCCCACCATCAGTTGTACGTCCTCGCATTCCTCCATACTCCGCTGTGTTCAACCAAATTATTTGATTCACTGATGCGTGAATACGCTCTTCACCTTGTTCGGTAAAAGGTTACGGACGACTCTACAAACAGTAATTATGTAGTTTCATACTATCGAATATTATTTTTTTCTTTTTTTACACTAAACGTTGCCCCACACTAGGATTTTTCCTGTATCGTGGGTGCTTTTACAAACACAAATCTTCACATGCACAAACATCCAGACCAGGAACATGTTGTTTGAATTTTATAGAATCAATAAAATATTAGTTCCGTGCGGGAATCGAACCCAAAAAAAAGAGAAAACAACAAAAAATGAGGTGTGTTAAAAATGTAATTTATAACAGTTGTAACATATGCTTGTACCATCTGCATTTCACAATCACCTGCATTTGGCAAAAAACGAATTTGTATACTACGAATTGGCTTGTCGGTCTAGTGGTGGTAAGCGCGACTATTGATCGTGAGGTCCTGGGTTCGAACCCCAGATCGGGCAGTGTTATTGGGTTTTTCCGTATGGAATTCGTCAGTAGTAGCGCTCGGGGTCTGGATTTTTGCCCGGTTGATGGCATTAGGCTCGCCCCCTATTACGGACTTAAACATAGCGGCGAAATGAGGGTATTACTATATACCTCTGCCCAACCTTTCGGAGAATACAGGCGTGATGTGTTGTTATAGTTCTACTAGGATTTGTTTGAGGTAACTTTTAAAAGGTCCCCATAGTAATTCAGCCTGAAGTGACAAATCCTGTGTCCTAATAAAATTATCGCTGACTTCAATAGCCCTTTTCCGTTCCAATATGTTTACTATCGGATAATGTGGGATCTTCTGTGGACTGCCAAATATGACTCACTCCCAAACTCACCTGGGACCTGCATCTATAAATTTGTAAATTACTATCATTCATATTGTTTTTTTTTGTTTTTTTTTGTACTGAAGTATTTTAGTACTACATCACTCGTTGGTCTGTGGTCAGGACCTCATTGTTCTCTCACTATCCTAAATCATTGTACTGTAACCACTGAAATTGTTAAAGGTATTATTTTTAAAAGAGTAATCATGGAGTTTCTTGCCCGCTCTTCTCCATAGGAAACGACTAATTGGAACCGTGCATCTAAATTCGACTTTTCATAAGCACCTATATTGATTTATGTGAAATATTTTTTTTGATTTGATTTAAATAAATCTGACGTTAAAGAATGTCATAATCACCAGGCTTAAAAGAAGAATTTTAAGCCTATTTTGAGCATAATACCATAAGGCACTCAGCAACAATAGTTCACAATTAATAAATCTCACTATAAACTGGTACGATCACACATGATCACGCGCAGGGGGCCGGAGAAAGTGCGTCCCAGTAGACTTGTGGACTTGTTGCGCAAGCGCAGGTTATGACAATGTCGTTGGCGCAAGCCACGAGCGGTCAAGTTCAATCCTCCCGGTTACGTAGATTACAATTTGTGCTGGTTTTGTATTAATAGACATGGTTATGTATGCAGTTATGTTGAGGTAGCAAATAGCTGAATACTTAACGTGGGTTTTTTTTTCATTTAATGTTGCCCCACACTAGGATTTATCCTGTATCGTGGGTGAGTTTACAGACAAAACAAATATATGTAGGCCATACAAATATTTGTTCCGTGTGGGAATTGAACCCACGACCCGTAGCGCAGAAGCCAATTGCTCAGCCATTGCACCAAACGTGTCGAAACAAGATTAAAGAAAAACAAGTAGTTACATTTCTGGTATTTCATTACATTACCAGTCGCACTATCAAGCAATTCCTTCACTCAGATTCACCTATGAACATTCTTGCAAGAGACTCTGAGATTAAATTTAATTCCACGCACCACAAGAGTAGCAATAGTATCTGAAGAACCAAAATTCCCGCACACCGCCCATCACTTACACGCAAATACACTTGCGCCATCACCGGGACCAAGCAGCTTTACAATATTAAGTGGGTAAATATTCAGTGACCCCTGCTATGGCACTTTCCTCAAAAGGCCACTCCAGTTTGTTCGGCTTTTCTTCTCAGAGCTAGTCAGACAGGAAATGCCGGCGCCATCTAGTCTTAAAAAAAACATTACATTGACTTGTAAAAGTGTCTGTAACAGATTTATTTACAGAAATAAAAATCATTTATCATCTATACTAATATTATAAAGAAGAAAGATTTGTATTTTTGTATGTAATGAATAAATTTAAAAACTACTGGACCGATTACAAAAAGTATTTTGCCGTTAGAAAGCTACATTATCACTGAATAACATAGGCTATATTTATTACTGAAATAAAACTTACGCGGGCGGAGCCGTGTCTAGTCATTTATCATTTAACACAAACTCGCGTCGCCGCTTACCTGTACCTTGCTACGTCACCTATGTGTTCCACTATTTCCATCTTCTATAAATTACAGAAATTATGATTGATAAGTGACCCCAACATACCTTGACCCCACGCACCGCTGATTTCTTACCGCTTGTACCACTCATACGTCACCGGTGTCCCGCTAACAAGCGCACGCGCAACTTATGGCGCAGTGAAACTTATTAGCACCTGTTATGCTGTTATTATTCACTTTTACTCTATGAGGCTCGCTTTAATGTTTATAGTAATGGGCTTATGTAATTAAGTAGCAGTTATGCGCTACTTGGTACGTTAAAAACATTGTGTGTGTGTGTGTTGAACTTTATATTTTGCTAGCGGGCCGTCCCGGCTTCGCACGGGTGGACATTTTCCCCGTTTTTGCAACATTTTTCATTTATGCTCCGCTCCTATTGGTCGTAGCGTTATGTTATATAGCCTATAACCTTCCTGGATAAATGGACTATCCAACACAAAAATATTTTTTCAATTTTAACCAGTAGTTTCTGAGATTAGCGCGTTCAAAGAAACTCTTCAGCTATAAAATATTAGTATAGATTGTGGTAGATTTATTTTTTTACTAAAACGTTTCCCCATCCTAGGAATTTTCCCGTATCGTGGGTGCGTTTACAGACACAAATCTTCACACGCACAACCACCCAGACCAGGAACAACTATCGGTGGCCCATACAAATATTTGTTCCGTGCGGAAATTGAACCCACGACCCGTAGAGCAGAAAGCCAATCACTTAACCACTGCGCCAAACGTGTCGTGAAGAGTAGTTATTCTTCCTAGGAACCTTTACAAAGCCTACTCTTGGAATATTCTTCATTCTTCTTTATCAACCAGGAATCATTCAACTTCAAAACTGATTTATTCAAGTTAAACTAGAATTACTTAGTTCTTTTTGAAAGTTAGTGTTACAAAAGACAGTCTCCAAAACGACCGCCCTTCACCGCTTTCTAGTGTTTATGCTGTAAAGAAGAAACTTCACTTCACTGCTGCCAATCTAGATATTCTCACGATGACGACACTGATTGCTCTCTACTTTACCTTGCTTGATTTAATTCTTAATGATAATTTTATTAATGAATTTTGTAATACGAATAAAACACATGTGAAAACATTATTGTTTAAATAAAAAAGAAATCGTTTCTTCAAAAAATATTCAAACACAAGCTTTCACATTTGGGTGTCCAAAAATCTTGTACATTTCGCTTTTATCACCTATAAGAGTTGTGCGGTCAAATATTTTATAACAAAAGTTTACGAGCCCGATATTCGATAGTCGTAAAACTCTTTACTCGAATAATCTACTCATAATCAGTTAGAAGTTCGTATATATTACAACAAAGACACACACACATAAGTACGTATGTGTATTCGGAGATAATTCCTAACAACTAAGTATGCTTGTAATAAACCTAAAAAAAAATAGTTGGCATAAAAGTGTCAACAAGTAAGTCACGATGCACACTGTGTTTATTATCGGCAACAAGTACCTAAGGGAATGTACCCATATTACGTGACCCATTTTTTACAATTTTTACCCCCCCCCCCCCTCCCCCCTCAGTATGACCACCCATAGTATATATAAATCCCTCCCCCTCCCCCTCTAGTTTTCACGTAGTAATTCATAAATATAGTTTTAAATATATATTTCCCTAGAGGATATTGACCACGTGACGAAAACCACGTGACCAAGCGTGGTATTTTGAAGACCCCCCCCCCCCCCCCCCCGAACAGGTCACGTAGTATGGGTATGTTCCCTAAACCGCAAACACACAATGCGCATACAATTTCAAATAAGTTCCTAATACTTCTTAACCACATAAGGCGCGGTGTAAATGACAGCAACAAGTAGTACTCGAAATCACGAACATACAATCAACAGTGTTCGAAATACAAAGAGGCGTCGCTGACGCGGCGGTCGTCACGTTGCGTCAGCGCATCAACTAATCGGCACGCGCACAACTTGACCGTTACTAGTTACTATTGTTGCCTGTGTTGCCACACCTCCACTCGTACTGATTAGAAACCTCTTCATTATTGTCAGCTGATGCCTACGTCATCTCATGGCTCGTCAAAAGAGGTTTTGTATCAGAAGAAGATAATGAAAACCAATGTCATCTCTACAATGCTCAAAATATCAATTTTAATTTACTGATCGGAAGAGACTTTTTTGACAGACAAATCTCGGGTCGTATCTACTACAAAAGTTTAGACACTTGTTAAAATCGTGTCTAATGTCAAATTCCATACAAAAAAAGTGTTTAAGCGTTGTATAGTCTAAAAAAGTGTTAAACAAGATTTTCTGGTGACGCGGCTCTTACTTAACCTTTCTTCTTTACATAGTATAAAACATAGTCACTCCCGCTGTCTGTACGCTTAGATCTTTTAAACTAAACTACGCAACGGATTTTAATGCAGTTTTCAGCAATAGATAGAGTGATTCAAGAGGAAGGTTTATATGCCCCACATTAGTATAAATATAAATTGCTACATATTGTTAACATGTACAAGATTTGCAGCGATAAGCTTTTCTTCACTTTTCTCTAACATTAGACAACTAGAACTAGAGAGCTTAATTTGTACTCTTTAATGCGTACCAAAATTAAATTAATATTCATAATTTTTTACTACAAAACCTTGAAGCTCTTGGGAATTAATGTACCTATGGAAAGATTTTTTCCAGAGAATAATATATTTGGAGCGCTTGGGCATATTCCATATTGACAAAATCGGTTTTAGTGCTCCATTGTCAGTACTAGGGCACTAAAACCGACGTTGTGAAATTGCAACGCTGCATTACGAATTGTGACGCTGGTAAATTGCCAACTATATGCAATTTCCCAGTCTCATTTATTTCCTATTTCCCGTTCCACCACACATTTCACAGTCTGCCTTCCATCTCAAATGCACGCGTCTCGTAATCTAAATGTAAGTGCACCATTTCACAACTGAACGCAATTCGCTTGCAATTGCAACTGCTTGCTATGCCACGCGCGCTGGGTCGCCGGTGCTGACCTCTGCGTCTGTCGAAATTGATGGGTTTGCATTACGTTTCCTAACAGTTCACTGCTTGGCACTTTGAATGTAGGCTTTTTAGGACATAGAGCATACCTAAAGACATTGAGCTTAATTGTTTAGTCAAAGTGGAATTAAATGTCTGTAGTATTTCAGTTTTTAAGATGCTGACTTGTAGACTTTGAGAAGTCATATTTTTGAAGCCTAAAGAGAATTTAGTGAAGTTTAGTGATGTTGTTAAAAAAATATTATGTATTACTAGCGACCCGCCCCGGCTTCGCACGGATGCAATGTAGAATTATGTCACGATTTTAAAATCGTCCATTAGATCCGACTTAACGATTTGCTTAGAAACTAATAAGATTAGATCTGACTTAACGATTTGCGCAGAAATACATATTTGAAACCAGCTTACTAATTCAAGCGGAATTTTACTGTCTGCTATTTTATTGCATCAATACTTATTAATAATAAGCTCTCGTGGAGCGCTGAAAGTGGTACCTACTTCTGGACACGGCGCGTATTGTTAGGAAGTTCCTCTCTCTGAGGCCCTGACCACCGCTAGCTTGGACCTTGTTCCCGATGCTGGTGGGCTACTATTTTCTATATCTTTAAATGTTTTTAGTTTTTTATAGAAATATTTAAAAATGTAATTTATATGTATGAAAATTAATAAAGGGAGTAGATAAGCTATTATAAATACAAATATTTATATTTAAAACATTCTTTATGTCCCTTTGCATCACATTTATCGCCTTAGATTGTTTAGTAAGCAACACTATACAAGTTACGATCACATAACGCGCAAGGTCGATTGTTTATTAGTGTTATTTATGATTATAGATTAATAACAAAGCGAATGGTTCTAACCTTCGGATTTAGTTCACTGCTTCGCAAGGCTCATGACAATAATTTGTCACATAATAATAATGAATTAGTGGTTGTTATAACATCTCTTGAGAAATAATATTGTTGATATAAAATGCATGACTTTGAATTTAAAGCTCTTGTGTCTTAATTATTGTTAACAAATAGGTGTAAAGAAAGAAAGAAAGAAAGAAAAAATATTTATTTGTCACAGAGACGCAAATCATTAATGTAAAAAATAAAAAAGTCAACTGCGACAAAAAGGCGACTACTCAGCATAATGCTTTGCTATAGCGTGGACCACAAACAGCGCTGATTTTCAGTGATCACCTAAATGACGTGCGGATATTAAGCCATATCATTATTGTATTCAAACTCAAACTCAAACTTTTATTTGCTTTCCACAATGGTATTAATAGATGGTGAGTAAATATATATAGTACATCGTGGACCCTGTTGGGCACGCAAAAATATTAGGAGAGAGGAAGGATTTATGTAATAATATTATATGTAAGTAATTTTTAACCGAATTCAAAAAAGAAGGAGGTTTCTCAATTCGACCGTATATATATATTTTTATTTATTTATTAAAGTATCTAGGTAGATTTTCGTATTCCTAATTCAATATTGAAAGTAAGTATTGTTTTGACTATTTATATTTATTAGTTTTTAATTACCTATAATTATAATGTACTTATCTGTAGTTTTAGTTTTTACATATAAGTTTATGTGGGTTAGTTATGTAAATGTTTATTATTATTATAGATACAAATGTAGCATAGATAACATAGTGATATTTGCAAGCTTTATTAATGTTGTCTTACATTGTGGATATTAATTTACTTTTTTATTATATTAAGGTATTGAATTTACTAAGCATTTAAAATATATTACTTATTTATGTTATCGTTATTTATTATTATCATAATGTTATATTCAAACTAATACACTGGCCTGCAAAACTAAGTACTACACTTTTAGTTATTGCAACATTAAAAGTGTGATAGTTAGTTTTGCAGGCCAGTGTATAACTTGCCTAGATTGCAGCAATGAAAAAAATTACATGAAATTAAATCTTCATGAAATCAAAGTCGAACGTGTCGAATCAAATGTTAACCAAGCTAATTAAGAAAATAATTAATAATATAAATTAAGAATTTTAAATCGATCAGTGATCTCCGACCATAATTATCAGTCCAAAAAAATATACCTAATTATTAAAATGTAAATAAAAAACGCCTTAGTTCATTTGTTTAAATTCTTACCGTTCCATTACTGTGGGTTTGCACCAAAAAACATTAAACGTGCAATATCTCGAAACTTGTCTCAAGAAACAAATCTTACAACTTGTTTTGTTCCCACTCCAGGAAAGATAGAACACAATCTCTACCGGATCGATTCATAATTAATTTTCAAGTTCAAAACAAAATCCCATTCTCCCTCTAAAATTCAGATAAGTACAGAATGTTGCTATTTAAAGATTATAATAGTTTTAGATTTATACGTGCAGTATAAACAACGCGACGACTGAATCGGAATGAACCTTTGTGCGGGTTCATCGACACGTGGCGAGTATCGAGTCACCTTGACATAGATCTCGATACTATTTACTAGTCGATTGACAACGCTCGCTTTTTACTGCGGATTCTCTCTTGCATTTGCAGTTTTTATAAGAGTTCTAATTTAATAGTTACGTGCTTGATTTGCCTTGTTTATTTAAGTGCATATTTTTGAGATTTTTAGAAATGAAGAAATTAAATATTATTTCATTAAAAAATGCATAAGAATAGCTAATGTTAAACCGTGATAACTTTTTCATATTTTATGATCAAATAATTGCTTAACAAGAATACAAATTAAATTAACAATACAAATAAATTAACAACAGTAATTCGATATTTAATTATTGAATTATTCATTTTATTTTTGTCAAGAGCTCCCATATTCAGAACACTTATTTTTTTTTTAATGTTGATAAAATAATACATAATATACATACAGACGTTTTGTTATTATTTAATTATATTTGACGAGACTATTCTACAGTCGTAATGAACTCTAATTAATTATAATATGTTTGTCAATAAAAACCAGTTAGCGTTTATAAAAAATAATATTTATGTGAGTTTGTGTGTCATAATTTTATTAGTAAGCAGTGTTGTAACATGTTATTTAATTTGTTTTAAACGCAAGTGTCTCAACTTGTCAATTTACAAATCAGAGTTTATAAAATGCTTTAATAAACTTTATAATATTATCCCCTCCCCCCACATAATTATTGGCACATTCATCAATTAAGTAAGACAATGTAGGTATAGCTTGTTCAGATGAAGCGTTTTACGCGCGAGTCGAGTTGCGCGTATCCAATCGTTGAGCGGAACGTACAAGCCTCTAATATTCCCTATAATATGTTATTATACCCTTTGCTCTAATATCTCACAATCACGCGATTGGCTACATGCGACTCGCGCGTAAAACGTCTCATTTGAACAAGCTATTAGTGTCTTCTAATCTCCTGAAAACACACATTTTCCTAAAAAATAACTGCCTATATCACGGAAGTCGTTTCAGAGACATCTTCCCTAATTACAGCAACATCTCCAACAATATATTATTATTATCTGCATGTATTACATAACACAGGATATTATCTCAATATCCGTTGTCATTGCTTTCACTGCGACGTGTTATTTTGCACCTTATTTTAAAGGTTTAAAGTATAAAATTGCGTCTTTAACTAAATTGCGTGAAGTAAATTGGTCTGCATGATATATTGTATGCCTGTCAAGAGAGTCAATTTAAGATAAATTGTCGTATGTATTTTTGTCGGAATATAAACGACGTTGACCAGTTGATCTTGCTTGGAAAGTAATGATAATAACAATTTACATAACGAACAAATGATTATGTTACTGAGAACCCTATTTTAGATACACTTAAATCTGAAATTAGAGGGGCTCGTGGCTAATTACCAACCGCGCGGACCATACGATTTGTGAAGTTAAGCTGCGGTTGCCGCGGTCGGTCTGTGGGTGGGTGACCGTACGCTACACATCGATACCCCTCCGTGCCTCGGAGAGCACGTTAAACTGTCGGTCCCATCATACGAATACCTATGACAGTCGTTACGGGAAGTCAGAAGCCTGAAAGTCTGTCAACCGGTCTACCCTTAGGATATCGGCATTGCCCAGTAACTGGGTTGCGGAGGTTTCGTGTAAAATACTGGTATTCAGCCGCATCTGGTTAGACTGGAAGCTGCTCCCAACATAGTTGGGAAAAGGCTAGGCAGAACTTACATCTAAAATTACTAATATTCTTGTAGTGACCAATACTATAATATTATATTTGTCGCTGTTTGTAATTATTAATGTTACCAATAATAATTAGGTTGCTTCCGGAGTAAACAAAACATAAATCTGCGTATTACCGATTCTGACAAACAAATTGAGGTCAATGCAACGATGTTTGTAACTTTTACCTCGATCGCATCGGGCACATGTCGCATATACTGCATCATCTTACTCGGGCACATGTCTCGCGACTTGTTGCGGCACATGTTTCGGGCACATCCGCACGGTCGCGATCCATGTTCGGCAATATTTTTTCGGGCACATATCGGGCAATATCTGCGACATGTGCCGCGACGAATGTGCCCGATGTGGACGAGACATTAGTATTTACACAAAACGGTTTACTATGAAATTCAAAATTTTAATAATGTTCTTATTTTTTTCTATTTAGACTATCATATTATAATAACTAATCATATTTATCTTCTATGGCCTTTTCTACATACAATCACGACTTTTTGCCATTGGGGTAGGCAGGGACTATAGATTTCCACCTGCTACGATCCTGACATACCCTTTTCGCTTCATCTATATTCATTAACCTTCCCATGCAAGCTCGTCGGTTTAGGGTGCTACCAACCTGGCCTTTTTTGAGAACGTCCACGATTTGTTTTTTTTCTACCACTGTTATATTATTCTAAACTTAAAACAAAACGCTTATATTAACCTGAATAAAAGTTCTCACGGATATTTAATAATTTAGGGTCAACGACGTATTGACAATTTTTATTCCAATACTCAAGGTTATCCCTTACACACCTGTCTGCCAAGGTTCCCTGTTACCTGCACTGCTCCAAGATTTGAAAGCTCCACAGCTGCAGCCTGAGGTCAACCGCTCTGAAACTATAGGAAGCTAACTAGATCGATTTCGTATATAAGAACAACCCGATCACATTACGAATGGAATCAAAAATGGCGGTGCTTATTGTTGTCGTTATTTGCATCTCGCTTACGCACATTGTCTGTGAGCGAAAGGCAGATAGTAAAACCGCCATTTTAAATTCCAATCTTTACGTAACCGTGTTTTAGTGGATATTACCGCCCTTAGGCTGCGTTTACGCAACAGCAGTGCGTGTAACATGCGGGCGGCCGGCGCCAGCGTCGCGCCGTGGTCTGGCGTGGCGTTGTAATGTAAAACATGAAAATGTGTGAACTCATTCTAAACGACACTGATAAGGCGTCCACTGGTGAACAGGCGCCTCTCCCAAAGATCGTCAGAATAGGTTTTTTTTAAGGATAACAATCTTATTAATTATCAAGCCGGTTAAGCGCATTGGAGATTGATATTAACTATGTTGGTGCGTACTTCCTCTTTTTAATTCTTCAACCGAACTCACGGATACGGTTTCGATTACTTCATGATAGCATCAGCCAATAAAAACGCTTATAATAAATATTGAATGTCAAGTTTTTTGTATGAAGAAATGTTATTTAAAAAATTATCGCCGTGAACTGATAGGGTCGTCAATTTAAGGTAAGCCTTCATTAAATGCCGGAACAGAGATCGTCTTCATCGACACCTTTTGATAACTTCATGAAAACATTAACTACTTCCTGTACACAGGAGATTGTTATTATACATGCCTTAATTTAAAGATATTTCAACTATGTCTTCTTTACATAGTATACAAGGTTAGTCGGAGAGGGGGTACTAAGGCGCGGGCCACTTAATGTATCACTGATGATTGTTTTAAAGAAAGTGTTACATAAAATTTAAAAATTCGATTGATATTTTTTCCGTGAAATATAATTTTTATTATAGTTTTTTCAAAAATTTTTCTTCCCTTCTTTAGTTATGAATTCAGAAAATGGTGTTTGTAATCCGTGACCAGAAATATGACGTAAAATGTAAACACGTCTGATCATAGCTGAGGATAGATAGAATTTAGCGTATTTTTTATGAAATCTTTGAACAGCTATTTCTCTCGAACTATTGACTTTTGGGGAAAGTTGTAGAACAAAAGTTATCCATTATCATCACTATCACTTTAACACCCTTTCGGCTTAGTACCCCCTTTCCGACTAACCTTGTATAAAACAAAGTCGCTCCCACTGTCTGTACGCTTAGATCTTTTAAACAACGCAACAAATTTTTATGCAGTTTTCAGCAATAGATAGAGTGATTCAAGAGGAAGGTTTATATGCCTCACATTAGTATCTGCATTGCACCCGTGCGAAGCCGGGACGGGTCGCTAGTTATGTATAAATTAGGCAAGATTTTTTTTAACCAAAGTGAAATAAGACCTCGAATAAAAATTGAATAAAAAAAATACATGTTTTATCTTGCTTTGTCTTTATAAATTGGGCTATAAATCTATTGTAACATACACATTGTGCGCTACCTTACGCAATATCAGATATTTAGCAATATGACGACAACTAACATGGCGCTTTGTAAAAAAAACGGTGATAATTATAGCACACAAAAAAGAATATGAAATTCATAGAACATACCGATATATTGCGAGGCCCAACGACCCTTTAGGTCTGGAAAGCTGTCGGCCGAGGATTTTCGGAATTCCGGCCTAGATAATAATATATTTTACACTACAGCGCCGGATTTTCAGCTACACAACGCTTATCGAATCCTATAGTAATCTAAAACTTTCAAGTTTTTGTTGTTGTAGAGACTGGAGGCTCGTGCCCAGAAGTGGGACAGTAATGAGCTCACAATGAAGGACATAGGTACATACCTACAGTTGCGGAATATTACCTTTAAATTGTGTTCCAATTTCTATAGAGTTTCAAATTCTATGTTATAGCGTGTATGTTGTTATAGTTTACAAGCACATATCTAATGTAACATTTATCTTTTACAGTGGAGGACGCGAGTGGGCGCTACACGTCGATGTTCTACTGGGGCAACAACTACTGGACGGGGTCAGCAGAACTGTGCGACATTCTCAACGAGCAGCACTCGCCCATCAAACAACGGAACAGTTAGTACTTCATCTACTTCTATTAGATATCTTTACCTTTATTACACATTATAAAACAAAGTCGCTCCCGCTGTCTGTACGCTTAGATCTTTTAAACTACGCAACGGATTTTAATGCAGTTTCCAGCAATAGATAGAGTGGTTCAAGAGGAAGGTTTATATGTCCCACATTAGTATCTACATTGCACTCGTGCGAAGCCGGGGCGAGTTGCTAGTTTATTAGATAAATGAAATACATACTTCCTCGTTGGTCTAGTGGCGGCTAGTGCGACTGCTGATCGAGAGTTCCTGGGTTCGGTCTCTAGGTCGGACAAAGTGTTATTGGGTTTTTCCGTGTGGAAATCCTCATTAGCAGCCCAGAGTTTAGATTTCTGCCCGGTTGATGGCAATAGGCTCGCCACCTATTACATGAGACTTAAACATAACGGTGAAATGAGCTCTGCCCAATCCTTCGGGGAATACAGGCGTGATAATGTTGTTATTAAATATTAGGTCCCACCTATGAAATTGGCGTTTTTTTCTCACAAATAGAGAACCTCGTTACTTCTATGATTTAAAATATTCATCAATTACTTGATATTATATCGAATAATGACCATCATAGACAACTACCAATAGTAAAAAAACCTTCTTACTTATAGTTTACTAAACATAAAAAATACCTTAAAAATGACTCTTCTTTTTGTTAGCAGAAATGACCACTATTTTTGTTTTAACTTAGCCAAAAAATATTTTTGTCGCATAATCTAAGTGGCATACGTTATCTTAGTTTTTAAACATTAGTGCATAAAAGTTTTAAAACATTAGTGTTCATAGTTGTCAAATAAATTAAGAAAATGTTAGTATGAAAAATGCAACTTCTTTAAAATTCTCCATACAAAACGCTGATTTCATAGGTGGGGACTTAATACATTTATATAGATAACTAGCCAGTCAGCAAGTTTGATAGCGAGGCTGACTGCCAGGGTGCGCCCGTTGTCTGTATCTATACTAATATTATAAAGAGGAAAGATTTGTATTTTTGTATGTAACGAATAAACTTAAAAACTACTGAACCGATTTCAAAAATTATTTTGTCGTTAGAAAGCTACTTTATCACTGAGTACCTAACATAGGCTACGGGCGGAGCCATGAAGACACAGCTAGTAATTAATAAACATCGTCACTCGTAGAGTCTCTTTTAATGTACCCCAAATTATCAGTTACTACGCTACTCCTAAGCTGTTGACTACATAACTGTTTCTACTGTGGAGGATGGAGGAATGATGTACCTCCAACGAAAAGGGAGGATCCTCCAACCAGGCGAGTCTTAGGCCTGGCGGGCTACTGCCCCACGGTTGATGTTGGGAAGTTGTATTATACTATCTGCGTGTCAAATCTTAATATCGCGACGCAGGATTCTGTGACGTCATATTTGAGAGCTGTCATTGTCAGTAATGTAGTCGCTGTAGTCTGCTACACAATCATCGTGCTGCGTAGTTCGCATGTGGTGTGGTGCCACACTAAAGTGGCTAAAATATAATACGCCCGTTTTGACAGCTGTCAGATCAGTACATTTTATGTCGAAATAGACATAACATGTTCTAATCTGACAGCTGTCAAAACGGGCCTATTAAATTTTAGCCACTATAAGTTAAAGGTATCTCGTTGTACAGTCTCTACAGACATTAGTTCAAGCACTTTATACTCAAGTACATTGTCACACATTGTTGCAACGACAGCTATTGTTAGTAACATGCGTGTCAGTGGGTGCGGAACTGAGATTGTCTTTGTTTTGTGTGGCGACTTGTCTCCGTCGGATCTTATGAAGGTAACACGCGATGTAATGTAACAAGATAGCCATCGGTTATTGCGGCTGTTATACTTTGTCAGACCGGGCACGTTTGTCGGGCACATGGTAGCGCAACAGTGTTTGTAAATGCTAAATGTGCCCGGTACATGTCGCGCGACGTGTATTGCAACTTGTGCCCGAGTAAAAACATGCGGGATATGTATCAAGACTTGTGCCTAGTCTGGACGAGGCATTAAGTTGTTATAGAACTATTATGTACGACTAATGCGTTAATAATGGCATGCAGGAGCTCCTTAAGATCCTTCTTCGTTGAAAACACATTGTTCATTAATTAGTGCGCAATAGTATGTGGGGATAAAATTAAACAAATTAAGCTAGATGAGGTGTTACTTAGCTAGAGATGTTATTAAGCTAAAGGAGATATTAGTCATTCTAAGTAGACTAAAATAAAAAAATCTCAGTGGTCAGCATATTAAACACACCGTCAATTCCTTCGTTTCTTATACCAGAAGTTTATCAAATCCAAAAGACTTCAACAATGGACATTGGTATTTAAGAATAAGAATAAATTCATTGTCTCAGCAGATTACAGATAGTTGGATTTAAATCCTAGACCTCACACTAGGATTCCCTGTGTTGTGACATCTAGACACTTTCGTTCCGTTTACACATATTGCCGTTGTAAAGAACACAATAAACTAGCAGATGCAATGCCGATGAATTTTACTAATTAATAATGTACATTAATTTTTGTTTCTAAATCTAAGAAGGAATCTATACTTATATTATAAAGCTGAAGAGTTTGTTTGTTTGTTTGAACGCGCTAATCTCAGGAACTACTGGTTGGAATTGAAAAATTATTTGTGTGTTGAATAGTCCATTTATTGAGAAAGGTTATAGGCATAACATCAAGCTACGACCAATAGGAGCGGATCATAAATGAAAAATGTTGCAAAAACGGGAAAATATAAGATATAAATATAAAACCCGGTGTTTCATCAATCCAACACAGCCCATTGACCATCGTGTACGTCATATCATATTAAAATGTACCTAAGTTTAGCAACAAATGACATGAGACCACCACGCCGAGCGAATAGTAATACATTTCGTCAATACTGTATGCAACAGACACAAATTGCAATACCCTCTGAATGGACCCACGCAATGTGGCGACACTAGCTATCGAGTCGGCGATCGCTAATCGATATGCAAGCAGGTATCGATAATAGACCGCAGAACTGCTGATGTAATAGAATAGTAGAAATGTACTCGCTGTACCGTAAAAATAATATAGTTTTTATAGAAGTAGAAATATTTTTAGATTTTAATAATGTTTAATAATGATCGTATTATGATAAACGCGCTTGTTTATGGTGAAAGTGAGTTCTTTTTTGGCTTGTTATGTAAAGAAATCAAATGGCATACAGCAGTGATAGCCTAGTGGTGTGACCGTCGGACTGCCAAGTCATAGGTCTCGAGTTCGAACCCAAGGCACGCACCTCTGACTTTTCGGATTCATGTGCGAATTGTATAATTATCACTTGCTTAAAAACGGTGAAGGAAAACATCGTGAGGAAACCGGCATGCCTGAGAGATATTTCTCGACGGCATGTGAAGCCAAGTCAGAGACCTATGAGCAGCATAAACTCTGACACCAGGTTTGGCACTAACCATACAAAAAGAAGAAGATCAAATGGGCTCGTGGCCAACCCCGCAGACCATACGATTTGCAAGTTTAAGCTGCCGTGGATGGGTGAACATTCGTTACACATCGAGACCCCTCTGTGCCTCGGAGAGCACGTTAAACCGTCGGTCCCGGTTGTCTTACGCATACCTATGACAGTCGTTACGGGTATTCAGAAGCCCGAAAGTCTGACCCGTTGGATATCAGCATTGCCCACTTACTGAGTTGTGGAGGTCTGATGGCAGTCGCTCCGTATAAAATACTGGTATTCAGCCTTATCTGGTTATACTGGAAGCTGACCCCAACATAGTTGAGAAAAGGCTAGGCAGAACCGTAATGATCGTTAATAAACACGCTAATTTCTGGTGAAAGTGTTTTTTTTATTATTATTTTTTTATTGAACCAAATGGTTTTAGTAAGCAGATAGTCGATTATAGTAAGAACCCAATGAGAAAAAGAATACTATATCTATGTAAATGTACGGTGCATGTACATGGTTTTTAAAATATTTTATTACAATAAATAAGCCAGTAGGCTCGCGTATTTGCACTTTGGACACGACCTCCATTTGGCAGTGCATTGACACTGACACATTGCATTATTATACATTTTATGTATATTACATTTTAGTGTTCAATTAGACGTGGTTTGAGTTTTGTTTGACAACATGCATTTTTATTTAGATTCATCCCGTTGAGCATTCACTGACATTTTCTGCATTTAAGTTTAAATTTGACATTCTGCATTACATTGACATTTAACATTTGCATTGACATTACTTATGTTAGGGATGTACCTTACAGTAAATATAACTTTTGTATGTGAATATTTCAACGGGAAATAAATCTGTCCGATATGTCATGTCATTGTTATAAGTACCATGTTTAAGTGAGTCTTTACCGCTAAAATACATTTATTTGTATATGTCATTGCGTATGTGAATACTTAATCATTTATTTTTAGTAACATGAAAGTTTTTTATTTATTTACCTGAGTTGTTCTTGGTTACCTTGGCAACCAAAATAATAACTGGATCTGAGAATTACCTTTTTTTTTTTTTTTTTCACGTGGGGAAATCCTCATGGACTATCCCCCGTCCGGGGAAGACGGGGGGGGTATGCCAGACTCTTACTGGTTAAAACCACCACGGTGTCCCTCCTTCTGACCTAAGGCCGGGGTCACGGGATTCGCTGTTGCATGCACCGCGACCCCGGCAGGTCTCGGTCCACCAGCTTCTTCTGGTGGACCTCTCCTGTGGTGGGGCAGTTGCTCCCCCGCCCCACATCCTTCCGAGAGGCGCGCGCAGGACACGACGCGCCATCCTCCCTGGGAACTGAGAATTACCTGCCAAAAATACTCAATAACACTTTATAAGAAAAAAAACGAGATCTCGCTTCTATCCGCTCGGCATACACACTTGCGACCACTTCACTAATACATATATACGGTTACGTGATTCCTGAATGATAAAACAATCAATTATGAAACTTTAGTACCTACAACATACGCGCCAAAACTGCACAAGACATAAAAAAACAATATTGCCACTCCACGCCCGGCCACATTGTCCACTGGGTCAAGGGGTGTTTACTTACGTCACTTTCTACAAACAAACGGCACGGCCTTGCATCGTGCGCCCGCGCACCACTCGAGAAACTTCCAAAAAAACCGATGAATCAAAAGTAGGGCTTCGGTTTAAGCGTATTTGTGTAGCGGATTTTATTTGTTATTGTATTTTTAGTTTGTGGCCTTTAAATAAATAAATAAACTACGGCGCAGCGGGCACATATCAGTTAAGGCTGGCTCTTTAGTCACCAACCTCGGTGCCTAGCGTGATGACTCAATGCTATGACACTTTATGTACGGCGGTGGACTGCGATGAACTGTTAATTATAATAACTCTCAATAGAATGTTTACCATGACTGCTAATTACGTAGTAGGTTTTAAATTAATGCTATGCGCTCGAAGCACTAATTTGAAAGATGCCTCTAAAGCGTAATTTTGTTATTACGTGAGACGCTGATTTTATAACTAAAAAAAACAAATCAGTATCATAATTTATGTATTGTCAAATGTATGAAATTCGGATGACGTTTAAATTTTAACATCTCCTCTCGAGATGCTGCTCCCAGGCCGCCGTGTTGTGAAGGGTTTATAAAATATACGAAAGCTTGATAATATAAAAACGTATTCATTATAAATCGCCATTACGCTGTTACTTTTATATTTATCAATTCATAAAATCTGAAAGTGTATGCATTAGTCTACTCTCCGGTTTTCCGCATACAATAATACCTTTAACATTCTTTTTCCATACAAATGACTGAAATTACGACTAGAAAGAATTACTTATGCAATCCAAAAAGTGACGGTACTGAAACTATTACAATCATTGTGTAATTCAATTAAATTGACCAATTCACTATTTAAGAATGAAGCATACAAATAGTGTCGCGCGTTGATGTCTTTTATATGGCGCTGCGGGTGCGCATCGGTGATTGCATTAACAATATTATATATCTAGATTCTATGACTTTTGTTATTAATTCTAGATTTATTTTTCTTATGACGGATGATAATAACGTAATATTTATGCAATTGAATTTCATATTTTGGAATTTAAGGTTCTGTTAATATAAATGGTAAACTTATTTAGAATTTGGGCTGCTTCTGTCTAGTTGACAACAGACGTGATTTTTTTTCTCATATCGATAGATAATCCAATTCAGGTCTTCAAATATCAAATAATCATTAACCAGAAGAAATCAAATCAAAAATAGTAAAAAATAAGATGCTAATTCATAATCCTTGTATTTCCAGAAACCATTCGTTCCCACATTTTCAACGATTGGCGTGAGGACGTGTCGATGGTAGGCTTCGGGCCTCCCTTCGAGACCGCTTTCTACGTCGCACGCATCAATGTCACCACCAACATTACGGAGATCGTCAAAAATGTGAGTACCTTCCTGGGTTCGGGCTTTTTTCAACCACATTTGAAACGTTTTGATGAATTATTCATCACGAAATTGATAAAGACCAGCATTAAATCTATTACGCTGTATCAAATACTCCGAACTGATTCGTCATGAGGTCCTGGGTTCGATCACCAGGTCGGGCAAAGTGTTATTGAATTTTTCTGTGTGGAATTCTCAATAGCAGCCAGGAGTTTAGATTTGTGCCAGTTTTATGGCAATAGGCTCGCCCTCTATTAGATGGGACTTAAACATAACGGTGAAATGAGGGTGTTACTATACACCTCTGTCCAGTCCTTCCGGGAATATAGGCGTGATGTTATGTTATGTTCGTATTACCATCCTGATTAATCTATCAGTCCACTTGTTTAATTACAGGGTGCGTTACGTATTGGTGAGATTGACGTCACAAAGCTGGATGTTCTGACTCTTCACTCTACTCCAAATATTCACTAAAGTATTATTATCTTCCTCAGCACCGCACGCTGCACCTTGGTGTCTGCCTACCCCGTTCCTGCTCCCGGTCAGCCGTGTCCGAGTTGATTAGCGGCGCACGCGCACCGCTGCTGTCGCACACCGTCGTCGCTGTGAGGTCCCCGCAACATGGTGGATACACGTATCTTGGTGATCCTACCTTCAGGGTTTTACTGTAAGTATTGATAACGCAAAGGATCTGTTGCTTTTTCTCATATTATAAGCCACTAGAGTCGCCCCAAATTACGGACCCGAAATCGCAATTTTGATTAAACAGTTATCATCTTCACTACATAATTATAGAACAAAGTTACCCGCCACGTCTGTCTGTGCGCACTTTTATCCGTAACTACTGAGCGGATTTTGATGCGATTTTCACGATTAAACAGCTTAATTCAGAGAAGATTTATATGTATCTATACTAATATTATAAAGCTGAAGAGTTTGTTTGTTTGAACGCGCTAATCTCAGGAACTATTGGTTGGAATTGAAAAATTATTTTTGTGTTGGATAGCCCATTTAACGATGAAGGTTAAAGGCTATATAACATCACGCTACGACTAATAGGAGGAATAATGTCCACCCATCAAGCCGGGACGGGCCGCTATTAATTTATAAACGTGCTATGTATATTTACCGAGCTATCACGACTTTTGTTAAGAACACCGAAAAATGTTTGACGAAAACTGAAGCAAGTGATTCAATGGTACCCGTACGAAGTTGGGGCGTGAATAGTATCGAAATAATACGAATATGAGTATTGAACCTCTCATCTTTACATAGTATAAAACAAAGTCGCTCCCGCTGTCTGTACGCTTAGATCTTTTAAACTACGCAACGGATTTTAATGCAGTTTTCGGCAATAGATAGAGTGATTCAAGAGGAAGGTTTATATGCTCCACATTAGTATCTACATTGCACCGGTGCGAAGCCGGGGCGAATCGCTAGTTAGTAATAAAGGCTAAATACGACATATGTAAGGAATACTCACTTTTGCAATAAGGAAGAGACACCAAGTTTATTTTCCCTTTAACAGGAAAATAGTATCTTTCTCAATCTTTGTGAAAGTGCAAACTTACTAGTTACATTTACCTTTACAGTTATCTATGGTTAGTTACTTATCTTTCATGCTGGATCACATTCATGCTGGATGTTATGTTATGTTTGCTCACAATCTCCGAGGCATTCAATATAGCATACCAATTTGAATAGCAATAATACGAATACGCATTGGTGCGCTAAGTGGAATGGCTCCAATCTCTCACTTATAAACTGAAATGTTCTACGGTACTAAGAAATTTCTTACGTAATCAATGCAATCGGGTTAATAATGTATTAAAACCGAGCGGCCAACATAATCATACTTAATCGGCCTAACTTTTCCCCAACCAACTGCCCGTTCACACAGCGGATCCGTTTTAACGGATCCATCGGTACTGGATGTGTTGTTCACACCTGTACCGACGGAACCGTTAAACAAATGACAGTTGCGTCGCATCTGGCAGGCAGGATACGATAAAAATAACGGACCGTGTGTAAACGCACCCATACTTCTCCATACATCTTCATGTACGGATCCGTTTTGTATACTGTTCCGTCATCCAGTTTTTGATGACAAAACGGAACATGTAAAAATGGACCAGAGCTTTTTACTGGATCCGGATTACTGTCGTGTATGTAAACTGGCTCATACAACTATAGGTGCCATCGCCAAAATAAAAACGGATCCGCTAAAACGGGTCCTGTAAACAGTTTACGTGGGAAGTAGCTGTAAGTCGGTCAGCTTCTAGTCAACAACCCTCTGAACGTTTCGATAAGTTAGTTGTCGATCGATACAGTTTGTCTACGATTTTCGATTGTTTTTTGTAAATTATGTATTTTTAGGTTTTTCAATTTGACGTTTACGATTTTGGGGGATCATGACCCCTACGACCCCCCCCCCCCCCCCCTCGGACCGCCACTGATTACTGGTCTTACCTATGTCGGAATTTCTGACTCCTAATTACTCGTAACGACTTTATTAACGTGCTTCCAAGGAACAAAGGTGTGTGTAAAAGACGGTTACTCATTTTCGGACCGACGCAAGCGCAGCTTCGATTGATCTGGGCGGTTGCTATGAAACCACGTGTAGGTACCTAAGCCATAAAATATACCAGTAACTTCTGAAAATTATTACAAATTTTATAATACTTAGCATTCTTCTCGATGATACATTAAGTTGTAAAACATAATTATGGAATGTCTGACATTATGAGATTTCCTAAGCCTTGCTCAAACATGGCGGGTTTATTCCACTTTCTACAATCGTGTTTGTATGTCAGGCATACTCGTTATGACGTCATTCAGTTCTAGACCAGACCTGGGCTGTCTCTTGAATGTAGTGCGACCAGCCTTTATGTAATCATGATGAGATTACACAATATATTGGGTAATTTGGAGCTAATCTTAATTTGACAAAATATGAGAGATTTTGTAATAAAAATAAACAATTCCCTCATATTCCGACGGAAGCCATCTTTATTAGTTTTTATATAAATTGATTAATTTTCTTAATAAAGATTGCATTTCGCTATCACATGTCTCCAAGGCTGGCCAACCTATTTTTTAGATGGGCCAAAATTCTGCTACATTGTGGCTCTTATAGGTAACTTACCATTCTGATAAGATAAATGGTAATATCAAATACATGGGCTTATACAGAGTGGATAGTGAGATGGGGCGTTAAGAGCATAACAGTTAAATTAACAGGAAAACATTCTTAAGAGACTGTCCATAATTTTTGAAAGATGTCGAACTGCATTCACAGATTTTGAAATTCCCTTCGTGGTCAAATTCAAGTGAGTTTGCGGGCCACTCTATAGCCCGCCGGCCTGAGTTTGGCCTACCTTGCTATAGACGATTCCTATTAGTTTAAGATGAAAAATATTAATAAAAAACTGTCACCGACCAAATTCACACATAAAGACACTTCCTACCTGAAATGCAGTTCATACATTCCACAACAAGTATAAAACGACTACAACCATCTAATTGTAGGCTAGATTACAAGATACCTAATCACAGTTAAACAATCTCTCGACAAAGCTAACTGTTCCGCATATTTATCTACTCACAAGATTCCAAATGCGTTCACTTCTTACGTATTGAGCAACTGTCAAATTACACTCGGGAGCAATGCATCCGGTTCACCAACATAAATCTTAATATCTCGAAGACATTGTTAAACATTTTAACATTATTTTATTTATGTTGGTGACCCGGATTCATTGCTCCCGAGTGTATAAACTAAGACATAGGGTCTGTACACAAAACTGTGATGCGACTTCGCATCGTAGAAATATACGAGCTCGCATGACGCATCGCAAGAACTTACGAATTGATTCGCGTAATCGATTTTTCTTATATCTTCTTATCAGTTACAGCAGTGCGCAAATCATTTTACGCAAATTTATTCTCCCTAGTATAAAATACGTTCAATACGGTTGACGATCGTCGAGGGATTGGTCATCCGAACCTTGGAAGGAACCTTGGAGGAGCCTTGCCGCACGAAATCGCATCGCAGCAATTTGCGTCGCAGTTTTCTGCGTTGCGAATTCGCATCGCGTCGATTCGCAGTTTTGTGTACAAGCCCCAAATAAGTCTAAACTACACTTGATTGCACCTCACGGGTACAGTTATTGTAAATTACTAATATTACTGGTAGTTATTTATAACGGTTCTGTATTTGTTGTGTTGCGAAATTCCAAGCTCTGTAGAGCGTTAACTGAGGTAATAATATAATAATACAACTGTGTAGGCTTTGCCAATCCCATAGAGTTTACCTCGGAGACCACGCTAAAGTGTCGATCCGGGTGTTATACGAATACCTATGTTAGTCATTACGGATAGTCAGAAGCGCTAAAGTCTGGCAACCGATCTGACCTTAGGATATCGGTATTACCCAGTAACTTGGTTGCGGACTTGCGGAGGTCTGATGGCAGTGGCTCCGTGTAAAATACTGGTATTCAGCCTCATATGGTTAAACTGGAAACTGACCCCAACGTAGTTCAATCCGCACCGGGCCAGCGTGGTAGACTAACCCTTCTCATTCCAGGAAGAAGCCAGTGCAAGTACAGTGGCTGATAATTCTTATGTTTTGCAGAACAAAATGTAGTTATGTAGATGTTATATTCTGACTGTCTTGTGTATGCTTTTGAGTTTGACTGTTGAATATATTTTGGAGTTTGTTCCAGCACATCTTTAGAGCATAACAATATTCTTGGTTTCTAGCCATTCTTTTATAAAATTCCTACTTTGTGATTCCTTTAAACGTTTTCGTCAACAAGTAAAGCAATAAAATGAAGTAAAAAATCTCAATTTTGAATCAGGTTCCTTTTAAAGACAAAACATTAATATCTTCCAGCGCCGTATCCTGTTTCGTTGGCATCCTTCTCATAGCTGCGACAATGTACGACATGAAAATCGCCCACGATGTGCGCAGGCGCCGGCAGCGCGCAGCCAATATTGCGGCCAACATCGCCAACGGAGGCTCGCGCGCAGACCTCAAGCTTGACCTGAACGGACTGAACGACATCACTATCGCCAATGGTATATACCTATCCCTATTTTTATCGAACCATAAGCAATCGCCGTCTATTGCCGGACATAGGCATTTCCCAAAAAGAAAATACATCACTAGCTACCACGAAGAGCAGAATGATTGGTGACCGCCTGACCACAGAGCTAGCTCTCTCGTATCATTGAAGCTGTTGTCCATCATCAGCCTTCAGACCCATAGCCTGGATCAAGTTTGGACAATCATCCCCATATTTCGAAAATCAGTGCCTTCTGAGCGCTCCCCCGTACACTCCGAATTATGCATGCCATAATATATCATGCCCTATGTTTTGTTTACAGGCAAGTCCATGTACAATGTGAACAACAACCTGGCCATGAACAGCAACACATCCGAGGAGCGTCTCACTGCTGAGACTTCCACCACTGACGAACTCAAACTCAGTAAGTTGTATACATGCCTAGTCCTTTCTGGAGGAAGGCACCCTCTATGCAAACAATTGGTAGGTGTTGTTTCTTCTTTTATCTGTTACTAGCTGCCCGGTGGACTTCGTACCACCAAATTATTATATTCTTTTTTTTTAAACCACCCCATTGTTGAGGCGAACCCAACAAAAAACCTTCTCGAGTTTTAGCGAGACTAACGAACAGCAATTCATTTTTATATAAAAGAAGATATACAATGTATAATCTAATATACATAATATGTAGGTACATATAAATATTACGATTAAAGGTAATTTCCAACTTCGGTAGTGAAACGCTACCATTTTAATTTATCTTAAAAATCTTAACCTGATTTTTCTGCCTATCTCCATGGAAAAAAGGTATAAGTTTATGTATATATGTATGAAAAAAGCCTGAACGAGTATTTTCAGTGCCAGCATGTGATTAAATTCAATCCTAAAGATTTGCTCTATCCCCATACACCCACTATATGCGTGTTCTATTCAGACGTGAAACAACGCCTAGACATTTAACAAACAAATTGTTCCTCATAGATGTTCTAAATTGCTATTGTGATGTTACAGGCGTATGGTCCGAGCTGCTGTTGTCGTTCTCCATAAAGGCGAACATTCTGCAGATCTTCGACCAGTCTGTTGGCAGCGACACCGTCGCCGTGGTGCATGGCCTGCGCACACTATCTATGGCCTGGGTTATATTCGGACACACCTGCATCGTTGTATTCAAGGTAAGTTCTTCTTCTTTTCATGTGGTTAGTGACTAACCTGTTGTCACAGTTTATGCCGCCCATGGGCCTCTGACTTGGCTTCACATGCCGTCGAGAAATATCTCTCAGGCATGCCGGTTTTCTCACGATGTTTTCCTTCACCGTTTTTAAGCAAGTGATAATTATACAATACGCACATGAATCAGAAAAGTCAGAGGTGCGTGCCTTGGGTTCGAACTCGAGACCTATGACTTGGCAGTCTGACGGTCACACCACTAGGCTATCACTGCTGTTAAGGTAAGTTCTATTGTTTATGGACAAAATACTGTGATCACGAAACTCTAAATTTGAAGAACTCCAAGCCTGCCAACATATTTCGGTAAGAGACGGTCTTGATCAAGGTTCATTGTAAGGCCTTAGACTATACACATTAAAAACTTTAGAAAGAGACGAATATACCATAAATGTTTCTTGCTCCCTCATCAATATTCAAATTAAGATTTTTAACCTTGATATCGTTTGTTCCAGTACGCTGACAACACAGCATTGCGGGCTGTCCTAGAGAAGAGTTTCTGGTTCCAACTGATCATCAGTGCGGTGTACAGCGTCGACACGTTCTTCTGTCTCGGGTATGAAGTGATTTTGATTAAATCCATACTTGTTATCACTATCAGACAGTAGATCTAATTTCGCTGGTGTTTTAACATACGATATAAGATCACTGGTAAAATAGAGTAAACTAGAGCAATAATTTCTTGAAGATACATTTGTCGTAAGTACATAATATAGTGCCAAGCTGTCTATCTACCAATATGCTAAGAAGCAGCCAGCAAGACAGTAACGGTTTTGGTGACCATAGCAATTAGAAATGACACTTCTAATAATACAAATCTCAGAATGTAAGCAAAGTTATTCCTATAGATCTATTTATTTTGATTCTATAGCCTCGAGTATTGTTGGCCAATCGTCTAGTTGTGCAATAAACTTGGTATTTAAATAATTGTCTCAGAGAATTATCTTGGTATTAGGACGCCCATAGCATGCCAAGTAATAGCTGCTTAAAACCATCATTATCGATAATATTGGTGTCGATTCCGTTACACATTTTGGCACTACTAAACTAGACTAAACGCACCTGTCACTTTCTTTTTCTATTGAAACAGAAACAGATAAACACCAGTTTAGTCCTGTCAAAGTGCGCAACAGAATCGACACCATTATCTTCTGACGGCCTCTGATTTTAAATATGGTTCTAACATGTTTATGTCTTTTTTGTATTTCAAAGTCGTAGCCACCGTATCTCCTCATAGCTAAAACACATATCTGGATGTTGTTCTAAGTAAGTTGCTCGCCCCCTATTACATGGAACTTAAACATAACGACGAAATGAGGGTGTTGCTATACACCTCTGCCCAACCCTTCGAGGAATACAGGCGTGATGTTATGTTATGCTCTAAGGAGCAACATTTTATAG
Organism: Amphipyra berbera; assembly: GCA_910594945.2. Classification (NCBI taxonomy): domain Eukaryota; kingdom Metazoa; phylum Arthropoda; class Insecta; order Lepidoptera; family Noctuidae; genus Amphipyra; species Amphipyra berbera. The sequence goes on along the minus strand of OU343123.1, from coordinate 21,718,303 downwards.
GCATCCTTTATAAAATCATTATTATTAATAAAATCATTATTATTATTATTTATGATCGGTCGAAGACTATCAATTGTACAGTCACGGAATGAAAATGTTATACAGCTTAAGGTCTATTTTTGCTTGCACAGTGCAAGAAATGAACTATTTTACTGACTACGTATTGCCAACATTATAGAAAAGAAAATACTAGTATTTTTTGACAAGATATTATGATGACATGGTGACAGACAAGTAATGCCAATCTATTTAATCATCGATTTGATTGATGTCATGGTTTTTACAACAAAACTCCTTAAACCAAATCAACGACACTACATGGCACTAATACGTCATAATGGAGGCAAAAGGCAATTCTGATCTTTGCTACCCAATAATTAAACATAATTTTCTATGAATTGGTCTTTTCCATTAAACAGTTTGAAAAGGTAACATGTGCCCTCGAAGTGGGAAAGGAATGAATTTGAAAACTGACAAACCTTATCATTCTCCTACTGTACTTTACCGTGAAGTATTTTTTTGTTTTGTCCAGTGGTATGTTGGTGACGTTCCTATATTTCCGCACGAAGGCGAAGGGTAAGCTGGACCGGCTGGTAAAGGGGCACAGGAAGATCACCTCTGGAGTGCTGCAGTTCCTCGGTCTTATTGGATATCGATTTGCCAGGTTAGTACTAGTTAGTATACTACAAAAATAGTAAAAAACAAAGTATGCATCAAATACTGTTTGAATGCCAAACTCCAGGTGTGCTGCTGGCGGTCTTGAGTGACCATTAAAACCACTAGACTTCAATATAAGTACTATATTTCGATAGGTAGCGGATTATAATAAAAGATAGCATATGCGTGTGCGCACGCTAAGGTAACGGCGGGGTGAGTGTCCGAGCTGCAGCCGGGCGGTGGCTGAGCCTAAGGTGGACGCCGGCGTAGAAGGCCCTGGTGGCGTATTATGACGTGTTAAAATCATAATTGTTCCGTTGTAAGAACGTGACAGTGCTTTACGACCTGCATATCCGCGTCACTGTCCCTCACCGGAACAGTGACGGGTTTAACACATCATAATACGACCCCTGGAAGCCCGTAGAGTGTTCCGAAGCGACCTCCTGGCACGGCCTGATGTGACGTCAGAAACAACTACACTTTGTACATAAATGCTTCTTTTTCTACAACTTTCCTTAAGTAGATTCTAAGCTTACCTATCAGGTACAATATATTTTAATCTTAGCTCATTTTGCCACTTGAATGACCTTACAAATTTCATTATCTCCTACCTACTTCATAGCTCAGTTATCGAACTAAGAAACCAATTTTTTGGGTGTATGGTGGGTCAAATCCGTAACCTGGATTATCATAGTTCTGAGATAGTCTGGTGTTTAATCCATACCTCTATTCAGTGGCGTAGCGTAGTGGGGGCGGCAGGGGCGGCCCGCCCCGGGCGGCACTTCTTAAGGGGTGGCAAAGTTTAACAATAAATAATAAAAAACTTTTTTATTTAAAATCTAACCTGTACAATACAAAACAATGATGACTGTTCTTGCCGAAAAGTTCTCTATAATTAATGTAGGTATGTAATGTATAGTATACATTAAATTGAAATACCTAAATAAGAGGGCGGCAATATTTTCTTCCGCCCCGGGCAACCGACATCCACGCCACGCCACTGCCTCCTCTATTGAATTACTTTTCGAATTCATAGCGGATCATAATTTAATTATTACTTACGTTAACGGTGAAGGAAAACATCGTGAGGAAACCTGCACACCTGAGAGGGCTCCATAAAGTTCTCGATGGCGTGTGTAGTCCGCCAACCCGCGCAAGGTCAGCGTGGTATTCTAAGAAGAGGCCCGTGCCCAGCAGTGGGCCAGTAATGGGCTAATTATGTATGTTCTATATTCCATTTCAGATTAACGGCTCCGTACCTATTCGTCCTGGGCGTGGTAGAGGTGACGATGAAGTGGTTCTCGTACAACGCGGTGTTCGAGCCGCCGGCGATGGACCACGACACCTGCCCCAAGTACTGGTGGAGGAATCTGCTGTACATCAACACCCTCTTCCCCGTCGAGCAGATGGTGAGGTTTACTGTTCAAGTTGTATTGTGTGTTTAGATTATGAGGTTGATAATTATTACCAAAATTCAGAAAACTTTTTGTCAAACAGATAGTGCTATTTCCGTGGCCGATTCTATGAAGCCTAGTTTTAATGACCTTCGTTTTTATTTCAGTGCATGTTGTGGAGTTGGTACCTGTCAGACGACACTCAGTTCTACGCGGTCAGCGCTATTCTATTGATTCTGGCTACTAGGTAAGTTTTACTGTTCTAGAATTAACATCATATTGATGCATTAAACTTACGGGGTGTCCTGCGTAAGCGACCAATGCGACGCGACGCGATGCTACGAACGCAAAGAGCGCGATCTAAACAAAGGCATTCCCTACTGGTGCCCTATGTAACAGTCTGCAGCGAGACACGACGTAACGCGTACTTTTCATCGCGTCGTGTCGCGGCGCGTAGCATCGCGTCGCGTTTGTCGCTTACGCAGGACACCCCGTTATCCTTCTGTATTTTTGTAATTTTACGTAACTTTTAAACCTGACACTGATAAAACTACGTGAAATTCGGTAGAAACGTACGTACATATTATAGTACGTAAGTACATATTATATCAATGGTGCTAGGAGATTCTAAAATATGACTCTTATTATACCAATCACCAGCCACTTTAAGCTCTCAGCCGCCTTGACTGGCGTACTGTTCATCTCTTCCCTGTTCACGACTGGCTACGTCTCCTGGAGCAACGACCACATCCCCAACAGCGAGGATCCCTTCACGCAGTTCGACAAGGTTTACGAGAAGCCCTGGACAAGGCTCGGCCCCTACCTCGTGGGCATGCTTGCTGGCTGGATACTATTCAAGACTAACATGAAGATTAGGATGAGCAGAGTGAGTTTAGTTTTTGATTGTAGTAACTACATAATTAACGGTTTAATCCCTTATTAGATAAAGCTAGTTTTACAAAAACGTTTTCTCAAGTTTTCTTATACTTAGGTCTTCTTCTAAACACTTCAAACAGTTAGTTATACAACTCAAAAAACAACTCAAAAAAAATCTAGTATATTCGTTGATTTCTTCCCAAAATATCCAAAAATGGGTAAGCGATTAACAGTCAAGCGCGACTGTTGATCGTGAGGTCCTGGGCTCGATCCCCAGATCGGGCAAAGTGTTATTGGGTTTTTTCGTTTGGAATTCCTCAGTAACAGCCCGAAGTTTAGATTTGTGCCCGGTTGATGGCAATAGGGCCGGTATTACATGGGACTTAAACATAACGGCGAATTAAGGGAGTTGCTATACACCTCTGCCCAACCCTTCGGGTAATACAGGCGTGATATTATAATTAACAGTCCCCGCATCTAATTTGGCACTTATTAATTTAACTTTTTCTACTACTAGGCATGGTCATCAGTGGGATGGGTGGTGTGCACAGCCACATTACTGTTCCTGATCTTCGGCCTCTATAAGGCTGAGTTAGGAGTGCTGTCGGCAGCCGTCTACAGTGCGCTGTCTCACTCGTTGTGGGCGGCCTGCATAGGATGGATCATCATCGCCTGTTCTACGGGACATGGAGGTAAGAAACATTTCGTCTTCGTTCTTTGATTATAGAAGACAGTGAAATAAAAAGTAGCATTAGTAAAATCTCGTCATAAAGTCAAAATCAAAGTATTTATTTCAATTAGGCACATAAAAAGCACTTTTGAACGTTAGAATTACAAAGAAAATAGAATTGATTCTATTCGCCCCTTCCAAAAGGTAGTTTCGTATGGAGAAGAATGGACAAGAAACTCCACCGTTACTCTTTTAAAATGTCTCACAATATTTTGTATAGGTACATTAATTATACAATTATATGTGAAGACGATGCACCTAGAATAAAATTACTATACCACAAATGGTAAAAAAAAGAAACAATGACAAATTAATTAAGTGATAGATACATGGTGCTCACATATTTACAAACATTGCAAAAGTATACGTTTCCCCAAAAATTTAAAAGTAATAGGTCAGTGTGTGAGTTTAGGTACTTACTCATAGAATCTAAAATAAATGGCTTTAAAAAAATAAATTATACAAATAAAATAGGAACAAGATTGATTTCTTCTAGACTCTAGATTGTCCTATGGAGCTGGACCAGCATGTTTCCAAGCGTTCTTATACTGGATACAATCATCTAATTTGAATATGCTTGTTTACAAAGTGTACTTTTAATATGAGTTTTAAATTTTCTTTCATTTAATTGCAATATTAAGACACATCCCCGCACACAAACCATAAAATGTACAGTAGGCGCTCGAATTGAATGCAGAGCTGAGGAATGCGTGTGGAAATGCGCTAATGATGTTACATGACAAGGACAGCACTACGTTTGCGGGCGTCTGAGGTGAGGCGTGCGGCGGCGGGGGAGCTTCATTTTAGGCCCCGACTGTATTCAATTCGCGCGCCTGCTATGCCTAATTTGTCACGTGAGGAAAGAATGGCCTACGGGGAAACCCGACTGGATCAGAGCTATATACCTATATATATTTTGAACTCTTCAAGAAGCAAGGAGGTGAGTTGAACAATTAAAGGGGTCGTCGAATAAAACGGGGGTCGTGTCGTCGGCGGGACCGCGTTTGTCGTATTCAAAGGATTACTATGAAGTATGTTGCACTAAATGCGAGCGTAGACCCGTCATGCTTCATAGAAATCGATTGCGCCCACATAATCCATTTCCGCCCCGCGTTTGGTTTGGTGGAAAATGGTTCAGCTGTGTAATGTTATTTTGTTCTTCCTCAGGCTGGGTGCGTCCTATACTGTCAGCGCCAGTGTTGTACCCGTTCTCGCGCGTGACGTACTGCGCGTACCTGGTCCACCCGGTGGTGCTGCGCTACGTGGCCATGCACCTCACGCACCCTATACACATGGGCACGCTGCTTGTCGTAAGTATTATTCTATGATCCCACAGCAAACTGTGTATAACTAAAGGGGGATCACGTTTGGCCCTAGTCACATCTAACGGTAAGCGCAGATGGGGTCTAAGATGGAGCACAAGAATACAAGTAGCAATGATGTAGAGGAATTGCCCTACACCCCCTCTTGCTCTCATATGCTCATGACGGAACACAGTTAACTGCTTGGCGCTGGATGTTAATGTGAGGGTGATAGCTAGCCAGGCGGACCGAATAGACCCTACCACCACGCGTGCTGGATTTTGTCCAATCTTAGAACAAGCGTCTATTCCCAGCGTGCGGAAGTTTTATATTCTATCCAGTCCCCACACGGGATAAACCCTCCTAGCTCGTTCCTGAGTCTCAAATCTAAGCAAATGTGACTGAATGCCTATATTCTACGCTTCTTGAGGTCGGACGTGTATAAAGCCTATTTCAGCCTATCTTTATTTGTTCAAAACAGTTCCTGGCCTCTTCTATGCTCTATACGAGCCTGGAAGGCTATGTAAGGAGAAATTCAATAATCAATCAGTCATTAATAAATATATTTGTGTCCACAGTTCATCCTGTTCCTGGGACTGACAGTGATATCGTACGTGCTCGCGTTCATGGTATCATTAGCATTTGAGGCGCCCATGGTCACCATGCTGAAGATCGTGTCCCCATCGAGGAAGGCGCACAGAGTCTGAACAAACCACCAACTTAACTTAAGCTTACAGAGACTATAACTGCCTTAATTTAGAACTGAGCTGGTTAAGGCGGATACTATGATAAAAACTATAGAGCAATCACATTGCGCAGAAGTTATGAAGTGATTTAATTGGCTCAAAATTGGCCAACGTGCGCAAGAGTCGTTACAAAAAAGTTGTTCTAGAATACGATGTTCGTCGTTTGAACTCTATTTTATACGCTTCGCTGCCCAGTAACAAGTGCGAATGTGATTTTAGTAACTTTAGTTCGTTATGTTAGTAACATTAACATTGAATATTTTCGTGAATATGTCTTCAAATATTATTACTTCACCTCAAGTGGAGGCTGTCTGACTGAACATTTTTAATGTTGATGTGTGTTGATTGTATTTACTAAGAGTTGGTTATGAAAGAATATGTTTAGTTCTTGCGTACTTCAGGATTATTGAATCATGACAATTAAGCCAAGAGGAGTTAGTTAAATATAGCTCTGATGCTCTCAACACTTTGGTTGGGAGTAGTAAGCCAATTTATAAAGCAGCCATTCTCAAGCTTTTTCGCGGGTCATTCAAGGTGTTGGTAACTGACAGTAAAGCCCAATAGATTGGTCCCAATTAGATCCAGATTCAGAATAGCTGTACTGGAGAATTCCATCCATCTCTTTACGTGTAAAAGATAGCTGTCAAAATAGTTAGCCACAAAGTTTGTGATGCACGTGATTTGTTGGCCTACCAATGTTATAAAAACAAGTTCAAATTCAATAGTGTAAGTAAACTTTATGGGAGGAGTGAAAATGTAGTCGTTAAAATAAAAATCAACCTTGGGATTATTTGCTGTAATTTGTCTTTTTATAAATATTACAAAAGTAACAAATAAACGAGAGATAATCGAGAGAGATTTGTTATAAAATATTAATCGTAATGTCCGGTCCACGCCGCATGTAACTTAGCGCAGTAATTCGCTTGTATAGACTTGTATTTATGTACATAAGTTATAGGCTTAGGGCCGGCGTAGATTTGGCGAAGCGCAGCGTAGAGCATTTTTGACTGCCAAAGCATTATCATCTTTGTATGCTTTGAAATAAGATCGAAAATCAATTAACACAACTACTAGTCCCCGAGACTCAGAGAGCATCGAAGCGACTTGAAACGAAAGGTGATTTTCGATATTATTTAAATACTAGCAAAGTCTATAATGGTTTGGCAATGAAAACGACGGTCCCTACGTATACTATCGAAACTACAAAATATCAGTTTTTATTTTATTATGTATGTACACCGATTACGCTGAGATTTATGATTCGATTTACGTGATTCTTCTTTAGTTTGATGCGGAATAGTTGACATTTGGTCGCATAAAAAAAAATATTTTATAACCTTTAAGATAACATAATTTCACACATTTTAAGCAGATAAAATAAACACTGAGATTTTGTAGTTTCGATAGTATACGTAGGGACCGTCGAAAAATGCTCTGCGCTGCGCCTCGCCAAATCTGCGCTGGCCCATACTGTTTATAAGGCTTCGTGTGAACCGGGTTAACTTGACTTTAACTTGAGATTCTTGTCTGATCTCTGTTCTTCGCTTCGCCTTTTGGTGGATAAGGCACTCGGTAGTCAGACTGCCACAACCAAGGTCACTGCAGTAATCGACTTGGAATCCACTTCAGCCGGTCAGTGCCTTCATATTCACGTCAAAAAGGTGTAGACGACGTCTTCCAAGTCGTATCTCCTTCAAACGATCGTTATTTGCCTTTATAATAATAACATATTTATACAACGTGTTACATAATTCCCCATGAAAAATGTAAATAATCAAGTAGTCCTTTATAGTTGTTGTCATTTACCTCTCAGAGGAAATTTGGTAAGAATGTAAATAACTTTCTAGGTAGGTCTCTTTAGTTTTATGTTTTCAGGGTTACGTTTCAATGATGATTATTTTGTTTTATCTAAATTCTTTTTTTGGGTTATACTACGGTTTTCAAATATTGCCAATAGACTCTTTACTAGGGACCTTTTAACCCCCTTTCGGCTTTAGGAGTGTTTTTGTAACACGTTGTATAGGCGCTTATTAGGAGGGCTAATAACGTCACAGATGATGAAAAATATGTCGTTTCATAATCATAATTATAACTGCTAATAGACTGTACATCCGCACGCAGTTGCACTGACTGCATCTTAACTGGCTTCAAGCTGCATTTTTCAATTGCATAGTTTGTAGTTGCGAATGGATGTGGAGTTCACTTGCAGTGTTGATAACGCCCGACCGGCGTAAACCGCGTAAGCACGGTGGTTCCCTGACGTGCCCTAGGACTGATCGTCTGCGGCTGCCTAAGTACCCAGTTCCAAATCCACCTTTCTCTTATAATATGTTTATTAAATACTCTATGAACAAACATAAATATTATTATATTACGATAAATATGTACATTTACTTATGTACCTAATAATGTAAATAGGCTGTAAATATAACTAGTTGTAAGTTTTTTACCGAATATTATAAATAAATATAATTTTTATTATAAAATAAATAAGGGTTGTTTTATTGTTGTCATGTGGCGTAGTCGGAGAGTCTTCTCAGAATGCTGCAGCAAGGCATCTCTACTAAAAGGGAGAGTATAAGAGACGCCAGTAGAGTTAGTAGAGTCGTCCCCGTGAAATATAGCCACTGAAAATAATAGAAGCTAGTTTACACGTCATTTTCTTTTTTTTAAACGGTGCATTTACAGACACAAATCATCACATGCACAAACATCCAGACCCGGAACAACTATCTGTAGGCCATACAAATATTTGTTCCGTGCGGGAATCGAACCCACGACCCGTAGCGCAGGAACCGATCGCTCAGCCACTGCACCAAACGTGTCGTAATATAATAGTTTAAGGTTCACTGAAATAGCTGAAGGTTTACAATGCCATAATAGATGTTATTACCAATTTTAATCGTTTAGTGGGTAGTACCAAGGGTCGATTTTTTAATCGTTAGATAATTTTTATCTGAGGAATAAATTCAAGATTTTGAGAGGTAAATCGTTCAAAACGTGAAATTTATTCCTCAGTTAAAAGATATCTGACAGTTGAAAAACCGGCCCCAAGTGTACTTACATACAATTACACTAAATAACAATATTTCACATTTTACACAATAAATCACACGAAAACCAACTGCCTCGTTAGTCTGGTGGCGGCAAGCGTTACCGCTGATTGTGAGCTCCTGGGTTCGATCCCCAGGTCGGGCAAAGTATTTTTGGATTGGATTTTTCCTTGTAGAATTCCTCAGTAGCAGCCCGCAATTTGGATTTGTGCCCGGTTGATGGCAATAGAGTCACCCTCTATTACATGGGACTTAAACATAACGGCGGAATGAGAGTGTTACTATACACCTCTGCCAAACCCTTCGGGGAATACAAGCGTGATGTTATAACACGAAAAAATTGTAGCTGTCGAAATACTAAAAACTCTAAACTAGATAAATATGATCGAATACTTACAATACACATGGTACTTGAACATAACGCTGTATCCAAAGACAGCAAGACAGTCCGTGCTACTGCAGTGTGTAGCAGCAACATGCCATAACACAATCGGCTCAGTGCTGCTACTGATGAGTGAGACAACATCCTTCGGAACACTCCTGGTGAAGAACAAATGAATGATCAATCAAGAATAGCACAAAAGTTAGAAAAAACGTAATTAATTATCTGCCTAACGTTTTCCCAACAATATTGGGGTCAGCTTCCAGTCTAACCAGTATGTTACACGGGGCGACTGCCATCAGACCTCCGCAACCCAGTTACTGGGCAACGCCGATACTGTAAAGTTAGACCGGTTGTCAGACTTTCGGGCTTCTGACTACCCGTAACGACTGTCATAGGTATTCGTATGACTCCCACGACCGATTGTTTAACGTGCTCTCCAAGGCAAGGAGGGGTCCCGATGTGTAACAATCGTTCACCCATCCACGGACTGACCGCGGGAAGCGCAGCTTAACTTTGCAAATCGTATGATCCGTGTGGTTGGTAATTAGCCACGCGCCCCTCAAAAACCTCAAAAAACTATGTTAATCAACCCCTAAAAAAGATAATCAAAATAGTGTTTCTTTAATAGACATCTTTATGTCCCATTTCTGTTGCTAACAGACAAGAAGGTAAGTCAATAAAGTCAGTATTGGCTTTCCTACGCTCTATCCCTTAATCCAGCATTTTTCCTTCTGCATTCAGTTCTACTGCATCACTTCACATCGTATTATAACTATAATCATCTCCCTCCTTGAATTCAGTAATATTTTATTTAAAATCTCACCGGCTAAGTTAGTAGTGCCCATTAAAACTGGCCATAGCAAAGAAATAGGCCAGCTTAAGTGGAGCCACGCAGCAATCCAAGGAAGGCCCACCATTGGCACTGCTGATGACGTAAACATGAACGATAAAGACGCCATCCAAAGAAGAAATGATGTCACCTTAAAAAAATTGAGTTTTAACACAGGCGTTTGATATAGTATACCACTTATGTTTTTATAACAAATTACAAGTAAAGATAAACTAGTAAATGTTATCCAGATTTAATACAAATAGTCCAGATATTTTAACATAACAAATATTTTTTGTATACATATGTAGGTATAGTTTCCTGATCATTGGGGAGTGCCACAAGGGTTACACTTAGGACCACTTGTATTAAGGTGGTTAATACAATACGTCGTCATAAATTACTACCGAAATGTTGTAATGTTATAGTAATAATTGAATTACCTTAGAAACCTTCAGTTTTCCCTGTATGATATGAATCAACCACCCTGTAAACACGCCGATAAAGTACGGAGCGACGCGAGCCCATGGACGTTCAATGATAATGGTGTATGCTCCAAATGAATTTAAGAATCTGAAAGACAGGAGGTAAATATACTAGAATATGCACCAACCTATGTTCATGTCCATTTTCTTGCACGAAGAAGTCTGGCTGCATTAATTAGTGATTGCAAATTAACCTTTGTAACTCGGGTGCAACTAGGTATTTGCATTTACATGCTATCGATTTAGGATGGGAGCTAACCCCAATTACAACAACCACAGGAAAAACGTGGTAAGCAACAACCAACAGTCAATCTAATGTATTATTTATAACTAATTACCCATTTTTTTTTAAACTTACAACTGTCCATAGTCTACGTATGCGGCACTAACATCAACAATAGTAGACGACAACAAAGCGACCAGCCCGAGAGCAGTACACATGCGCCCGCGCATACTCGATGACACGCTTGCTGTGCAAAGGAGAGCACCCAACATATGGAGCTGCGTCTCGGTAGACAGGTACCAGGAGATTTGTGTGCACTAGAAATGAGGGAGTAAGAGCAAATAACATGTTACTGACGAGTTTTAATTATTGTTTATCACTCACATAACAACTGTATTATAATCCGCGCACAAGTGCTGGTCACGTCCTGAGGTATGACAGCGGCAGGAGGGGGGTGCGAAACAATAGACGCACTGTCAGTTTGCTTTGTGTTGTCTACCGCGCACCTCCCTCCTGCCGCTCCCATACCTTAGGAGGTGAGTAGCAGTTGCGCGCGGACTATAGCAACAACATCAATTTGAAAATAGCACATGAATACAACATTGGTTAGCTAAATCAATCAATTCACCCTATTGTAGTCCACTGCTGGACATATACATGATCTAACTAAGGGTATCACACATTTCGTTTGCTCATACGAGTGGCTCAAGGACTCGTTTGCTTCAGAAATTGCCAGCACATTGCCATTTCAGCTGGCCTCTTTGGTTTTGTCAATTGGCCTATTACCAACATCTTTTAAAACAAGATTTCATAAAAAATCAGCAACGTATTTCCTACAAACCTGTTCCTCAGCAGGATAAATGGTAGTAATGTAGAGCAGGTTCCGCCACCAGTGCTCGCGACAATTGCCGTCTTCTCCGTCGGGCAGTGATAGTGTGGCGGTGTTTTGTATAAACCGGGATAGTACCACTGACAGGAGGAGCGCGTACGCGTATGATGGAAGTAACCTGACAGAAAACATATGTCACATCTCGGGTTAAGAAGACATAAGATATCGATTGATCATTTCAGACGCTCGTTTTCAAACGTCTCATCCGAAACATACACTTCACCGTTCATATTTTGTGTGTAAAAGAAAGGTGTATGCGACCATTTTAGGCCACAATTATAATAAAATCTTATCTAAGAAAGTTAAAAATAAAGTTTATTTAATTTTTTAACCCACTTCCAATCAGCTACATAAAAAAGAAAACGGTTTCAAAATTAGCGAACTTAATAAATGGCATCAATTAAACACGCAAACAAGACCTTGCGGTTATAAAAAAATACAAAACCAGTTATCTGATAAGCTAAACGCCTAGTTACGAACCTGATGACTCTATTGGTGACGAAGCAAACATATTGTAGGACCTGTCCGCAGGCACCTTGGAATCCGACCAATTCCTCTACACTATACTGGCTCTTCAGGAAGAAAAAGTGGTGGGAACTGAAGAGACCACTAGAAGAAAAAGGATGGATGGAAAAATTTATACATATAAAAACAAAAGCAAAAGAAGCATTTATGAAAAAAAGTAGGATCCGTGGTATTTTATGCCTCCAATCAAAGACAATCTTTGGGAAATTGAATTCTATAAAGCTTTTTTCAAAACATGGAGCCAGCCTGGCTGTATGAAAGAATGTTATTGAGCTTTTACCTCACGAAAAATAATGTATCAAAAGCTATTGTTCCAATGACTAGTATGTAGTAAATATTATTTTGTTCATTTATATCCCCAGCGTCATCTGCAAAATAAAATAAAAATTACTCTCCACAATACCAGAATATTCCAATGTATTTGGATCACAGTACCTGAGATATAATCGACTATAACAGCGACGTGCAGGAACATAATCCAGAACGTCGCCAAAACTCTCACCGCGTGTATCAACGACAGGTCTTTGTTCGCCGTGTTCGTGTTAAAAATTCTCTTCCAGCAATATGCCAAAGAGAAGCACAGGACGAGTCTGTAGAAGATGTTCTTCTTTTTGTTAATCTCCGTGCTCAAACTCGCAAAGGAGTTGTACTTGAGTCGTGGGCAGGGAGGAAGGTTCTCGACCTGGCGCGGGTTGCTGCACTGTCTCTTATACTTTCCGCATCGCTTGCAGCTGTTTGATTTCCCTTCCGCACAATTCACGTCCAGCGTAATCGTGGGAGTGCTGTTTTTAACCAAACTCCCCAGCGACATGTAATTCGTAGGCGAATTTTCACCGCCTATAATATTTGTATCGGTCTTCTTTTCAGTATCATGTTTTATGTTTTCCTTATCTACAGTTCTATTAGGATTGGTGTTGTATTTCTCTAGATCAAATGTCATGGATTTTGTGGCGTATGGTAGACATTTCAATAAATTTAAATCTACTACAGTAGCTACTATTGCTATAGCAACAAGGAATACTGTAATAGCTATCAACAGAATCCCGGCATTGTCAGACGTTACATCGTAGTGCGCTTGCACCTCCCTAACGCCTGTAAGTCTTGCTGTGCGTGACGTCGTCTTATTACTTTTCAAGTTATCATTGATCATGATGGAAAAATTTATAACGGACGTAATGTCGCGAGGCGAGCACGAACGTGGCATGCATAAACCCAGAGTTACGTCAAACGTCTGAAAAGGACGACAACAGATGAAATATTCGTCAATTTTATTCACATCAGCCTTTGCTTAGTAACTTGCCTTTAGCATGTTGAACTTAGTTATGTTCAAAGATATCCCCACGGTGCTGTAAGCTAGTCTGTATGGCGGCCAGCGATCTGCCACCCTCTGTAGTACATCGTCTTCGTCTTGTTGTACTACCCATCTCCACTCGTATGTATCTATTTGTACACAATAACTTCAAGTTAACTGATGATACGTTACATGCATACTAGGTATCTTTAATAGAAAATATTCAAATAAAAAAATACCTACACTAACGTGCTGTTACCTTTCTAGTAAATGTTCCTTGGCTGTCACTGTCACTTTAAGGCGAAGTAACAGTGATAGCACGAAATTAACGGCAATTTAAAATTGAGTAGCGTTTGAGTATTTGGCCATAAGATGTCTAACTAATAGTAGCAAAGAGCGCGCACATAGTAGGTATCTTGATATCTAATTAACTAGTTTAGGTTTCTTTTTCCATGTGTACCTACTACAGACAGTTGTTTGGAAAATTTAAAAGAGATTGAATGTGGTTTAAGAACGAAAGTTTTACTTGCCAAATGCCTCCTCTATGCCGATGATCAAGTTATTTCTGTGTCGTCGGAGGAGGGCTTACAGAAGATGGTAACCAGTATTGATGATGCTTTTAGAAGTAAGGGAATGAAAGTAAATGTAAGTAAGACGAAAGTTATGGTTTTTGAAAGGGAAGAATCCATAACTGAGTGCAAAATTTTGATAAGAGGTGAAAGAGTGGAACAAGTGGAAGAGTTTGTGTACCTGGATTCTGTGATCACAAGGGATGGGAAGCATATGAAGGACATTGAAAGGAGAGTGAATGCTGGTAACCAAGTGAATAGAGCGCTACACACTTTCATGAACAGCCGCAAAGTATTTGAAAGTACATAAAGCAGTGTTGGTGCCAACACTTATGTATGTTAGTGAAAGTTGGATGTGGCAGAAGAAACATGAAAGTAGAAATGAGAGCTTTGAGAAGTATGTGCGGTGTAACTTTGAAAGGTAAAGTAAGGAACAGCGTGATAAGAGAATGTTGTGGAGCGAAAGAAGATGTGGTGAGAAGGACTTAGAAAGGTATGTTAACATACCATCGTAAGATGGTTTGATTATGTAGAGTGAATGGGCGAAAGGAGATTAACGAAACAAGTGTACAAGGCGACTGTGAGTGGAACAGTTGGAAGGGGCCGACCTAGGCGAACGTACCACGAACAAATCGCGGGCGTTCTCAAAAAAGGCCAGGTTGGTAGCACCCTAAGCCGACTAGCATACATGAGAAGGTTAATGAATGTAGATGAAGCGAAAAGGGTGTGTCAGGATCGTAGCAGGTGGAAATCTATAGTCTCTGCCTACCCCAATGGGAAACAGGTGTGATTGTATGTATGATTGTGTACTATTAATCAGACCTAGGAACCCCGCGAAGTTTCGCCAATTAATTTGAAGTAACGATATAAATCAATTTAGTAATTAGTTAATGTACTGCTTAGTTAAGGATATTTAAAAAATTGTTTTACGTACCATCATCAAAGTATTTCTTGCTCGATATAGGATTGATATCTTCTAATATTGTAGTCCTATTTGCAACAAACGACTGTTTATCCTAATAACAACATAAAATATTAATATTTTGTATCAATTATATTATTAATAAACGAAGCAATAGTTCATAGTATCAAGTTGTTTTTTCGTACCAAACTCAAACATTGTTGTTTGGACCCCAGCCAATATCGATCGCCGGTGAAGAGAGCAGACCCGTAGCGCCCTGATGCGTCTAAAACTGAAATGGATGCATATTTTATAAATATCTGTTTTAAGTCGTATGTAACAGGGAGCGAGCTTATTAGCATTTACTGGACCCATTTCCAAACAACGGACATCTGAGCATAGGATAGCATAATCAGCCCATTACTGTCCCAAAGTGTTATTATTGACTTTTGGAGTATGGAAGTCCTCAGTAGCAGCCCGGAGTTCTGATTTGTGCCCAATTAATGGCAACAGACTCGCCCCCTAGTACATGGGACTTAAACATAACGGCGATATGAGGGTGTTACTATACACCTCTGCCCACCCCTTCGGGGAATATAGGCGTCATGTTATGTCACTTTCCTACTGCTGGACACGGGCCTCTTCTCAGAATAAGAAGGGTTTAAGCCTGAGTCCACCACGTAGGCCTACGCCACGTAGGTCTCAGGTGTGCAGGTTTCCTCACGGTGTTTCCCTCACAGAAAAATCACAGGTGCAGGCCGGGAACGATCTCAGTCCTTCCTGCATAGGCAAACATTCAACCGCTAGGCTATCACTATCCAAATAGATTGGTTCTGTCCAGACTACACCATATAATCATCTACCCGCCTTCTTCCTGATTATGACATTAACCAATCTTCTTCTTTTCGTGTGGTTAGTGACTAACCTGGTGTCAGAATTTACACCGCCCATGGGCCTCTGACTTGGCTTCATATACCGTCGAGAAATATCTCTCAGGCATGCTTTCTCACGATATTTTCCTTCACCGTTTTTAAGCAAGTGATAATATACAATACGCACATGAATCCGAAAAGTCAGAGGTGCGTGCCTTGGGTTCGAACTCGAGTCCGACGGTCACACCACTACAATTACCTACCTAGCAACGATGATACAACAGGTAATTTCACCTCATTAGTTTTTCCAGTGCAAGATAACTCTCACTGGAGTCATGCTGTGTGCGCTCACGTCATCTTACTGTTTGTGAGTTAACTGTGCGCCTGCGCCTGTTCAAGTGTTCATGTACCTATGTTATGTTGACACCACGCGTGTTAACGGCACTTTAATAATGGAGTTGCGTGAATACTTTTCTTTTGTTTTTCTTAATAATGCGCATAATGTTTGGTTCAACGCCTAGCTAGAAGACAGGTTTTGTGGAGTCTCTTTAATCTGACACTGCGCACCCTTTCTGTTCTCGTCGGGGATGTAGATAAGAAATTATATCAGTTACTGGAATAGCAGCAATCATCTGCGGTGGTCATGTTACGCTTGCGTAGGCTGAAAATATGAACATTGATACATTCCTAGATAAATGACCAGAAGTCCAGGATGATAGAAACAATAAAATAATGATGGTTGTTTTTGAATTGTAATTAAACTATCTAAACAAAACTATTTTCACTCTTCAAATACCTAAACAAACCTAGGTACCTACTTCCGGTTCTGGACTCACAATGGCGTTCCCAAGACAAAAGTTGTTGTTATAAAACAAAACAAAACAAACCTCATAAGTAAAACATTGCGTCATTTGTTTTAACGCAACATTCGCTTATTGCAAAGAGATTAAATACCTATGTATAGCGCAGTCGCCAGGTCGCAAAAAAGGGATTTACTTTGTAATAGGTCCGGTAGTATTGAATTTTAGATGTTATCACAGTCTAATAATGATGTTATGTTTAGGTATTCTTATGCAAATTTCAAATTTTCGACCACGAGTGACGTCCGCGCGCTCCGCCATCTTGGATTAAAAGCCCCAAAAATCAGATTTTTTAAATAACTCCTTATCTATGGGTTTTACGGAATAAATTGACCCGTTTTATAGAGGATTAAATTCCCTACAAGTCTTGTCTAAAGCATTTTTTTCTATAACTATTGGTTTACGATATATTGCGCTTTAAAGTAGACCAAATTCACAATTATTTTAGGCATTTCTTATTTTTAACCTCTGACGCAAAAAGACGGGTGTTAAAAGTTTGAAGTCTTTTTTAGCCCTCGATGCAAATAGAGGGGTGTTTTATAAGTGTGAAGCCTATATCTGACTGTCTTTATGTCTTTCTATCTGTGTATCTGCGGCATCGTAGCTTCGAAACGGATAAACCGCTTTCGATGTGGTTTCTTTTATTTGAAAGCTGGTAGGTTAAGCTATGTTTGATGAAAATCGGTTCAGCGGTTACAAGATCATCAGCTCTTTTTACAAAGTTAATACACATTGTATGGCAGAGACCTCTTTCTTTTTTATTTCTCGTGGTTGTTCCTCGCCCGGGGAAGGTGAGAGCGTCTGCCGGACTCTTACTGGCTAAAAACCCACGGTGTACCTCCCCCTGACCGTCGGCCGGGGTCGCGGGATTCGCATAAGCATACATCGCAACCCCGGCAGGTCCCGCTCCGCCAGCCCCTGGCGGACCTCTCCTCTGTGGGGCCATAGCTGAGATGTCTACACCAACTGTAGCTAATGACAGCTAAATGACATAATTATGTTTGCACTAGACTTTGTTGTCATTCTTCCTTTATTATTTCCCTCTTATTTTTTGTCGATAGTACAAATCAACAGGTACCCAAAGCATTCTCGTCTGCAATCAACGTCCTCTGTTGTATAAAACAAAGTCTTTCCCGCTGTCTGTACGCTTAGATCTTTTAAACTACGCAACGGATTTTAATGCAGTTTTCAGCAATAGATAGAGTAATTCAAGAGTAACGTTTATATGCCCCACATTAGTATCTACGTTGCACCCGTGCGAAGTCGGGGCGGGTCGCTAGTTTTATTATAAATTTGACACTTTCCAGAATGTTTCTAGGCAGGATTTAGTACAAATAAGGTACCTACTCACAAAAAAAGCTGCTGACGCGTTCAGTCGCTTGACTGGTCCGAGATATGCAGTAGGTACATACCTACCTCAATACACAAGTTACCTACTTCTTCTTCCTGCCCTTATCCCACACTAGGTGGGGTCGGCACAACATATATTTCATAAATCCATGTTAGATGTTTTGGCTTACTGTTTTATGACCGGCCGCCTGCCTGACATCAACCCTCCTTGTAACACAAGTTACCTACTTAAGTATTTAAATATAAAACGGGCTAAAAACATTTTTTTCCTAACAAAAACAATGCGACCTCTCACGGGGCTCACTGAAAGCTAGACTGCGAGCTAACACCAACTGGCCTCTGGTTCAGATGACGAATTTAGACGCATTTACCGAACTAGGTACACTACTATTGAATGTCTTGCTTATTGTCGAATCGATTGCTTTAATGAGACAGCCACTCGGACGAGCATTGAACTTGGAAGAGCGTTCACATTGCCACGAACAATTGAAAGTTAGCTATTGATGTGTGGTCACGCTGCAGACAGAACAGCATCAAACCACGCAGACCAAAAAAGGTTTGCACCTGTACCTAGCATATAAATAGCTTATAGGCGTACCAGCCAGGATTCCATTGGGAGGGAGGTTGCCAACTGATTCGTAATCCACCAATGTTTGAAGCTAAGTTTTAGGAAGTACTTAGGTACTTTTAATTAGTCAATTTTAGGTAAGTAGGTACTTTGGTTTTCGGGGGTTGTTGACCCAAAACGTTCAGCAAAAGAATGTTTGGTACTTACCCCCTAAGGTTCCCTAAATTTGATGAATATTCGATATTGTGACTAGGTACTTAGTTCAGTCCCAGCTCAGGTCCATAGGTAGTTCATAGTCAGACTACCAATAAAGAGTCAAGTTGTCTCGATGTTGTTGTTGCATTGTTGGTCTAGTGGTGGCAAGCGCGAATGCTGAGCTTGGGGTTCTCTGTTCGATCCCCAGGTCAGGCGGTGTTATTAAGTTTTTCCATTAGGAATTCCTCAGTAGCAGCCCGGAGCCTGGATTTGTGCCCGGTTAATGGCAATTGGCTCAAGCCTATGGAACTTAAACATAACTGGCGTAACGAGGGTGTACTAAAACACCTCTGCCGAACCCTTCGGGGAATACAAGGCGTGATGTTATGTTATATTGTCGCGATCCAATGAATCATAGTCCTAAGAAAGTCCAAGAATAGTAGTAAATTATTTGGATGATCTTAAAATGTTGGTTTTAGGTCTCGACTGGATATGTGTCATCAAAACAATAGTATGCAAATCGCACCCAAGGCATAAGATACTGCTGGCTTGGAGTCATCTATACTTATAAGTATGAATCTACAACTTCAGCTCTAACAGGAAGAGGAGACGAGGAAGTCGCACTCCAAGTTTACCGAACAAATTGTTGACATGGAAATTACTTACACATTCATTATTTTCTGTTCCATAGCATCTAGATACCTAGGTACCTAATTAGATTACCGTAGTTAACGTCTCGATTATCTGATCGAAAATGCTGTTAATTACTTACCGTTGTATGTCCATGCTCTGCCTTCCGTAAACTCCTTGAAGAAAAATCCAAGGTCCTCCCAGCACGAGTGGTCGACCAAAATATGCATTCCATTTGTTATTTTGGGCCACACCACCGCCAAAAACGACGGGTCATAGACATTGAACAGATTATCAAACATTTCTGTACGAGCAGTACGTTTTCCCGCTCTATTTTTCAACACAGGCATTTTGCTCGACACGGGTTTGCCGCATTCTGCCAATATTACAAACAATAGCACACAACACACTTTAATCCTTAACATTTTATTACGTTTTATTCCGTATTTTTATATCACGTACATGCGTGCGTGCAATGTAGACACACGTTCACTAATGTGCACTGGCTACAGCACGTCGCGATTAATAATTAGCGTGTTTACAAGCACAGTCAATAAGAATAATAGACTGTATTTCTTATAGAAGTAGAAAACAGTAACCCCGCTGTAAATGTACACAATGATTTAGTCGCAGTTAGTATTTGTTTTAACGTGAAAATGTGTGCGTCTGTAACATTGGAATACCTATTATTTACTAAACTCCATACGGATCTAACATTCAATTTTCCCGATACCTACTCAATTATTACTTTCTCTCAATCGAGATGTTATGGAGTAATTATAACGGGGAATTAGAAGCAATTAGAAGAATTATGTGGAGATGAATACAAACAAGCCTATTTTGCAATAGCCTCGCCTCACTGTAGGCCGACTTTGTAATTGGACGTTAACGTTTGAGGCAGAAATAACTGCGGAACTAATCTTTTATGCATTTTTACAGTCCATAAAATTGGATACACACTGTAATGTGAACTTAATTGATAGAATCTTTAATAGTAGAAAAGCGTGGTTTTGTGTGTGCGTTTATAATATCATGGACATACGACTTTCACCTTAATTTTGAAGGGCTGTGGGGTGTTGGCCCACATCCAGTTACCTTTAATTTCATCTTTAACACGTGCAATGAAGGGTGCGCAGCTGACCAGCAATGCTCTACAACAGTGACGACATAGATGACTCGTGCACGGAGAACTGACTAGCGGCATATGGCAACATTTTTATTAGGAAAAGTCAGCAGTGCCAGGCTGCATATTGGATCGACTAGAATTTTCGTATTTGTTTCTCTAGCTTATAATTATTTTGTGTGCTTTTTGTCTGCTTCAACTTTTAACTATTACATAATACTTTATATTTTTACAAGATACATAGTCTGTTAATGACCGTGTGAACTTCTGGACTTGGCCGATTGAGCTCATATGGTCATATTTTTAACAGACTTCCAAAAAGGAGGAGGTTCTCAATTCGACTGTTTTTTTTTGTATGTTTGTTCCGCTATGTTTGCTAATTGTGAACCGATTTTAATGATTATTTTTTTGTTTGAAAGAGTATTCTTTCGATTTGGTCCAATTTAAATTTGGTGAAGATCTGATGAAGAACTTCGGAGATAGACCATTTGAAGTCGGTTTTATTTTTGTTAAATAGTGATTATTACACATAATATTTGTTTTGTCGAGACGATGGTTCATAGCTATGCTGGGATCTGATAGGTGGCCCTATAGTCAAGTTACTCACAGGCACAACCGCGGGAGAACAATATATTTCTATCCGACGACAAAATATGAGCCAACCCTCAAAACACGAATAGCGTTACTGTCTTCGTGTTCCGGTCACACAAAACTATGATTTGTGTTAATTAATGCAAATAAAAGGGAAATGCTCGCTACAATTACTTTCTTATGCTGTCAGTGAAAACCGGAATATAAATAAAACAGCCGTATAAATGTTAGTAATTACATTTATTACCTGTCAAAAGACATTAGCTTACAATTATTTTATTTCATGTACTTAGTAAATACAATTAGCTAGATTTATTTCTTTATTACTGATACTGCAAATCATGTCACTGTAGAAGTCTCTGATAGGGCGCTCTGCACACTCACACACACGAACATAGGAGGACGACGCACGACACTGGATCTTATGTCTTAACAAATATGGTTACATTTGCCGGAGCCGCTTGTTTGGCCGCTGGCCGTCATTCATGAACCCACCCTGCTGAGAAACAAACTATTATTACGATTAGATTACAGAACATTATCATTTATCGCTTACGATAAATTATCAAATGTTTGACTATCAATACTGCTAACTACTGTTATAGCCACTTAAAACAATACATCTATGTTTCTTTAAATACTTTTAAGCAGTTCTAGCGAATAGCGGCTGTAACTTGAAAGTGATAAAATATAAAGAAATTCTATACAGGGTGTAAATGAAATCATGTAATTTCTTCAAACCTCGTGATGTACATTACTGCTGACATAGATTAACAATGCACGGGATACACGGGATAAAACAAAAAATTACAATAAGTAAACATGTGTTCTTAATGTAAGGCATTTTAACACCCCGAGTTAAATAACCGTGCGGCGAGCGGGCGGGGAATTCGCTCGGGATCCTAAAATGCCTCATGATAAGAACATAAATATGTATACTTCTTGTAATTTTTTTTTTATTGAATCCAAATTATCCCGTGCGGGTTCATTTAAGTCAGCAGTTACATCACGAGGTTTGAAGGTATTACGTGATTGCGTTTACACCCTGTAGAGACAAATAAGTTTTAAAATCTGATATGATTGTACCATTTGAATACATGCAACCAAACAGTAAAAAGCATTTCTAATATATTAATAGCGAGCTTACATCTAAGTGCATTAGTTTGTTTGGTATGAGTTTCATCCTTTGTAACGAGACATGTTATTGACCAATTTGGTTGTTTGCACACACATGGCACACTGGTATGGGCGCGTCATTACCTTGGACTTATGTAACTGGTGTAATGTTTCTACAGGTAGCTCTGAAAAGAATGCACAGAATGTGTTAATGCAAAGAGAATTGCAGAGATGGTGTGTATTCTGTTCTTTTTTCAGTGTCTCGTCATTGTACTGCATTTCTTTGCACATCTTTCTATGCACTCGTTTCTATGAAATGGATGTAAGCATGCAATGGAAAAAGCATTCTTAAAAATTATTGCAAAAAAATACAGTTCGTAAGATGTCAACGTAATCATTTGTATAGTGGAAGGGGAAACATAAAAATATAATACATACTAATATGTTGACATCTACCACATGAAATAGACACTATGATACACCAAAAGGTCAATAGAAGCTTGGTACAGTTTAAGCATAAAAGCAGTCGATACGAAGTGCTGTAGTATAAAAAGTCTCTAATATTCAGCCGCATCTGGTTAGACAGGAAGTCAATCGATACTTAGGAACATTCTAGAATTATAACACAATGAAGCAGTGTCGCTAGCATGCTGTAGCTTAGTCGCATAACAACAAAAATGAGGGTAAAACAGAGAAGTAAGCAAACGGAGCACAGTCTTCACCAAAAATGAGGGTAAAACAGAGAAGTAAGCAAACGGAGCACAGTCTTCACCAAAAATGAGGGTAAAACAGAGAAGTAAGCAAACGGAGCACAGTCTTCACCAAAAATCACGGCCGCTCTTAACAGGAGGCGTATGCTTGATCAGTAGAGTTTTAGACCTAGCTGAGCGAAGTTCAGAGCGGTCAACGTTTTTAATGCGGACTATAATAATCATAAGGGCGCAACAGACTGCACAAACACGATGTTCATCACCGATATACTGACGCGACACCGGTGAGCGTCTAAGGCGACGTTTTAATATTCCCGCAGTTCTCACAATGTCGAGCACTCCGTTAGCTTACTCCCGGGGGTACCGTCTACCGGCAAGGAGTGGTAGTAGTGATGGTGTGGCGGTGCAGTGTGCTTACCGGGCGGCCCATGAACCCCTGCGGCGGCATGTAGGTGTTGACGGGCGCGAACCCGCCGCGCGGGAACGCGCCGCCGCCGCGACCGCCGAAACCGCCGCGCCCGCGGGCTCCTGGCGGATATAGATTCATTATTATGGCTACGGAACTAAAGAAGGCACCACAAACTTCAAATTGTTGTGGCATGCAGCTAAGTTTGGGTGTTCATTTACTCATATTTCAGCTGTATTATGCATCAATGTATCCAGCCACAAAAATATGAATTCTGTGTTAACCATCTAGTTATTGTTGCAAGTCTACTCAACGCTTGAAAAAATGCAAACTGCATTGATAATTTTTTGGTAGACGGAACTCTATTAAATTTATTACAGCTCTGGGCATTTTTTCAAGCGTTGAGTAGAGACCTACCACAAGAACTAGATGACATTAACACAAAATTCATATTTTTCTGGGTTAACACATTATTGCATAACACGGCCCATTTTTCCTAAGTTCCCCAAATGCTGCAGGACATTTTATTACAATCATCAATTTTTATTTATTTATTTATATACTCTTTATTGTACATACACCAGGTTAACACAACAGGAAAATCTATTTAAATACAAAAATGCACAATGGGCGGTCTTATCGCGCAAGGCGATCTCTTCCAGACAACATTTCAATCACCAATCAATCCAGTAAATTTTAATGATTATCCCTCTAAGACAATTATGTACTTAGCAGCACCATAGTCTAGAGGGGAAGCCGTACAGTAGTAGACGAAGAAAATCCTATAAGGTTGTAAGTAACAATGAACTTAATTACACCTAGTAATGGCACGTACCTCTAAAGTTGCCCCTCGCATTGAAAGCTCCGCCGCGCGCACGGAAGTTGTTGGCGCGGTTGGCGTTGGGGCTGGCGTTCGTGTTGGTGTTGGAGTTGTTGCGGTTCTGCTGCTGGTTCGGGTGCTGCCGCTTGTTCTGAACAAAATATTAATACAATTTTTATATTGTAACTTCACTTAATAATGTCGTTTGCCATCATAACTTATCTTTTTAATGTAAATATATATAAAACACTCTTTCGTTACCCCCCATTTACACCTAAAACAAGTTATAAACATAATTTGTGTAAAGGTCTTTTTAAAAGAAATTACTTAGTCTTAACACTTAATGATCATGTGTAAAATATTTCTAACAAGTGTTTTAAAGATCTACATACTTATTAGCTACTTAAAGTATGCATATTTGTAATATTTTTTTAGGAAAAATATCTGATACATGTAGAATACATGTTTTATACCTAGGTGTAAACGAGGAGTTACTCAAACGCATCCATATAAACAGGATTATCACCAAAAAAAGTCTAAATAAAACTGAATGATGAAAAGGCAGTGTTGGTATGATTTTACTTAAAATTCAAACCAAAATCGCGTTATATGCCGGACATACCTTGTTGACGTTGGCGGCGTTGTGCGCCTTCTGCTCGTCCTCGTCGCGGTACTTGGAGACGGTCACCAGGAACCCGTTGATGCGCAGCTCGCGGTCCAGCTTCAGAGCCTTGTCAACGCAATCCTTGTCTTGGAATGTTACTCTCACTGCGAAATACAGGGAAATAATAACATAAAACTAGTATTAAAGTTGATCCCTATGGGAGACACCTACAACCCGAGCAGCTAAGCGCCTCACAGCTACCCCCGTGACGCAACACGCGAGTTTTCACTACTCTGGTCAGATTAGGGAACGTACCCATACTACGTGACCCGTTAAGGGGGGGGTCTTCAAAATACCACACTTGGTCACAGGGGAGGGGGGGGGGCTTAGGTTTTCGTCATATCCTCTAGGGAAATCTCGAGTTTTTTCGAGCTATATTCAAATAAGGCGCGCAGAGTTTAGAGCTTTTTGAACTCACAGGTGGCAGCACTCGCACATATGAGTCAAATATTTCTTTTTTTAACTTTCTGTTTGCAAAAAATGATTTAAAACCATATTTATATATTACCACGTGAAAACTAGAGGGGGGGGCGTATTGGCATATACTACGGGTGGTCACCGAGGGGGGAAGGTAAAAAATAGTAAAAAATGGGTCACGTAGTATGGGTACATTCCCTTGGCGGATCAGTAAAGTTCCACGTGGCCAGGGGAAGATATACAGGGTGTAAACGAAATCATGTAATTCCTTCAAACCTCGTGACGTACTGCTGACATAGATTATTAACCCTGAACGGGATACTTTTGGATTCAATAAAAAAAAATATTACAAGAAGTAAAAATATGTGTTCTTAACATGAGGCATTTTAGCGCCCCGAGTTAAATGACCACGCGCCGAACGCTAGCCGCGCAATTCGCTCGGGGCTCTAAAATGCCTCACGTTAAGAACACATGTTTACATTTTGTAATGTTTGTTTTATTAAATCCAAATGTAGCCCGTGCTGGGTTAGTCTATGTCAGCAGTACATCACGAGGTTTGAAGGAATTACATGATTTCGTTTACACCCTGTAGTGTTACTTCTGGCGTAACGTGAGACTTGACGTTAGCAGTAGCATTGGCGTGGCGAATACAGATAGCTTCACACGTTAGACGTGAGTGACGCGACGAATATGACTGTCCGTAATTTTTTTTTATTTCTCGGCTATTCGCGAATGTTGCTATGATTGTAATATTATGCAGTGCACTCACCTAACCAACGAAGGCCAAAGCACGTTAGTCATTTGTTGAATTTGAACAAACTTTGTACAGAACGAAACCGGTTTCATTCAGTTTTTAGCGGTATCGAGCCCTCGTGTGCTAGGTGTGTACGCTGCATTAGAAAACCACATGTCGAACAAACATACACCCCAACGTAACACCCCGCAGTGACATCATGGGGAGATGTAAAACAACGCGTCTTTAATTTCCACACCATTATAAATTGTATGGCCGAAAAGGAAACAATACACCGGACATTGAACTCTATATTTTTTTTATAGTCTTTTACGGATCGTCGGTTAACGTGGTTACGCAACATTCATTCAAGTACCACTTTGTACTTGACTAGTGGACCTTGAAAACTATCGTAAAACCATAACGTGGTCAGTATACGTAACACGCCTTAAATTATATACTTTTGGAGAGCCAACAATGACAGTTTATCTCTAAACCACTCAACACGAGTATCAATAATATCAGTTTGCATATGGAACAATATGTTTATCTAGGAATAGCATAAACCTTGCAAATCACATAGATGCAACTAGACCGACGGACGTCAGGAGGCGATAAGATATTGTAGTAATAAAACCATTTCCCCTCGCGTGGGGGAGCAAACCCCAACGTTAACAATACTCATTTACATATTCTACTTTTGTACTATGAATACGGCACACAACATGGATGCCAATCGCAGCGTAAATCAATAAGAGCCATATCGGCGCCGCGATTTCCTCTCAACAGTATAACCTAAGCCGAAACGTGTTGAAAAACGTCAATAAATGCGTGATGGATTATATAGTATATAATTGAGAGATACGATATGAATAGATATCGTTAGGGGACAACTCCCCTTTGAGGCGACAAAGTCACGCAATGAATACTCGACAATAGAACGAACACGTGTATTTTTTTAAAGATTTGTGTTAATTGCTCTCAATATGAAGGTTATCTTTTGTATTTTCAAAAGGCAGCAGGTAGTTTTACGCAGTCACGCTTTGTAACAATTGTAAGTGATGCGTACTGGGGAGTTAATCCATATTTTCCTCTCCCGCGTCGCCCTTTCACCCTTCTAAACACTCCCCTCTGTTGCTGCTAATGTTGTAGCCGTTTTTATTACCCGACTGAGGTCGTTACCCCAGAGTACATTGTTTGAGCGGACACTAGATGGTGTATGTTTCTCATTGACTCGTTTTACCGAACCTACACATCGACGGTAGACTTGGCTTATTTGAAAGAGTCTTATTTTTTCGGGTTACATTTTAAATCCCCTCTTCTGTTTCAACTTCACCAAATCAACTACACTCATGCTGGTTAGTACCTATATTACACTTACTACCTCTTAACCTACGCTGCTGAGCACATCTTGTATGACGCTGATGAAATCTGTACTGGGGATAATTAAATTAATGTAACACTTACGTATTTTGTACTTAGTCTTGCTGAATTCGTGTATATGTGCGACATCGCCGCACTGCGAGAACAGCAGCTTGACGTACTCGGTGCTGGCCTCGTAGGGCACGCCTACCAGCACGGCGGTCTCGGCGCGGGACTCCACGGACACGGAGATCTTGCTGCCGTCGATCACCGTGCCTTCCTCGGACAACGCCTGCGTTCGAGGGTGGATTTAGCAAGTTCGTTTAGAAGGGAAGAATGTGTGTCGAATGTATATTTGAGAAATGAAATGTTCTTGTTTGAGCTATGTGCATAATGTGTATTGATTTTGTAGCATATAAAATGATATGATTTATGAATGAGTATAAAAATTAAAAATAAAGTTTATGCGTTGCGTTTTAAGCGCTAAAGTCACTAGCAAGTTAAATTGTGCAAGTTGACTTATGGAATCGACTTTCACTATGAAAACACGCAGCAAGTTGACGTTTGGAAGTTTTACCGACTTGCCACAAGCTGCCCGTGAAGTTTTTAACAAAACTTGCTTTCAATATAAATAGGTAAGCACTTGCTTCAATAACTTGCGCAAATTAACTTGCTAGTGAATTAAGCGCTTTAGGAACGATTTAACAATGTGTACAAGTTTGGTGTAAAGATTTCGTCACAGATTGTAATTTCCATCACAATCTTGAAATAAAACGCTCGTGTACCTAATTTAATTCTTGGTTGAAGGCGCGAGGTTGCTCCACGCACATTCACATACGAAACAGTCCCCTCATCGGTGAATGGTGTAGTAGTAAATTATTGTAGTGTCAAATAACGTCATAGGAAGTAATCTTATTGTTACAAATGTTTGTGTTGAAAAGAGTATTATGAAGAACGGACCGCCACCATAAATAGACGCCACGTGATTATTAAATTGGTATGACGATAGGACCAGGAAAAAAACCGGCCAAATGCGAGTCGAGCACGCGCATTAAGTGTTCCGTACCACCACATGTCTGTGAAATAACTGTTTTTATTATTTTCTATTTAACTATAGAATATGCATTACAATTATACCAAGTTTCACGCCTGTATGTATTACCATTTTTATGGTAGAGCAGGAACAAAAATCGTTGAAAATTTGAATTGCCATACCATTTGCCATGATAGTGGCTATAGTAACATATTCTGTGAACATTTCAACTGGCTACCTATTACGGTTAAAAAGATACAGCCCTGTGACAGACGGACGGGCAGACGGCGTAGGGTTAGTAATAGGGTCCCGTTGGCACCCTTTGTTACGGAACCCTAAAAAAACATTGTGTGTTTTGCGTAACATAGAGTGCTAGGACTGAACAAAGTGTGTACTAGCCAGTGTTGAGTATTGTCGTGAAATAAAGGATTGACATAGTGTAATAAAAAATTAAACTTCTTTTTAGTGTAACGTTGTTAAACTTTGATTATATCAATTATGTTCTTCTTCGTTTTGACATTATTCCCCAAAAATTAAGTTATAATATAAATGATAGCTTTCTAACATAAAAAATCATAGGTCAATGTCATTGGTCTAGAGTTCAAACCCAAGGCAGGCACCTCTGACATTTCGGATTCATGTGCGTATTGTATAATTATCACTTGCTTAAAAACGGTGAAGGAAAACACCGTGACGAAACCGGCATGCCTGAGAGATATTTCTTGACGGCACGTGAAGCTAAGTCAGAGGCCCATGGGCGGCATAAACTATGACACCAGATTAGCCACTAAACATAAAAAAAGCCCTAAAATACTCCTGTGTGCTGTGAAACTAAACATTTTACTGGCGCTCGGCATCTAATCTGTTGCGATGGCAACCGCGTGAGGTACCTATGTTTAGTCTGTCAGTTACGCCACACGCGGGTTACCGCGGCCTCTTGTTATGGACATACAATTTATATATAGCTCATTACTGCTCTGAAATAAATGTTGAGTTCTACTTACCAACAGGGAACTGTGCAGTGGACTTCATATAGTGGAATCAGTAGTAAGTGTAATAAATACTTTTTAGATATAATAAAATAGAAAATAATTATCTTTATTGTACATGATGTTTATTGTGCACAATAAAAAGACAATCTCTATTCACCTTTATTAAAGAGTATTTCTTAATGTCTAAAATAAATGCTACAGCATGCTTCAAAATTAATATTCTGTATTAAATTTTGAAGCATGTTACAATGTTGCTATCTAGTTGAAGATTTGAGAAGAGTGTAGTATTTTATAAAGAGTGTTTCTAATTATTATGGATTTGTGCCTATTATCACAATTTGTTGTCAGTTTTGTTACTATAATGTCATAAAAATGGTATGCCTGCTAAACCTGAAGCCCACTGCACCAGTCCTGAAACTTACCAACTGCCACTGCAACTACACACAAATGCACGTCACAAAATGGACATGAATATATACATCAGCTGATCTACTACATCACATCATTATAAATCATTAATTTTGATCTTTACTTCGTAACTTCACACAAAGCTGCCAAATGGATGCATATTTAGTAGAAGACCAGCCTGTTCAAACATTCAAATAGTCACTCATTCTGCTCATGACTCGAGGGAAGTGGCAACATTTCTGGATATACATAATTTGGAAAAAAGTAGTCTTAGCCATAAATACAGCCTCTTTTAGAAGCAGGCTAGTAAAATTCTAAAATCTACTTAATCACTTCTCAATTATAAAATATAAAATGTTAATAAACTTTTGTTTACCTTTTCCAGAGACTCTTTGTTTTTGAATTCGACTATTGCCGATAATGTCGGAGTTGTGGTCAGTTCAGTTACAATGATTGGACCACGTCTAAAAAGAAAGAAAATTTGTCTCATTAATACTCCGTACACCAGAGCCAGTGTTTGTGTTCTGAGCGCGGCTTGCTAGTTCCTCGAGAACACATCACACAATTATCATATACTAATAAACTTTAATTAGTAGTACAAATACAGTGATTCATTTCAGTAGCTTAAGACATTTCAGGGACTGATATTTGAATGTTGGCAAGTTGCTTGTTCAAGTACATAGTTGTTAATTGTAGAACAGATATACTCACTTGACATTAGTAACTTCTCCATGTTTGGAGAACAACTCCTTGAGCTTCTCTTGGTAGTCGAACAGGTAGGTCGACGGGAGGTTCTCAACTAGTATTTTACCAGACTCCACTTTATCCTCTTTCTTATCCTCGGCGGCGGCATCGCCCTCAGCGTTCTCCTGACTCTGATCGGCGTCGGTGCCGCCCTCAGCGGCGCTCGCGTCGGCGGCCGCTGCGTCGTCACCATGATCTGCTTGATCAGCCTCACCGTTGTTGTCTTCCGCCTCCACAGGCTCGGAGGTTTCCATCTCGGGTGCTTGTTCCTCGGCGGCTTGGGCAGCGGCCCTCGCCTTCGCCGCCTGGTTTTTAGCGCCGCGACCTTTCTTCTGCGCTACCATTTTGATAATCCGGCTGCAATTCACACAAGAACCAACTCAAGCAATCTTGCGTGCGATCCGTCACGCTCTCTCAGTGGCAACGTTTCCCGCCATATCTATTTTTTGCTAAAACTTATCTACACAACACTTGGCGCCTATTCTCAGATCTCAAGGGCGCAGTTACTAACGCGCGAAACATCATGTTACGCAGAATCGAAGAAAATATACTTTTGTTTAGCAGATGAGCTAATTTTAACTATGTGTAACATCACAGATAACGGTAAATACATCATAACAAGCCATACGCGCCATGAAGCATGCCTATATTTCGAGTGGAAAATTCACGAACCCGAAGCGTTACCTCGTAATAACTTGTTACAATGGCATTACACATTCCGGATTGAATATTATAGAATGTGATTGAAAGTTATACTCACCAAATTTGAATTAACAAGTAAAATCAATGATATCACAAATCCACGGGGAAAAGACGCCAAACTATATGCAATAATAACACGAAACCGGCATCACGCAAGCGCATCCGCCATTAAATAGATTTTAAAAAGTGAGGTTATTGGTGTTGCCGTAATCAAAAATGGGTTCTAGAATTGCTAACGATGTATCCGAACTCAGTCCAAGAAATCAATACAATGGATGATCAAAAAAATTGGAAATAAGACAATCATGGCGATGTAATTTTATCACTAACCTTGTAGTTACAAAATCATTATACAATACTATGCACAGAACATTTAAACACTAACTAGATTACCACATCCATTTGTGCAAATCTAGAAAAAGTGCTCGTGAGTATTGGTATAGGGGCGTGTAACCACATGGCTATCTTTACCCCTCGTTTACAACAGAGGTCCCCAAAGTTTTTTTGTCTCGTAGACCACTTGCCATGTTTTTCGGTTTTGGGTAGACCCTCCCTGCTTAGTTATTATTGCATTTTTTGCAACTTCATCGACTTCAAATGTTTGACTGATTTCTAACTGTAGTGAGGTGTAGAGCGAAAAAGCAATAAAAACATACGTTAAATTTTATACATTTATTGATGAAATTCAAATTAAAATGAACCAAAATAATATTTAGTACATAAAGATAAAAGCTAAGCAACAAATAATCTGTGTTTGTGGTTATTCCATTAATGGAAAGTCAAAATTAAAGTCACGACCTGCTTTAATGAGATCATCTATCCCACAGAGCATGTAACTATTTGTCTATCTATCTATCATGGACCCCCGTTTACATCTCACAGACCTCCAATTATTCTTTCCACTCACATGGACCCCTTGTAGGTCGCCGTCGACTTCTGGGGGTCGGTATAGACCACTTTCGGTATCACTGGTTTACACCTTGCACCTAGGTATAAAATATATTCTACAAGGTACAGTAAAAAAATTCAAAAAAGTAATTGCTTATCATACTATCAATAAGTAGCAACAGCATCTTTGTTGATCTTTAAAACACTAGTTTTAAATATTTTAAACATGTATAGTACTGGCTGTGTGCCTTGGGGGCGGATCAAACCTGTCAAACCGGGCATGGTTAACCAGTTAGTGGATTTAGGGCTTAAAAAATTTAAATTGAAAGTACGTATTTCAATGTGTCTTTTTAATTTTTAATGAATTGCAATTGATACAATTCCATAGAGAATGTAACTTTATGCTGAATATGCTCTACTCTTTGCTTTATGTTTGCAGTTGGCAACATTGATCGTTGGCAGCACACAAAACATAACCTCGAAATATTCACAGCACATCCGTAGTATTATCATGTGTTATTACAGTTTATTTTACAATTACTTAAAATAGCAAGTGCCTGTAAGCGAGAAAAATGAAATCCAAAGAATTAAAACATAATCCCGCTGACAAGCATACACTGGACAAAACTATAGACTTTGTTGGTTTGTACAAATCTGCACATGAAACCAATAGAGTTGTTGAAAAACGTAAAACTGATGAGACCAATAACAAGGAAACTGTAAAAAATAAGACGGGGTCTCAGAAACGTGAACGTTCACCAAATAAAAATAAAAAACGAAGCAAACAAGAGCAGGTAGACATTTCGCAAATTAACATTGATGGTACCAATTTAAGCAGTAATACGGCCCAGAGCAGTCCTGTTGACCATAATAACGCTACTTCTACTCCTAACACAAGTGGCCAAAATAAAGGTCAAGCCGGAAGATTCAAGTCCATCATGAAAAACAAATCCCCAACTAGGCAGTCTGTAGACAGCGCCAGATCTAACTTGTCCAGTGGTAAGCCCAAGAAGAGGAACAAGTCCGTCAGCTTCATGCTAGACGACAATGAGGAAGTCATGGTGAAGAGGACCAAGTCTGATGATTCCACTAAAAGTAATAAAAAAACTGAGAACACAGTCAAAACTAAAGTTAAGGACAAAAGAAAAATCCTTAAAAACTTCAAAAAGGACCAACAATCTGAGAAGGAGAACAAAGCAGCTGAAGTCAACAGCCAAAACATGGATGTTGACAGCAGTAAAATTAGTTTACAGGAGAAGAAACCAGCAAAGTTAAATAAAACTAAAAAAATGGTGGGAGAGGCCTCAGTTACCCCCCCAGGAGAGGCTAAAAGTCAAACTTACGAGAATAAAGAAAAAAAGAAAAAGTTAAAAAAAATAAAGAAAACTAAATCTGAACAAGGTTCAGAACCGTCAGACACAGAAAATAACAACAATGAGGTACCATTTAAAACAAAAAGTAAAAAACCAAAAAAGAAAAAAGTTAAATCCCCACCTGCTGAAACAATAGAAGCAGAAGGAGAGCCGGCTTCTAAATCTCGTAAAAAAGAATCCAAACCTGACATTGCTGAGGACCTAGAGAATCTGAGTATTGGCGACAATGCGCACACATTAACAAACTTGCTTGATGAAATGACTGTAGTTGATAAGGAAAAGCGTAAAAAGTTGAAACAAAAGTTCAATAAGAATAAAAAACCAAAAGGTGCTCATAGTTCCAATAAGGAGGATTCAGAGAAGAGTGAAGAAGTTAAGGAGAAGGTGAAGTGGAAGAAGAGGAAATGGAACAAAGATAAGAAGGGGGAAGCAGATGAGGATAGCTTGGCACACACAGTGATTGTGGAGAACCTGCCCATATCTATCATGTTGAACTATAGGAAGTTGCTCACAGAAAACTTTGAGAAATGCGGCTTGATTAAAAAAATTGGGTAGGGCTCTTGTTAATTAATTATTTTTTCTTTTTTAAGCATAGAATTAACCTTTTGACCGCCCCAGTCTGATTTATACGACAAATAAAAATGTTTTCTTGCCCATGTCTCCTCAGTCATACTTATATGACTGAAGTGACACTGGCACGAAAATCTTTGTCATATAAATCCGACTGGGGCGGTCAAAAGGGTAAAGAGCAAAAAATTTATAATAATAAAAAAATGGTAGCTACATTCTTCCCCTTAAATACATTGAAAATAAAGGTCTATATTGTAGTTAACAACTGTACTAAGCCATAACATTTTTGTGTTGCAGCATTGCTGAGGTGTACCCCTCAGAAGAATCTAAGCCCGTCTTTACTACTACCATCAACTTCTCTAGTGATGGGAGTGCTGAAAAGGTATGATAACCAAAAAATATTATTAATAATATGTCATCTATATGATTGCTGGCCTTTCTAGACGAGTTGGAGTGGATCAAATAAAATTATCCACAAAACTTATAATTATTATCTATTATCCACACTAAAAATACGTCCATTGTCATGGAGATGCGGGAAACAGCTCGCTATGCCATATATCGTCTTCAGCGCCTGCAAAATCCACAATGTATTTTTTTTTTATAATTTTTTAATGCTATTTCAAGCCACATGCGTCTGTAAAATCCGTTTTCTAATAATTTATTTAGTTAAGAAGATAGCAAAATCAGCACTGTAATTTTGGCCAAAAACAGACTTGAAACACCTCTATGTGTACAGGAGACACGTAACGTATATTTATTTCAACGCGCGCCTCTTAGAATTGCGCTTTGATATGACAGCGGGTTTATTATTTTAAAATAATTTGGTAAATCCGAAAAAATACAGTATGTATCCAAATTCAATTTAAAGAAATACTAGCACCTCTTATATCGTAGTAAAAAGCTTAAAAGTAATATTTATCGATGTCCCAACATAAAGTCTCATTTTCTGCATACTAAGTTTTAAAATGTTATCAGTTTGGGAAAAAAACAGTTTTTTGCTTCTCCTGTAAAATTGTTTTTTTTTTCCATAGCGGATTTTGCAGGCTCAGCATAATAATTATGTACCATATATTTCATTTAGGTTTTGATATGGTAGTCAACATTGTACAACTAGTTGGTACCAATACAAATAAGTATCAATTTTGCAATATTAATCTGCACTCTGACTAAAGTTAGGCTCTTTGTACTTTTAACATTTATGCTGATACATAATTGTATTGATAACACACTAAACAATAACAGGGTATAGCAACAAATTGCAGTTTGCACTATATAATTATTTAGTACTAGCGGCCCGTCGGCTTATCACGAGTAGAAATTTTTCCCGTTTTAGCAACATTTTTCATTTATGCTCCGCTCCTATTGGTCGTAGCGTGATGTTGTATAGCCTATAACCTTCCTCGATAAATGGACTATCCAACACAAAAAGAATTTTTCAATTCCAACCAGTAAGTAGTTCCCGAGATTAGCGCGTTCAAACAAACAAACAGACTCTTCAGCTTTATAATATTAGTATAGATATTTGCTGCACCCAAGCCAACTCACCAACGGGCTCGTTTTTTTTAACACATTACATAACATCATGTATGTATACCCCAAAGGGTTAGGTCATTTCGCGCTTATGTTTAAGTCCCATGTATTAGGGGGCGAGCCTATTGCCATCATCTGCTGTTGCTACTGAGAAATCCCACATGGAATAACCCAATAGCACTTTGCCTGACCCAGGAATCGAACCCAGGACCTCACGATCAGCAGTGATAGTTGCCACCACTAGACCAACGAGGCACTTTTTTTTTTTTATTGCACCATGTTCAACAAATAACTTACAAACTTCTTCTCAGGCACTACAAGAAAACAACACCTATTTGGAGGGCAGCCGTATCCGCGTAAAGCAAGCGCTCCCCGCGACGCAGACGACGCTGGTGGTGCGGTCCTATGCTGAGCTGACGGACCAGGCGCTCAGCACCGCCTTCGTCGGCATCGGCAAGATCAGGAACATACGACATCTCGTCAAGGGGAAGAAAACCATGGGTATGTGTTGGTTTATTACTGCGTTTGGTGGGGTAGTATCGAAGTAGAGCAAAATACTTATGCCTCTGCCTCTGAAAAAGGGCACCTGTAGTTTCCTACTAGTTCAAGACAAATCATCTCTACTTCTGACTACCATAACTGAATCATGAATAGTCAATGGTGTCGATTTTGTTACACATTTTAACACTACTAAACTATACTGGCCTGCAAAAATAAGTATCACACTTTTAAAATTGCAATAACTTTTTAAGTACACAAGATATATTTTCGAAGCAAAAAGGACTCAAAAAGAGTTTAACTTTGTTACTATAGTTTCAAAGAAAGCTGATAAAAATTGCTATAAAACGTTTTTTATTTTAAATCTCTAACTTCTATAGTTTAGAAAAAATTTAAATTTTAAAAGTGTGATACTTATTTTTGCAGGCCAGTGTAGACTAAGCGCAACTGTCACTTTCTTTTCCTATTGAAACAGAAAGAGACAAACACCCTTAGATTAGTTTAGTCCTGTCAAAGTGCGCTACAGAATCGACCCCATTGTCATGGAATCGATATAACGTCGCTCGGCAGTGAAAACCTCGTAAATAAAAATTTCTTCAAAAGCATTTTATTTGTTCTTTAGATTGATAAACTCGTCATACACGTACTAATTCAACAAACTTTCAATTCAAATACTTCTAAGCTATCTATGACGTACGATGACAAACTTGTATTAACATTTGATCGGCAATTTTTTTTGCAGGAGATAGTTATTTCTATCTCTTTTAAAAAAATGTGTTTTACACATACGTGATTTTCACTGCCGACCGACGAAGGAGTACTGCTAGCAACCTATCTCCCCAATTAGCGATGTTTATTAATTGATAAAAATTAATTTCCAGCAACAGCATTCGTTGAATTCGACGGACCTGAAGCAGTAGCACGTGCAATAAAATCGGCGGGTGACTCTAAAATTGGAGGGAAGAAGATTCACCTGGCCAAGTTCGAGATGCGCACAAAAAAAGTAAAGAAGCATAAGAATGATGGTGACAGCGCCGCTGACGCAGACAGCGAAGATTCTAACGATTAGATAATTTTTTCTCACAGTACATGGAGCACAAAATATATTGTACACATATGAGACCTAAAATAACATTTTTGAACAGTTTGTAAAGAATTGGCATTAAAATTTACACTGCCATGATCTGAGAATATACGAAACACGACGGTCCGATGTCATTTTAGAGATTCATTACATTGAATATTTGAAACAGGTTTTTGAATGAAGAAGTGGATTGTGTAGAAGAAACACTGCAATGTACCATAATATAAATTAAGTTATTAATATTTCATTTAAAATCGTATCGTCGTGTTCCGTCTATAGTATCGGTCTTTTAATTTCCTAGCAAATGGTGATTTTATCATTTATAAGTTTTTAGTATCTTAAATAAATTATACACAATTTTGATACTTATTACAGTGCCGAATAATTACGTAAAATATTGTCTTAAAAATGTAATAAGAACGGGTTGCAAGTTTTATGTAATGAATGAATAAGACAGTTTAACTAGCCAAGGTGTTTTTACATTATATAATAATATATTTTAATATTGATTTTTCCATGTTATCGCATAATTAGTTATCTCGCAATGTATGAATGGTGTTACCACTTATAGTCCATTTTTGTTATAATAAAATGGAATTTTTCGTGTTAGATACGGCTTGGAGAGGCGAACGAACTCTCAAAGCATTTATATACAGTGTATTTTCAGTAAGTACCATATTATTTTTGTTAGAATATGCCTTATTCCGTATACAAGTACCATTTCATAGACCCAAATGTCACTAAATAAGTTAAAAACTTCATAGAAGTCTCTTAAAGGGCTTTATTTTGGTGTTGTTATGGAATTCCAGCATTATTAGATATAGAAACTATTATGTTGTGTGCGACAAATATTATGAAATAAACCGGCTCGTTGAATTTAATAATGTGCTGTTTTTATTTATCAAAACATTTTAACAAAAATAAAACCGACTTCAAAAAAACGATGAAAAGAATAAAATAATTACCATATTATAAAATTAACAGTTTTAGAAGTCGGTGCTAATCCACGCTGAACCAAATTGAAGGCACCGACTTCTGAAACTGTTAATTTTATAATATGGTAATTATTTAATTCTTTTCATCGTTTTTTTGAGTCGGTTTTATTTTTGTTAATTTTTTTTTATTTTTTTTCGTTTTAGTGGCCTTAATTAAAATATGGTTGGACCTACTATAGACGCTGCTCGTAACATAATCACATCATCACATTATGCGTATTGTTCGTCATTGAGGAGTTATATTGTCTATCTCCGAAGTTCTTCATCAGATCTTCACCAAATTTAAATGGGACCAATCTGGAAGTATATCCTTTCAAATATATTTTTAAATCTAAATCGGTTTATAAATGGCGGAGTTATGAGGTAACAAACATTAAAAAAAACACATACGAATTGAGAACCTCCTTTTTTGGAAGTCTGTTAAAAATTCATTCAACTTCGTCGATCAACATCTGAAGAGGCTGTCGTTAGGCGTCTGGATCAAGGGCTTGATACTGAAGGTGGTACTTCTGGACACGGCGCGTATTGTTAGGAGGTTCCTCTCTCTGAGGCTCTACCCACCGGTATCTTGGACCCCGTTTCCGTTGTCGGTGGGGACCCTATTTCTTAAATGTTTATTTGTATAATGAAGGATAAAATGAAGATAAAAAAAGTATCCAAGGGATTAGATCAGATCGCTAACGAATGAAAAGTTCTGACTCAATGACAAGGTTACGTATGGTTAAAAAACAAAAAGATCTGTTTCCGCCCGGGATCGAACCGGGGGCCTTCTGCGTGTTAGGCAGATGTGATAACCGCTACACCACGGAAACTTAGGAAACTACGTCGAAATTATGCAACATATTCTGCATAACCACGTAACATTACGAACTAAATAACTGAATTATTAATTTAATGCGGAATAGGCGATACTAGGACTAACTCACACTGCCTTAAGTTTCTTTAACGAATAATCTGTGACGTATGGAGTGATATAGAAGAGCGCGCACTGCGAATTGTTCACCGCATACCGATTTACTTGTATTTATTTTATTGGTTGCGGTGAAAAAAACGCACCGCACATTACTCACCGCACCGCATTGCGCACTCACACTTATAACCATAACTTGGAATAAGTATCGATTAACTGAAGATATAAAATAATCCTTGGTCATAATACTTCAGAAAATAAAACAAAATTAAATTGAAACAATAATTTATTGTGTTCTTAGAGTTAATAGTTATGCGTTAAAATTAATTATACTGTATACACAAGATTCTTAATAGTCCGACATTAAGCTACGGTCTTTATTACAATTAATTATTTACAATAATTACGAATAAATTACATTTATGTATCGACACGACTCGGTTATAACTATATCGTACAAATAATACTTTTAAAAACATACATTATTACTATCACTTAATAATTTGTATTGAGATATTACAAAAATATTTCATTTATATCAGAAAAATAACGTTCGTTTCAATCAGCGCGCCGTTTTAAACGATTATGTAGATAAAGCGGGCTACTAACTAACGATTTAAAATCGCACCCGACAGACGGGAGGTACCAGTCTAATAATGTCTGTCATGTGTACGCGACTTCTAGTAATATACTATTTTGAATCTAAACTTATTACTTCATAAGACTGCGTGCATTTTAGAATAACAACTGCAAAAATCGATCCTGTTTAGCAAGCGAGTGAACTCATCCCGTGTTCATTCAAATGATTATTGTATCCGTAGTGAACTAGAAAGGCGTGGGTTATTTCTATACCTTATACAAGGTGTAAAAAGACCCTTCACCAAGCAGTCAACCATGTATTCAGTACATCAAACTAAGTAACCCTACGCAAAAATTATCGCTGGGAAACGATTTTTTTTTGGGTTTAATATTTTGTTTTACTGTAAAGCTAATTGTAACGCACACAAAACAATGTGCTGATAGATGCAATGAGTAGTAAACGGGTAATGGAGGTATTTCAAGTACATTTGTAACCTTCAAAACTAGTATTTTAAAAAAAAGTTGTGAAAAAGTTGGAACTTTGACCTCCAATATCTCCGTAACTAGAAGGTTCCCAGGCATAGTCCAGAACAAAAAATGTTCGCAATGACGTGGAGAATAAGTGCCTTTCGGCTTCGTTAAGGGTCTTTTTACACCGTTTATTCCATTTTACAGAATAATAAATCGTTTTGTTAAATCACCATCATTGGTTCCTCAGAGAATCCTATACAAGTATGACACACAATTGTTATTACAATTTTTAGGGGCTATACACACGACGCATTTTTTACGCGCGTCATCGGAGCCTTTAAGTTAAAAAAAAAGTATTTGGTTAACTGCCTTGTTGGTCTAGTGGTCGCAAGCGCAACTGCTGAGCAAGGGATCCTGGGTTCGATCCCCAGGTCAGGCAGTGTTATCGGTTTTTTCCATTAGGAATTTCTCAGTAGCAGCCTGGAGTCTGGATTTGTGCCCGGTTAATGGCCATAGGCTCGCCCCTTATTACATGGGACTTAAACGTAACTGGCGAAACGAGGGTGTATTAAAACACCTCTGCCGAACCCTTTGGGGAATGTAAGGCGTGATGTTATGTTTTTTTTATACACGCTGCGACTGCGTTGTCTGCGTGTAGAAAATACGTCATGTTAATAGACCCTTAGTCAGATTTCTTTACTGATATAATCATGTATTGAGCGACAGCATTTCGATAAATAAGCACGTATGTTAATTTTATTAATTTCCACTTCGTATCAACAAACTATACAGGCAGAAGTAGGAATAAATATTTATTTTAAATAAATTATACAATAATAAAGATAAATACATTCCGAGATCGTGAACATATTATCGACAATAGAACTTTATTCCGACTGACAATTATAACAGGACTTGTAAACAAAGTCACACTGTTCAAAGCGTAAGCGACTGACGCGACTTCTCGTTTACGGGGTGTCCTACATAAGCGACAAACGCGACGCGACGCGATGCGACGCGACTCGACGCGGAACAAATACGCGTTACGGTGCATCTCGCTACATAGGCCGCCAGTAGGGAATGCCGTTGTTTTGATCGCGTTCGTCGCATCCGCCGCATCGCATACGCGTTGGTCGCTTACGCAGGACACCCCGTCAGTGACAAACGCGATCAAGACAACGGCATTCCTCTACTAGCGGCCTATGTAGCGAGACGTGACGTAACGCGTATTTGTTCCACGTCGTGACGCGTCGCGTTTGTCGCTTACGCAGGACACTCTACTAGGGAGCTGGTAAACGATCAACCTTTTATGGCAATGTGTAGCCAGCAATGCCCAGCAACTATCGCTTATACAGCGGCGTGGCGTGTATTTCTTCCACCCGGGGCTAACCCTTTTGCCGCTGCCCCACCCTATTTCCGCTCAAAGCAAAAACTGTATGAAAATTCTGTGATACTCTGTTGCTGTGCTGATCATCAATCTTGCAATTCTATTTTGTACAACTTCCACTTGCCCCATTGATTTGAAATATTGCATTAAATAAGTACCTCTTATTTAGTTATTTAATGCAAAATTTCAAGTCAATAAATAAGTACCTCTGACTGATTTGTTGGTTTAGTAGTCACAAGCGCGACTGCTGAGCATGGGGTCCTGGGTTCGATCCCCCGGTCGGGCAGTGTTATTGGATTTTTCCATTAGGAATTTCTCAGTAGCAGCCCTAAGTCTGGATTTGTGCCCGGTTAATGGCAATAGGCTCG
The DNA here is from genome assembly GCA_910594945.2 of Amphipyra berbera. NCBI lineage: Eukaryota > Metazoa > Arthropoda > Insecta > Lepidoptera > Noctuidae > Amphipyra > Amphipyra berbera. The sequence continues at coordinate 21,676,497 of OU343123.1, read as the reverse complement.
CCCTCTATTACATGGGACTTAAACATAACTGGCGAAACGAGGGTGTACTAAAAACACCTCTGCCGAACCCTTTGGGGAATCCAAGGCGTGATGTTATGTTATGTTTATAAGTATCTCTGTAGTCCCGATGACAATATAGTTATCTGATCTGATAACTATGACCTGAAGCTCCGCTCGCCACCCCTTAAGCACAAAACAGATAGGTACAGAAGTCAATCACATGTATGTACTTCACTTTTCATACCTACGCTCGGCGGTCGCTCTATCTATATATCTATCTCTCTCAAGCGCATGGAACTCGCGCTCGCACTCACTCGCACTCTAGTCCCAAACAGTCCGAGATATCGTCTCCGTGAGCAGTGTCTATGTGTGCGTTGCTCGAGCGCACTTGTATGTAGATTGACTTCTGTACCTATCTGTTTTGTGGCTCGGGGCCGTGCCTCCTTCGCCTCTCACGCTACCACTACGCTTATACAATTGCTTTGTCTACAAGTCTGTTATAACGTTGCAAATAAATCCGCATGTTCGTTCCAGCTGATTATTGACTAAGTTAAACCAGCTGTTCAAACAGCATTGTGAGTTTAGCTCATGTTACCTGCGTACTTCCGAATCGCAGAAGACCGTCACAATTTCCCGATAGACACGCTTACACTTCCATCTATATCGTTAAGCCGTACTTAGAATACTGTCTCGCATTAGTCCTTGCCGGCATTATCACATTTTACACTGAAATAATTAACTATACACGAATTGGTTTTCATTAGACTGTTCGGTCGTCTAGCTAAAGCCTATATGACACTATACGTGAACTTTATCAAACATTATTCAGAGAATTTTGAGGTTAAAGTGCCACATTTTACTTCAAAATGCTGACTAAAGATGTCTGACAGAGAATCTTTAAGCCTTCGGCACACAAAACGCGAGTCGGGCCCTTCGCGTATTTAGTTTGTCGATGTTAGATACGCGCACATGACCTGCATTCTATGTAACGAAGACTTTATAGTATCATTCCCGGCGAAGGCAAGCTTCGATGCTTCCCTGTGACGTAAATAAAGTGCATGACGTCATGACGATGACGTGTGAAGAACTACGCAGCGCGCGCGGCGGGAGTGAGTCGTGTCGCGCACGTGTCGTACGTGTCGCACGTGACGCACGTGGCGCACGTGACGCACGTGGCGCACGTGACGCACGAGGCGAGGGCTGCGCATGCGCCGGCCGCGCCGCTCGGCTAGTCGTAGCCCTTCAGCAACCCCTACGGGTGCCGTTGGTTTGGTACTGGGATGCTGGGAAAGGACAGTTAAAATGATGAATATTAACTGAAGAAATTAACAAAATTCTGAATAGAAGAACTTTTAAAGTTAACTGTGATTATAGAGCTTTATATACCCGTAAAACGCTGGAAAACTGGTATCGGTATTAAACTGGAAGTTAACGGGCGTTTTCGGTGACGCGCAGCTATAGCTCAAATAATCATCGGACGCATGTAATTGTCTATTCAGGTTCGGTTCCGAGGCACTGCGAGTTATTTTCGGCATGGCTCGTAACATGGATTCTAGTGAGGCCAGGATCTGACGAAAGAGAGGCCGTTGTTCTTTGTCGAACTTGATGCAGTCCTCGAAGAGACGCTTGAGGGCCTGAGGGGCGTCCTGCCGGAGCCGACGAGCGTCCGGCCGCAGCAGACCGCGGCCCACCATCCAGAGGATCTGGGGAGACATCGCATGTTAGTTTTTTTGTATTAAATTATGCAGAGACTTTCTGAAGACATAAAAAATGGTATTAAAAGTGCCTTCATGAGTGACGAACCATATGGTGCGCCCAGACCTGACGAACGCGCCGCGAATGCACCGCTAGCGCGCAGCGCGCGAGCCGTGCATTCGCGGCGCGTTCGTCAGGTCTGGACGCACCATTAGGATATGGGCATTGCCCAGTAACTGGGTTGCGGAGGTCTGATGGTAGTCGTTCCGTGTAAAATACTGGTGTTCAGCCGCATCTGGTTAGACTAGAAGCTGACCCCGACATAGTTGGGGTCAAAGGTAGGCAGAACTTCACGAGAGACAATACTTAATGCCCGGCGCACCCAGGGTAGTCAGCCCCGCTATCAACTTTGACTGCCAAATCTTTTCACCATGGTGTGAGGAGTTTCGTGGCAATACGAACAAGAAAAAGACGGTAAGTCAACGTCCACAGATCCTAAACGTTTTCAACATAGTCCTTATACTGGGTGTAAAATTAGCCTTAACAAAACCGAAGTCTACGCATACTATACATAAAACTAAGTAACATACAGCAAAAATAATTTCTGGGTAACGACTTTTATTTTTTGGTATTAAAAAAATACCTTTTAATTGTAGCGCGCAATGGAAGCGCGCGCGCAGTAGAATGTGCCTACATTTCAAAGATGTTGATAATGTTTATATAGAAGAATGTTTAGAAATAACATTTAAACTTAGTTTTCGTGAAAAACATACTAAAATATGGTGACTTTGACCTTCAATATCTTCATAACCAGTCGGTTCCCAGGTATGGCCCAATACCAAAAAATCTTCGTAACGATGGGAAGAATACGTGGCTCTCGGCTCCGTTAAGGTTATTTTTATACCCAATAGATCAAAGTGTAGGGCTAGGTTCCTCTATCCAGATTAGTTGTATGTTACCTGGTCCTTATTGTTGAGGTGCGCATAGGGCAGCTCGCCGGCCATCAGCTCGTACAGCACGATGCCGTACGCGTACACGTCGGAGCGGAACGTGTAGGGAGCGGGCTCCTCCATGCGGATCACTTCTGGCGCCATCCAGAGGATGGAGCCTGTCGGCTGCTGCCACTGTATCCCGCCGGCTGTTGATGTGTCTAAAAACACGATGATATTGTCAAAATATGTTTATAAAATACTAGCGACCCACCCCGGTTTCGCACGGTTGCAATGTAGATACTAATGTGGGACATAATTTAAACCTTCCTCTTGAATTTCTCTATCTATTGCTGAAAACTGCATTAGAATCTGTTGCGTAGTTTAAAAGATCTAATACCAGGATCACACGATTCGATTCTAGTTGATCAACTACCAAATCGCATGCGATTTGAACCGTCTGAACAGACTTTCAATCAAATTGAATCAAATTGAAGGAACAAAACGTTTCAACTTTAGTTGATCAACTAAAATAGAACCGTGTGAACCCGCTATAAGCGTACAGACAGCAGGAGCGACTTTGTTTTATACTATGTAAAGATTCAAAAAAGCAGTCTCGTCCAATTTGTCTGAATTGAATGCTTTGAAAGTCTAAAAATGCATCCAGTCTAATCAAAAATGTAGACGTTTGGTAATCCACGCGTATTCTTTGACGCGGTTTCAGCCGCGTTTACATTGGAAATGATTACCTTTAGAAAAAAACTAATAAAAACTTTTTACTTACCAGACCACCGCACCTTGGCCGTGGCTAGACCAAAATCTCCGATCTTCACAGACCAGTCATCTCTCAAGAATATGTTATTTGATTTCAGGTCCCTGAAACATAATATTTTGATGTCAATCATACTAATATTATTAATATAAAAGTTATACAAAATAATGATAACTAAATGATCATTACACCATGATTAACACATCATATGATGTCCAGATTATAAAGGGACACGAGGACGAAATCCTAAGAATGAGGAAATCAGAAGAAGAACTAATTGAAACAAATAATCAATTTCCTCCCAAAAATATCATAAAAAATTGCAGGGCAAAAGCCTGTTCTCTTCGTCCATTGTAGTCTTGAACCAATCTTCGAATGTACCCGTATAATGTACAGTAGGGGAATGAAAAGGTACCTCAGTTTTCAAATTCATTCCTTTCCCACATCACGGGCTCATGTCGCCGTCCCCGGAGAATATAATGGCATTCACAAATACACAACTTTTTCAAAACAAAATAAAAACTGATTTTTGACGACTGCTTGCCAGTTACAAGCAGTACTTGGCAAGCAGTCGTCAAAAATGCGTTTTTATTTTGTTCTGAAAAAGTTGTGTTTTTGCGAATACCATTATATTCTCCGGGGACGGCGATGTTACCTTTTTGAACTGTTGAACGGAACAGACCAATGCATGGAAAATTATGTTTAATTATTTGGCATCAAAGATAAAATTGCCTTTTGCCTCCATATGAAGTAGTAGTGCCATGTAATGTATTTGATTTAAGAAATTTTGTTGTAAAAACCAAAACATCAATCGATTCGATCATTAAATAAATTGACATTATTAGTGTCTATCATCATGTCACCATTATAATTTTTAATATCCTGTCAATAAATACTTGTATTATCATTTCTATAATGTTGGCAATACGTAGTCGATAAAATAGTTTGTTTCTTGCCCTGTGCAAGCAAAAATAGACCTTAAGGTGTATAACCTTTTCATTCCCCGACTGTACCTGTATCACTGACGTCATGCTACACATACCTATGTATAATATTCTTGGCGTGCAAGTAGTCCATGCCCTGTGCTGTCTGCCGCGCCACGTCGATGAGATACAACAGCGGGAAGGGTGTCTCCAGCACGTGCAGATGCTGGTACAGAGACGAGCCCTCGCACCACTGCGTCACGATGGCTAGGGAGGGCTTTGACACGCATCCCATGAATAGCAGGATGTTGCAGTGCCGCGTTTTACGAAGGACTGCCACCTGGTGGAATACAAATAGTCGTGTGGATGGTATACAATCTCCTCGAATACATCCCGACATGCTTCCGTGGAAGTAAGAACTTAATAAAACGAGTCAAACGGGATGTCGGAAAACTCTTGTTCTGGTTTTGATACATACATACAGGGTGTAAATGAAATCATGTAATTCCTTCAAACCTCGTGATTTACTGCTGACATAGATTAACCCTGCACGGGATACTTATGGATTCAATAAAAAATAATTACAAAAAGTAAACATGTGTTTTTAACGTGAGACATTTTATCGCTCCGAGTTAAGTGACCGCGCGGCGAGCTATAGCCGCGCAATTCGCTTGACGCGCTAAAATGCGTCACGTTAAGAACACGTGTTTACTTCTTGTAATTTTTATTTTATTGAATCCGAAAGTAGCCTGTGCAGTGTTAATCTGTCAGCAGTACATAATATAATAATAATAATAAAACTTTATTTCATAAAAGGTGCTGTAGTACAGTGTAATAAACAATTATTTAAACAAACACTTAAGTACACTACACTAAATGGTTGAGGTACTGTCCTCTTAAATAGGCTACAGAATAGCCTGTGGTAAAGAGAAACAGTGCCGTAACCCACTGGGCAATCATCACAGACATACAGACATCACGAGGTATGAAGGAATTACATGATTTCGTTTACACCCTGTATAATCACGCCGGTAATCCTTGAAGAGGTAAGCAGAGGTGTTCTCCTATTACAGGAGTCTCTCCCACGTCTCACCTCTGGTATTGGGTACCGAGCCTATGAACATTTTCCGGGCACAAATATGGCTTTCGTCTTTGATATAGTACGTCAATTACCTCATTCTTGAATGCCTGCAACTGCGCGGGTGTGGGCGTCTTGACGTTGAGCGTCTTGACCGCCACGGGCCCGTGCCAGTGCGCCTTGTACACTGTCCCGAAACTGCCAGAGCCTGTACACAGTACATTAACTTAACATCGGAAGCTATTATTAATGCACCCTTACTAAGGGGCGAAAGGGGGTGAGGGGGTCTTTGCTTAGTTTATTTTTGATGACATGGGGGACGGAGGTGTCTAGATGATGATTACGTCAGCAATTTTTATTTATTTACTTATTTTTCTAGACCTAAAAACTGCTGCTCATGAATAACAACAAAGAACCTGATCAGTTTTTAAAAAAAACAATGTTTAAGTAAGCATAGGAGGGGGGAGGGGGTAAAAGCTTTGCTTACTTTTGCTGACAAGGGTGAGGGGTGGGTCAAAAATTACTAAAATTCTGCTTACGTAATACTTGAATGGCCCCTAATGAGTGTCGTAGAACGTGTACTATAGAACTGGTGGCGTATTATGATGTATTAAAATCATAATTGTACCGTTGTAAGAATGCGACGACGCTTTACGACCTGCATAGCTGCTTCACTTTCTGTCACCGGAACAGTGATGGTTTCAACACATCATGATACGGTCCCTGGACTCAGTTATTTTGGTGCTAAATGATATCACTAACATGTAAAACAACGATTGAGCCTGTTACAAACAGAAAGCGCCAAATCCGCTCGCAAGTACTGTGCAAGTCCACTTGTGCAATCGATTTTTAAACTGTGGACACACTTGCAGCAAGTCGACTTCTACAAGTTTCATGAACTAAGCGAGCAATGAAGTGCAAAAACTTACGTAGTACTATGCGTGCCAACTAAGAATAGTACTGTCAAGACGCCATTTTGTTCCGCAATACTCGTGAACTTCATTACCAAAGCGTAAGGCGTGCAAAAAAATAAATAAAGAATTATACTCAGTTTAATTATTTTTAGTTCACTTTTTTAGTATTTCTAATCAATTTACGCCAAATTAATTACACAGTAATTATATTATTATTATGGCGACATATTAGGGTGACCAGTAGCATTTCGTGAAGTTAACTATATATATTAGTTCATTTCTTTAATGAATACTGTTTTCAAATATTAATAATTTATCCAACATTGTATATTTATGGAATTCAAGAAATAACGTTTTATAAAAATGAATATAAATACCTAATAATGAAATCTATGAATAAAAACTTATAACATATATTTTTTTCACAGTTTTTTTTGCTGGCTGTACTAATTTGACAGCTATCGTGTGAAGTTGTAGCAAGCGCGATCCTATTCTTAGTTGGCACACATAGTAAGACTTGCTAATGGATTTAGCGTTGAAGAGGCTTGTCCTTGGCGACGTGCGTCAGGCAGCAACGTGATTGGTGCGAGAGTATTGCTCCTGTGCTTACCCAGCTAAGTGACCTTAGGTATTATTAGACCTGTATCCGGTAGTGTACTCACCTATCCTGGCCCCGATGAGTATTTCGTCTGCGTGTATGACCCAGTCGTCGTAACTCTCTCGAGGTGACAACGCATTCTTCCACGATTCGTCGGCGGAACGCGCGCGCGCTCTACGAGGTCGTAGCGTGCCCGTCGGAGACGCCTGACCACAACAATGTGTTATTGAGAGAAGCCGTTATTGCTTACAGCGCTACCTACTACCATTTTCCATATTCCAGAACAAACGTTTAACTTCCTATTTATTTTTATTCAGAAAAACCCCACTACTTAAAAAAGCTTTTAGGTTGTCCAATGCTGCTTTTAATTATTTACAAACCAAAGTATAAACCAAATAAATAAATAAAATCCTACATAAACAATTCCCAATCATTGTTAATTTTTTGAGTGTACAGTACTTAAACATATCGTACCTATGTAAGAAATTATTCGACTTCGAAAAGGAGGAGGGTGTGTCAAACCAAGTTCGAAAAAGATAATGTTCACAGTGAACCCACCTGCGTACTCTGGCTGTGCTGCTGGTCCACAGCCTTGTCCTTGTCGTCCTGTTTGTGTCGCCCCGACGTCAGGTAGTTGGATGACTGTGGCGAGTTGTTGCTCTGTGACCACAAAACGTACATTTAAGCTTAGGTCGCACGCCTGTTACTACCGAAGAGTTAGACCACGTAATAGTAAATGGAGACGTCATACATATACTTCTCGCTCAATGTATGAAGTGTGAATGGGAAGTAATTGTCATACATTAAGACTGATTTACATGGGGATTTCTCGAAGCAAGACTCGTTCTGTCTTTGCCTTTCTCTACGATGAAAATAGAGATAGCATGAGACTCGCTTCGAGAAACTCTTTTAATCGCCAAATCCACTCGCGTGTTTTCCTGCGCAAGTTGACTTGTGCAACTGACTTTCAAACTGTGGACACACCCGCAGCAAGTCGACTTCTGCAAGTTTTACGAACTAAGAGAGAAATGTTATACAATAACTTGCGCAATAAAGGTGCTAGTGAATTTGGCACTTTAGACGAGTGCTGGTAATGTGATCCTGAATGGCTGCTTTTTGAATAAAAATCTCTACACACAGACAGCGGTGGAGGAGCGGAGACGGTAGATAGGCGTGTCAGGCTTAGCCACCGCTCCCGATTGTGGGTGTAATCTATCTAATAATACAAAAAGCCTCGTTCGCCTCAGATCCGCTTCCTCTTTATGTGTGAAGACTTTAAGACCATTTTAACTGTTTCATTGAAAATGTTGTACTATTGCTTTGGGTCCATTCAAGTATTACGTAAACAGAATTTTGGTAATTATTGACCCTCCCCTCCCCCTTGTCAGCAAAAGTAAGCAAAGCTTTTACCCTCCCCCCCCCTCCTATTCTTACGTAAACATTGGTATATATCTTTTTAAATCTGTTCAGATTTTTTTATTGTTATTCATGAGCAGCAGTTTTCAAGTCTAGAAAAATAAGTAAATAAATAAATATTGCTGATGTAATCACCATCCAGACCCCTCGTCTCTCAAGTCATCAAAAATAAGCTAACCAAAGACCCCCCACTCCCCTTTGGTTCTTACGTAATACTTGAATGGCCCCTTTGGTCTGATAAATCGTGACTCTATTGTAGTGTTGGGTAGGACACGGTTTTAAAATGAGTTTGTAAGAGTAGCCTCTTTTTTGTAATGAGCCAGTACAATGTCTCACTTCAAATGAGGCGAGGTGTCGCGAAGGTCTGCAGTACATTTGACGTAACGAGTATGACAGTGTTAGTGTTGCTGTCTTTGTATTGCCTAATGCCCTACCTTACAAGTGTCATGACGTGCCTAATTTTCATCTCAAAGTAATAAGAAGTGAAAATGATAATGGAAGAATTACGATTATATCAAATGACAATACCTAATATCTCCATTGTAAAATGTTTGTTGTACAACATTATTTTAGTACACAAATACGAAATAAAACATATTAAAAAAATAAAAACTACAGGTCGAAATTTAAATCCGTCGTTGAATAAAAAGACGTGCGATTGAAGTGAAGCATGTGATTCTTTCTCTGTCTTACTCACCCTACAGTTCACGTCATATGAAAGAGTAAGAGTATTGCGACAATACATTTGAAGTAGTACGTGTCAAAATCTTGAACCGCTCTTACATTATTTCATCATGTACGGGACAAATGTACTGCCTCTTGTATGTCCTACTCAACACTACTCTATTGCCTTTATTAACTATTCCTTGAAAGAAAAACCTTACAACAAAACAATAATCCCGACCTAAACATCGAATTCAGGAACACACAAACGAGAGCTGCGCGTGCGTCACTAGACCAATGAGGCGTGATAATAACTGTGCATCAGTTACTGTCAAATATCAATTACATCCACAAGTAGTATTGCACGCAATAATGTGATTACAGATTTCTACTCATTACTCATTGACCGTCTAAATACTTGACGTCGATGAAAGTTATTACCAATTATCACGAATAGGGTATTTGAATACTATTAAAGGTGTACAACAATTTTGTATGGTCTTAAAGAAAGTATAGATAGAACTCGATATGTGAAAAATAAATAAAATCGATGAACAAATAAGGGGACTTGCAAAGTTTGTAGAGAGGCCATTTTCTGTCCTTGTCGCGCGAAGCGGATATTGTACGGATTATGGTCAAAGCATACATATCAAATCGGAAAGGGATCGTCACCGTATCAACTCAAGCCGTTCAGTATTCTTTATATGAAACTCCCTACAGCAACGCACACTAATCGGAATCGTAACGTAATCGCCTCGCCTCGGGACAAGCTCACGAACCGCGGTGCGGTGTGTGGTCAACGTGGTTCCCGCGCTTACGGCTAGTCGTCCCCGCGCTTACGGCTAGTCGTCCCCGCGCTTACGTCTCTCCGTAGCCGAGCTTACGTCTATTCGTCCACCCTTGCCCCTCTCACCCCTCCCGCGGCTGCCTGCAGTACACTACTTTTACTGCGAGCCGTAAGCGCGGCGTCGCCTAGCCGTAGCCGAGTCGACGTATCGGAGCTGCTGATCCGGTTTGGTTACGTGCTTACGTTAGGTTGACGCCTGTTTGACGGCGAGGCGAAAGGCGATACGGTTACGATCCCTTTCCGAGTTGATACGTGTGCTTTGACCATTAATGTCAAGTAACTATGAAGTTTTTAAGGTATGACGTCATTGTGGTAGTAGTCTAGACTCTGTCTGGTAAACAATTTTCAATCGTTTATAACATTGGTTTTTTCACTGTTCCTTATAATTTTTGTAACAGTTAGAAAAATCTAATAAAATAATAATAATCAAATACCCTATTGTTATAAAAGTCCAATCGATTTGAGGGGATCTTCTTGTCCTCTTATTTATACAGTACGTAACACAACGAAGAGCATACCTTGAATCTGGTTGATGGATAAGTAAAGTACAGCACCAGGGCCGGACTGGCCATACGGGCAAATGCCCGATGGGCCGGATGCCCGATGGGCCGCTGTGGCCTGATGGGCAGGTCACACAGTCGGAGAAATCGAAAGAGTGAGGGGAACGTAAAAAAAAAGGTCGTCCGACTATCGCTTATTGCTTGAAAAAGAAGCCGCAAATTGTTTGTGTTTGTAAATGCACCCAAGATACAGAAGAAAGAATGAGGGGAGCGTGTAAAAAAAAAACATCGTGCGTTTAATCGCTTGGACCGACCGCCTCTCAAAGGCCTGGCCGATTTCAGGCCCCAGTCCTGTATAGCACAATCATACACTTTTTGTCACTATCCACGCTATTTCCCAATTTTTATTTGTCTCACTTTTTCATAACCTCTTTCAGTTTTGTACTCAGTTAACATAACTAACATCATCCTACAAGATCAGCTGCACAATGTAATCAGATAAGAAATCAACAATTTCTCAAAATCTAAATGCCATAGCTTGAACTATGCCCGCGTTTTCACACTGTGATAGCGTGGATAGTGACAAAAAGTTTACGATTGTATTACACTTAACCTACCTATCAACCAGTAACCAGGTTTGCTTATCCAAGGTCTTGAAATGAAATTATTTATTCTGCAAATTGGATATTTAAAAAATCACTTTTACATGTCGGTTTGTTTGTTTTTTTTTTTAAACTAGATGTTGTCGGCGTTTCCTATCTGACTACCTCTGAGAAGAAAGGCCGAAACAAACTCAGGGGTCAAGGTCTCTTTTCAAGTCCAGACATTTTTCTGTAACAAAATTTTGTGTGAGGACAATGCAGAGCAACGCCTGGACTGGCCTTTTGAGGAAAGTTCCAGAGCAGTTTGAGAGGACCTGTCCCAACAGATGGCACGCATGCATCAGCCAAGGGAGTCTTGGGAAGCTAAACCGTGTTTAATTCACACGTTACACATGTCTTGCAGTATCCTGCTGGTTAACGGAAGCAGGTCCTGCCGTCATAAATATAAATACCTGGTTATGCTTCCTCTGGTGTTCTGCGAGGGTCATGGGCCGCTGCACCATGTTTATGCACACGTTGGGCGCAGAGTTGGACCTGTCCTGCTGGTTTAACGAGCGAGGATGCTGCTGCCTGTATGAGAAAGGAAAAATAAGGAATACTGTAGTGTGGTGTGTGGTTAGAAGAAAATGACATGACCATAGCCATAGCCAAGGTGGGCTGGATGAGGCACTTGTCCCAACTAGGCACAGGGAAGAATATATAAATAGTCTAGATTCAGGTAAAATTCATGTTAAAATAGGCAGACCAATGCCCGGTTATACTTATTTGGGCCTCAAACAGGTAGGTATGGCCAAAATTGTCACATAAACCCATTCTGCATGTGCAGATTTAGTGAAAAGATAAATATTTACTGTTTGACTAGACTGCTTTGCCGTACTGTAGACAAAATCCTAGTTACGCCCGTGGACATGAGGAAAATTTAGTTTTTGAAAGTGCGGTATCTGGTCTACGATGGAGTTACGAATGACTGGTTTTCGATCAGTGGTTCCTGGGTCAGAACAGTAGAATCGGACATATCATTGACGTAAGACAAGAGATTAATGACGTGGGAATCCTTTTTGGAACTTTCTCATAGTTTTAAAGTTAAATAAGCTTTTTGTAAGACAAAATAAAACACACTCTGATAACATAAGCAGCGTTAGAGCCTAAACACACGACGTGTGTGTCGTTGTGAAACATGTGTATCGTTTTTTATGTATGAAGTTTGACGCTAACGCGCGTCGTCGGCGCGTAGAAAAGACGTCGTGTGCATAGGCCCTTACAGTTAACATCGCGTCTTAGCACCGTTTTAGCAGCTACCGAAGAGATCATCACAAATATTTCATTAAAGAATGTGCGAAAGTAACTATTTACGAGTAAAAATTCTATAACCATGTAGATGACAACATTAATAGTCTCATTGCTAAAAAACTCAATAAAGACGTACGTAAATTATTAACAGGTATTTTATTAATAAGTTAAATGACTTTACAAAAAAGTATAAAGCAAACAATAATGTAAGAAGAAGGATGTACAAGAAAAAGTGCTAAAGACATCGAATACAATTTGTTTGTGAGGGCCGGTTCAAACCTGACCAGAGATTCTGTGGAATGAGGGTGTTAGTATGTATACTAGGGTTCGGCAGAGGTGTATAGTCACCTTCATTTCGCCGTTATGTTTAAGTTCAATGTAATAGGGGGCGAGCCTATTGTCATCTACCGGGCACAAATCCAAACTCAGGGCTGCTACTGAGAAATTACACACGAACAAACCCAATAACACTTTGCCTGAGCTGGGGATCGAACCCAGGATCTCTCGATCAGCAGTCGCGCTTGCCACCACTAGACCAACGAGGCATTCTGTTTTACCTTGGTATAAAAAGCTTTAGCATCAAATCCAATCAACAAGCAAGCAGCAAGTGCTTTCTTGGTTCGTAAACCTTGCAGAAGTCGACTTGATGCTGGTGTATCCGCAGTTGAAAGTCGGTTGCAGAAGCCAACTTCTGCAATTGGACGTAGTTAAGTGAAAAGGATCGAACCCACAAAATTATCGAAAATGAGTTATTTATATCAAAATACTCCTTAAATTTCTTAAGCCAAACTACACATAATAACATTTTAACAAGTAAAATATTATACATGGGTTACAATAAAACCAAGAAATTTAAATCAAAGAACCAATGAAGAAATACAGTCTAAACTTAAAAATTAATATCTCATAATTGGGTGGGTTGGATCCTTTTCGCTTAACTTCTGCAATTTAATTTCGGGTGTGGATTAAGCGCTTCTCGCACAATATATCTTCCCCACTTTCATCGACACCGATGTATAGAGTATAAATAGCTATATTCTATACATCGAGTATAGACTCGAGACCTCAGTAGGTAGATGCCCCTGGGTAGCAACTGATCGAGGGACGTCGAGGGCTTCAACGGGCCTTTATCAACTGTATCCCGGCTGGCCCGACAGTAGCGGCCCTGTCTCGCGGCCTGCTGAACTATATACGTAATATGTAGTACTATTTATTATCCAGTTCACGTACTTAGGTCTCGCCTACCGTCTTTTAACGAACGGGTCATCACTTCAGAGAAGCAATGAACCGTTGGCGAGATTCTCTCGTCGTCAAGACGGCACAAGGATGTTTATTACGGTGTTTTGTTTACTCGAGATCGAAGCGCTACCATTACGCCACTGTTTTAACATAAAATCACGCCTAGTATTCCCCGAAGGGTTCGGCAGTGGTGTATTTAGTACACCCTCGTTTCGCCAGTTATGTTTAAGCCCCATGTAATAGGAGGCGAGCTTATTGCCATTAACCGGGCACAAATCCAGACTACGGGCTGCTACTGAGAAATTCCTAATGGAAAAACCCAATAACATATTGCCCGACCTGGGGACCGAACCCAGGACCCCATGCTCAGCAGTCGCGCTTGCGACCACTAGACCAACAACCACCATTGTTTTACTCCAAGGAAAATAGCAATGCATTTCGTCGCCTCTTCGTCAGGTTTGCCACGGCCCTGGCGTGTATTGTGTTAATGTGTGTGTTTGTGTGTGTGTGTGTTTAATTGCGTTCACAAAAGCAAGCGGTGCCAATCTAGTGATTGATATTCACCAATGGACATCAAACTCCTTCATTTTCTTAGCTGGAGAGATAGACCTGCACATCATGACATAGCTTAATAATTTTGCCTTATTTACTACTACTTGGGTTTACTTTTCTTAACCGAATACCAAAAAAATAAAACAAATTAAAAATGGAATGCATAACCTAGTTCGTCACTTATGTGGTTTTCATTCAAAATAAACTCAAAATTTAATAAATTATTTGAAATTTTCTACTAATCTCATTCCCAGCTTAACCATTTCATAAACATGAACTTTTAAATTATACAGGGTGTAAAAATACCCTTAACGAAGCCGAAGTCTACGCATACTGTACATCAAACTAAGTAACATACAGCAAAAATAATTGCTGGGAAACGACTTTTATTTTTTGGTATTAAAAAACAGCTTTTAATTGTAGCCCGCAATGTAAGCGCGCGCGCAGCAGACTGCCTACATTTCGAAAATGTTGATAATGTTTGTATAGAAGAATGTTTAGTAATAACATTTAAACTTAGTTTTCATGTAAAACGTCCAAAAATATGGTGACTTTGACCTTCAATATCTCCATAACCAGTCGGTTCCCAGGTATGGCCCAATACTAAAAAATCTTCATAATGATGGGAAGAATACGTGGCTCTCGGCTTCGTTTTACACCCGATATAAAAATTAAACAAAATAAAAAATATGGGTAAACTGATCATGAAACAACAGTAAAGAATATTAAGTATTGTTTGGTACAATACTGACTTGTTCTGGTCGGTCCTAGAGATCATGTGATGGTACCCGAAATGTGGCGGGAAGTGTAGGATGCCGGCTTGCGTCTCCGGGTTCTGTGCCAACAGCGCTGCGTAGTACGTGTCCGTCATACGCACCTGATAACAACAACAAAAAGGTTATGGACAATTCTAAATATTTACTTTTTTTATGGGGTCAATAGAGTAGAGCAGGTCTGTCCAAGCCAGAATCAGATTACGACATGGACTGGTAACCTGCAGAAACTAAATATTATCAGTCTTCAAATAGAGGAAAAATTTAAAAATACTTAAAAGGATTCTCACACCCATATTCTAAGACGTTCCTCCAAAACTTACTCGACTTGACTCCACCTCGACTTAGTTTTTCTCACTACTATCGGTAGTTATAGTTGACATAAACATCCTCGACTCGAAATTTTTCCTCAGTCGAGGTAAGGAATCATCTGTCAAACTCAAGGTACCTCGGAACCTGCCTTAAGGTAGGTGAACAGGACAGATGAACATGGGACCCGTTGTAAAACCTCAGTTGAATGTTATTGCCCTACAAGGCTGTCCACACCACGGTCCAGTACCACATGCCGCCCGCGACACAATTTTGCGACTCGCGAAGCAATTTCTAATCTTAACTGTTGGAGATTAACACCCGTATTCTAAGACGTTCCTCCAAAACTTACTCGACTCAAGACGGACTCGAAAACACCTTCAAAATTGTATTCTGGTCGCAATTTCGAGTGAACTTTGAGGTTCCTCGACGGAGTCATTACGTCATAATTTAAATTAGCTGCATCGCGCAAATAACGCCGCGATAAATAGTTGTAAAGATTATCGTAAGCATATTCGATAAAGTCTTCAAAATTCATTTTTGTTACATATGAACTTTGACACTTGTCGTCATGAAGTGTCAAAGTTCATATGTAACAAAAACGAATACGAATACGACGACGATATATACGAATACGGGCTATGAATACGGGTGTTAATCTCCAACAGTTAAGATTAGAAATTGCTTCGCGAGTCGCAAAATTGTGTCGCGGGCGGCATGTGGTACTGGACCGTGGTGTGGACAGCCTTGTACGGCAATAGCATTCAACTGAGGTTTTACAACGGGTCCCATGTTCATCTGTCCTGTGAACTTGCAAGACAATGCATACTTGACTAGGATATTATAAAAAGCGTAGCGTCGGGTCATATCGAGCGTTCCTTTTCGAGTATGTACCTGTTCTTTAAGATATCTTCGTTTTCAAAGGTGCTTTCGGGTACCTATGGCACGCCACAACCCACCACCTGTTTGAGCAATTATTATTATAAACTCCATTACAAGGACCAGCTTTCAGTCATTCCTTGCATAGACATCAATTACACAGATATTTCTAATGGACAAAAACTCAAATGATACTCAATTTGAAGTTGCCATTAATTTCATGCTGTCACTGTCACTTCGCCTTAGAGTCATATGTGTCACTCACATTCACACGAATACGCGAACCCACATGTGTGGGACTCACATTCGCAATGACTGTGCGAACATTTTCAATACAAAACGGAAAACATTCGTACAATGTACGAATGTTTGCGCGCATGTGAGTGATCGGGGTGACAGTGAGAGCACGAGACTTAGCTGCAACTTAAAATTAAGTAGTGTTTCTGTATTTGGCCATAACTAAAACGAATATGTTACAAACCATATTGTTACCTTAGTTCCAAAGTGTAACAATTCAGTAACAGATTTTCACGAGACGGAAACAAATAGAGTTGTTACTGTATGAAAATAAAATAATCTAGACTTAGGAAAAAATATTGGGTGTAACAATTGAACGACAATAACAGTTATCGACTTGTTACTCTTTGGAAATAGTGTGTAATCGTTTCGGGAACAATTTCTCACACTTATCTCAATTTCACAAAATTTCGATTAATTACACTTTGAAACTGAGGTATCGATATAATCAAAAGTTATCAAATTAAATACCTGATGACAAATACTGGGCACTTTGTCAGCGCATCGCTGGTGGAACTTGAAGTTGCACTGCGAGCAGTAGAAGCCGTTGAACAGCAGCCGCCTGCAGCACTCACAGAAGGCGAGCGTGAAGAACGTCTTGCGTGTGAACTGGTGCGATATGTGAGACATTATGGGCAGCTTGTCTAGTGTGCGTACTGTCACCTGCCAACATACACTTACAATTTTGCAGCTGTTCTTTCGAAATGTAAGGGTCAATTCATCTTAGAGCAGAGTCGAAAAGTGCTTTGAAGCGTCAATCTGAAACTTAACATTGCATATTCACCCTTATCTCCACAACATAATACACATATTTCTTCTAAGATAAAGAAAAGACGCGCGGATTCGGAGCGCAACCAACACTGATTGGTTCTTCGCTTTACTTGTGAAGAATTTGACGCTTCGATGTGCTTCGACTCTGCTCTAGTATGAATTGACCCTAAGTTATTTTGTAGCGTATATAACCAATAAATGACTGCACCAAACGCGTTATTTCATAAAAAAGTTCAAGATCAATACATTTTAGATCTAAGGCCATATTGTGATGATTTACACTTAATTCTATGTGTGTGATTAAGCTTAACAAATACTGAAGTTTTTCAAACATAAACACAATCAGCCCATTACCTGGTGGGCAAGAGCCAATGGTGTAACTATACCATCAGAGGCCCGTGGCAAATTCATTGGATGGGGTCCCAGTAAAAATCGTCATGTTGTAATTTAATTTTAATAAATCATTGAAGTAGTTATCCAACAGAATTACAAATTTTTAATTTTTACTTAATTTTGTTAAAAATTTCAAGTACTTCTGAGCTCTCGGCCTCGTGGGCCAGGTGCCCGTGGCATTTTGCCAGCCGTCCATGCCACCCTATAGTTACGCAACTGGCAAGGGCCTCTTCTCAGAATAAGAAAGGTTTAAGCCCTAGTCGACCATGCTGGCCTGGTGCAAGTTGGCGGATTGCACACACCATCTAGAACATTATGAAGCACTCTCATGTGTGTAGGTTTACACAAGACTAACATATGAATTTCTTCATTCATCAGGTGGACCGTCGGCTTGTTTACCAACCTATCCCACACATGAGGTTTCACAATCTCACCAAATAAAATAATGTTCTATTTCCTTAGTGCTACAGTCAATTTTATATTTATTTTAAACCTTGGAGGAATCGTGTAACACTATAACAAGAGTCACAATAAAGTTTTGATGGTGGCAGTGACCAAGGAGCTTTGATCAACCATATCACTTTTTTAATTACCGTTATAGAGAGGAAAGGTATCTTTGCTGGTCAGACTTACAAATAATGGCATATTTTTGAAAGACTGATCAATTCTCATATTGGTCATATTGGTGATTGGTCTACCAAAATACTTCACCCAATCAACCTTGAACCAATCATATCACTTGATATAAGATTTGACACTGATCAAATCAACATTTCAGAAATGGCTTTTAATATCTTATTGTGATCAAGACTTTAAAATATTCTTAAGATAAATTTACAACCTTTTCTACTTTTCCAAATTAACTGAAAAGTTTAAAGGTATCACACAAGAAACTATAAAGTAAGGACGTAGAAGAGAGTAAACTTAGGAGAGAGTCTACTTAGGAGTGTTCACTTAGGACAGAGTCTACTTAGGAGAGAGCCACTTAGGAGAGTCTACTTAGGAGAGGGTCCACTTAGGAGAGCCGACTTAGGACAGTCAACTTTGGAGAAAGTCTACTTAGGAGAGTTGATTTAGGAGAGAGTCTAGGGTTGACTTAGGGAGGAGTCCAATTAGGAGTTGACTTTTATCCACCAGCTACATAAACTGTTTTAAGTTTTTACATCATAAAAAGAAGAGCTAATAAATAAGTAAATTATTACAATCCAGAAGCAATAAATTATACTGGTATAATACAATATACAAAGTAAAAGGGCAGTATACCATCTAGCTTTGATAAATATTAAGACTAACAGAGTCATGACAACATACTCCGGTTACTAAAGAGTATTTGCAATTCAGATTGGATTGGATTCCATCCAATTTATTTTCTAATGCTGAGATTATATTTGGATTATATCAGTTCTTCCAGTCTGACCAGATGTGGCTGAGTACCAGTATTTTACACAGACTGACTGCCATCAAACCTCTGCAACCCAGTAACTGGGCAATGCCGATATCCTAACACTTAGGATATAAATTAGACTGGAAGCTGACCTCAACATAGTTGGGGAAAGACTAGGTGGAACATCAACATTGTTAGACTTCAAGTTTAAAGATTAAAATCCTCACATAGACTTCAAGAATTATTGTAGCTAGTTCTTATAACAACAGTAGCTTAGTCTAACTGACATGGCTTTGTTGCATGGCTGTAATGAGCCATAAAACGAATGCATATAAACATCAATATATTTCGACTCCTACTATCACAGAACACAAACTTGTTACTACAGTGATGTAATGCTAATACCCACTGGCTTTCACAGTATTCACTACAGTCAGGAATGATGGACCAGCCACAATGGACAAACCAGGAAGAACTTGTGTTTTTCAGGAAACTAAAATTTGGCACTGACTTACCATCACCAAAACAAAACAAACAACACTGAACTGACCTCCTCGGCGTCGATTCTAGTAATGTCGATGTCCCACGGTATCACTAGGTTATTGCCTGTCCGCACCACCTCACACATCTCACAAGTCAGGTTGCGCAGCTTCAGAGCCTTCGAGAGCGCGTCCCGCAGGGTCACGCCTTCCTTCACCTGCACACTTGTACGCTGCTGGTTTGGCAGGTGCGCCCGAAGGAACACCTTCGGCTGCCGCGTAAGAGTGTCGAACTTTTTACTATCATCCTGCAACGAATACTCCTCACTCCTGTCCGGCGACTCACATTGCAGCAATTCCCGCAAAGTTCGCTCTCGTAACTCCAAATTATGCAACTTCGACGTTAACTCCTGGTACTCAGACAAATACAGCGACGGTGGATGCTGGAAACCAGCGAATTTTGCATTCAGAGCGTCAATGTTTTCACGGGTTACATTTATGATGCTTTGAATGTTCCTAATTTCATACGTTGGGTCCGCTACGTCGTCACTATCCGTGGACGTCGACATATTATCACTATTGAGAGATAATGCAGGTATATTTCCATTAATTTTTCTTGAACAATTTTCTTTCTCTCTAGTAACTGCCATTTCTTTTCCTATTTTTTTTTTTTATTTTTCTGCGCACACTCGCGGCGCAAGACAAGGATATTGTTGCCATTATTTTATAAACCTTTTTCATTGGTCACACGATAATAGTCGTGGCTCTCCGATTAACTTCGACTTGTTCTTCAATCCTCTACTTAGTCTGTGTTTCAATCCAATCGAAAAAGGTTTTCGAACTGATAAAAAACCATAAACTATAGACCAGTTGACAACATTGCCAAAAATGCCAAAGTTGACAGCTGATAGATTTAACAATCATTTTGTTGATATTTTTCTTAATAATATCTTGAAAATTAACAACTTTGTATGCAGATACGCCCTTTCTGTTCCTATTTGCTAGTAACAAAATTAGTTCAATACTATTATGATTCTCAGAGTGTATTTCGCTGACATTTTCACATTAAGACCCCAATAATCATAATAATAACTTTCTAATACATCTAACAACATAACAGAAAACCCAGATATTGATTAAAATATAAACATCTACCCAAAAAAAATCTAGTTGTGATAAAATGACTGATAGCAACGGCCAGTCCCGCATGGTATCGTATGAACAGGTGAAATCCATCATAGACTTCATGGCACAACACGTAGACCTTGCATCCGGCAACCTCCGGTCACTTGAAGCTAGGCATACATCAAAGAGACTGTGGAAAGATCTCACCAAGATGCTGAATAGTTGCCGCGGAGGTACCAGGAAAACTTCTGATGGATGGAGAAAGGTTAATAATATAAAACAATCTCTATGATTAAAAAACACCATTTATTTATTTTCTACCAGAACCCTTAGAAATTTAAAAAGTTCTTATCATCATAATTTTAAGAAGTTCTAAACCTATTATCAATTATTTTCACTACAGTACTGGAGTGACTTCAAGAACAAACTAAAAAACAAAGTATGGCTTTTAAGAAGAAAGAAGACAGGGACTTCTCTCAAAGGAATCAGACCACTGACTAAAATAGAGCAGAGGGCACTTTCCATATTAGGTCCATACTATGAGAACAAGAAGAGAAGAGATGGATATACTGACACACATTCGGTTAGTATTATTAGTGTAAAGCGCCTAATTTACTAGCAACTTTTATTGCGCAAGTTGACTTGGACACACCTGCAGCAAGTAGACTTCTGCAAGTTTTATGAATTAAGTAAGTAATGGAGAACAATAACTTGCGTAGTAAGACTGGCTAGTGGATTTTGTGCTAAAAATAGAGTTCTGGAGTATTAGTTGCCCGTAGAGAAAATTTTAAGGCTATGGGGGCCACAGAACCCATCTGAAGGATATAATAGGTAAAAATAATAGCTGCTGTTTCATATTCTTGAAATCAATGTTCTGTGAACATGAAATAACTGAAACGAGCTTACTGTATTAAAAATGTTACAAAAACTCAACGTTACCTCTTTTAAAAAAGAAGTTTCGCCAGAAAACTGCTAAAATTCTCTTGCCCTCTGCTATCCCCAGATTCAAAAACTTTTGGATAAATCAGTTGTTGACCAATTCAGACCGAATCGGAATTCAGGGCTGGAATTTGTGAAATATCTGCTATTCTTTTAAACTGAGTCCTCGGTAATAAAAAGTCTTCTATCTTTCTTTCCAGAATAATTTACATCCAGAAGTGAAATTGGAAACCGTTCAAGAAACAAAACATGTGAACAGTTTTAGTAAAGCTCACAGTGAATCAAGTGACAGGTTATCTGGTAAATATATTTTTATTTGTAAGTTCATCTTATTGGCTAATATAGTTTGTTATTGACTATACAGTGTCCCTGGATTATGTGTACAACTGAAAATGAGTCAAAGTAGACCGCATTTTATCGACAAAAAAAAACAAAAACTAAATAACGCATTTTTAACTTGATGTCTGGTTTTTAAGAGTTGCTTTTTGTTTCTATGCAGCATTCTAACTCTGCCATTATTTTTATTTAAACGAAATACATGCAATGAATAAAAGTTATTCATTTTTATTAATAAAAAAACTAAAACTTCGATATATTTTTTTCATTTTTTTTGTCGAAACATTGTGGTCTATTTTCACCTATTTTCATTAATTTGTACACATTATCCAGGGACACTGTATAATAAAAGTTATTGGCTAAAATGGGATGCCCCCCCCCCCCCCCCGAGGGGCACTCGGAAAACTGTATGTAATTCAATTGACAGAAAAGCAACACCATCTTTTTTATTGAACCAGAATGTATGACTCCGCATATGTCAGATAGATGTCTCTGCAAACATAACATAGAATGAAAAATATTTAAATCCTAAAGGCGGCTTTACACGCTTGCTACTTGCCGCAAGCGTCAAGAGTGCAATCGCTTGGCAATGCACAAACGTGATGCATCGCAAGCGCTTGCTGCAAATTAAAAAGTATAGTAATGTAACTGCAAACTTTCTTCGATTAGTGCACAAAAACCGACTCTAGACCGGATCGGCAACAAATACCTGCAAGCCAAGCGTAATACCGTATCCACATGCCCGTTCTGTGGGCGCTTAACCATTGTTTAGCAAGCATATAAAGCAGCCTTAAGATGAATCCTATTAAATATTATTACAGATCGACATAAAAGTGTATAATTGTAACTAATTTTCTATTTATTTTATAAGTCAGTTTTTTATCAAATAATATATTTTGTTAGGAGATAAATCAGACGATCAAATTTATTAAAAATAAATAGGACTATCCAAAGTTCTACCAGAAAAGTTATTTTTTTCTAATGGTGTACACTAGACTAGTGGCGCTCCCATTTTACGCACTATTTTAATCGGAGCTCTACTTTTTATCGCTTATTCTGTATTATCTACTATGGCAACCCCGTCTCTGTTGAGTCAATGTCAAAATTCAAACTGACAATGACAAGTCAACTGTTGAATGACATTGAAAGTAAATAGTAAATACAAAATTACTTTTAAATTACAAAAAATAATAATACGGTGAAAGCATCGAATAACGATGAAACCATACAAATAAAATTGGAATCAGATGCCTTAACTTGCAACTACAATAATTGTTCGCGTCCATATTGTGTGTGATTTTTTAAATTTTTGAGTGTCTTGTATGCTACCGACGTCGAGTTGAGATTACTCCTCCGTCCTTTAAAGACTCGGAAGAGTCGAAAGCCTATATATTTCTTAACTGAGCTGGATCAAGCGTACCCACAGAAGTTTGTAAAAGACCTCTTTTCAGAGTGATATTATCGAGAAAAAGACGCTTCTTTTTTGTGTGTGTTTATCAATATCTACATAATGCCTCGAGGCTGCGCTTTAGGATGTCGGTTTAATAAAGGTAAGTTAATTTTCGAAGTAACCTCTTACTCACCAGCAGTTTCACACCGGTGCGGCTGCCACACTTGAAATCTTCTATTTAGCATAAGAAAATCATCACTGCATATAACAATTCTAAATAATGTACACAATGTTTCACTAATATAAATAATTTCTTCTAAGGTACACTACAATGTAAATTCCATCATCTATGATTTTTGAAAAAACATTGCACTCGTCTTGGACAGTATGGATGGCTTCATACTAATAACATTATATTTTGACAATTTATTTATTTTCAGCCATTGGGATGCATGTATTTCCACATCCTGAAAAATATCCTGAGCGTTTCAAAGCTTGGATGAATCTCATTGGGGGTAAATTGGAAACACCATTAGACTATAAACTTTACTACAAGACAAAGAAGATTTGTGATATCCACTTCACTGCTAAAGATAGGAACCGTAATAACCGTGTTAATGCTTTGGCCATACCATCTCTTTACTTGTCTGGTGAGTTGGAGATCTATTATTTATTTATAAGAGAAATAATAGCCACTTTACTTAAAGCAAACTTATTTTTTTTTTCCTAAAAAGTAAGTAATAATGCTACGCCTGTAAGTAAAATTAGCTATTTTTAATATTTAAAGTACTTTTCCCTCCATGAGCATGTGTTCTAAGACACCGAGTATATGTCATTAAATCCTGTCTTCATACATTTACAAAAATATAAAATGTATTTATAACTGCCCTCTTAGTCTAGTGGTAGCCAGCGCAACTGCTGATCATGAGGTCCTGGTTTCAATCCCCAGGTTGGGCAAAGTCTTATTGGGTTTTTTCATGTGGAATTCCTCAGTAGCAGCCTGGAGTTTGGATTTGTGCTCGGTTGATGGCAATAGGCTCGCCCCCTATAACATGGGACTTAAACATAACAGCTAAATGAGGGTGTTACTATACACCTCTGCCCAACCTTTCGGGGAATACTGGCGTGATGTTACTTATGTTATTTCTGGTTCTATTCCAGGAGCATCTGAAACTGAGCAGTCCGAGTTTATCAGTAATAGTAAAGCTGCCACTACGATTGCACTACCTGCTACTGAAACTCCAGATCCTCCTACTACTGTCACTACTCTTCCTCCTACAACTGCCACTACTCTTCCTCCTACTACTGCCGCTACACTTCCTGTTGCTGTTACTTCAAATAGTCCTCCCACTACCACTGCACTTCCTGCCCAGTGGCAGAAAGTGCAACGCAATCAGCATACTATGGGTCGACCTCCCACTGCCAATTCACTTCCTGGTCTGTGGCTGGAGGTGCAGTGCTATCAGTATACTCTGGGTCAACATACAACTACTACTGCACTTCCTTCAAGTGATGCTTCAGGTATTATAATTTATTTATTTACTTATTTTTATATTTAACTGTTTTCTGCCTGAATGTACATGCACGGAAGTTTAGAGTGGTAGCGTGCATTGGTTATAGGCAATTAAGCAGTGCATACCTCATAAGATTTAATTAACTACTCCATCTTTAATTATTACTATAAATAAAATAAGCATGTATGGCTATGATTTCTTTTGGTCAGAATCGTATTAAATGGGCTTAAGCGTACAATTGTAAGGCGACGTCGCTAGTGCCTGCCTACCTAGTCCGAAAACTAATGCACGCTACTGGTTTAGAGTTCCTATATTCAGGGCAGTCAAGACTTTTCAGTTGTTCTGTAATATTTTTATTTTCAGTTGAAACTCACAGCGTATCTTCTGCTGATGCTGTAGTAATGGACCATAGCTATAGTGTGATGAGTAGCAGATCTAAACAAAAGTCACAACTTAAGGACCCATTAGCAACATGCATAGGTAATATATCCACCGAAATAACCCGGAATATATGCTTTCTGAACTTTCACAGATGTATACTCATAAAGCAAACAATTATTGTAAAATCTATCCATTCTTTGCTTATAAAATGGCTAGTCCTAAGATGATATTTAAAAGCCATTTGGTTTCTAAAAAATCGTTGACTGTTTTTATTTAAAAATAGCAACAATTATTTTGAAGAGGTACATGTCCAAAAAACATCTTGACAACATTTTTGATTTGTTACATTATCTTATTATAAATAATAATTTGTTACATTATCTTATTATAAATACGATGGTGATGAAACTAAATTTGATGCCAGTTTTTTTTGTAATAAACACAAAATAAAAAGAAAAGCTTATTGTTTTATTTCTTAACATTGATAACCATTTAATTATGTATCCTATACCCGAGTATACCCTACTCAAGGAACGAGAAAAACTAAATGCAAACAACATTTGACTACTCTTCATTAATAATATCTAGCATTAGTACAATGAATAATTATTGCGTTAGTATCTATAGCACAGATCAGATAATATTATCTTATGTAAAACACTAGTTCTAGTTCAGAAATCAAGATGGCGTTTGAAATTTAATGCAAGGGAATTCTCTTTCCTGGTTTTACTTTTTGGGCTAATATCCGATCTGACTACAAACGTAGTGACTTCCACGCGCAAACTGTATTGTCGGTAATAATAACACTGTTTGCGTAAGCGTTTTGCCGTACATGCTTACTTGTGCAAATTAGAATTTGCGCAAATAAGATTGAGCGTGTAGCCAGACCAGGCCCGGACTGGCCATACGGGCAAATGCCCGATGGGTCGGATGCTCGATGAGCCGGATGCTCGATGGGCCGGTCACACAGAGAGAGGAACGTTAAAAAAAAAAAGGGTCGTCCAACTATCGCCAATCGCTTGAAAAAGAAGCCGAGGGGAGCGTTTAAAAAAAAACGTCTGTCTCATCGCTTCGGCCGTCCGTCTCTCAAATGCCCGGGGCGATTTCAGGTCCCAGTCTGGCTCTGAGCCAGACCATCATTGTACTTAATACTTACTAATATAATTACAGGTGGTGACGATCGGAGTAATCACAGTGCGGAGTCCTCTGGTGGGGAATATGTTAACGACGATGATTCAAATGCACCTGTTATACAGAGTATGTTTATTTATCATATATATTTGTTTAAGTTGGAGGTGTAAGTTAGATTTTTAATACTTGTACCCAACATTGTAAAAACAGTTGTCATTCGACGGAGTGGGGGATTCTATGTCGAACCGCCGTAGAAGGCTGACGTTTATTATCTGACTAGCTTGTCCTTCTTATATTCTGATGATCTTGTGTAGATTATAATATTGTGACTTAGCTGTAACTAACAACTAACCCAAATACAAGTACTCTCAGTAATGGAGAGTCTATGTTGATTTTATTTACCAAATACCTGCTTTACCTTCTGATAAGCAGACATTGGTCTGAACTGTAATGCTATACTCACTTCTATCCAATTATATAAACGTTGTATCTGCGTCATACTTATTTACTCCAAGACATTAAAGTGATACTTAAAGGTGAATTCACACAAACAAAACCAAAATTTTCAAATCCAGTACTGTAACTACTGTACTTCTTTTACAGATATATACCCACAATGGTTGATAGAAGTAGAAAAAAAGCGCGCAGACGCCGAACTAATACGGGCGAAGGCAGAGGAGAACCGCGCTGCCGTCGCCGCTAAGAACGCAGAGGCGGCACTGGCACAGGCAGAAGCATTGAAGAGGCTAGCTGATGCTGCCAATACGCAAGCAGAAGCTATCATGAGAATAGCCACTGTGCTAGAGACCAGGGGACTACGGGACATGCTGGCAATTTGATGGAGACTAGCGCAGAACTGGTGTAGGATGAAAGGAATTGAAATACACATTTCAATTCCTTTTGTGTACATAAGATGCGCTTTGGGAGAATAGAAACAGTTCCTAATATATTTAAAAAAATTGGACGAAGCAATGTCAAGAAAGAAAGTGTTTCTATTAATGTTTTATGAAACAGTGAACAGTGATTTTAAAGTGGATGTTGTGTTTAGGAGCACTGTAGAGCTGGGTCTGCTGCGACAATGTTTGTTTTTTAAAAAGCTCCCTAATGTTTTTTTACAGAATAGGGGCGTGGCCTGACTGTTTACTGTTTTGTATTTGGTCCGAGAGTTCTCTAAACATGTTTTGTTAGATTTTTGTTGCAGCCGACCCGGCTTTAGGTTCATGTGACGGAGTACTTTATGTGAATGTATTGTCAATTTAAAAGGATGTTTTTGTAGTATTACAATGTATGGGAGTAGGAAGTAGTGCTTTATGGTCTAGCTACACGCAGCGACTTGCATGAGCAAACAGTTTATAATTGATGGAATAATTTGCACAAAAAATAGTGCTCTATACGGCGTACTTATACAAGACAGCGACTTGCATGCGCAAACGATTTGTGCAGATGTTTGCGCAAAGGGTATTGTCGGTAGTAATGGCACTGTGCGGGATACCGTTTTGCCGTCTTAACGTACAAATTATAATTTGCGCAAATAAGTTTGATCGTGTAGCCGGATCATAAAGCAATAAATATAATGTTTTTTTTTATATGTTAAATTCAATGTTATTGTAAATAAATAATTTAATTGTATAATGTATGTAATAAATTTCAAAGAACTATCGAAGCAGTCCTGTTAATACATTATTAATTGTAAATAGAATCTGGTCAAATAAAATTATTTGACAAAATATTTTAATATTTTTTATTTAATGTAATTCACACAATCATTCCAGTTTCCTCTCTTACATTACTTATTTACATTATCCTATCTTAATTATAACTTAACAGTACATTACAGCATCTCAAAATCATCCCTCTGAAACAATAATAAAATTACACATTATAATTTATTCTATAGAACACAAAAACAAAAATTGAAGAGAATTAAAATAAATTAGTTTTTGGCTAATGTAACATTATAAAGTTCCATGTCATTGCTGTCGATTCTGTTGCGCACTTTGTCAGGACTATACTAAACTAAGGGTGTATGTCTCTTTCTGTTTCAATAGAAAAAGAAAGTGACAGTTGCGTTTAGTCTAGTTTAGTACTGTCAAAATGTGCTACAGAATCGACACCACTGTTTTGCAACATATTGGCATCATTGTCACCCCTCGTTTACACCTAGGTATAAAACATGAATCCTGCATGTCAGATTTAAAAAAAAATACAAATATGCATACTTTAAATAGCAAACATGTTATGTAAATCTTGAAGTGTTAAGACCAAGTCATTTCTTTTAAAAGACCTTTACACAAATTATGTTTACAACTTGTTTTTAGCTGTAAACAAGGGGTCATAGTGGCCTGAGGGCCTTACCCCTCATTTACTCTTATTTACATAGTATAAAATAAAGCCACTCCTGGTGTCAGTACTCTTAGATCTTTTAAATTACGCAATGGATTTTAATGGACTTTTCAGCAATAGATATGAGTGATTCAAGAGGAAGGTTTAAATGCCCCACATTAGTATCTACATTGCACCCGTGCGAAGGCGGGGCGAGTCGCTAGTAAGATATAAAACATGTAATTTTATGTTTCAATCAATTGTTACCCTTTATTGTTTACACTCAAAACAAGTTGTGAGCCATACAAAGATTTATCCTATTGGTCATGCAGGGAACATGTTTAGAACACTGGTGATACAAGTGTGCCAATGTTTTATCTTTTAAAAAATTGAATAAAACAAGTATCACACATTGTCTTTCTATCAAGTGGTTGTTTGGAAAGAAATTGCTCTATGCCCGGTTCTTAACAAAAACGAATTGGCTTACCAATGGTAACATTTTTTATTGCAAGACTGGGCATATAAACACTCGTAAGCTATGCAAAGCTATGAGGTCTTTGCTTCATTATTGGTAAAGATAGAAGAGTCCCAATTTAACCCAATAATGCTCCATAAACTATAGAAATCGGCCATTAAGCGATAAGATCACCATTTGTATTGTTCTTAATTAAGTGTATTTATTGTTTTTTCCTTTTAATGTAGAATAATATCTATCTATTGGTTTTGGGTGTCAACAAAGGATGATTAAATTGCAATTTGACACAGTAACTTAGTTCACCAAAAAGAGATTATTCATTTCCATACAAAGCATAGAAAGATACTTCCTGAAACTGAAAGATAGAACATCTACAAATAGCGAAAATCTCCCTCTCTATTGAAAAGAAACTTACCAAGTCATTATACTCCATAACATGTCTCCTGATAGCGGATCCATCAACCCACGTGACAAAGTCCTCCAGTGCCCTGGTGACCAGAAATGCTGGATCCTTCACCACTTCTGGCCCCACTCTGATATGACCTTGTTCTATGAACTTGGTGGCTTCCTTCATGTTCTCAGACATTTTATCTAGAAATAATTATAAAAGTTAAGATTTATTTTATGGTCAATGTTGTAGCCAGTTGTGGTTCACTCTGACAAGAAAAAGAATTCAATGTACAGTTTTCTAACAATTTTAAGAAACTCGGTAATATAAATATATACAACATAACATCACATCTGTGTTTCCTGAAGGGTTAGGCAGAGGTGTATAGTAACACCCTCATTTTGCCGTTATGTTTAAGTCTCATGTAATAGGGGGCGAACTTGTTGCCATCAACTGGGCATAAATCAAAACTATGGGCTACTACTGAGTAATTCAACACAGAAAAACCTAATAAC
Source organism: Amphipyra berbera (assembly GCA_910594945.2). Lineage (NCBI taxonomy): Eukaryota > Metazoa > Arthropoda > Insecta > Lepidoptera > Noctuidae > Amphipyra > Amphipyra berbera. The sequence goes on along the minus strand of OU343123.1, from coordinate 21,646,678 downwards.
ACTGCCCAACCTGGGGATTGAACCCAGGACCTCACGATCAGCAGTCGCACTTGCCACCACTAGACAAACGAAGCGGTTAATATAAATATCGAAGTCATTGGTTAATTGCTCAGTGTACTTTCCGATTTTAAAAGCTCCTAATCATCGTATTTCTAAATAATACTCACTTCTAACCATAACTGAAGGCAGTCTTCGCCTGCAGAACGCGCTCGCTGACACGGTGCTGGCCAGTGCGAGGTCCCAGCGCGTCGGTATCAACCCCATTTGATATAACTTTTCTAATAACTGTGCGCTTGATTCTGTTCGGAATTCATTGCTAGCATCTAGGTCTTTAATCTTAATTGCCAATTCACGGATCTCCCTCGACAGCTTATTGTACCTATTATATAAATTTGAAGTTTAATACAATATATATTTAGTACAAAACAGTTAAATTCATAATCTAAAATGCATCTTACTTTGTGTAATCTTCGCGCTTCTGTATATGATATTTTTTCATAACTTTCACCTCATTTAGATTATTGTCAACTTTCCATGATATGAAATCAACCTTTTTGAGCAGTTTCTGCTCGTGGAACTTTAATTTTCGCACCATTTTTATACGATTTTGTTAATTATTAGCGTTTGATAAACACGATCACACGTGTGAATATCTGTCATAAAGTGACAGAGCGACAGTGACAAACAACTCAACTGACACAACAATCTAGAAGACTGTCTATGGCTCCGGAGTTCGGTTATATACGTAGAGCATTTTTTTTTTTTTAATATGACCACTCGTAGTTTAAAGCTCGCTAAGGCTTTTTTACTACTTAACAGGACTTTCCTGTGGTGGCCAAAAATTACTTTAAGGCCCCCAGCCAGGGCTTACAGAACTATGGATTTAAATTAAATGACGCGGCACTAAGGGCACCCCCTGTGGGGTTCGGGCCTCGGCTTAGTGGGTCACTGAGGAGTGGGCAAATAATATCGGGCTGGGGTTACGTAGAGTAGGCGCCGCCATAAACTATATAGGGATATACTGGCGCCACGAAAGATTTGCAGACCTTACAGTCCCTATGCTAGAAACTGAACAGCAGTAAGAACCTAGTAGTGGACAATTCTTTTTTCAAGTTTTTGAAATTTTATCACAAAGACTACAATCAAGGAAAGTACTAAACACAATGTGCTATTTAAATATAGTCCTGCTTGAGAAGGGCAGTAAAAGCGATATCAGCAAATACCATTTACCGCAAAGTCTAGTTTCTACAGCCCAAGTAGCTGGCAGAGTGTGAAGGACAGTTACTGTCTGGCAGCTATTAGATCTGTGAATACAAAGTTGAGCCAGTACTGACCGGTCAGTTGCTGTCGGTCAGCTACTTCATTTTTTTTTGTTTCTACTGTCTACTAACCTTCCCCACTCCCACAAGTACAGCTACTGTACTGGGTCGTCACTCGTTTCATACGAACGCAACTGACAGTGGCTGGTCAGTGCCGAAGGACAGTGAACGCCTGGACAGTTAAATTTTTTCTTCGTTTTAAATCGTTTTTTCTTCATTTAAAATGCTCCAAAATTTTTCCTCTGTAAGCAACACCTTCTCTCCATATTTTTTTTTTTCTCTTCTAGTATTTGAGAATTTCCATCAAATATTCACCAAAGAGTAATGCCAATAGTCGTATATTTTTTCTGATTATATCGTACTGTTCAGCCATTTTGCTGGCCTCGTGAAAACGCAATGGGTCAGGAAAACCAGGCCAATTAGTAACATAGTAGCTGTGTACTGCTGTGTCGTATGCAGACCCAGTAGTGAGAACACGTCGGGAAAGTGACAGTACTGTCAGGGGCGTAGCTATCGCCGTATTTGCCGTATCAATTATACGGGGCCCCCGGGCCACGGGGGCCCCCAACGTACGTAAGCAAAAATTAATACTTGTCACTATTGTCCACAGAGGCAGAAACTTTAGAAAAACTAAAGTCATCATCAGCTATAAAATAATGATTTAATAAATCAGTTTGCTGAAAAAAAGGCAAGGAGAGTGTATATTTAATTTGAATTGTTTGTAAACATTTTGGAAAAAGTGACAGATAATTAGGATGAATAAATATTTCTTTTAATTTTATGCAAACATTTTTTTTTCTTTTGTGAGAAATTTTTACCCTTCCTATGGACCCTTAAACAATTTTTTATACGGGACCCCGCCAAGACACGCTACGCCACTGAGTACTGTATAGATAGCAGAATTACACTTACAGTTGCTGACTACTGGGTGGTCAAAAACTGGGCCTGTGAAAACCAAGCCAACGAGAACAAGTCCATTGAAAAATTACGAATTATCCATTGAAAATTTAGTATTCGTTTCGGAACGTTGCAATGATTGTCAAAGGGTAAATTTTGACATGAATGAAAATAAAACTCTCTTGTCAAGTCTTTGAATTGATCGAGTTGGAAAAAAAATTGTTTATAAAACCAAGTAGAATATCTTTATTTATTCATTTAAATCAATTGCTATTGATTGGATTGCTATTTGTTAAAATTCTAGAAATGGGTGAACGGTACAAAATTAACCCTGGTGATTTCACCGAATACCTACAATCGGTTGGGAAATTAGATGCGTTAGAAAAAATGACTCAAGAGTTGGACAGGGAGCTTGAAGATTCTCAAAGGATTATGAGGGAAATAAGAACTATGTACGACTCTGTGTCTACAATACCGGAGCATCCTCCACAGCCTGCTAACAATGGTTTGCGGCACGAAGATATATCAAATTTTTTGGAAGCCGGTGTGCCAAAGTTGTTGATGCCAGATATGGCGGAAGACACCATGGATGTCGACATCGACGATGTTATTGCCACGATGAAGAGTTACGCCGAAGATCTGAAGAAGAATCTCACTGTACCAGAGCCACCAGTTCCAAAACCTAAAGAGATTGTCAACCTTGATCTGGATCAATATGCACAGAGCCTGGATCAACTCGGCAAACGTTTGGCCAACATCAAGCTGAACAAAAAAGATGACTTGAACAACAGGAGTGTGGAACTTGAGGGCAAGTTGTCACAGCTGTGTGAAGACGTCAACATGTTTACTAAGGTAAGAACTTAAGAATGTGTTCAGTGAAATATATTAATAAAAACGTTTATCAGCGCATCATTAGCTATTATTACCATTATTTTAATCATAATCTAAAGTATCATTTACCCCTAAAAATAAGCCGTTCAGAAACTAATTTTCTTTTTTTTATTATTTCAGTTGGTGGAAGCAAAGACAACTCTGAGCGAAAGCAACAGGAATTGGTCTGAAAGTCGGCAAGATGGCATTGCCTTGCAGTACGACAATATCATTAACAAGCTACTCTCTGGCATCAACGAGGTCACATATTTGCTACAGAATAAAAATTAAACAAATTAAGTTCAGTTTGTTTATTAATGGATCTCTATCATCATAGTCCTAAGCATAGCGTTTTTGTAATTCTGGAGTTAAAATCCAATCTTTTTCATAATGTGTTATGTAAACAATTAAATATTTAATTAAGTCTATCAATTTGTAATGGAAGATTTCTAAAAGTTGAAATCAACTATTAGTATAGTATTACTATTGTTTCAATGAATTTTGTTTTAACATTTTTATTGTGATATTTCATGGTTTCATTTGTTTAAATAATAGTAAATTGTTATTTTCAGCCTATATTGTCCCATTGTTGGGCAAAGTCCTCTATCTTCTACTTCCACTGGTCTTGGTAATTGACTGTTTGTAGTCACTCCATGCTAAAGGTATTCTTTTTTTCTAAAAGATACTTGATGTTTGTGGTCAGTCAGTCAAAATGATACCACTCTATCTCAGCAGGGACTTGTAAAATTTTGCAGGTGGACTGCCTTTACATAGATTGTGTTGTAGACGGATATAAATATTTTGTTTGATTTCCCAAAGAAATGTTGCTTTATTTTGACTTCATTTTCTAAAAAGTAAGGGTCCAGTGAAGTTTGAATTAATATTGTGATTTTCATAGTATGTAGGTTAAATAAGTATGTATTAAAAATAGGAGCAGTCCACTAAGTATGTGTTGGCCACATGGCTATATTATATATAACAATTTTAGTATTAGATATAAGTAATCTCCTTACTTCGCATTATTTATTGCAATAGAAAAGCCAGTATTTTTGTTTGTTTATATTTTATTAAGTTGATATTTACAAGTGATTTTCATTGCAATTCATCTGTCTTTTATTATAATTAGTCATGAAAAAAAAAAACATGTCTGTAAAAGTACAATGTTTGTTCAATTAATTTTGTTGTATATGTATAATTTTGTAAAATTGATTATTCAATAACATTCCACAATAATAATGGTCAAATCATAGGCAAACAAATTATCTCTCTGTATAGTCAGTCATAATTAGCAACTATTGTTAAATAAATAAAGGATTATTAATGAAGAATACCGTCTTATAACCTTAAAACAACATTTACAACAGCTGCGTCAGATCTGTACTTAATATCATAAAAGTTGAGTATCATGCTTTTGTCATTGACTCATGCTGGTGTCTCCGTCATGTAATTTAATTCTCTTTCGGTCAGTATTGTGGTCTACGCCGCTCTCGTCGTCAACATTCATCTTGTCATCTTTGGACGGTCTCTCATCTGCCTCTAATACCTTTAGCCGTATATCGCACAGAGTGGCCCCATGAAGAGTTTTGATAGCCTCCTGAGCTGCTCTAACAGATGCATACTTCGCAAAGCCAAATGTTTTATTAGGAAATGTGGACACATCTATGAGATCCCCAAATCGACAAAAAGCATCTTTCAACATTGCAACAGGGGGAGGATGGGGTTTGAATACTAAGAAACATCTCTGAGCTACCCTACTGTTGCTGCCTGCAAGTGGCTGTGGAGGAGGCAGGCTAACACTGCAGAAGTTGTCCTGCTGGGTTTCAGCTTTAATCTCCCTCATGCCAGGCCCTGATGTGGCAGCTTTTATCAAAGTCGATGCTTGGGCTATAGCTTCTGCAAGCTGTACCAAGTCAGGATTCGATGTATCAATAGCATTTTTAAAACTATTAACTATATGAGAAAGGTTATTCGCTGCTTTGCTTAGTGGGTTATCATCAGGTTTTACGGATATGATCTCTCCTGAAGGAAATTCAAAATTGTTTAATCTTTCAACAGCATAGGCTGCTGATTTTTCATCTTCGTAAGTTATAATTGCTTTGCAGTAACCGTTGAATGAGTCAGATGTGTATTTACATGAAGCCATTCCTGGCACTATGTTAAATAACCTGTCTATGTACTTTTGTGGTACTTGTGGGCTGCATGTCACACAAATAGTGTCATAGTCATGATGTTTAGTTTTAATAAGTGAAGTAACACTATCTCTTTTATGTCTGTCCCCTCTGGTTTGACTGCAGTGGTCATTGTAATTATCTTTAATACTAGAATTGCTAGAGTGGAAGCTTTCAGTAAAATTTTCTATGCTATTTCTACTTCTTTTTAATTCTTCTTTAGGAGTTGCAAATATTGCTTTATATTTCCTATCACAATCTTCAAATGCCCGGGCTGCATCAAGAAACGTTGTATAATTGACGTAAGCAAATCCCCTGCACTCATCGGTGACTTTGTCCCGCTGGAGGTGGACTGCGTCTACATGTCCAAATGCTGAGAAATGTTGTCTTATCTCACTCTCAGTTATTTCTTTATGTACTTTGATGAAGAGTCGCTTGTACTTATCCTCATTTGTGTTGTGATTGTCATTCTTATGTGTAGCCACCATCACTCTAACAGGTTTGTTACTGTTCTGAATAGTTTTTAAGTGCATCTCCTTAATCGCAGCCGCGGCGGAGGAAGTCTTACTGTACTTTATATATGCTATGCCCTTAGACTCCCCCGTGTTACGATCCCTGGGCATGTGTATGTCTTCTATGGTCCCATAAGCCTCGAAGGCCGGCCTCAAATCCTCAACGCGTAACTGTTTGTTGCATACTACGAATATCCTCGAGTAAGGCGGCTTGTCGTCATTGCGGTCGTCATTTCGCAAGTTTTGGTTCCAATTGTTCATGATCACAGTCTAACGGTAAATTAGTCCGAAGTCGTCAATCAAGTCGATATTACAAGCTGTCTGAAATAAATAGTCTCAGGTTAGTCATTTGTATTGTCTCCTCATGTCCCAAATTAAAATCACAAATCAAATATTTGAGAAAAACAAATCATCTCACGATCACAAAAGAAAACTAAAAAAGTTCATTCACCTCATTTTATAATTTTATTCGCACACAGATTACAAAAGACAAAAAAGAATAAGTGTTTTTTCAATATTCATTCATAGACTAAAATAAAGACGATTTTACACCAAACACAGTACAACTATATGACGTATCAGTGTGTGTCCGAATGAATATTCGTTCTGAAATGTTGCAAGTGCGTTAATTACGTTAATAGAAAATTGAAAACTGTCAATGTCAGACACTTGTGTCAGTGTTCCGTCAATGGTTGTGTATTTTGTTTTCCATGTGAAAATACAAATGCAACGCAGTAATAAAAATGAGCTAAATTATATTTAACTTTTGAAGTATATCCTGTTAAACTCTTCTTATATGTAGTTGTGTACTTTTAAATTTATAACAACTCATCGCTCACGTATTTCTCTCAGTAAGAAATGTTTCACAAAACGGATACTTGCTTATTTCAGTCTCGTCAAAGATTTTTCAGGAATGACGATTTTCAAGATGAACTGAACAATTTGTTTAATAAAAAGTTCCAGTTTCGCTTCCACAGCGACTGGAAGTTGCCGGAGAAAGAGTCGTGGTTTTCGACGCCACCATGGAAAGTGAAGCAATTAGAGATTTTGAAAAATCGATTAAATTTTCACAAGAGTCAGTTGAATGATTTCAATATTGAGGAGTGGAGTAGTCATACGCGGCGCAGGAACCCTGCCGGGGAGGTTGGCTGGAAGATCAGGTGTTTGATAAACCCTGAATTCCTTACACAAGCATGGACGAAGTTTTACGAGTGTGCGTGCACGTACAGCATCATACCGACGGAGGCGACGATGGAGAGGAAGATGGTGTCGCTACATCTATGTGAAGCTCCGGGGGCATTCATCACCTCACTGAACCATTACTTGAAGTCTAACCATCAGAACATTGATGTGAGTCAGAACAACACCCAGTGAAATGCTTAGGGAATGTACCCATATTACGTGACCCGTTCAGGAGGGGGAGGGGGGTCTTCAAAATACCACGCTTGGTCACAGGGGCACTTGATCATATACTACGGGTGGTCACTGAAGGGGGGATAAAAAGTTGACCAAAATGGGCCACATAGTATGGGTATGTTCCCTTACAACTGTGACTGTGATTTATTGAAAGCATTTTATGGTCTCAACAAGGTCTTTTTGTCATTATCTTTTAATATTGTTGTGATTGCTTGTGTAAATATAGTTATTATTCCTTCCTTCTTTGAAAATACATCTGTTTACACATCATTATAATATTTATGAATAAGAAAACATTAATTACTTAGACAGTAAAATTAAATGTTAACAAGTATGACGTCATCAGCCCTCATTACCTGATAATCTATTGTTTTTAAAATATGTACTTATAACAATATGTTTTTTTTAGTGGAAATGGGTGGCAAATACTCTGAACCCTTACTATGAAGGCAACTCCCCCTCAAACATGATCAGTGATGACCGCTTTATGTTCCACACACTGAACAACTGGGACTTTGGAGTGGACAACACCGGCAACCTCATGGACTGGGAGAACTCACAGGCTATCATTAGGAAGGCCAAGTCTTTGGGGAAAGTAAGTCTATTATTATTGTCTATTCTTTAGGAACATACAGAAATATCTATTTGCGTCAAGGTATCCATGTGGAAACCTGGGAAGCCACCTGATCTAAATAAAATTTTTGCTAAAATTGAGTTAACAGTTAATTGGTCTTTATGGCCTCAATTTAATTAACATAATAAACAAATTTTAAAAAAAACTTGTATCAGTTAACTTTTAACCCTTTTGCGAGCATTGGCAAAATAATTGCCAAACCACTTTTTAAAAGTTGCGCCAAAATGTATGAAGTATATTGATATTGTGCAACTATAGACAGCTAACGCCATCTCTTATAATATTATAAGTCATCTCTTATAAGTCACAAACGGGCATTGGCAAAGATATTGCCGTAGCCCAAGAAAACAGGGGGGGTAAGCAAGGGGGGAAATCTATTAGTATTGTTTTACAAATGTTATTTCACAATGTTTAGGATAAATAAAACCAAAATCGGAGGTGTAAATAGTATTGCTCGCGAAAGGGTTAAAGTATCCAGATGATCCAGGATCTAAGATGAGGCATTTAAGCTTCACCAGAGGTGTTGTTAGCATACCCTCGTTTTACCAGTTATGTTTAAGTCTCATGTAATAGAGGGCGAGCTTATTGCTATTAACCGGGCACAAGAGTCTGCTACTGAGAAATGCCTAATGGAAAAATTCAATAACACTTCACCCAACCTGGGGATTGCACCCAGGACCCCATGCTCAGCAGTCATGCTTACGACCACTAGACCAACAAGGCAATCAAGTCAGTTTGATAGACTTTTAAGCAATAAACCGAGTCACCCAAAGAACAAGACAAATGTCTTCAGACTAATGTTTTTTTCTGTCTAGGTGCTGTTAGTAACAGCAGATGGTTCAATTGACTGTCTGCAGAGGCCTGACGCCCAGGAGGAAGTAACATCCCCTCTGCATTACTGCGAAATCATCACTGCACTGCAGGCTCTCAGCACAGGTACTGTATTCATTTTGACATTAATTGGCAATTGTTTATTTCATCATCATCATCTCCCTACCCTTATCCCACACTAGGTGGGGTCGACACAACATGTATTTCTCTTCCATTCTATCAGCCGCCACCTCATTACTCTACTATTGTTTATTTCATGATGTCCAGTAAACAACAATTTAGATTAAATAATTACATATCATTTAAACAACTCACCTAAGTATGTATGCTAGCAACTTTTTGCTGGAAATAACCCCCAAAAATGTATGCGTATTCCCTTGGGTTTTGGTAATGTGCCATGGTCATGCCATATCCAGCAAATTCAATGTGTAGTGTAGTAATATTATTTCATATTGTGTTTCAGGTGGGACTCTAATCTTCAAGCTGTTCACGCTATTTGAACATTCAACAGTCAGCCTCCTATATCTGGTCAACCACTTGTTCAGCGAAGTCAACATTTACAAACCGGTCACCTCACGGCAGGGTAACTCTGAAGTTTATGCTGTCTGCCTCAAGTACAAAGGCATAGCAAGCTTGGAGAAGTTCCTCCCCACACTGAAATCTGCATATGGATCGGATGTTTATGGAAACTTTACCTTGTTCCCCCTTGAAGCTATACCAGAGACATTCCTCAAACAGGTTGAAGAGTGTGCATGCTACTTCTGTTCAATACAATGTCAAGTTATAAACAACAACCTCCAAGCCTACCTCATGCAGAAGAACATTGCACTCCACAGAGATATCAAGAAAATTCGAGCTATTGTTGCAGCAGAATTCATCTGGCAATATGATCTGAAACCTTTGGATAATCAACAGGAGATCCTGAAAGGAGTCTTACATGAAGAAAATAAAATCAACATGAACCCCAGATACCACCGAGGATCATACACAGAGAGGCAGCTGTACACGAAGATGTCTCTCAGAGAGAAGTTCAATAATTTAAATTCATTCCTCCAAGCAGAAGTGCTATCAAATCCGTTGATTTTAATAAATGAGCCTGTCAAATGGATCCAGTTTTATGATGAAAACTTAGAATTGAAACTTATCTTCACATACGGTTGTCCATTACAGAAAATAAGTAGTTCAAAGTTTATATTTGTACCTATATTTAAGTTATACCAACAGATTTTAGCTGAAGAAGAGTTTAAGGAGATTATATTTTGTAGAGATGGTAAAAGTACCGACAACAATAGAGATTATGGACTGGAGATTAATATGAGACTGTTGTTACCAGAGTTCGAGCATTTAGAGAGCTACCATGTATTTGAGAAGAGGTGTTTCAAAATGCTGCTGCAGAGTGTACAGAAGTTGACAGTGGGACAGACACTGCTGATTCAGAATATCAACATGCTGTCACACTTCAATGTCAGTATCATATACATCATCACTAAGAAGTGCTTCGAAAAGATTGGCTTCACATCTCACAATACTATAGTGTTGAGGAACCTGACAAACAAATCTGCATTGAAATACCTTGAGCAGGTTGACACTGAATGTGATAAAGCCAGGAGTGATGGCACTAAAGACGTGTTGAACTCTCTGATGGTGCAGACAACTAATGTTGGTGAATTCTACAACAGCATTGTGTTCTACAACAACACATTTTATCGAAACAAATGTCTGGAATACCTCACTAAAATTGAAAAACTAATCTAAATTATTCTGCATTTTTTACTGTATGTACTCGAAGTGTATTTTTTAATAATTTTTTTATTGTTATAAATATTCTTGTTCTGTAAATCCTATTTTACATACATTTAAATAAATCTTAAATGTTGTCTGAAAGAATGAGTGTTATTTTGTAAAAAGTTACCATGAAATAGAGAAATTACTTCCAACACTTTGGTATATCACGAGGGATTTTATAGGTTTAGGGTTGCCATCTCTAAAATTAGACAACCAGGACAAGACGCGTGAAAACCCCGGATTTTAGAGCCCAGAGCCCGGACATGTCAACAGGTTTTTTTAAACATAGTGTAATAAAAAACAGTTGAAAATGTCGCGGCGTGCGGGCACAGTGCGTGTGTCGCGGGCGGCTCAATACTAGATTTTTAAACCCGGACTACAAATGAAGCCCCGCCCGGACGCTCCCCGGATGCCCTCTAAACTAGGACAAGTCCGGGGAAACCCGGACAGATGGCAACCCTATATAGGTTGCGCACTTTTAACATAAGGTTGCGCACATTGGTGCCGCTAATGGTAGAATTATGTTTATCGGGCACAAAACCAGCTCTGGAATTGTAACTGAGAATGTTCTAATAGAAAATCTCAATCAAGTTTAGTCCAACCTGAGATGAGGACTTCGAGCTTGCTTATCCAGTACCTATAATGTAGTCATTGAGTCAGTGGCGTAGCGTAGTGGGGGCGGCAGGGGCGGCCCGCCTCGTGCGGCACTTTTTAGGGGGCTGCAAAGTTTAACAATAAATAATAAAAAACTTTTTTATTTAAAATCTGACCTGTACAATGCAAAACAATGATGACTGTTCTTGCCGAAAAGTTCTCTATAATTAATGTATGTAATGTATAGTATACATTAAATTTAAATACCTAAATAAGAGGGTGGCAAAATTTTCTTCCGCCCCGGGCATCCGACACCCACGCTACGCCACTGCATCACAGACTAATTAGAGATACTACGTATTGCATTGAGTTGAATCTTTGAATTGCAATGTGCAACAAAGAGTGTAATTATAATGTGCAATGAAATGTATCCGTTTTTAAACGATCCAAACGGTTCCATATTTTTTAAAAGTTTATCATAGACAATACTGTTGCTACTAACTTTTGTATTTCCAAACGAAATGAGTCGTGCGCTACGCGCGTCTGTCTTTCTGCTAACTGTCAAATTAAATCGAGAAAGAAGTTCAAAATATAAAAACATTTTGTATTTTATTTATAATTTAAAGTTGCATTATATTTGTGCGCAAGTGAAAGTGGATGGTTTTATAATATAGTATTGATGTGCAGACAGTAAATAAACACGATGGATATAAACGAAGGTAATATTAGCTTTTCATAACCTATGTGCTTTACAATTTAGCGGTATTACGAGATTTTTTTATTTTTCCTTGTTTAGATAGGTCTGTTTCTATAAAGAATCGTAATTTATCGATAAAGAGCCATTGGAAGGTTTCTTTCAGTAGTTCCGCTATTTAAATATGAATTTAAATAACTGATTAATTTGGGTGTTTGGAGGTTATAAAAACAGTTGTAATCTACTGTAATTATGTCATTGTAACTGTTATATGGGATTGTACTTCAATATACTTGATCTCGTACCTTAAATGGAAAGAATTACCTCATTTAGTCAGCTTTATTTCTAACCTGCCTTTTTTTATAACTGTAAGCACCTACAACTTGTTTCTGCATAAAAACTTGCCTCCTTTTAATATGAGTATCCAAACTGCACTAGCTATGTTGTTCTGTTTCACTATGTGTATATAAAATACATATTTACCCACAGGCACACCAGCAGATGATCTATGGACACCTTACAAGGAATTAGTCTCCGTGGTAGAGGGCTACCTTGCTCACGAAGGCAAGGGAGCCCCTTATGCGGTGCATACATTTGAGTCAGTACTGAGACGGCACAAGCAAACATTCCTATCTCTATTTAAAAATCCAGTAAGTTTGAGTTTTTATTTATTTATGTACTCACAGCAAGAATTACAATATCACATAATATAATGCCTGGAATGGTTGGGCAGAGTTATATAGTAACACCGTCCTTTCGCCATTCTGTTTTAGTCCCATGTAATAGGGTGTGAGCCTATTGCCATCAACCAGGCACAAATCCTAACTCCGCGCTGCCACTGAGGAATTTCACATGGAAAAACTCAGTAACACTTTGCCTAACCTGGGGATCAAACCCAGGACCTCACAATCAGCAGTCGCACTTGCCGCCATTACACCAACGAGGCAGTCAATTTAAATATTGCAATATAAATTATGCAATATAAATTAAAGTTTATTGCATTTATAAACAGTCAGACTTGGTTTTTAAATGATATCCTTTATTTTATACAACGTACCTCAACAGTAATCTGCTAATGGCTCTCACAACCTCTATAAAGCTTATGTCAGCACATATTACAAAGTCTACAATAATAAATTCACTGATAAGCCCCTTCCTTACAAAGTTATAAGTACTCGAAAACTATTTAAGTTTGTTTGATTATTACATAATATAACAAGCCCATTACTGTCCCACTTCTGGGCACGGGCCTCTTCTCAGAATGAGAAGGGTTTAGACCTTCGTCCAACACACTGGACTGGTGAGGGGTGGCAAACTACACACACCATCAAGAACTTTATGGTTCCCTCTCAGGTGTACAGGTTTCCTTGGCACCGTAGGCACCGTTAACGCAAGTGATAATCAAATTCTGATCCGCACATGAATTTGAAAAGTCAGAGTTATGGGCCGGGATCGAACTCAGACCCTCCTGCATGGAAGGCAAGCGTTCAACCGCTAGGCTATCACTGCTAAATTGATTATTACTATTACTCAATAACTTTTGTGTTCAGGCAAAGAATCCAGCAAGCCGAGAGGAGATAAAGCGTGGCATCACAGAGGGTGTGACTCTCCCCAGTGTTGGGAGGACACTCCTCGCTAAAGAGCTTGTAGATGAAGCTGTTATCATATCAGGTTAGTTTGAGCTAGGGGCGATTCAAGTATTACATAAGCACCAAAGCAGGCGAGGGGGTCTTTGCTTAGCTTATTTTTGATGACATGGGGTATGGGGGGGTCTGGATGGAGTTTACGTCAGCAATATTTATTTATTTACTTATTTTTATAGACTTGAGAACTGCTGCTGCTCATCAATAACAATAAAGAAAACTGAACAGATTTTAAAAAATATATACCAATTTTTATGTAAGGGAACATACCCAAACTACGTGACCCGTTCGGGGGTGAGGGGGGTCTTCAAAATACTACGCTTGGTCACATACTACGGGTGGTCACCGAGGGGGGGAAGGGGGGTAAATATTGTAAAAAATGGGTCACGTAGTATGGGTACCTTCTCTGGGCATAAGAGTGAGAGGGGGGTAAGAGTTTTGCTTACTTTTGCTGACAAGGGGAGGGGAGGGTCAAAAATTACAAAAATTCTGCTTACATAATACTTGAATGGCCCTTTGACTAAGATTTTAAAATATCTCATCAAAGTGTAGTGCCCTCCAATAAACAGACAAATCTTCAGGGATTATAAAATATAGCACAGCTGTATGTTGTCCTTTCAAAATTACTGTACATTTACACTCTTAACAAGACACAAGAAGTAAATATTGAGAATTATGCAACAGTATTTTGCTTCAATTTTGTTATTTTATTTCATAGACAGAAAAAAGGTGCCCAATTATTACGGTACAAGTTGAGTATGCCTGCCGTGGGCGTATTCAGGGTGGGGCAGATGGGGCACTTGCCCCCCCCCCCCCCCCCCGGCACAAGAAAGAATAGGTAAAGATTCAGTCAACTTGCCACCCATGTCCACAGAACAATTACCAAAATAGGGAGACCAATGCCCCACTCCTTATTTGGACCTCAAAAATAAGCGAGTAAGTAGTAAAGTTGCCCCATAATCTCAATCTGCATTTTCAGATTTATTGAGAAGACAAATATTTAATAATAACCTTGGACAAAATCTGGCTATGCATTATGGTACCTGCTACAAGCTGGTATTTCTTCCGCAAATTTTCGAGGATTTGTAAATATTGCAGTGTTTGAGAAAAAAACACTTGTTCTGGCACAGATTGTAGTATCACTACAAAGTAGTATTTAATCAAATAGAATACTAATACATCTCTTTTCAGACATGTACAATGTGAGTGAGTACCTGTCACTGGAGCTGCTGCACACGGCGCAGCGCCAGTCGCCGCGGCACCCGGGGCTCCCGCGCGGTCTGGTCGCCGTGTTACTGTACTATGACGGCAAGAGAGCACTCGTGCAGGCGCTGAAGGAACTCGTCATGGCAAGGGATGGAGTGTGCTGGTGAGTATCCTCAAGGGCAGTGCAGCTAGAAAGTGGCTATAGATCAGGTCAGGTCTTCTTGATAGGCTTTAACATATATAGCATGTTACAAGATCTGCAATTCAGATCAATAAGTAGACAGCTGTTTATATCATGTTGTTACTCATACAACATAACAAAACATTACGCCCGTATTTCCCGAAGGGTTGGGCAGAGGTGTTTCGTAACACCCTCATTTCGCGGCTATGTTCAAGTCCCATGTAATAGGGGGCGAGCTTATTGCCATCAACCGGGCACAAATCCATACTGAGGAATTCCATTCGGAAAAACCTAATCTAGCTTTGCCTGACCTGGGGATCGAAACCAGGACCTCACAATCAGTGGTTGCGCTTGCCACCACTGAGGCAGTTGCTTAGTGAATTAGATGTTACCCAATACTCAATATATTTAATGCATTCACAATGTGAACTTAGGTGGTACCTACACTATATCGTCACCGGAAAGCCAATACTACTTAAGCGCCATTTTTGGCCAAAATGAGTTATATATATATCGTTGGATTGGATTTTTTAAACCCAATCTAACGATATATATAACTTATTTTGGCCAAAAATGGCGCTTAAGTAGTATTGGCTTTCCGGTGACGATATGTATATGAGATCATTACAGATCCTGTCAGGTACAGCAAAAATAGTAGGTTTATCAGCATACAGGGTGGCAACGAAATCATGTAATTCCTTCAAACCTCGTGATGTACTGCTAACATAGATTAACACTGCACGGGATACATTTGGATTCAATAAAAAAAAAAAGTAAACATGCGAGGCATTTTAGCGCCCCGAGTGAATTGCGCGGCTATCGCTTGCCGCGCGGTCATTTAACTCGGGGCGCTAAAATGCCTCACGTTAAAAACGCATGTTTACTTTTTGTGTTTTTTTTTTATTGAATCCAAAAGTATTCCGTGCAGGGTTAATCTACTTCAGCAGTACATCACGAGGTTTGAAGGAATTACATGATTTCATTTACATTCTGTATAGTTGAATCAGCAACAAACCAATCCCACTGTTTAGCAACACTTTTACATAACATTTCATCTTCCAGGTCAATCAGTGCCCGTGAAGAGATCGTATCCTACGTTTCCCGCTATGTAGAACAGCTTATATCTGATGGGTTGCTAGGAAACGCTTTGGACGCACTGCGCCGCTTCACGTTGGAGACTGAGATGGAGCTGCTGCAGAACAACCGCGCTCTGCCGCCCGCCAGACATCACGCCACGCTCGTCAGCACCATAGAAACGACCAGGTTGATATGGACTTTATACAAGGTGTAATAAGACCCTTCATCAAGCCGTCAACCATGCATTCAGTACATCAAACTAAGTAACCCTACGCAAAAATTGTCGCTGGGAAATGACTTTTTTTTTTGATGAAAAATTTCGTTTTACTGTAAAGCTAAATGTAACGCACTCAAAACACTGTGCTGATAGATGCAATGAGTAGTAAACGGGTAATGGAGGTATTTCAAGTACATTTGCAACCTTCAAAACTAGTATTTTTAAAAAAAGTTGTGAAAAAGTTGGAACTTTGACCTCCAATATCTCCGTAACTAGAAGGTTCCCAGGCATAGTCTAGAACAAAAAAAATATCGCAATGACGTGGAGAATAAGTACCTTTCGGCTTCGTTAAGGGACTATTTACACCGTGTATTACTACATTAGGTTGCTTTTACTGTAAAAGGGGGGAACTGTATAAGTCTCAGGTCCTACAGGGCTGTATTCGTGCGACGACCGTTAGTTAGAACGCTGTGAAAGTGTAGTCTTAGAGGCTGCGCTATAGGCGGTACGACTTGGCAAAGGATTTTTTAAGCTCAAATAATTTTAATCCTTATTGTAATACCCTTTAGGACTCGTATTTACTGTACCACGGAATGCTCTGGCATGCCGCGGTACGACAAAGCATCCCGCGGTATGCTAAGCAAATATGAGTGCTAATGGTATTAATATAAGTTTTAAAATTTCAATTGGCAAGGATTGTGTGAAATCTGCCCGAGTACTGAAACTGTATTTGACAACCTTAAAAAAAGAAAACTTTGTTTTTGTAAGCTATATTGTGTATTTGTTAAGAATGACTAACATTATATTTATTTGTGTTATAGAAAATTGTTGGCCGGCGTGGTATTCTCAGCCTCAGCACAGCGGGGCCTAACCAGAGACATAATTCTGAGGCTCATAGCAGAGGTCTGTATGAACACTATAATATTTATTATAGTAACATGTTTATTTATGATGTTTATTAATGTGTAAATGTATTGTTTAGCAAACGACGTCGCCGACACTTGGGCCGACCGGCGCACTCGATGAAATATCGCTGGGTCTGCAAATGGCCTTGTTATATGCTCTGGATTTATCAGTATTACATAGGTAAGAATTAGTCGTTTTTAGCCAGGTACAGACTTACGAAATGTAACATGCAATGTAACACGCAATGAAAGAATTTGCCGTTCACAGTGTCGCAATGTGTCATGCAATGTAACAGAATTCCCATTGTGTGGACGCCTTGCGCGCACGAACCGTGTACACTACGCGTGCGTACTACGTACCTTTCATGTTACATTGCATGTTACGTTACAGCAGTCTGTACCCCCCTTAAGAAGTCGCTTCGGCAAACTTGATCGAACAACATCGCCCATTTTCACGCCACTGACACTTATAGCGTCAGTGTAAAGTTCATTTTTTACTGCAGTACTAATAAACATTCGTGGTCTTGAAATCACTAAGTTCGGGAGTGATCGGTTTTACGAAGTTTTCCGATGTGACTTCTTAGTTGTGTCACAGTATAAAGTAGTACAGTAGTGCGACGCCTTTGATCTCGTATTTAAAGCCGAAAACGTCTAGACAATGTCGCGGAAGGGTATAAAGGCTAGGGTTGTCACAACTCAATAATAGTCAATAATATAGTAATAATCATTTATTTAAGTATGTTAGATCAATTTTGAACTTTCATTCTTGTCTACTCTCCCATAAAAATCGGACGCCGTCTAAGAAGTTTCACTTCAAAAATAATGCCCGCCATCTTGGGTTTCAATACCAACACTCCAACAGTCCACTTGTCCATAATCACGCGTTGCAGATTCACCGGGACTATTTTCGTAAACTAAAAGTAAAGCAATTGACATCGAGGTCATTTTATGGATGGGTGACCGAGGGATCAGCTTAGGGAGTCCACGTCGGGCGTTTCTTAAAGGAGACCCAAAATTTTGGTTATTTTTGATGTATGACTCACCGTTTCAAAGATATTATTAACAATTCATAAATTATTAATTAAATTATTGCATAGATTAAAATTACACTTTCATAGGGTAATACCTCTCTTAAATTCTTACTAGGCTTATATCTTACGCCCGCCATTTTGTTTACCTTGGTTATTTTTGCCTACTCGAATAATATCAGTTCTTTCTTTCATAATACAAAATGTTCACAGTACACTTTAAAATAATATTAATAATAGGTATTTACCTTTCTTTGGTGTGCGGGAATTGATGAAAACGCAGATCCTTGTTAACACGAGAAGATGATTTGCAATCTCACACAGAACAAGTCGTATGTACCATTTTTACAACTTAATTACCTATCACTTTCAATCATATACCTACATATAATATAAAATAACTACAAACATTAAAACATGCGCGCGACAACCCCTAAAAACATGTCCCGAGCTACTAACAAGATGGCGTGTGTAACTCGGGCGCGCTCTTCCCGCGTCTCGCCCCTTGCCCCCCGCACGATTGACCTGTCTAGACATCTTCGTCGAACGACTGTATAGATTATTAGACTGTGGTTGTGTTGTACTATAGCTTTGTTTAGGTTGTTTTTTTGGTTGTTTGGAGAGCAGCGTGATGTTTTGCTTTGAATATAATTATCAGAAGTGTGTGAGCAGCGACACCTCGATCTATAAAACGCATAAAGGATGATGTCCACCAGCATGACCGCCGGCGTCTTCCGCGATATGCGATCGTAGCCGAAAGTATGCTGCGACGCGCGATCGGCTCCGTTCGCCTGTCGTCGTATTCGATCGGATCCTTTTGGCTGTCAACATGGTAGGAATAAAACTATTTGATTAGGCGCAGAAACGGATACGTTCGTAAGCGACGGTACGGAGCCGATCGTATGCGTCGACATCCTGCCGGACGCGATCGGCTGTCGCCGCATCCGTTCGTATCCTTTCCGATCCGATGCGATGCCAGCCGTTTGGTGGAAATCATCCATAACACGTTGCTGCAAAAGTGGCAAAAGAATCGAGACAACAGAATTATAAACAGACATATTTTCACGCAGACGAGAAGACGGAGAGGAGTTAGCCAAGAAATTACCACTCGTCCAGGACCCAGATTTAATTGCCGTACTCCTCGACGAGTTGTCTGGCTCTGCGGAGAGTGAGCGGGGCTCCGGGGTGCGGGCGCTCTGTCAGCTATCGCTTGGGTTGGCCCTGGCGGCGCTCAAGCGAGCTCCGCAGTCCTTGTTACGGCGGACCACCGCGCCGCATCTGAAGTGCGAGCTGTTGGACCAGGACGAGATGCTGGTGGATGCTGCTATTGATGGGAAAGTGAGTTTGTACATTTCTTTATTCATTATTGGTTTATTTTATTTCTAACCTTTTTTCAGTTTGATAGTTCTAGTATAAGTTTATTACTTCCGTGTCTCTGTGTGCCCTTTGGCAAAGGCCGCCTCCAACCCCTTCCAGTTCTCCCTGTTCCTTGCCTGTCTAGTCCATGTCTTTCCTACCGTCCTCACCAAGTCATCTTGCCATCTTTTGAAGGGTTTCCTTTCTTGCTCTTCCCCTCCCAGGGTACCATATGGTCACTTTTTTGTTCCATTTCTCTTTTGTCCTAACAGTGTGGCCGGCTCATCCCCATTTTAATCTTCTCAGTTTTAGTACTACATTTTGTGTTTTTGTTGCCTTACTGATGACACAGTGATTAGTTCTTTATATCTTTCTTTTCCCCATCATACTCCGTCATTATTGGTTAATATTTTCCAATTATTGTTATTACTATACTAAATGTGAACGGTCCGGGCAGTCGCGATCATAAAACAATTAAGTGCTAGGGTTGTGCACATGCCGTATTCATAATAGATAGTTCGAGTGGGGGTTACTGAAGCCCATAGCTGTTATTTTATTATGACAGTTAGCGTACTCGATAGAAACCCGGCGAATCACGACACCTACCCATAAGGCTCGTAAGTGCGAGCGAGAGCGCAATATTAACTATGCCATTCCCACATTGTATGATCACGACTGCCATGAGCGTTGGCGTTTAGTATAGTGCTTTTACTAAATCTCCAGACAGTATTATAGCTACTTTTAAAGCTGATACAGCTTCAAGACCTGCAAAATTCTTAGAATACCTGGAAAACTAGTTTATCAGACAGTGGAATCCGTTTATTACGACTGCTTATAAAGATGAGCCGCTTATAGCGACATAAGAACACCCTTTAGTTAGGTTTTCTTATCTGGTATTTACTGACGCTTATAACGACGTCCGTTTAATACGACCAAATATCGGCGTCCCTTTGTTGTCGTTATAAGCGAACTCAATTGTATTTCTACGTTTAGGTCTAAAAAGGATTTGTAGTCAATTAATTATTCATCCAAAAAGGGTGTCATACCATGGAGTTATTTCAATGCCTTCATTTTCATTGCCACAGGTATTCGAGTACTTGGACGAGGCTATTCTGTCAACGGACTTTGTGTCGAAGGAGGAATACTATCAGCGTCGTATTCACACTCTCATCACAGACTTCATAGTGCTCATGCACTCCAAGCTTATGGAAATGAGAGTCAAGTAAGTTGGACGTTTCTTAATAGATAATTAAATATAAGTAATGTTTCTGGCAAAATGAATATCTTTGTTTCTAAAGACCCTTCACGAGTGAGGATACTTTAGTACGTCCGGCGCACCCTGGGCAGTCAGCCTTGCTACCAAACTTGCTGATTGGCTAACCTTTAACCACGGCAGGAGCTATCCTCGTATAGCTCGTGCCAACATGAGAGAGTGCATAGTTTCGACTTGAAATCTTTTTTTTATATTAAAGCTGCGGTCTTTACCAGTTTTACGTCTTCTTTCACATCTAGGGACGCGCACTGAACGCCTTCATGCTTGCCTTTACTGTACGTGCATTCGTGTGCTTCGTTATCGCTACTTAGGGAACGTACCCATACTACGTGACCCGTTCAGGGGGGGGAGGGGGGTCTTCAAAATACCACGCTTGGTCACGGGGGGGGGGGGGGGGGCTTAGGTTTTCGTCACGTGGTCAATATCCTCTCGGGAAATCTCGCGCTTTTTCGACCTATATTCAAATATGCACGCAGCGTTTAGCGCTTTTTAAACTCACAGGTGGCAACATTGACGCACATTGAGCCTAATAATTTTATTTTTAAATTTTTGGCATATACTACGGGTGGTCACCGAGGGGGGGGAGTGGGTAAAAAGTTGTAAAAAATGGGTCACGTAGTATGGGTACGTTCCCTTATGAGCAGCGTGCTCGTGTTTTGCATCGATTAAAAGCTATATTAACGCGCAAAAGGAGGCAAAATTGAGCGTACATAGATTATTTAAACGGTCTAAATCATTTCTCTTTTACTGACAATACAATTATACTTTTTGTCGGGCAGGGCTGACGAAGCAGCGCGTGCCGTACAGATGTACGCATCCGAAGGCCTGACCCCGCCGGGCGGCGCGGGCACGAGCCGCACGCGGCTGGACGCGCTGCTGCGCTGCGTGGAGCGGCTGTACGCGCGCGACCCGCTGGGGCTGCGGAACGACTACTGGCAGGCCTGTCACACGCACCCGCACCCACACACGCACAGGTCAGCTCTATGTATACATCTAATAACATAACTTCTCGCCCGTATTCCGCAAAGGGTTGGGCAGAGGTGTATGGTAACACCCTCATTTCGCCGTTATGTTTAAGTCCCATGTAATATGGAACGAGCCTATTGCTATATAATTCGGGCACAAATCCAAACTGTCCGGAGTTTGGATTTGCTACTGAGGAATTCCACACGGAAAACCCAATAAGACTTTGCCTGACCTGGGGATCGAACCCAGGACCTCACGATCAGCAGTCACGCTTGCCACCACTAGACCAATGAGGCAGTTATCTCTAAATGTTCTATGACATGTTAGAAGGTCTTGAACCAATCAAGTAAGTTGTACGCGTCTGGACATGCTGCGTAGGCACGTTTAGAAGGGGCAAAGTAAGATTTGATCCTGCTACTGCAGTGAGCCGAAAGCGTTGCAATCCTTTCTACCTTCAGTAATCGATAGTTTGTGACGATCGATATCTGTGAATTAGAAAAATGAATCATTTTTTTGCTGACACTGTACAAGTCAATAATGCTCATACAGCGAATTGCCTTTATGCATTCGTATACAATTATATTTAGTCGTAACAAAACCTCCGACACGCGCTAATGTGTCAATAATAATTATTACTTAACAACAAGTGCGACTCAGACTACTAAACACACGCGTAGGCAGAGACATTCTACTATTAAACTCTTGAACTAAATAGGGACTGTGGTGTGAATTATTTACCTACAACGATTACCTACAACTGGAGTATCGTCAACGGCGAAAACCCCAACAGACACAACTATATAAAAACTATATTTGCTACTATGATTTAAACTTATATTCGTGAACAAACGTATGTAAAATTTGGGAAATTATGGCGCAGCGCCAACACCGTAAGCCCTAAAGCGACAAATTCACTAGCAAGCTTTATTGCGCAAGTTGCTGCAAACGATTTTCGACCTATGGAGATTCCTGCAGCAAATCGACTTCTGTAATTTTCACGAAGTAAGACACAATTCACACCGAAGTGGCAGCGGCCGGCAGCGCAGCAGCAGAGTTGGCTAGAGAGGGCGCGCCGCAGCGCCGCGCGACTTAGGCTATTCTTTCAGTCGATACTCTGCATTTTAGTGATAGAGATGAAGTCGAAAATGGTTTGACAGTAAAACTGCCAGCCGCGGTGCTGCCGGCCGCTGTGCTGTCGGCCGCTGCTATTTCGGTGTGAATTGAGCCTATACGAGCACTTGCTTGGATTTGACGTTTAAGAAATTTTATTTGACTGTTTCTGATTGGTTGAGATGAGGTGGTACGGTGTCGCTGCCATCTGGTTTCGCTTATTGTGTGATCTCGTACAGATCGGGCGGGCGGCACGCAACGCTGTACAAGTTCGTGCGGCTGTCGGGCGAGGTGGTGTGCGGCGCGCTGCTGGCCGCCTACCTGCGCGCGCTGGCCAGCCTGGCCGTGCCGCGCCACACGTGGGCGCTGCTGGCCAAGAGGGACGCGCTGTCCGCCTACCATCTGCTGACAGCGCTGGCCAGATACCACAGGTTTAGTAATCGCAAAATGCTCTTTTTTAGGGTCCGTATCTCTAAAGGTAAAACAGTACCCTTATGAGATCAGTCTCCCGTCCGATTCAATGCAAGAGCCCTATGCACTCCTGAATGTCTTTTTTATTTTATTAAATCATTATTTTTCTTAAATCGACATAAAATATCATCAAATAACAATATGTTTTATATACAGTTTCAATGTAGAGTTTGTGGTTTTTAATGTCCTTTTTCATGAGGGTCCATCTACACTAAACACCCAAGAATAAAAGCATTATTTTTAAGGTGCTGCCGAAACCTTCTGAAGCCGTAGACTGTCTCATATGATCGCATCTTTTAGGACACATAAATCTAGTCTTCCAGAAACAAAGTATTTTCGATATGTAACGAAGTCGTAGTAATGCATGTATCTGTTGAACAGTAACCTGCGTGCAGACCCCCTACCGTTCTCGTCGCACGGGCACGTGCACGCGTCGTCCCTGGGCGCGTCCGCCATCGTGACGCCCGCTGCGCGACCCGGCAAGATGCTCGTACGACAAGAAGAGGTCAGTTGTTATAACACTTATACTAATGATAGGCAAGGCCGGGATTTGTATTCGGTTTTCTTTTTCTGGGACCTTTTGCCCTTCATATTGGCAATTGTCAATTTTAAATGTGTTCGACACTTAGGTATTTTCGATTGGAGAATACGTTCATGTATCGAAAGGTTATTAAAGTACTTCTTCTTCTTCTTTTTGTGTGGTTGGTGACTAACCTGGTGTCAGAGTTTATGCCGCCCATGGACCCCTGAATTGGCTTCACATGCCGTCGAGAAATATGTCTCAGGCATACGGTTTTCCTCACGATGTTTTCCTTAACCGTTTTTAAGCAAGTGATAATTATACAATACGCACATGAATCCGAAAAGTCAAAGGTGCGTACCTTGGGTTCGAACTCGACACCTATAACTTGGCAGTTCGACGGTAGGCTATAACTGCTATTGAAGTACTAAATCGAGTCGTTTTGTTAAATATTTCTTTGATATTTGTACAGGTGGAAGCTCTCATAGCTGCTTTGAAGCTGATAGAGAGCGTGGCGCGCGAAGACCACGCCGCGTGCGCCGCTATATGCGAGAATCTACAGTGGGACGCTGTTAACTGCATGTTTGGTCAGTATAACTTTCATTCTCCCACTTTCCAAAGTCAGTCCGTGCCTCGGAGAGCACTTTAAACAGTCGGTCTCGGGTGTCATAAGAATACCTATGACAGTCTTTCTGGGAAGTCAGACTACTGGTCTAATCTTAGGAAATCGGCATCCGGAAGTTTGCTGGCAGTCGCTTTGTGTAAAATACCGGTATTCAGCCACATCTGGTTAGACTGAAAGTTGACCCAATATAGTCAGGAAAAAGCTAGGCAGAACTGTCCAAATCCAGTGTACCCTAGCAGAGTTGTTTAAACAAGTATATTGTGAGCAGGTCTGATCTGCTGCCACGTCCCGCTGCAGCTGAAGGCCTCGCTGTGCACGACGCTGGGCGCGCTGGGCGGCACGCCGGCCACAGCGGGCCGGGTGTGGGCCGCGCTGGAGGCGGCACAGCTGGTGTCCGCCACTAACGACAAGAGGGCGCTAAATGCCGAGTTGCACGAGGTAATGTATATGCCATTTTAAGACGACGAATTGAAAATATTGGCGGCAGGGATTTTAATATTTCTCAGCAATTACAAAACATTCTGAACTTATATTTATACACTTCATTTATCATGTCTTTAAGATCAATTTTATAATTGCTTTACATGATTGGATAACTTTTACAGCACAGAAAAAAATATCAAAAACTGCTCTTCAAAGACATAAATTTTCATTTTACAGGGAAACGAGACAGATTTCAACCTCAATATTTTGTATATAGTTTAGTCTAAGAATACACTTCAAAATAATAATTCGATTTTATAAAATTAGCTATAGTCTTTGTTTTAAACGAAAAATACTGTTTTGGCGGTTACGACCTTACGGCGTAAGCTAGTTCGCGTGCGTTTTTGTATGCAATCAATTCCCCCTCAGTCCGCTGCTGACTAGTGTCAGCGACGGGTCTGTGTCATTGGATTTCCCGCGCGCTATCGACAGTAATTGTATCTTGATCTGAGTGATATTTAGTTATTAAAAATGGGGAAAAAAAACTATTAAAATTATGGCTACGTATGTGTGTATAGCTACAAAATAAAAATAAAAACATACAATGTAAATAATATTTTAGAAAATAGTCGTCAGAACAGAGACAATCCATGGAGTCGTCTTTGGACTTAGGTAAAAATAAAGCAATGTCAGTCGATTCTTTGGAAGGGTATTTATGTGTACATGGTATGAATCTAGTACTAGTCTAAATAACGCATCCTAATAACGCATCTGTTATATACATAGGCACTGGCCGCTATAGCTTTGTCGAAATTTCCCAGCGGCGCAGCGGTATGTCGGCTACTTTGAGTGAGCGAGATAGTAGACTAAGTAGTAGCGCTAGTTCAGTGACTAGTGCCTACTGTAATGCGGTATCCTCGGCTCGTGAACTTTAGCAAAATAGCTGATCGGGAGCACTTTTTAAGTTTGATTTTCATTGCTGTTTTAGGTGATATTTATGTGTTTTTTTATCGCATTGGGATAGGCAACAATAATGATTTTATCTATACTAATATTTTATAGAGGAAAGATTTGTATTTTTGTATGTAACAAATAAACTTAAAAACTTCTGGATCGATTTCAAAAATTCTTTTGCAGTTAGAAAGCTACATTATTACTGAGTAGCGTAGGCTGTATTTATTACTGGAATAAAACTTCTTACTCGGGCGGAGCCGTGAGGACACAGCTAGTACACTATAAAGTAAAAATATCTGCAAGAAAAATTAATAGTAAAACAATTTTTTTTATAAACAAGCTTTTATTTAAATTCTCTATTAACAAGAAAACCTTTAAATTAAATCAAACCCATCAATTTTTTACATTATACAATCAATTTATTATGATACAAAAGTTTGTCGCGAGATTTACAATTTCATGAAATACATACATTTTTTCTTAGAATTACTTGTGTCAAGGTCAAGTTATTGTATTCTTGTTTATTTAGTGTCTCACGACAAGCTTTGATATCATATAAATAAATTTATTGTATAATGTAATAAATTGATGGGTTTGATTTAATTTAAAGATTATTTTCTTGTTTTTAGAGAATTTAAATAAAAGCTTGTTTATAATTATTTTTTTTACTATTAATTTTATTTTTTAGTATTTCATGGTGAAACTTAGCACGGACTTTCACAATTGAATGCGCATACAAAATTTCATGTCTGTGCTGCTATCCATTGAGGAGTTCCCTTGTCAGGACCCAACCCTGAGTGCAGCAACCATGTCACGGTAAAACTTAAAACCGACTATCATAATAAAATGCGTACACAAAATTTCGTGTCTGTGCTGTTAACCGTTTAATACTGGATCAATGGTACACGCATACATTATGATTTCACCCAGTAGATAATTTTACACATTGTGAACACCAGTTCTTTTTTTCATTCATTCAATCATCAAATTCTTATCTAGGCAGTGTATCCGCCAAGTTCTGTCCACAGAGTCTAAGCTTAATTTAACTAAATACTATAGAAGTCTTGACAAAAAGAAAGCTTCGTTTAACAATATATTATGAAAATATTGAAATATTTCCATAACATACATACAATTTCTATCTCCCTATTGGGAGATGTTCGATTTTTGGGTCATTCACGCTATGTCAAATCGATAAACTCCAATAACATAACTCAGAAAATATTAGGCCTGCACAATAATTGCAATTTTGAATGTCTAATAAAGCCTCCTTGAACACCTATACTAGTATACGTAGGTATATCAGCATCAGCCCATTAGTGTCCCACAGCACTGTAGAGCAAGTGCTTTCTCTCAAGAGGGGTTAGGTACATGAAGCCGTTGCCGACAGCATCAGCCTTCGGACCATGAATATTATAGGCAGTTATATCTATTTAATTATATCTCCAATAACTTACTTACATAACCTCGTTTCTGCCTACCCCCATGGGAAAAAGCCGTGACATTATGAATGTACTTATGTATATATTGTGACATTTTCCCCATATTAAATATCCTAAAATCTGAATACACTTCTTAAAAAATATTTAAAATAATATTTGTACAAAAAAAACGAAAGGAGACTCTATGACGTCTATGTTCCCGAACGTGGCTGACAAGCGCGCGAGTTAGGGCGGTCGCCCACGGCGACATTTAGCAACACAAAGACGCGATACTTATACAATCGCTCACGTAATTATGATTCTGCATCGCGACTAACGCAATACAGCAGCGATACAGACGCGATACAGCATTGCCACAGTCGCGATTCGACACGCTGTAGTGACGGCCTGTGAATGCCTGTGGACGCGACAGTTGTTAGATGGACTCATATCAGTCTACACAACGTTGGTCGCATTGTCTTTGTTGCTGCTTTTACGGAAGCAATCAGAGCGTAACCGTGGACAACATAATACAGAAGTGACGCTTAATCGACACCGTTGCGCGTTTGCATTGATAATGTCGCGCGTATGCATCGATGCAGACGTGATGCTTAATCGATACAATCGCGTGTTGCAAATGCAACCAACGGCCAAAAGTACGATGCAGAGGCGCGCTCACAAAACGCGTGTCTGTATTGCTGCAAAAAGTCGCCGTGAGCGACCGCCCTTAGACTGCGCGGGCTGCCTCGCGCCGGTCCATCGCACTACGTAAAGATTATCGGTGTGTGCGAGGATTGCGGGGCGCGGGGGCCGATTTGAAATTATTTGTTTATCACTGCGTCGCCTTAAATTTAGAATAACCGTGCTTTGGGATTTAAAACCTTAATTCGATTATACATGGTTCAATTTCTATTGCAATTTAAATTGTTTTATGACTATTTCCAGTTTTTTTTAAATTCTGATATTAATTTACTATACTTGTTCTTAAAGTTGCTATTTGAATAAGTTAGAATAAAATTATTCGGATAACATTTAGGCCTGTATTAAGAAGCTACTATAAACTAGAATTCCATAAATTTGATAACATTGTTTTTTAATTATTCATTTATTAAAACGACATAGAGGAATCTGTCAAATGGGAGCATAATAATATAGCGCGATAGCGCGCACTGCCTTTCTTTTTTTAACGCATAATCTGTGAAGTATGGAGTGTCATAGAAGAGCGCGCACTGCCAATTATGCACCGCATACTGATTTACTTGTATTTACTTTATTCTTTGCGGTGAAACAAACGCACCGCAACGCAGTGCGCGCCCGCACTTACATTATTCAGTCGTAGGCGAGCCGATTGTTGATTGATTCGACTATGCAAATACAATCGATAATTGAAACATTCTGGAATCGAGCATTGCTAGATTATGATCACTTATGTGTTCGTATTTTTCTCGTGCAGGTGGAGTGTCGCATCGAGGAGTACCCTCTGTCCCGCGCGTTCCTGTCCCTGCTGGATTCGCTATGTGCCGCAGCCCCACTGCCTCGGGCGCTGGGTGCCGGTGCTAGGGCTCCGGGGCTGGACCCGTACGTGGAGCATGTCCTGAACAGGTTGGCCCTCCCTGCGCCACATAGGCCTTATGCGAAGCCCACTGAGAAGTGGCAGGTACTGTACCAACTTTCAACTTACATCTAACATTGTGACTAAGCCAATACAGTTAAATCCTTGTGGCGGCATCTACCACGCCACATGTGAATTAGATGCACGATGATTGTGTAGCAGAGTAGAGATAAACTACGATAACATGTCCCGCCCCTCTAAAATTCAAAACGCGTCAATGTATTTGTGAAAATATTTATAAAGCACCACCAATACTCCCAACGTATGTGAGCGTGTCGAGACAGCCGTCAAACAAAAACTAGAACTACATACACACCCTTTCGTAAAGGTGTGACTAAACACATTAAAATAGTAATTTGGAGGGGCGGGACATGTTATCGTAGTTTATCTCTACACCGACAATAATGACAACTCTCAAATATGACGTCACAGGATCCTGCATCGCGATATCAAGATTTGACACGCATGTAGTATATATCGACGCCCAGCAGTGAAAACCTCGTAAATATAATTTTCTTCAAAAGCGTTTTATTTGTTTTTTAGATTGATAAACTCGTCATACACGTACTAGTTTAACAAACTTTCAATTCAAATATTTCTAACGCCATCTATTACGTACGATGAGAAACTTGTATTAACATTTGATCGGCCATTTTTTTTCAGGAGACAGTTTTTTCCATCTCTTGTAAAATTTTGTATTTTACACATACATGGTTTTCACTGCTGGCCGTCGATATACAACTTCCCAACATCAACCGTTGGACAGTGGCCCGTCAGGCAAGAGACGCGCCTGGTTGGAGAATCCTCCCTTTTCGTTGGAAGAACACCATACCTTCTTCTGCCTCATTCTTAACCATGCATGGTCGCCGCCACTTGAAATACGTTATGCAAGATCTATCTAGATAATTATGTCTGTCTTTGTTGTAATTCCACTAACTGTATTTCAGTGCACTGATATTCATAATACAGGGTGTAAAAGAAATCATGAAATTCCTTCAAACCTCGTGATGTACTGCTGACATAGATTAACACCGAAGAGGATACAATGAGATTCAATAAAAAAAAAATTACAAGAAGTAAACATGTATTCTGTTCTTAACGTGAAGCATTTTAGCGCCCCGAGCGAATCGCGCGGCTATCGCTTGCCGCGCGGTCATTTAACACGGGGCGCTAAAATGCCTCACGTTAAGAACACATCATGTTTTTTTTTTTATTGAATTCATAATTATCCCTTGCAGCGTTAATCTATTTCAGCAGTACATCACGAGGTTTGAATGGATTACATGATTTCGTTTACACACTGTATGGCGCTTATTACAAAGAGTGGTTTAAACCAAGACTAAGGTAAACCCAGATTTATAATATACCCATCACTTGCTAACGTCATATATCAAAAAGAGATGGAGCTATTTTAAAACCGAGGTTTTTCTTAGTCCATCTTTCGTAATAAGGGGGTATAGGTTGTATAGTCATAATATGTGAAAACTGAATAGCGATAAAACCCGACCCCTTCACTCTGAAGACAGTATCCGTAACAATTCTAGTATATTTGTCAAGCAAATTCATTAAAGTAAGGCGCCAAGCGGTTTACTGTGTTCCGTCGTGTGTATGCGAGAGCCAGAGAGTATAGGGGAATCCCTTTATATCTGTGTTCCTTGGATTCGTGTGCTCCATCTTAGACCCTGTCTGCGTTTACCATCAGGTGAGACTATTGTCAAATGTGACCAAGAGAAGTTTTTTTTTTAATTGGAAATGCAAATGCACCCTACAGGTTTTATCAATGTTTTTTAGATGCATTTCATTAAATTCCACTCTCTTTTCCCCTCACAGATGCTGTCCCTGTGCTTCCGCCTGTTCGCCCGCTGGCTGGAGCAGTACGAGCCGTCCCCGTCGGACTTCCCCCCGCTGTCCCGCGAGCCGGACACCAACCCCCCGCCGGGCTTCCGCCTGCTGCTACAGTTGCACACCAAGTCCGAGCTGCTGCGGCTACTGCTGACGTCACTCGATGAGGCGCACGACTTGCTGGACAGACAACCTCACCCCGGCAGGGTGAGTTTAACTTAATTAAGAATCGATAACGGTAACTGCCACGTTGGTCTAGTGGTGGCAAGCGCGACTGCTGATAGTGAGATCCTGGTTTCGATCCCCAGGTCGGGCAGTGTTATTGGGTTTTTCCGTGTGGAATTCCTCAGTAACAGCCCGGAGTTTGGATTTGTGCCCGGTTAATGACATTAACGTTAACTTAATGGCAATAGGCTCGCGCCCTATAACATGGGACTTGAACATACGGCGCAATGAGGGTGTTACTATACACCTCTGCCCAACCCTTCGAGGAATATAGGCGTAATGTTATGTTAAGAATCGATTTTTCAGGTATTTATTATTCTTTTCATTCGGGCGAAGACCTTTAAATTTTATCTACCACGAGAGATGCCACGCCGTACTGCTGCTTTAAACTACCTACTTTACCTAAATTTACTCTAATGTGGAATATCGTGTGTTCTACAGGTATTTGTGGAACAGAGTCTGATCAGCATCCTGCAGATAATAGAGCGCGCATTAGCGTTAGAGCGGCCGCTGTTAACAGCCGCTGCGGACGCGGGCCGCTCTGTGCTCATCGTGCCGCTGTCCCAGCTCATACTAGGTAAGCCTAATCATACTGAATTAACATTTATATCATACTGTCGTTCACTAGCTCCACGTGTTACGATGCTACTAATTTCGCTCGCCTGACGGGCCGCTCTTGTCTGTCTAATTGCCGTAGTACAGCACGCGGGCTTTGCTATCGTTAGATTCTACTTCAGAGTAGTGTGATATTCTCTACGTGACGTACGCTCTCACTTTATCACTCCATTTATTTACTGCTCTGTGCACACCATATCACAGCATAATAAACCCGTTGGTTCGAACCAGCACTCTTTTCTGACCGTTTTGAATGTCGTAATTATGCAAAGTGTTTTATTATTTATTTACGTAGAAGTCAACAATTTTGATTGAAAACTATGTTCACAAAAACGGAATAAAACTGTTATCTTGTCGCAGCGCCTGAGGGCCCGGACAACAACTGCCGCCTCGTGACGTGCTGCAAGGTATTGCAGCACGTGTCGACGCTGCCGGCCGGTGCAGCACGTGCAGTGGCGCTGCTGTGTCGCGCCCTCAACACCCCGGCAGCTGCGCGACACCTGCTCGCCT
Source organism: Amphipyra berbera (assembly GCA_910594945.2). Lineage (NCBI taxonomy): Eukaryota > Metazoa > Arthropoda > Insecta > Lepidoptera > Noctuidae > Amphipyra > Amphipyra berbera. The sequence continues at coordinate 21,614,778 of OU343123.1, read as the reverse complement.
CTATATCGCACCGACACGCGTTAGCAGCGGAGGTCAGGTATGTACTGTGATACTGTCTGCTGACATGCAGTAAGTGTAGAGCAGGCACAACTTGTGTTTTCACTCTTAATTTTTACCTTAATACTGAATACGCGCCGCGAGCTAACAGCGTCGCGAAGCCGGTGAAGTTTTCTTCTGCCCATCAATTCTAGCAAGACATTAGCACTCCATTAATATACTACACTGTGAATTGAACTCATTGTGTACATCACAAAACAATAAGAATTGAGGGATGATTTCCTCCCAGATATGGCTTCGTGGAGTGCCTCGAGGCAGAGGAATGGTCGGAGCCAGTGCAGCCCGAGGGCGGAGCGCCGGCCCCTGCGGCGGTGCAGTTCGTGCGGCAGGCCAAGGAGGGCGTGCTGCTGCTGCTGCAGCACGTGCTGCCCACCGCACCGCCTAACTTTGCGCACTTCTTGTTGGGGTATAACGTGACCGATGATGTGAGTATAGCTATTAGTTTAGACCACTCTACTTTTGGATAAAAGCCTCTTTTGAATGAAACAAGAAATCCCAGTAGTCACTAGGTCAGCTTTAGTCGATTCTCGAATCGATATTTCCTATACTGTTCGGGTATTTTTAACCGGTTAGTTGGTCGATTATCCTGTTCTTCTTCCTTTTCGTGTGGTTAGTGACTAACCTGGTATCAGAGTTTATGCCGCCCATGGGCCTCTGACTTAGCTTCACATGCCGCCGAGAAATATCTCTCAGGCATGCCGGTTTCCTCACGATGTTTTCCTTCACCGTTTTTAATCAACTGGCAATAATACAATACGCACATGAATCCGAAAAGTCAGAGGTGCGTGCCTTGGGTGCGAAGTCGAGGCCTATGACTTGGCAGTCCGACGATCACACCACTAGGCTATCACTGATTATCCTGTGATCTACCGATTAGCATGTTTCAGTTTTAGTTAATTAATTTGTTTGCCCATAAAGTATATGTTATCATTAAATAAAAGTATATATATGTATGTACTCTTTCATATATAAAAATTGTTTATTATTTGTGCAGGTTAGTCGTAGTTCACTAAACGAGGCTGGCGCGTCGGGCTACCCGCGCACGTGCCTACATTCCATCCTTGATATCTTGGAACAACACATCGCCTCGCACAACCAACAACACAGGTATGACATACTTCAGTTGATACATCATGTATTCCTTGACAACTTTCTTTAAAGACAGACTGTTATTTATCTATATATAGTATAAAACAAAGTCGCTCCCGCTGTCTGTACGCTTAGGTCTTTTAAACTACGCAACGGATTTTAATACAGTTTTCAGCAATAGATAGAGTGATTCAAGAGCTAGGTTTATATGCCCCACATTAGTATCTACATTGCATCCGTGCGGAGCCGGGGCGAGCCGCTAGTTTAATATAAACAAATTCCATAAGCTGAATTGTTCCGCTTAATCAATAAATATTTAAGTCGTCTCAATTTTCTTGTGGTCATGATCATGCACTATACAATTATATATTATGTAAGTTGATAACTAGAGATCGGATAGTGGGATGTATATTTACCTAAAGTTAATTTTTCGCTACGAAAGTATGGAAACGCTTCCGAAAATAATTTATTAGAAAAAAAGTCCCGATATCACGGGTTTACTTATCTAATGGAATATGATTAATTGATGTTAATTTTTAACCCCTAATGGAAATATGTGTGTATGTAGGGTGTAAGAAAGTGAGGGGTGCATGTCTGTGTTAGTTAAAAAAAAGGTACAACTTTAGGTATGTAAATAAATAAATATGCACCAATTCTAGGTAAATATTTGATTTTATTCTACAGAACACTAAATTTGACGATCCCGGAATCGCGGGATTTTTTCGATAAAAAAGTGCATACCATATTAGCCAACACCTGAACTTTAGGTAAATATGCATCCGATTATCCGATCTCTGTTGATAACGCTGCTATAGTCTGCCCACAAGTGCTAGTCACCTGCTGAGGTATGGCAGCAGCAGGAGGGGGGTGCGAAATAATAGACGCGCTCTGTCAGTTAGCTTTGTGTTGTCTACCGCGCGCACCCCCCTCCTGCCGCTCACATACCTCAGGTGGTAACAAACACTTGCACGCGGACTATATTTAATTTTATTAGGTGCCAATTACAAGTATTGGTTGGAGACTCTTCAGGTCTCGCCAATAGCTGCCCGGTTACGTAGAAACGGTCCACAAGACCATCTACAAGCAGTCGAATAGAAAAAAAAACTACAAGTCGCCCAGAAAATATGACGTATGTTAATGAAAGGGTTTGTTAACCAGGGAGGCGAGCAACCTAGTAGAAAGCTGCTATCGTCTAGTGTACTGGCTGTGCGCGCGACCCAACACGTCAGCACCCATACTGCGCTTCCTCAGAACTAGAGACTACTTCCTGTCAAGACATGTTAAAGCGACCATTGATCTCAAGGTAAGTTGTCTTGTTACTCAAATGTATTGGAAAAATCGTAAGTTTATTGTTGAATATAGGAGAGAGTAAAACACGCCTTATTACAAATTAGTGTATTTGCTGACTGTACTGTGGAGGAACGAGGTATGATGTATATATAAGTATATGGAGTGACGGGTGGTGACTGACTGGCGGGGGTCCGGGCCTATAATAGGTCGGGCACGCTGCAGATCGGCCCTCTCGCGCCGCTGCAGTTGCCAAGTTAAGTGCTACACCTGCTCAAGAAGACCCTGGACTCCTCGCATTGCTACGAACCGCGCCCTGATGATCTCTTTGTAATTCTGATTAAAATATAAATAGGGATATTTGTAAAACACCGACAACCTCTCAGGAATATGTTACTAACATCAAAATCAACAACTTTTGTTCTATGACTTATAAAAATTCATCATATTAGTTCATCAGATTTTCACACAAAAATAAAAATATTTAAATTGAACGCTCTAAAGCGCCCCCGCCGCCCTAACCCCGCTCTCCTCGCTATTTTACTGTCGCTTTCTTTTGCTTCGCATACACTTCGTAACATTTAGACCGTTCAATTTAAATATTTTTATTTTTGTATGAAAATCTGATGAAATAAAATATGATGAATTTTTTAAATTCATAGAATAAAACTTGTTGATTATGATGTTAATAACATAGTCCTGAGAGGTTGTCGGTGTTTTACAAATAACCCTGATAGTGTACGGTTACAAGTGTTGTTCTTTATCCTCCCGTAAGTACACGCCTGCTAAATTTTATGTGCACATGCTAGTTGAGGGTTGACTCCTAAAACCACCCTAAAGTGTTACATGGTGTATATGTAAGTTGTATATATACTATCTGCGTGTCAAATCTTGATATCGCGATGCAGGATTCTGTGATGTCATATTTGAGAGGTGTCACTATTGTAGCTGTAGTCTGCTAGACATTCGTCGTGGTGCATAGGTCGCACGTGGCGTGATAGATGTCGCCACTATACTTTCATTTTCAAGCATGTTAATTGAGGTTGTCCTTCCCAGACGGCATCAGTAGTGTCGCTGTCAGCTCGCTCGTGGGTGCTGCGCGCGTGCGCGTGCGAGGCGGGCGCGGCTGCAGCTAGCAGGCAGCACGCCGCACTGTCTGCGCTGTTAACTGCCCTCACACATACAGCACACCATCCTACACAGGTGAGCACTACTCCTATCTGTCAGCTCGCTCGTGGGTGCTGCGCGCGTGCGCGTGCGAGGCGGGCGCGGCTGCAGCTAGCAGGCAGCACGCCGCACTGTCTGCGCTGTTAACTGCCCTCACACATACAGCACACCATCCTACACAGGTGAGCACTACTCCTATCTAGTTAAAATCTATCCAGAATACAGGCACCCCCTTATCCCCTCGGCTTTTCTGGTTTTGAATAACCTTTACACAGTAAATACTAGTCATCAGCAGTGATAGCCTAGTGGTGTGACCATCGGACTGCCAAGTTATAGGTCTCGAATTCGAACCCAAAGCACGCACCTCTGACTTTTCGAATTCATGTGCGTATTGTATAATTATCACTTGCTTAAAAACGGTGAAGGAAAACATCGTGAGGAAACGGGCATGCCTGAGAGATATTTCACGACAGCATGTAAAGCCAAGTCAGAGGCCCATGGGCGGTATAAACTCTGACACCAGGTTTGTCACTAACCACACGAAAAGAAAAAGAAGAAGTAAATACTCACCGTAACAATTAGCAAATTATTCATCTTTAAAATAAAGTGTTTGCAAACAGATTTTAACTTCAAATTCATTTCAGCTTTAAAAGAAATAATCATAATGATGCCGATTCGGTTCTGCACAAACTAAACTTAATTTAGGAATTGCCATCTTTTTCACTCTCATCAAATAAGAAAGAGACGGACGTAAATAAGAGCTGTTAAATTTAGTTGAACTAAAATTTTAGACGACACGTCAGAATATGTCGACTAAAAACACGGTGAAGTTCAAGACGTAAACTACACTACGTTTGACATCTCTAACTTAGTTCTTATCTATCACCGTCCTTTTGACATCTCTAACTTAGTTCTTATCTATCACCGTCCTTTTGAAATCTCTAACTTAGTTCTTATCTATCACCGTCCTTTTGACATCTCTAACTTAGTTCTTATCTATAACCGTCCTTTTCTCGCGCTGTCTGTTAGTAAAAGATAGAAATTCTTTAATTTTAGTTTAGTTGGTGAACAAGAGAATCGTTATCAATAAGGGAACATTCAAGTATTACGTAAGCACGAAAGCGGGTGAGGGGGTCTTTGCTTAGCTTATTTTTGATGACATGGGGCAGGGGTGTCTAGATGATGATTACGTCAGTAATTTTTATTTATTTACTTATTTTTGTAGACTTAATGAATAAAAATAAAGAAACCTGATCAGTTTAAAAAAAAAACATTTTTTACGTAAGCATATGAGGCGGGGGGGGGGGGGGGGGGGGTGGTAAAAGCTTTGCTTACTTTTGCTGATAAGGGGGAGGGGTGGGTCAAAAATTACTAAAATTCTGCTTACGTAATACTTGAATGGCCCTATGTATATTAGACATGTCTTTGCTATTAAGAGTAAGAGTAAAAAAAGAATACTATAGTTAAGTTTTTGCCTCATAGGAGTGGGAATGGTGTCTCCTCCGTCGTACACTAGAAGAGCTGCCGGTGAGTGTGGAGGCAGCGGCTGAGCCGCGCTGGGAGCTGTTCCAAGCGCAACAGTTACGACAGGCCATCGCTTCCTGCGACCTACCCACCGGTATGTACATAGATTTTTGGGGAATTTCGTTGTTTTTTTTGCAGATTAAATTTATTTGTACTACTATATTACAATTTCTTGTATGAAATCTAGCGTTAAACTCTGCTGGATTTTGGACCCTCCTCAAAATAACATCACATACACATAACATCACACCTGTATTCCCAGAAGAGTTGGGCGGTTGGGCGGAGGTGTATAGTAACACCCTCATTTCGTCGTCATGTTTGAGTCCCATGTAATAGGGGGCGAGCCGATTGCCATCAACCAGGCACAAATCCAAACTCCGGGCTGCTACTGAGGTATTCCACATGGAAGAACCCAAGGGATTGGTAACAGCTTCCCTACATTAATTTTTTGTTATCCATCATTGGATAGAGGTGTTCGTATGACCAAGTAAAGTTTTAATCCGATTGTCTATCTAAGTACCCTTGCTTCTAGTAGCACGATGCGTTGTTTACAAGTGAGACTGACGTCTAGGGACATTGAATATTGTGAAATGACTTATACTCAGTCATAACGTGTGTTCTTGTTCATGATAAGGTTTGGGAGGCAAACGCATCAGCGTATCGCGCGTACACGCATTATTGACGCGTGAACTCGCCGCGTTGCATGCCACTGCGCCGCAGAGGAACCTCGTTGCCACCGAGATACAAAAGGTAAATAGTTAGACAAGAATATATCTATTTGTTGATTATCAGGTGACATAAAGTCACGCAGACTCATCGGACGAGTACTCATTGTGAAGATTAAAAACAATTTTATATTGTTTATGTTATGATTTATATTGTTTCTATCACAAAAAAAGTAGTAGTTCATTGCTTGGCAAATTTATCGCCTAGGTTCTTCCCTACTTCTCTGTTAGTTGCTTTTTCTGCCTAATAAACATACAATGTGTTACAAAAATACCCCTAAAACCGAAAGGGGGTTAAAAGGTCCCTTGTAAAGATTCTATTGGCAATATTTGAAAACCGTAGTATGAGTCAAAAAAATGAATTTGGATAAAACATAAAATAATCACCATTGAAACGCAACCCTGAAAACATAACACTAAAGAGTAGACTACCCGGAAAGTTATTTACATTCTTACTTAATTTCCTCTGAGAGGTAAACGACAACAACCATAAAAAAACTACTTGATTATTTACATTTTTCATGGGGAATTATGTAACACGTTGTATAATTAATTAAAATATTTTTATCATAAATTTAATTATTTCTATCCATCAGGTGTTAGATTATGTAACAGAAGTGAACAGACAGCGCAACCTAGCGGCAACCCTCACACACTACTACGACTCATGGCGACAACTCACAGAAATACTGTTCTGTGTCGCCCCACACGATATCCTCAGCCTGGAATCTAGGAAGAACCTCCTATTAAACATCCTACAAGACTTACTAAACAAGATCCCGCCGGGTGAAGTACTACCGCAGCTAGGAAACCTAGCCTCTGGCACTGTGTTGCTATTACTAGTAAACCTACGACACTGCTATATTCTTCAAAAGAGAGACTCCAACCAAAAGTCTTCAGAATTCGAGATGAGCTTCTTCGGACCTTCGAACCAAATCATGCAAACAAACTCTCTAACTCTAAAATTCATTCTACATAAAATTTTATCCTGGATTCTCGTCTCTGGTGGCTCAACACAGAAAATGCGAGTAAATTTATATGGGGCTTTACTGAATTACTTGAATATTGTTAATTTGAAGTCAAGTGCAGCAGAGCCTGAAGAGGAAAATATGACTAATACGTATGTTAGTCGATTGGACAGTTCGAAAGCAAGACCGAGTAGAGAGGAGTCCGCTTTGAAGTCTATGGTGATCGATGTGATAAGTGATTTTGGTGAGAACTTATGTTCCATAGTGTGTGGGGACTGTATCGGGGCCGGCCATGATGTGTGCAGGATGGTGGCCCTGGCGTGTTTGGACACGCTCATAGAAATCAACCCGAGGACCGACTGGATGAATACGCTGACTAATCAGGGGTATCTGAGGAGTCTGATTGATAGTTTGCTGCAAGATGATGAAGGGTTGAAAGAGGTGAGTTGAGAGTTTTTTCAGTATAAAAGTTTCAGTCTTTAAATATTTTGTTTGACGTAAGCTTTGTTGGCGCTTTTGTTTATCTATCTGATAAATACCATAGGGCAAAGACTAAATGGAGGTTTATTTCGATTTTTAAGCGGTATCTTTTTGGTTGGCGCTGGCGTTTCATTGCTTGTTCTAATGGTAATGAGCCTTTTCTAGCAGAATATTGCAAGTACAATACAATTCCATGATCAAAGAATTTTCAAATGGCATTGATTCTTTTATTCACAGACGAAATTAAAATAGTAGAATTGCTATCTTTTACTATCAGCCGGCGCTAGAAAAGGACGGTGATAGATAAGAACTAAGTTAGAGATGTCAAACTAGTTTACGCCTTGAACTTCACCGTGATTTTCGTTGACACGTTCCGACGTGTCGTCTAAAGTATGGACATTTTAGATAGATAGATAGATATACTTTATTGTACACTAAAATAAATAAAACAGAAGGAGTACACATTAATAAGAACAGTACAAATGACGGTCTTATCGCTTAAAGCAATTTCTTCCAGACAACCTTTGGATGGAAAGAATTGTCAAGAAAAATATATAGGGCAGTTTGCAGCATACAAACGTATAACCTAATAAAAATCGACAATCCACTAAATCACTAAGTATATTATAATAATAATATAAGTTAATAAATAAGTAAGTAAATAAAATAAGTATAATATATACATACACTCAAATAAAGAACATACATATTTAATTATAAATATCGATAGTTTAGAAACGACTATATGACAAGATAATGTTCCTTTACCATTCTCTTGAACGAAACCAACGACTGAGCACGCCTTACAGACACAGGTAATGCATTCCACAAGCGTACGGCCTGAACAGTAAAGGAATGGTCAAAGAATCTTGTGGAATGCATAGGCATCTTCAGTTTCAAGTTTTCCGATGATCTCAAGGATCGTGAGTGTGAATCACGCATGAACTCAAAACGTTCTTTAAGATAGGGAGGGGTAGTGGGATTGATCAGAATACTGTATAATAGGGAAAGAATATGAGCATTCCGACGAAGGCGTATTGTATATTTTAGTTGAATTAAATTTGACAGCTCCTATTTATGTCCGTCTCTTTCTTATTTTATCGGAGTGAAAGAGATGACAATAGTCTAAATAAGGTTTAGTTTAGGGGCCGTCCATTAATCACGTGATGTTTTTTAGCATTTTTTAACCCCCTCTCCCCCTTGGTGATATGTGGTGAGGTTTAAGACTAACCCCCCCCCCCGCGCCCCCACCCAAAATCACGTGTATTTTTTAGTATTACCTACAAAGAATCTTGAAATTTTTAGAATATTAAGTATCTTTAAATACGGTACCTATAAAGTATAATCTAATTTTATTCTGAAATTAAGGACCATGACAAAAATGTCTAGACAGAAAGGTTGCAGGTTGTTTTTGACTGGCATAAAAATAATATTAAAGGAATGCTGTAATCATGCAAAAAATATAACATATTCGTTCGTTGCCTGGCAACGCCGTTTTTCGGTTTAGAAATCGCGCGTTTGACGAAAAATTAAATACACGTGATATCTTACTGCACCCCCCTTCCCCCTTGTGATATTTCGTGATTCTTGCTAAACCCCCTCCCCCCCTTTCAAGTCTCACGTGATTAATGGACGGTCCTTTATGCACAACAGAATCGGCACCAATGTTACATATTACCTTTTCTTCAACAGACATTAGAACCAAACCCGAAATCCCTTCGCGTGTTATACGTATACGAGTCCAAGATGGGTCTCCTGATCAAGATGGCGGGCACCCTTGCGGGTGCAGAGACGCTCCTGTCGCAGGGCGCGCTGGGCTGCCTGGCCGCGCTCACTGCGCTGGCGGTGCACCCAGACATACACACTGGGTACGGCACACATCGGGACACGGAGTTTGTGCCCTCTGTCGCTAACAGGTCAGCTTTATTTGTGTGGTAATTAAGACGATTTTACAGAAATACGTGACAGTTAAATTCTGCTGTTTTCTACTCGTTTCATATCTCTGTCCACTATTTGGGTGTAAATGTCATGATCATAATGTGTTCTGCCTAGCTTTTTCCCAACTATGTTGGGGTCAGATTCCAGTCTAACCAGATGCGGCTAAATACCAGTATTTTACACGAAGCGACTGCCATCAGACCTCCATAAACCAGTTCCTGGGTAATGCCAACATCCTACGGTTAGACCGGATGTCAGACTTTCGGACTTATGACTTCCCGTAATGACTGCCATAGGTATTCGTATGACACCCGGAACCGACTGTTTAACGTGCTCTCCGAGGCACGGAGGGGTCTTGATGTGTAACGAACGGTCACCCATCCAATATGAATACCTACCCCCTCAGCATCGACAGCCCACCTTAGTAATTTTAGTAGTTATACGTACTCATCAAGCAACGAACGCCAACAAACGAGGTTAAACAGTTTACATCAGAATGAAATTGGATTTGTTATAAACAAAAATGTCAAATGAATAAATGACGTACATTCGTTGGCTTGGTTTGTACTTAGGGGCCATTCAAGTATTACGTAAGCACGAAAGCGGGTGAGGGGGTCTTTGCTTAGCTTATTTTTGATGACATGGGGACAGGGGTGTCTAGATGATGATTACGTCAGCAGTTTTAATTTATTTACTTATTTTTCTAGACTTAAAAACTGCTGCGCATGAATAACAATAAGGGGGGGGGGGGGGGGTAAAAGGTTTGCTTAGACAAAAGGGAGGGACGGGTCAAAAATTACTAAAATTCTGCTTACGTAATACTTGAATGGCCCTTACCACAATACGCTATCCTCGAAAGACCGACTGCTGTGTCAATTTACGATATTAACAGTAAATGTATATGTCTTAGGTTCCGTCAAATCCTGGTGCCGGCACTATCACTGTGTGACGCGCTGCTAACGACGCTGGGTCCTCAGAACCACAGCTGCGTGCTGCACGTGACGCACGCGCTGCTCAGCCACGTCGAGTGTATCGACGCTGTGTTAAGGTACTTGTTATTAGCATGTTTCCTTTTAGACTTGCAGACTTTGCAGGTCAAGCATACACTGCTGGCAGTACATATGGTCACGGATTTCGTCGATTTTTGTGTCAGACATTCGACAAAATTAGTCCCAGCAGTGATAGCTTAGTGGTGTGACCGTCGGACTGCCAAGTCATAGGTCTCGAGTTCGAACCCAAGGCACGCACCTTTGACTTTTCGAATTCTTGTGCGTATTACATAATTATTACTTGCTTAAAAACGGTAAAGGAAAACATTGTGAGGAAACCGGCCATGCCTGAGAGATATTTCTCGACGGCATGTGAAACCAAGTCACACGACTATGGGCGGCATAATCTGTGACACTAGGTTAGTCACCAACCACACGAAAAAAAGAAGACAAAATTAGTGATGTCTTGTATCGGCCACTTGGTGATGTGATTTTTTTTACAGTGGATAGTTATTTGATTGAAATTATTATGACTTGAAGAGTTGATCATTGCAGGTTCAATTATACTCTATCTAAAATTTATTCAAATTTTCGACATATATAAAAAAAAAACAATTATTCTACAGAGCAGCACACCCGAACTCTCCAATTGAGCTTCTAATAGAAGTAGAAGCAATAACCTCAGTGATCGGGCGGGCATCGAACCGGGAGGTGTTCGGTGGAGCACAGATGTTGGAGCCCACGGCGCTGCAGAGCAGTGCGGCGGCCGCGCAGAGGGTGCGCTGGCTCATGCTGGCGCTGCTGGCCAGGTTCCACCGGCCGGCGCAGGACCTGCCCGACCAGAACCAGAGTAATCTGCTGTATTATAAGGTGACGATGATCTTGGAGTCTTCTGGCCTTTTTCAATATGCTATCTTCTTCTCCCTGCCCTTATCCCACACTAGGTGGGGTCGGCACAACATGTATTTCGTAAATCCATGTTGTTAGAGGTTTTGGTTTATTGTGTTATGACCGGCCGCCTGCCTGACATCAACCCTCCTTGGGAAAACTCCTTGCGCCGTTGCGCGGGTGACCCAATGTGCTTGCTGATATTATGCACTGGGTCCCAAAATGATATGCTTGTCACTCTTATTGCCGACAACTAAGTAGGCTATGTTCTTCTTGGTGGAGTATACTTGAAGTTCTATTAGCTATCTATTAGCAGTTTACTCCACTACAGATACAAATTTGATCTGAACTCCGTACAAGTAATGTCAAAATATTATCTTTAGTAGGGAAAAATCACCGATAGTTAGGTTATTGAAAACGGTCGTTATCAGATATTTTAAGCATGATTCCGGTGTAATAACAGCCTGTGACGATATCCGTAATTTGGTATTCTTTAATAGGGATGGCTTTAGCAACAAATAGACGATTTTGTTTTCACGACAGACACCCTACCTTGAGGTATAGAAGGTTTTTTTTGTTGTATTACATTACGGTCACTTTCTAAAGATATCAAAATTTGAATAATAGTTTAAATGAAGGCGATTCACCACCCCCTGCATTTCTTAACTATGAAGTAGTGAAGTTATTTGGTTTTTCAGATCGTGTGCAATCTCCTAACGTACGCGCGCAACATAATGTGTGACTCGGAGGGCCGCGCCGTGCCCGGCGTGTCCATCGAGAGCGGCGCGTGCGCGCGCCTGCTGGCGCTGCTGCAGCACCTGCAGCGCGCGCACGCGCACCACGACAAGCTGCTGGCCACCACGCGCCACCAGCTGCAGAACCTGCCTACTATGAGTCTTGATGGTAACGATATGGTGTCCCTTGTTTCTTAGTTGTATTTTACATAGATGATTTTGTCTTAGTAAGCAGTGATAGCTTAGTGCCTGAACGCTTGCCTTCCACATTGGAGGATTTGAGTTCGATTCCAGCTCGTACCTCTGCCTTTTTGAATTCAACGTGCGGAACAGAATGTAATTAACATTTGCGTTTAAGATGAAGGAAACGAGAAGCCAAAGATAGAAAAACGTTTTGGATGAGTGTCTGTCTGTAGTCCACCAACCCGCATCAGGCCAGAATAGTGATCTAAATCTTTAACCCTAATTGCCTTATATCGGTGTTATTACTTTTCACGACACCGCTTATTTAACAAATAGTCTAGATAGACTATACTAGAGACAGACTAGAGATGGACTCACAGATGTGAGTCCAAAGACAAGGATTTAATGAAAGAGAAATGAGAAGCAGCAGCTTGCCAGTTTATTCTTTCAATGTAGGTAAGGCAGGAGGAGTCTTATCAAGGACACTGATCTCTTTGATCTCCTAAAATGACATATATAATGTCTTGTGATATTACACGATTTTCATGATTAGTTCAATAATGACACTTTCCTTTGCAGACATGAGGAAGCTCCTCCCAGAAGAGTCCCAGTCGCTGTCCCCGGTGGAGTGCCGCGGGCGCGCCGTGAGCGTGCTGGGCGCGCGCGTGCGGCGGCGGCGCGCCGAGCTGGGCGCGTGTGCGCACGCGCAGGACGGCACGCTGCACCTGGTGTGGGCGCACACGAGACTGCTGCTGCGCGTGCAGGCGCCTACCGATGATAACGATAACTGTAGGCCACATTTATTTATATAGTTCTTGAAAATTTTGTTTTGTAGCCACTGGCTGCCCTACACTTACAAATGGGTCGTGTGGAATGCTCGCATATTTCGTTGTTCGTATCGTAATTACACGAATATTCGGTAAAATCTTGCCAGTGTGATTTCAGCATAAGGGGTTGAAAGTAGGAACTGAAAGCGGTTACGGTACTAAGTTAGATACCTTTTAAATATAAAGATACCGTTTTCTTATAAAACTTGGACCATACCGGAATATACCGTTTCACATTTTGAAACTCTATGGCGCTTATTACAAAAAGTGGTTTAAACCAAGACTAAGATAAACCCAGATTTATAATATACCCATCACTTGCTAACGTCATATAACAAAAAGAGATAGAGCTATTTTAAAACCGAGGTTTTTCTTGGTCCATCTCTCGTAATAAGAGGGTATATTTCGGTAGTTGCCGAAATATATTTAAATATCGTAATATTCAGGTAACCAGAATTTAGAGTTATAACGTCATACTGAATTTTAAAGGTATGTTAAATTTCGGATTATTCAGTCCTTAGTTAAAAGATTTCAAATTGATATTCATATCTGTTCATCCTGGATATCTCTAATCTTCTGTTGCTACTTTTGCATATAATAGATCAGTTTACTGTGTATCCCCAGAGAACTATCTATATCTGTGCAAAGCTCACTAACATTCTATATAATATTGTCAACAAACTAAACATAAACATGTTTCACAGCAATGCTGAACACGTCAGCCGCATGGCGCAGCAGTAGTGACGAGCTACCGGAACTGCGCAAAGAACTGATAGCTGTGTTCAACGACAGATTCACTGAACAACTACTTGATACGGCTAAGGTAAATACAACAATAGATATGGAAAGGTAAAAAGACTAAAGCGCCAATATACCTACTTTACAGTAGAGAGATTCAAAGTATTTTTTAAGAAAATAAACATAGTTATTTTTCTTAGAGTATACATATTAAATAGATAGTTAAATTATATATTTAATATGTATACTTTAAGAAAAATTACTATGTTTATTTTCTTAAAAAAATACTTTGAATCTCTCTACTGAAAATTAGGTATATTGGCGCTTTAGTCTTTTTATCTTTCCACTGTCGATATGCAATTTTTAGGCTGCCTTTCCACCAAGGAGGTGCGAGGATGCGTAGCGAGGGATGTGTATGAAACCCGCCAATAGGATTGTTTCATTTTCATAGCTTAGCTTAGTTCTGGTGGAATAGGGTTCAATAAAGCGAAGTTCCTTATATGAAGCGAGGGTTGTGAGTGGTATAGCTATGTCAGGTACAGAGCAGGGCTGGGTAGATTATGTAGTCTTCTTCGTCTTTTCGTGTGGTTAGTGACTAACCTGGTGTCAGAGTTTATGCCGCCCATGGGCCTCTGGCTTGGCTTTACATGCTGTCGTGAAATATTTCTCAAGCATGCCGATTTCCTCACGATGTTTTCCTTCACCATTTTTAAGCAAGTGATAATTATACAATACGCACATGAATCCGAAAAGTCAGAGGTGTGTGCCTTGGCATGGCTTGGCGGTCCGACGGTCACACCACTCGGCTATCACTGCTATACGTAGTTATGCACGCGTATGTCGCACAGAGTAGACCCGCACTGCATCTTACATCTTCCTCACACAGTTACCTAGCGCATTTTACAGTACGACTAACAAGTCGCATCGGCGAACTTGATCGAACAACCAAAGGCAGTCGCTCGTTTCCGCGCCACTGACACTTATTGCGTCAGCGTAAAGATCATTTTTTACTGCATTACTAATAAACATTCGTGGTCTTGAAGTCGTACTTAGTTCGGAAGTGATCGGTTTCACGAAGTTTGCCGATTGCGACTTCTTAGTTGTGTCGTAACTATACCCGCTCTGCTACACCACTTAGTTTTGGTGGAAAAGACATCATTTCACACCTTAGCTTCGCTCTCGCATCGCTTAGCTACCTCGCACATGCTGTAAAGGCAGCCTAAGTATAGTCATAATATTATTTACACCATCATATTAACTTCCTCGTTGTCTAGTGGTGGCAAGCGCGACTGCTGATCGTGAGGTCCTAGGTTCAATCCGCAGGTTGGGCAAAGTGTTATTGGGTTTTTCCGTGTGGAATTACTCAGGAGCAGCCCGGAGTTTAGGTTTGTGCCCGGTTGATATAGGCTCGCCCCCTATTACATGGGACTTAAACATAACGGCGATATTAGGGTGTTACTATACACCTCTGCCCTACCCTTCGGGGTATATAGGCGTGATGTTATGCTATGATATTAACCTCATTGCTTATTTTTGTTTGACAGAACCAGCCACAAGTGCAGCGCGGTTTCCTCGAGATCTTGGTGAAGGACATAAAAACTATGATACAGTTCTCACCGCTCTAATTAATTATGTCTACTGATTATGTTTAATTTACCATACGGACGTTTGTAATGTTGGTTAAAAAAATAAAATAAATTTTGTAATTATTGGAGTTATTTTTATATTATTATTATTCATTTCTTTTCTCAAACCAGGTGTCGTATTATGACGTGTTAAAATCATAATTGTTCCGTTGGTGAGAATGTGACGACGCTTTACAACCTGCATAGCCGCGTCACTTTCTCTCACCGGAACAGTGATGGTTTTAACACGTCATAATACGGCCCCTGGTGATATTCCCAAAAGGCCGTTCATTCCGTTTATTACGAGTATCATTCTGCCTATTACGAAACGTATGTTCAGCAGTGGACGTTTGCGTACCTATTTGAAATACCTCGTTTGGAATGTGACAGTCGAAAATACACGACAAAGAAGTGTGTCCCCCTTATCTCTTTTACCGTGAAAGATATAACAATGGATGAAAAATGCGGGAAAATCATACGTCTGCATGTATTTTTTTTTTTTAAACATTGCCCCACACTTACTTTTCTCCTGTATCGTGGGTGCGTTTACAGACACAAATCTTCACACGCACAAACATCCAGACCCGGAACAACTATCTGTAGGCCATGCAAATATTTGTTCCGTGCGGGAATCGAACCCACAACCCGTAGCGCAGAAGCCGATCGCTCAGCCACTGCACCAAAAGTGTCGTCAAATTGTTTTTTAAATATTAGCAAATTCGTAATACCAAACATACCTATTCATTAATGCGGCTGGTAAAATACCGTGGTATCGTTGAGATTAGGTCTGAAACATTACAACGGTCACTAGCGGTCTTAAAGAGTAGGTACATACATACATAAACTCACGCATTTTTCCCATGGGGTTAGGCAGAAACTATAGAACGCCACATGCAACGATCCTTACATACTCCTTTCACTTCCACATTTTATACATTTTGTCACACGCACGCCAGTTGAGAGTACTACGCATCTGTCCTTTGTGAAGAACATCATCAATATTAACGAGTTTAATCTAATATAAAACTCATTTTAAACATGGTTAGAGAAAAGACTACGAGAATACGTTACGACGCGACGTCCGCCGTGACACGCACAAGCGCGGACGCCATTCGCTGTGGCGTGTACCTACCACGGAATGTAAGAAATCTATATTCTGTGGCGTAGACTGAGAAACTGAAAGCCAAAAGACGGTGTAATCTAGACTACGATAGAAAATTGGCACAATATCTGTTCGAGTTTAAGTCTAATAAACGTCACAAAATCATCTTCCTGCCCTGATCCCAAGTTACTTGGGGTCGGCGCAATATGTTACGTAAACGTCACAAAATAATTTAATAAAATGTGTTATGTAACCTAATAAAAACAGAAACGAGAGCTAATATAACTCAGTTTTTGCTGCCGGATTCCCCCAAACTTATTACATTGACTTGTTGAGTGTAAAAAGGTTGACACAGGAAAGAACAGAAAGAAAGAAAGTGCATCTTCGTACAAACAGTTTTAAAAGGTTTCTCTCTTTGAAAGAGTGTAACGAAACACGTAGGTCCAACCCGATTAAATAAAGAATGGGATTGAATTCGCGGCGGTTCTATTGTTGTCGTTATATGAATCTCGCTCGCGCATATTCTCGGTGAGCGAAAGGCAAACACTAATAGTAATCCGCCATTGTCAATCCCATTTTGTAAAGTAACCATGTTGTACCTATTGTAAGTAGTTTATCGGTTTGTCTGTCTACGCGTCGGGGCCAATATGCTCTCGTATTTTATAATTACATTAGTTGTGCCTTCACTACTCCGCCTGCACAAGAAGTTTTTCTCTATATACATTTTATTCCCCCCTGTATATTATCCGATACAACTCACGCGTCTATATTTTACGCGTATATATTATAGGTACTTATGTCAAAAATTTTCGCGCAAGTGTCAATAACTACTGTACAAAGTTTCAAGTCAATCGGATGAACGATGCGCGAACACATAGAAGACGAACACACGAGCAAACAAACGAATTTTTATAAAAATCTTATCAACTGTTAATCCTACCGACCTCTTAATTTTTTCCTACTACCTATTGTAAGTATCGCCGATTTTAGTGCGACACATTCGCTTCGTTCTTTGCGGCCGCTAATATCTATGTTTACCCCTCTCCGCTTACTGGAAATCGTTGTATAAAAATCCCTTGAACCCTTTTAATCCGCTGTGCATAAAGGCACTTTAATTGTCAAAATCTAGATAAAATATTCGCTGTGCTAGTGTAAAGTGGTGACTGTACGGGTCTACCACCTCGACCTCGTTACATATGTTGTCACTGTTATTGCAAATAATACACGCGAATTAAATCTGTGTTTTTATTGGATTTACAATTATACATTTGTAATCAATCAGGATCATTGTTAAAGGATCTAACCTTGAGTGACGACATTACCTGTCATAGACTATATATCTATAGTCCTGCCATAGATTATTAATGTCATATTAGAGAGCCACCCATGTATGCAACTCTACAGTGACCGACGATCATGAGGCTGCTGTTCTGCTGACCTACGTGGACGTTGCGTGCCGACACCGCCGACATCATCACTCAGGTTATGTATGTACCTAGTTCTATTTTTTTCAACCGATTCCATCTTCTATCCAGGCGACTGTACTTTTCTTAGGGAAACTAATTACCTAAGTATAGACCCTAAAAAAGGTCAATTTCTGTTCTCTCTCTCATGTCGACTAGAGAACAGCTCATGCCGTGTCGTAAAAAGATTAGACAGTTAGCAAGGTTGGTAGCGGGGCTGACTACACAGTGTTCTCCGTACCTACGTAGGTACCTACCTCCTTAGGTAAGTATCGTCACACATAAAGGCTTTTGAATGCACCTTTATACCTGTCTCAGAGTAATGCCGGCCGCACGCCTGTCTAAACCTTAAAACGCGGGAAATGCCTGACATATGGTAGCCCTAGTCTCAAAATGACGCTGGCAGAATAGTTTATAATTGAAGTGTTTGTACTAAACATCAACAAAGGGAATAGCTAAGCGCAGTGAAACACGTCCGTTCCTTACTCGCTTTATTTAGGACTGGCGGTACATTCAAAACTTATACATACATTACAATAATAACATCGACTATGTTGCAAAAGGAACAGAAAAAAAAGGAAAAGAAGTAGTCTTACTAAATTGTTAGGTAGTAGGTATGTGTTCGATTTGCTCGTCAGAGAAATGTAACATGTCGCTTTCTATATCAGAGCGTAGGTATAAAACAATCGAAATATTAAAGCTCGTCAATCTTCATGCGTAGATATGGTCTGTTCCTATCTCTTATCAATGTTTTACGGCAAACCTATAAACGTATGCAGTAACGATCCAGCATTATGTAAGACCGTTAGCGATAACAAGTCCTAACACAAAATTATGGATGTTTAAAAAAAGAAAAACTCGAATCTCATTGAGGCAGCCCGCGCCTTCCACTCGACAAACAACTATCAATTTAATTGGAGATCCGCGGGCAGCCTCTTTACCCCGCTTAACTTTTCGATTTACATTCAAAACGGTCTTTTAAAAAACCCAACTCAATAACTACAAGTCTAAACCCTCGTTTCGATGTGTACTTTAGAAATCATTCGGCTGTAAAACTTTGTGCCTGTGCCGCTATTGGTAGAAACCCGCGGGGTGGAGTCCACAAACCACGCCCGTAGCCCGCCGCGCATGCTAAACGCGCTTTAAACCCCGTTTAAGCGGTATTTTGGTCCAAAACCACAAGAAAATGTATGTAACATCGGTTAGGGGTAGGGCGTAGCTAAATGAAAAGATTTTCTCGATTGAACGACTATTTTGCGAATATGGCGGACAGTAATCTCGGATGCGCGGGAAAGTGCAGGCTGTTTACAAGTTACTTTTGCTAATTGCATAAAGGATTTATAAACATTAACTATTAAAATATGTTTGTTCTGTTTTTAAAATAAATTATATAAATTATTTTTTTCGCTATAGACAAAGGCTATGGATTTTTATAAAGTTTAAAACTTTCTTTTGGAGTTATGTGAGTTTTATAAACAAATAACGATAATATACGAATGCAGTATTTTCTGTTGAGACTTATTGAAGTGTGAAAAATGGATTCGAGGATGCAGGACAGTCACAAATCGTTTTTAATTAAAGATCTGCTTGGTGATGTGTTGAGGCCTGGTGCGGTTGCTGCAATAGGTACGTCGGAAATAGTTGATTTTAATCCATATTTATAAAGAGAAATGTTCTGACTGACTGACAGACTGATTTATCAACGCAGAGCCTAAACCACTGAAGCTGGTAACGTGAAATTTGGACAATAGGTGCATTTGGTGATGTAGACATCCACTACGAAATATTTTTTTGAAATTCTTCACCTAAGCAGGTAAAATGGGGATGGAAGTTTTTATGAAATATCACGCGGACGATGTCGCGGGCTAAGTGCTGATATTCATAATTTCTAAAATTATTAAGAATATTGTAACACTAATAACGTCGAAAAGATGTTAAATCAATCAGTTAAAATTAAACATAGGTAGGTACATAATAAACACACTTAATATATATTACATAAACAATTAGGTTCGTTCCGTCTATCTTTTTCCCAATTTTGTTGGAATCAGCTTCCAGTCTAACCAGATGCGGCTAAATACCAGTATTTTACACTAAGCGACAGCCATCAGATCTCCGCAATCCAGTTACCTACTGAGTAATGCCGATATCCTAAAGTTAGACTACTACGATACATAATTTGGTATACATGTGAATTTATTTTAGTAAATATATTTTCTGCGCTTTGTAAGCAATAATTCGATAAACCGCATTTAGAAAGGGTAAAGCACCTAAGTTTTCGTTTTAAGATAAGATCATTAACATTACTGAGAGTAACTGAACAATTTTTTTTCCTGCAATTTTTTTAAACGTAGGCAATTAATTTCTTTAATTGTTAATTTTACAAGACTGGTAAAAAGCAGGAATTTTGTTTTACAACTTGTGTTATACGAAAATGGATTGAAAAGATAAGAGAGTCCTCTTTTTCCTGCGACCGAACGAAACCGGTTAAAAGATATCACAAATTCAATGAAAAAAACCACAGTATTCACCTTTTAATACGAAGTTTTATCTCTCGATCACTGATCACCCCCTAGTCCACACTGCGTATGTTTAAATCTAAATGAAAAACATAACTAAATGAAAAACATATTTTTTGGAAAATTGTGTTTGAAGTTTTTTCCTAACACGTCGCCCAGGTTCACTGTCCCGTGACACGGGATATTGAATAGGGGTTAAGAATATCGAAGGTTATTAAACTTGCGCTATTTAGCAAGTTCTAATTGAAGTAGAACTATAATTAAGTATGTATTTTATTAATTCAAGACAAATTAAATAGATGGCACAAATAACTAAAGATTACAATATTCAGTTTAGTATATTATATTTCTGTGCCAGTTATTTTATTTTTATAACAAGCTATGTTATGTGCGTCACTCTCACGTGAATAAACGGTTTTTCTATCTTTCTTCTTCTTTCTTCTAGTAACGGTATAGATTTAAACTATTGTATGGACATTTAATAAAACTTGGCTTCAATGTTTTTATGTTTTGTATATTTACTAGCGACTCGCCCCAGCTTCGCACGGGTGCAATGTAGATACTAATGTGGGGCATATAAACTTTCCTCTTGAATTACTCTATCTATTGCTGAAAACTGCATTAAAACCCGTTGCGTAGTTTAAAAGATCTAAGCGTACAGACAGCGAGAGCGACTTTGTTTTATACTATGTAAAGAAGATGTATCGTACGTAGCGGTTTCGTAGCACCTTTGTAGCACCGGTTGCGTTGTGCGTAGAATAGACTAGGTACAAATACTTCTTCATCTCAATTGCTTCAAGTACTATTCTGGGATAATACTGACGACCGGTACAGCGCCGGCTCTAGGCCTTGATCAGGGTAGACGAGATTGTCTTTCGGCGCTCTTTGGTGGACGCTCTCACATCAAATAAATTGTATTTCAGTTTATGTTTCCTTACTAATATTATAAACGCGAAAGTTTGTATGTATGGAGGGATGTTTGTTACTTTTTCACGCAAAAACGGCTGAACGGATTTGGATGAGCTTTGGCCCACAGATAGACTATGCCCTGGTTTAACACATAGGATACTTTGTATCCGGGTACATCAAGTAGTTCCCCTAGGATTCGGGTGAAACCGCGGGTAATAGTCTAGTAATAAATAAAAATTACCAACTTTTTCAAAAATCAGCTTTTGGAGCATCTTGTCACCTGGCACCTGGAGCGACCGCTCCTCTCGTTCTACCCCAGGGATTTTTGGATTATGTTTTATTTATTTATTTTTAGGAAGCCTTACAGACTAACGACATTAAGTATGCTTACATATTTAAATACATAGATTGTTAGTAACAAGCCTCCATAGATAAGTACCAAAATATCGATTACAATTAAAATTAATAGACAGGTATTATCCAAAACAAAGATTTAACCCAAGTTGATGTAGTTAAGTTTGGATTTGTGTCCGGTTGATGGCAATAGGTTCGCCCCCTATTACATGGTAGGTTAAACATGAAATGCGAAATGAGGGTGTTACTATACACCTCTGCCCAACCCTTCGGTGAATACGGGCGTGATGTTATGTTATGTTGATGTAGTTACAACAGTTTGAGGGCAGCAAGTCGTGTGGTTTACTTAAAAAAAATGAACCCCATCACTGGCGCCTGGCAGATGTGAAATGTAGAAAATCATTTTTTTAAAAACTAACTGGCCGAAACAAACCGAAGAGAACCGACGAGTTACGAAGGTCTGCCGTCGTGTGTCTGCCGTCGCGAGCATCGCCACGCAACAGCCGCTCTCAAACCCGTACCGCCGCATTAGATGTTACACATCTTTAGACGTTTCATAAAATAAGGTTTGAGCTACGCGATGACTGATGCATGCGTGCCGTCAGTTAGGACAGGTCAACTCAAACCTGCTATGACACTTTCCTAAAAAGGCCATTCCAGACGTTGCCCTACATTGTTACACTCGCATAGTTTTTATACCACAATGTCTGGACTTTAAAAGAGACCTTGATCTCTGAGTTTGTTTCGGCTTTTCTTCTCAGAGCTAGTCAGATAGGAAATGCCAGCGCTATCTAGTCTTAAAAAAAAACATTACATTGACTTGTAAAAGTGTCTGTGACAGATTTATTTACAGAAATAAAAATCATTTATCATCAAAAATGTTGCCATAAGAGACGTCTCGCTTTGCTTGCACTGGAACAGATCAACGTGTAGATCACGGGGAATTCTATGTATTACCTATATCCAAGTACGTTCTATCCTTATAGAAGTCCGTTCAGTCACTACACTCGATCATTGCTCAGGTTGGGTTGGTGATCATAGAGCTGGTCCTCACCCCCCGATGGCGCAGCTAGCCGTCACTGTCTTTGGGGATTGAGGTTATTATCCCGTAGCCTATCGTCGTGAGAGTCCTGTTGGTCAGCTGTAGGGTGTCCTATGTGCATGTCTGTGCAGGATGTTTGCGTTTTGGAAATATGCTAGAGTACATTTGAATAACCACTTAAGAAGGCAAAGAGAGGCCAACCGCATGGATCATACGATTTGTGAGGTTAAGCTGCGCTTGCCGCAGTCAGTCCGTGGATGGGTGACCTTCGACGCCCCTCCGTGCCTCGAAGGGCACGTACCGTCGGTCCCGGGAGTCATACGAATATCTATGACAGTAGTTACGGGTAGTTAGAAGCCCGAAAGTCTGAGAACCGGTCTAACGTTAGAGTATCGGCATTGCCCAGTAACTTAGTTGCGGAGGTCTGATGGTAGTCGCTCCGTGTAAAATTCTGGTATTCAGCTGCATCTGGTTAGACTGGAAAATACTGGGCTGGGCTTAAGAAGGCCAGACTGTCTACCTTCGTAGCGGCCCACGCTTCGATTGACGCTCGTGGCAGGCCATCGCACCTGCTTTCGGAAACCTGCTCGCACTTGTCCTACCTGGAGATAATCTTTCTAATACGACAGACCATGGAATATGTACAAGTAGCAGGATAATAGAACTCTAACATGATAATATCAGCAGTGACAGCCTAGTGGTGTGACCGTTGGATTGCCAAGTCATAGGTCTCGAGTTCGAACCCAAGGCACGCACCTCTGACGTTTCGGATTCATGTGCGTATTGTATAATTATCACATGCTTAAAAACGGCGAAGGAAAACATCGCGAGGAAACTGCTTGAGAGATATTTCTCGACGGCATGTGAAGCCAAGTCGGAGGCCCATGGGCGGCATAAACTCTGACACCAGGTTAGTCACTAACCACACGAAAAGAAGAAGATAATAATGATGGCTACGACGTGTTGTTTTCATGGAGATTTTATTGTATCTATCAACACCTGGCCAGTACAAATGGAAGCGTGACCGCGGTTTTCATTTGATGAAAAAAGTTGAAGTTCTATTTTTGATTAACGAACTCTATTTCTCTGTTTTTGAGTCTAGAGAGAGATGTACGACTTATGCACAGTGTAACTAACTTGTGGTTTATGGAGAGTTTGACATTGACAGCTTTTAAAGGCAGTTCGGGAGATGACGTCACCGTGTTGCATGACTGAATGGAATGGCTGGACTGTGACTTATCATAGTGCTGCGTTGATTTGCTTTGCACTATAGTCCGCATGCAAGTGCTTGTCACCTCCTGAGGTATATGAGCAGCAGGAGGGGGTGGGGTGGGGGGGGGGGGGATTGCGCGCGGGATAGAAGACAAAGCAAACTGACAGAGTGCGTCTATTGTTTCGCGCTCCTGCCGCTCTCATACCTCAGACGGTGACTAGCACTTGCGCGCAGACTATAAGTATGGACATTGTTACACTTCTTCATTATTCCCTGATCCATCGTGCTCACCCATCGCGCCGCAGCCGCGGAGACGGTCGTCTTTTCTGACTTCGCAGTCACACCGTTAATTCAGCCCTCATCAAGCTGTCTCCCTCCCAGTCCTCGCAAGCAACGCCCTAAGCAGAGGTCTGAGTCCCATTAGGGGTCGCCCTTAGTGGTGTTGTTGCTAGGTAGTCATGATGTTAGTAGTAGTAATAGTAGTTGGTTTAGGTTAAGGGTTTTACTCTCGTCCCCATTTGTTTGAGACCCAATAAATGACCGGTTACGTAGAAACGGTCCGCAAGACAAGCAGTCGAATAGAAAAAAACTTAATTATTCCAGTGACCCTGTCTATCTAAATAACATTCTGTAGTGAGCTCAGAAAACTGCGTAGGTCAATCAATCATGAGTAAACGCAATTTAGATAGCCATTGACTCGCTAAGAAGAAGAATCATGAGCAAAAGTTTCAGATCGAAATTTTCTCCGATAAATGACAATAGATTCCCTTGACAACAAACGAAACTTAATGTAAATAAAAAAATAAAACACAGCCATGCAATTTCCTTAGGGCCTATTTTCAATCGTCACTCTTCATCTGAGGAATAATTATGGCGGTTTGACGGCTTTTGTATAGAAAATAATTATGTTAAACCGCCATATTTATTACTTAAATAACAGTTATCTAACAATTGAAAAATCGGCTCTTAACGTAATTAATAAATTACTTTAACAAAGCTATTTTTGATATGAGTTAACGAGGATCTGCTGACCTCCAAACTTGGAAGTACCTGTATCTTGGAGGTCAGTAGATTTTCTTTTTATAAGCACAGCCAGTTTATGCTTTCCTTATATTAATAAAAGTTTTAGAAGCACGAAAATAAAAATGTACACTTCTGACTATTCTAATCATTACTCCGTAATATAACCGAGGTGAACAACCTTCAAGCCACCACAATTCATGAATATGGAAATACTAGTGTAGTGCTACAAAATAATCGCATTATTACCAGCCTACGTGTCTAAGAGTGCGCGGCGCGCGTGTAATAAGCCGGCAAGTGTGTGCGCGCCCTGCAGGTGCATACATTACCAGCTAATCAGCCAGGAGTTAGCGTGGTGCATGCATTAGGACCTAATTTCCAATCTCGACTGTATAATTAGCTGTCTTAATGAATTTTTCATGTGTTTCCTGCCATTTTCACGTTCATACTCGTACGGAGAGGGTTAATAAACAAAGAATGGTAGTAACGAGGTACATATTGTTGAATAATTTTACATTTATTTCAGTGCTGTTGTTTTGTTTTATGTACTTATGTTTGATTTCGATTATCGATTGTCATCGATTTTTCAGTAAGACGCAGTTGAACCAAGTAACTATAACCGTAACCATACTATATTTATGTCAAATATTGGATTTACATAACATACATACATAACATCACGCCTTACATTCCCCGAAGGGTTTGGCAGAGGTGTTTTAGTACAACCTCGTTTCGCCAGTTATTTTTAAGTCCCATGTAATAGGGGGCGAGCATATTGCCATTAACCGGGCACAAATCCAGACTCCGGGCTGCTACTGAGAAATTCCTAATGGAAAAACCCAATAACACATTGGCCGACCTGGGGACCGAACCCAGAACCTCATGCTCAGCAGTCGCGCTTACAACCACTAGACCAACAAAGCAGTCATAGGTATATTGGATTTATATAATTATATTTGGAGTACGCCAACCCGCACCAGACCAGCGTGGTGGGCTAAGGCCTTAATCTTCTTATTCTGAGAAGGAGCCCGTGCCCAGCAGTGGGACAGTATTGGGCTGATTATGTTATGATTATGTACGGTTATAGTTAGTTGATGCAACTGAGCCTAAGTGCCAAGAATTCTTTTTATTTAGAGGATTTTGCTAAATGTCTCTCAAATTCTAGACTAATCGATCTATTCACTATCGCCGACATTGCTGCTTTTATATTCATCTCAATATTACAATCTCGAACACTGTATTGAATTGAAGAGACTACTTTTAGATAAATAATAGAATCAAGTGTTATCTGCCTCGTTGGTCTAGGTGGCAAGCGCGACTGCTGAGCGTGAGGTCCTGGGTTCAATCCTCAGGTCGGGCAAAGTGTTATTGGGTTTTTCCAGTAGAAATTTCTCAGTAGCAGCCCGGAGTCTGGATCTGTGCCCGGTTAATGACAATAGGCTCGCCCCCTATTACATGGGACTTAAACATAATTTGCGAAATGAGGGTTTACTAAAAATTCCTCTGCCGAACCCTTCAGGGAATACAAGGCGTGATGTTGTTATGTTTGATTACGGAGGCCAAGCTCACTCGTATCATGTAAAATGGTGATATCCAGTCATATTTGGTTGTATAGGTATGCAGGCTATCATCATTACAGTGAAAGATGTGTCTTATTAAAATGCCTAACGTCGGGGTTTCTGTCAAGGGTCTGTAATATTGCCACAAAGATTACGTTTAGCGTTAAGCAATGTATGCGTTATAATATTGCATTGTAATACATTTATAAATTCTACTCATCCCTATTTTGAAATAAATATTAAAATTTGTATGTCATTAATGGCAAAACATAGTACCTACACTACGTAATTATTTAAGATCTTCACATGTAAATACCTATGTTTAACAAATAAATGATTATATTCTATTCTATTCTTTCTATTCAAGTGGGTTAGTGAGCACATAATGAGCATGATTGCGAGGATACAGAGTTGCTGGCTACCTTCTTGACATATAGCTTAGTGCTATTCTGACAGTCAGAAGAAAGAAAGAAAGAAAAAGAAAATAATTTCCAGGATGATGTTGATGCACATTTAAAAATAAACAAATTTCTTGAACATCACAAAACGTGTATATAAATCTAAAAATAAATATTTTTATTTTATTATTTCACCAATTCTGAATCACATACAAGTAATACAATTAAAAATAGATATATATATATATCCTTAAATAAAAACAATCTATTGGTAACCCTTTCTAAAAAAGTTAACAGAGAAAATATCATCATTGACTTGACTGATCTGAAGGGAGGTGGTGCTTTATTCATTATTATAAACATGGCCATTCTCATCTGTAAATCCTTGTAGGCTGATTCTCAAAGATATAGTCGGGTTTGGCTTCCAGTGTAACGTACGGTCACCCATCCACGGACGGTGCAAGTGCAGCTTAACTTCGAATCTCGCAGATTGTACGATCCGCGCGGTCGTTATTTAGTCTCTCTCCTGCAAATAAAATGTGTTTAAAACATAAGTGCCGGACGTGCCGTTTCTAAACTTGTTCAAGTTGTGGTCCTCAGCGCCCTGTTATAACAACTATTTCTTTGCGCGACAAAAGTTTACGGGCGACTAACGATCACTTATTGACTTGACCACTTCAAAGGAATAATATGTTACGATTTTTGATATATTTTAAAACATAGAAAAGGACTATGATCACACTTGGCCGTTATCTTTGGAAACTTCAGAATTCAGATTTCACAACATCATGACACAATATCACGCCTTGTATTCCCTGAAGGGTTAGGCAGAGGTGCTTTAGTAACACCCTCGTTTAGCCAGTTATGTTTAAGTCCCATGTAATAGGGGGCGAGCCTATTGCCATTAACCGGGCACGAATCCAGACTCCGGGCTGCTGAGAAATTTCTAATGGAAAAACCCAATATCACTTTGCCCGACCTGGGGATTGAACCCATGACCCTATGCTCAGCAGTCACGCTTGCGACCACTAGACCAACAAGGCAGTCAATTCAGATTTCAATTAATCGTATTTATCTACTATCTATAATGTTCTGCCTAGCTTTTTCCCAACTATATTGGGGTCAGCTTGCAGTCTAACCAGATGCAGCTGAATACCAGTATTTTACACGGAGCGACTGCCATCAGACCTCCGCCACCCAGTTACTGGGCAATGACGATAGACCTGGGTTAGACCAGTTGTCAGACTTTCGGGCTTCTGACTACCCGTACGACTGTCATAGGTATTCGTGTGATAACCGGGGCCGACTGTTTAACGTGCTCTCCGAAGCACGGAGATCTATAAGAAGAACTTTAATATTGGAAGAAGGCGCCGCTCGTATTATTTTGTATATACAAGGTTAGTCGGAAAGACGACGGCTGACAGGGAAGAGTGGAAGAGAAAAACATATTGCGCCGACCCCAAGTAACTTGGGACCAGGGCAGGAAGATGATGAGTCGGAAAGGGGGTACTAAGCCACGGGCCACTTAAAGTATCACTGATGACTATTTTAAAGCAAGTGTTAAAATTTCAAAAATCGATAATTTTTATTTGCATGAAAAAAGATTTTGTATTTTAGGTTTTTCAAAAAAAAATCATACCTGCTTTAGTTATGAATTCAGAAAATTAATTTTCTAATCCATGACCTCAAGTATGATAAATTGTAAAAACAGCTGGATCATAGCTATGGACAGATAGACTAGCATAGTTTTTACGAAATCTTTGAAAAGCTATTTTTCTTAAACTATCTAGTTTTGGGGAAGTTGTAGAACAAAAGTTATCCCTTATTATGGGTACTTTAACACCTTTTCGGCTTAGTACCCCCTTTCCGACTGACGTTGTATTTATAACTAGGTGTGTCCTCACGGCTCCGCCCGAATAAGAAGTTTTATTCCAATAATAAATATAGCCTATGTTACTCAGTGATAATGTAGCTTTCTAACGGCAAAAGAATTTTTGAAATCGGTCGAGCAATTTTTAAGTTTATTCGTTAGGTACATACAAAGATACAAATCTTTCCTCTTTATAATATTATAGTATAGTATAGAAGTATAGATTAGCCATCTGGTAGTAAGTATATTTATTTGAAAGTTAAATCTCGTAGCCTGGAAAAATTAGGAGGAATATTCCTAGGAATTAAATAATAAAAATTATAATATGATACGTCAGGTAAACTAATGGCTGGAGCTTTATAAGAGTCATTTTGATATCTCGAAAATTATGCCGCAGTCTCTTTAGTATTTTTTAATAATTTTTAACGTTACGTTTACGTTAGTAACTCGACAGCATTCGTGCTAGGTCTACTGATTACAGGTTCTTAAGAAATGACAGACTTAGGAAGGTATACCGTTCCAAATAGTAGGTCTTAATCATAATCGGATAAGATGTTACAAAGAAAATATCGTTTATGAAAGTAGGTAAAAAGTTTTTGCAATCATACTTGAATAAACAGCAATCACTGATAAGATAATAGTTCGTACAATGACGTTGCATATGCTCTTCAACGCAGCGTGCCGCCACTCGTGTGCGCACGCGTCCGCCACGCGCCGTGGTCGAGCACCGATTGACTTCGCTTGTTCTCAATTCAAATTAACGACTTTTAATTTGTTTTGTCCAATCAAATTCATGCTTTGTTCGTTTTGTGAATGGAGTTTTTATAGTTGTAAGTATATAAACTCTATTCACAAAACGTTAACGAAGAAAACGAAAAAAGTGGACAGAAAAATAGAGTACATTCGCAAATTCTGATCCGCATAGAGGTGTAGACACAAATATAATTAGTAACCAGCCCATTACTGTCCACTGCTAGGCATGGGAACTCAGAATGAGACACATCGATGGCAGCAAAGTAGATACAGACATCAATATTTTTTGCGAAAATGCGCCTATATCAACTCTATCTACAAGTCTGTATTTAAATTATTTCAAATTTCAAAATAATGAAGAAAATCTCACACGTAAATGAAGACATCTACACTAGATTTAAAAAAAAAAAACATCGCAGCTAAATCGCCACAACTTTTTACTAAATGTGCTTTCCTGAAAAATTGCGATTTTGTAGATGTCTTCTTTTACTTTGCTGCCATCGACATATAAATGCATAACGTTGTTTATTTAGAGCAATTTGAAAAATAATATGCCAATGTTTATAATCAGCGTGTATTGAAACTAAATTGCGCCCTTACGATTCAATGAATCATTTTGCCGGTGAACACTTGGTATCGTAATAAATAAATCGTAATATAAGCGTTTCCTCGCAGCATGAATTAGATATAATTACATATTTAAAGAAATTTCTTTATACTTTCTATTATCTGTATATATATAAAAGAAGAAACTGACCGACTGACGGACTGACTGATCTATCAACGTACAGCCTAAACCGCTGGGGATAAAAACTTGAAGTTTTGACATTAGGTACCTTTTATAATGTAAGCATCCACTAAGGGAGGATTTTTGATAATATCCCATTATAATATCCCAAAGGGGTAAAATAGGGGATGAAAGTTTGTATGAAAAAATATCACGCAACCGAAACTGCAGGCGAAAGTTAGTTTACTAAATGAAACCTCGTCGATGTGGTCTCTTCTTTTCGTGTGGTTAGTGACTAACCTGGTGTCTGAGTTTATGCCGCCCATGGGCCTCTGACTGGGTTTCACATGCCGTCGAGAAATATCTCTCAGGCAGGTTTCCTCACGATGTTTCCTTCAATTGTGATGATATAGATGTATTTTTAGATCAATTAAGAATTTAAATCTTTGTTCTGAGCCATAAATGCTTCAAATAGTTTAATAAAAATAAATCTAGACACGCGGCAGCGTGTCAAGCCAAGTTCAAAGAAAAAGGAACTGGCGACGCAGCAGCCGTGTGTTATTACACGAACCATTTGAAGCCACTTTTGAGCCCTTAAGAACTCAAAATCTATTCAACATAAACACATGAAATTTGGTTAATTTATTAAAACCCCTGAGATTAACTATACTCCCAAATTTCATAAATATAGCTCAAACGGTTATTGAGATATTAACGTCTAAAAATCGGCATTTTTAACACTGACTGACATATAGATCAAAAACCTAACCCACTTCCAGATGACCTAGAAAGTTGAAATTTGGCGTCCAGCTGGGTAATTTGTGTGTATACAAAGGGAAAAGTCAGAAAACAGTGAATTTTTACGATTACATTTTTTTTTCAAACAATCGAATTTTTATCTAGCGCCTTGCGAAATTATAATAGCAAAATCTTTTACTTTCGCAGGAGATTATAGGTTCGAAATGGGTGCCAAGTTCTGTAGATAATTCTGAAATTTATTTATAAGATCATGAAGCTCAAAATTTGACTTGGCTAGTTTTCACATATAAGTTATCTTATATTTAGCTAATTAACTTATCTTCTTTATGTAATACGCAAGTTACTGTTTTTATATTATAGGGTCAATATAATTATAATCCTACTCTCAAAACATTTGGTTTGCTGGTAAAAACTATCCAAGTCAATTTTAAGCTTCTTGATCTTATAAATAAATTTCAGGATTATCTACAGAACTTGGCACCCATTTAGATCTCAATGCTTTTGACGGCGAAGTCGACAACCAAGCATATTCTTATTATTAAACTTGGCTCCCATTTTCACATTTATTGTTTTTGATGGGATCATAATTTACATCTCTTTATAGGGATCACGTCACGTCACGTCACGTCACGCATCACGTCTTGTATTCCCCGCAGAGTTCGGCAGAGGTGTTCTTAGTAGACCCTCGTTTCGCCAGTTATGTTTAAGTCCCATGTAATAGAGGGCGAGCCTATAGCCAATAACCTGGCAAAATCCAGACTCCGGGCTGGCTGCTACTGAAAAATTCCTAATGGAAAAACCCAATAAGACTTTGCTTGACCTGGGGATAGAACCCATAACCCCGTGCTCAGCAGTCGAGCTTGCAACCACTAGACCAACTAGGCAGTTAAGGGATATTTCTGGACATATAAAAAAGAAAACTACGGTAACTAAATTGCGCCCTTACGATTCCAGGAACCATTTTGCCGATGAACGATTGGTATCAAATCGTATAAGTGTTTCCTCCCAGCATGAATTGTATTATCGATTCATTACTGATGATTTCTCAGAACTTTCCTATATGAAACGTAATTATTATATTATTCCGTTTATTCATCTATTTACATATTTTATACATTTTTAAATATTTCTATAAAAAATATAAAAAAAAAACATTTAAAAATATAAAAAATAGTAGCCCACCGGCATCGGGAACAGGGTCCAAGCTACCGGTGGTCAGGGCCTCAGAGAGAGGAACTTCCTAACAATACGTGCCGTGTCCAGAAGTACCGCTTTCTGTATCAGGCCCTTGACCCAGCTGCCCAACGAGAGCCTCGTCAGATGTTGGTCGAGGCTCTTGGCTATTAAGCCATTGGCCGTCACGACTATCGGCACAATGACTGCTGAGTCAACCTCCCATATGTCGACAACCTCGTGTGCCAAGTCTTGATATTTAATTTCTTTATCTTTCTCGGCTTTCACAAGATTCTCGTCATGCGGGACAGTGATATCAACAATCATTGTGCGACGCTCTGATCGATCTATCACCACTATGTCAGGCTTATTGGCAACAATAGTCCTGTCGGTGATGATAGATCGATCCCAGTACAATGTGATATGACCATTCTCAAGAACTGGGTCGGGCACATACTTGTAGTATGGTACTTCTGCGTCCACAAGGTTGTATTTCAGAGCAAGTTGCTGGTGGATAATTCTAGCCACTAGGTTGTGTCTGTGCAAATACTCGCCGTTAGCAAGACGAGAACAACCAGAAATAATATGTCGAATAGATTCACCGGGACAGTGACATGCCCGACAGATGTCAACCGTGCCATCCTTCACAATATATTTCCGGTAGTTGTTCGTCATCATAACTTCGTCCATAATTGCACAGACAAAACCTTCGGTTTCCCCGAAGAGATCACCGAAACGTAGCCAGGCCACGGACGCTAGGAAATCTACATCGGGCCCATGAAGGGCCCTGTAAAAGCGTCCGTGAAGCTCCTTGCTCTGCTATACCTCCCTGCGGCCATTAGTATCCAATACTACAGGCTTGCGCCAGTTCTCTTTAGCCAAGGAGAGCGGGGTGAATCCTTTGTCAACTGCGGCTACATCTCGATGCATCCCCACGTCGGCTTGGAGGAAGTACTCCCTGAGGCTGCACACCTCGTGGTTATGGAGGGTCTTAGCATTTAAAAAGCCTCGACCCCCACACTTCCTCGGAATGTACAGCCTCATCACCGATAAACGTGGGTGATGCATTCGGTATGCAGTCAGCAGCGTACGGACCCTCCTATCCAGGGCGTCAAGTTCAGTCTGAGTCCACTTGAGTATGCCGAAGGAATACATCAAGACCGGCATGACCCAACCGTTAAAGGCGCGCACCTTATTTCCGCCTGATAATAGACTTTTAAGTACTTTTTTCAGGCTGCCGTAGAAGCGCTCCCACAACGATTGCTTCATGTCGGCCTCGTTGATGCCTAACGCCTCCGACATGCCCAAGTATTTGTAGGTTTCGGTTGAGGAGAGGGATCTGAGGTGTATGGAATCCGAGAGTTGTGTTCCCACGGATTCCATAATCCCTCCTCGCTTTACATGCATGACTGTACATTTGTCCACACCAAATTCCATCCTGATGGAATTACTAAAAGTTTCAGTTACTTTCAGTAACTTCACCAGTTGCAAATTGTTGGGGGCAAAGAGTTTCAAATCGTCCATGTAATGGAGGTGGGATATTACCTGACCATCTCTTCTCAACCGGTAGCCTAACCCTGAACCCTCAAGCAATGTGCTCAGAGGGTTCAAGGCTAAACAAAACCACAGCGGACTCAGACTATCGCCCTGGAATATACCTCGCTCAATCCTTATTGGTTCTCCTCTCCCTTGGATTTGCCGACATCCTGGATAGTGAAGGACTGTCCTCCATTGCCCCATACATGACTTCAGGAAGGCGCATAGAGTTGTATTTACTTTATACAACTCTAGTACCCTCATGAGCCATGTATGTGGCACCGAGTCGTAGGCCTTCTTATAATCTATCCAACATGTCGACAGATCCTTTCGGGATCGGCGAACTTGTTGGCTAATGGCCATATCTATGAGGAGTAGCTCCTTAGTACCGCGGGACCCATTCTTACATCCATTTTGAGAAGCAGACATTATAGAATTATTTATAATATGAGAATTAATTTTGGCTCTCAAAATGGACGTAAGAAGCTTATAGACCGTCGGTAAACATGTGATCGGTCTATAATTTTTTGGTTCCGCAGTACTACCTGATTTATGGAGCAGGTGGGTAACTCCAGTCGTTAGAAACTGTGGAAGCGACCCAGATTCCAAAGAGGACTGGAATTGTGAGGCCAAACGAGCATGTGAACTGCGTAACCATTTTAGCCAGAAGTTGTGCAGTCCGTCTGGGCCAGGGGATTTCCAATTCGCCATTGGACGGACTGCACTGGTTACGTCTTGGGGGACAATAATTATTTCCCCCATTTCCTCAATCGGTTCACACGCTCGCTGGACCTCCTGCATCCAGTCACCTTCAGTGTGAGTGACAGGCATCGACCAGATATTGCGCCAGAATGTATTCATGACATCATTATCTGGTAGATGCGTGTCACTCACATCGTGATCAGGCCGCTCCCAGGTTCTATATATATACCAACCTTTCATCGCTATGAAACATGCGATTCTGGGTATATCGCTCCACTCGCCGCTTGTACCTCCGAAAACGGTTTGCCCATGCATAAACCTTCTGCTTCAGGAAGTCGATGCGCTCTATGACACGGGACATGTAATCTCGAGGATTGATATCAGTCCCCGAGACCGCCCGCCTCACAAAGCGCATCACTCTAGGGCGAGTATTGCCCTCCCTGAAGCAGATTAGTTTGCCAATGAGTGCTCTAGCCTCGTTAATACGACGTTCAATCCTGCACTGCCAGG
The DNA here is from genome assembly GCA_910594945.2 of Amphipyra berbera. Classification (NCBI taxonomy): domain Eukaryota; kingdom Metazoa; phylum Arthropoda; class Insecta; order Lepidoptera; family Noctuidae; genus Amphipyra; species Amphipyra berbera. The sequence goes on along the minus strand of OU343123.1, from coordinate 21,579,950 downwards.
CTGGTACGGCGGGTTTTGGTCGTGTAGCTCTATCATTATTATCAAACTTAGCGTGAGCTACACGACATGCCGCAACAGCCGCACAGTACAGGATTGAATGGGTATCTTCGAGGCCTTCGCTGTTATCAAAATAACTTGATAACAGCGAATCCAGAGCACACATTAGCGCCCTATTTTTTTTATTCATGGGCAAACGGGGTATGCTTGGTCTAAGATTCGGCGGAGTAAACCGATACTCCCGAATCGCAAGCTCCAAAGCGCTCCTCAGTTGTTCATTGCACTGGGTACTTACATTTGTAACCCTATCATCGCTCTCCTCGTCAGCGTGGATGGGCAACGGCGGAACCACAGTTGGGGTTTGCGGTTGGGCCGCAGTCTGCGACTGGGGAGAGATGATACGATTACTCTGTACTTCAGAGCGTAGCCTATCAAGTGCGGCGTCAGTCAACCTATGATCACGTTGAATGACTCGCACCTGAACCGATAATCGTTGTGCTGAGACGTTGACAGTGGGTTCAAGTACCTGAAACAGAGAGAGCATCCGACCACGGTACGCGGTCGGGTTAGTTCCCCCCTCTGTAGCCCCAAAGTATGCGCGCATGCAGTTCTCGTTCATGGTTGAAGTCCAACGCATGCGCTGCACACTTCCACCGGGAGCGGGGACCCTGTCAGTGGCCGGTGGGCCTCGAGGTCCCAAGCTGGCCGGCGGTCGGCCTCTTCCTCGCCGTCGTGGTGGTGGTGGAGGTGGTGGCGACGACGGCGGCGAGTAGAATTCGTCGCTCGAGCTCGACGCAACTGCAGCGGCCGGTGTGACATCACTCACGATTCAGGAGTCCGGCAGCTGCGAGGCGGAGCCGAGCGACGAGGCCGAAGGTCTTGGGCGTGTTTTCATATCTTGTGTCTTGGTCCGGCTTCTTGTCAACATTTTATTATATTTTATTTCGGGTTTCTGGTGGTTCTGGTGATTTCTTCATTTTCTTTTTCATTTTTATTTATTTAGTATCATATATTTGGTTTTGTTTTTATCTTCGAGGGATTTATATTGTAAAAATTTTCAAAAATTATATTATTCCGAAATTTTCCGACAAGTTGACGGCCGGACGTACCACAGATTTTCCTATTTATTATTGAGATGTTATTTTTATAGGTTACATTTTAATAACCCATAGAAAACTTGGCTGGTTAACAGTGATTGTCATAATTACGAGCACACAATTTATCGGGTCAACCTTTACAATAACATTAATGATTGTACCGCGATCGAACCCACTTAATAGTCGTTTTTAATTTCTTGTTCTGCAATAGGTTAAGTTGAACTTAATAGACGCAGCAGACACATTTTAATACTATTTAATGGTAAAACAATGCTTAACGTTACTATTAGATATTGCGTAAATGTGACCTAAAAACTTCAGTTCATAATAATATTAGATATTTCTAAATTCAAATTCTTTTTATTTGTATAAATGTGGTTACATAGGTTTTACGGATATAGAATTTTGTCTAGCACATTTGTTATATAATTTTTAAGACATATACATTTTTAATACAAGAAATTTTAAATGCAAGAAAAAATATTCTGTAAATAAGTTGATTTCAATATTTATACGTGTCACTATGCTAGCTGGCTCCGGCGTTTCCTAGCTAACTGACCGCTTGAGAAGAATCGACGAAACAAACTCAGGATCATGGTCTTATTGTACAATACAATACAGTGAGTTAGTAGTCTTGAATTAAATTCCCATAATAATCAGTTAGGCTTCTATACAACGTGTTACAAAAAAAGAATTTAGATAAAACATAAAATAATCATCTTAAAACGCAACCCTGAAAAGATAAAACTAAAGAGTAGACTACCCAGAAAGTTATTTACATTTTTTACCTAATTTCCTCTGAGAGGTACATTACAACAACCATAAAAGACTACTTGACTATTTACATTTTTCGTGGGGAATTATGTAATACGTTGTATATGGTAATAATTAATAAATAATGTCGGGCTGCCTTATATACAAAAAATCTTTAACAAGTACCAAGATTAGTGCGTCGCTGATCGACAGGGCCGCAGGGGTGTCGATGTTAAAGAGCACAGCGGGACATCGCTAATTTGTCACGCGTGCTATTTACATTGTCCTATAGGGTTTATGGGGCTATGGGGTGCACCCAGCACCCGGTTATATAATGGGTTGCAAATCGAAAATATTGTCGTGACTTTTGTTTACAAGATACAAGTGTATTTTTTCTATTTGTCATATTACGTAAGCGCAGATAGTTTTATTTTCTTATTTTATTTATTCTACTTGACTGCTTTGTTGGTCTGGGCTACGGAGCATGGGGTCCTTGGCTCGATGGGTTTTTCCATTAGGAATTTCTCAGTAGCAGCCCGGAGTCTGGATTTGTGCCCGGTTAATGGCAATAGGCTTGCCCCCTACTAGATGGGACTTAAACATAACTGGCGAAACGAGTGTGTGCTAAAACACCTCTGCCGAACCCTTCGGGGAATACAAGGCGTGATCTTATGATTATTTAGTCTCAAGACAGGATAATTGCCGTCATAATAAGCATATGTGACATAATTTTCATTTAGAAAGTAAAGGAGATCTTGTATGTACAATGAATTCGTAAACTTTAGTTTTATACATGATCATACTTTGCTTCATCAATGATATTGTAGATCAGATTTTTTATAGCAATAATTACCAGTTGATATATATCAGAATTACTTTTTAGGATGTGTATGATCAGATGTGCCGTCGGCCGACGGACATGATACACTCATTTTCATTTTTTCGTGTTTATATTTCCATATATTTTGGCGGTAATTTTATTGTTTCGGTATCACTTCGTTATAATTGGTTAATAAATAATTAAGCTTGTATCTGCTGAGTAAAATTTGGATTATTGTTTCATGTAATATCATCATCATTATTCCATTCATTCATTTCTATACATGACACATTCTACATGATTCATTCATCTATTCATGACATGTTTACAGTTTAGTTTACATTTAAAAATATATTACAAAATAGTAGTAATTGGAACAAGGTACAGGTGCTCAGTCAGGGCTCCAGAGAGATGAACCTCCTGATAATACGTGCCGTGTCCAGGAGTACCGCCTTCTGTATCAAGCCCTTGAGCGAGTTGCCTAAAGTGAGCCTCTTCAGATGCTGGTTGTATAGGAGACATGGAACATAATCTTGTAGGGGTGAATTTATCATTACAGTTATAGCTAATATCGGTATGTCAAGATTGGGAGCATGGTAAATAAAGTAAATTAAACCAACATAGACTCTCCACCACTGAGAGTACTTTTAATTAGGTTAGTGATTAGTTACAGAAGCTAGTTCACAATATATATATCACAATATAATAATTAACACAAGATCAGAAAATGAGGACAAGCAAACCAGATATAAAAGGTCAGACTTCTTCGGCTGTTCGACATGGAAGCCTCTGCTCCGTCGGATGACCAGTGTTTTTAACCGACTTCCAAAAAGGAGGAGGTTCTCAATTCGACTGTGTATTTTTTTTTTTGTGTATGTTTGTTCCGCGATATCTTTGCTAATTGTGAACAAATTTTAATAATTCTTATTTTGTTTGAAAGACTATTCTTTCGAAGTGGTCCCATTTAAATTTGGTGAAGATCTGATGAAGAACTTCGGAGATAGACCATTTGAAGTCGGTTTTATTTTTGTTAAAACTGATTATTATAACTTCGGGTACGTTGATTAATCTTGACGGTTACCCTCCTATGTCAACATAGTCCAGTGTTACCAGCTACCGATAACAGTTGAGGCTCTCGGGTATTAGATCATCATCATCATCATCATTATTACTATCAGCCTGTAAGCATATACTTCTGAACATGGGCTCTTGGGTGGCCGATACAACTGACATTCTCATTGTGACGTCACAATCAATAATGAGCGATTTGGTAGGTATTTTTACATAGTATAAAATAAAGTCGCTCCCGCTGTCTACACGCTTAGGTATTTTAAACTACGTAACGGATTTTAATGCGGTTTTCAGCAATAGATAGAGTGATTCAAGAGGAAGGTTTATATGCCCCACATTAGTATCTACATTGCACCCGTGCGAAGCCGGGGCGGGTCGCTAGTAGGAGATAAAAAAAACAATCTTTAATGGACATCATCTTACAAACCGCAAGTGCGTATTCTGTATAAGGAATATAATCGATCGATATATTATTATAGTCACGAAGAAACTGAGTGAAAAAACATGTAATCAATATTAATTTAAGATCGAATGGCAGACTTACGCGTTTCGTAAGACCACTAAAAAGTCAACGTGTATTTTGTATAACAGGAGTGTCCTTCCCTTAAATAAATACATTGTTATATCAACAAGGCATCAACATTTTACCCAAAAACAACAGTGTTGGTAGAAAAATGAATTAATCAGCGGCTTGATTTGAATTTTAAATGTCATCGCTCACTTTGCGACGGACTTGACTTGAACTTTGAATATTTTCGTTTGTTTTTATAATTTTATTCTTATTATAATAAGACGGAGAAAAAACACATGAAATCGTGGCCATTGCCAAGTACGCTTTCCTTGAGTTTACTGCTCGTTTTACTTAGTGTATACGGTACGATTATTGTATTGTATTATAATATGCGTGCCAAATAAGAATATCACTGTCAAGACGCCATTTTGTTCCGCAATACTCGTGAACTTCATTACCAAAGTGTAAGGTGTGCAAAAAAGTAAATAAAGAAATTATATTCAGTTTAATTATTTTTGTTCACTTTTTTGGTATTTCTTATCAATTTTACGCCAAATTAATTACACAGTTATTATATTATTATTATGGCGACATATTAGGGTGACCAGTAGCATTTCGTGAAGTTAACTATATATATTGGTTCATTTCTTTAATGAATACTGTTTTCAAATATTATTAAATTATCCAAAATTATCTATTTCTGGAATTCAATAAATATCATTTCATAAAAATAATTGTAAATAATAATGAAATCTATGAATAAAAAAATATAACATTTCTTTTTTCATAGTATTTTTTTGCTGGCAGTACCAATTTGACAGCTATCGTGTGAAGTTGTAGCAAGCGCGATCCTATTCTTATTTGGCACGCATAGTACTTTATGTATTTAATAAGATTTCAGAAAAAAGGTTTATTCTGACGTCAGTCACAAGGTTCAATAAAACTTTTAGGTACTTCAGGCCATACGCAACAGAAGTATAAGATGAGGAAAATACCTATAGTTGACTCCGTCGTGGGTTTCAAATATCAATGACAATAATTGTATAAAATTAACCATTAATAATTAAAATTATAATTCTCGCAGACTCCATCCCGCAGGATCCACGGAAAATGTCAATGTATGTAACAATTTAAAAACATAATTATTATTTGTAATTGAGCTGTTGTGAATACATTATAAAAATACGGAATGGATAAAGAGTCTCCCGAGAGCTCTATTTCTGTCACAGTTCCATGTAGTCATACGAAGAATGTATTAGAATATTTTTGTTCTTTATATATTGTATTACAAAGATAGACTATATCATATTTTAACGATGTTTTCGTAGAAGATACTCATGCAGAAACATTAAGACCTCTTGACGTCGCGAGGAAGAGTGCACGCTAAAACATATTTATGCGATATTATAACGAGAGAAACACTCGAGGGCCGCTCTCCACGGCTCCCCGCCATGTAACAAGTAATCGAGGTACGGCCACGCCATTAAGAACGGCGCATACAAAAGTTTAGCGAAAGAAAAACCTATGAAAAGCGACCACCCGGCCTGAATGCCGGACGCCCACTCTTCACCATTTTCACGCAAATTAAAAGACACAAACGCAACCATAGACAAGAATTTCCCGCGCGCGCTAAAACACACCATTCACAGACGTCGTATTCAATTGCTCGAGAGCGAAACGGAACGCCCCGAGGCATTAATTAGAGCAGAAAACTCGCGTCTATGGCCGTTCCTTTTTTAAAACTGAGGTCTTTATGCGAGCCCCCGCCTTTGTGCGCGTTCCGTTTGTGCTCACGGTTAAGTGTCAAGTCTTAGTGTCAAGCGATGCTTTAACCTCTTTGTTGACTATAATTTACGGGAAATTCTCATTTCACACCAAGAAGCGAAACAACTTTGAAGTGAAACCGCTCGTTTCGTGTTTGAATTTATAAATTAACACGATCGAACTGAATCATCATTAATTTGATTGTTGTCCCCAGGTCCACCTCCAACCGAAGAGGATCAAGAAACAGTAAGATGTAATTCAACCACTAGTCAAAATGTGGAAACATCAGACGCCGAAGACGACATTTCTGTCGGCGACAACAGAAGCGAGACATCCACACCGAAGAAGTCACAATTCACATTCCCGAAAGAATATAAAAAGAAATTAGACGGAGAAGAAACAGAACGATCGTCGCCTTTAGAATACAACCAAACGAATTACAGTTCGCCTTTCAAGGAAGATGAGAATGAATATGAAAACCGGCCGGAAGAACGAATGAAGCTGTATGATACCAGTCTATTCCATTTGTATAGGCCAGAAAGAGATACTAAGAAAAATGAAGTGAGTGAAGGGACTGGTTATGAACACATGACTGGATTGTCGGATAGTATTTATGGCAGGTCTATGGATCTGTCGAAAACCTCTTTCCAGTCACAGCTGTTAGCCGGTTTTGCGTCAGTCATCGCTGGAAATACACAGAGAGAGTCGCAGGAGTCAAACGGTAATTATATTTATACTAGTCTACCTATATACTAATATTATAAAGAGGAAAGATTTGTATTTTTGGATTTTTGTACGTAACGAATAAACTTAAAAACTACTGGACCGATTTCAAAAAATCTTTTACCGTTAGAAAGATACATTATCACTGAGTAACATAGGCTACGAGCGGAGCCGTGAGGACACAGCTAGTATTTAATAAAGAAATTTCAACATGATTTTTACGTACTTCAATTTGAGGAACAGAAAAGGATTATATTCATGTATTGGTATATAGCGATCTTCCATCAATGCATGTTCTCGTATGAAATAAAGCCAGCCGTTAAAATTTCTAAAAGTAGGTTACTCCAGATGTTTGGGTTTGAAAATTTTCTTATCTGATATTTTTATCCAACTTGAGTATAATTGATAATTTTGCATTTCCTAGATCGTCAACCAGGCAGTAGGCCGACTGCCTCATCGAATTCAAGCCGAAAGCCGCGTCGGCGGCGTACTGCGTTCACTCATGCGCAGCTTGCTTACTTGGAGCGCAAGTTCCGTTGTCAGAAATACCTGAGCGTCGCTGACCGCGGAGACGTCGCTGAGGCGCTCAGCCTTAGTGAGACGCAGGTCAAGACCTGGTATCAGAACCGACGGTGAGTGGAAAATTATGTTATTTTGTATTAGAAGTATCTTAATAAGTAAGCACTGGAATTGCTTGGGCGTAAATTAGGATACACTATCAGAATATGTGATCATAGAAATGATAGAAATTGCTTTAAGCGATAAGACCGCCATTTGTACTGTTCTTAATAATGTGTACTCCTTCTGTTTTATTTCTTTTAGTGTACAATAAAGTATATCTATCTATCATAAGAGAAAATGGTTATTTTTTGGGGGTTAGCGTTGAGGGTAAATCACTCATATTTTTAGCCTCTGTAGTTTTATTGATTTGATTATTTGCCATGTTTTATAAATATAGGATTTATTGAAGTCTGCAGAATGTATTTTCAACTTATTGTCCTTTGGCGCCCACCATGGGTCTTTAACACACGTGGAGTCCCATATTGGGTGGCAACTAAAATAAACGTAATTTTAGAGAAAGTCTTAGCTCTTTATACCTTAGGCTCAGCGAGACGCACTAAGTGTACACAATAGGTATGATTACATTCAGAAGAACCCGACTGTATTTATGTGGCAGCGCTGTTTAGCCTCATCAAACTGCTCGCACTATTTGGTAGATTTTGTGGCATAGAGTTATTAAAGTAAACAGATATGGGGAGCAAGTAATAATAACCTGATTTGAAACCAAATGGTAACAGTAGAAAAACTTCTATTCTGTAGCTTCTGAGCGCTGCTGATAGCGGTGACGTGGCTGAAGTAAAAGCCACAGTAAAACAGTTGTAAACAGAGCTGTCCCTTGGTATTGCTTAAAGATATTTTATATTCTACAAGACTTAAGTCGAGACAATGTGTTTTTACCGTCTTATTAATTGGCGCCCAGCATGGGACTTTGACAAATTTACATGGCGCCATGTTGGGTGCCAACCAACTAACGAAATATAATGATACTAACCCCCAGTTTTTGAAAGGCTGATAATGTCAAATCCCATGTCACCGAATGTGATTGGTCGAGCAAAATACTAACAACCAACACAACCACATCACTAGACATCAGATTTGATAGTTTATGTTTGATTAGTACATTTTTGCGTTGATCAGCCTTTCAGAAACCCAGAGTAAATTATCTATACTAATATTATAAAGAGGAGAGATTTGTATTTTTGTATGTAACAAATAAACTTAACAACTACTGGACCGATTTCAAAAATTCTTTTGCCGTTAGAAAGCTTCATTATCACTGAGTAACATAGGCTACGGGCGGAGCCGTGAGGACACAGCTAGTGATTCATAAATTCACGATCGATTTTCTGTTTGAACAACGTTTGGCCGTTGTGTCAGAGTGATAGTCATCAATTGCTAATTGTCATCTTTTTCATGATAAAATTTTATTCATCTTAAATGCAGCACTTTTTTCCTCATAGAACCAAATGGAAACGTCAGAACCAGCTGCGGTTGGAGCAGTTACGCGCACAGGCGGCGAGCGGCGAGCGCGAATTGTCGGCGCACACGTTACCACTTGCCTGCGCACTGCTGCCGCCCTATCCTGCCTACATGCATTGTCATCTTTAAACGTCTACTGCAGGGTGAGCGTGCACTGCACGTTTATATCGTCATCGGAAAGCCTACTTAAGCGCTAAAATGAGTTATATATATTATATCTTTGGATTTGATTTTTTTTCTGCGTCGATTAGTTGGGATTTTGTAATATAATATAATAAAATACGAAATCCCAACTAATCGACGCAGAAAAAAAACCAATCCAAAGATATAATATATTAGTCATTTTAGCCAAAATGGCGCTTAAGTAGTATTGACTTTCCGATGACGACATGTTGTGTTATTATAACTAGTGGTTGAGGCGTCTCCTCCTTAATTTCTACTGCTGTGTGTGACTATGCGGTGCTTGTGTGTTGTTTGTTAACTACCGGCTCCAGTTGCCACCGAAAGAGTAATCACTTGGGTGCTGCAATGGTGCTATCTCACCTATTAAACTGACTACATACATACATGACTGCCTTGTTGGTCTGGTGGTCGCAAGCGCGACTGCTGAGCATAGGGTCTTGGGTTCAATCCCTAGGTCGGGCAGTGATATTGGGTTTTTCCATTAGGAATTTCTCAGTACCAGCCCGGAGTCTGGATTTGTGCCCGGTTAATGGCAATAGTTTCGTCCCCTATTACATGGGACTTAAACATAACTGGCGAAACGAGGGTGTACTAAAAACACCTCTGCCAAACCCTTTGAGGCAAACAGGGCGTGATGTTATGTGCAGCAAACTATTAGTTGTAGATCGCGCATTGGGTACTGCTGCTACTAACAGACTAAGGCTAAGACTAAAAATAAAAACGTCAATCTTGTTATAATAATAAATATATTATGATAACAAGATTGACGTTTTTATTTTTTTAAATGTTTGGAGCAATGTATCAGATCGGTCAGTTACTTGTTTTTAAATGTCAATTCATTTAGTTGTATAAACTTTTTGAAATATATTTAAGTATTAAATTATGTAAAATAATGTAAGTAGATGATTTATTTAGTAAAAATGTTGTTAGTTCATTAGCATTTAGACCTAAAAATAATAGATACTTGTAATACTATAAGTTGTAAATGTTAGTTTAGTTAAACAATGTGCAATAAAATTGTGAATAATTAGACGGTCTAGTCACTTTTCGTGTAGAGAGAGATCTTAAAATATACTTGGCGAATATAATAACAACACATTCATACAATTTTTCAAGTTAGATATTGCAGTCCACAGCTGCTTGATTGCGATAGGAATAATTTACGCTGACAAACATTTTATAACGCCATCCTGGCAAGAAAATCGTTCTTAAAAACTTCTGATAGTATGGGCAGAACTTTATCGGGAACATTTATGTCTTGTAGCAATAAAAAGCTTATAAAATCTAGATTTTTATTGATAAGAAGGTAACAACTTCTATTAGAAGATGTTATCTGATATTTTTGTTTTGTATGATTCCCCGTTGTGTTTCAAAGGATCTGCGGCTATGGTTTTAAGAAAACAAATTATATGCTCTTGTAGATAAGTATATAAATTAAGATGCCCAAAAAGGCCTGCTTAGAATGTATGTCTTTTTGAAGTCAATTTGAAGTCTACATAAGTTTTCCCGACGGGGTTTGTGCCCGTCGGCAGCAATGTGCCATTTGTGAATTCAAATGATACGAATCTTCATCATAATAATACATTATTGTAAAATATGTGTGGTTTAGTAACATCTTCCGTTATATTTGTAGAAATTGTCAAATCTAAATGAAAAAGTTCGCAATTATCATAATACATCATTTAGGTATATTACTTATAATTGTAGCGTTTATTTATTTTTTTGGTTTTAAGACTAAATTGTTTAGATTACTAATTATAATATTTATATCATCAATTAAAATTTACCTTACAACCTGTTGACCATCAAGCATAGAATTTGTAATAAAAAAAAATTGAACTAAAATGCAAAAATGGTTTTGTACAGTTATTTAATCTTACTTTTGTTGTTGTAACTAAGTAAAACCTAAAACCATAGCTTTAATGTAGAATAACAACAATTCCAGTGGTAATAGCAAGTAAAATGATCTAAAATCACCCACAGCTTTTCAATCACGCTCCATTTCTGAACCCGCCATTCAATCTGTACGAATTATGCAAATGTTTTGGCGCCATTCCGAATCATGGCTGCCAACCGCTCGCAATTTGCATCTCTTAGCGAGTTGTTAACATTTGAAACGAGAACACAGCCGCTGCAGCGCTCGAAACTAAGTGCAGTAAGTATATGCGCTGAACTTTACCCCGCTTTTAAGCGCGGTAATGCTTTACAATCTTCAAGTTTCTCAAGCCGACAACTTTGACCGGGTCTCAGAGTCACATTTACTGTTCAATTTATTCAAACAAATGCTAATTTGTAGCTTTTCGTTTCAAATTGTTGATTATTTATCCGTCTTTATTTCAGATTTGAGCAAACGAGGGTTTATTAAAGGGTGGGCTCGTGTAATTGGGCTGTTTTGATCTCGCGGCGGGGTGTCGCGGGGAAGGGGGGAAGGGTGAGGGTAATTGAAGTATTTTCCCGACGTTTGGAGGGTAGTTACGTTACCCGAGGCTGAATGGATTAGTTAGCGCGCCCGAGATAACGATCTGTCAATGATGCCTTTATAATGGGCGGTTTCGCTTGTATTCTTTTATTAGGCGTTATTTGCTGGAGATTATGTTCGTTTAGTTTGTTTGTGTTTAACCACAGTTTGTGTATGTTCAGTGGCTTGTAGATATTCTATTGAGAAGTTAATGCTATGATTGCTGTGGTGGCTTTTATAGAGCATTGAAGATAGCTGTAATTGACACTGTTTACTTCTTCCACACTAATTTGGACGTTGACGAAAGTATCAGCTGCTTACCATCCCTTCTATGTCGTAAGAGTTGATTCATGTAATGAGTCTTTTGTTGATACAAAATAACAGCAAACCTCGCTACCTATCACAGCCTTTTGGTTTATAGATTACACAATGTAAGTTCAGTATATCATCTCTTAACCCTGATGATGAAAATTAATCCAATTCATATCAATTATCTGTCATACAGGTCCCGAACCTAGTTCAGACTCCAGCTCTTACAGAGGATTTTAGCATAAGGCAAAATGATTCAATTAAATTGTAACAATGTACCTCTACGAGAGAAAATAAGCTATATTATTATATATATTATATTATTATTATATTTAAACATTTTCTTTAGATAATGATTAAAAAAGAACATCGGTTCTAAACATTATCTCAAGAGCATGCTAGTAATGTCATAAAGACACGCGTGTCGGGTCGTCGGGTCAATGAGGGCTTTCGATACTTTTTCTGCCACCAGACGGCGCTTCGTATGCGTCAGGTCCAAACAGCTGTCAGATAGCACAGATTTTTACCGAAAAATGTTTAGTGAAATTCTACGTATTTGGAAGTGTTATTGATTTTATTATGGATTACGGCCAGAGAAAGGTTGCCGAACTGAAGATTGAGCTCAAAAAGAGAGGCGCAAAAGTGACCTTCCTGTTTTATTTGCAGACATAGGCACTGTACAACACTGTGGCATTTTAGAAAACAATATTCCTTTTTTAACGTTTTTAAGAATAAGTAAACCAAAAAAATGATCGAAAAATACAAATCGTGCATGTGTTTTGACAGGTGGTGGGACCTGACGCTACAGTGTAGTGCTGCCATCTCACGTAAAACATTTTTCAGAAAACCCTCATTGCACTGCAATCTACCCGCATTTGTTTTAATAATTTTGTGCATCAGAGTTATGGACCTCCAGTCATAGTTGGACTACAAACGAAATTAATCGTCATTGTTCTTCGAATTTGACGGTCAAGTGTTTTTCGGTTATTTATTTGGTTATTGCGCACGCGCTGATTATGGGCTAGTTTCTCACTCGAAGTGTCGGTTGCGCATGACCCGCGGTGTTAGTGTCGACAATCGTGTTGGGATACTAAAATGACAATACATTTGCGAAGTGTTCAGTGACATGTGGTTAGCGGTCAACAATAGGACACCAGGATGACATGACAACAATGGCTACATTTAGCAGGTACGTGTATGAATCGCATAGTCACACCTCCACGAGAAGGGAGTGGCTTATTCTTAGAAGGGTTCCACATCGTCGCTGGACAGTGAAAACCTCGTAAAGCACAAATTCATTTTTATTTTTTGTTATTCATTTGTTGGGTACAAAACCTTGTAATGCATATTTAGAACGAACGTGCACAGCTCTAAGATGAAATAGATTGATGAATCTATACTAATATTATAAAGCTGAAGAGTATGTTTGTTTGAACGCGCTAATCTTAGGAACTACTGGTTGGAATTGAAAAATTATTTTGTGTTGGATAGTCCATTTATCGAGGAAGGTTATAGGCTATATAACATCACGCTACGACCAATAGGAGCGGAGAATAAATGAAAAATGTTGCAAAAGCGGGAAAAATGTCTAACCGTGCGAAGCCGGGACGGGCCGCTAGTAGATAATATAAGAGAAGAACCTTACATCTACACTTCATACTTTTTTTTAACAGGCAGTTATTATCTCCTCCTGTAAAATTACGTTCATTGCAATTACGAGGTTTTCACTGCACAGCGACGATATGGGGGTATGAAAAGTTAAAAGCAAGACTCGTTCTGCCTTTATCTTTCTCTACGACAAAAACAGAGATAGCATGAGACTTGCTCCGTGTAAATGAGCCTTAACAAATTATGATGAGCCTTAAAAAATAAAAGTGTAGATGTTATAGGGTATTCTTTTCTGTAGATTTTGGTGTTATAAACTGACATTGACGTTATATCTAAAAACACGATTTTGGTTTACATGATAAGGTAAACATTTTTAACATCGGGAAAAATATCTGAAGTGCTAAAACAATTTATATCTCTACTAGCGAACCCGGCAGCGTCGACCTGCCCGGAAAAGATTATCGATAGCAGCGCCACCTACCGTGTCCAATTGTGTTCTCAAACCATCCAGGAACCCATTGAAATAGACACACATACTTTCATCGAAATCGTCCAGCCGTTTAGGAAGGTGACAAACAAACGTACAGAAGAATTATATATATTAAGATAATCATTAGCTTAGTATTTTCGGTAACCGTTCAATTTAAGCAGATGGAGCAGAATCTCAGTAAAATAATAATAATCTCATAAAATTTATTTTACGCGTATTTAGTGTATTTTATGCCTATTTTTACTTTAACAAATTGTGAGTTTATTTTATCGTCATGAACTTGAACGGTGTTAAAGTTAAGCTTGGTATTTGGGATACAGCGGGACAGATTTTTTTTTATAGAGAAACTCATGTTGCTATATTAGTTTACGATGTGTCAGAACCAAAATCCCTAGCAAAACTGAATGAGTGGGTCGAGGAACTGCAAATATCTCTACCAAGAAGAACACAGTCTGCTTAGTTGTCGGCAATAAGACTGACAAGCATATCATTTTGGGACCCAGTGCATAATATCGGCAAGCACATTGGGTCACCCGCGCGACAACCAACGAGTATTCCCAAGGAGGGTTGATGTCAAGCAGGCGGCCGGTCATAAAACAATAAGCCAAAACCTCTAACAACATGGATTAATGAAATACATGCAGAATCTCAGTACCTATTTTACATAAAACGATTGTCAGTCGATCTCCATTCTGGGTCTACTTCGAAATGGGGGATAACCACAGTAATACTAAATATGTTCTGTGGGGATATCGATATTCTTAGGCCGCATACACTTGTAAATTGTTTCCGTAAAATTTATGTAATTGACTTATGACAATTAATTCGAGTTTACAAATCAGTCGATAAGCTACTTAAGAGAGTTTACATTTGCAAAATCGTAAATTAATTACGTAAGGGTCACGTACTTACGTGAGGAAAACTTACAGATGTCAAGCCTGTTATGTAAGACCTGCTGGATACAATGTCCAAAAGGCTAGAAGTACTCGTAGGCGGTATGGTATGGCTTAACGTGCTTTCTGTGGTACACAGGGTTCTTGATGTGTAAATAACAGTCACTCGTCAACTTCCTAGCGACAATATAACTAAAAGTTTCAAATTGACCAAATGTAAGCGAGCCCTACGCACCACTTAATTTCATCTCACATGACTTAATAATATTTTTCTCCTGTATCTCGTAATTGTAAGTCTTAAATATCCCGTTTTTACAAAACACCTTTACAGCTAGTTCACATAGTCACTATCTATAGGACCGTTTTTATCGGTTCCGTTTTTATTTTGGTGATGGCGCCTGTAGTTGTATGTGCGAGTTCACATACACGATAGTATTCCGAATACAGTAAAAAATACTGGTCCGACATTTTTACACATTCCGTTTTGTCATTAAAAACTGTATGCCGGAACAGTATATAAAACGGATGAAGATACTTCTCTATACATGAAGATGTATGGAGGAGTATGGGTGCCTTCACACACGATCCGTTATTTTTATCGTATCCTGCCTGCCAGATGCGACGTAGCTGCCATTTGTTTAACTGATCCGTCGGTACAGATGTGAACAACACGTCCAGTACCGACGGATCCGTTAAATCGGATCCACTGTAAGAACGAACTCTTACTTAGATTTATTATTTATTTCATGCATTATCGACCAAATCATAACGCGAGATTATTCTAATTAAATTTTGTTCCGACAACTTAAATGACTGATAAATATTATCGTTTGCTTAAACATGAATATTCTTTTAAATTTTATATTTTTTGTAATAATATGTAAAATTAAGTGTCAACAAGTTTTAAATGAAGAATTAGTAATTTCCGAACAGAAAGCAGGGGAAAAGATAAATATAAAGAAGACGAATATTGAAAGAAGATTTCTAGAAGATTTAGATGACTATGAATGGCACGTCGCACATCTCAGAAATGCTGCGTTTGATGGTAGAAGAGACTGCATGGGTGATACATTCGCAGACAAAGTGAGAAGATACAGGAGAATGTTGAATAGAGACGGAGCCAAGGTCAATTATGTATCAGCCGACCCTCTTCCTGTTAATCCATATGATGTAGTCGAAGATTCTTGTAAAGTTGCTGACGAACCCCTAGGAGTCGATATTAAAGAAACTGTAAAAGATACAACAGCAAATATTCTTAATGTTACGAATAATAAGGTTAATGTTTCAACAACTACTACTTCTCCAAATGTAACGACGGTAAATACAACAGTGTCAATGGAAATGGCAGAGACGACGCCGAAGGTAGACCATAAGGCGACCCCATCACCGATTGATCAGGGGAAAAAGAAGCATGAGAACGCCACGTTGAACGCGGGCAGGCGAGGTAGCGAGTACATGTTTAGTTCGGTAGAGTACTACGATGAGTCCGTTGACTTCGATGTTGCGATATGTCCCGAAGCTGTCGAGGTCATCGTCCTGGATCAGGATCAGCTCAGGAGCTACGATTTGGAGTGCGAGTTGACCGTTGAGTGGAGGAGCTTAGATTAAATGTTTTCTTCTCGTATTAAACATAAGATTTGATATAACATGGTATACATATACATTAAACTCGCAATCCATGGGATATCATGTTTTAGTAACAGCGGAAACCCAATTAATTTATTTGGTATTGAAAACATGATTGAGTGTACCATGTAAATTTATATTTTTGTGTCAAATAAATAAATATCCTTTAGACATTTACAATACATATTTACTTACATTTTTAAATATTTCTTAAAAACATTTAAAAATATAAAAAATAGTAGCCCACCTGCATCGGGAACAGGGTCCAAGCTATCGGTGGTCAGGGCCTCAGAGAGAGGAACTTCCTAACAATACGCGCCGTGTCCAAAAGTACCGCTTTCTGTATCAGGCCCTTGACCCAGCCGCCCAACGAGATCCTCATCAGATGTTGGTTGAGGCTCTGGGCTATTAAGCTATTGGCAGTAACGTCTATCGGCACAACTGCTGAGTCAACCTCCCACATGTCGACAACCTCGTGTGCCAATTCTTGATACTTACTTTCTTTATCCTTCTCGGCTTTCACAAGGTTCTCGTCATGTGCACGACAGTGATCATTACAATTATTATTGTCTTCAAAGAAAGTAGAACGATTTCAAGCACATTTTGTTTTACTAACGCCCTCTATCGGTGTTAAACATATTATTTCTAGTTCAACCATATTTTTGTTTTCCGATGACTTGGCAGTGAGTCCGCATAGTACTGCTTCAAACGCTACGAATCATTGTCAGTAGATGGCGTTTTACTTTCAAATGGGCTACGGCGTAACCTACAGACCTCTACAGTTACTACGGTGCTACGAGAGTTAGTTAGAGAAAGTCCTAATAGATGGCGTCAAGTGTAGTTTTGCCAGCTTCAAAAAGCATAGTCTGAAACAGTTTGTAAATCTCGACAGAAAATAATGACTTATGAATTCGATGTTACTTGGTCCCATTTTGATAGGACTATTAAAACTCTTTTACGTATTATATTATGCTTTATTTACCATATTGTTAGTGTTAAAATCAATGAAATAACATTAGTAACGTGTAGAACATAATAATTATATGTGTATGTATAACGTTTTTATTTAACAGCCATTTTGGAAATTTCCGAAAGGAGCATACAGATTTGAGTACACGTTATGATATGTAACCACTACTTGATCTATTATTTTAGGCACCAAATTCACTAGCAAGTTTTATTGTGCAAGTTATGGCACGCAAATGCTTTCATAGCTCGTAAAAATTGCAGAAGTCAACTTACTGCGGGTGTGGCCACAGGTTGAAAGTCGGTTGCACAAGTCAACTTGCACAACTAAACTTGTTAGTGGATTTGACGCTTTACTAGAATTGGTAATGATGTCAAACTTAGATGTTACGTTACAACATAGTAAACACGTCTGTTTAGGTAATAATGGCGGGATGAACGCCCGGACGCAGATAGGGGGAGCCGATTTCCCCGACACATTGCCAACCAACACTGTTCAAACTGGGAGTCGAACCCACTAACCCTCCATTCGGCAGACACACTTGAGCCCACTAAAAAAATGAGGCGTAATTTACTTTGGTAAATATATAAATAACAATACAATAAAGTAAATTCTCGTAACTGTCTCGTTGGTCTAGTGGTGGCAAGCGCGGCTGCTGATCTTGTGGTCCTTGGTTCGATTCCCAGGTCGGGTAAAGTGTTATTGGGTTTTTATGTGTGGATTTGTACCCGGTTGATGGCAATAGGCTCGACCCTATTACATGGGACTTAAAAATAACTCTGCCCAACCCTTCGAGAAAATAGGGGTCATTTTATGTTTAAAATAAATTCAACCAATAAGTTTTTAAAAGAAACAAACACAAATTGATTCTTTCAAATAATGTTTCGTCTAGAAAAGCTTATAATTACCGCTTACACGTCACAAGTATTTGCACAATACTTACGCAAGGAAAGGGTCTACAACATGTCTGCAAGCAAATCTCGTAAGCTAGCTACTACAGCGTCGTAGGATTGTAAGGAAGGCATTAGGAAGTCCTTGTATGGCGGCGGCTTTTGTAAAAATCAAGGTTTGTGGGGCGACAGACGATCTACATGTCGACTCGCTTCCAATCTTCTATTTATGGTGTATGTGTGTTGTAGAGTTTGTTGTTTATGGTCTCGTTTTTGTGCACGTTTGTCTTGGGAGATCTGTATAGATTTATGGTAAGAGTTAAGCTGGAAACAAAGTAACGGACGCTTAGGCGAAACACACACTGCCCCGCGCTACTCTGTGGGGTGTGTGGCGACGGAGCCACAACACTGCGCGTGAATGCGTTTTCTGTGTGTTGCACTACGCGTGTTTTCTATACAAACACAGATACTTGCAAACACCGTAGGAACACGCACTCCCGCGCTACGCTGCGTGATGCGGTGCAGTGTGCGAATCGCCTTATAGCTGCGACTTTGTGTGCACAATCGTTTGAAACATCCAGCGGGCCAGATGTCTATCGGCCGTCCGAACGCTTAATTACGTCCGATAGATTGCACAGTTTAGTGGTACATTCATTATTCAGATACCTTAAAAGTCGCGGCTATCAGCCACGTCCATCAGTCGCGTCCGACAGTTAGCTTTCAACTTTAACGACGTATTATATGGTTGGATAACTTAATACATTTCAAGAAGAACAATTTTTGCTTTGCTTATAATTATGTAAACAGCGTTCGTTGATTTCAATAAGAGTTATTTACGTAAAAATAACTATGTTTTCATCGTTTAGAAAATACTTAATACTAGATACTTTTTTCTTATTTAGCTGTAGCTACAATCATAGACAATACAATCTTTGATTTTATTAGATATTATGTTATGCGATCCCTTTAGATAGATCCACCGCGTGGCCATTCATGAGACGGCAACACAAGGTTAAATTACTGCATCCTCCCATCGTAGAACATACAATATACACTTAACTCTTAACTATTGGAGTCTAATTCTCATAAATACAAGAATACGGGGAAACCGATGTTCTGTAACAGTAAGTTGGCTAACAATAAAAAGTTCGCCAAGCTAAAAAACGACACGTCATTTCAAACAGAAGATATGATACTTTATCACAGTTTTCTTAATAGTTTTTTTTATAATTATATGCTTCTCACTTCCATTCTTCCTACTGTAATCATGGCTAGGTATATCTAGAGGTATTTAATCTAAGGATTATAGCATCAACTGCCACCGCCGCCGTCAGGTATACCGTCCTCGCCGGCGAGGCCCGACGCGACGCGACGTCCTACCGCCGCCGCCGTTCATGATCCACCGTGCTCACCCGCCGCAGCCGCGGAGCCGGTCGTCTTTTCTGACTCCGTAGTCACACCGTTAATTCAGCCCTCATCAAGCTGTCTGCCTCCCAGTCCTCTCGCCAGCAACGCCCTAAGCCAAGCTCCGAGTCCCACTAGGGGTCGCCCTTAGTGCTGTTGTTGCTAGCTTGTCATGATGCTAGTAGTAGTTGTTAGCTTAGGTTAAGTATTTTACTCTCGTCCCCATTGGTTGGAGACCCTTCAGGTCTCACCAATAACTGCCCGGTTACATAGAAACGGTCCGCAAGACAATCTATAAGCAGTCTAATAGAAAAAAAAACATCAACTGCCAGAAATGCTTATAATAATGTAGACATTGAGGGTGCACCGCCCCAACTGCATTAATCCCGACGGGTTGACCAACAAGTTTGTGTTCTTGATCCACCTCTTCCCTCGGCTGGGCGCCTGGTACCTCCGGTTCGAGAAACACGTGAGGTGACGTGTTGCGACGTGTTTCTCTCACACACGGGGCCCACGACGTTTCTGTGTACACACGACACACAAATGCAATGCTTGCATGTGGTTCACATGTGTGGGGTGGGAAGATAAGGGATGGTACCCGGTGCGTAGGAGCTGTGATGATCTAGGTATTATTTGATGCAATGTCCGCCATACATTTGGGTAGAGTATATATTGTACGTCTGTCTTATAATATTGATGAAAAATATAAGAACAAAATACGTTATTTTACTGTCGATATGCATACAATACAAAAAGTTTCGAAGAAATCTATCCAAATTGCACCCTCGGTAAAGGAGCAATATCTGTCTGCACTATCACGGTGCAAAACCGCACCATTCCACCTCTCTCATTCCTTTTATCCTGGTACAAATGTTATTTGGTATTGATTTCCTAATCCCATTCATTGTGAATTGTTTGGGTGTGATACTCAAAATGATAGTAAAACTTAGAATAGTGGAATTTATCATCCATAATTTACTTAATTTTAAATTAACAATAAGTATGCTTTCAAAGAAGAAAAGTATAACTAACTTTTTAAAGTTAAATATAAACATTATCTTTAATATCGATTTACCTTATAGTTTGGCGTAAATAAAATCACATTAAATGAATTAGACATCGCCGTTTTGGAAAAAAAAACAGAATATCGAAATGTACTTTCATCTTGTCTGTGACTGTTGTAAAGTAAAAGATGACCAAAAGAGTAGACTTCTACCCTAGTTTGTTACTTTGAAACGCATATCATAAAATATCTCTATTGTTCAAGTACGAGAAAATTTTA
Source organism: Amphipyra berbera (assembly GCA_910594945.2). Taxonomy (NCBI): domain Eukaryota; kingdom Metazoa; phylum Arthropoda; class Insecta; order Lepidoptera; family Noctuidae; genus Amphipyra; species Amphipyra berbera. The sequence goes on along the minus strand of OU343123.1, from coordinate 21,559,064 downwards.
GGTATACCGCACATAGGCTACTAAGTTGCTTTTAGCTGCGCAGGCCATACACCAAACGGTAACTGTGTCTTGGTGGTCCATGTGCGATCAGCATTATTTATATCTGCTCGTTTAATTTTATCTTGTCAAAAGTTTTGTTTGCCGAAATCGTAGACGGTTTCATCTAAGAATGATAACTTTTAATATTTCTTTATTCAGTCTCAAATAATTAGCGGCCGAAAAAGCATCGTGATTTTCTATAATTAGTTGCCACGTCCAGCGTCGGGGAGGTCGTTAATCAAATGAATAAGAAGTTCACCCATCTCTTTTTAACATACTAACCTGTCTGTGATGCATCCCTCTCGCACAGGAGCATTCCTAGGGGTATGCAATTATACAACTTGCTTGTCGAAACGTCTTATAATCTAGATATGATTTTGTGAAAATAGACTTTAGTTTTAGGAGTGCAAGGTCGGAAATTGATGGGTGGTGTGAAATAGAAGTGACAAAGGGATGAAACGGAGTGGTTTCTCGCCTTATTAGGTAAGAAAAAATGCAGTGTAGCTTGTATGCATTTAGGTAGCAATTTCGGTGGCATTGCGTCTGCGCTATCAGGAGGGGTGCCTGCGAACAATTTAAAAAGGACTTTCATGTATTTGTTCTAAGGATGAATCTAACTTATTCTGGAGTATTGCATTAACTCCTGGTGTCGCCTGATACCCTGGTAACGAATTCCCTTTAACACGTGACGTCAGTGGGGTTTTCACACGGTTCTGTGACAAAAAGTGGTTCCGGTTTTTGTTTTCAAACCGTTTGTAACGGTTTTAAATGGAATAACTGCTTTTTGAATTCAGATTTTTTATTAGACGTTCACAAATAGTTTAATATCTTTTTTTTTGTATTTTTTGTTGCAATACAATTAAAAAAGTGTGCTGATAAAATAACTTATATTTTGTGCGTTTTTTTTATTAAATTGTCAATAATTACTTATTTATGTAAGCCTCTTATTTATTTTACTAGAAATTCTAATACTATTTAGTTGTATTATTAATTTCATTATCTATTCAAAATTGATGTGGACGAAACTACAGGAACTATTCAGTTTCGACACGAACTATGTTTACTACCTACCTGGAATAAGACAGTTTCAGTGGTAAACAACTCCCGCTGACTCCTGATATCCTAGTACCTTGTGCCCTACAACACGTGACGTCACTCTTGTTTTCCCACGGCTCTCTCTATTTATCTCAGATCTCACCGCATTTACACGCTCATCCTGCACTTGTTTGTGAGATTTTAACGAAGGTTAAGAATTATGTTAATAATGAATGCATCGCTATCGGGTTCTTTTTTTTATTGGGCTTGTACGGGATATAATATGTTGAATAGCAAATAACTTTAGAAATTATGCAAAATGTTGGTTGTTTGTTTCTAAGTAATTTTTAAATAACTAATATTATGGGTATCGTTAGACCCTTAAGATTGAGGGATTGAATGAAAACTGCTCATCAAAATTATTCTATACATAGCCCGAAGTTATTGGCTGTAATAGTAGTGGCTACACCCATACTCAAACTGTCGTCAGAGCTTCTTGGAAACTACGCTACCATTAAACATTACTAAGAAATATAAACAATAAGGGCCGATTTTTCAATCGTAAGATAACTTTTATCTGGGGAATAAGTTTAATGTTTTGACAGCTTTTGTATAGGAAATATGTCAACCCGCCATATTTATTCCTCTGATAAAAGTTATCTGATGATTGAAAAATTTGCCTTAAAACAAACGAAAATTCTCCATAGAAGTACTCTATTCGGAACTATGTTATAACAGAATTAAGTTTTCTAATTATGAGGGTTGAATGTATTCTTTATTTATTAACAAAGAAAAAAGACGATTTAAAAAACAAACATGCAACATGCGTAGGCGATTGTAAATTGTAACAAAATGGAAGCTTTCTGATGTTCTTCACAAAGGACAGGTGCGTAGTACTCTCAACCGGCGTGCGTGTATGACATTATGTATGAATGTGGATGAAGCGAAAGGATCGTAAGGATTGTAGCATGTGACGTTCTATAGGTTTTGCCTACATGGGAAAAAGGCGTCAGTTTGTGCATGTATGGATGGTTTTTAAGAAATGTGTCAAAGGAAATGCTCGCTACGATATGATATGAATTAGTAACACCGTAATGTAAAATTAAGTAATTCACGAAATATTTGACGACATGTTTGGAACGATTGGCTTATGCGCTACAAGTCGTGGGTTCGATTCCCATACGGAACAAATATTTGTTTGGCCTACAAATAGTTGTTCCGGGTCTGGGCGTTTGTGCATGTGAATATTTGTGTCTGTAAACGCACCCACAATAGAAGAATAATAGAAGGGAGGGGAGGTTTAAAAAAAAAAAATAAAAAGAATCTATTAAATCATCTATATCTATACTAATATTATAAAGAGGAAAGATTTGTATTTTTGTATGTAACGAATAAACTTAAAAACTACTGGACCGATTTCAAAAATTCTTTTGCCTTTAGAAAGCTACATTATCACTGAGTAACATAGGCTATATTTATTACTGGAATCTAATATAAAAAGAAAACGGAAAATCAGCTGCATATTCGGCCAAGTTTTTAGAAAGTCTGCTGAGGGAAAGGGACGCACATATCTATTATGTTCCATTTCATCCCCAAAGAATAGGGGTGACAATACTGAATAACCTACCAAGGCTAGTCTATATATTCTTGTATTAGCACTACTCTTCGTGATTCCTGCTATCCTAGTAACTCGCTCCTCTTCGAACCGTGACGTTTTCGCGCCACTGTCGCTTTTCAACCCCTATTGCATTTCAACCCCTGTCTCCTCGCGTGTTTGTTGCCAATGATACAAATGTAGCATAAGTGCAAATTAAATAAGAACTCAAGATTTTGAAAATAAGTTATTCTACCAAACACATTCATGATTAATAATGAAGTTGATTTTATGAAATAATGTGTGCCCCAAACCAACATTATTTAAAAAAAATCTTATTGGAAATAGGATTATGGGTGTGAAAATAAAAATGCTGAGATTGAATGTAGAACTTAGAATGGTTTATTACAATTAAATATGACCACTTGGAAGATTATAATATTAGCTAGTGTCTGTCTCTTAGCATAGTGAAGATAGAGCAACTATAGCTTTTATAACCGGTCAGTATTAAGAAAACCAAAGAGGGTTAATTATTTGTAATGTAAAGTAGAATAAATACCAACAAAACTTTACTACGCCGGTTAAATTTTAGCTTTAGATCTTGTTTATGTGCGTGGATTCTAAATTGGCTCAAAATATTATCGTTTCGTTATAACTGCCTCGTTGGTCTAGTGGTGGTAATCGCGACTGCTGATCGTGAGGTCCTGGGATCGATCCCCAGGTTCGACAAAGTGTTATTGAGGTTTTCGTGTGGAATTCCTCAGTAGCGGCCCGGAGTTTGGATTTTTGCCCGGTTGATGGCAATAGGCTCGCCCCTATTATATAGGACTTAAACATAACGGCGAAATGAGGGTGTTACTACACACCTCTGCCCAATCTTTCGGGGAATACAAGCGTGATGTTTAGAAAATTAACTTTAACTTTTCTCTTAACCTTTTGCCAACTTGTTGGGGTCAGCTTCCAGTCTAACTAGATGTGGCTGAATACCAGTATTTTACACGAAGCGACTGCCATCAGACCTCCGCAATCCAACTACTGGGCAATGCCTATATCCTATGGTAAAAACAAATTGGTTGTCTGTAAAGTCGGTTTACGGACGATAGTTTAACGTGACAACGTCATAACAAAACATCGTGCCTCTCTATCGCTTGATCCGCGCTCCCGCTCGCACGCTCGCCTCAGACGGAACGTGACAATGAGTCACGCTTCTTTGTGCATGCTGCCGGCGTTCATCGTTTTATTAGACGTTGTCACGTCAAAAACAATAAAGAAGTAAAAAAAAAACTGCTACGGTAAAATGTTAGCTTTGGATCTTTCTTATTGCGTGGATTCTAAAGTGGCTCTCGAAAGCTGCAAAAATAACGTAGAACTTTACTTTTGAAATGTAACTGCAAACCAGACGGAAGGCTGGTTATTGAGATTTTGTCTATCACCAACAATATTATAAATGCTCATTTGGATGCTAATCAAGGCTATAGTGAATAAAGGTATATTTGTTTTTTTTTTAAACTTTGTCCCACATTAGTATTTCTCCAGTATCGTGGGTGCGTTTAGAGACACAAATCTTCACATACACAAATGCCCAGGCCCAGAAAAACTATTTGTAGTCCATACAAATATTTGATCCGTGCGGGAATCGAACCCACGGCCCGTAGCGCAGAAGCCAATCGCTCAGCCACTGCACCAAACGTGTCGTGTCGTGTAGTTTTTCTATTCTAGCACGTGCAAATTCAAGTAGATGGACCGGTTTTACTCTTGGTGCCTTCTGATACCCTAGTAAGTATTGCTTCCTGAAACGTGACGCAACCGGCGCATTCCCACGGTTCAACCCAGCTTCGTTATAAAATGGAAGCACGATTGATGGACCCTTTTCTACCTATTTGTAAAACATTTTTAATATTTTATACCTATTTGTAAAACTGCTAATATCGAAGTAGAAACTCCATTGTATCGATATTTGATTGAGCATTTATGATCACATCTCACGGTCGTCCGGTGCGGCCAACGCCTTATACGACGATTCAAAGGTAGGTTTGAATATCACTACCAAACGATTGTTAGTTGAAACATTATATATGTCGTGGAATAGTCGGAAACATCGGATTTTTTCGATAATCCTAAGACAATTGCAATGGACCGGATATTTGCAATCTAAGACAGATTTTTGTAATCATTGGCGCTATTATCAGGATCATTGCAAGAATCCCAGTTTGTTTAGGAGGATTGGATAAATGAACGCTCATTGGCTAATCTAAGAGTCGTTTTATATCATCTTACAAAATCAACCACAGCAAATAGGCGCATATTTTTAAAATTCATTATCACGAATCGCTTCTTTTGTTTTTGACGACATGTTGTTTACAAATAGCACAACAGTAAAGCACGTATTGCGGCCATTAAAGTACTTACGTCGTTTTTTGGCTGGCCGCACATTGGCCCTACTATCGCGTGTAAAACAGACAAGTAACAGAGCAATGTAAAACCCAGTTTAATCGGGAATTATTCATTGATAGGAAAACCTTCAGGTCTCGCCAATAACTGCCCGGTTACGTAGAAACGGTCCGCAAGACCATCTACAAGCAACCGAATAGAAAAGAATACAGGAATTGTTCAAATTCAAAACATTCCTGTATTTTTTTGACTGCACATTTTATGTAAGTTCAACAAAGAAAAATAAGCGGGGAATTTACCAACCTGATTAAACAACCCTTAGTTAATCCTAGCGCCTTAGTACCAAATTAACGTCTTAACGTAGCACTCGGTACTAGGGCATTCAGAAACTCGTGTTATGACGTCATAGTGTGACGTCACCGGCGAGTTCCCACGTTGCAGTCTAGACAGGGGGTTGAAATAGGGAGGTGAAATAGGGTCGATTTATTGAATAGTGTGTGGTTGTAACTGTCAGTTGTGCATGCGGGTGTTTCTTAACCTTTTATTTATTGATTGAGGTATGGTAAATTCCTCTTGAATCACTCTATCCATTGCTGAAAACTGCATTAAAATCCGTTGCGTAGTTTAAAAGATTTAAGCGTACAGACAGCGGGAGCGACTTTGTTTTATCTATACTAATATTATAAAGTGTATTTTTGTATGTAACGAATAAACATAAAAACTACTGGACCGATTTCAAAAGTTCTTTTGCCGTTAGAAAGCTACATTATCACTGAATAACATAGGCTACGGGCGGAGCCGTGAGGACACAGCTAGTACTATGTAAAGATAAAGATATGTAAAGATAAAGATTTATCTAAAGTATCTAAAGGTCTGAAGAACACGCGTGGGTCAACACTTGTGGGTCACTTGTGTAAACTCAATGTAGAACTTCTGCTATTAACTTTGGAAGAAGTTCTTCAGTCAGTGCCTCTTGCCTATCATGACTAAATATGCTGCTAAGAAGTGGATCCTGACGGTCAACGAATTCAAAGCCGTTCAGGGATCTTAGGATTGAGCTTCTACGACCTTTCACTAAATTATGCTTTCTTAAACTTGTGATAAACAAGCCTATGTAATCCCTTCTTAATGCCGTGATAACACGATAAAAAATATTAACCAGAAATAACGTATTACCCCTAAGGGCCGGTTGTTTCACAACTACATTACTAACGGGTAACAGTTAAAAATGGCGTTCACGATGGTTAAATAAAAATACGCGTTGTTTCGCGCTTTGTCGTTCTTGATATACGTCAAAAGACATACAACGCTCTGCGTTTGACGGACGTTAAACATCCTACGTACTATGCGTGCCAAATAAGAATAGGATCGCGCTTGCTACAACTTCACACGATAGCTGTCAAATTGGTACTGCCACCAAAAAAATACTATGAAAAAAGAAATGTTATATTTTTTTATTCATAGATTTCATTATTATTTACTTTCATTTTTATTAAATGTTATTTATGGAATTCCAGAAATAGATAATTTCGGATAATTTAATAATATTTGAAAACATTATTCATTAAAGAAATGAACCAATATATATAGTTAACTTCACGAAATGCTACTGGTCACCCTAATATGTCGCCATAATAATAATATAATTACTGTGTAAATAATTTGGCGTAAAATTGATAAGAAATACCAAAAAAAGTGAACAAAAATAATTAAAGTGAATATAATTTATTTATTTACTTTTTTGCACACCTTACACTTTGGTAATGAAGTTCACGAGTATTGCGGAACAAAATGGCGTCTTGACAGTGCTATTCTTATTTGGCACGCATAGTAATAGTTAATATTTGGATAACGTAACATACTTTTACTGATCGTTTGAAAAAACAGACCCTTAGTAATATTTTATGTTCCATACAACTACAGTTCATTCCTGATGTCCTAGTTTCCAATGTAATGAAACACGTGGTATCGGCGCTTCATTCATTGCAAAATAAGGGGTCGCTTTAATTACTATCCATGCTCGTTTGTAACGTGTGGGATACACCCCTACACTACCATTTATAATTAACTCTTGTTGAGTTCTGCTATCCTAGTATTCAATGTTTATAATCACGTGGCCTCAGAGCGGTGTTCACACAAGAGGGGTGTAAAATATGTACTGATCTTAGTATTTTAAAATTATCTTTGCTTGCAACATCATCTGCGTAGGAGTCGGAGAATAACATTACTCGCTTAACTGAAATTAGGTGGGTTTCAATAATAAAATAAGAAATTTGATCTGAGTGGATTTTTACTAAACAAAATATGTTGTACTTCTAAAAGTAGTCAGGTCCATTATAATAAGGGTTCCCTGTGAACAATGTTAATGAAATGAAAAATATTTATTTGGACACAACACAAATAAGACACAGACAAGACAATTAGGTACAGCAAAATAGAACACAAAAAAATAATACAAAATAAATTAAAAATACTAACATAAACAAAAGTAGGTAGGTATGTGTCTCACGGCTGGACCAAATAGGTTAACAGTAGATCCATCAGGGATGTGTGCAGCAGTGGCTGGAGAGGCGTCACGGCGCCCTCAGCTTCCGGCTGACGCAGGTACTCTCGGGACACGGCTGTTTCGGGAAGTACCTGTGTCGTATAGGCCGGGAGCAGACGCCCGGTTGTCACCACTGCGACTGCCCCGAGGACACGGCGCTGCACACTTTGCAGGCATGTCCAGCATGGGGGTCGCAGCGCCGCGACCTAGTCGCGGCGATCGGCGGTGACCTCTCGCTTCCGGCCGTGGTTCTGTCCATGGTTGGGAGCGAGACTGCGTGGGAAGCCATCGCCTCCTTTTGCGAGGGGGTGATGGCGACCAAGGAGGTAGCGGAGAGGGAGAGGGAGGCCGCTTCTTCTCTCCCTTCTCGCGCTAGACACACCGGGCGCCGGAGGGCGCGTGACGATCTCCGGCCACCCTAGTGAGTGGCCTGCGGGCGGCGGGTTGGGGAACCCGTCGCCCGACCAGTAACGGGCCCAGGGAGGATGGCGCGTCGTGTCCTGCGCGCGCCTCTCGGAAGGATGTGGGGCAGGGGAGCAACTGCCCCACCACAGGAGAGGTCCACCAGAAGAAGCTGGTGGACCGAGACCTGCCGGGGTCGCGGTGCATGCAACAGCGAATCCCGTGACCCCGGCCCTAGGTCAGAAGGAGGGACACCGTGGTGGTTTTAGCCAGTAAGAGTCTGGCACACCCCCCCCCCCGTCTTCCCCAGCCGGGGGATAGTCCATGAGGATTTCCCCACGCTAAAAAAAAAAAAGAAAAAAAAAAGAAAGGGATGTGTGCATAAAGATTGCTTGGGTTGCTTGCACCTGGAGAGAGCCACATAGAGCTGGCAAGCAGCTGACACTATGGTCTACACCTGCAACGCGTAGACTCTGGCCCTGTCTTGTTAATGATCATAGCATAACATAAGCTGATCGGACTCTGTACACGTTTAAAACTAAACGGAAAATTGAACACGCGATTTAACATACACGTAACGCCATCTATTGAGCAAATATGTTACAAATAAATGATAATTTCTTCTTCATAACTGGGCCGTGTTATGCAATAATGTGTCAACCCATAAAAATATGAATTTTGTGTTAACGTCATCTAGTTCTTGTGGTAGGTCTATACTCAACGTTTGAAAAATACCCAGAACTAAAGTAAATTTAACAGAGCGTCTATTAAAAAAATCTTAATGCCATTTGCATTTTTTCAAGCGTTGGGTTGACCTACCACTATAACTAGATGGCGTTAACACAGAGTAAATATTTTTGTGGGTTGACACATTATTGCATAACACAGCCCAACTTTAAATTCTAATATCTTCTGATCGAGCAAACCGATTACGATGTAACAAAAACTAAATGTTACTCCGAGATACTCAAAATATTTATATATAAAAGTCAACCGCACTGAGCCAGTTCTTTTTACTTGCGAAGTGCACAAATAATCCGACAAATAGACAAACCGATAAACAGACATAATTCCAAAAATGGTTGAAATGGATTCTATTCTATTCTGACGACACGTTTGATGCAGTGGCTGAGCGATCGGCTTCTGCGCTACGGGTCGTGGGTTCGATTCCCGCACGGAACAAATATTTGTATGGCCTACAGATAGTTGTACCGGGTCTGGATGTTTGTGCGTGTGAATATTTGTGTTTGTAAACGCACCCACGATACAGGAGAAATCCTAGTGTGGGGCAACGATTATTTAAAAAAAAAATTAAAAAAACAAAAAAAAAATTGTATCTTTTAATCAACCGGTATTTTTTTTAATATTTCCTATTTTCAGACCCCAAGTCTACAGATTTATTATACTCATATAATATACTAGCGACCCGCCCCGGCTTCGCACGGTTGCAATGTAGATACTAACGTGGGGCATATAAACCTTCCTCTTGAATCACTCTATCTATTGCTGAAAACTGCATTAAAATCCGTTGCGTAGTTTAAAAGATCTAAGCGTACAGACAGCGGGAGCGACTTTGTTTTATACTATGTAAAGATACTTATATTATATTATAGATTTTAGAAGATACATAAAGATAGATAAAAAGAAGAAGAATTCAATTCAAATGAATATCTTGTAAATTAGTTATGTAGGGTACATTTCTTGTTCCCGATAATCGTATTATGTAGGACCTATCGCAAAAAACCATGTAAATAAATGCGTCCCCTCGTTCTTGCATGTGAATGAAGAGTTACATACGCTTGTATGAAATCAAATCAAATCAAATATCGTTTATTTGTCAATGTAGGTATATTACAATAGATGGTAAGTAAGAAATTAGTTCGCTACATTGTATCCATACAGATATACAAATTAGTTTGGGTTTTGTAATTCTAATCTAGGTACTTAACGCTAGTGAATTTATAATTATAATATCTATTAACACCAATTATGTCTATCCTTGTAATTATATTAAACATATCATTATAGAAACATAAATATAATTGTAACAGTTTTATTATTCTACATCTATATATATATTATTCCATATTTATATATTTATTCTATCTATCAGTCATAAATAAAATATTTATAATAGGAGTGTATTGCACAGCTACAAAACAATTTAGTTTACCAAAAAGCGTCCCCTCTTTATTATTTTGCTCTTTATTTTGCATTCGAATGAAGCGTTGAGACCACGTGTTTCATAACACAGGTTACTAGGACACCAGGAGCGGCCTGGAGTTACACTTGTATGGGACATTTTATAACATAGGGGTGGAATTGTGTATGTATGGTGAATAAAAGCATCCCCTCCTTATTTTGCATGTGTATTAAGCGCTAGCCAATGACGGTTTGGATAATATTATCGTGTTCTTAATGTGGACTAAATAACAAATAATAATTTAGTAGTTCTGATGATGGGAAAAATTAAACGTTATGAATGAAAGAGATGAATGCATAGGAGAGAAAGTGATGATAGGCGAACTGAGATATTTTAAATTTGTTTAAATAAAGAAGGGCAATGTTCTTTTGTAAAGTCTTCTCTTTTTGGTTTTTGTTGAAATAAAGGATATAATATGGAGTTGGATGGTCACGGTGGTCAGTTGTTTTTTATTCTCTCTGAGCTATCCCACATAGATGAATGGTTGTTATCATTACTAGCGATTGGCCTCCATTTCATACGAGTATCCGTTATTTGCTTAAGGTATTTTTCGTCAGTAAAAAAAAAAATTTGTTTACCAAAAATTTATATGTTTCCACTTTCATCACTAAAATCGTAATAGAGCAGTTAATATAAACAATACGTTTATTCTCTATTTAAGTAATCGTCAAAATCCCTTCAGTACTTTACAGAGATAATGGCGCCCACACAGACAGACAAACGCGGCGGTTGACTTTGTTTTATAATATGTAATGATGAGAATTGTTTTAAGGCATTTCATGAATACTCATGTTTCATCTATATCTATACTAATATTATAAAGAGGAAAGATTTGTATTTTTGTATATAACGAATAAACTTAAAAACTAATGGACCGATTTCAAAAATTCTTTTGGCGATAGAAAGCTACATTATCACTGAGTAACATAGGCTACGGGCGGAGCCGTGAGGACACAGCTAGTGGTATTATAATTCAATAATGGCCTTTCATATTTTAATTAATTACAAATAAACTTTTAGAAAATACAAAACCCAATAAGAAATGGGGCCAAAAGGACTACCTATATTTATTAATTTATAATGTTACGCAGTATCCCGCATTAAATAAAATAGTTGCAAAGTGGAAACAGCGTGGCAGCGTTACGTCACGTGTTGAGGGGTATTCGATACCAAGACATCAGAGAGCACCACAGCTTCGCGAATGTTAAACCGAATGAACCCTGCGCTGAGGCCACGTGTTCTGAAACATCGGATACTAGGACATCAGGAATCAACTGGAGTAAAGAAAGTCTGGAGTATTATTAAGGGATATGTTACCAGGCCATTTTATTTATACTACACTATCTTTACATAGTATAAATAAAACAAGGTTGCTCCTGCTGTCTGTACGCTTAGATCTTTTAAACTACGCAACGGATTTTAATGCAGTTTTCGGGAATAGATAAAGTGATTCCAGAGGAAGGTTTATAGGTTTTTATTATCCGACATTAGTATCTACATTGCACTCGTGCGAAGCCGGGGCGGGTCGCTAGTAACGAATAAAGTAAATCTTGTTTAATTAGAACAAAATCAAACAAATACTTTTTAATATAATATTCTTATTCTCAGTAGGCAACGATTTCAGGTCGGTTGAGAGGTTGTAAGTTCTGTTGAACTGTGGTTGACCTAACTTACTCAACATCTTTAAAAAGCAAACCAAAAAAAATTATTAATCATTATTTTAATTAAAAAATTGGAATACCTTACAAACAATATTATTTGTCAATTTACTTTATTTATTTATTAATTATATTTATTTATTTATTAATCACCAACTCGCACTAACAGTAGTAAGACACCAAACTTACAAGTTATAGGCTAAGTTACTAAGTATACGTACTTGTACTTTCCAAACATAAATAAACAACGAGTTTTATTTTGCACGTAATGTTTTTAACAATTTCATTAAATGTCCTATTTCATATTTTACAGCGACATAAATTCTATTGTTTGACTAAAAATTTCAGACAATAGAATTTATGTCGGCAAACAAAATTATTATGCAATTTCTTGTAACTGCCTCTCTCTCTCTCTGCCTCTGTGTGACTGCCTCGTTGGTCTAGTGGTCGCAAGAGTGACTGCTGAGCATAGGCTCCTGGGTTCGATCCCCAGGTCGGGCAAAGTGATATTGGGTTTTTCCATTAAGAATTTCTCAGTAGCAGCCCGGAGTCTGGATTTGTGCCCGGTTAGTGGCAATAGGCTCGCCCCCAATTACATGGGACGTAAACATAACTGGCGAAACGAGGGTGTTACTAAAACACCTCTGCCTAACCCTTCGGGGAATACAAGGCGTGATTCATGTTATGTTTCTTGTAAAAATGACGTTACAAAACAAAAAAAAATGTAATTTCATTTTTAATTATTAATAATGTTCAGTTTATTAATTTCTTCTATTCTTTTATGTGGTTCAGAATTAGCGCAGTACGGTAGGTTAGCTGTGATGGAAAGGTAGGCCTGTATCAGATGGGTTTTTACAAGCTGAAAGTACGTAATAGTAGTCACGTGTTGAGCGGGTGTTGGATACCACCATATCAGTAGTTGCCAGGAGGTTGCAGCATTCGGAACAATATAAAACGAAGTAAAAACTAGTTTTTGCTTAGGGTTTCACTTGCCAGAAATCTAATTGATATTGTAAATAAGAATTTCTGTATATTTGGATATATGATAAATAATTGTTTGTTTCATAATCATGGCGAATTAACAGTAAAATACTTGTCGTTAGAAAGAAAATGTTTAAAAAAGAATCCAGTTTTATTGTTTTACCGCAATATTTAATACCTACCTATCTAACTTAATCTAATGAATTTTTGTTAAATGATTTTTATAAATTAACTGAAATCTCAAATAGTAAACATGCGAACCCAGAAAGTCGATGTCAGACCACGTGTTTTGAGGCAATGGATACCAGGATATCAGAAAGCAGCAGGAGTTAACGTTGCACCAATGATACATCTGCGTATTAAAACATAAGAGTCTGAAAAAGATTTTTAAAAAAGTAACCCTGCTCATTCGTGAGCATGATTAGATTTTTTTGTCAGTGGATCCATAGGTTTGTAAAAAGAGACTGTCAAAACAGTTTATCAGCAATAATATTTTTTAAAGAAGCAACACATTATCGTCACTTGTCAAAATAATAACATAAAAAGTACCCGTCGTTTAATTGCGTAGACATCTGCTACGCCGTAGCACTTCGTAGCAACCGCGTTATCTAGATGCAATTCATCCTTGAAGCCCAACAATGAAAATGATGGGAAAATGTATGAACCCCGAAAATCGATCTGAGGGCACGAGTTTCCAGGCAGTGGATACTGGGACACCAGGAGGCACCAGGAGTGAACGTTGCACCAATACAAACGAGGTCTTTCATGTATGTATTTCATAAAACATCTACTTATGTTATCTGGTTCATGTATGTATTAAATAAATTAAATATATATATTAAATATTGTAATTTGTGTATTGACGCACTTACACCGACAACGGCAGCACGTAGGTACTAAAAATAATTTGTTTCCTTAATTGGAATATTTTATAATGGACTGTGTATGTGTGCAAAAACATAAAATTATAAAAGAGGCCATGAGATTCTGAGTACCCTAACAGTTTTTTTTAAAATTGTGTTTTTAATTTTTTAGTATCATAAATGATGAAAGTAATAAAGCCATAAATGGCTTCAGAGTGCGTGAAAGTGGTGCCATCTGTTGAAAAATTATAGAATCAGGGCCTATCAATCTTTTGGCCTATTGTGGTTCTATTACTTAGATCATTTACGACAATAAACAAAATCCGTAAGGTCACTGGTACTCATGGCCTCTAAATATCATTTTAAAATACTCGCGTTTGTTTTTAATCTTTTCTTAAAATGTCGTATTTCATGTTATACAGCGACGTTGGGTACATTACATTATTATAAAATGTTAGAACCGATTTCCCCAACGTCGAGTCGTATAAAATTTATCTAAGGAAAAAATTTGACGTTTTGACAAATTATGTATAGATAAAAAATAAAACAACTAAGATATTTATTTCTCAAATAAAAAATATCTGACGTTGGTAAATTCAGCTCATTAATTAATTATAACAGCAAATCCTTTGACTCTAAGGGTGGCTTGCGTAAATAATCTGCTTAAATTCTATTTAGTTAAACACATTTACCTGTCTAAACACAATTAGCGTAAACACAGCTAAGATTGCACAGTGGTTAGCGCCGCCGCGTCGCTGCGGTGCGCCGCGCAGCCGTAACCACGTGTTTTTAGGCATAAGATACTAGGGCAACAGAAGTTATTAGAAGCTTTTATATTGCACCCATTCTTATAGTGAAAATACAGGATCTAATTGGGCCTGAACTTGGTGTGAGCCACTGTGTTGCAAATATTATTTTTTTTGGAAATGTTAGAAGTATGATTATGTGACCATTATACGCAACTGTTAATTAATGATTATCAGAATAAAATTACTTGTGTCTTTTTCCAAGGAAATTGACCCGTGTAAACCGGGCTCGATTACCGCGCTGTGTATGAGTTTTTTTTTGTAAATCATTGAATAGGGTTTTTAATTATTGTTGAATCTACGCTAAACTAGGTTAGAACAAATTTCTCTAGCTCTAAGATTGCTCCCCATTGACCCATTTTTAATTAACCATCTTAAGCCACATAGAAAGAAGCTACGTACAAAAACAGGACGTGTATTCGGAAAGGGAGTACTAAGCTGCGGGCCACCTAAAGTATCACTGATGACTATTTTAAAGCAAGTGTTAAAATTTCACAATTCGATAATGTTTATTTGCATGCAAAAAGATTTTTATATTAATTTTTTCAAAAAAAAACATACCTGCTTTTGTAATGAATTCAGAAAATTAATTTTCTAATCCGTGACCCCAAATATGACCTAAATTGTAAAAACAGCTGATCATAGCTGTGGACAGATAGATCTTAGCATATTTATTACGAAATCTTTAAAAAGCTATTTCTCTTAAACTATCGAGTTTTGGGGAAGTTGTAGAACAAAAGTTATACCTTATTATGGGTACTTTAACACCCTTTCGGCTTAGTACCCCCCTTCCGACTAACCTTGTATAGATATTTTGTATCTATCTACCTGCACATACTTACATATAAAATCGTCTAGACTGCATCGTGGGGTGAGAAGTGTCTCTGACGTAACTATATGACGTCATATCGCGCTTTCCTGTGTGCCCTAGTACCGACGGCTTCGTTCATTCGGTACTAGGGCGCCAGGGTTCAGTAAGAGTTGATAAAACAAGTAGATAAAAATGTTTATGCATGATACGACGTAAAACAACATGTCTGTCAAATGTTTGAAGTTGATAGAGAAAAAAAGATATTTAATTATTAATTATGTTTAGCGCTAATTCAGTGAGCCGACGTGCAAGTGGCCTAGTGTAGATTTTCTATGATAATCTTGTTCTAAGAGTTATCTTAAATAAGAAATAACAGCTGTACTGAGCTTAAGGGCGCTTTCAATTTAGACGTTTCGTGTTGGACCGCTGCGGTGCCGAAGCGGTGCGTTTGTCGTAATGCGCACGGACGGTCGTTTGTTTTCATACAGAGAACGCGGTGCAGCAACAGTGCGTATTGTCGAGCGTTCGCAGTACCGACGCCGCACTGCTGCCGCACCGCGTGCTTTGTATAAAAACAAACAACCGTCCATGCGCAATAAGACAAACGCACCTTTTCGGCACCGCAACTTTTCGACACGAAACGTTTAAATTGAAAGCGCCCTTATTGTTTACTAGCGACCCGCCCCGGCTTCGCACCGGTGTAATGTAGATACTAATGTGGGGCATATAAACCTTCCTCTTGAATCACTATCTATTGCTAAAAACTGCATTAAAATCCGTTGCGTAGTTTAAAAGATCTAAGCGTACAGACAGCGGGAGCGAAGTTGTTTTATACTATGTAAAGATTAATAGTGTCATGCAACTGCAAACATTATTGTGATTAAATATAGTTTTATTTCAATTATTTTTCCGTACTGTTTCAAAGTTTTTTTAAAGTTTTTAAATGTTGTTTTATAAAGCGAGCAGGACCGACACTGTATGCTAGTTTTGTATGTGAATAAGGGATCTAGTCGTACTCCTGGTGTCTCCTGATGTCCTAGTATCGCATGCTTCCTGAAAACGTGACCCAACCGTAGTTTTCCCACGGTCTTGTCTCTTGACTCAGCCTAACTTTAAAATGAGGGTCTTAAAAGTATTCAGTTTCTATAAAAGAGATTGCCTGGTTGGTCCAGTTGTCGCAAGCGCGACTGTTGAGCATGGAGTCCTGGGTTCGTTCCCCGGGTCGGGTAAAGTGTTATTAGGTTTTTTCATTAGGAATTTCTCAGTAGCAGCCTGGAGTCTGGATTTGTGCCAGGTTAATGGCAATAGGCTCGCCCCCTATTACATGGACTTAAACATAACTGGCGAAACGAGGGTGTACTAAAACACCTCTGCAGAACCCTTCGGGGAATGTAAGGCGTGATATTATGTATGTATAAAAAAGATTGGTTTTTTATTTTACCTTCTCTAAGAATTGAACTGATCTGTTTTTAAATGGTTTTAATTAGCTTCACTTCGTATATTTGTTTGTTTGGTTCAAATCTTGCGACAGATTTTTCAACTACTTCTGCCGAACCGATTCTCATAAAACTTCGCACACAAATTCAATTCCCATGACAATACAACATTATAATAATTTCAACCTTCAATCCTCAAATCCTGATGCTGCAGGAGTACTGCAAAATAAAACCGTTTAACTTAAAAGTATTTTTAAGGGATTATTAATAAAATTAAAACAGAAACGTGTAAGTTATACGGTAGTTGCTGCTTTAGCAGGTGCGTGAATAAAAATAAACATAAATATATAAAGTCCAACTAAAATACCTGGACAAACTTTTACAAAGTGTTCAGTACGTTTAACTAAACATAACTATGCAAAAAAACGAGAACAAAGTGGTTATTTTTTCTAAACAATTTTTTTTATCATTAATTTTGTTTTTTTTTATATTTTTCACTTCGCCATTTTGGTAAAACATGGCTCAGAAAGAAGAAACGTTCGCCCCGGCGAGACGGTTGATGCAAAAAAAATGGATGAACTTTTTCTTAGAGAGTAGACAATTTAGACCGTTATTATTTTTTGGTTAGAAAAAAACACTTGGATCACGTCTATTAAGTAGCTTGATATATTTTCCTTAGTTTACACAAAATACATTTCTGGACGCACGCATAAATATTTGACAACCAATATACCTAATTACCTAATGAAAACATATCGTCACGTGACCACATCAGTGAAGCTCTCAGAAAAAGCTCCTTAACTTAATGTTATATTGATAAAACTAGAAATACGTTATAAAGCTTCTAGTGACTTCATCAATGCTTAAAACCACGTGACAAGGCAGGTGTGCAGCGTATCCTAGAAGGGAGGTGTGCTTTTATTTCAATGTCAAGGTTACGTCCCAGGTGCAACCGTGCAACTCACCCCTATAATATTGTTCGATACTTGGCTACTCCTGTTGACTTCTGATGTCTTGGTACCCAATATTGGAAAACACGTGGCCTCAGCGCGCCGCCCGCGCCCTCGCCGCATGTTCCATACATCGTACATTCAACTTTTAAAAAAGTAGGGTGCTCTCTTCGATGACATATCGTTACGGTTCGTTTATTATTTATTTTTAACTAGCGACCCGCCCCGGCTTCGCACGGCTGCAATGTAGATACTAATGTGAGGTACATAAACCTTCCTCTTGAATCATTCTATCTATTGCTGAAAACTGCATTAAAATCCGCTGTGTAGTTTAAAAGATCTAAGCGTACAGACAGCGGGAGCGACTTTTTTTTATACTATGATTGTAAAGATTCTTACTAAGTATTACTCGATAATATTTATTATCGGATTTGTATAGAAACGTTACTGATGTTGCAGTACAATAAAAAAAATAACAAATTTCTTGAAACACTAACACTGTTTTTTAAATCACAACGGCTTTTTATTGTTTCGTTAAATAACAAGTTATTCTGCATCGTGTTCATAAGGCTGTAATTTTTGAAAAGGTAGCTTTTTACTTTCAGCGATGAAGAGGTAAATGTTATTGCTTAAGTAACTCCAGTTGCATTTTGTGGTCCTAGTATTCAATGTTTAGAAACACGTGCCCTCAACATTCCTTCACAAACAAAGTGACTGTGACCCTAACTCAGAAACTACAGGTAAAAGCTTAGTACATTAATATTATAATTCAGCTCTTGTTACGTTAAACCTTCTGGTAACACATGGTGTCCTAGTATTCAATGCCTAGAACTCGTGACTTGAGCGCAGTGTTCCAACAATGGCTGTTTCGGGTTGACCCGCATTTTTCAGCACGGCCTCGCGTTTTTTCATGCTCTTATCCTTTTCCCTCACTCAAGAACGTCATTTAATAGAAGGAGAAAGATAGCGCGAGACCACACGCGATAGCACTCACGCTGTCTTTCTCACTCTATTAAATGATGGTCCTGAGCGACGGAAAAGGATAGAGCATGAAAAAATGCGATTCCTTGCTAACACATGTTAGTCAACCCTTACAGTGCAAGGTAGTTTCCACAGGTGAGCACACCCCTGTATAATACCTGTTCAGCGCTCAATTGTAGTCGACTCCTGATATCCTAGTATCCAATGCTGATAAACACGGGCCTCAGTGCCTTACATTATAGTGCTGTGGCTTTTAAAATTGGTTGGCAAGATACCCAAACAATTTTAAAAGTAATCTTAACTATCTTCCTTTTTAGATGGAAATCATGAGTAGGTATATTCTGTAATCGTTGCATTATTTTTTGTTCTTAAAAAGTACTTTAAAACGAAGTAAGTTCATTGGGATATCGAAATGAAATAAAAGTACAAATTAATAAAGATAATATGAAAGTTACATCTGGGTAGTTTGGGTAGTTACAGCAAAGTTACATCTTGGTAGATACTGCCGACTGCTGCAATTAGATCTCCTGGTAACTTTTGATGTCCTAGTATCAGATTCCCTCAACACGTAGGTAACGTAAAGATGCATGCTTCGAAAAGAGGAAATCGAGTACAGCGTATACCTGACTGATGTCGCGGTGAAATAATAAAATGTGTCATTAGTCAAAAACAATCGTTTTTATTTTCAAATAAAACATAAATTTATTAATTTTATTAAAACCTGAACTGTTGTAGGTATGGTTTAAATTTAATTAGATGTTTATTATTATGATAACTACAAAAGTGGTAAAACTTGTAAACTCTCAAATACCTATGCTACTTAAAAACACCAAGTGAGCGCAACTGTCACAAAAAAATATGTTTTTGTCATTTATATTTCAAGGTTACTTATGTGACAGTAGGTGCAACTGTATTTATTGAACGCACCCCAAACTACTGGTACGTGCAAAATGATAGTTCCTGCCGTATTCTGGTGTCCTGGTATCCAATGTTGATAAACACGTGGCCTCAGTTAGCACGGTTCGTTCAGACCTGCTTTTGAAAATATTTTTTTATGGCTATTCGTTTACGTTGAGTTTTTGGAACACTTCTACATGTTTATTTTTGAACCGCGCGTAGGTTTTTAGCAAATTTAGAGACACATATTTTTTACTAAATATATCAGGTTTTTAATAAACTTTCCAAAACTTTATTAACTTTCATTAAATAAACGTATAAAAGACCCAAAGATGCTATGTGGTTGCCGATTTCTGTGGGTTTCTTTAAAGGCGATTAGCATCAAGTAAGCAAAGGGGGTCAGCGTGGGCAATAGTGCAAGTAGCATTCCTCTTGTGTAGAAACAATCTAGGTACTGCTTTTTCGCTGCAGACGGCGTCATAAATCATAGTAAGGCTAGGGTGGTGAGCATGTTAAAAGCGAAGAGAGAGAGAGAGAGCGAAATACTCGTGAAATATTCGCTGCAGCGCTCCCACGTTTTATGACTCTGTCTGCAGCTACAAAATAACAGGACTATAGTATCTTTAACAATCCGTCTTCAAATAACCCTGTTAACGCAGAAACGTAATAAGAAACGTGCGGGGGTGCAATCCTTGTCACCGCCGCGCCGCACATCCCGCGCCGCCCGCGTTATCTGTCAGGAAGAGGACATTACAGAATAATCAAGAAAAGGTAGACGCGTGTTGATAGCGCGTTTAATTTATGTTCGCCTTAGGTTGGACATCCACCAGAGCTGTGCGAGGAAAATGTGCGCTGCGAAAATGTGTAGCGAGGATGTGTAACGGTGTGATCCTTTCCACCAGAGCTGTGCGAGGAATGGGTAATGTGTAATGCGTAATGTGTTAATGTGTACCAATGAGCCGAGCGAGGATAGGTAACGGACTCTTTTCGAATAGGGTGGTGTGGCGGAAGCGGTACATAGTCCTCGTAACACATTCCTCGCAACACATTTCTCGCTTGTTTTGATGAACAAAAACCTCGCACTGCTAGACCCATATCCCCCAGAGCTGCGCAGAGCGAAGCTAGGTAAATGAAGTGATTCTATTGGTGCTTACAAAACACATTCCTCGCTACGCAGCTTAGCACAGCTCTGGTGGATGCTCAGCCTTAATTTTCGTAAGCCCACATTCAACCCCCAACCCGGTTCATAAAACATGCTATTGAATACCATGGGACATCATAAGCTTCACATAAAAGGTTGTATAAATTATGGTGCATACTTAATATTAATTGATTTGTTGCAACGTAAAACTTTCAAGTGACACCTGATGTTCTAGTATTCAATGCTTAGAAATGTTACAGTAAAATAACAAAATTGCCTGTTTTACAAAAACACCGTTTAGTAACACACACAGATATAGAAATTGAAAGAAAATAGCGAAATGCGGTAAAAAAGAAACTTTGCTATCATTTTAAAACTTTGCTATCATTTTAAAACTTTGCTATCATTTTACACATTTTAATTAATTTTATTGTAAAAACATGAACACGTCGCGTTAGTGTCGTCATACGAAATAATTATTAGAATAGAAGTGTTATAATAGTAGTATGATTTTTGTATAATTAATATATAAGAGTATTATTTTTGAGAAAAGATCAAAAGGGTGCAACCGAGGGGCCCGCTACACAAAAATCAAAATAACTTCAATAGCCTTATGGTGCCCTAGTATCTGATATTATGAAACACGTGGCCTCAGAGCGGCATACATGCACAACCTGTATGTAGTCATGTACCATTGATAGTGAGAAGGATCTTACTTGGGGCACCCCTCATGAATATGATCGAGACTTGTGTAACTCCAGTAGACTCCTGATGTCCTGGTATCCAATGTTATGAAACACGTGGCCTCGGAATGGCAGTCATACGGAACACACGTTTGGAAAGCCTTCTAAAGAGCTTTTTGCTTATTTTCTTTAATTATGTTAGTTTTTTAGGTTAAAAATATTGTTAATGCTATTGTTGGTTTTAAGTTCGATTTTATCAACGTCGGATATCGTTTATCTAAGGAATAAATTAGACGTTTTGACAAAGTTTCTATACAGAAGTTGTCAAAACGTCAAACTTATTCCTACGATATAGATCTGAACAATAAATTCGACGTTTTTACAGTTTTTATATAGGAATTCTGTCAAAACGTCAAATTTATTCCTCAGTTAAAAGATATCTGACGTTGGTGAAATCGGTACTTACTTAGTAAACAATTTTTCAATTATTAGATTTATCTGAGGAATTAATACGGTGGTTTGACTTATTATATTTCCTATACAAAAGCTGTCAAAATGTCAAACTTATTCTCCAGATAAAAGTTATCTGACAATTGAAAAATCGGCTATAATATTGGTATATCTTCATTATATTAGTTTTTAAATATATTTATAACACGTCGCGTAACTGACATTGCAGTATAACAAAAAAAGAGATAAGATTAGAGTTTTTCAGGTTAGTTATTTATTGGTGGTTGATTAATACACGGTCCCAATAAACAAAAATTAATCGTTTTTGTTTTTGCCATTCGAGGATTTTTTTATTACCAAGCGGGGCATATTAATATACTCGTAAGCTAATTTTACCTGTGATAACTACGTAGAGGATCTATGCAAAGCTATAAGCTCTTTGCTTCATTATTGGTAACCTAACCAATAACGCTCCGTAAATTAAAGGAATCGTCCATATATTTATTATTACGATTACTTTCTCTCAAAGTGATCCAAAGAGGTCTTAAGTATTGCTTTCTTTTTAATCTTCATCGTTTAATGCAACATAAACAATATTGTTATTTAAACTGATGGACCTTGAGTCACCATTGTAATATTTTTGGAATGCGACGTAGTTCCAGTGAACTTCTTATGTCCTGGTACCGCATGCCCTGAAACACGTGACGTCACAGGTACTATCCCACGTTTTAAGCAGGCGCACAAGAACTAAGTACTTCTTCTTTACATAGTATAAAACAAAGTCGCTCCCGCTGTCTGTACGCTTAGATCTTTTAAACTACGCAACGGATTTTAATGTAGTTTACAGCAATAGATAGAGTGATTCAAGAGGAAGGTTTGTAGATACTAAAACTACTATCTACATTGCACCCGTGCGAAGCCGGGGCGGGTTGCTAGTGTTTTTATAAAAAGCGAGACTGATTTATTATTGTCGTGTCATTATCATTATAATTATCATATTAATATTCGTAGCATGTGGGTCTATGTATGTAATTATCATAATTATGATTGTATAGTTTCGGAGTTTGAATTTGTGCGCGGTTGATGGCAATAGGCTTGCCCTTATTATGGGACTTAAACATAATGACGATATGAGGGTCCTGCTATACATCTCTGCCTAACTCTTCGAGGAATACAGGCGTGATGTTATGTTATGTATGAGTTTGTTTTTTTGGGTTCATACAGCCATAATAAACAAGCTTAACAGACAGATTGGAGATCGCACTTTGGGTTATTAGCAGACGAGGAGGACACTACTGCCCACCCTCTTGACGTCACCTCTCCCACGGATGGGGAAGGCGTGGTCTATTCATTGCCACACGGTTAAAGTGCTTATTACACTATTCGATTTTTAGGAAATCTAATTAGGAACACTCTAACTAGGAAGTTAGAAGCTAGTGATCACACTACACTAAATTGAATTCTAAATTGGAGCGACGACAAGGGTTGCCACCTTTTTTTTAAACAAATATAGTATTTTTCCCAAAAATGATGCAGAAATATAGTAATATGAGAAATTCAGGGAAAAAAATCTATACATTTATTTTTTATCATTATGTACTTTTCCATATATACTTGTTATTGCTCTTCGCTTCGCTCTTAATTAACTTTATGATATACGTAAACAATTTAGGAACCTTCGATAGGGACTTTCCAATCGCACTAAATCGGAATCTAACTGTTCTAACTTCATCCACACCTTCCGATTTCCTAATTAGATTTCCTAAAAATCGAATAGTGTAATAAGCTCTTTATGGCCTACGATCTATGGGCGGTGTATTTAGACGTAGGTTTCAACTTTAAAACATTATGTACTTGGCTACGGCTACGACCTACGGCGTAGCTAAATGTAGGCTCCGTTTAAAATAAAGATTAGGTCCTTTTTAATACATTGATAATAATAACTATTATTGATTATTATTATTATTATTGTTGATATCACTGTCCCACATGACGAGAACCTTGTGAAAGCCGAGAAAGATAAAGAAATTAAGTATCAAGACTTGGCACACGAGGTTGTCGACATGTGGGAGGTTGACTCTGCAGTCATTGTGCCGATAGTCGTGACGGCCAATGGCTTAATAGCCAAGAGCCTCGACCAACATCTGACGAGGCTCGCGTTGGGCAGCTGGGTCAAGGGCCTGATACAGAAAGCGGTACTTCTGGACACGGCACGTATTGTCAGGAAGTTCCTCTCTCTGAGGCCCTGACCACCGGTAGCTTGGACCCTGTTCCCGATGCCGGTGGGCTACTATTTTTTTATATTTTTAAATGTTTTTTTTTATATTTTTTAGAGAAATATTTAAAAATGTATCAAATATGTAAATAGATGAATAGACTATTATTTAATAAAATTAGTGATAAACAATGTGTGAAATGCTCTAAATATTTTTACATATTAGGTTTTTTTTTGTATCGCGTATGCGTCAACACAAATCATCTTTAGAAATGATAAAATGAAGACAAACGGGAATAAATTTTAACAAAAATTGCTTTGTAGAAGATCCAAACTAAATTAACGTGATTACAATAAGAATTTGCCTCGTAATAACTGCTGACTGGTCTCGACGGCTGCAATTTATAAGTAACCGAAAGACATCTTCAAACAAAATCATTGTATGGGACCCCATCACACACACATTGACACGCAAACTGATTCATAATTAATGCAATTATGTATGCAAGTGTGTAGTTTCTACACACACTTTCGGAAAAGCTACTCGTATTTCGTCTGGCAGTTGTCTGGTGGTAGTTGTCTATGTAGTGGTCACTCATATATATATATATTGATTTCTGGTGCAGTGCGAGAGCTTCTTGTAACATCTGATGTCCTGGTACCGGATGCCCTTTGACACGTGGTATCTCAACGGGCGCGCTTTTCCCACGGTTAGTTCTGTGAAAATATAGAGGGCGCTTTTCTAAATATTTTGCTTAGTTCAACTTTTTTACGTTACCAGTTTATTTCAACATAGTAGTTTTTAAGTTTCTTTTAAAATAAGAATAAGGGTTATTTTCAGTAGATTTTTGCGTAAGTAAAATATGGAAGTCGCAAAAGCAGTTTTAACCCAAAGCAAAATAAAACAAAAGAAGACGCTTTAAACTGATTTCCGTTTCGTTTAACTTCGATGAAATCTTAAAATACGAATTGAAGAACAAATTGGCTGCTATCCCGCCATCTCTTGGTCGCTAAGGCTTCGTAGGTCAAGTAGCATGGTGCAGTGTATGCGAGAAAGGTTAAAAAGTTTTGCAGAATCATATACATATAACAAAATGTTTATAAATAATTACATTGAGCTAGAAAAAATCCCTTCAAATTGTTTATATTCATGACAAATATTGATATAGATTTTTTTAAAGGACAACCATGGATGGTCGCTTATCATTAAACAAAAATAATCTAACCTAACCTATCAACGATTTTCATCAAAACTTCCGCATAACAGTTTCGATAGTGTACTGTTTAAGTATTGGTGCAATGAGAACTCCTGTTGCCCTCTGGTATCCTGGTACCGAACGTCCTACAACACGTGACAGCAGTGTCGCTCTTTGTGTTGAGACAAAGGTGCAATGTACAGTCCTACTGGCTTACTATGAGATGAGTGGAAACGTCACTGTCGCCTAACGGCCAATAACGAGTCGATCTCAATCCAAAACCTTTGGATTGACGTAGGTTTTTGACATTACTACTATTGAATTTCTATCAAAAATCGAAAAAAATCCAGAGATTTTGGATTGAGATTATTGGCCGCAAATGTTGACGTCCTAGAAGGACATACATCGATGTTATTGGTGATGTTCTTCACAAAGGTCAGGTGCGTAGTACTCTCAACCGGCGTGCGTGTATGACAAGATGTATGAATGTGGATGAAGCGAAAGGGGTATGTAAGAGTCGTAGCATGTGGCGTTCTATAGTTTCTGCCTACCCCCATGGGAAAAAGGCGTGAGTTTATGTATGTATGTTGTCAGTTGAATTAGAATACTTTCTTAGATAGAAAATACAGTGGAATCTTTTTATAATGACTTCGCTTATAAAGATCGGCCGCTTATAGCAACTTAAGAACACCCTTAGGTTTTATTATCTGGTATTTACTGAAGCTTATAACGACGTCCGTTTAGTACGATCAAATATCACCGTCCTTTTGTTATCATTATAAGCGAACTCCACTGTAAGTTATTGAAAGAAAAACTAACAGTAGGTACCTGTTTACAACAAACTATACTAGTGCCTGTTATATTTAAAGAATTCCAGTCAAATCCTGCCACAGCTAGATTTGATTGGAATTCTAAAAGATGAAAATGATAGCGATTTAGTTGTTAGCTGAATAAGCACTTACTTCTTCTCTTTCATTTATATCTTCTCAATTCTGTTAAGTTTATTCAACTTTAGTGTCAGAACTCAACACGGCGCTTAGTGGGACCAGTACCGATCCTTCAAGACGCATGGCGGGGGTCACGGCGCTGGGTAAAACTAGCAACGATCCCGTCCTCAAACATCTTCCTCCTGCGGCTCCTCAAGCCACCCCCTCCCAGATGGCTGTCTCCGGTCAAACGGGAACGGACATCTGCACCGAGGACGCCTTCGCGAACGCCTGGAAAGTCAACAAAAGCAAGGGCAAGGGTAAACGTACTCAACAAACCCTTCGCCCTTGCACAAACCCTTCAGGTTTACCTCCTCCAGGCAACCAGGATAACAGGAGGAAACGAAAGACAAAGAAGGAGCGTCGCTTAGTACGTAATTTCGAGGAGTTAGGGTGGATCGAGTGACTACACAATAATATAATTAATAATAATAATATAATTATAATATACTTAGTGATTTAGTGGATTGTCGATTTTTATTAGGTTATACGTTTGTATGCTGCAAACTGCCCTATATATTTTTCTTGACAATTCTTTCCATCCAAAGGTTGTCTGGAAGAAATTGCTTTAAGCGATAAGACCGCCATTTGTACTGTTCTTAATAATGTGTACTCCTTCTGTTTTATTTCTTTTAGTGTACAATAAAGTATATCTATCTATCTATCTACACTTACCACCCGTGATGCAAAATACGCGCTCAGACGTGGAGTTGTGGACACCAGCCCGTTGTACCTTATACCAGAACTCAACAAAAACATACAAAGTAATTGTGCTCCCAATGTTCCCCTCGTTTGTAATATTTTATTAGTACACCGTGGAGCGCGTGTAATTCCATCAGGAATAGTTTCAATAGTTATAGTTCGATGGTCGATACTTGTAACCTGAAATAAATGTACACCTGCACGACAGACTGGCACTGTGATTATTTATTTATGTTAAAAGATAGAATAGTTGTTGTCAATAAATATAAATAACATGGAGTGTTATTATGTTTGTTGGTCATCGAAATATTTGTGATACTAAGAAAAATTTAAGTTTATAATAATAATAATAATTCAAGCAGAGCAAGGAGCTTCACGGACGCTTTTACCGGGCCCTACATGGGCCTGATGTAGATTTCCTAGCGTCCGTAGCCTGGCTGCGTTTCGGTGACCTATTTGGGGAAACCGAAGGTTTTGTCTGTGCGATTATGGACGAAGTTATCTTGACGAACAACTACCGAAAATATATTGTGAAGGACGGCACGGTTGACATCTGTCGGGCATGCCACTGTCCCGGCGAATCCATTCGACATATTATTTCTGGTTGTTCTCGTCTTGCTAACGGCGAGTATTTGCACAGACACAACCTAGTGGCTAGGATTATCCACCAGCAACTTGCTCTGAAATACAACCTTGTGGACGCAGAAGTACCATACTACAAGTATGTGCCCGACCCAGTTCTCGAGAATGGTCATATCACATTGTACTGGGACCGATCTATCATCACCGACAGGACTATTGTTGCCAATAAGCCTGACATAGTGGTGATAGATCGATCAGAGCGTCTCGCAATGATTGTTGATATCACTGTCCCACATGACGAGAACCTTGTGAAAGCCGAGAAAGATAAAGAAATTAAGTATCAAGACTTGGCACACGAGGTTGTCGACATGTGGGAGGTTGACTCTGCAGTCATTGTGCCGATAGTCGTGACGGCCAATGGCTTAATAGCCAAGAGCCTCGACCACCATCTGACGAGGCTCGCGTTGGGCAGCTGGATCAAGGGCCTGATACAGAAAGCGGTACTTCTGGACACGGCACGTATTGTCAGGAAGTTCCTCTCTCTGAGGCCCTGACCACCGGTAGCTTGGACCCTGTTCCCGATGCCGGTGGGCTACTATTTTTTATATTTTTAAATGTTTTTTTATATTTTTTATAGAAATATTTAAAAATGTAAATCATATGTGTATATAAATAAATAAACGGAATAATAATTCTTTATTTCAGACGTAATACATCCATAGAGCGTTAGTTATACACAGAAACTTAGGAACTATGTTAGTAATTATGACAAGACAAAACAAACTATAATTACATTGCTATCCTATTTGCAGGCTGATCCAATGCCTCCATATAGGACTTTCAATATATTTAGCAATGACCCTCAGGTAGCTGTTGGGGCTATCCCTAACCCTGCGCATCATCGATGCTGCCCTTTTACGAATTATGGCATAGTAGTCATCTACTTGAGATCCGGTAAACATCGCCGACGCACTACAGTAACGAGGCAGCCCCATCAACACCCTGAAGGAATTGTTGTATTGAACTCTCAGGGCGCTTAGGACCCGCTGCGTACACTTGGCCCACAGGCTGCAGGTATAAAATGATTGGCAGAAGGCCCTGAACAATGTTGTTTTGAGCTTATTATATCCTGATAATAAGCTCTACACCACCTTCATATATTTAAATCTGTATCCTGTTTAATCTGTAACCGCCCGTTCACACAGCGGATCCGTTTTAACAGATCCGTTAGTCCTGGATGTGTTTTCACATCTGTACCGATCAGTATTTTTTACTGGATTCGGAATACTGTCGTGTATGTGAACTCGCTCATACAACTACAGGCGCCATCACCAAAATAAAAACGGATCCGCTAAAACCGGTCCCGTAAACAGTTTCTGTGTGAACTAGCTGTTAGTTATTTAGTTACAAGTGAAGCTAATATAAGCTTGTTAAAAAGAGTATCCATGAGTTTCTCTCAATAAGACCTTTTGGAACCGTGCACCTAGATTTGACGTTGTAAATGTACCTGTAATCTGGTCTATTTTAAATTAAAACCATTGATTTTGATAAAAAGCGTTGTTCATTAATGGTACTTATTCAAAGTTTTAATTCAAGACATCATGAACAAGTATTCCTCTCCGGTGAACATAGTACCTATAAACACTGTTTTAAACTTTCACGGTTTTTAAATACACTTAAACGTTCACTTACGGGATAACTTCCGTGATTATAGTTTGATTTGAGTTCCCAACCTATAGTACCTATATCTCAGTCACTAGATCGTCTACTTCTTCTTCTTTGCGTGTCGATGGCAATCTAAATTGAGTCTGCTCAGAACTTAGCTATGAGTTTAGCGTTATCAGTAGCGTCCATTAGTTCCTGTAACGTCGTTCATGTATCGTCTACTACGTGCGTAATAGTACGCTATCGAATAGTTATTTTTTCAATATTTTCATGGTATCATTACAAGTAACACTACAGTTTCATGCTGGTGTACAGAGTACCTCAGTCATAGATCGTCGTAAACCGGCGATCGCGCGGCGCGTGCGCATACTAACGAGCACGTACCAATGTAGCTACGAGACGCCTCTCTACGGTTGTTGAACAACTATTAAATTTAAAAGCATTTACAGGGTTATTTATTAATTTATATTCTCTTACACTAGAAAAATATAAAAATACAGTTATTTTATTTGAACAACATAACATAACATCACGCTTATATTCCCCGAAGGGCAGGGCAGAGGTGTATAGTAACACCCTCATTTCGCCATTATGTTTAAGTCCCATGTAGTAAGGGGCGAGCCTATTGCCATCAACCGAGCACAAATCCAAACTCCGGGCTGCTATTAAGGAATTCTTTTGCCCGACCTGAGGATCGAACCCACGATCGTTATTGGGTTTTCCCGTGTGGAATTCCTCAGTAGCAGCCCGGAGTTTGTATTTGAGCCTGGTTGACGGCAATAGGCTCGCCTCCTATTACATGGGTTTTAAACATAACAGTGAAATAAGGGTGTTACTATACACCTCTATTCAACCCTTCGGGGAATACAGGCGTGATATTATGTATATTGTGTGTTATTAATCATAATTATTATCATAATATTTTAACGGTAGCTATAAAATAGGGGCAGTCCATTTAGCGCACTAGTAGTGTGATAGCCTAGTGGACTGCCAAGTCATAGGTCTCGAGTTAGAACCCAAAGCACGCACCTCTGACTTTTCGGATTCATGTGCGTATTGTATAATTATCACTTGCTTAAAAACGGTGAAGGAAAACATCGTGAGGAAACCGGCATGCCTGAGAGAAATTTCTCGACGGCATGTGAAGCCAAGTCAGAGGCGGCATAAACTCTGACACCAGGTTAGTCACTAACCACACGAAAAGAAGAATAAGAATAATATTCCTATCCCTATTTCGTGTGATTCTAATTGATGCTATTCAATGGAATGCCTCATAAAATAAGCTGTACCGTAGGTTATATCATGTTCGTTCTGCCTAGCCTTTTCCCAACTATGTCGAGGTCAGCTTCCAGTCTCACCAGATGCAGCTGAATACCAGTATTTTACACGGAGCGACTGCCATCAGACCTCCGTAACCCAGTTACTGGGCAATGCCGATACTCTAAGGTTAGACCAGTTGTCAGACTTTCGGGCTTCTGACTACCCGTAACGACTGTCATAGGTATTCGTATGACACCTGGGACCGACTGTTTAACGTGCTCTCCGAGGCACGGAGGAGTCTCTATGTGTAACAAACAAGCGGCAAGCGCAGCTTAACCTCGCAAATTGTATGATTCGCACGGTTGGTAATTGAAAAATGTACCTACTAGAATTCTAAGTAAACGCTCGTTTAACTAGATAATTAATGTTGGTGCACACCAGCTTTAATAAAACTATGGGCCTAAAGATCATAATGAAATTCAAAACTGAATAGGTACAAAAATGATTTTAACACACAAAGTTCTGTTTCTTACGTAATGGGTGCAAAAATATCTCTGTATTTGGAACAAGTATGTATTTTTATAGTTCAATACATATTATATTATCTTAATGTGTCTATCGAACCCGCGACCCTTAGCGTAAAAGGCGGCCACCACTGCGCCATTTAGGCCATTTAGAAGCTATAAATATAAAACAGAGTGTGTTCCCTTGAACTCGTTAATCTATATCATTAATTGATTAAAACAATAATATCAGCAAGAAAAATAAGGATAAAAAAAAACATTAATTGTTTAAAAATGTATTTACTAATTGCGATATTGCCGTACTTCCACGTCAAAAGGCAAGTATGCGTGTACAGTGTTTCTTTTACGTATCAATTTAATATTTTTTGTGAATATTTTATTATTAAAAAAAATAAAAACATTTTGTTTTTCAAGGAACGCTATACTATTGCAGGTTAACGGGAACGCCTTTCATTAATTAATATACTGTATAAGGCACAGCTATATAATAAAGCTTTCTCGTCTAAACATGGATTTATATTTTTGTTACCGTTAGCACACACCATCGCAGTGGTGGGCAAAACTGCATGATTGCCAGACCTCTCAGTCTAGAGCCAGTGCGACGCCATTCCTCTGGTATGTATCTTATGAAGCAGTATAACCTGAAGATTTGTTGGCGTCAAGCCAGCGTCCCAAGGATTCCAGGAATTTTGTTTTATCCAAAAAAATGTGCCTAAATAGTGATAAATACAACAAAAATTAAATAATCAGTGACTCAATAGTTTTCCGAGGTATGAGCGATTATTAGTGGGGACGCTAGCTTAGCGTCAAATTAGCGTCCCCAACTTGTGACTCAGAAACTACTACAGTCTTCACAAAGGACTTCAGTTCAAAAAATTGTGCCTAAATAGAGATCTCGAAATACAAAATCTCGGAAATAATGACCTCATAGGTTTGGAAATATTTCAATGTTTTGATGGGACATTTTAACAACCAGCGTCCCCACTTAAATTCTCATAGGTATAAGAAGGTGAAGAGTACTAGGAAGTTTGTTGTATCGCTTCTTCTTCCCAACAGTATTTCAATTTGTACAAAAAGTATTTCTCGTTTATTCTACTTAATATGCCTCGTTGGTCTAGTGGTGGCAAGCGTGACTGCTGATCGTAAGGTCATGGGTTCGATCTCCAGGTCGGGTAACGTGTTATTAGGTTTCTCCGTGTGGAATTCCTCAGTGGCAGCCCGGAGTTTGTTTTTGTGCGTGGTTAATGGCAATAGGCTCGCCCCTTATAACATGGGACTTAAACATAACGGCGAAATGAGGATGTTACTATACACCTCTGCCTAACCCTTCGGGGAATACAGGCGTGATGTTATGTTTTTATGTTTCTACTTAATATAACTATAATCAAATAAGACCCATTTTAACAAGGAAATGTATGGAAATAAGCAACATGTTTGCTTCCTCCATGAATTCAACACAATAATGTTTTTATGAACCAGAACGGTCAATCAAAAGATATTCGTGCCTTGGTGGGACATTATTGTCTAATTTTATATGAAATCTATACTTAATATTATAAAGAGGAAAGATTTGTATTTTTGTATGTAACGAATAAATTTAAAAACTACTGGACGAATTTCAAAAAATATTTTGCCGTTAGAAAGCTACATTATCACTGAGTAACATAGGCTACGGGCGGAGCCGTGAGGACACAGCTAGTGGAGAATACATAGAAGTAGCTATGTACTTACAACATTATCTTACCTTCTGCATATATTAGCATACCTACCGCCAACCCACCGCACGCGGCCCGATTATCATGTTCTAAATTACTAGATACGTCCAATGTCGTCTGTTCGGATCTCCAATTGAAAAACGCCGTTACGCAGTGTGCGGCTGACTCATCAACACACAGTTAGAATGGCTCAACTCAAATTTTATGAGCTGGTTTCCCTTAGCGGTGCCTTTTGTGCGAAAAACGTTATATTTGCTTGGAGAGACTTTTTTGAAGGGAGTGATTTACCGATTTAGGCCTGAGATACACGTGTTTAGGAAAAAGTATGCTAGTTGGTATTAGGTAGCATGCTCATTTACAGCCTGAGATTTAAAAAAAATATCTTGATAGATATTTTTTTCTTTTTTGTAAAAAACGTTTCCCCACTCTTGTATTTCTCCTGTATCGTGGGTGCGTTTACAGACACAAATCTTCACATGCTCAAATGGCCAGACCAAAGATTTTATTTAAAAAAAAAAACTATTTGTGGGCCATTCAATTATGTGAGCCGATCGGGTCAAATAATACCGTACACAACTATTTGCGCAAAATATCCATGAATCCGTGCTAATTAATAGCATTTTCATTCCGACCTTCACGTGAGTTAAAAATGCAAAAAATCCTCATGACTAACCATGTATACCATTTACCTAAAAAAAACAAAACGATTTACAGGGTTTAAATATTTCAATACACGAGAACGAGTCTCATGCCAATTGTAGATCAAAGACAAAAACAAGTCGGAACAAATTTTAAAAACTCATAAACCTTTGATATGAGCACCGATTGTTTGTAGCGCGAAGAAAAATTTCTCACATAATATATATTTATAAAGATATAGGGCCAATTATAAATAGCACCGCCCAATGTCCACGACATGATATGACACGATGGAGTGGAGAACAAACGTATAGAATAGAAAAATACGCGACACACCGCGCCGGTTCCAGTCCATCCGACAACATTTCGCGAGTTGGTCGACACCTACGTGAGTACGCGCGGCTGCCCGCGACGTGACACCTTCTACAATTATTAACGACCTTACGTTCTTTTTTTTTTCTTTTAAAAAGTGACGGTTTTGACGTGAGTGTTCGTGGTGACAATGATATGGATTTGTAAACGAGTTCCAGTGAATAGCGGGTTGTTCGCGCCACAGTGCCGCTTGACGGATGACTTTCCCGCGGTTTTACGTCAGGTGCGTTCATATAACACTGATATAACATAATTAATGACACCGCTTCCATACCATATTGATTTTATTGTCACATTACTGCATTCGTTCAAAGCTATTGTCGCAAACTTTTTCCAATGGGGTGTCCTAGTATAAATCAAACGCTAAAAGCCATGTTTCATAGAGAATTGTGTCATTTACAAAATAAACTGCTTTGGCCCAGTTT
Source organism: Amphipyra berbera (assembly GCA_910594945.2). NCBI lineage: Eukaryota > Metazoa > Arthropoda > Insecta > Lepidoptera > Noctuidae > Amphipyra > Amphipyra berbera. The sequence goes on along the minus strand of OU343123.1, from coordinate 21,524,917 downwards.
AAGACTTATTTGAGAATTAAACGCCGGTCGACGTAACATGAAACATCAAAGCGAGTGGGTTCATTGATTTTACATTAATTTATGTACAAATGGTTATTAGATAATGTGCGTAAGTGTGTGGAGTGGTGTTATTTTTCTCGTTTCCTTGTTCTAAGGTAAGTTAGGCGTCAGATATGAGCGGTTCGCCCGGTGGGGCGCACGTGGTGCGGTGTTTGGACACAAACAAGTGAATTCTATTTTAGTTTTGACGTTTCGTAACTAATGTCCCCGTAGCCGGTGTTGTGATAAATGGGTGTTTCTGATAAATCTGTTGTCCGCCATGGCTCGCGTTGTGTGTTGTTCGGTGGTTCGCGTTTATTTTGTGTGTGACAAACTCTCACATTACGACGATGTAAGTTTTTTTTCTTCTTCTTAGCGTGTCATTTATTGTTGTTTTTGTTGTATTCTGGGAGAGGATTAATTTATTACTGATGTAAGCAAGTGTGTTATTAATTTACAATTTAAATTATTTACGATAGAGTAGTGAGCATGGCTGAATAAAGAGAAAACTGAATGATACATTTAAGTTTCACGTGATTAACTTAATTATTTACCTTAATTGTATTAATAAACCCTCAAAATCATCACGCAACATGCAAAACTAACAAATTTTAATAAAAATAAAAACAAATGACAGAGGCTTAGATTTTTTTATTTTACTGTTATTTTTTTAGTAAAAAACCTGATTTTTTAAAACGACAGAACAGAAAATACCAGCAATATAATTTCGACTGTATTGTAGACGATTAAAAAAGCTTTTGATAACTTAGTGTCAACAATTTGGACGGCATCAGCTGATCACGCAAACAATAAAATTGCCTGTAATTCATTGAGAATTAATAAATTTTCTTTCTAAAAAAAATCGAATGGAAAAATAAAGATTACAACAGTTTTTTTTTATTCGCGGGTGTTTCGTTTTCTTATTTTAATACGATAATTTGAAATGTCATCGTGTTAATTTAGCATTAGGATCAGTGGGCCTAGTACAAACGCTGACGAGTTACTAACGTAAACGTTAATGTAAGTGAATTTTGAATCGGAAATACTCGTTTCGCACGTACTATTTAATTAAATTGAAAACTTTATACATATCTCTGATTTTCCGCCTAGCCTTTTCCCAACTATGTGGGGTCAGCTTCCAGTCTAACTAGATGCGGCTCAATACCTGTATTTTACGCGGAGCGACTGCCATCAGACCTCCGCAACCCAGTTACTGGGCAATGCCGATATCCTAAGGTTAGACCAGTTGTCAGACTTTCGAGCTTCTGACTACCCTTAACGACTATTATAGGTATTCGTATGACACCCGGGGCCGACTGTTTAACGTGCTCTCCGAGGCACGGAGGGGTCTCGATGTGTAACAAATGATCGCCGATCCTCGGACTAACCGCGGCAAGCGTAGCTTAACCTCACGAAATGTATGATTGGCGTGATTGTTAATTAGCCACGAACCCTAATTTTTATATGGCAACTTATTCATATGTATGTATGATAAAAATTATGTATGTTGCAAAAAGAGACCAAAATGTTATAGGACAGTTGTATTTTCGATTCAAAATTCGCTTACATTAGCGATACGTTTACGATACTATGCTTCAAAAGTTCATGCTAGACCTACAGTAATTACTAAAACCGTGTAAACGACAAAGGATTAGTGGAAACGGGCTGCCTAATCTTGACAAAGAGCTACAAAGAATATCATGATATTCTCAACCGTCATCGTCATAACAAAACCGGAGGCGTCGGTCATCCGGTTTTGTTATAACCGGATGATCCATCCCCCAATCGTTCCCCATCGTTGGCACCGAAGCCCAACAAATCAAACTACCCACAAAATTGATAGCCCACACTTCCGGGTTCGTCCACATTTCCGAGATCGCCCCTCGTAACGTACCTACATACATAATGCATCAGGAACGATACAAGTTTTTACAGCACTTGTTCTTGATACCCCAGCGTTGGGGTAATGCGTGCGGGGTACCCCAGCACCCCGGCGCTCATTAAAGAGTTCGTTAGCTTTATCAGCGCCGTTTACGCGCGTATCGCCTTTTTATAGATGTTTGAATTTGTTTAATTAACTCTTCGGGTGCTCGTTTGCGCGTGTTGTGTGTTGATAGGTTAGTTAACACTATTCGTGTTGTTATTGGCATCGTATATGAACGTGGGTGTGGGTTTAATGGACACTGTAATATCGCAGTGGATTAAAAGGGTTTACTTAACCTTTAAAGACTTTGATAAAATTATCAAAGTCATTTTATCATTGTACTAGCTGTGTCCTCACGGCTCCGCCCGCGTAAGAAGTTTTATTCCAGTAATAAATATAGCCTATGTTACTCAGTGATACTGTAGCTTTCTAACAGTGAAAGAATGTTTAAAATCAGTCCAGTAGTTTTTAAGTTTATTCGTTACATACAAAAATACACTTTATAATATTAGTATAGATTATCAGCTCACAGTGCAGTGATGATAGCCTAGCGGTTGAACGCTTACTTTTCATGCAGGAGGGTCTGAGTTCGATCCCGACCCGTACCTCCGACTTTTCAAATTCATGTGCGGATCAGAATTCAATTATCACTTGCTTTAGCGGAAACCTGCACACTTGAGAGGGCTCCATAAAGTTCTTGATGGTGTGTGTAGTCTGCCAACCCGCACCAGGCCAGCGTGGTGGACTAAGGCCTAAACCCTTCTCATTCTGAGAAGAGGCTCGTGTCCAGCAGTGGGACAATAATTGGCTAATTATATATGTATATATCAGCTCACTCCGATCACGTCATCCGTGAGCTTAATACAACTATTTTCAAGACAATACGTATGCATGTATATGAACTCACGTCTTTTCCTATGGGTGTAAGCAGAAACTACAGATCGCCACATGCTGTAATCGTTCGTTCTACCCAGCTTTTTCCCAACTATGTTGGGGCCAGCTTCCAGTCTAATCAGATGCGGCTGAATACCAGTAATTTATACGGAGCGACTGCCATCAGACCTTCGCATCCCAGTTCCATACTGGGCAATACCGATATCCTAAGGCTAGACCAGTTGTCAGACTTTCGGGCTTCTGACTTCCCGTAACGACTATCATAGGTATTCTATGATACTCGGGACCGACTGTTTAAAATGGCCGACTGTTATACATCGAGGTACGGAGACGCCTCGATGTATAACGAACAGCCACCCATCCATGGACTGACTGCGGCAAGTGTAGCTTAACCTCGCAAATCGTATGATCTGCGCGGTTGGTAATTAACCACGAGTCTACCAATCGGGTAATAAGGTGTATAGTTATCTTCTTCTTCTTTTCGTGTGGTTAGTGACTAACCTGGTGTCAGAGATTATGCCGCCCATGGGCCTAAGACTTGGCTTCACATACCGTCGAGAAATATCTCTCAGGCATGCCGGTTTCCTCACGATGTTTTCCTTCACCGTTTTTAAGCAAGTGATAATTATACAATACGCACATAAATCCGAAAAGTCAGAGGTGCGTGCCTTGGGTTCGAACTCGAGACCTATGACTTGGTAGTCCGACGGTCACACCACTAGGCTATCACTGCATAAAAATAAGTAGAGTTACAATTCATTGATATAAGCGGTATGTTTTTCTTTATTGTAGTTCTACATTGAAATACCGTATGACACAATAATTTAATTAGCGGTATCACTAATTGGATTAACGATTATCCTTTTCGTTAACACCACACTCGCTAGGACCTTATTATAACGCGACAAGCGTTATTTTAAAGAACTACTGAATAACAATTTGTTACTGATTTCACTACGTAGTAGGTACAGTATGATTATAATAACTTTGCCCCTCTGAAGTTAGGAACAGAATGCCGAACACGATATTCTACGCGTACTGTATAACGCCCTAAGCTTGTTAAGGGATAGAGTCAAATCACACCAGCATCGGCGGATGGGAAAACGCAAACACAAATAATAATCATGCATATTCGGTTTAAAGACATTTATTTTCTCAAAAAAGAACAGATTACAGTTCACTTACTCTGAGAAAAGTAGAAATAAAAGTATTTGAGCATGCAATACAAATCTGTGTCTTAAAGATTAACATTTCTTTTTATTGGTATGAAAGTGGTAATGACTAAATATAGGTATATCATAATATAAATATTTAATACAACAATTTTTATAAGTAACGGCTCAGTGTTTTTGTCTGACAAACAATTCTAAACGTTTTTTAAATACAAGTAGGCTTTTACTGTTAATTATGTCTTCGGGTAAGTTATTGTATAATTTTGCTCCCTCATATAATATGCTTTTCTTGCCATAGTTGGATTTAGGATTTATCAATTCTAGTTTGTTACGTCGCCTAGTATTGTATGTTTTAATCTTTTTATTAAAATGCTCTTGTGAGTATGTCTTTTGTGTTATTATTTTTCTTACAAAAGTACATGATTTGTGAATGTATAGCTGATTAATTTTTAGAAATTTTGTGTCGTTATATAATTTAGTAGTGGGAGTTAGGTAATCATAGTTGAAAAGTGTTTTTATAATTTTATTTTACAAAATTTGTATTTCTTGGACGTTGGATTTAGCAGAAGTTCCCCATATCTCAATCGGGTATTCTATGTGGGGTTTCACCAGAGAATTGTAAATCAATGTTCGTATTTTGTTAGGAACGCACGCGGTCATACGACGTATAGCACCAATAAGAGGAGATATTTTGGTTTTAATGTGGTCAAGGTGGTTTCGCTAAATATGATATAATAATATAATATAATACCGTTAAAATGCAAAAAACATCAACAGTATTTAATATAAGTAATAATAACTCAAAAAAAGCTCTTCGTTAAGGAGCTCCATTCTCTATCTCTGAAGTGATATCTCTCGGGAGTACATTCTTTCAAACAAAAGAAAATCATCCGAATCGGTACCTATTTACTTGAGGAACATATATAATAAAAAAAACATACGCGTCGAAGGTGTAAAATAATGGTATTCAGCCGCTTCTGGTTAGACTGGAAGCTGATCTCAATATAGTTGGAAAAAGGCTAGGCAGAACGTCGAATTGAGAACCTCCTCCTTTTTTGAAGTCGGCTAAAAATAACTTTATTCGTATCATACGTATAACAATAGGTACGCTCTTCTACAATGGGGGTAGAAAAAATCACAGAATAGAACTACGTTACCTGCGAGCCAATATTCGATAGGTATACGCTCACATTTGCTTCTCGCCTTTAGAATATAATAACGGTCAGCTTCAATGTATACTTCAGTGCAACATCCCATAAGTCAGCTTTATGACCAGGAATACATAAAGCGATCATAGCGCTAACGCACTACGTGTGAACGAGGTTAGTTCTGTGGGGTCATCTAGATAACGCGACGCTGACGTACAACGCGTATCCGAACACAATATCCTTAAAGCCGCACCTATAGCTCGGAAGAACTGATATTGTTACACTCAGATAGTTTTTTATTCTGTAACTTGGTCCTTTTTGACATTACGCACCATATGGTAAGCGCAGACAGGGTCTAAGAGCCCGTTCACACAGTGGATCTGTTTTTAAGGGATCCGTCGGAACAGGATGTGTTTTTCACATCTGTACCGACGGATCAGTTAAACAAATGGCAGCTGCGTCGCATCTGGCAGGCAGGATACGATAAAAATAACGGCTCGTGTGTGAAGGCACCCATACTCTCGTCCTTTAACTAGAAAGCCGTTAAGCCCAAAAAGTTGTTTCCGAGTAAATGGCAAAAATGCGGGACTCGTTGTTTCTTAAAAACTATGATACTTAGGTTAATGATTGTTGGACACACAGAAAATTATTATCACAGCGGGCAGTTAAGGTATTTTAACGTATATTAAGCGAAGAAGTGTGGGTTAGACGCTTTCAAGTGATGTAATCATCATAAATTATGTTACTTAACGGCCTACAACATTTTCATATCTCTGAAACTACACTGGCCTGCAAAAATAAGTATCACACTTTTAAAATTTTAATTTTTTCTAAACTATAGAAGTTAGAGATTTAAAATAAAAAACGTTTTATAGCAATTTTTATCAGCTTTCTTTGAAACTATAGTAACAAAGTTAAACTCTTTTTTGAGTCCTTTTTGTTTCGAAAATATATCTTGTGTACCTAAAAAGTTATTGCAATTTTAAAAGTGTGATACTTATTTTTGCAGGCCAGTATATTTATAATTTGTAATAATGTTTCTTAGGCGGAAAATAGAGAATTTTAACGGCTTTCTAGGTAAAGGACGGCAGCATACTTCTCCATACAACTTCATCTACTGATCCGTTTTTTATACTGTTCCGGAATCCGGTTTTTGATGACAAAACGGAATGTGTAAAAAAGGTCAGGCCAGTATTTTTTACTGGATTCAGAATACTGTCGTGTGTGTGAACTCGCTCATACAACAAAAGGCGCCATCACCAAAATAAAAAACCGATCCGCTAAAAACGGTCCTGTAAACAGTTTCTGTGTGAACTAGCTCTAAGATGGAACATACGAATCTAAGTAGTAAAGATATATATAGAGAGACTCCCTTATACCCCTCTGGCTCTCACATACACATAGGTAACGGAATATAGTATACAGCTTAGCTTGACTTAAAAATGAAACCTTTTTATAAAACGGTTTTTTATTTATTTAAACGGTTTTATAATTAGTTTTACTTCGTGTATTTGTTTGTTGGTTTCAAATCTTGCGACAGATGTTTCAACTACTTCTGCTTAACCGATTATTTTGAAACTTCACACACAAATTCAATTACCACGACAGTACAACATTATAATTTTAACCTTCAATCCTCAAATCGTGATGGTGGGGAATGGTATCCGATCTCCGTCATACTACAGTTAATACTTAACTCTGTATTCAACATACAACAAGCCAATACATATCTATACCCATATTTCTACGTATCTATACCATTCAATATATCTTCCCAAACATTATCAGTAGTTATTAGGCGTCTTACAAGCGACGGCGGCGACCAAATTGCGGCGCACTCCTCGTTTCATTAACCGCGGCGCAGTGGGTAGCCGGCCTAATTAAGTTACTACAGTATATGTCGTTATGTGTGAGATACAGAGGTTTTTAAGTACAATGCTGTGCACCTGCTATTTCATAAGCAGGATAAAGTTATTTAAATGTGTTCTTTGCATTTTTCTGTTATATTTTTTACTAGCTATGTCCTCACGACTTCGCCCGCGTATAAAGTTTTATTCCAGTAATAAATATAGCCTATGTTACTCAGTGATAATGTAGGTTTCTAACGGCAAAAGAATTTTTAAAATCGGTCCAGTAGTTTTTAAGTTTATTCGTTACATACAAAAATACAAATCTTTCCTCTTTATAATATTAGTATAGTCTAGCGACCCGTCTCGGCTTCGCACGTTTGCAATGTAGATACTAATGTGGGGTATATAAACCTTCCTCTTGAATCACTCTATCTATTAAAAAAACCGCATTAAAATCCGTTGCGCAGTTTAAAAGATCTAAGCGTACAGACAGCGGGAGCGACTTTGTTTTATACTATGTAAAGATAAGATATAGATTTTATTAGTGAGTAATACTAACACACAATGTACACAGTGATAGCCTAGCGGTTGAACGCTAGCCTTCCATGCAGGAGGGTCTGAGTTCAATCCCGGCCCGTAACTCTGACTTTTCTAATTCATGTGCGGATCAGAATTTGATTATCACTTGCGTTAACGGTGAAGGAAATACATCGTGAGGAAACCTGCACACCTGAGAGGTCTCCATAAAGTTCTTGATGGTGTGTGTAGTCTGTCAATTCGCACCAGGCCAGCGTAGTGGACTAAGGCCTAAACCCTTCTCATTTTGAGAAGAGGCCCGTGCCCAGCAGTGGGACAGTAATGGACTAATTATGTATGTATGTATATGAGTAATACTACTGCCAAGACTATTGCAGTCTATTTTAGGAAAAATCTTTTCAAATATAAGGAAGAATGTGTCTAGTTTGCGCCTAGAGTCGTCATGAGGGTCTAGCGGGTGAGTGACTTTAGATCAGACGCTCTCATACTAAACCATAATGTCCAGACTATAATTTACATCCATACAGGGTGAATTTTATAACTAATTCAGAGTATTTTTCAAAAAGCTATAAAATATGAAATTTCTCGTAACCTTTTCTTTCGGTTATATAGAGTGCTAGTTTATTGGATACTAGCTGTGTCCTCACGGCTCCACCCGCGTATAAATTTTATTCCAGTAATAAATATAGCCTATGTTACTCAATGATAATGTAGCTTTCTAACGGCAAAAGAATTTATTCAGTTTTTTTCCAGTAGTTTTTAAGTTTATTCGTTATATACAAAAAGACAAATCTTTCGTCTTTATAATATTAGTATAGATAGGACACACTATCACGCCTTAAAGGGAATACATCGAATTCGTATTCAGCAGTCTGGCTTTTTTCAAGTGAAAAAGCAAAAATGTTGCTTATCACAGTCTGTGTGGGAATAAACGTAAAAATACTGTCTAACTAGAATATATTAACATAATTAGTTTCAAGGTTTTTGTAGTTAAATAATATCTTTGGGTCTATAAACTTTTTTGCTTTAGACAACTGCTAATCCCGAAGTTATGGTTAGAGTTACAGCAGTGATAGCCTAGTGGTATGACCGTCGGGCTGCCAAGTCACAGGTCTCGAGTTCGAACCCAAGGCACGCACCTCTGACTTTTCGGATGCATGTGCGTATTCTATAATTATCACTTGCTTTAAAAACGGTGAAGGAAAACATCGTGAGGAAACCGGCATGCCTGAGAGATATTTCTCGAGGTCATGTGAAGCCAAGTCAGAGGCCCATGGGCGGCATAAACTCTTACACCAGGTTAGTCACTAACCACACGAAAAGAAGATGGTAAGAGTTTTAATAAATCCAGATTTATCACAAGCTTAACGTTTTGTCGTAAAAGAGAAAGAGTTTCGGGTATATATTCTTAAAAATGAAAAAAAAAACGACTTTCCATTTTATAAATAACAAACGCAGTCTGTGTTTAAGCAATCTGACTTTAAACTCGTTTATAATTCCGCGCAGAAACTTAGCTCAGGCTAAGTAGAGCTTAAGCTTAATTCAACAAAGAAGACGGCTGCAATTCGGCGCCAGACTGGAATAAAATAAATCGTACAAACATGCTTGTTGAAAAGAAAAGAAAACGGACTTTACCATAGACAAGTTTTATTTGTTTTATAATACGATAGTGACTGTCGGTAGGCTTAGCACGAACGTTAATTGACATATAGTACCGTAAACGAATCGCTAATGTTAGTGCATTTTCAATCGAAAATACAACTGTCCTATAACATTTTGGGGACATGCTGTAACACTTTAGGGTGGCTTTAAGAGACAACCCTCAACTAGCATGTGCACATAAAATGTAGCAGGCGTGTAGGGGATAAAGAATAACACTTGTAACCGTACACTATATATATTTTAATCAAAATTACAAAGAGATCAACATGACGTGGTTCGTAGCAATGCGAGGAGTCCAGGGTCTTCTTGAACAGGTGTAGCACTTAGCTTGGCAACTGCAGCGGCGCAAGAGGTCGATCTGCAGCGTGCCCGACCTATTATAGATCCGGACCCCTGCCAGTCAGCCACCACTTGTCACAATGCACAATTTGTTTCATACATAGATATGAATAAAGTATTCAATTTAATTAAATATACGAGTAAGTATGTGTGAAACGAGTATTTCTGATTCAATATTTACTTACATTAACGTGATGTTTACGATAGTAACTCGACAACATTTGTGTTAGCCCTACTGGTTTAATTGAACATGTAAGAAAAATAGTAAAACATATTTATATCTAACAAACGACGGGTCCTACGTATAATGGTGCAAGTGTAAAAACACAACTTTATAGAAGAGCGGTTTGAAGATCATAAATATTTATTATATCCCGTATAAAATAATACTGTTATTTCCATTCGTTTGCAAATTTGTAACCACGAAACTAAATCTACATTTAACAAAAATTGAGTAAAATATCGGTGATTTGAAGGTGATTGATATAGAAAAGTGGATTTCGCATTTTTGCGGGTTGTACCAGTATACGTAGGACCCGTCGATTAATGATATTTCATTTGAATATTTTAGGATGGCAAATTATACCTTTTGTGTTTAGATTAAATTAGTGTTACTGCACTCAGCAACACATAATTAAGGTTATAAAATTATGTTCTTGCAGTACCTACTAGATTTTATCGATGTGAAGGTTAGAATCCGCTTTTTACCGGACTACGGCGAACCAAAAAAGAGGGTTATGATTTTGATCGGTATGTATGTATGTCGGTATGTATGCAAGTTCTTTACCATGATTTATTGAGCCTAGTAATACATATAAACCGCTTCAATATTGTAATATTACATTGGTATAGATATTATATAATGGACAAAATAATTATCTCTAAAACATACATTTTTAATAAGAACAGACGATAATTAATTCATTTTATAAGTTGCATGAAAATATTAGTTAAATATGAATATTACATGTAATTAAAGAGGTTACAATGAGGCTGGCATCGTCACCAAGAGTGAAAAATGCCGCAATTATCACACTTGGCAAATGTAAAGGTGATAACACATTAAACATATCCACGGGGGAAGTTGGGGTACCAAACACCTATTAGGCAATGACCACACCGCAGTAATTTACAATTATTCAAGCTTTACCCGTAAATTACCTCCAGTGTAATAAATTAAACTGAAGTTACACATGCATTTGTCAAAATATATCGTGTGTGATAATCATATGGCGTAAGTAACAATGACAAAGTAGGGGCAATTGCAGTAGCACTCGTAATGTGACTATAAATCTGGAATATGCACGATTTATTAGCGTACACTCGAAATAGTACGTGTCAACCTAGCGTTGCGTTGAGCTGAGACAATTACAGTAATGTATGTCTACTTACGAAGACTCTTTATTTAAATAAAAAAAGTTTGTATAATACTAGCGACCTGCCTCGGTTTCGCACGGGTGCAATGTAGATACTAATGTGGGGCATATAAACCTTGCTCTTGAATCACTTTATTTATTGCTAAAAACCGAATTAAAATCCGTTGCGTAGTTTTAAAAGATTTGAGCGTACAGACAGCGGGAACGACTTTGTTTTATACTGTGTAAAGATAAAGAAAGATTCTTAGAAATAAAATAAAATATTAGCCTTACATTCCTAAAATAAAAGTATTGAACTATAAGATACTAGTGGTCACCCGCGGCTTCGTCAACGTGGATGTCGTTTATCGTGTAGTACCCTATGTCCTTCTCCGGGTTCCAGAGTATCTCTGTACCAAGTTTCATCAAAATCGGTTCAGTAGTTTAGTAGTGATGAGGTAACAAATAGACAGACAGACAATTACTTTCGCATTTATAATAGTAAGGCTTACTAAAGCTTTTGCTGTGCTTCTTCAGGCTGTTAATAACATTATAATAACAACATAACATAACATCACGCCTTGTATTCCCCAAAGGGTTCGGCAGAGGTGATTTTAGTACAACCTCGTTTCGCCAGTTATGTTTATAGGGGGCGAGCCTATTGCCATTAACCAGGCAGACTCCGGGCTGCTACTGAGAAATTCCTAATGGAAAAACTAATAACACTTTGCCCGACCTGGGGATCGAACCCAGGACCCCATGCTTAGCAGTCGCGCTTGCGAATACTAAACCAACAAGGCAGTCAATTATATTAACGTTAGGTTTTAAGTATTTATTCATCTTCTTCTCTCGTATCGACACGCGCTATAATTTTAGTATTTATTAATCGATGCGGGGAATAACAGTCGCAACCCCAACAATAATGAAAATAATTAAAAAAAATGTTTTTATTATCTACTAGCGACCCGCCCCGGCTTCGCACGGGTGCAATGTAAATACTAATGTGGAGCATATAAACCTTCCTCTTGAATCACTCTATCTATTGCTGAAAGCTGCATTAAAATCCGTTGCGTAGTTTAAAAGATCTAAGCGTACAGACAGCGGGAAAGACTTTGTTTTATACTATGTAAAGATACATATAATAGAGGGCCTCGTGGCTAATTACCAACCGCGATATGATTTGCGAGTTTAAGCTGCGCTTGCCGCGGTCAGTCCGTGGACGAGTCACCGTTCGTTACACATCGACACCCCTCCTTGCCTCGGAGAGCACGTTAAGCATTTGGTCCCAGGTGTCATACGAATATCTATGACAGTCGTTACGGGAAGTCAGAAGTCCGAAAGTCTGACAACCCCGGTCTAACCTTAGGATATCGGCATTGCCCAGTAACTGGGTTGTGGAGGTCTGATGGCAGTCGCTCCGTGTAAAATACTGATATTCAGTCGCATCTGGTTAGACTGGAAGCTGACCCCAACATAGTTGGGAAAAGGCTAGGCAGAACAACATACAGAGTGTAAACAAAATCATGTAATACCTTCAAACCTCGTGACGTACTGCTGACATAGATTAACCCAGGACGGCAAACTACAGGATTCAATAAAAAAAAAAACAAGATGTAAACATGTGTTCTTAACGTGAGGCATTTTAGCGCCTCGAGTTAAATGACCGCGCGGCGAGCGATAGCCGCGCATTTTGCTCGGAGCGCTAATATGCCTCACGTTAAAAACACATGTTTACTTCTTGTATTTTTTTTTGTGAATCCAAAAGTACCTATATACCGTTCATAGTTAATCTATGTCAGCAGTACATCATGAGGTTTGAAGGAATTACATGATTTCTCTTACACCCTGTATAATAAAACCGCAAAGATGCTGAAATTATACATTAAATATTTTTAGAAAAAAATAAGTGCAACGCATTATAGGAATGATACGGATGCCAAAAATGTAGTTGTTAGAATCTTTGTCTGTTTGAGCTTCACGCCAGTGCTACTGGGCAGATCCATTTGGCAGCCACATTCGTTAGAGAGCGGGTCAGGTTATCTATACTAATATTATAAAGCTGAAGAGTTTGTTTGTTTGAACGCGCTAATCTCAGGAACTGCTGGTTGGAATTGAAAAATTCTTTTTGCGTTGGATAGTCCATTTATCGAGGAAGGTTATAGGTTATATAACATCACGCTACGACCAATAGGAGCGGAGCATAAATGAAAAATGTTGCAAAAACGGGAAAAATATCCACCCGTGCGAAGCCGGGACGGGCGGCTAGTAGGGTTATAAATTATCACGCTATTGAAAACTTATGTTTCCGTACGCAAAGCCTCAGGTACAGTTACTCTTAAACTACGTAACATAACATCACGCCTTATAGCCCCCGAAGGGATCAGCAAAAGTGTTTTAGTACACCCTCGTTTCACTAGTTATGTTTTAAGTCCCATGTTATAGGGGAGAGCCTATTGCCATTAACCGGGCACAAATCCAGACTCCAAGCTGCTTCTGAGAACTAACTAATGCAAAAATCTAATAACACTTTGCTCGACCTGGGGATTGAACCCAGGACCCCATGCTCAGCAGTCGTGCTTGCGACCACTAGACCAACGAGGCAGTCTTATAGGTACTAAAACGCAAATATTATAAAAATAACTTCTACACACAAGCGAAGTAGTGGTCAAACTATGTATAAAAGTTGTAAACAAAATCATATAATTCCTTCCAACCTCGTGATGTACTGCTGACAAAGATTAACACTGCACGGGATACTTTTGAAATCAATAAAAAAAATACAGAAAGTAAACATTGTGTTCTTTACGCGAGGCATTTTAGCGCCCCGAGCGAATTGAGCGGCTATCGCTAGGCTTGCGGTCATTTAACTCGGGGCGCTAAAATGCTTCACGTTAAGAACACATGTTTACTCCTAGTAATTTTTTTTATTGAATCCAAAGGTATCCCGTTCAAAGTTTATCTATGTCAGCAGTACTTCACGAGGTTTGAAGCAATTACATTTTGTTTACACCCTGTATACTACAAAATAACACAACACGTCAATACAAGATAAGCTTTTTATTATCATAAACATATTTATAGCCACTAAAGCTTCATTTTCACAGTATTCCCTTTTGGCACAAAATCTGCTGACCACAGACTCTATTATCTCTGGCCGCCATCTTTATAGGTCCTGAAGAAAAGTTCACATAGAGATTACGTTGTCCGTTTGTCCAGGAGGCAGGAAACCATGATTTAGGGAAGGCTTTTCGTACAATGGGAACGTAAATTATGGAACCCCTGGTGTGCGGGGCGCGTAATAAAGGTGAGGCACTGCTTATGGTGTAAGATAAACTATTAAAGGAGAGCTTATGGCAGAATCTCGGTTTTTATACACTAAAGTTATACGCAAACATACACAAAAAAACATTAACAGATATAAAAAACATACAACAGAATCTTATAGGGGTGTATCTATCATTACAGTTATAGCTAATATCGGTATGTCAGGATTGGGAGCATGGTAAATAAAGTAAATAAAACCAACACAGACTCTCCACCACTGAGAGTACTTTTAATTAGGTTAGTGATTAGTTACAGAAGCTAGTTCATAATATATCACAATATAATAATTAACACAAGAAAAGAAAATGAGGACAAGCAAACCAGATTAAAAGGTCAGACTTCTTCGGCTGTTCGACATCGAATCCTCTGCTCCGTCGAATGACCAGTGTTTTTATAACTTCGGGTACGTTGATTAATCTTCACGGTTACCCTCCTATGTCAACATTGTCCAGTGTTACCAGCTACCGATAACACAGACGAATTGAGAACCTCCTTTTTAAGTTTGTTAGAAAATAACAACCTAAAGAACCTAATTATAAATAACATACAATAAATGTATGTACTGGGTAGTTAAAGCCAGTTTGAAGTACATAATAATTAAATAAAAAACTTAATGGTTTTATCTTGCACTACCCCTGTAGCATTAGTATTTGAACATTGATGTTATTATAAAGTTGTATTATCATGGAAATTGAATAATTTGTGTGTAAGCAGAAGTAGGTAAGGGTAGGGGATAAGGAATAGTGTACTGCGCTCCAAAACTCAGATCGTCGACGTGGTTTACTAATATTTGCCATAATTTTGTATACCATCATTTTATTTGCCATAATTTCATTAGAAATAACGCTTCAGTTGCCATAATCGTGATATTACATTAAATCATTTTCACTAATTTCATTGGTCATAATCGATCAAGTGTCATAATAATTTTAATCCATAAATTTATTTGCTATATTTTTAATTTTCAATAATGTCGTTTTCCATAACATTTATTCACCATAATATAAACCTAATCTACCACGCATGTTTGCTTTGCAAAAGAGGAAATCTGGCGTTGTGTGGTCACAGTTCTAATCTAACCTAGCTGTTTCGGTTTTGTCAAACTGTGTATTGTCTAAAGATTGTTTGCTGTAATAAATCATTTGATTACAGACCAAATGCCTTAATGACATTATTTTTTGTACCAAACAATAAACGTTTCTAAATTATATTAAATGTTGGTTATGTCAAGTATCGATTATGTAATGTGTTAGTTATAGAAACTAATGATTATAACACATGTTATTATGGAAACTTATTTTATGGCAAATAAAAGTTATGACTACTAAGTTGATATGACAACCGTTATTAGTATAAATGATAATAGTGCAAGTAAATATTATGAGGGGGGACGATTATGGAAAACAATAATAGTACAAATGATTTTATGGAAAACAAGGCGATACCCGCCGACGTGGGTCAGAAAGCCGCAAGCTTAAAATGGAACTGGGCTGGTCACGTCTGCCGCATGTCGGACGAACTGAGGGCAAAACCCATCACTGAGAGGAACCCACACAACGTCAGACGACGTCGCGGCATTCACAGAAGGAGATGGCGGGACGAACTAGACACCTATTGGAAGGACTGGCCGCAGAAAACCTTAAACCGAGAGGAGTGGAAGGAGGGTAGGGAGGCCTTTGCCCTGCAGTGGGATGATCATGACTGAATAAAAAAAAAAAGCCGAAGTAGTTGAAAAACCTGGCGAAAGATTTGAATCAAACAAACATTGTTTGATTCAAATTGCTTGACAAATATACGAGGTGAAGCTAATTAAAACCGTTTCAAAATGCATTTTTCCTACTGTCTCCCTTACTAATTAACGGGGAAGAGCATAACATAGCATCACGCCTGTATTCGCCGAAGGGTTGGGCAGAGGTGTATAGTAACACCCTCATTCTGTCGTTATCTTTAAGTCCCACGTAATAGGGGGCGAGAGTCCCACGTAATCACGTAATAGAACGCGGAATAAAGTTTTATTAAGCTTATAACATAAATAATGTACAGCTAAACTGATGTTATTCTCTTAAAATATATCTAAACAATGTGAAAAATGTGACTACTTCATAACTAATAATAATTTTCGACGCCTATATAAATATACGTATACCTACTATATAACATTTTATTTGTTCATTGCACCACCAAATCCTACGCCAGACATTCGCTATCCATCATCCAGCAGGCACAACTTCGCGTCGCTTTTTTTTGCTCACGGTCTTGCCTTTGCTCAATGAAATGTTACACTTTATTTGTAAAATGACATTGCATCAAAATATCGAGCGTCATCCTTCGACAAAGGGTGACACATTGGAGCAGCTCGATGTTCCGTTACAAGTCTTCTTCTCCCTGCCCTTATCCCATACTAGGTGGTGTCGGCATAACATGTATTTTGTAAATCCATCTTGTTAGAGGTTTTGACTTATTGTTTTATGACCAGCCGCCTGCCTAACATCTACATGTTTTTTTGTTTTTTGTTTAACAAAACATTGCCCCACACTAGGATTTCTCCTGTATCGTGGGTGCGTTTACAGACACAAATCTTCACATGCACAAACATCCAGACACGGAACAACTATCTGTAGGCCATACAAATATTTGTTCCGTGCGGGAATCGAACCCACGACCCGTAGCACAGAAGCCGATCGCTCAGCCACTGCACCAGACGTATCGTCATAATATGTTCCGTTACAAGTAAATGCTCTTATGTATACTTTTAAAGTGCTCTCCGAAGCACGCGGTATGGAATAATCTCTCATCCCGGGAATGGCCGCAGCATCGCAGATCGATAGATTTATGGCCGATTCCTATAATTTACGGAGCGTTATTGGTTAAAATTGAGACTCATGTATCTTTACCTATAATTAAGCATAAACCTCATATCTTTGCATAGTAGACCCTCCCATACGGAAGTAGCTATCACAGGCAGTGGCGTGCATTGAATATAGGCAATTAACCAGTGCCTACTTCATGAGATTCAATTAACTACTCCATCTTTAACTATTACTATAAATAAAATAAGCGTGTATGGCTATGATTTCTTTTGGTCAGAATCGTATTGAAATGGGCTTAAGCGTACAATTGAAAGACGACATCGCTAGTGCCTGCCTACCTTGTCTGAAAACCAATGCATGCCACTGATCACAGGTGAAATTAGCTTACGAGTTTATATGCCCTGTTTGTCATCAAGACAGCTCCACACTGCACTAGATAAATGACTACCAGGAAAAGTTTATTATGACATTAATGAATACTTGTAATGCTAAATTAATTAGCACCACAATATACACTTTACTACTATTGACATTCTATGTAATAATCTTCCTACTTTTTGACATTATATTTTAACTATTTTAATTATTATATAAACTAATCTCACATTATATTGCATGACATAATAATGATTACCTATGCTGTTAATAATGTTTAATAATTTCCAACAATTACAAAATTTGCACGCCTTAAACGGCAGAATATGATGTAACCTACAGATTTATAACACCTTTATAAATACCATATTCTTGAAAATAAATGATTTTATTATTATTATAAAAAATGCTACCATTGGTAAGCAAAAAGATTCGTTTTTGGTTATAGAAACCGGGCATTATACTATAGCTATTAAGCTACGAGTAGTAAAAAGAGTAGCACACACAATTGTATACAGAATTCGACTCCAGAAAGTCACATTATCTAAATGAGTTAAAAACTTCCTCGTTCCGTTGATCTCGCTCATTTCTCACTCGGCTTTGTTTAGAACCGTGAGTAAGCCTATGGGAGGATACTTGGCAGAAAATTAACCACATTTTAAGCCAAAATAATTGTTTGTTAACACTGTTATTAAAGGGATATTAAATCTTGTACAGCTTTGTTTTAAGGCTGCCTGTTATGGCATGTTGCCCGATCCCTTGGGGTTAGTGGTGCCCCCTAGTGAGCGCCTCGGCAATAACGACCATTTTATATTTTTTGTGCATCGTAAGTTTAGGATCCACAATATTTAGAAAACTGAATAACTAAATGCGTTCCTTGCGAAGTATGTGCGGTGTAACTTTGAATGATAGATTGAGAAATGATGAGATTAGACAAAGTTGCGGTTTAAAAGATGATGTAGTGACAAAAATTGAAAGGAGTATGCTTAGGTGGTTTGGTCATGTTGAGAGAATGAGCGAACGGCAATTAACAAAAGGAATTTATAAGGCGGATGTCAATGGAAACGCCGGTAGAGGACGTCCTAGAAGGACATACATCGATGTTATTGGTGATGTTCTTCACAAAGGTCAGGTGCGTAGTACTCTCAATCGGCGTGCATGTATGACAAGATGTATGAATGTGGATGAAGCGAAAGGGGTATGTAAGGGTCGTAGCATGTGGCGTTCTATAGTATCTGCCTACCCCCATGGGAAAAAGGCGTGAGTTTATGTATGTATGAATAACTACCTATGTTGGTATTAAAAATGTGGATGATACAATGTCTTGGTAGTGATTTACATCCGTATGCACAAACATTACCTACTAGAAGACCTCACAGTGTGCTCGAACGCACTGCGTAGAATACGGGTCTGGGATTGATCGCGAGGAAATGCGGTCGGCGTTTAGTCCATACAAACGTATTCCTCAGTTTCCTCCTTGGATAATGTCACTAGAGCAAATATTTTTTACCATATGATATATATCTAACAGCACTATGTCCCTATGTTTTGTTTTTGTCAATAAATTAATTATTAAAAGAAATAGAAACGTTTAAATTTTACGAAAATCGACCGGTTTTACCACCGTTTTCAAACATCTGGCAGACAAATTTGACGAATATAAAAAATAAAAGAAAAACATACAGACATAACCAAAGTCTTTCTTAAATTATTACAGATAAAAATATTAAAATCTGTCCAGATTTGAAGAATGAAACAGGGAAATACGAAAGTACGATTTCGCTAATATTGCACAGGAGAAATAAGTCCGAGATGCAGGTGTCTCTTTCGCGCTCAATTGGGAAGGTTTGCGGGAGGGGTGGGACGGAAATAGATCGCAAGAACCTATTCAAATTATTAATATTTTGTAGCCCGCGTTTCCTCTTAAAGGCAACCAATATCAGAGCATTTTTTTAATGAAAATCGGTTTTTGATGCTATGTTATAATACTTCTCAAGCCACGTGCGCCTGTGAAATCCATTTTATAATAATTTAATTGGTTAAGGATATAGCAAAATCAACTCTGTAATTTTGACCAAAAACGACTTGAAAAATCCTCTATGTGTGACACTTAACGTATTTTTATTTCAATGCGCACCTCTTATGGTGCGTCCAGACCTGACGAACGCGCCGCGAATGCGCCGCTCGCGAACTGCGGGCGTGCATTTCATGTTCGTACGAAGCTCGCGCGCCGTCCGCGCGCCGTTCGCGCGCGCGTGCCGCTCGTGGGACCTGCCACCAACGTCTTCTGTTTTTCCTTTTAGTTTTTGTCAGTAATAAAATAGCCGATGCTGCAGCAATTATTCTAACGGCAGTCGTATGGTCCGACATCTTCGGAAGCAAATTCACAACTGAGGCTCATATTTCAAACGCGAAAGAAGCTATGTGCGCACGAGACGCACGCTCGCTGCACGCGCGCCCCACTCGAGCTTTGGCTGAATTGCACTAGAGCGGCGCACCAAACGTACACTGTAACTGCACGCGAGCAGCACTCGCGCAGTTCGCAAGCGGCTCGCGAGCGGCGCATTCGACAGGTCTGGACGCAGCATTAGAGTTGCGCTTCAATATGACACATAGCGGGTTTATTATTTTAAAATAATGTGGAAAATCCGCTAAGTGTTCTAGGAAGACCAACAATGAAAATTATCTAGTAGAAGCATAAGGCAAAACACACAATGCCCCGCGCTACGCTGCAGGGTGCGTGGCGACGGAGCCACAACACTGCGCGTGAATGCATTTTCTGTTTTCTTTACAAACGCAGTTACTTGCAAACAACGTAAGAACACGCACTTCCGCGCTACGCTGCGTAATGCGGTGCAGAGTGCGAATCGTCGCTATGTGCCCAAATTCACTGAAAAAAAAATCTAGCACCTGTTATATCGTAGAAAAAAGCTAAAAAAATATATTTATTGAAGTCCCGACATAAAGTCTAATTTTCTGCATACTAAGTTTTAATAATAAAATGTTGTTATCGGTTTGGGAATAAAACAGTTTTTTGCTTTTCCTGTAAAGTTGGGTTTTGCAAGCGCAACGACGATACACTTTCAAGAAAAAGTTGTGGCATCATTTAAAAAAAATAAAAATCCGCGTTTTTTATTTATGTGACTGCGTGTGTGTGCCTATGCGCGCGTGGGTGTGTGCGCGATGTGATGGACTAATCAGCTGGGATCAACTGTCAGTCAATCGAATAATTACGAGTCTTCTTCTTCTTCTTTTTCCTGCCCTTATCCCACACTAGGTGGGGTCGGCACAACATGTATTTCATAAATCTATTGTTAGAGGTTTTGGCTTATTGTTTTATGACCGGCCGCCTGCTTGATGTCAACCCTCCTTGGGAATACTCGTTGCGCCGTCGCGTGGGTGATCCAATATGCTTGCTGATATCATGCACTGGGTCCCAAAATGATATGCTTGTCAGTCTTATTGCCGACAACTAAGCAGGCTGTGTTCTTCTTGCGGCGCACACTTGTTCCAAAAACAATCGCTCGTTGCCCGTTTTTCGACATCCTTCTCTAAAAATTAGCGACATAACCTCAAATGTTGAAAAGTCATATTTTGTTGCTCATAATACGATGATTTTCTGGTTTTTTTTTCTGTTTACGAGTATTTTCTCAATTATCTTTAATAACTGTCTCGTTGTTCTAGTGGTGGCAAGCGCGACTGCTGATAGTGAGGTCCTGGGTTCGATCCCCATGTCGGGCAAAGTGTTATTGGGTTTTTCCGTGTGGAATTCCTCAGTAGCAGCCCGAACTTTTGATTTGTGCCCGATTGATCGCAATGGGCTCGCCCCCTATTACATGGAACTTAAACATAACGGTGATATGAGGGTGTTACTATACACCTCTGCCAAACCCTTCGGGGAATACAGGCGTGATGTTATGTATGTTTATCTTCAATAACTCGATAAAACTAAAATACTTACAGGAAAAAAAATACATATGTATACATAAACTCACGCCTTTTCCCCATGGGGGTAGGCAGAAACTATAGCACGCGACATGCTACGACCCTTACGTACTCCTTTCGCTTCATTCACATTCATACACGCACGCCGGTTGGGATTACTACGCACCTGACCTTTGTGAAGAACATCACCAATAACATCGATGTATGTCCTTCTAGGACGTACTCTGCCGGTGTTTCCATTGAGTTTAATTTATTTATCAGTCTTTATATATTTTTAACACACATTTACCCCGTACTTCTATATCTGTGTCTAATTAATTTATCTACTCTGAGAGATATTGTCTGTTCCCTTCAGTCGCAGGTGTTATGTATTGTAACATGTTCATTTGAAAGCTTCTCTAGTATTGGACATGTTGTTGGCTGTTCTGACAAATAGTTCAACGTTGTTACGGTATGAGAACATTCCCGAGTTGTACTTAGGTAGGTAGGTCTCTATTTGTAGGTACTTTTAAGTATGAACATTTATTTCGGTAATAATCTAAGATTTACTCAAAAAAACTGTCTAAGTTCATTGATTATGGGAACTTTATATGGATTTTGCTTACAAGAATCAATAACATACCATGCCTATATTCACCAAAGGGTAGGGCAGAGGTGTATAGTAACACCCTCATTTCGCCGTTATGTTGAAGTCCCATGTAATAGGGGACGAGCTTATTGCCATCACTGGGCACAAATACAAACTCCGGGCAGCTACTGAGGAATTCCATACGGAAAAACCCAATAACACTGCCCGACCTGGGAATCGAACCCATGACCTCACGATCAGCAGTCGTTGTTTCCACCACTAGACCAATGACGCAGTCAAGAATCAATGGTTAGCAACCGCGCGGATCATAAGATTTGCGAGGTTAAGCTACTCTTGCCGCGGTCAGTCCGTTGATGGGTGATCGTTCGTTACACATCAAGACCCCTCCGTGCCTCGGAGAGCACGTTGTCATACGATTACCTATGACAGTCGCTACGGGAAGTCAGAAGCCCAAAAGTCTGACAATTCGTCTAACCTTAGGATATCGGCATTGCCCAATAACTGGAATGCGGAGGTCTGATGGCAGTCGCTCCGTGTAAAATACTGTAATTCAGCCGCATCTGTTTAGACTGGATGTTGACTCCAAGCATAGTCGGGAAAAGGCTAGGAGGAATATAGAGGTTGTTATATCTGAATACGTAATTACGTACCAAGAGACTGATTCAAAGAGTTCAAAATGCCTGTGCACGTTTTTGCTTTCATATACCATCAAGGAGCCACATTACACCTTTCCTTAACAAACACAACATATTGAAAATGAAATCACGTCGGAAAATGCACCTAGCTTGTCTTCTTTTTGGCGTTATTAAAAATAAGTGTCCGTCATACCTGCACTCTAAATTAACGTGGGTAAATAATCACCGGCAGCGCGAGGGTAGACGTTGTGCTCAGCAACTAGCCATACCGCATCATAGAACTGCAGCCTTTCGAGGAAGGTATGCAGCGTCCAAGTGTTGGAACAACATTCCCCCACCGATTAGGGACCTGAAAAATTTATGCACGTTTAGACTTAAACTAAAATTATTTATTCTTGCCTCTCAAATTGAATACAATGCAATTAATGTTGACAAATCTTTTATTTAATTAATTTAATTTAATCAATTTAATTTAATTAATTACTGTTCAAAAATTTTATACTTAATTTTTAAAATTGAATTTGCTATAACTCACCGGTTAAATTGGACATGTTGTAATGAATAATCATTAATTTATTCCCCAGCATTGTAGATCATGTTCGATATGCTTAACCCTTACGCTGAGTTTATTTTTGTTTCACATTATTATTTAAGATTATGCATTTTTGGATATTGGGATAGTAATTTTGAATAACCAAAAGTGCAAACTTACATTTTATGAGACCCATGTTACCGGGGTTGTGGTCGAGCAAAGAGTGACATAAAATGGATATAATTATGTCAACGCCTCATCTTAACAGGAAGTGCGTACCGCGCCGCCTGCTATTTCAATTGCCATATTTTTGATTAGCTGTCACAAATTATATTAAAAGTAGTTTTTATTTTTTATTATATTTTTGTAGTTTATTGACACATTATAAAACACTTTTATCCATTCAAGTATAATAGAATATATATTTAAAATTAACTACCTCCATCCGTGTGTCACTGCGGGGGTGCCAGCTGTAAATCAGCGCTGGGTGTTTTGACGCCTAGCATATGCTGAGTTGGTAACCTTTTCGGCATGGACATGCTCGACAGCATAAAATTTGTGTTTAATTCCTATTATATTGTTCTTTCTTTGTTTGTTTATTTTATTTATGCTGTCAGTGTTCTTGGCTGAATAAATGAATTTTCTTTCTTTCTTTTCTTTCTAATTATGTTTTACTTATTTAACTAATCACAAATAGTGCTAGAGAGCGGTAACACCCGTAATTACCATGTTCGGTAAGCTACAATTGAATCAAAGAGTATTTGTATTAGACCAGGGCTGAAGCCTTTGAAAGTGGTAAAAAGTGGAAAAAATAATAGTAGGATGAAACCCATTGGAAAAGGAAGAGAATATAACAAAAATTAAAGGAAAAATAAATTACGGGCGATCTGAGGTCGGGAAGTGGATGGGGGTGCGTTTTTAAGAGTAAGAAACGGTTTATCTCGATTTCTGGCAAAACTACAAGTCCTATGGAAAAAAATAAAATGGCAAAGTTGTAGGTAATAAAAAGATCTACAACTTTTGTATTTACACTTTTTTCACATAACCTCAAAATTTATGTGAAAAATTCAAATAACCAAGATTTTGGTTTTTTATTTATATCTTTTACAAAAAAATGTTATTTTTTTCACGAAATTTGGTGAAAACTTACCTTTTTATGTCCCAAACACACTGTAATTTTTTTGATTTAAAATATTTATTTTTTCACCTTATTCCTTATTTCTTATTATTATATTCCCTATTTCTTTGCATTTTCTGAGAACATTTACCATAGTAATGTATATTTTTTTACACCATCAGAAAAGAGAGATTTCAGCGAACATAAAGCCCACTGACTTTTTTAAAAAAGCTGATATTTTTACGCGAGAATTTTCGATTGAAAATTAGGTTGCTTGGGGTGAAAATTGGGGTAAAAAAATAAATATTTTAAATCAAAAAATTTTATTTTTTTTATTTTTAAAAAAACGTTGCCTCACACTAGGATTTCTCCTGTATCGTGGGTGCGTTTACAGACACAAATCTTCACACGCACAAACATCCAGACCCGGAACAACTATCTGTAGGCCATACAAATATTTGTTCCGTGCGGGAATCGAACCCACAACCCGTAGCGCAGAAGCCAATCGCTCAGCCACTGCACCAAACGTGTCGTCAATTGCGTTTACACTGTAATTTTTTGAGTTAAAATATTTATTTTTTCACCTTATTTTTACTTAATATCGAAAAAGCTCCTTTTCATTTCTCTACTGTACCTATACTATAAGGCAAATAATATCAGATTCAACACAGAATAAAATGTTCGATAAATACAATTCTCTCCTAGTTCCCATCAAGAAAACAAATCACTACAAACATACGATATCGCAACCATATTTTTAAATCAATTCCTCCCCCCAAAAATGCCTGGCACATAAAAACGAGCAAACTTCATAAAGTGGGCAAGAAATGTTATTTCTGGGCACAATAAACAATTTCCTATTTATTTCCTTGCAGGGCTTGACATTCAATTGATACGCCTGCAGCGTTGTAGATGGCGGCCATTTTCTTTTCTACACTCTGATATTTTTGTAGGCCTTATAAGTTATAAAGAGTGTAAGTCGGATATTGGTCTGTCAGAGCAGAACCTTTGCAGAGGAGTTTGGTTAAGCAGAGTAAGAAAGTTTGTCATAAATTATATTTTTGTATCAATTTTTCATGATTCGTCTTTCAAACCTGGTGAATGTGTTTTGTATACCCAAAATCTGTTGCTCTATGGTAGGTCTACAAATTTTCGGTTTTGGTCGTAAGACGTAATTGTCGTGATTTCTATGGGTCATCATTTATTTATTTGGCTCTTCAACAATGAGTACACTATTACATAACAATTAGTACATTTTAAACTTAAGGCTAAGCGCCCCATTACTTAAAGAAGAGCACTGCATGCACTATATTATGCGCTAATAATATTATATAACAAGAATACACAGAATTAATAGTTCTAATACGACTGTAAGCTAAATTAGTTTAGATAACGCTTATTTATAGTGGATTAAATTAAATTAAATTTTATATTTTACATTAGATAAGTTTTTAAGTGATTAGATTAGATAATATTATTATTATTTAGCATCATCATCATCATCCTCCTGCCCTTATCCGAACTTATTCGTGGTCGGCGCAGTATGTCTTCTTCACTCATACATCTCTATTCTCACTAATAATAATCTAACTATATTTCATTCTGGACCACATGTAATGTGTGTTAAAATATATAACAAAATACCACAACAAATAAAAGACACAAATAGTTTCAATATATTTAAAATTAAATTAAAAAAATACTTATCTCAAAAATGTTATTATTGTCTAAAAGAGTTTTTCGAGGACAGAACTAAACTGTAACCGAATGTAAAATATGAATACAATATAATATAATATATGATAATAATATAATAATTAAATAATATAGGGACATATAATAATAATATTTATAAATTTATAACATTAACATTTTCTAAACTAAAAAATAGTGTAAGTGATTGTAATCTTATTTTATTTCATAATTAATAATATAATAAAATTGTGATGCTGCGCCCTAACAGGGTATCATGTATGAGCCTACAACTATAATTGTAACATCCTATGTACTCATGATTGCAATAAACATTTGAAGTTTGAAGTTATTAGCCGTCATCTCAGTAGTCACCCCCTTTCTAGCCATATCATCTTTCACACGATCCATCCATCGCTTCTTTGGTCTTCCTCTACTCTTATAACCATCCACATTCATACTCAAATGAGAGCAGACCGGAAGAAGCGAGCCGTCTAGCGCTATGGCTCCAGAACTAGAGAGACCGCCGAATTTCTATGGGTGTAACGCGAATAATATCATAAAACATCACGTCTGTATTCCCCGAAGGGTTGGGCAGAGGTGTATAGTAACACCCTCATTTGGCCGTTATGTTTAATTTTGTTTTTGTTGCCACCAGCGGGGCACAAATTCAAACTCCGGGCTGCTACTGAGGAATTCCACACAGAAAAACCCAATAACACTTTGACCGACCTGGGGATCGAACCCAGGACCCCATGCTCAGCAGTCGCGCTTGCCACCAATAGACCAATGAGGCAGTAAAGTAGTTAAAGCGAATAATTTAGGCATAAATAACGACATGCGAGAGCCTTCACGGAGAGGCATTTTGTAACGCGTATTTTTTTAAATTGTTATTGTATGTACGGTACGTGGCGGATCCGGTGTGTCCATAGACGAGGTCTAAGCCAGATCAAGACCTAAACCAAAATAATGTTAGTAAATAAAAATAAAAACAAATGAATTGAACAAAACCATACCCTAAACGGAAGTTAACTTCCAAAAGTTTCAGTGACCTGAAATGGTAACAATTTTCTCATCTTTCAAAAGCGCGGTAAGTGATCAAACCGTCGAGCAATTTTTTGCACGCAAAGACCTCATAATTTCCCCGAAAGATGTTCCCCCAGCTGACATACCCAAAGTTTAAATTTCATTAAATAGGAAGGCATAAAAAGTTTCTTTGCAGTTTAAATAATGAAAATACTTTCGTCAACTACAGCGATGGATGCTACATATTCAAATGAGTACGAAACAAAATTCTGAGGCATAAATATTTCAGACGAGACTGTACTAAGTAGTTTTCGTGATAGAACGTTTCTGGCGGGCTATATATCTTGGTGCAGTCGCGTGACCGCCGCGCCGTGCCGCGTGCCGTCGTACCGGATCGTGCCGTGCCGTATCTTGCCGCAGTGCCTATCTGCAGGAAGCTCTGACAGTTTCGTGGAGTGCGAACTGCATTGTTGCATCGTACAATGCTCGCGTAGATAAATGCTCACATGATGAAGTTTTCAGGGGAGTTCGTTGAGTTTCGGTCCAGTTTGTTAGTTGTCCGATTACTGCGAAAGAATGGGACGAAGGTTACTGTTTGTGTGGAAACTATTTATTACTGGACACTTTATATATTACTAGCGACCCGTCCCGGCTTCGCACGGGTGCAATGTAGATACTAATGTGGCATATAAACCTTCCTCTTGAATCACTCTATCTATTGCTGATAGCTGCATTAAAATTCGTTGCGTAGTTTAAAAGATCTAAGCGTACAGACAGCGGGAGCGACTTTGTTTTATACTATGTAAAGATGAGCTTTGTACTCAATTTAAAATCCTTCTACGACGGATGTTGATTACTTTATCAGTCAAAAAGGAGTAAGTTATGGCCTGGGCCAAGATAATGACTTCACGACGCTTTCCAGGTATCTTTGCGACATTTATCAAGAACGATAGTTATAGAAAATATACGTAAATAATTTTGTTTTATAAGTACTTCTACATAAACTTATTAAATATATACATACACTAGCGGTCAGTCCCGGCATCGCACGGGTGCCATTTTTCCCGTTTTTACAACATTTTTCATTTATGCTCCGCTCCTATTGGTCGTAGGGTGATGTTATATAGCCTATAACCTTTCTCGATAAATGGACTATCCAACACAACAATATTTTTTCAATTCCAACCAGTAGTTCTTGAGATTAGCGCGTTCAAACAAACAAACAAACTCTTCAGCTTTATAATATTAGTATAGATAACACACTCACGCCTTTTTTCTCATGGGGGTAGACAGAAACTATAGAACGCGACATGCTACGTTCCTTACATACTCTTTTCGCTCCACATTCATACATTTTGTCATACACGCACGCCGGTTAAGAGTATTACGCACCTATCCTTTGTGAAAAACATCACCAATAACGTCGATGTATGTACCTATTTTTTTACAAATAAAGACCTATTCTATTCTAGAAACGAAATTTTCTATAAAGTAAAAAGCGTCTTGTCACTACTTACTAAATCAAACCTACACGTGTAACCCAACCAAATCGACTGTCACTCACCAAATACATTCAGCCGTATTCGTTAGCTATAGTAGTCCCACTAAAAGAAAAGCTAGAACAAGACGGGGTGAATAAATCAGGGATGCGACGTGAATCCCGGGCTGAGCGGGATTCCGCGTCTCATTTACAATTTAACTGCAGAATTAATCTGACGGCGAAGTGAATCGACCGCTGCCCTCTCTATAAAATTTATTGTTCTAACATGTAGTACATGTAGTTGGCCTGTCTTCCAGGATTTCGGAATTGGGTAGAGATTTATTGATTGTGGCTAAGCAATTTGGGTAGTGGGGTTGGGTAGATAGAAATGAGATGTCTCGACGTGTTAGGTTTCGGACTTGTAGGTACTTTATTTTAGGATGTGCCTAGGTAATTATGTAGGGCCTAGATCCTATTGAATATTTATCTGTTTGACTTTATACATATAGAAGGTTATTTTTAGTAGACATTAAACCTGATTTATAGATGACTTTAATTCTGTTTCCTACAAAAATCCTGATCTTTTATTTTTATTCTGTTTCCGTATAGAGGCACATGTCATAGAATATATAAATTACCATGGTAACTAACAAGAATAATAGCTTTACTTATTTTTCATGTGAAAATTCTGTTTTTATCTATCTAAACACCGTTTGCCCGATGTTCCCGAAAGATTTTAACCACTCTTTTCTGAGGGTATAATGAATCAAAAATGTTATTAGCAACATAAGCTCTTTTTCGACTAGTGAATTTTCATAAATAATGAATAACTCAAAAATTAAGCTTTATTCGACAAACTATGTACTATTTTTACTCCTCCAATTACCCCTCGTTTACACCTAGGTATAAAACGTGTATTCTACATGTATCAGATATGTATACTGTATATATATATGTACAAATATGCATACTTTAAGTAGCAAACAAGTATGTAGATCTTTAAAACACTTGTTAGAAATATTTTACACATGATCATTAAGTGTTAAGACTAAGTAATTTCTTTTAAAAAGACCTTTACACAAATTATGTTTATAACTTGTTTTTAGGTGTAAACGGGGGGTTAGGCATCGAAGTCGATGGTTAATATCTTTCGAGTACCTCAGTCCTACAGTGTATACGTTTTCTGAACAAAACATCTAATATAAGTTCCGAGAAAACTTTCTCAAGAATGACCCGCCTAAATCTCAACTTTTTTTCATTTCCCCGCTCGTTACTATCTATAACATTTCAATGTAATCCCCTACTTTTAACACTTCGGCCGCTGAGCGCTTAATGCCGTGATATAAGGTACGGGATTTTTGTCCCGGGGTGTTCGGTCCGCGGAATCCGGGCTCGCGAGGACACCCAACACGCATAAATCTTCGGGGCTTATTTGTTGCGGGAGGTAGTCGGCTTTACACCCGGCCCCGGCATCAGAGGGTTACTGTAATTGATTTGTTAACAGTACTCACTTAACCCTTTGGGAGCTTCGTGTTTTTCAGGCCTACAAGTTATTATGTTGTTATTTCGACTATAGTTTATGTTGTGGGAATTGTAACTCGTAAATGTAGGGTTTACACGCTCAGTTTCTTTTTTTTCATTCAAGCTTTTATTTCACTTTGTGTGCCTATGAAAGCCTCATAGGTACCTCCTATTATAACTAGCTTTCGGATTGACAATTTCTTTCTTTTTTATCTTTGATTTGTGATAGCCTAGCGGTGCGACCGTTGGACTGCCAAGTCATAGGCCTCGAGTTCGAACCCAAGGCACGCTACTCTGACTTTTCGGATTCATTTGAGTATTGTATAATTGTCACTTGCTTAAAACGGTGAAGGAAAACATCGTGAGGAAACCGGCATGCCTGAGAGACATTTCTTGACGGTATGTGAAGCCAAGCCAGAGGCTCGTGAGCGGCATAAACTCTGACACCAGGTTAGTCACTAACCACACGAAAAGAGAAGAGATCTTTGATGTTTTCTTACTAAGCCTGTCCTGGCTGTTGGCGCATCAGTTTCTTCTTTTATCTTCTCTTAAGAGCCTTCACGAGTGACGACACTAGCGCACCCTGGACAGTCAGCTCCGCTACCAACCTAGCAGACTGACTAATCTTTTCACCATGGCATGAACTATTCTCGTAAAGCTTGTGCAGTCACGAGAGAAGTAGAAGTAGTAGAATTGGTCTCCAGATCACATAAACTGACAACGGGTTCACGATAAAGCATGGTATCCACAGTACAGGCTTGCCTAGTGTAGTTAATTTAATACCGGTAATTATTAATGTTAAAAATAACTTATTCCCTGAAGGGTTAGGCAGAAGTGTATAGTAACTCCCTCATTTCGCCGTTATGTTTAAGTCCCATGTAATAGGGGGCGAGCCTATTGCCATCAACCGGGCACAAATCCAAATTCCGGGCTGCTACTGAGGAATTCCACACGGAAAAACCCAATAACACTGCACGACCTGGGGACCAAACCCAGGCTCCCAGTCGCAGTCGCGCTTGCCACCACTAGACCAATGAGGCAATCAAGTAATCATCATCCTCCTGCCCTTATCCCAACTTATTTGTGGTCGGCGCAGTATGTCTTCTTCTTCCATACATCTCTATTAGCCCTCATCTCAGTAGTCACGCCCTTTCTAGCCATATCATCTTTCACACTATCCATCCATCGTTTTTTTGGTCTTCCTTTACTCTTATAACCATCCACATTCATACTCAAAACTTTCGTCACGACATGTTCCCAGTCAGGCAGTCAAGTTGTAACACTTTAGGGTGGCTTTAAGAGACAACCCTCAACAAGCATGTGCACGTAAAATTTAGCAGGCGTGTATTACGGGAGGATAAAGAATAACACTTTTAACCGTACACTATACCTATATATATTTTAATAAGAATTAGAAATAGATCAACAGAGCGTGGTTCGTAGCAATGCGAGGAGTCCAGGGTCTTCTTGAGCAGGTGTAGCACTTAACTTGGCAACTGCAGCGGCGCGAGAGGGCCGATCTTTTTTTCTTATTCGTCTGCTTGTAGATGGTCTTGCGGACCGTTTCTACGTCACCGTATAGTTATTGGTGAGACCTGAAAGTAAAATACTTAACGACGAGAGTAAAATACTTAACCTAAGCTAACTACTATTACTACGTCTACTACTAACATCATGACTAGATAGCAATAACACCACTAAAGGCATCCCTTATGAGGGACTCCAACCTTGGCTTAGGGAGTTGCTTGCGAGAGGAGTGGGAGGGAGACAGCTTGATGAGGGCTGAATAAACGGTGTGACTGCGGAGTCAGAAAAGACGACCGGCTCCGCGGCTGCGGCGGGTGAGCAAGGTGGATCAGGGAAAGGGCCGATCCCGGACCCCCGCCAGTCCGCCACCACCCGTCACAAAGTATTGTTAAACAAAAAAGCAATATGTTAAACTTTTATCAAGAAAGTAACCTTCTTTTTCTAAATCATCGAACCCTAATTTCGTATTATACACCTAGATACCAAAAGCTGATACCATTCTCACTTAATCACGATAAAATACGCAGACACGTAACATCTGACCCGCAAGGTCAGTTGCCCTCAAATTCCCTGACCACGTACAATGTCTTGGTAGGCTCACAAGCCACTACGCCGATTAGGACGGCCATTACACCGCTCATCGTGTGGAATATTATTTAATAGCAATTTGTGAGACACTTAGCCGCGAACAGGCCGTAGATAAGGTAGATACGAGAGGGTACGTCGTGGATGTAAAGACAATGGAAGTAATAACATGTGGGGCGCAGTTGGTTAGTTTTGGGCGTGGTTGAGAAATTGAGCAAAAGAACAAAGCCATGTCATGTTACTTTCCCATATTGAGGTACCCCAAATACTACCAACCTGTAAATTATCATAATAATAGTATAACAATCATTGTGTATCTATTTCTATAATAGTTGTAACAATTTAAACCGCCCACACCAAGGTAACTGTAATTCCATCGTTTTTGTCACATATTTGTGACGTTGGCGTCCAAAAGGTTAATGCTGTAGTTATTTATAGCAGGATTACAGCTTTTCAATACAAAATACTCTATAATGGACACAAAAACAAGTTCTGAATAGTTACTTTTATTACTGAAAGTTCACAGAGCATACGAGCTTCATACCATGACTGCCTTTTCTGAGGTTTTAAATTGGCGTAACAGAATTCGTTTTTTTTCTTTATAAATGATTATTAAGTACAATACAATAATTATAAAGTATTGTATTATGATTTGCAAGGTTAAACTGCGCTTGCCGCGGTTAGTCCGTGGACGGGTGACCATTCATTAAACACCAAGAGCACGTTAAACCGTCGATCTCGGGTGTCGTACGAATACCTATGACAGTCGTAGTCAGAAGCCCTTAAGGCTGACAACCGGTCTAACCTTAAGATATCGACGGTATTGCCCAGTAACTGGGTTGCAGTTGCTCCGTGTAAAATACTGGTATTCAGCCGCATCTGGTTAGAATAGAAGCTGACCCCTAATATAGTTGGGAAACGGCTAGGCAGAACGAACAATAATTATTAAGTACTAGAAGATCGGGTTAACTCCGTACCAACGTTTTTTTTTTAATTTTTACTAATTTTCTTTTTTCCTAAACCACCCCAGTGTTGAGGCGAACAAAACAAGAATAAAAAATAAGTCGGTCGACCCATTTTCGAGTTTTTGTGAGACTAACGCACGGCAATTGTTTTTTATATCTTTACATAGTTCTAGCTGTGTCCTCACGGCTCCGCCCGTAGCCTATGTTACTCAGTGATAATATAGCTTTCTAACGGCAAAAGAATTTTTGAAATCGGTCCAGTAGTTTTTAAGTTTATTCGTTACCTATATAAATCCAAAAATCTAGAAATAAAAATCTTTCCTCTTTATAATATTAGTATAGATATAGATAAAACTAATTCGCTCCCGCGGTCTGTACGCTTTTATCTTTTAAACTACGCAACGGATTTTAATGCAGTTTTCAGCAATAGATAGAGTGATTCAAGAGAAAGGTTTATATGCCGCACATTAGTATCTACATTGCACCCGTGCAAAGCCGGGGCGGATCGCTAGTAGATCATACAATAACTCACAAGTCACTTCCATATCTTCCTACCTCCACGTACCCTACGCACATCAACCCCGAATGACCGGACGGGCTCCGTGATGGAATGAGCCATACATATGTATACCCTGGCGCTCTGAGGCGCGGCTGTCGTTACTTACATTACCCCGTATTCAGTTTGTCTGTCGGTTACAAGTAAGGGTAGGTAGGGTATGTGATATCATCGTGTTTATTTGTGTAGTCGTGCCTTAACCAATTTTGGTAAAAGTAAACAATATATTGGTGACACTGCAACCTTAGTAAATTGGAAATAACATGACATCACGCCTGTATTCCCCGAAGGGTTGGGCAGTGGTGTATAGTAACATCCTCATAAAGTCGCATGTAATAGGGGGAGAGCCTATTGCCATCAACCAGGCACAAATTCAAACTCCGGGCTGCTACTGAGGAATTCCACACGGAAAACCCAATAACACTTTGCCCGACCTGGGAATCGAACTCAGGACCTCACGATCAGCAATCGCGCCTGGCACCACTAAACCAATGTGGCAGTCAATGTGAAAATAGTGAGTGGAATAATTCCTTAAAAAACTTTTAAGTTAAACGGTCTTCTTCTTTTCGTGTGGTTAGTGACTAACCTGGTGTCACAGTTTATGCCGCCTATGGGCCACTGACTTGGTTTCACATGCCGTCGAGAAATATCTCTCAGGCATGTAGGATTCCTCACGACGTTTTCCTTCACCGTTTTTAAGCAAGTGATAATTATACAATACGCACATGAATGTAAAAAGTGTGAGGTGCGTGCCATGGGTTCGAATTCGAGACCTATGAATTGGCAGTCCAACGATTACACCAGTGGGTTTTATTTTGGTACGTCTGCAGCATCAGGATTTGTATTGTCATGGCAATTGAATTTGTGTGCGAAGTTTCAGGAGAATCGGTTAAGCAGAAGTAATTGAAAATTCTGTCCCAAGATTTGAATCAAACAAAGAAACAAAAATATACGAAGTGAAGCTAATTAAAAACCATAACAAAAATATTTAAATAATATCTTAATTTTTAATAGCAGTTTCAGACAAAAACACTTAAAAAGATTATTTAACTTTTTGTTTTGATAAAAAGGTAAATAATCTTTATCTTTGTTCGGGCTAGACTTTAACAGATTTTATACATTGCGCCACTGCGATTTCTCCTGCATAGCATCATACAAAGACAAAAAAATATTAAAAAAACAATTATTCTGCAATTCGTCCGCTCAATTTTTAAGCACCGCTTTTAAGTGAAGAAAACACATTGAGAGTTAGCTTTTAAACCTGGCGACTAGTTCCAAACATGGTTTTCGTTATATGATGAATAGGTACATGTAAAAAACGTCTACAAGAAGAAATATTCGGGCTTATACACAAATATTATTTACCAAGTAGCATATACAGTGTATTATTGATCTTACAACCCGAGGGATATTCCAACCCGGCTTTCCTCACCCGCTCCGCCTCACCAGACCAACCTTCCGTATCGATATGTTTTATCAAACATACACAGGAATCTCTAAGCTTTTATAAATGCTACGTTTCTGTTTACTTGGAGAGGGGTGCAGATGAGTATTATTTAACTTTATGAGGGTCATAATCAGTGCTGGCGCATCAGTATGTAAAAATACCGGACATGGGGGAAGGAAGCTTGATAATAATTTAACAAAAATTCATAGGTCTCGACTTCGAACCCAAGGCACGCACCTCTGACTATTCGTATTCATGTGCTTATTGTATTGTATTGGAGGGGCTTGTGACTAATTACCAATCGCGTGGATCATACGATTTGCGATGTTAAGTTGCGCTTGCCGCGGTCAGTCTTTGGATGGGTGACCATTCGTTACACATCGAGACCCCACCGTGCCTCGGAGAACACGTTAAACAGTCGGTCTCGGGGTGTTATACGAATATCTATGACAGTCGTTACGGGAAGTCAGAAACCCAAAAAGTCTGATAATCGGTCTAACCTAAGGATATCGGCATTGCCCAGTAACTGGGTTGCGGAGGTCTGATGGCAGTCGCTCCGTGTAAAATACTGGTATTCAGCCGCATCTGGTTAGACTGGAAGCTGACCCCAACATGGTTGGGAAAAGGCTAGGCAGAACGATTGTATAATTATCACTTGCTTAAAAACGGTAAAGGAAAACATCTTGAGGAAACCGGCATGCCTGAGAGATATTTTCTCGACGGCATGTGAAGCCAAGTCAGAGGCCCATGAGCGGCATAAACTCCACCAGTTCAGTCACTAACCACACGAAAAGAAGAACAAAAAAATATGATAGTCTGATCGTGTTTTTAGATGGGATATTTCATTGCGCTGCTACCTCTAAAGGCCCGGCTGCATACAGCCACTTGCATGCGCAAACAGCTTGAGCAAAATTTAACGTAAACAGTAGTTAGGTACAGACGGTATTACCGGTACCGTGCGGTATACCGCTTTCTGCTAATTAAAATTTGTGCAATTAAGCGTGTACCTTTACTCCGGGGTCACACTTACGGGACTTCGGTGAATATTAGTGTTGTCGCGTTAAGCGTCAAAAATCGCATACATTTTTTATATTCAGCCTATCGCGTAACACGAACGTAACTATCAAAATCTATACTGATATTATAAAGCTGAAGAGTTTGTTTGTTTGTTAGTTTGTTTGAACGCGCTAATCTCAGGAACTACTGGTTGGAAATGAAAAAATATTTTTGTGTTGGATAGTCCATTTATCGAGGAAGGTTATAGGCTATATAACATCACGCTACGACCAATAGGAGCGGAGCATAAATGAAAAATGTTGCAAAAACGGGGAAAATGTCCACCCGTGCGAAGCCGGGTCAAGTCAAAGTCAAAGTCAAAGTCAAAGTTTTTTATTTCAAATAGACCAGATTTCAGGCACTTTTAAAACGTCACGACTAGGTGCACGGTTCCAAAAGGTAGGTTCTATGGAGAAGAGCCGGCAAGAAACTCCATGAATACTCTTTTTAAAATAGTAGTTCATTACAATTCCATTACAGTAGTATGAGAAATAGAATGAGAATAATGCAGGTTAATGTAACAAATAAACTCACATAAGAGTAACAAATAGAAAAATATGCCTTCTATGATTGCCATAGCAGTTAAGAGCTGACCAGTCCCGACAGACGGCACCCGTTCACGAGCATGACGTGCACATCCGCATCGGTCAGCTCAACCATATTATAGGGAACTCAACGACCGGATAAACAACGCCACCATCAGCAAGACATTTAAGTGAGCATGACAGACTCATATTACCAGACAATAGGCAGTAATATGATATGATTATAAGCGTATCACTAATAGCTGCATGATGCTCATACTTTACAGTTTGGAATGAAGTATTGTAAAGCGATATTATTAAAATAATAACTATAATACAAAAACCTATTTTGCCAGTCCGGTCGGGCCGCTACTTGTTCATATAATCTGTTCTGCTTAGCCTTTTCCCTACTATGTTGGGGTCAGCTTCCAGTCTAACCAGATGCGGCTGAATACCAGTATTTTAAACGGAGCGACTGCCATCAGACCTCCGCAACCCAGTTACTGGTTACTGGGCAATGCCGATATCCTAAGGTTAAACCGGTTGTCAGACTTTCGGGCTTTTGACTCCCCGTAACGACTCTCATAGATATTCGTATGACACCCGGGATCGACTGTGTAATGTGCTCTCTGAGACACGGAGGGGCCTGGATGTGTAACGAACGGTCACCCATCTACAGACTGACCGCGGCAAGCACTGCTTAACCTCGCAAATCGCATGTTCGACGCGGTTGTTAATTAGCCCAGAGCCATAATACGAACGGGAATATCAAAATTGTTCGTAATACATCTAATTGGCTTCAGAGAAATGGAAGGTATGACATACCTAAGCGCGCGCAAGATGGAGATGTTGCCCTCGAATTTGTAAAACAAAATCTGTTACAAATAACAAAGTGGGACAATACTGAGTCACGAGCCAATATTTTATACGAAAACTAAAAAGAAGCCATTTGCCCTATAACCATGTTTTATTACATGTTTAATGTGAGAACAAGCAGTTGTGTGGCGACAACTGCTACTGGTCGCTCGTAAATCGTACCAAACGATGCGTGTGCGCCGATATCATAATATAGGGCAGTGACGTAACACACAGACTTTACTGATTTTCTTTTATCGCCACCGGTCTGAAGAAATCAGTGTTTTTGATGTTCAAACGGTGTTTAATAGAATTATAATATTTTATTTGTAATATTTACATACATACACACAATCACGCCAGTTTCCCATTGGGGTAGGCAGAGACTATAGATTTCCACCTGCTACGATCCTGACACACCCCTTTCGCTTCATCAACATTCATTACCATTGTAATATTTTAGTAAGGAAATTATGAATTTTAAGAAAAATGGCATAGGTACGTAATTAAAAAAAAATCTGATTAATATCAGAGAGTAATAGTGTTTATTATTTTCATATTAAAAACTGGAAAAATATTTGATACCTTTTTAAATATCTGTTTAATAATTGTAACATACTACGCTTCGAGAGAATATTATACTAGACAGTGGGGCCATAGATTGTGCGATTTGATGAACAAATAAAACGGCGTTGTCTAACAAAAGGCTTCGGTAGCCTGGTATGAAGATATTGTGCCTTTCAGGTTCTACGAGCCCCATATTTTATATGACGTTGTCATATAGATAACTGTGTGATGCTTTTTTTATAAAAATTCACGCCGTCGATATATGTGGCGAACTCTTTAAGAATCGATGACACGATCGGAAGATTGTCCCAAGTGTCGGTTTTGGCGTTCTAGTGTTATATAATCGGACAACTATCCACACGTGTAAATAAAAAGATTCCAGCACCAGTTGGGAAGAGGTATCCGATCGTGTAAACGCTCTTTAATAACCCAACCGTGTACGTCGCACGGTATACGGTCGCGACGTATATAGAAACAAATCTGCATACGCGTCGCCGTCAGCATCTATTCATCTCTTTTACTCACCCTCTTCCATTCATGATCATTCATTACTTATCATTTCCTATGCTATAAAATCATAATATGCAGTTGGAGGCTATCAATATTTGTGAATGACATAGTTCGCAAGTAGTTTCAGACTGCATGTTATGATTTGATAGCATTAATTTTTGAAGGCCTACTTATTCTTGTTTACATCTTTTGCATTCTTTATACACGAAATCTGGTTTTTTATGTTAATTCTTTTAAATTTATCTATATCTTTTTTTGTTTTTTTTTATCGTTGTAAAATCCTCATGGATGTCCCTCACCCGGGGAAGGCGAGGGGGTCTACCGGACTCTTACCGGCTAAAAACCAACGGTGTTCCTCCTCCTGACCGTTCAGCCGGGGTCACGGGTTTCGCAAAAGCATGCACCGCAACCCCAGCAGGTCCCGGTCCGCCAACCCTCGGCGGACCTCTCCTCTGTGGGGCCTTACCCCACATCCTCTTGAGAAGCGCGCACGGAACACTGCCCACCGAAATTTATCTATACCTAACATTGAATATTACGTCGTCTAAGTATTCACGCGGATCTCATAGCCCCACAGTCTATCAGTGAATAGTGTGCGGCGTGGTTTGTCGATAAATCTGCCTTGTCTAATAAAATCCATCGGCCGGTATGCCATGCCGTGCCGATTGTCCGGTCTACCTACATACCTAGGTATAAATAGATCGTATGTACAGTCAACCGAGGAGGCAGGCATACAAGCAACTAATTACATTTGTATTTTAACAGCGTCTTTTCTTCTTTTCGTGTGGTTAGTGACTAACCTGGTGTCACAGTTTATCCCGCCCATGGGCCTCTGACTTGGCTTCACGTGCCGACGAGAAATATCTTTCAGGCATGCCGGTTTCGTCACGATGTTTTCCTTCACCATTTTTAAGCAAGTGATAGAAGTGGAGAGGCGGCATGGCGCCCTCAGCTTCCGGCTGACGCAGGTACTCTCGGGACACGGTTGTTTCGGGAAGTACCTGTGTCGTATAGGCCGGGAGCAGACGCCCGAATGTCACCACTGCGACTGCCCCGAGGACACGGCTCTGCACACGCTGCAGGCGTGTCCAGCTTGGGGATCGCAGCGCCGCGAACTAGTCGCGGTGGTCGACGGTGACCTCTCGCTTCCGGCCGTGGTTGTGTCCATGGTCGGAAGCGAGAGTGCGTGGGAAGCCATCGCCTCCTTTTGCGAGGGGGTGATGGCGACTAAGGAGGAAGCGGAGAGGGAGAGGGAGCGGTGTGCTCTCCTCCCTTCCCGCGCCAGACGCACCGGGCGCCGGAGGGCGCGCGTACGCGACGATCTCCAGCCAGCCTAGTGTGTGGCCTGCGGGCGGTGGGTTAGGGGACCCGCCGCCCGACCAGTAACAGGCCCGAGAAGGCGGCGCGCTGTGTTCCGTGCGCGCTTCTCAGGAGGAGAGGTCCGCCGAGGGTTGGCGGACCGGGACCTGCCGGGGTTGCGGTGCATGCTTTGCGAATCCCGCGACCCTGGCCGAACGGTCAGGAGAAGGAGCACCGTTGGTTTTTAGCCGGTAAGAGTCCGGCAGACCCCCTCGCCTTCACCGGGCGAGGGACATCCATGAGGATTTTCCAACGAAAAAAAAAAAAAAAAAGGTTTATGCGTGTGTTGAATGCCTCGTTAGTCTAGTGGTGGCAAGCGCGTTTGGTGATCGTGAGGTCCTGGGTTTGATCCCCAGGTCGGGCAGTGTTATTGGATTTTTCCGTGTGGAATTCTTCAGTAGCAGCCCGGAGTTTCAATTTGTGCCCGGTTGATGGCAATAGGCTCGCCCCCTATTACATGGGACTTAAACATAACGGCAAAATGAGGGTAAAGAAAGAAAGAAAGAAAATTATTTATTCTGCACTCACACAGGCAGTTACAGAAACAAAAACAATATTTTAAAAAAGTAAAGATAAGAATTTAGACTACCTGCACGAGGCCAAAAAGGGCTCCCATCTCAGCATAATGCTGCGACATTAAAAAAAAACCAAATGTCGCAACGCTGGTTTTCAGATAGGACCATAGTAATGCCACGGGCAATAACGACACAAATAAATAAATAAACATGTTACGTACAATGTTAAATTTGAATACTAATAAATAAAAGCAATAAATAGTTTATTATAAACTTATGTGTTACGTGTCTGTGTGGAATAGTCAATAAAATTATATACATAGTTATTAAATAAATTATTGCCAAACCAGAAAAAATAAATATAAAATAAACTTAAGCATTTCCGGACGAGCCAGTGTTACTATACACCTCTGCATAACCTTACGGGAATACAGGCGTGATGTTGTGTTATGCGTGTGTTGAGTGGTCAAGTTTTTACCATCACTTGTTTGAGCGAGTCTTGCTTATAAAAAACATTATTTACAAAAAATTTAAATCGACTTCAAAAAAGAATAAAATAATTACCATATAAAATTAACAGTTTGTGAAGTCGGTGCTGATCCACGCTGAACCAAATTTAAGGCACCGACTTCTGAAACTGTTAATTTTATATGGTAATTATTTTATTCTTTTTTGAAGTCGGTTTAAATTTTTTGTAAAAAATGTTTTTATTTTTTTCATTTTAGTGGCCTTAATTAAAACTTGGTTGGACCTACTAAAGACGCTGCGTGTAACATAATCATATCATCACAATATGCGCATTGTTCGTCATTGAGGAGTTCCATTGTCTATCTCCGAAGTTCTTCATCAGATCTTCACCAAATTTAAATGGGACCAACTTCGAAGTATACCCTATCCATTAAAAAAAGAATCATCAAATTCGGTTTACAATTGGCGAAAATATCGATGAACATACACAAAAAAAAATACATACAGACGAACATAGTAACCTCCTCCTTTTTGGAAGTCGGTTAAAAAAAATACATACAGACGAACATAGTAACCTCCTCCTTTTTGGAAATCGGTTAAAAAGTTATTACATACACAATTACAAAAAAAACATCGGTAAAGGAAAACATCGTGAGGAAACTGGCATGCCTGCGAGATATTCCTCGACGGCATGTAGGCCCATGGGCGGCATAAACTCTGACACCAGGTTAGTCACTAACCACACGAAAAGAAGAACTTATGACAATTGCTTACGTAGTACGTTGATATCCGATGTTTTCCTGTACACCTAACTCTTTTGTTGA
This sequence comes from Amphipyra berbera, assembly GCA_910594945.2. Lineage (NCBI taxonomy): Eukaryota > Metazoa > Arthropoda > Insecta > Lepidoptera > Noctuidae > Amphipyra > Amphipyra berbera. The sequence goes on along the minus strand of OU343123.1, from coordinate 21,483,193 downwards.
CTGTACGTGATCGCCAGTCGATATTAATATTAGGAAGGTGTAGTAGAAATAGATTTGCTGTTCCATACAGTATTTATATAGATAGAGCTGATGTACACTATAGTTTTCGTTGCGGCAAATGTTTGATGTTTATATCTCGACCCTAGGTAGCCAAACGGATACCTACTTTGTTGATAGCTGTTTATGATTTTAGACGTGCTCATTCAAAAGTTGTTTTGTTTTGTATAGACAGTTTTGCTAAGGGCGATGCCTCATTAGTGCGTTGCGTCGTCGCAACGGATCAACGCATTGTAGGTATGCCACACCTGCGTTGCGAGGACGCTCGACGTCCCAGCGCAAGAGGACGACACACGCACCTCAGTCAGTCTCGTTTGCCCCTCTAGCAGTGGAACACTGTCCGTCGTCGCACCGGAGCCCCGACAGCGCAGCGCATCACCCTCCCCCCGCTTTGTCTCTCGTCCGCGGCATCCGTTGAGGCGTTGACGCTGCGACGACGCAACGCAACGCACTAATGAGGCAGAGCTCTAAGGCCGTCATAAAGGTGTATAGTAACACCCTTATTTCTCCGTTATCTTTAAGTTCCATGTAATAGGGGGCGAGCCTATTCCCATCAACCGGGCACAAATCCAAACTCCGGGTTGCTACTGAAGAATTTCACACGGAAAACCCAATAATGCTACCCGACCTGGGGATCGAACCCAGGACATCACGTTGCGCTTGCCACCACTAAAGCAACGATGCAACTGATGTTGACACTTAAAATATTTTTACAGGGCAATAAAAATTCTACGCGAGATGTGCTAGCTTTCTGTATCTTCATTAGTTTGAGCTTGGAGGCTCTCCAGCAACAGCTTGGTAAAGATATCGTCACAGGCTAAGGGATGATTTCCACCAAACGGCTCGCATCGCATCAGATCGAAAAGGATACGAACGGATGCAGCGACAGCCGAACGCGTCCGTCAGGATGTCGACGCATACGATCGGCTCCGTACAGTCGCTTGCGAACGTATCCGTTTCTGCGCCTAATCAAATAGTTTCATTCTTACCGTGTTGATATGTTCTAATTTTTGAAAGGATCCGATCATGCGAACGGAGCCGACCGCGCGTCGCAGACTACTGTCGGCTACGATCGCGTGTCGCGGAAGACGCCCCCGCGGTCAAGCTGCTGTGCGCGGCTTGATAATATAGACTTTAAATACTGTGTACACGATTTATTATCGTTTAAAGATTGTAAAATCCGCTCCGATCCGATGCGAGGCGAGCCGTTTGGTGGAAATCATCCTTAAGACGTGGCTGCGAATTAAGTTACACTTTGACCAGTTGTCCAACGGTATTTTGAGGAGGCTTTTCTGGCTCGATTGTCAAACGTGGCTTCAAGTTTCAGGACATTGTTATTTACTTTGGAATATTTGTAAGTTTGTTCGTTCTACGGGATAGCTACAGTTCTGCCTTTTCGAAACAGAAACAACAGTTTCTGGTTCTCACAATAGTTTTGTGAAGTTATTTCCAATCTCTTTTGTTTATATTTTTATAACGACTATGCTTAATACATAACATAACATCACGCCTGTATTCCCTGAAGGGTTGCGCAGAGGTGTATAGTAACACCCTCATTCAGCCGTTAGGTTTAAGTCCCATGTAATAGGGGGCGAGCTTATTGCCATCAACCGGGCACAAATCCAAACCCCGGGCTGCTACTGAAGAATTCTATAAGGAAAAACCTGTGGCGGCATCTATCACACCACATGCGAACTACGCAGCACGACGAATGTCTAGCAGACTACAGCGACAACAATGACAGCTGTCAAATGAAATTTCACAAATCCTGCATCGCGGTACCATGATTTGACATGGAGGTAGTGTATACCCAACTGCAACCGTTGGGCAGTAGCCCGCCAGGCATAAGACCCGCCTGGTAGGAGGATCCTCCCTTTTCGTAGGAGGAACACTATACCTGGTTCCCCTACAAACCCAGTAATACTTTGCCCGACCTGAGGATTGAAACCCAGGGCCTTGCGATCAGCAGTCGCGCTTACTACGACTAGATCAACGAGGCAGTTAATTTGCTGGCGTTGCTTAATAATAGTTTAATGATTATTTACTTTATTTTAACAGTGATAGCCTAGCGGTTGAACGCTTTCCTTCCATGCAGGAGAGTTTGAGTTCCATCTCAGCCCGTACCTCTGACATTTAGAATTCATGTGCGGACCAGAATTTGATTATCACTTGCGTTAACGGTGAAGGAAAAACATCGTGAGGAAACCTGCACACCTGAGAGGGCTCCATAAGGTTCTCGATGGTGTGTGTAGTCTGCCAACTCACACCAGGCCAGCGTGGTGGGCTAAGGTCTAAACCCTTCTCATTGTGAGAAGAGGCCCGTGCCCAGCAGTGGGACAGTAATAGGCTAGTTATGTAATATTATGACGTTTTGTTGTACGCCAAAACGAACGAACAACACACATGGCGCCCTCTCTGAGATCTTAGTAATAGTACTGTAATTACATCGGTTGGTATGCGTCGCCACAGTCTCCCGATTCAGAACGATTCGATAAATGTTGTCGACTTAGTCCGTTTACTATCTCGATTTGTTAACGATTCTCGTAACAAGAGATAAAAAGAGAACGATCCAAATCGATCGACAATTTACTTATCGAAAAGTTTTGAATCATAGAAAAAGGGATTATTCCCACGTTTTTACCACACGGAATATTTTACGAGAAGTGGTTAAATGGTTCGCTATATACATGTTTGGTCAACAACAAAAAAAAAACTATTAAATAGTCTGAGCAACTCGACTACGTTAGGTTAGGTAACGGCAATTCACACAGAAACTGTTTACAGGATCCGTTTTTATTATGGTGATGGCGCCTGTAGTTGTATGAGCGAGTTCACATACACGACAGTATTCCGAATCCAGTAAAAATTACTGTTTCGACATTTTTACATGTTCCGTTTTGTCATCAAAAACTGGATGCCGGAACAGTATAAAAAACGGATCCGTACATAAAGATGTATGGAGAAGTATGTGCGTTCACACACGATCCGTTATTTTTATCGTATCCTGTCGGACAGATGCGACGCAGCTGCCGTTTGTTTAACTGATCCCTCGGTACAGATGTGAACAACATATCTAGTACCGACGGATCCGTTAAAACGGATCCGCTGTGTGAACGGGCTCTTAGCTCAAAATTGTGGTTATTTCTTTTTAACAACTCTGAAAAGCTTACTGTTGAAAATCTGACACAGTTATCTCCGCTGCTCATTCATCGCTCATCAATTATACATTTTCTCTGACCGAAACTTCAATATTTAGTTAACCGTTTAAATGTCAGCCATATTTTAAAAGCACACACTCATGATTTTTTCTACATATCAATAATATTGCAAACGTTTTTAAGGCTGGTTGCGAAGTCATCTTCTCATACGTGAATGAAAACAAAAAAATATTAGTACCTAATCATCTCGTTCTTCTCTCATATCGGCACGAGGGACCTGAGATGAGAGTAGGTACCTTTAGGCGAGGTGAAAAGATTAGCTAGCCAGCAAAGTTGGTAACGGGGCTCACTGCCCAGGGTGCGCCGGGCGTACCTAGTTAAGTATCGTCACTCGTGGACAAGTACCTACCTGCATTCCAATTAAAAGAAAACAATATCATCTACTGCATCCCAGTTATACTAGATCAGCGTTATAACCAGAATAACGCAAAGAAAAAACCTGGAGAAAATAAAGTACTAACGAGAAAATTTTCAAAGCTATGTTTTAAGATTTTCTGCGGCCAATCCTTCCAATAGGTGTCTAGTTCGTCCCGCCATCTCCTTCTGTGCCTGCCGCGACTTCGTCTGACGTTGTGTGGGTCCCACTCAGTGATGAGTTTTGCCCACAGCTCGTCCGACATGCGGCAGACGTGACCAGCCCAGTTCCATTTTAAGCTTGCGGCTTTCTGACCAACGTCTGCTATCTGAGTTTTGGAGCGCAGGACACTATTGCTTATACGGTCTGATAACCGGATAAAGGACTGGCCGCAGAAAACCTTAAACCGAGAGGAGTGGAAGGAGGGTAGGGAGGCCTTTGCCTTGCAGTGGGATGATCATGGCTGAATAATATTAATGTTTCACGGTAGTTTATTATTAACGATTCCAAGCCATGTGGAGGGACAGGTGTCCTTGAAGGCAGGACTGGAGTGCGCCAGGTGGATGTCCATCAGTTCCGCGATGGGCAGCAACTTGGCGGCGAGTGCCTTCAGCATTTCGATGACCTGGGGCCCCACCTTCTGAGGCTTGGTGGTTAACACATCTAAAGACTTAGAGCGGATCGCGAAGTTCACTGTGTTGCGGAGGTGGTACTGTTGAACAAGAATATTTTTGGAATTCGTGTTTAGGTTCTTGCACATATACTAGTGTTGGTAACACGTCAGCATTGGTAAAACGTCAGAATTGGTTAAGCGTCAGAATTGGTTAAGGGTCAGAATTGGTTAAGGGTCAGAATTGGTTAAGGATCAGTGTTGGTTAAGCGTCAGTGTTGGTTAAGCGTCAGTTTTGGTAAAGCGTCAGCGTTGGTTAAGCGTCAGTGTTGGTAAAGCGTCAGTGTCGGTAAAGCGTCAGTTTTGGTAAAGCGTCAGCGTTGGTTAAGCGTCAGTGTCGGCAAAACGTCAGTGTTGGTAAAGCGTCAGCGTTGGTTAAACGTTGGCGTCGGTAAAACGTCAGTTTTGGTAAAGCGTCAGCGTCGGTAAAACGTCAGTGTTGGTAAAGCGTCAGTTTTGGTAAAGCGTCAGTGTTGGTAAAGCGACAGCGTCGGTTAATTAGCGTCAGTGTTTGCCAAACGTTGCGCGCGATCGCGACGTATGCGTTACGTAGGCTCTGTACGTTTACCCAGTAAACGCGATGAACGCGCAATTTGTGAAATGCACGTATTGTACAGACATCGCGTTGTGGCTAAATATGTTTAAGACTTAATAAATGCACGGATATGATGTCTTGCCCCCAAGATACTGGCAAATGCCTATATTAGGGTTCACAATCCAAATAACTGTAGAAATTATAAGTTTCAAAGTTTAAAAAGTATCTTTTTTTTTCTCATGACATAGGTACTGAACCAGTCATCATCCTATGTCGTTTGTACTAGCCTGTATCAGCAGCGCTATTCCAAGATGTACCGGTTTGATCTCCATGTCCTTGAGCTTCCGTACCAGGATTCTTGGTGTCAGGTCATCCAGCTTACCCAACTGTGATATGATTCTTGGAGTCTGCAACAAGATTCATCATTAGATTTATTAATGTTAATCATCAATGATTTGTACAGCAAACTATGCTTTATTTTGGTGTTAGATTTTAATGTCAGTCGTGTCGTCAAACTCGAGCAAGTGTGAAGACATCTTAATCTATCATCTTTGACGACACGTTTGGTGCAGTGGCTGAGTGATTAGCTTCTGCGCTACGGGTCGTGGGTCGATTCCCGCACGGAACAAATACTTGTGTGGCTTACAGATAGTTGTTCCGGGTCTGGGCGTTTGTGCATTGAGGTGTGTGTCTGTAAACGCACCCACGATACAGGAGAAATCCTAGTGTGGGGAAAGTTTAAAAAAGAAATCTTTATGGAACTAAGGTCAAAGATGCTAAGAGTATTGGTGCAGATCTGTATTTTTTTAGTATTCAGAATCCGAAATTGAGCCCAAAACAAAAACTGTACAAGGACTGCACCTCGCTCAATTATACAAACACGCTGGTTACCTACCAATTAATTTTTCTGTCCAAATATATAGTTAACTGCCTCGTTGGTCTAGTGGGGCAAGCGCGACTGCTGATCTTGAGGTCCTGGGTTCGATCCCCAGGTCGGGCAAAGTGTTATTGGTTTTTTTCCGTGTGGAATTCCTCAGTAGCAGCCCGGAGTTTGGATTTGTGCCCGGTTGGTGGCAATAGGCTCGCCCCCTATTACATGGGACTTAAACATAACGGCGAAATGAGGGTGTTACTATACACCTCTGCCCAACCCTTCGGGGAATACAGGCGTGATGTTATGCGTATGTTATTTATAATTAACTACTAACCAACTTAAAATCACACAGTTAATTGGTAACTGGAAATCTAAAGCCCTGATAAGCTGCTAATTAATTTACATACCAATTAAATTATAATAATTAACCGGCGGCATTATTAAACAAGAGTCATTTAATATTTACCTACTTCGTTTTATTTTACACGTTTTAATAATTTGTTGTACATTTTTCGGCGTCTTTCCTTCCTAGTTCTGCCTAGCCTTTTCCCAACTACGTTGGGGTCAGCTTCCATTCTAACCAGATGCGGCTGGATACCAGTATTTTACACGGAGCGGCTGCCATCAGACTTCGCAACCCAGTTACTGGACAATGTCGATATCCTAAGGTTAGACCAGTTGTCAGACTTTTGGGCTTCTGACTACCCGTAACGACTGTCATGATATTCGTATGACACCCGGGACCGACGGTTTAACTTGCTCTCTAAGGCACGGAGGAGTCTCCATGTGTAACGAATGGTTACACATCCACGGACTGACCGCAGTATGTGTAGCTTAACCTTGCAAATCATACGATCCGCGCGGTTGTTAATTAGCCATGCTCCTCCGGCGTCTTTTCTACCGAACTGAATAAATAAATATACATACATACATACATAAACTCACGCCTTTTTCCCATGGGGGTAGGCAGAAACTATAGAACGCCACATGCTACGACTCTTACATACCCCTTTCGCTTCATCCACATTCATACATCTTGTCATACACGCACGCCGGTTGAGAGTACTACGCACCTGACCTTTGTGAAGAACATCACCAATAACATCGATGTATGTCCTTCTAGGACGTCCTCTACCGGCGTTCCCATTAACACCCGCCTTATAAATATACAATACTCGACAAATGAAGTGGTTTCATAACAATAAACTGTAGCTATTATTATTTTATTTCTTCAGAAAATCTTCTTATCAAGTACCTATAATTTGACTACAGCGCCACCTATCGGATGCCAGCATAGCTACGAACCATCGTCTCGACAAAACAAATATAGTGTAAATATGACCTCAATCGGTTAAGTCGTTCTCAAGTTATGGCGTGACTAAGGGGAAATAGGGATTCATTTTTATATACCGGGTGTAAAAATACCCTTAACGAAGCCGAGAGCCACATATTCTTCCCATCATTACGAAGATTTTTTGTTATTGGGCCATACTTGGGAACCAACTGGTTATGGAGATAATGAAGGTCAAAGTCACCATATTTTTGTACTTTGTTCACGAATACTAAGTTTAAATGTTATTACTAAACATTCTTCTATACAAACATTATCAACATTTTTGAAATGTAGGCACAGTCTGCTGCGCGCGAGTTTACACTGCGCGCTACAATTAAAAGCTGTTTTTAATACCAAAAAATAAAAGTAGTTTCTCAGTAATTATTTTTGCTGTATTTTACTTAGTTTTATGTATAGTATGCGTAGACTTCGGCTTCGTTAAGGGTATTTTTACACCCAGTATATAGATTTAAATACAAAATATTCTATTCACACAATATAGTCTGTACTAATATTATAAAGAGGAAAGATTTGTATTTTTGTATGTAACGAATAAACTTAAAAACTACTGGACCGACTGGATTTCTAGCATTTTTAGCTTTCTAGCTAGCAAATTTTTTAGCTTTTTAGCTACATTGTCACTGAGTAACATAGGCTACGGGCGGAGTCGTGAGGACACAGCTAGTATTTAATAAACTACTTCTTCATAAATTTCACTTTAGATTTTCGCTACAAGTATATAATACTCTTTGTACCTGACTATTCGTGCATGTTCAACCTGTATTAAATTTCATGAAGGCTGGGCTTAATTTCTCAACGTCGCTGTCTCTATTGTCAGCCTAGGTTCAAAGTAAGATTATACAAGAATAGAATTGTACCGAGGTACTCGTATATCTTCCAAACGTTTATTAAGGTTTATTTTTAAGAGAAAGAGTAAAGAATCGTCCTGTTTTAAAATTTTGTATAAATGGTAAGAAAACGTTTGATCGAAATATTGATTTTGTTTTAAATTAATTTGTATGTTTAATGGTATCATAAAGGTGGAGTTCGGTTAAGCTGCGCTTTCCGCGGTCAACCTGTGGATAACAGACCATTCGTTACACATCGAGACCCCTCCGTGCCTCGAAAAGCACTTTAAACAGTCCCGGGTGTTATACGAATACCTATAACAGTCGTTACGGGAAGTCAGAAGCTCGAAAGTCTGACAACCGATCTAACCCTAAGATATCAGCATTGCGCAATAACTGGGTTACGGAGGCCTGATGGCAGTCGCTCCGTGTAAAATACTGGTATTCAGCCGCAACTGGTTACACTGGAAGCTGACCCCAACATAATTGGGAAAAGGCTAGGAGAAAGAGAGACTATTTTTAACCGACTTCCAAAAAGGAGGAGGTTACTATGTTCGTCTGTATGTATGCTTTTTTTTTTTTGTGTATGTTCATCGATATTTTCGCCAATTGTGAACCGATTTTAATGATTCTTTTTTTAATGGATAGGGTATACTTTGAAGTTGGTCCCATTTAAATTTGGTGAAGATCTGATGAAGAACTTCGGAGATAGACAATGGAACTCCTCAATGACGAACAGTACGCATATTGTGATGATGTGATTATGTTACGAGCAGCGTCTTTAGTAGGTCCAACCAAGTTTTAATTAAGGGCACTAAAATGAAAAAAATAAAAACTTTTTTACAAAAAATTTAAACCGACTTCAAAAAAGAATAAAATAATTACCATATAAAATTAACAGTTTCAGAAGTCGGTGCCTTCAATTTGGTTCAGCGTGGATCAGCACCGACTTCTGAAACTGTTAATTTTATATGGTAATTATTTTATTCTTTTTTGAAGTCGGTTTAAATTTATTGTAAAAAAGTTTTTATGTAAGGTCGCTTCCAGAGAGACGGCGTCGCACTGACTCTAGATCGAGGGGTCTAGCAATCATCTAGCTTTGCCCACCACTGCGATGGTATATGCTAACGGTAACAAACCTTTAATTGCTTGTTTAGACGAGAAAGCTATGATATAGCTGTGCCTTATTTATTTATAGCTTCTGTTCTGCCTAGCTTTTTCCCCAACTATGTTGGGGTAAGCTTCCAGTCTAACCAAATGCGGCTGAATACCAGTATTTTACACGAAGCGAGTGCCATCACACCGCAACCCAGTTACTGGGCAATGCTGATATCCTAAGGTTAGATCGGTTTTCAGACTTTCGGGCTTCTGAGTTCCCGTAACGACTGTCATAGGTAGCTACTATATTATTCTACTATTTATTTATAGCGATGTATTTATAGCTTCTAAATGGCCTAAATAGCGCAGTGGTGGCCGCCTTTTACGCTAAGGGTAGCTAGCCAGTCAGACCGTGTAAATCCTGCCACCAGGTGTGCTGGGTTCCCAGCGTGAGGTGAGGAAATTTTATATTCTAGTTAGGCACTCGGGAAAGGACTTACAGTAAACATGATGTCATACAGCCTCACACTCGCATGGAACACTTGCACGTCTGCCATCTGGTCGTGCATGTCTCGGCTCTCTACCGACATGTAGTATCGGTGAGCTGTGTCTATGCGGCTCTGAGCTGAAGAGTTGCGAGGCAAGTCCTGCAACATTGTGCTCGTTGTAGAAAATTAAACTGTCAGATTATTTGGCTAGTGTTGTCCGAACTTATTGTTCAAATGCGATGTGCATGAAGAAATTGCTGTACGCTCACTGTTGTGTAAGCTATGATTTGGTGTGTTTGTGAATTTTATGTATGTCTTTTTTGTTCTACAATTATAAATGCAGAGATGGAAGATTTTACACATAGTATAAAAGCCCGTTCACAAAGCGGATCCGTTTTCGTAGGACTGTTTTTAACTTCGCGGATGAGTGCTTACGAGTGCCCGTGTTCTCGCCATTATGTGGCAGAGGAGGACACCGTGGAGTTTTAGTGGGTTTGAGTCCCACATAACTGCAGTATCTCCCCGTGGTCGTGCAGTATGCGTGTGCATTTCTATAAGACAAAAAAAGGACTGTTTTTAACGGATCCGCCGTTACTGGATGTGTTATTCACATCTGTATCAGTTAAACAAATGGCAGCTGCGCCGCGGCACCCATACTTCTTCATACATCTCCATGTACGGATCCGTTTTTTATACTGTTCCCGGTTTTTGATGACAAAACGGATTGTGTAAATATGTCGGATCAGTATTTTTTACTGGATTCGGAATACTATCGTGTATGTGAACTCGCTCATACAACTACAGGGGCCATTACCAAAATAAAAACGGATCCGCTAAAACGGTCCTGTAAACAGTTTCTGTGTGAACTAGAAGTAACTCATCGACTTGAACAAAACGAATGAACATAGTATACGTCATACATAGGTAGTCAATATGAACTTACACAAATATCAACTTCGGTCAAGCAAAGTGTTATTGGATTTTTCCGTGTGGAATTCCTCAGTAGCAGCCCAGAGTTTGGAATTGTGCCCGGTTGATGCCAATAGACTCGCCCCCTATTACATGGGACTTAAACATAGCGGTGAACTGAGGGTGTTACTCTTATGTGAGTTTATTTGTTACATTAACCTGCATTATTCTCATTCTATTTCTCACACTACTGTAATGGAATTGTAATGAACTACTATTTTAAAAAGAGTATTCATGGAGTTTCTTGCCGGCTCTTCTCCATAGAACCTACCTTTTGAAACCGTGCACCTAGTCGTGACGTTTTAAAAGTGCCTGAAATCTGGTCTATTTGAAATAAAAAACTTTGACTTTGACTTTGACTTTGACAACTCTGCACAACCCTTCGGGTAAAGGCGTGATGTTATGTAAAAGAAAGAAAAAGATAAAAAGTACATACCTTGGCAATATCGATCAGCTTCATAATCAAGGAGGAATATATTCGTCTGCTGATCGCGTCGGTTCGCCGCGAGCGATAATTGTCTACCTCGCTGGAATCGCACAAAGATAAATTGAAAAATACCAAGGATTACGAGAAAAATTACGTTCATTTCTTATTTCCCGCTGGGTTGTTTGTGGAAAATGCGAAGGTTAAATCGGACGTGGTTTCCATTTTAACCAGATGCGGTTCAATGTCAATATTTTACACGTAACGACTGCCGGAACTACGCACCTATATTAAGCTGTTCTAAGCCGTAATGTCGTTCCGGCCAGTTTGTATGGCAATCCGACATGAAATATAATGGTTACAACGTCATATAAACTATGGGTTATGCTATGGTATCATAAAGATCTAAGGTGCGTAGCTTGTAAAGTTAACTTTACATGTTAACTGTTATAAAATAATGAAAACTCGTAGTTAAGAACTTTAAGCCACTGATAATATAATTAACATTAGATAACAGTAACTTTTTTCCAAGAGATGGTATAAAGTTTAAAGTTTAAATCAAGGTACAGTAAACCCAGATTTAGAATACACCCATCACTGTCTAACGGCATATAACAAAGAGAGACGTGGCTACTTTAGAACCTGGATTTTATGTGCTAAGACCATCTGTTGTAATAAGGGGGTACAAGTTTCCTTAAAAGATCTTCTATGTAATAAATATATACCCAAAAGCAAGTAAAAATGTAAGTGCCTGTTCACACAGCGGATCCGTTTTAACGGATCCGTTTTTAACGGATCCGTCGGTACTGGATGTGTTGTTCACATCTGTTCCGACGGAAAAAACGGATCGGTAGTTTTCCCGGGATCGAGAATCCGGAAAAGGAACCCTAAAAGGCACCCATACTTCTCCATACAATTTCATGTACGGATCCGATTTTTATACTGTTCCCGTATCCAGTTTTTGATAACAAAACGGGACATGTAAAAATGTCGGACCAGTATTTTTTACTGGATTCGGAATACTGTCGTGTTGGTATGTGAACTTGCTCAAACAACTACAGGCGCCACCACAAAAATAAAAATGGATCCGCTAAAACGGGTCCTGTAAATAGTTAGCAGTAACTAGCGTACACAGAAACTGTGTGTGTGTAACGGTAACAATAAATATTCGCTGTTATTCGCTTTTAGAGTATTTTCTTAAACAGAAGAGCAATCCACATATAATTTTTTTTTAGTAGCCTGTTGCCTTCCCCACTGCTGTGCAAAGGCCGCCTCTTTTGCCCTCCAAACTCTATCTATTTTGTGCCGTAACCACGCCACCTACACCGCGGTCGACCTTGGCGACAATATCCTCCTACAAGCGTCCAGTGAGTGACGATCTTTGCCCATCTATCCGGGTGCATTCGAGCAACATTACCAGCCCACTCCCAATTAAGGCTGGCTGTTTTTTCTCCAACATCTGCTACTTGCGTTATGGAGCGCAGGGTGGTGTTTTAACACCCAGAATACTACGCTCCATTGCGCGTCGGCAAATCTTGAGTTTGGTATATAAAGTATAACACTACACTACCGTTTAACAATATACTTGATGACGAGCGACATGGTACGGTTGAGAAACACCTGGTTCTCCTTCTTCAGGTCGAACAGCAGTTCTTCTTCAAACTTGGAGTCTTGAAGGGCTTCCACCACTGCTTTCGATAGGCGACGGTTCTCTTGGAAATACGTCTGCTTCGACAAACGGGATAAGACATTAACATATATGACATAAACATAATCAGCCGATTACTGTCCCACTGCTGGGCACGGGCCCCTTCTCAGAATGAGAAGGGTTTAGGCCTTAGTCCACCACGCTGGCCTGGTTCGTGTTGGCAGACTACACACACCATCGAGAAATTTATAGAGCCCTCTCAGGTGTTCAGGATTCTTCAGGTTGTTTTTCCTTCATCGTTAACGCAAGTGATAATCAAATAACGTTATCAGACATTAAAAATTAAATAATTGTTTTGTTTGTTTCGTGTAGTTTTCGCCAAAAACTAGCCCTTTAATTCGAATATTATTATTAGAGAATAAATTTCTAGCGACACGTGTCGTCAGCGTATCCGACAACGTCGCACGTCGTCACTGTTCATCGCGTGACATGATTGGCAGTTAGTCAAAGCTCTAAAATCGGTCGATCAGTTTTGAGAGTTGAAAATCAAAAGGGAATTTATAATTTAGATCATGAATTTGAATTAGAGCAAATAGGAACTATTGCAATTTGTCCATTCAACATTTAGTGTGTTTTCACAAACAAAACAGCATTTTAAATCTATGAGCAAATCGAGTAATAACATTTTTTTGCACATAACATTATTTAATTACAAACTTTGTTCTGTAGCTATACAGAAACAAAAATACCCTTTTGTTTCGAAATCGTATCACTTCCGCAAAACAAAGGAAACTGTATTTCGCAGCTATAAAGTAAATAAATGTTTTAAAGAACACGCTACAATGCAAAACCGCACAATTTAGTTCTCATAAAACGTAACAAAAGTAACAAAAAAAGGAACTCTGAAATAAAATCGTATAGTTTTTTATCTTGGCGGCATTTACATCTGTATTATGCGTCCGTTATCAGAACATGCATTGTTGCCAAATTTCCGGAGCTGTTTTGCAATTCAGAGTGCAACAAAACAATTATTACGATTACCTCTATACTGCTTGCGGCCGCGCCCGCCGCATACACTAGAACGGCAACGAACAACACCACCATTCCCCCTGCAATATCAAGTTAACTGTCCATACACATTTTATTTTTCAGTAAAAATTACTTTCACACAGAATATCTAATAACGAACGTTGTATTTTTTTATTCACAAGGGACGCACACGTTAGTGGTGGTGTATTTCAAAATGGCCGATGGCACGTAGTTGTACTGAGCGAATCGGTTGATGTTGGTCTCGTAAAACGTGATTGTTAATAAAATTGTACGACGCGTTAAGTGACTTGTATTTTGCGTTATGACATGTAGTTTATATCGAATTGGAGCTTTAGAATATAATCTTGTTATTTTTTATTGAACATGCGAACAATTACAAAATTAAATTGAAGAATTAATTGCGCTAATTTATTGTCTAGATACATTTTTTTTATTTAATTATTTTTCTCCTCTCGTGTTACAAGTTAATGCCGATTTACACGAGGATAGTGTCTCAAAGCGAGACTCGTTCTGTCTTTGTCTCTCTCTACGATGAAAACAGAGATAGCATGAGACTCGCTTCGAGAAACTATCTCCGTGTGGGCTTTTATATGGGAATTATGGGAGGTTGGTAGCGTGGCTGACTGGGGTGCATCGAAAATACTTTAGGATCGTCACTCGTGGACGCTTTTAATGATCTTTTATTTAATTGAAACTTTGTAAACCCGCATTTGCGAAACCATTGTCATTTGAATTTCTCAAATATGGTCTCATTGCTAACAAGCACCACTCAGTTTTTTTTAAATACAAGTAGCATGATACGTAACTATGAGTATGATGAGTTTGACAACACGTTTGGTGCAGTGGCTGAGCGATCGACTTCTGCGCTACGGGTCGTGTGTTCGATTCCCGCACGGAACAAATATTTGTATGGCCTACAGATAGTTGTTCCGGGTCTGGATGTTTGTGCATGTGAAGATTTCTGTCTGTAAACGCACTCACGATGGGACAAAGTATTTTATTTAAAAAAAAACTTTTCAAAAGAAATCACTCGCTTGCCTACAAAATTCATTTTTCCATAAATTCGATGTATTCGGACGACGAAGAATGAACATAGGTCAAGTTACGTTGGCAGCGTGCTTGATAGCGCGCAATTGCGCATTATACGAATTCATGTTAAACAGAGTATTTCAATAAATAAGCCAAGAAAATTCTAAAACCATGAAGAATATTTTGTATGAATATTCACATAAACTTTTCCTCATTTAACCAAGTTCAGTTTAGAATGCAAAACTGAGTTTTCGTCGGATTATTTTCTAAAAATAAACTTTGTAAGAATGTCGGTGTATTTTTTCAGGAAGCCACATGAGAATCAACTTGGTAGCTCTATGTTATAGATAATGACGAAACTTTACAATATTCTGCCATAACTTAAATATTTTAACGTTTTAGTACCAAATAATTCTGTGTAGATTCATGTTTTAGAAAATTATACTTCATTAAATTATTAAATTAAAAAAATGTTTATTTCTTAACCATGATTAAAACACATTAGTGATTGGAGTCTCCTTGTAAGCAAAAAATGCCTGTATTAGGAGATTCCGCTCTTTCAATCAGTATAAAGACAAGTACATAGTAATAAAAATGAAAAAAATACATTAGAACGTGTGTGTGTGTGTGTGAGCGTGTGTGTGTGGTGTATGGTGTATGTACTTCATTAAAGTTCAACTTTGACAAAACGTTTGGTGCAGTGGCTGAGCGATCGGCTTCTGCGCTAGGGGTTGTGGGTTTGATACCCGCACGGAACAAATATTTTTATGGCCTACAGATAGTTGTTCCGGGTCTGGAAACATCCAGACCAGACAGACAGACAGACAGACACAAATCTTCACACGCACAAACATGTGCGTGTGAAGATTTGTGTCTGTAGACGCACCCACGATACAGAAGAAATTCTAGTGTGAGTAAAGCATTTTACGAAAAAAAAATACAAATTATTAATCTAGACTAATTCATATTTATATACACCGGTTCGACGTACCCGAAAGATTTTAACCATCGATTCTGATGTCTAATTGGAGAAGAAGTAGTATAGTGCTTTAGGGTAATGGGAATATTCCGAAAATTACGCATTTCCACTAATCCAGGCAATATTTTTTGCTCTGGCAACGTAATAATGCCAGAACGTGTAATGTAATGTTGCTAGAGCAAAAAATATTGCCTGGTTTAGTAACAATTTGTAGTTTTTGGATTATTCCCATGTTCGTAATTACTCTAAAGCACTATTATAGTTTGTCCAATAAAGCTTAATTTTCGAGATATTCATTATTTATGGAAATTTACGACTCAAAAAATCTCTAGGGTAATATACCCTATGAACACGATGTTGTATAGAGTTAGAAGAAAATAAAATGCCTATCACCCTTGTCGGTATTATTTTTAATAAGCAGTAAAGTGCTGATTTATTATTTAATTATAATTTTTAAAAGAACGACGCTTAATTCGAAACTTAATATAAAGAGAAATAAAGTACAATATACAAGCAATAAAATATGAACATAAAAAATGTTTTTATTCTAGAAGTTATTCAGACGATCTACAACTATAACAAAACATTTTACAACCACTTAACCCTAAAAATATCTAGTTACAAACAGGATACCTAAACAGCCTACCAATCTAGGAGCATCCACCAGCAACAAGATTGCATGGACGTAATGGCGTATCGGCGTATCGGCGTACTCCGCGGTAAATATCCGCGCGTGTCGCAATACTTTTACGGCTACCGTAAAACGCGGGATTTATTGCATTTGCAATACGCCACTACTCCACGTGGATTTATGGAAATCCACCGTATTGCTGTGTGAGGGAATATTGCTAGTTGTCTCTTTCATGGCTGTCAAATTTTGATGGATAAATATAACTATTGTACGGGTGATAGTTGATGTTTGTGTGAGGTCTATCTATGTCTGCGATAGGTCAAAAAAGGAGGTTATCAATTCGATGTGTATTTTTTATGTTAGGAATTATGTAGGTACAATAACTAATTAAAGTTTTTCAATCTTAATAAATACTAGCCCGGCTTCGCACGGGTGCAATGTACTAATGTGGGGCATATAAATCACTCTATCTATTGCGTAAAACTGCATTAAAATCCGTTGCGTAGTTTAAAATATCTAAGCGTACAGACAGCGGGAACGACTTTGTTTTATACTATGTAAAGATAAAGGTTGCGTCAATTAGAAAACTTCGGAAACATTAGAAACATTTTCTTTACTTCTAAAATCTTTTCTTTTTTCATAATAAGGCTCAGGTTTGTTACTAGAGTATGTCCCTAAAAACACAACCACTTTATTTAGACTATCTGCTATCCAACAGTTTACCTCTGCTAAGGACAGGAAAACATGGAATTTCTCAATCTTTCTTGAGGAGCATACATAATTATGATTTGACAGCCAAGTAAATAATTCCTATTTAATTTTTTGACATCGCTAACACTCCGAATAACCCATCTGTTTCCTCGAAAAGTGCCATTAGTAATACCATCTAAACTTATTCCAAAATTCTTAAATAAAACCATAAGCAACACTACAAGCACTCAGAAGCCAAAAAAAATATACAATTTCAGTCACATCGACGCAGCTCGTAAAACCGGAGAGATAAAATTTTACGCGAAACACGTAACACGGCAGAAATTCTAGACAAAACTTTAATATTACAACATGGCGATAAGTGAAACGTGAAATTTCAGCGTTTCCCCCTCATCCTGTAAATTTATCCGCGGTGGAATCGCACGGGAATCGAATTCCATTCGATTTCCGCGCAGTTTTCCGCGGAACTACTCGCGGGGAGCGGGAGCGGAAGCGGACGCGTGAAAATGAAAGATCGTTATCAATTAATTTGTTCTGTGATTTATTGAAACTATAAGTTTAATTTTTGAAAGTACAGTTCTATTTGTAATGGTAGATGATTTTTCTATTCGGGGTTTTATCTTAGACTAGCGGCCCGTCCCGGCTTCGCACGGGTGGACATTTTTCCCGTTTTTGCAACATTTTTCATTTATGCTCCGCTCCTATTGGTCGTAGCGTGATGTTATATAGCCTATTACCTTCTTCGATAAATGGACTATCCAACACAAAAACAATTTTTCAATTCCAACCAGTAGTTCCTGAGATTAGCGCGTTCAAACAAACAAACAAACTCTTCAGCTTTGTAATATTAGTAGGTATAGATATTATTTAATTTATTACTAAGCTTGCTCAGCGTTGTATCAGCAGACAATTTCCAATAATTATAAAGCCCTTAGTGATAGCGGTCGTGTGATATTCTAGCGATTGAACGATACCCTCCCATGGGGGAAGGTCTGACTTCGGTCCCGGCCTGCACCTCTGACTTTTCAAATTTGTGTGCGGATTTGAATTTGATTATCACAATCGTTAACGGTGAAGGAAAATATTGTGAGGAAATCTGCACACCTGAAAGGGTTCCAAAAAGTTCTAGATGGTGTGTGTAGTCCACTAACCCGCACCAGGCCAGCGGTGGTCCGGGGTCGCGGTGCATGCAATAGCGAATCCCGTGACTCCGGCCTTAGGTCAGAAGGGGGGACACCGTTGGTTTTTAGCCGGTAAGAGTCCAGCAGACCCCCTCGCCTTCCCCGGGCAAGTGACATCCATGAGGATTTTCCAACGAGAGTAAAAAAAGGCCAGCAGTGGCGTACTAAGGCCTAAACCCATATCGTTCTGAGAATAGGACCGCGTGTGGGCTGATAATGCTTATATTATGAAGCCTTGTTGGTTTAGTGGTGGCAAGCGCGACTGCTGATCGTGAGGTCCTAGGTTAGATCCCCAGGTCGGGCAAAGTGTTATTCCGATTTTCCGTGTAGAATTCCTGAGTAGCAGCCCGGAGTTTGGATTTGTGCCCGGTTGATGGCAATAGGCTTGCCCCCCATTACATGGGACTTAAAACATAACGGCGAAATGAGGGTGTGTTACTATACACCTCTGCCCAACCCGTCGGGAAATACAGGCGTGATGTTATGTTTATGTTTTACGAAGCCTTCTTGCGGCAGTGAACTACTGTTATTTAAGAAGCTACCTACGGTATCTATTCCTATGCAATTGCACAAGCTGAAGGAAAGATCATTCGGTTCCTACTACCCCATAAATCAGTATTTACGATGCATCAAACGGTTTAAGCCCAATATATCACAGTTAGGTTTTAAGTGGCCATGACTTAGTGCGGTAGTTTAAAGAAGAAAAAACAAGTAAACCATAAAACGATATAGCGATAAAACATCTTGCGGTCGCGGTACAGGAAGAATTTCGTACAATGACACGTCACTACTTATCTCTGTCGCTCTCACAGAAATATCTTGCCGTCGCGCTCGCACAGATGCGGTGACCGCCATCAACATAGATTGTAATTGGTTGTAGGCACAAAGGTCATTGTACGAAATTCTTCCTGCTCCGTGACTGGACTTCAGTTGGTCTCATTGCTCTGGTGACAGCAAGCAGTTACTTAGGTCTTGCAAATACTGTGTTCGTAGCTTTCAAATGTAAAAAATAACCACAGAATCGTGTTGGAGTGAATCTATTATTACAGTTAAAACTAATATCGGTCTGTCAGGATTGCGAGCATGGTGAAATTAGTAAATGAAACCAACATAGACTCTCCACCACTGAGAGTACTTATATCTGGGTTAGTGGTTAGTTACAGAAGCTAGTTCACATTGTATTAATTTATACAAGAAAGAAAGAAAGAAAGAAAGAAATTTATTTGGCACGAAAGCAGTCAGACACACAGACAAAAAATTCATAAGAGACAAAACAAAATAAAAAAAATGAACAAAAAAATAAAGTATCTGTGTGTCTAGCAGCTGCGCCAAATAGGTTCAGTTCAGCATAAATGTCAGACTACTAGAGCCTGACGCTGGTTTTCAACTGAACCCACTGTGACGTAACCGATGTAAACCAGTTCCAAATAGATAAATACATAAATAGCGTGCTTAAATAAATAAAAAAATAAATACTATTGAACTTGACAAGACTACTTGTCTTTACAAGACTAGCGACCTGCCCCGGCTTCGCACGGGTGCAATGTAGATACTAATATGGGGCATATAAACCTTCCTCTTGAATCATTCTATCTATTAAAAAAACCCGCATCAAAATCCGTTGCGTAGTTTTAAAGATCTAAGCATACATAGGGACAGACAGACAGCGGGAGCGACTTTGTTTTATACTATGTAAAGATTAGAAAATAAGGACCAGCTAATCAGATATAAAAGGTCAGACCTCTTCGGCTGATCGACACAGAATGCTCCGCTTTGTCGTTTTTTTGTTTTTTTTTCCTAATCGACTCTTTTAGATGGTCTTGCGGTCCTTTTCTACGTAACCGGGCTATTATCGGCGAGACCAGAAGGGTCTCCGAACCAATATCTAAACTAACTACCTAGCTAACTACACTAACTACTGTAACATCATGACTATTATAGCAGCAACACCTCTAAGGGCGTCCCCTAGGGGGGACTCGAACCTCTTAGGTTGTTGAATGCGAGAGGACTGGGAGGGATACGACAGCTTGATGAGGGCTGCATTAACAACGGTGTGACTGCGCGGAGTCAGAAGGGACGACCGGCTCCGCGGCTGCGGCGGGTGAGCACGGTGGATCGGGGGCCGCTTTGTCGAATGACAACCGCCTTTATATCATTGGGTGCGTTGATTCATATCGACGACTACATTACTTCATTAACATTGTCCAGCTACCGATAACACGAACTATAGCACAATTTTAGCTGGCCTTTTAGAAAATATTGAATTTCAGCCCAGGAAAATGAATAAATGATAGCGGCCGCGAGTGGGAGACGTTTCGAACTATTTGTTATGGAAAACAGTATATACCTCTGTCTTGGATTTCTTCGATACCTGGGCACAAAGTGGGCTTCGCTATTATCGACGAATCGTGAAAGATCCATCCATCCATCTTTATCAATTTCTTCGGCAGAGTACACAAGGTATAGCATTCCACCATTCGCTCGTCAATGTGTTCGAACCTTAGAAATGATATTTGCCGATCAATATTATGCATCGTTAAAGAAATTCGCAGCGTGTATTGCACTAGACATTGAACCAACATCAATTATTTAAATGGCTTGGCGATATTTATATGAAGTTTATAGATGTGATAACAATAGAAATCTCTTTCCTTGTCGATGGGCAATCACAACAAATATATCGACGGTCCCTATGTATATTATCGAAACTACAAAATCTCAGTTTTTATTTTATTATGTATGTACACCGATTACGCTGAGATTTATGATACGATTTAAGTGATTCTTTTTTAGTCTGATGCAGAATAGTTGCCATTTGGTCCCATAAAAAAAATATAATTTTATAACCTTTAAGATAACATAATTGCACACATTTTAAGCAGATAAAATAAAAACTGACCGTCGATATGTTTTGGAGTCAACGTTTTTTTTCCCTATTCGACTGCTTGTAGACGGTCTTGTAGACCGTTTCTACGTAACCGGGCAGTTATTGGCAAGACCTGAAGGGTCTCCAACCAATCGGGATGAAGGAATTGGGATGAAGTAAAATACTTAACCTAAGCTAACTACTAATACTCTAACATCATGACTACTAGCAAAAACAGCACTAAGGGCGACCCCTAATGGGACTCGGACCTCGGCTTAGGGCGTTGCTGGCGAGAGGACTGGGAGGGAGACAGCTGATGAGAGCTGAATTATCGGTGTGATTGCAGTCTATGTGAGGATCGATGGGTTTTATAAACAAATCCTCATTTTCAGCACACCTTGATGGCTGATATTCTATTATACTGAAAATTGAATGACAAGATGACCATTAAAGTTATTCGTAATCTATTAAGGCAACGAAATTGCACCTTTTGAATGTCATTGGAGATAAATCCAAGACCTTACACTTTACAACTGTGTAGCTAATATTCTATGATGGATAAAACTTTAATTAAGGTTCTTCCAAATAATAGGCTATCTTCTCGTGGGGGCCAGTTAAGCTAAGCTAGCTAGCTAAGAGCTTACGTCAAGAGATGATGGATGGATGGATGAATGCCCAGCAGCATCCTTCTATGCGCTAACAATAATCTGTGATCACTAATCTGGAGACATAAAAGCTACACAAGAATCTGTGGACGACGAGACAGTTATTAAACTATTTTATGACGCATAACGATGTCGACCAGTAAACGAGATTACATTTAACTCGGGAAATAGAATACGACCATAATGTCGTACCCTGCCGATAAATGGATGCCATATTGACACGGTAATATGAGCAGATAGACTAAATATTAATGCTTGATTGACATGCTAATTTAGACTGACAGGACTGAAGGAATTTTAATAGTTCGCGAAATGCGTATTCGTCTAGGAATTTTGATGTGAAATGGTCACGGTTTGGTAATTTTGCATGTGTTATGTTGCGTTCATTAGTTATCAAAAGAAATCTTTGCAGTGTCGTCATTGTTCTAAGCAGAGTTGGGTTTGCCATATCCATACCTTACCTAGCCCGGCAGAGCAAACTTGCATAGGAAAATGACGATTTTTGTAAAGATTTTTGTTGTTCTTTGCAGTGCCGCCATTGCAATTTTAATGTTTTGTGCTACGACTCAACGACAGACTTGTAAACAGAGGTGAGGTTTTTTTTTAAGTCTTCTTGTAGTTGGCCTTGCGGACCGTTTCTACGTAACCGGGCAGTTATTGGCGAGACCTGAAGGGTCTCCAACCAAACAGACGTGAGGTGTAAACACATTTGGTTATAAAGATTCATACAGACAGCCGCGATGAAGCGCGATTATTCCGTTCACCTGCTTGTAGGCGAGGATGTTCAACCTGAAGTTATTGACGATCGTAGCTTGTTTTTTTACAGTAGGCTCACAATAATAGTGCAAAGAGCGAAGAAACCTACGAACTCTTGGCCGCAAGCCTGACGTCTTACTTTAGCCATTATCTCTTACTGCTTTAACAATGTACTTACTGAAAGCTGCGTTTTGTCAGTTTTTTGCCTGACTACGGCGAAGCAAAAAAGAAAATAAGTAAATATTCGTGATGTTCAGAGGATAGCCGTCTTTTGCCACATAGTCTAACAAAACAATACATTCTAACAGTAGTAAGCGATCCTAAGCTTTAGGGTAATGTGGCATATGATGGCTCGGCTATCCTCTGAACATCTCGAATATTTTCTTGTTACATATTTTTTGAGCGTGATTTTTCAGTAGTCGAGTTTTCGTTTTTGAACTTAGTTTTTATTATCGTTTAGTTGTCTCCTAGTAAAAACCGTCTTCGGTTTATTAAATACTCTATTTACTTTAAAACCAAAAGAAGCAATATCTAATGATACTATTTTTGCCCACAGTGGTAGATGCGAGGATGACGCGGGCACAGAGCTCGCGCTGAGTGGGGTTGCCCGCGCACCCGATGGGCAAGACGTCTGGCGGCCGCCCCGACGCAGGAGTGCGTGCACATAGGATTGCTAACAGAAGGTATAAATTACACTCCTCTGCAGGGCAAATGTATACAAAGGAGGCATACGCATTGATCAGCACGCTTGCTCGCTGGTGACTGCTGATCGTGAGGTCCTGGGTTCGATCGGTCGGTTCGGTCGGGCAAAGTGTTATTGGGTTTTTCTGCGTAGAATCCCTCAGTAGCAGCCCGGAGTTTGGATTTGTGCCCGGTTGAAGGCAATAGGCTCGCCCCTTATTACATGTAACTTCAACGTAACGGTGAAATGAGGGTGTTACTATACCTCTGCTCAACCCTTCGGGGAATACAGGCGTAATGTTATGTTATCAGAAAAAAATACAAAAAATTGTGTGTTTCTATATGTATAGTCAGTTCCATATATTTCACTGTCAGCCAAGATTATTCGTATCACTTCAGAATAGATAACACAAAAACTGATGCAGGCGCAGAGCTTCACTGCTTTCCGCGCACCCCATGGGCAAGACGTCTGGAGGCCGCCCCGAAGCAGCAGTGCACGTGCCCAGGATTGCTAATAGAAGGTAACTGTAATACTATACATATGGAAATAATAACTAATAAGAATGTGATCATGTAAAAAGACCTTTTCCAATAAGGGTCATGTCGTACATACAGCACAACACTAAACAAGATGTCCGAAGAGCCAGCATTTTGCGACAGCCGTCACCGTCAGATGAGAGAATTGTCGGTTTATTTAAAAAAAAAAACGTAATATTTCTTTATTTTATTAGTTACTAGCGACTCGCCCCGGCTTCGCACGGGTGCAATGTAGATACTTATGTGGGGCATATAAACCTTCCTCTTGAACCACTCTATCTATTGCTGAAAAATCCGTTGCGTAGTTTAAAAGATCTAAGCGTACAGACAGTGGAGCGACTTTGTTTTATACTATGTAAAGATTCCAACGCAATAAAATACATTCTATTATTCTTATTGAAGCGTGTCATATCTAGAGGACGTAGAAATATTTATCATTCCTAAATTAATATCCGATATGAAACGGCTCATAACATTTTTTATCTGAAATAAAGAGTGAAGCACATAACTCAAATAGAACTGACCTAAAACGACATCAATGGAGCATTTATAAACAAGCATTCACAATACAAATAAATGGTCCGAGACATAATCTAACAAACATTTTACCATTGAGCAATAAAATTAGTTCAAGCCAAACATATAAAAAATATACAAGCAATAATAGAACGCATCGCACGCTAACGAGATATTAAAAATAAACACAATATCCATTAACAATGAAAAGTGTATCATACAAGTCAACGGACGTTTGACCGAGTTCCAAATATACACGTGATTCACACTATCATACAGACATACAAAGATCTTTTTAACAGACGGCAGCAGTTGTTCAGACATCAATCTCCGATTGCTGACTCGTGGGCAGCGTTTGACAAGGCCGACACCTGTATTTATTTGACAACCACCTCAAAATGAAACAATACTTTGTAAAGTGATGCTCATGCGGTTTGTTGGTTTGAAAAACAAAGTTCACTTTACATGAGAGTTCAATCGAACGGTTTTGGAAACGAAAACAAGGGGGATACCACAGGGCTTTGTGTTGGGTCCATAAAGTTTGTTTGTTGTATCTTGTTATTAATATAATTTAGTCATAAGACGTACGATTATTTGACGATAACGATACGGAGCGATTTATTTAATTAACCATTAGACATAACCTGGGATTAAGTGGCAGTGTGTAGTCCATTCATCGCAAAAGTTTGGGTAATTTGGAAAGCGGCCAAAGTTTTTTCATAAATATTGTCGAGTGAATAGCTTTTTCTTTCATAATGAGGCAAATGCGTGGTTAAGATTATGAGCGTTAATTCAGAGGATAGGACTACGTATATAACTACCTACTTGTATGCTTGACTGTTAATTTTATAGAGTTTAACTGTAGTTTTATCAAATTCACGTTAATCTTCTTCTTTTCGTGTGGTCAGTGACTATAACCTGGTGTCAGAGTTTATGCCGCCCATGGGCCTCTGACTTGGCTTGACATGCCGTCGAGAAATATCTCAGGCGTGCCGGTTTCCCCACGATGTTTTTCTTCACTGTTTTAAAGCAAGTGATAATTATACAATACGCACATGAATCTGAAAAGTCAGAGGTGCGTACCTTGGGTTAGAACTCGAGACTTGGTTATTCATGTTATAAGAAAGGTTGAATTATTTCCTACAATCATGTCCACTGTTAAAAACACTAAACTACTTACAGATATTTTAAACGAACTTAGTACCCACCACTATTAAAGTTTTATGTATCCTGAATCTGATTTATGTTGTTCTCAAATGAGCACTCTTCTAATAATTATTTTTATCACATTAAAAAGTTAAGAACACACGCGTAATTTATACTTTAACACAGTTGTCAACTATGATAACGTGTAATTTCTATTTGTTTACAAATTACATTTATAATAAGATATAATTATAAAACTTAATACTTAAAACTTAAGCGCGACTGCTGATCGTGAGGTCCTGGGTTCGTCGGGAAAAGTGTTATTGAGTTTTTCCGTGTGGAATACCTCAGTAGCAGCCCGGAGTTTGGATATGTGACCGGTTGATGGTAAAAGGCTTGCCCCCTATTACGTGGGACTTAAAACATAATGGCGAAATGAGGGTGTTACTATACACTTTTGCCCAGCCCTTCGGAGAATACAGGCGTGTGTTATGTCATGTCTATAAAACTTAATATTAATGTAAATAAAATACATTTTGTTGAAGACTGGTTGCATTCGAAGCCTTTGCTAGCTTTACTTTATGTTATCGTAAAGATGTAGTTAAATTGATTAATTCAGCTTGTTGTGGCCGGTTATACTATTGTTGGACCACGACACACAGTACAGTTATATCTATTTATCATTATGAAACAAACAAAACAAACCCATACTTCCACTTTTATGGAGGCTTCGAGAAATATAGTAATAGTTAACTACAAAAGAAAAACTAACAAAAAGTTGTCTCCCCAACCCGATTGACATCCGTATACGACCTTGAGTATCTATTAATTGAATGTCTATTCTTATCTACAGCGATTCCCTAAACTCCGAGTAGTTGTGTCCGAACCTTTACGGCGCGTAGGTACACAATTGAGTAGATTTCAGCAATATTATCTAGATTTAGTTTGCAACACGTGTTAAATCGGTGCGTGCGCATCGACGTACGGATCTGTTTCATTCATAGGTACTGTATCTATTACTGTATTGTTGTGGTGTGCCGGTATTTATTTAGGCAGTGACTGTGATGGAAGTTTTGTGATATCTTTGGTGAGTTCACTTTGTTTACGAAGGTATAATTATTTAATTGGATGTTTGGATGATGGTTATTTCACTGTATAACAAAATTTATAACAATGCCGTCTAAAAATGTAATGTAAGAAGTAAGAAAATAAAGAAAACCAAAATAATGTCAAATACATACAACAGAATTGTATAGGGGTGAATCTATCATTACAGTCATAGCTAATATCGGTATGTCAGGATTGGGAGCATGGTAAATAAAGTAAAGGAAACCAACATAGACTCTCCACCACTGAGAGTTCTTTTAATTGGGTTTGTTATTAGTTACAGAAGCTAGTTCAAAATATATCACAAAATAATAATTTACACAAGATCAGAACATAAGGACAAGCAAATCAGATATAGAAGGTCGGACTTCTTCAGCGGTTCGACATGGAATCCCTTTGCTCCGTCGAATGACCAGTGTTTTTATAACTTCGGGTACGTTGATTCATCTTGACGATTACCCTCCTTATTAACATTGTCCAGTGTTACCAGCTACTGATAACAATTATAACGGTGAAAGTTTTCGATCGTTAGCCATGTAGACAATGTTTTTATTTGTACTGGTAAAAGACGAAGAACAACTGGTCTAACTTTAGAATATCGGTATTGCCCAGTAACTGGGTTGCGGAGGTCTAATGGCAGTCGCTTCGTGTAAAATACTGGTATTTAGCCGCATCTAGTTAGACTGGAAGCTGACCCCAACTAGGGTTATCATATATATCAGGCCTTTGCCGCATTTGACAGACATTTCATTTACAATCCAGACTAGGATCAGTTTTGGAACTATTACCTAACAGAATAACACCTAAACACAGAATAATCCATACCTGTATCTAGTTAATATAGCTATTTTTATTTCTGTAAATAAATCTGTTACAGACACTTTTACAAATCAATGTAATGTTTTTTTAAGACTAGATGACGCCGGCATTTCCTATCTAACTAGCTCTGCGAAGAAAAGCCGAAACAAACTCAGAGATCAAGGTCTGTTTAAAGTCCAGACATTGTAGTATAAAAACTATGCGAGTGAAACGATGTAGGGCAACGTTTGGAATGGCCTTTTGAGGAAAGTACCATAGCAGGTGCAAGTTGACCTGTCCTAACTGACGGCACATCTGCATCAGTCATCGCGGAGCTCAAACCTTATTTTAGGGAGCTCAACAACCCGACCACTGCACAGTTAGGACTTTCGGATGACATGTTAAAATCGACACCCATCTTACTGTTGCTTCAGCTTGAAGAACAATTCAATTGCACAGTAGCCAGGAACGAGCCTCTAGTACATTTTCCACGGGAACACCTTCCAAGTTCCTTATCTTCTTGCATAGTACCTATTGTGCGTATCTTTTAGCTAGCCCAAAACATGAACTCTTTAAGGCAGTCCCAGTATATAAATAAGTCCTTGTCCTTGTTGTGTTTTAGGGGTAGGTATATCTAAAAATATCTCCTTCCTCCTGTTTCGTTTATCATTAATGCTAAGCTCCTTTTATTTAATTAATGTTGCCCCCAATAGGATTTCCCTTGTATCGTGGTAGCGAGAACCATAAATGGCCAGGCCCAGAACAACTAACTGCAGGCCGAATATATTTTTCCTTCCTATTTATAACTACCTCATCCTCGTCCTCATCCGTACCTGATCGTGAGGCCCCGGGTTCGATAACGGCGAAACAAGGGTGTTACTATATACCTCTGCCTAACCCTTCGGGGAATACAGGCGTGATGTTATGTTATGTTTTTTTTCCATGTGGGAATCGTATCCGCAACCTGTAATGCAGAAAACAAACGGTGAGCCACTGCGCCAATCAAGCCGTTTAATGCTAATGCTGTTCTTTCTTGTGTGTTTCTGGTGTATCAACATTAAATTAGCCATTTCCACAGGGACTCGTGCGTATCTTGGGGCCGTCGGGGACGCTGCGCAAGCGGGCGCACGGGCGGCGTGTCCGGTGCCGGCGGGAGCGGCGCGGGCGCGTGGCGGCGGCGCGAGCGCGCCCCGCAGCCACGGAGGCCCATGGAGATCCTCACCAGCATCTATGCGTTGCTGTCCGGAGGAGTAAGTGTTGCATATAAAATATGGCAGATGAGAATGAAAAATGTAGGAATTGAGATGACAGCTTGATAAATCTGTATCTAGTCTTTCAATCCCGAAAAATGTAGCATACAATGCAGGGTTAAAAGTAAATAATCTATATTATAAAAATGTATCCCTAGTTATTTATTGATTATTTGGTCATGCCATAACTTGAGAACGACTTTACCGGTTGAGGTCATATTTACACTATATATTAGTTTTCTTGAGAAGATGGTTCATAACTATACTGAGATCCGATAGGTGGCGCTGTAGTCAAATTATTTACGCGGGCACAGCTGCGGTAGAACAGCTAGTCATAAATATTATGTATTCGGATGGATCAGAATAAGAGAGGTTTAAAATTTAAAGAACCTTTTGGTTTAAAATAGTAGCTATGCGTTATTTTCGTGTAAGGAAAGACTCTTCGTCCCCCCTTGTTTGTTTATTCGTAAGTTATTCTGCTTAATGAAGCTTTGCCGCGTTACTGGTTTTACGCGGAGCTACTACCGTTAGATGTACATAATGAATGCTGGAGGAAACTAAGGTTCATCCACCTTATAAAACTCAAAGTCGCCTCGTTATTTTAGCAATCAATACCCACAAGAGGTGAAGTGTACCTACCATGGGATACTGTAAATACTATACGACTGGCAAAACCAACATTCGTTTGAGAGTAAAATGTCTAAGATTAATCCAAGAACTAATGGAAGTTTAACTTTTTTTCGAGGCATTGCCACGGTTTTTTCACGACTATGCAAGCCTCATATTTGTACGTCCTATTTTATTAGGTACTTAAAAATAATCTATACTATAATATTATAAAGAGGATAATTTTTGTATTTTTGTTTGTAAAATTCTTTTGTCGTTAGAAAGCTACATTATCACTGAGTAACATAGGCTACGGGCGGAGCCGTGAGGACACAGCTAGTATTAAATATAAAAAAATCAAAAACAAAGAAGAAGCAAAACGTTTAACTTGCGGGTGTCTAGTATATATAGTGTATTATTATCTATGCGGGTGTCCATCTATTTATTCATACTAATTTCGTTATCTCCACAAAATATTGAAAAAAAACATATGTAGGTACTAAATAACTGTTTTCCATATACCAACAGACTGCGGCACTAATTAACATACGTAAGACTGGCTAGAAGGAAGACTGTAGAACTTAATCTGGTTGTAACGTTACATAAGTCCCATACGTTGTGGGCCGCGCTACTTGCAGCTGACTCATTATTGTAATAAGTATTGTGCGGGATATTAAGACCATTTGTTTCTTCTATTTCTTCCTTTTTATTATTCCCGGGTTGTGGGTTTAATAGACGATATATTTGTAGAGAGATGTCTTTGTTTCATTTAATTATCTACACTGGCCTGCAAAAATAAGTATCACACATTTAAAATTTCAATTTTTTCTAAACTATAGAAGTTAAAGATTTAAAATAAAAAACGTTTTATAGCAATTTTTATCAGCTTTCTTTGAAACTATAGTAACAAAGTTAAACTCTTTTTTGAGTCCTTTTTGTTTCGAAAATATATCTTGTGTACCTAAAAAGTTATTGCAATTTTAAAAGTGTGATACTTATTTTTGCAGGCCAGTATAGTTACTAGCGATAGCGGCCCGCCCCGGCTTCGCACGGGTGCAATGTAGATACTAATGTGGGGCATATAAACCTTCCTCTGGAGTTACTCTATCTATTGCTGAAAACTGCATTAAAATCCGTTGCGTAGTTTAAAAGATCTAAGCGTACAGACAGCGGGAGCGACTTTGTTTTATACTATGTAAAGATAAACAAAAGAATTAGTTTTGCTAAGAGAGTAGGTATGCTTTATTTACCTGATATAATGTAGGTAGAAGCGTAATGTCCTCAAATCAGTAATAGATCATCCGATATGGCCGGTTTTTGATCCCTAATTAAGCTAGCCAATGGTTGAAATTTAATAAAAATTTAACCATTGGTTAAAAATACATACAATTTTTTCAGTTTTTAATCATTTGTCGACTTAACTAGGGATCAAAAAGCCGGCCATATCTCTGGTAAGGCGGAAAAAACTGAATGGAAAAAATATAAACAAATCCTTATGATATTATTATGTTATAATCACAACCCAATTAACCGGATAGACCACTGTTCTATATTCTAATAATAGATACCTACAACTTTTTGTTTTAATTGTTTTTTCTTATCTGCTTGTTTTCGTATGAATAAACCAATAGTTAAAACTTTACTGCTTTATTTTGCTTTTAACCCTCTCAAGCGCAAGCTATAAACATAAAATTTTCTCTTTGAATTCAAATAACGTCGTTCAACACGAAGAGCCATCCCAATTTGCACCGATTTTAACTCTGAATATTTAATACCTACAGGCAATACACTTAAAATTGTATTCTAAGCTTTAAAACCATGCTTTTAAGTGTTATTTTCCCGTGAACAGCAAGGGGTGAACCCGAAGATTGATTCCGTAGCATTCCGACTGCACTGCGGTGCAACTACCGCGGCGTTGTTAGCGGCTAGCGCAGCTTTAACTACGCGCCACCTGGTGGGCAACCCAATCGACTGTATACACACAAGGTGAGAAAACACGTTGTTTAGCTAGCAAGCGGACCACGTAGTTCGCACTTAAAATGATAGATGGCGTTAAACTAAATGTTGTTCAAACGTCGTGGGTGGAAAAATGAAATGGTGTTTTTTAGCGATTATAATTGTTTTATTTCTGTAATATGACTGTTGTATTGTTATTAAAATTATATATGAGGCATATTATACGCTCAGGTTGAAAGTAGATTCGCTGTCACGAGGGTTTATTCATGATGAGCTCATTAGCCAAAAATGTGTGCCAATAATTATTTTTCAGTTAATAGTTTTATTGGCGTAATAAATTAAATGAGTCCGCGAACTAAATAATAATTATGACAGTAGTTACAACGTAAAATTGTATTTTAACTTTAAAAATGATAACAACTATTTTGCGGGATACGGAAAACATTGTGAGTTGTGATCACAAAATCTTTTATAATATTAAGTTATGACATCACGCGTGTTAACAGTGGATTAGCAGAAGTGAAGATACATAAGGTCCGTTGGTATCAGGAACTGAAAGCGGTTACGGCCTTCTTCTTTTCGTGTGGTTAGTAACTGACCAGTTTATGCCGCCCACGGGCCTCTGACTTGGCTTCACATGCCGTCGACAAATACCTCTTAGGCATGCCGGTTTCCCCACGATGTTTTCCTTCACCGTTTTTAAGCAAGTGATAATTATATAATACGCACATGAATCCGAAAAGTCAGAGGTGCGTGGCTTGGGTTCGAACTCGAGACCTATGACTTGGCAGACCGACGGTCACACCACTAGGCTATCACTGTTGAAAGCGGTATGAGGTTACGATATCTTTAAAATTTAAGGATACCGTTTCCTTATAAAGGTTGGAACATACCTACCTTTATTTAACCTTTTTACGATTTCGGTACCAAAAACACGTGTGTAACATTTTAGGGTGGCTTTAAGAGACAACCCTCAACTAGCATGTGCACATAAAATTTAGCAGGCGTGTACTTACGGGAGGATAAAGAATAACACTTGTAACCGTACACTATACAAGGTTAGTCGGAAAGGGGGTACTAAGCCGAAAGGGTGTTAAAGTACCTATAATAAGCGATAACTTTTGTTCTACAACTTTCCCCAAAACTCGATACTTTAAGAGAAATAACTTCAAAGATTTCTTAAAAAATATGCTAAAATATATCTGTCCATAGCTATGATCAGCTGTGTTTAGTATTTAGGTCATATTTGGGGTCACGGATTAGAACCTTAATTTTCTGAATTCATAACTAAAGCAAGTATGTTTTTTTTTGTAAAACTTAATTAGAAATCTTTTTTCATGCAAATAAAAATTATCGAATTTTGAAATTTTAACACTTGCTTTAAAATAGTCATCAGCGATACATTAAGTGGCCCGCGGCTTAGTACCCCCTTTCCGACTAACCTTGTATATTTAATTAAGAATCACAAATATCACAACAGGGCGTGGTTCGTACATTGCGAGGAGTCCAGGGTCTTCTTGAGCAGGTGTAGCACTTAACTTGGCAACTGCAGCGGCGCGAGAGGGCCGATGTGCAGTGTGCCCGACTTTTTATAGGCCCGGATTCCGCCATTCAGCCACCATTTGTCACATCATCGAGTGATGAATGAAACATACTAATGAAACATTGATGCTATTTGGGGCCTCATGAAAAGGATAGGGTGGCGAGGCGGTTTATTAAAGAAAACTCTTAGGTATTTATAAAGGTTTAGGTACCTACTGATACCGAGATATACCGTTTTGCATTTTTACACCCACATTCTAAGACGTTCCTCCAAAACTTACTCGACTCATACTCGACTCAGGACGGCCTCGAAACCACCTTCACAATTGTATTCTTAGTCGCAATTTCGAGTGAACTTTGAGGTTCCTCAACGGAGTCATTACGTCATAATTTGAATTAACTGCATCGTGCAAATAACGCCGCGATAAATACTTGTAAGGATTATCGTAAGCATATTCGATAAAGTCTTCAAAATTCATTTTTGTTTCATACGAACTTTGACACTTCCTTCCTTAAGGTAGGTTCCGAGGTACCTTGAGTTTGACAGATGATTCCTTACCTCGACTGAGGAAAAATCTCGAGTCGAGGATGTTTATGTCAAGTCGAGGTGGAGTCGCCCCACACTAGGATCGCTCCTGTATCGTAGGTACGTTTACAAACACATAACATCTCACATACAATAACACCCAGACCCGGAACAACTATCTGTAGGCTACACAAATATTTGTTATAAGCGGGAATCGAACTCGTAAACCCGTTGCGCCAAACGTGTCATAATTAGATCTCACGTTTCAGCCATTTCAATATCTCAGTAGTAGAACTGGAGGGGTTATAAAATAGACTGCTGGTATCGAGGAATTGAGTTCAGTTCTCAGGTTGGATTTAAAGGGCCAAGCCACATCTGACAAAAGATACATCGCCAATCTTTCCCCGGTACACATAATTCCATACAAACTTACACCGTACACATGTAAGGTTGTGAGTTTGGGAGATGAGTTAAACAAATATATCCATTGAGATATTGTTT
The DNA here is from genome assembly GCA_910594945.2 of Amphipyra berbera. Classification (NCBI taxonomy): domain Eukaryota; kingdom Metazoa; phylum Arthropoda; class Insecta; order Lepidoptera; family Noctuidae; genus Amphipyra; species Amphipyra berbera. The sequence goes on along the minus strand of OU343123.1, from coordinate 21,449,642 downwards.
ATTACTACTCCACAAATAAAGAGTACAATCATTTATATCGGGATTCTTAACCTTAGAATACATGAGCACACATACATATAAGTCATACACACTAAAATTCCTCGAGTGAATTGCGCAACGAAGATCGGTGACGTGTCTTCCGTCAGGTGTGGCTTGACCCTAACTTTTATTGTTATGTTAATAAAAAAAACAAAAAAGAAATGCAATAGAGTAACCCCCGGTCTCTGAAACGCCAAAATTAACTAATCAGCTGTCAAATCTATGTCAAGTGATGTGATTGGTTGATTAGTATTTTGGTCGACCAATCATATTCGTGTGACTAGATTTGACAATAAATTAAATTGGTCAACCTTTCATAAATCTTTTGTAGTCCTGACCCCTCGTTCACACATAGGTATAAAACATGTATTCTACACGCATCAGTGATTTTTTTCAAAAAATCTTTACAATTGCCTGCATTATGTAGCAAATATGACTGTTAATCTTTAGAACACGTCTTGTTTTGAATATTTTACACACGCTCAGTACATGTTAAAAAGAAGTAACTAGTTACTTTTAAAAAGACCTTTTGCACAATTTGGTTACAACTTGTTTTTAGTTATAAACGACACGACTTTAACAACAGATCTTCCATGGTTTGATTAGTCTTATGCTGGATAAATCTTAATTCTTTGTGTCCATTGGCAACTCACTCAATTCTGTTGGCAGTAGATACTGTTGCAGTCTTCAATAAGTAGATAATTTAAAAATAAATCTCTCAAAAATCTATTTTTAACAGGGACATCCCGGAAGACGTGTTGAACACGTACTGCTGGATCCACTCGACGTTCACGGTCGCTGGTGAGGCGGGAGGAGCATACCCTGGCGTGCGCGGCGCAGGGACGTCTCCACGACGGTACGGGAAGTACTACCAATGGGTCGCCTTCACGCTGTTCTTCCAGGTCAGTGATGATAATGGTTATTTCCTAGCTGGTCCTCGCCACAGCGTGTTCGCATACTTAGGTCATAGTCTAGCTATTTCATACGGTCATCCATCGTGGTGACGTCATATCTTGAGCTGTCTTCAAAGCTGTCAATATCAAACTCCTATAGAACCACTAATGCAGTCAGTTGGATACACTGTGCTTACGTGTCGTCCAATAGAAAGTTGTAGGATGACATCTTGGGACAATACAAATTTATTTATTTTTTACTTTAATTACAACGATAGAGTAATAAAACATAAAATAGTGAATGGGACATCTTTCATGAATCTCTCTCGCAATGCTTCAGGCATACTAATAAAATCTTCTTCCAATCATCCGCAAACAGATCATAGTTCGGATTACAATCTAAGAGTTCGTTGAGTGCGGTGAGAGTACGAGGTATTGGGGATGATTGAATGAATGACTTTACGAAAGAATGATTGATATAATGAATGAAGAAATAAATGGAATTGTTTGTACTATGGCGAGCAGTTTTTAAAAAGTGGGGGACGGCTACTTTGCCTTGCGCAACACTTTGCAATCTATGGTTTAAGAACTGAGAAACCATGTTTACAAAATAAACTTATAATGAGCGTACAAATAGGAGTACTAAGCAAAAGTAATGGATGATTTCCACCAAACGGCTCGCATCGCATTGGATCGGAACGGATTTTACAATCTTTAAACGATATTAAATCGTGTACACAGTATTTAAAGTCTATATTACCAAGATATTACCAAGCCGCGCCCAGCAACTTGACCGCGGGCGTCTTCCGCGACACGCGATTGTAGCCGAAAGTATGCTGCGACGCTGCACGCTGTCACCGCATCCGTTCGTATCCTTTCCGATCCGATGCGATGCGAGACGTTTGGTGGAAATCATCCCTTACTGTATATAAGATACTAGCTGTATCCTCACGGCTCCGTCCGTAGTCTATGTTACTCAGTGATACTGTAGCTCTCTAACATAAAAATTTTTTTGAAATCGTTCCGGTAGTTTTTAAGTTTATTCGTTACATACAAAAATACAAATCTTTCCTTTTTATAATATTAGTATAGAAAACAAAGTGGGTACAATAATAAAAACAAGACGTGTCACCAACCGAGCAAATACGGATTTAAAATAAGAAATGCAACTAGATGTGGCATTCATGATGATACAGGAAGAGACAACAGCAATGAACCGTGATCTTCTTCTTCAAGCTATGTTATGTGCGTCACTCTCACGTGAATAAACGGTTTTTCTTTCTTTCTTTCTTTCTTTCTATCTCGCTATTTTGCCAGATGAGGAAGTACCCTCCTTCCCAAATAAGCTTCAAACTTTAATATATAGATAATATTGCTAACAGTGATAATGATAACTAAATTGGAATCTAATATTGATATACGAGCAATAAAGCTAAGTGCTACTAGTCACTTAGTCTATGGTAAATGATTCTAGTGCGGTCATCGTGAATTGGCGACTTGGCGGGCCTCGGGATTAGCTATCACGCTATTGGAGTATACTAAGTTTGTTGAGTGTTGGCGTGAGGGATTTAAAAATATTTTTAATATAATAAATTCGCTTCACTGTGTACTACATGGTCTATTGCAATATATACAGATATAGGCCTTTCTAATATTTGGAACTAATACCCTTTCCTAACTATCAAAATAATGCCATATAAATGGTTGAGTAATGTTTGTGATTGTAACACTTTAGGGTGGCTTTAGGAGTCAACCCTCAACTAGCATGTGCACATAAAATTTTGTAGGCGTGTGCTTACGGGAGGATAAAGAATAACACTTGTAACCGTACATTATATTTAATTTAGAATTACAAAGAGAACAACAGGGCGTGGTTCGTACAAGGCGAGGAGTCCAGGGTCTTCTTGAGCAGGTGTGGCACTTAACTTGGCAACTGCTTCGGCGCGGGAGGGCCGATCTGCAGTGTGCCCGACCTTTTATAGGGCCAGACCTCCGCCAGTCAGCCACCACCCGCCACATGATTTAACTTTCAGTCATATAAATACAGTTTTTTTTATACGTATATACAAGGTTAGTCGGAAAGGGGATACTAAGCCGAAAGGGTGTTAAAGTAACCATAATAAGGTATAACTTTTGTTCTACAACTTTCCCCAAAACTCGATAGATTAAGAGAAATAGCTTTTCAAAGATTTCGTAAAAAATATGCTAAAATCTATCTGTCCATAGCTATGATCAGCTGTGTTTGCAATTTAGGTCATATTTGGGGTCACGTATTAGAAACTTAATATTCTGAAGTCCTAACTAAAGCAGGTATGATATTTTTTTGAAAAATCTAAAATAAAAATCTTTTTGCATGCAAATAAAAATTACCGAATTTTGAAATTTTAACACTTGCTTTAAAATTGACATCACTGATACTTTAAGTGGCCTGCGGCTTAGTACCCCCTTTCCGACTAACCTTGTATAAAGCGGTTTTGGGCATAGAATATATAACATTTAAATCGTGTAAGGGTCGTTTTATGGTTATGTGATAATTATCACATGAGTTAGCGGGATGTTGGCCTCTAACCCAGTATCTTCGTATACTTCTCTGTACACCAGGCAGATAATACAAAAGAAGTTAAAATAATATTACTAAGTAAGTGTAGCCTAACACTGTGAGGAAACCTGAAAAACACTTTTTTTTTCTCGTTGGAAAATCCTCATGGATGTCCCTCGCCCGGGGAAGGCGATGGGGACTGCCGGACTCTTACCGGCTAAAAACCAACGGTGTTCCTTCTCCTGACCGTACGGCTAGGATCGCGGGATTCGCAAAAGCATGCACCGCAACCCCGGCAGAAACCTGAAAAATACCTAAACAAATATTTCTCGACGGCGTGTGAAGCCAAGTTAGAGGCCCACGGGCGGCATAAACTGTGACAACAGGTTAGTCAATTAAATAAAAGTAGATATAAATATAAATAATTATAAATACATACATAACAGAGTACATACATAAATACTAAAAAATAAAGTCACATTATGTTCAAGGAGGTCACAAAGTTAAAGGTTCTGTTATGGCTACGAAGTGCTACGGCGTAGCACTGAGTTTACTATTTAGTAAAATGAAGGCGGTTTGTTGCATTGTAGTTAAAGTTTTTAGCTACATTCACATGGGACCTCGTATACCACCACTAACGAACAGTGAGTTTCTCTTGTAATCAAAAGTACTGATTGTGTAATATGAAATAAGTTGTGTTTAACCCAAATTCTGTACTTAGATTGTTTATAGAAGTTTTACTAACCATTTGATTTTATTTGTTTTTACATTCAGGAGTCCAGTTCATCCGAAGTATAGTTTTGACAGCTGTTATATTGCTGAATTGATAAAAACATTTACCAAAACGAAAATAAGATGACGTTTTATTTTGTGAGCCACTCAAAACAAATCATTTATTCCCTTTTTTTATTACTTGATTGATTAAGAGCTGATTTCACCCGCCGATTGGTAAAATCGGTCCTAATAAGGACCGTATCAGTAAACCACACTCTCAACATGTCGCAGCATTCCAAGTGGAGCTGTCAAAATGTAAACATATTAGGTATTTTGTTTTTTTAATTTACCAATTCCGTATTTTCATTTATATAAAATCGCCACTTTAGAGGGAGCTTTCAGGGATATATAATATAATATATCCCTGATAATGATCCCTGAATAATATATCCTTTGATATCTATCGATATCAAAACGGCACTGAGTTTTCAGGGGTGCATTATAAGAGCCTCCACTAGTGACGATACTTGTAAGTCCGGTGCACCCTGGGCAGTCAGCCCCACTACGAACCTTGATGACTGGATAATCTTTTCACCGCGACATGAGTTATTCTCGTATGGCTCGTGCTGACATGAGAGAAGAAGGGAATTACCAAAGGAGAGCTAGGTATATATTATTATAGGCCGCCTCGTTGGTCTAGTGGTGACAAGCGCAACTGCTGATCGTGAGGTCCTTGGTTCGATCCTCAGGTCGGGCGAAGTGTTATTAGGTTTTTCCGTATAGAATTCTTCACTAGCAGCCCGGAGTTCTGCTTTGTACCCGGTTGATGGCAATAGGCTCGCCCCTATTACACGAAATGAGGGTGTTACTATACATCTCTGCCCAACCCTTCGGGGAATACAGGCGTGGTATTATGTTAGCTAAGTGTACCAGTGGCGAGGACGAATCTGCTCTTTGCTCCCTTGTCACGCAACATGCGGCTCATTAATTTAGTTGCTGTTGAAGTTGATATATAGGTATATCACTGTGCCTACCGAAATTTACAGAATTAGCGCAAAGGTGCATAGTTTCTAACCCTATTGTGTAGTTTTAGCTTATAATATCGTTTTAGCATGCCCTGTGAAGATATTATAAATGTTTCGAACAAATAAATTTGTATTACGGGCTCCAGTTTCTTAGTACTTTTAAATGTTTTGGAAAACGTATACTTTTGCAATGTTTGTAAATATGTGAGCACCATGTATCTGTCACATAATAAATTTGTCATTGCTTTATTTGTAAGTCTTTTTACCTATTGTGGTATAGTAATTTTATTCTAGGTGCATCGTCTTCACATATTTATTTATTTATAGGAAAACCAACAGCTATAACAGATGAATAACAATTGAATATGAAACATAGAGCCAATTACAGGTTCCCACGGATAAAAACACAAAAAATAGTAGAAATCTTAGGATCACTAACAAGCAAGATAAAAAATAATACATTTATAAATTTAAAAAACAATAAGCACTATGCACTTTAAAAAAAGTCAGCGTTAAGTCGAGTGCGTGCAGAATAGGTTTTAGTGGTAAATGTGTCAAATGAGAACTCTTTACAGATAACATTAAAGTCCTTACTCGCTCGCACCATGTATGAATTTTGCCTGTAGTAAGAGGAAAAAGGAATAGAAATAAGCGGGTTAAATCTAATTGATCTCTGGGGAACATTGAAACGCAGTTTATGTAGGAGATCACAACAGTCAATCTCATTAGATATAATTTTTAAAAGAAATGTGCAATCTGCTAGCCTACGACGATTTACAAGTGGTTGTAAGTGAAATTTCTTGCAAAGATTTATGTAATTATCAGAATGATAAGGCACACGTAGCCGAAAACATAGAAAACGTATAAATCTTTTTTGTATATTCTCAATACGATCAATATATTTGCCATAACACGGGTTCCAAATTTGTGACGCATATTCAAGATGACTTCTAACAAAAGAACAATAAAGAATCTTAAGGGTTTTAGCTTTCTTGAAACACCCTGCAAGTCTCATAACAAAACCTAGTGACTTCGAGGCTTTGGCCACTATTTGCTCAATATGTAAGTTAAATAAAAGTATAATAATATAATTGTATAATTAATGTACCTATACAAAATATTGTAAGACATTCTAAAAGAGTAACGGTGGAGTTTCTTGCCCATTCTTCTCCATACGAAACTACGTTTTGGAAGGGGCGACTAGAATCAATTCTATTTTTTTTTGTAATTTTTAACGTTCAGAAGTGCCTTTTATGTGTCTAATTGAAATAAATACTTTCGACTTTTTGGCTTTGTTCCACCAAATCCTACAAGAATTACGTGCGTGACTGCTATGTCGGTTATAGCTATCAACAAAATGCCAGTGTCCAATACTGTCGGCTGTTAGTGTAGGCGTGTCTAACAGACGGCGATAAAGCTAACGGATTGTGTGCGGTGACGCGCGGCTTCCGATAGGTACCGAACGTACTCAGAGAATTGTACTAGCACCTTTACCTGGCTTCAGCTGCATGTGAAATGTTCTTTAGTAAATTAACATACAGGGTGTAAAAATAGCCGTAACGAAGCCGAAGTCTACGCATACTGTACATAAAACTAAGTAACACACAGCAAAAATAATTGCTGGGAAACTACTTTTATTTTTTGGTATTAAAAAACAGCTTTTAATTGCAGCGCGCAATAGAAGCGCGGGCGCAGCAGACTATGCCTACATTTCAAAAATGTTGATAATATTTGTATAGAAGAATGTTTAGTAATAACATTAAAACTTAGTTTTCGTGAAAAACGTACAAAAATATGGTGACTTTGACTTTCAATATCTCCATAAAAATTCGGTTCCCAGGTATGGCCCAATACCAAAAAATCTTTGTAATGATGGTAAAAATACGTGGCTCTCGGTTTCGTTAAGGGTGTTTTTACACCCGATATAATTACGAATGGTATACATACTTGTCAAAGCCAAGCTTGGCATTTGGGATACAGCGGGACAGGAGCGATACAGAACATTGACATCAAGTTTTTACAGAGACGCTCACGGTGCTAATTATTAGTTTACGATGTGTCAGAACCAAAGTCCCTAGCAAAACTGAATGAGTTGGTCGAGGAACTTCAAGTATATTCCACCAAGAAGAAGTTAGTTAGTTAGTTTGTTCTGCTTAGTTTCCGGAAATAAGATTGACAAGCATATCATTTTGGGACCCAGTACACAAATCAGCAAGCACATTGGGTCACTCGCGCGACAGCGCAACGAGTATTCCCAAGGAGGGTTGATGTCAGGCAGGCGGCCGGTCATAAAACAATAAGCCAAAACCTCTAACAACATGGATTTACGAAATACATGTTGGGCCGACCCTACGTAGTGTGGGATAAGGGCAGGGAGATGATGATGATATGTTAAGTCATAATATGGATTATTTTATAATCTGAGGGTACATAACTACAGTTCATATCACATTAGACAAAAGTGACCAATGAACGTATATCTAACATAACATCACGCTTTATATTTCCCAAAGGGTTCGGCAGAGGTGTTTTTAGTACACCCTCGTTACACCAGCTATGTTTAAGTCCCATGTTATAGGGGGTGAGCCTGTTGTCGTTAACCGGGCACAAATCCAGACTCCGGGCTGCTACTCAGAAATTCCTAATGGAAAAGCCCAAAAACACTTTGCCCAACCTGGGGATTGAACCCAGGACCCCATGCTCAGCAGTCGCTCTTGCGACCACACGACCAATAAGACAGTCAAACGCATATCTTTTGAACCATTTCTTCAAGTACAGTTTCAGCTCATCTTGATTGACCGTTAAGGTTCATAAAAGTATAATACTGTGTTAAATCTCTGCTGAAAACAAACATGTTCTTTATTTCTATACCTAATCATCATCTGCCTGCCCTTATCCTACACTAGGTGGGGTCGGTACAACATGTATTTCGTAAATCCATGTTGTTACAGGTTTTGGCTTATTGTTTTATGACCGGCCGCCTGCCTGACATCAACCCTCCTTGGCTTATTTCCATACGTTTCCTTGTTAAAATGGGTCGTATTTGTCAAAAGTTATATTAAATAGAGAATTTTGTAACGCAATAACAATTAATTCAGCTAATGACCTCATTTACATTAGTACAAGTCATTAATATTCTATAGAATTTATAGTAGTCAGTTATTAAATAACGAACGGCAAATTTTTGCTATACACTGTTAAATAAAATGAAAACGAAAAGCTGGCGCCATCTAGTCTTAAAAAAAACATTACACTGACTTGTAAAAGTGTCTGTAACAGATTTATTTACAGAAATAAAATCAATAAATAAGAATACATACAGGATGTAAACGAAATCATGTGTTTTAAACGTGAGGCATATTAGCGCCCCGAGTTAAATGACCGCGCCGCGAGCGACAGCCGTGCAATTCGCTCGGGACGCTAAAATTCCTCACGTTAAGAACAACATATTTACTTCTTGTTATAATTTTTTTATTGAATCCAAAAGTATCCCTTGCAGGGTTAATGTATGTCAGCAGTACCTACACCACGAGGTTTGAAGGAATTACATGATTTCGTTTACACCCTGTATAGTTTATCACAGCCTTTTGAAATATGCATGTCTTCTCCGGCTAGACGGATGCCTGAAGGTATAAATAACATTTTGAAAAAATGTGACTTTTGATAAGACACATTTTCCTGTGACAAAAATTTCTTTGAGTAAAGTGAATTTCGGAAATAGGAAAAGGCACTGATGTAAAAATAAAATACCTTCTTCAGTGTTGTATTTTTTTCCTATAGGAAATAGAAATATTTGTCTACTATGACCAAAAGAAAAATGTTAGACAGAGCGCGTAGAACTAAAAACTGACGGTCGCTAAAAGAATCCCAAGTAAAAAAGTTATAGGATCATGTTATTAGTTTTTATTTTAAAAAGAAACACTATTAATCTTATGAAAGTTTATTGTTGTATGATAGGTGATTAAATACATTTTATCTTAATATATCTTCTTATGTTATATTAAAGCGGGCGTCACTTTTATGTTCTACCAGTTCTGAAGTGTGTATCTACTTATAACTTACTAGCTGTGTCCCCACGGCTCCGCCCGCGTAAGAAGTTTTATTCCAGTAATAAATATAGCCTATGTTACTCAGTGATAATGTAGCTTTCAAACGGCAAAAGAATTTTTGAAATCGGTCCTTTTTTATGTTTATTCGTTACATACAAAAATACATATCTTTCCTCTTTATAATATTAGTATAGATATCTTCTTATGTTATGTTAAAGCGGGGGCGTCACTTTTAAGCTCTACCCGTTCCAGTTCTGAAGTGTGTGCTTATTTTGACTTCTACCTATAACAAAACCATTTTTACGATTATTGCCAAATTGGAACAAAATTTTATCCAACAATACTGATTTTAAACAAATTCTAACGCAACTGCCGCGTAGACTAACTGACAGACGGACAGTTCACAATAACAGTGATCTCAATGCATGTAAATCGGTAAGTATGTTAACGTTCAGTGCTGCGTCGTGACGATGTCCCAGCAGTTCGAACGTTTACTGTTCGCGCACGTGGCACTGCATCTTGAATGTACCTGTGGTCCAAGTTATAAGAGTAAAGAGATAGAGATTTTAACAAGTTTGGTTGGAGAACCTTTAGGTCTCGCCAATAAATGCCCAGTTACGTAGAAATGGTCCGCCAGACCATCTATAGTCCGACCGGATAACTCAGTCCTCGCCCGCGACGTTACAGGGACGCGGGGGATGACGACTAAAAGATGATTTCCAACAAACGGCTCGCATCGCATCGGATCGGAAAGGATAGGGACGGATGCGAGCCGTTTGTTGGAAATCATCTTTTAGTCGTCATTCCCCGCGTCCCTGTAACGTCGCGGGCGAGGACTGAGTTATCCGGTCGGACTATACAAGCAGTCGAATAGAAAAAAAAGATTTTAACAGAATATTATTTGAATGTGATGCGCGACGTTGTGACAGACGGACTATGGTGCTGTGTTTTTTTTTCATAGATTCTATGGACTATATATTACTATGTCGAGTTCTGACGACGTTCTGCCAGTTTGTACATTTAACCTCGACATTATGTGGTTTCTGTCATGAGGGGTTACGTTAGAGGTATAAGAAAGACAAAAGTCGAGTGCACTTATAAGAAAGACGCATTCGAATTAAAAAAAAAAAAAACAAAAGAAACAAGAACAAATGTACGTTTTTTAAGAAAAAATAGTAGGTATGCATTTTTGTCTGTGGAACTGTTATTCCGCGAAAATTGTTCTAATATAACCACGCGTACATACTACATAATAATTGGTGAGGAGCAGAATATTCCATGTAATAGGTGGCAAGCCCGCTCACGCTACAATCCTCGCTGATCGCTTGTGCCTTGCGCGTGTACTACAATTTGACATCGTAGTGTCCATCTTTACATGTTTACGGCTCACCTGCGTAAGTAGGTTGCTCCGAGTAACTGTCGCCTGTGATGAAACACCTTTGTACTAACCTACACAGATTTACATACTCTTATAAGTGTCGTTTACTAATTTTGCAATAAATACTCTATGTATACTAATATTATAAAGCTGAAGAGTTTGTTTGTTTGTTTGAACGCCCTAATCTCAGGAACTACTGGTTGGAATTGAAAAATTATTTTTGTGTTGGATAGTCCATTTATCGAGGAAGGTTATAGACTATATATCATCACGCTACGACCAATAGGAGCGGAGCATAAATGAAAAATGTTGCAAAAACGGGAAAATGTCCACCCGTGCGAAGCCGGGACGGGCCGCTAGTTTAATATAACATTAGAAATAGAAGACCCATTTTAGCAAAGAACATAATTTTACTATAACATCACGCCTTGTATTCCCCAAAGGGTTCGGCACAGGTGTTTTAGTAACATCCTCGTTTCGCTTGTTATGTTTTAAGTCCAATGTAATAGGGGGCGAGCCTATTGCCATTAACCGGGCACAAATCCAGAGGCCGGGCTGCTACTGAGAAATTCCTAATGGAAATATCCAATATCACTTTTCCCGACTTGGGGATCGAACCCAGGATCCTATGCTCAGCAGTCGCGCTTGCGACCACTAGACCAACAAGGTAGTAAAATTTTTGCAAAGAAATGTATAGAAGCAACATGTTTGCTTCCAGTAGGGATTCAACAGAGTATTATGCTTTTACTAGCGACCCGCCCCGGCTTTACACGGGTGCAATGTAGATACTAATGTGGGGCATATAAACCTTCCTCTTGAATCACTCCATCTATTAAAAAAACCGCATCAAAATCCGTTGCGTAGTTTTAAAGATCTAAGCATACATAGGGACAGACAGACAGCGGGTGCGACTTTGTTTTATACTATGTAAAGAAGATGAACCTTAACGGTCAATCAAGATGAGCTAAAATTCTACTTGAAAAAATGGTTTAAAAGATAGTCGTGCCTTCAGTAGTTTTTTTTAAACTATTGACGCAACCTTTTTCTATAAAATCGCTGGTCAGGTATTTATTTTGAAAATAAACCGAACGTGTTTACAATTTAGGGACTGCCCAAGGTAACATAAATACAACATCTGTTGATTAAAACAAATAAAAACACATTAATCTCAGTTTTGCTATTTGTATTTTGTAAGAAATCGAGAGTTAGAATAAAATCTAATTAGTCAGTGTAGTATAATAAACATCGTATTTTCATGTAGTTTCGTTTAGAAATAACCATCATTAATGTTCCTTTGTAACGACAATGTTAACAGGTACATATTACTTACATAACATATTACTGACTCATATTATGATGATAATGATAAAATAATATTATGGAATCCGTGGGAACACAACTCTCGGATTCCATACACCTCAGATCCCTCTCCTCAACCGAAACCTACAAATACTTGGGCATGTCGGAGGCATTAGGCATCAATGAGACCGACATGAAGCAATCGTTACGGGAGCGCTTCTATGGCCGCCTGAAAAAGGTACTTAAAAGTCTTTTATCAGGCGGAAATAAGGTGCGCGCCTTTAACGGTTGGGTCATGCCGGTCTTGATGTACTCCTTCGGCATACTCAAGTGGACTCAGACTGAACTTGACGCCCTGGATAGGAGGGTCCGTACGCTGCTGACTGCATACCGAATGCATCACCCACGTTCATCGGTGATGAGGCTGTACATTCCGAGGAAGTGTGGGGGTCGAGGATTTTTAAATGCTAAGACCCTCCACAACCGCGAGGTGTGCAGCCTCAGGGAGTACTTCCTCCAAGCCGACGTGGGGATGCATCGAGATGTAGTCGCAGTGGACAAAGGATTCACCCCGCTCTCCTTGGCTAAAGAGAACTGGCGCAAGCCTGTAGTAGTGGATACTAATGGCCGCAGGGAGGTATGGCAGAGCAAGGAGCTTCACGGACGCTTTTACCGGGCCCTTCATGGGCCCGATGTAGACTTCCTAGCGTCCGTAGCCTGGCTACGTTTCGGTGATCTCTTTGGGGAAACCGAAGGTTTTGTCTGTGCAATTATGGACGAAGTTATGATGACGAACAACTACCGGAAATATATTGTGAAGGACGGCACGGTTGACATCTGTCGGGCATGTCACTGCCCCGGTGAATCCATTCGACATATTATTTCCGGCTGTTCTCGTCTTGCTAACGGCGAGTATTTACACAGACACAACCTAGTAGCTAGGATTATCCACCAGCAACTTGCTCTGAAATACAACCTTGTGGACGCAGAAGTACCATACTACAAGTATGTGCCCGACCCAGTTCTCGAGAATAGTCATATCACATTGTACTGGGACCGATCTATCATCACCGACAGGACTATTGTTGCCAATAAGCCTGACATAGTGGTGATAGATCGAACAGAGCGTCTCACAATGATTGTTGATATCACTGTCCCGCATGACGAGAACCTTGTGAAAGCCGAGAAAGATAAGGAAATTAAGTATCAAGACTTGGCACACGAGGTTGTCGACATGTGGGAGGTTGACTCAGCAGTCATTGTGCCGATAGTCGTTACGGCCAATGGCTTAATAGCCAAGAGCCTCGACCACCATCTGACGAGGCTCTCGTTGGGCAGCTGGGTCAAGGGCCTGATACAGAAAGCGGTACTTCTGGACACGGCACGTATTGTCAGGAAGTTCCTCTCTCTGAGGCCCTGACCACCGGTAGCTTGGACCCTGTTGTGGGCTACTATTTTTTATATTTTTAAATGTTTTTTTATATTTTTTGTAGAAATATTTAAAAATATAATTTATATGTATATAGAATGAATAAACGAAAAGAAAATAATATTATAATCTGTGATTCTTCATCCTGCCCTTATCCCACACTAGGTGGGGTCGGTACAACATGTATTTCATATTTCCATGTTGTTAGAGGTTTTGGCTTATTGTCTTATAACCGGCCGCCTGCCTGACATCAACCCCCCTTGGGAATACTCATTGCGCCGTCGCGCGGGTGACCCAATGTGCATGCTGATATTATGCACTGGTTCCAAAAATGATATGCTTGTCAATCTTATTGCCGACGACTAAGCAAACTATGTTCTTCTTATTATTATAATCTGTGATTATTTCTATAAAATAATTTTACAACTGCATTTTTATCTCGGATATCATGTGGTTAGAAAATTATTTACGAAACTTCTGGACACGTTATTCCAGTTGCTATAAGGCTTTTGGTATAAGTCCCACATTTATTTGAGGTATTACATTGATTTGTGTTAAGTATCTATTATTTATTGGAGTTCGATGGCAGACACAGGGAGAGGCATTCCCTAAATATAATAATAATTTAGCAAGCATGACCTATAGCGAACGAATTACGTATTAATAAACAGCGACTACCAATGCATTTCCTTAAAAAATAAATGAAGCACACATGACATTTCTGTATATTAATAGGGAAAACTGCAAGTAGCAACCATTTGTCAGTCACTCACAAGATAGTACGGCGCGCCATCTGTCGAGCGCGATACAGATTACTGTGCATTAATTCTAATAGAAACCGTCAGTTTTAGGCTCCAGCCATATCTGACGGAAGTTAGAAGATACGTCGCAGATCTTCCGTTGCGTAATTTCTTCGAGGAATTTTAGTGACGCATCTTCGGTCAAATGTGTACAGTGTGAGATGTTTATATGGAATTATGTGTACCGGCGGAAGACCGACGACGTATCTTTCGTCAGATGTGGCTTGGCCCTTACGCGTCGGTGGCATTTAGCATTAAACGCAAATGATTTTAGCGAATTTAATGTGCAATATTGAGTTACGGATTCGCACTAACTGACAGTGGCGTAACTGCACCATCAGAGGCCCGTGGCAAATTCATTGGATGGGGCCCCAGTAAAAATCGTCACGTTGTAATTTAATTACAAATTTGTAATTTTTATTTAATTTTGTTAAAAATGTTAGGTTACTTCTGAGCTCGCGGCCTCTTGGGCCGGGGGCCCCGTCGGGCTGGGGGCCCGTAGCATTTTGCCAGCCCTGCCACCCTATAGTTACGCCACTGCTAACTGATGTACTGTGAGGATTGTAATTTGACGACCTATAAGGCACAATGACGTAGCGAACTAGTGATCCTTCTCCTGTGCCAGTATTTTAGGTTAAATTTTAATAGCGGTAGAGTTCCTTGTCGAAGTGCTCGTCCAGGGAAGTACCACCACCATACCTATTTCCGTGGCCAAACAGCATTGCTGTGTTCCGATTTGAAGCGTAAGTGCCGGTGAAATTTCAGGCACTTGAGATTTTCAAACTTTGTCTCTAAGGTTGGCAACGCATCAACAATATTCTTGGTGTTGTATTGTAGGTGTATATAGACGACGGTAAATTATATACGATAATTTCTGTTTCTCTTTTTTTTTACTTTTAGGAATAATTAAGCCCCACACTAGGATTTCTCCTGTATCGTGGGTGCGTTTACAGATACAAATCTTCACACGCACAAACACCCAGACCCGGAACAACTATCTGTAGGCCATACACATATTTGTTCCGCGCGGGAATCGAACCCACGACCTGTAGCGCAGAAGCCGATCGCTCAGCCACTGCACCAAACGTGTCGTCAAATTATTTTTATTTCTGTAAATAAATCTGTTACAGACACTTTTACAAGTAAGTGTAATGTTTTTTTTGAGACTAGGTGGCGCCTGGATTCCCTATCTCACTAGCTCTGAGAAGAAAAGCCGAAACACTCAGAGATCAATTGGTCTCTTTTAAAGTTCAGATATTGTGATATAAAATCTATACGAGTGTAACAATGTAGGGCAACGTCTGGAATGGCCTTTTGAGGAAAGTGCCATAGCAGGTTTGAGTTGACCTGTCCTAACTGACAGCACGCATGCATCAGTCATCGCGTAGCTCATACCTTAATTTAGGTAACCTTACCGTCAGGCAAGTCAGCAGTTTTCGAGCACTGACTGCATACATTTTTTTAAAAGAGATAGAAATAACTGTCTCCTACAACAAAATATGGCCGATCAAATGTTAAAACAAGTTTTGTCATCGTACGTCATAGTTAGCTTAGAAGTATTTGAATTGAAAGTTTGTTGAACTAGTACGTATATGACGAGATTATCAATCTAAAGAACAAATAAAACGTTTTTGATGAAAATTTTATTTACGAGGTTTTACTGCGAGCGTCGATATGGTTGTTGCATAGTTTGCAGTTGCGACTGGATGTACCATCGCGGACATTTGCGGTGAACCACGTTTCGACCTTATTACAAAGGCTATAAGGTTGAAAAGTGATTCACCGCTAATGTCCGCGATTGTACAGTTCACGGTATGAAATGATATGTCATTTCCCAAACGTGACGTCATTATCCCCCAGGTTACATTTTTCGACTGGATACCAAAATATAATGTTTAAACTTCATCAACTTTTTGACTGCCTTGTTGGTCTAGTGGTCGCAAGCGCGACTGCTGAGCATGAGGTCCTGGGTTCGATCCCCAAGTCGGGTAAAGAGATATTGGGGTTTTCCATTAGGAATTTCTCAGTGGCAGCCTGGAGTTTGGATTTATGCCCGGTTAATGGCAATAGGCTCGCCCCCTATGACTTAAACATAACTGGCGAAACGAGGCTGTACTAAAAACACCTCTGCTGATCCATTCGGGGAATGTAAGGCGTGATGATACGCTAACTTCATCACGTCCTCAATACAGGCTCTGTTACGGATTTGCATAAACTAAAACAAGTAACAACACCTTATTATGCTCCGTAAAAGCGAAGAACTTGAAAGTTTTTAGTGCTTCAACACTTGGGAAGTTGCAGCACGTGGTGAGTTAGCAAAATTGCAATACTTAACCTGCCCTAACTGCAATATGTACCAACAGCCAAAATTTTCGTTACTCTGAAAATATGTTACCCTATTTCTTTAAAAAAAAAGCAGTATAGTATGACATAACTTAGAAGTCGCATTGGCAAACTTGATCGAACAACAAATGGTAGGCGCTCATTATTGCGCCATTTAAACTTATTGCATCAGCGTAAAGATCTTTTTTTTTTATAACAATCACGCCTGTATTCCCCGTAGGGGTGAGCAGCGGTGTATAGTAACACCCTCATTTCGCCGTTACGTTTAAGTCCCTTGTAATCAGGGACCGTCCGGGTAGTCGTTGAAAGGGTTTTTGAAGGGGTTTTTTTAAGCGCTTAAATAAAAAACCCTATGGTACGTGTTACACCCTTGAACGGGTGCAATGTTACCGCTTCTGAACTGGTAACCCTTTCAAAACCCTGTAACACGGTAACAGGGTTTTGAACTGGTAACCCTTTCAAAACCCTGTAACACGGTAACAGGGTAACCCATTCCGACCCAAAACATTGTAATATAAACTCTTAGTAATCGACATTAGTTTGAAAATTGCATATCCACGACCGCACATGACATGCTCCTTCTCGGCGGTGCCATTGTTGCATGTACCGAGCGACTTGTAAACGTGGAATAATAATGGTTATTTTTATGTAAGTACAGTTCAATTTTAACTTTCGCACATACTAAACATTGAAATATTTCTTTTTTTCGTGTCAAAACTTGTCTATTCTCATCATTCGTCATATAAGTCGGAACACGGAAGTGATAAAAGTATTTCAGAGGTGTTTTAAAAAGTGTTTATGTTGTAGTACCTACCTATTATATAGCAAATATTTTAGTTATTCTTTCCATCTATGAAAATGCCACAGCCGAGGCGAGATGCTGTACACCGCTATTATGTACTAGGTTTTGCCCACAGCTTCGCTTGCGTGAAGTTTGAAATCCTCGTTAAGCCCATTTTAAAGTGACATTTTAAAATCCAAAAGTTCGTCTTTTATCACCCCCAGCGGTTTAGGCTGTGCGTTGCTAGATTAGTCAGCCAGTCGGTCAGTTTCTCCCCATGCTTCTTACTTCAAAAGTAATAGATTTCTCATACATTTTTTCAACACTTATTTCACCCCCTTAGAGGTTGAATTTCCAAATATGTGTACATTTATTCCTAACCAGAAACCTTAATATTTAATTTCATCTTTCTTACTTCAAAAACGACGGACTTACAAACTTCAACCCCCCATTTCACCCTCTTAGGGGTGGAATCTCCAAAAACCCTCAAACACCTATACGTTTATTTCTTACCAAAAGCCTAAATATTTAATTCCATGTTTCTCACTTCAAAAATACCAGATTTCTCATACAAACTTTCAACACTTATTTTACCCCTTTAAGGGTTGAATTTCCAAAAATGCTCAAACAGGTGTACGTTTATTTCAAACCAAAAACCTTAATATTTAATTTCAAGCTTCTTACTTCAAAAATGACGGACATACATACAAACTTAAAAACCCTATTTCACCCCCTTAGGGGTTGAATTTAGAGAAATCCCTTCTTAGTGGATGTTTACGTCACAAAATGAACCTACTGTCAAAATTTCAAGTTTCTAACCCCAGCCGTCAGGCTGTGCGTTGATAGATCAGTCAGTCAGTCAGTCAGCTTCTCCTTTTATACCTGGTCTTGCCATAAATATTGTCACGAAGAAATTTTTATTTTTTTATTGCAATTAATATTTATTACTTTTACAGTGTATTAGTTTAATACATAAATATAAAATAATTTAAAATATAAAAAGCTTATTCGAAGTGGTCTCCATTGGCTGCAATACAGTCCTTTAAACGTTGAGGCCAGTTATCAATAGAAGCACGCACTCTTTCCATGGGAAAATTCTTCACTGCCAATCGTATGGATTGTTTTAGGGACTCCAAATTATCATGGCGTTTAGAGCAAGCCGTACTCTCTAAAACTGACCATAAATCATAATCCAGCGGATTAAGATCGGGACTAGACGACGGCCAGTCTTCAGCTCTGATGAAGTCCGAAACGTTCACTTCCAACCAAGACTGCGTGGACCGAGCTTTATGAGCCGGCGCCGAGTCTTGTTGGAAGGACCATACTTGGTTATTGAACATGGTGTTGTTAAGGGGCTTAACTACCTTCTCAAGAATGGTATCTTGATACACTTGTGCCGATGTTTTGATACCTTTTTCACAAAAATATGGCTCAGTCACTCCTTCATAGCTAACACCCCACCAAACCATCACTGAAGTCGGATAATGCCCACGTTGCACTCTGTCGACTAATTGGGTGGCTTCTTTAGAGCTTTGAGCATAAATACGGTCATTTTGTTTGTTAAAATGTTGCTCAATTGTAAAGATTTTCTCATCCGTAAACAAAAATTTTCTGTGACCTCCCTTTGCGTACCGCTTCAGTTGTTGTTTCGATTTTACCACCCTATTCTTTTTAAATTATCAGTTAAAAAATGACCAGTGCGTCTCTTATAGGCTGCAAGTCCTAAGTCATCTTTTAAAATACGCGACATGGTTCTGGGTGCTATCTTCATCTCCCGAGATAAAATCTTTTGCTTTCGGGCAGGATTTCTTCGAATTCTTTCCCTTACTGCTTTGACCACCTGTTTCGTAGGAACACTACGTGGACGGCCAGATCTTTTTCTGTCACAAACAGAGGAAGTCTCATTGTACCTATTAATAGCCCGGTACACAAACATTTGACTAATACCAAGCGTATGGAGAGTTTTAAAAATTGCATTTGGCTCCATACCAACTTTGTGTAATGCAATCACAGCGATTCGGTTCTCTTTATCACCCCACTCCATTTTAATATCGCAAAATATTGTACAATGTATTGGCGCTAAAATTAGAAAACTCAATGAACAATCGTATAAAAATGACAGATTCCAAATTCAAATGTAATATCTTTCTTATTTTTAATTGTAACAGTATTTATGGCCAGACTGGGTATATAGGTATATGGATTATTATGATGCATCAAGTAATACAAGCAAATGTAGTTTACACACATCAAAAAAAGTTTGCGATCACTATGAAAAACCGACTTTTTTTGTTACGGTAGATTATATTATGGTTTCTTCTTCTTTTTAGATTCTTTATTTAAAAAAATAGATTTAGAATATAAAACAATAAAACAGTTCAATTGTTTTTCGATATAAAAAGGCTTTCAGTCCTAGCTTACGCTCATTCAGAAATCAGATTTAGTCAATTTTACCGGATTTAAAATAGATTTCGCGGAAAGTTGTGATTGAAAAATGCCAAGAGGATTATCAGAAGTTTTACGAGCAAGAATAGTAACTTTGAGGGAAGAACACCACGAGAGAAATAGCACGCAGAGTTGCTATATCCCAATCCTGTGTCGTGACCAAGTTGCAGAGGTACCACGGGATGGGTAATTTAGTTGACCGACCCCGCAGTGGTCGCCCAACTGTTTTGACTGCTGGCCAAAAGCGCTATATTAGATTGCTGGCAGCCCGTGACCCAACAATCAACGCCACTAAAATAAAAGCGGAAGTTCGGGCCGCCTCTGGGCTTGAAGTTAGCACTCAGACCATTCGGAATTGCTTGCACCAGGCTGGATTACGAGCACGGAGGTCTTGGCGAGCTCCTCTGAATTCCCGGCAACGTCAACGACGGAGATTAAAGTGGGCTAGGCTTCGGCAAAATGAAGAAGAAAACATTTGGCAAAACTGTCTCTTCGTTGACGAATCGCGAATCAGTACTCATCCAGATAACCGACGTGTCCGTGTCTGGAGAAGACCGTGAAAGGCAAAGAACTGCCACTGGAACAGTTCAGCAAGGCGGGAAATCGGTGTCCTTTTGGGGTGGTATTATGATTGGAGCTAGAACGCCTTTGATCCCGTATCGAGGCTTCATGACTGCAGATGCAGATTCATTCATTCAGACAGACAGCATGTACAGAGCAGTTGCTATTGATGAAATTGTCAGACCATTCCGAGTAAACCATGGGCACCAATTTGTACTGGTCGATGATAATGCGCCCGCCCATCGAGCTCAACGAGTCAATGCTGCTCTTCGAGAATACGACATTACAAGGTTAGACTGGCCTGCTGGCTCGCCTGACTTAAACCCAAAAGAGCACGTGTGGGATGCTCTTAAGCGAGCTGTTTGGAACCGTCAGCCACGTCCCCAGACAGTGCCAGAGCTCAGGGAAGCCGCTATTCAAGAATGGGACAGGTTACCCCAAGAAATGCTGGATAACTTGATTCTCAGCATGTCAAGGAGGATTTTCGCATGTGTTCGAGCCAGGGGAGGAGTTATATTATATTGAATATAAACCTTTTATTAATAAATTGTTGTTTAAGTTTGGTTAAACAGTCTTTTTCTTTCTATCAAATTTCTGTTACAATTACATTATGATTAATTACTCAATTTTTTTTATAAAAAATAAGGAATAGTTTTATTTTTTAATTTCAAACTGGGTATTTCTATTTAAAGAAAACACACAACAAAGATTTTTTTTCTTGATAAATTTCAATTTAAAAAATTATATCAGCTTATGCTAGTGATCGCAAACTTTTTTTTTTTTGATTTGTCGCACGCACACCGATACGCGGTCTTTACACGGCGCCGCGGCCCGCGAGCGTTTCATCGAGTGTCGCGCCATAATTACTGTGATTCCTCGTTTTTCTAATGTATTTTTTTTAAAGTTCGTATAAATATTGAGAGTATTGAGTGAGATTTTTATTACGGATATTTTGATGTAGGTAATTATTGCTTAATTTGACAATTTATTACCTAAAATCTAATATCGAAAAGATACCAAATACTTACCTACGTTATAGTAGTAGCAGGCTTTGTTAAAAATCCGATATCTTTATCTATTTATCTTTTATCTATACTTATAAAAAGAGAAGCTGACTGACTGACTGACTGACTGACTGGGTGACTGATCTATCAACGCACAGCCTGAACGGCTGGGGTTAGAAACTTGAAATTTTGACAGTAGGTTCATTTTGTGACGTAAACATCCACTAAGAAGGGATTTCTCGAAATTAAAACATGTAAGCGAAGCTGCGGGCAAAAGCTAGTACATAATATAAAAAGAGAAGCTGACTGACTAACCGACTGACTGATCTATTAACGCACAGCCTAAACAGCTGGGGTTAGAAACTTGAAATTTTGACAGTAGGTTTCTTTTGTGACGTAGACATCCACTAAGAAGGAATTTCTCGAAATTCAACCCTTAAGGGGGTGAAATAGGGGTTTTATGTTTTTATGTATGTCCGTCGTTTTTGAAGTAAGAAGCATGGAATTAAATATTAAGGTTTCTGGTTAGAAATAAATGTATACGTGTTTGAGCGTTTTTGAAAATTCAACCCCTAAGGGGGTGAAATAAGCGTTGAAAGTTTCTATGAGAAATCTGGTACTTTTAAAGTAAGAAACATGGAATTAAATATTTAGACTTTTAGTGAAAAATAAACAAACATGTATTTGAGGGTTTTTTGAAATTCTCTCCTAGCTCGCTAATCTGTCGTCAACTCTTTACTCGTTGCCGAATTTGTAATAACTAAGTAAAAATAATAAGAATGAGGCGCGGCTCGGGTGAAACTGCAAGTTTCAAGGTCACTCACATGCAGCTCAAGTTTATTGGGTAATTTTGGGTAACCCGAATAAAAGCTTTTCATAAAGATAACCCCTTCAAAGGCTTAAGTCATTGAACGGGTTAACCCCTTCAAGGGGTTATCACAATGAAGGTGTTAACCGTTTTGCTGGGTTCCGAGGATGAAACCCGAATAAAATGTAACACCGCGATAAAAGTTACCGCATATACGGGTTACCCTGTCGAAAGGCTTAACTCTTAACCGGGGTTGTACGGTCCCTGCTTGTAATAGGGGGCGAGCCTATTGCCATCAACCGGCTACAATTCCAAACTCCGAACCGCTACTGAAAAATACCACACGAAAAAACCTAATAAAACTTTGCCCGACCTGAGGATCGAATCCAGGAATTCACGATTAGCAGTTGCGCTTGCTACTACTATACCAACGAGGCAGATATTATTATGATAAAGTTACGTAAAAATATTAAAAGCCAAATCTTAGAGAAAAACCAGCCAATCACAGTGTCAGTTGGAGAAATGGACATGTCTGGCAACCCCCAAAATGCGCCACAAGGCCATAACTCTCGGTTCCCGCCTTCCGCGTACAGTCCGCTCCAATTACCTTCTACAAGGTCGTATGTCCACAGGGATACACCGTAAAATGGGAGCTATATGAGAACCATAATTGGAATTCAGTTAAGAAAACCATTACGGCCACTATGTACCTATATTTACGATTTCAATGTTATTATACAAGGTTAGTCGGAAAGGAGGTACTAAGCCGCGAGCCACTTGAAGTATCACTGATGACTATTTTAAAGCAAGTGTTAAAATTTCAATATTCGATAATTTTTATTTGCATGCAAAAAGATTTTTATTTTAGGTTTTTCAAAAAAGAAACATACCTGCTTTAGTTATGCACTCAGAAAATTACGTTTCTAATCCGTGACCCCAAATATGACCTAAATAGTAAACACAGTTGATTATAGCTATGGACAGATAGATATAGCATATTTTTTACGAAATCTTTGTAAAGCTATTTCTCTTAAACTATCGAGTTTTGGGGAAAGTTGTAGAACAAAAGTTATCTCTTATTATAGGTACTTTAACACCCTTTCGGCTTAGTACCCCCTTTCCGAGTAACCTTGTATACTAGCAACCCACCCCAACTTCGCACGGGTGCAATGTATTTACTAATGTAGAGCATATAAACCTTCCTCTTGAATCACTCTATCTATTGCTGAAAACTGCATTAAAATCCGTTGTGTAGTTTAAAAGAACTAAGCGTACAGACAGCGGGAGCGACTTTGTTTTATACTATGTAAAGATTTCAATATTTGAAAATTACTGTAGATAACATAATATAACATCACACCTGTATTTCCCGAAGGGTTGGGCAGAGGTGTATAGTAACACCCACATTTCGCCGTAATGTTTAAGTCCCATGTAAGGGCGAGCCTATTACCATCAACCGTGCACAAATCCAAACTCTGGGCTTGATACTGAGGAATTTCACACGGAAAAACCAATTACACTTTTGCCGGAGCTAGGGATCGAACCCAGGACCTCACGATCGAAAAATCTCCCATATTGTATATTCATGCTAATTAGCCCGTGATTCTCATAAATAGACCATTTCACTGGTAAAATCATTCAGTCGACTCTTATATTGTTCTATGTATATTGAGATCAGATACATCAAAAATGTTAACGGAAATAAAAAAGAACAAAACAAAATATGTTATCTGATTTATGGCTCCAATGAAATATTCGTTTGTACGCTTCAGATTC
The DNA here is from genome assembly GCA_910594945.2 of Amphipyra berbera. Taxonomy (NCBI): domain Eukaryota; kingdom Metazoa; phylum Arthropoda; class Insecta; order Lepidoptera; family Noctuidae; genus Amphipyra; species Amphipyra berbera. The sequence continues at coordinate 21,425,759 of OU343123.1, read as the reverse complement.
AGTTTATGATCATTATACGCTTGAATACATGTATTTGTCATTATTTATGACAGCAAGTTTTCAGATACCACTTAAAATCTTTAGTTTTAAGTATAAACATACATAATTAGCCCATTACTGTCCACTGGCCTCTTCTCAGAATGAGAAGGGTTAAGGCCTTAGTCCACCACGCTGACCTGGTGTGGGTTGGCAGACTACACACACCGTCGACAACTTTATAGAACCCTCTCAGGTGTACAGGTTTCCTCACATTGTTTGTCCTTCACGGTTATCGCAAGTGATAATCAAATTCTGATTCGCACATGAGTTCGAAAAGAGGTACGGGCCGGTATGGAACTCAGACCCTCCTGCGTGGTAGGCGGGCGTTCAACCGCTAGGCTTCACTGCTTGCTTGCTTGTTTTAAGATTTTTTTTTTAAAAAAACCTTGCCCCACTAGGATTTCTCCTGTATCGTGGGTGCGTTTACAGACACAAATCTTCACACGCACAAACGCCCAGATCCGGAACAACTATCTGTAAGAACATACAAATATTTGTTCCGTGTGAGAATCGAACCCACGACCCGTAGCGCAGAAGCCAATCGCTCAGCCACTACACCAAACGTGTCGTCAAAATATATATAAGTTTATAATGACCTTCACTGTTTACGTAATTAATTAATGTTTTTATTGCTGAACATCATTCTTTTCCAATTATATCAAGCATATTTCTTCTATTTATTTCCTCATTATGTCCAATGTCTCGGCTATCAGTCCGCTCCCGCTAGTTAGTCAACATTAGTGTTATAAAATATTGCCAAAATAAAAATAAGCGTATGACAGTTTCACGGTAAGAAATAAACATTTCAACTCATTTACACGGCAGCCATAAACATGATAAATTATTACATTAAACTACCATTTTTTATATAAAAAGAAATATGGTAGAACAATTTCAACACGTCCAATTTAGTTGTTATATGCGCTGCCTGAGATGTTTATGTCGGCCCAAACTTCAAAGATTTATCCGCGTCGGTGTCAACGCGCGATCAGTCTTTGATTTTCCTCCGTATTGTTTCTCTGTTAAAATACTAACGTGGTTCGCTAGTTACATGATGTAACAAACTGTCTTGTCAGTTCCGACATTTTTGTAAATCATATTCGTCAACGTTGCGTCGTTGCCCGTCGTCCGTGGCAGCCCGCGAACGCACTTGACAAGTTACGACACTGGCAGAGGCGTTCACGCAAACAAAAGCTTTCGAAAAACCATCACTAAAATATGAAGCCATTTTGTTTTACGATAATAAATTTAAATGTCGAACTCAATATTTATTGCCGTTTTTATAGTTTTCAATGTAACTAAAGATGTTATTTTAGTAAATAAAATAAAATTTAAAACGGATCGCGTCGGGTGCGAGGCGGGAGCGCGTCAAAACGGTTCTCACGATCATCATAAAACGTAACATATCTCTATTATTCTTGGAGCCCTTCCAATGTGTAACTATTATACCTACTTAGTGTTCGATCTGTTTAATATTGCATGCACCGGGTAACGGGTTGCGGGCTGGTAACGCGCGTCAACAGCGGGTCGGGCGGCGCGCGGTGCTCGGCGGTGCTCCCGTGAGGTGGTGTTAATTAACGTGATTGTAGTGCGCGAGCGCGCCGGTGTGCCGCAACACGTTTCATCAGCTGACCTAATAACTTCAAATATTATGATGTTAATGTAGGCAGTGGCGGGCGCGCTGCACGCGCGTGCCGCACGCCCAACTTAAGTTTATAAATAGAATGCACATCGCCCTGTATGTATTTAACGTAAGGAGCTTTTTCAGCGAGGCGGGCCAGTCGCCGCGAACGTCTGAGCGCGCCGCCCGCGCCTGCCCCGCGCGCCGCCGACCGCGGCCAACGCAAGTTTTGGAAACGGAACGCGAACTTTTTTTCTATCGAATTTTTGAAGTTTTTCGATATTTAGTGGGTGCGGCGGTGCAGTGCGGGCCCTCGAGCCGCCCAGTGAGTGCGTGAGCGGTGTTCACGCGTGGACTCGCCGCTAATCACCGCGGCGCGTAACCGTGTTTCAAAAATAAAACGTTGCCGATTCGAAACCGGAGCACCCCGAAGGTTAATGACAAAATAAAAAGCATGCATTAAAATTGTGTGTCTGAAAACTCTGGGCGATCGCAACCTGGATTCGTTGCCTATGTTCTATATCGACACGTGAGTCGCGGTATATTTTGCTATGACGATACATCGTTGGTTTTCTTGTAAGAGACGATTTTATTTCTTTACACAAACTGATATTTATATTTGGTGTACGGCAAACGATTCCCATGGTGTAGACGGTAGAGCGTACATATTGTTTATGCAAGTTATTCGTACAAATTAGCGCGGTAATTAGAGTACTAGTTGTAATTAACTCTCACAATGCACTCACCGCGTGTTAGTTTTGCAACTAATCAAGGTGTTCGTTAGTATTTGTTTACATTCTAGTTTCGTAATAACAGCGTCCAGAAATTAAAATGTAGTCCATTATATCGATACCTTCACGTTCTGAAAATTAGTATTGTCCTACCAAATTATTTTATTTACAGGAATGAAAACAATGCTTTTGAAATTATAATTGAAACAACAAAAGTTTTCTAAAATAAAACTTATCTTTAGTAACATTAGGTACCGAATAATGTGAAAATGATTTTTCTATTTAGCTGGGCGAATTATTTTCCTTTAAGACTTTTCTTCAAAATAACTTCACTTTCATCATTCAATAACTTTAATAAATACATTTTATTCACGATAATAATTAACTTCGATAAGATGAAAAAACAAACATATAAAAACAAATGAAAATCTATCATGTTATTCTAATCCATTCAAATTTAAACAAGGAACCGCTCGCAATTTCTTTTTAATGCTGCAACCTAATTCTGCAATATCTTATTCTTGCAAGTCAATTCTGAACTTTTTTTAGAATCCAATTCAGTGGAACCAATCCATTCTCGATCAAACCTCCCGTGTGGTGATTTACGACAAGTTGCGAAACGTTGCTCGATAATGCTCATAGTTCATCGTACGAGGCGTTTGGACAATGTTGACCCAATATCGTCGGGAGCGCGGTCTGGTCGGCGAATTACAATGTACCTCCTACATTAAACAGTCGCTAATCGAGATCGTGCTTTTTAAATTAATTATACCTACCGCGGAAAACGCGGCGTGCGTTTCAGCGGTAGGTACATTTGAGGTAAGGAGATCGCGTTTGAGATCTTATTTGGCTTCTAGTGTGAAGAAGCTTTGTATTGTGTAGGATGAATTTTGTGTTCATCTCGGTATATTTATATAAGATCGATTGATCTTCACATAATATTTTATCTAAGTATGATTTATTCCGAAAGTACCCGCCTATACAATGTTTTTGTTCCCATGACCTACGAAATTAAAAAGTCAATTATTCGACGGAAGCCGCGAATTAGCATCATTTTCATTAACAACAATAGCAAACATATTAGTATAATTATAACAAGCCATTACAAAATTAAGCTGCAATATTTCACCAATCTACAAATATTTTATAACATTGGATGTTACAACATAAAAATAAAACTATTAAATCATCTCCAAGTTATTAAACGAACAGAAATAAACATTTAATAGTATCGATACTAGGCAGAATGAACGTTATCTTTGCGTCCACTGCTTTCCCGCGCTTTCCTCTGTCACTCATTAGCGATTGATGGCGACCGCTTGATGGCTCGATGGTTTGATGGTTTGACGCATTTGATGACTGACATGAAACGGTCATACGTTTGTTGAAAGGCTAAGGGCGTCGTTACTGTGAAACAGAATAAAATGATTGTAACAAAAGATTTATACGCTGCACTTGTCAGGTATTTATGGTGAAATATGTTTTGGGATAGTAAAATATTAGTACTATGTGATAAAAGTCTTTTATAGTCTTCTTACACCTATGCTTTGTACTAAAGATAGGTACCTAGCTATTTCATATGAGCAACACCGCCCTGTGACTGTGTCTGAGATAAACATTTATTTATTTAAATAGAAATACTGTTTATTTTCAGGACTTATCACAGAGTTCCAAGTATTAATTTAGAAAAAGACATTAAACATTTTCGAAATAATTAATCTCCGCTCTAAAAATGATCACCGCATCCAATCCTGGTTCCTCATCTCACCACAAAACGATACAACAACAAAACAGCGTTACAGCTCGTTACAGCTTGTAACATAAATGATGGGTTCGTTACGCGCAATGTACTGTATTTATTTTAACACCGACACGTGTCGCAGACGGCTGCACGCCTACCTGACTGCAAATCACTGCTTCTCAGAAATGTATTAGTAGAATGAATTAGTGTCAACTTTGAATACTGTGTGTTGTTGCTACGTAGCGTACATACACATTGTCTAGTGCTGAAAATGGTACAGAATTATGTAAACTGTATGAACAATCGTACAAGTTAAATATAATGTCTACAGCAGTGATAGGCCGTCGGACTGCCAAGCTCGAACCCAAGGCACGTCTGACTTTTCACTTCACTTGCTTAAAAACGGTGAAGGAAAATATCGCGAGGAAACTCAGGCGTGCGCCTGAGATATTTCTCGACGGCATGTGAAGCCAAGTCAGTAGCCCATGGGCGGCATAAACTCTGACACCAGGTTAGTCACTAACCACACGAAAAGAAGAAGAATAATGTTTTAGTTACTCTTTTAAATAAAATCAAGTCTGGGCCTCAGGACAGGCCCTGAGGCTGGGGTACTTTAGCATAATTTTCTGCATCCTAGCGCTGTTTAGACTTACCGTCAGACGTTTGAGGAATAGTTTACAATCGCGAGATTGCTCCCATTTAACAAAATATAATTACAGTTACTACTACAATCAAAACTGCACTATGTATTGAATATAATCATCGTGTTTATTTATGCCCGGTTCCTAAAACCCAAAAACGAATCGTTTTGCTTACCAATGGTAGCACTTTTTATTGCCAAACTGAGCTTATAAATAGACTCGTAAGCTAATTTTACTTGTGATAGCTACTTCTATATGGGAGGGTCTACTATGCAAAGCTATGAGGTCTTTGCTTCATCTATACTTAATATTATAAAGAGGAAAGATTTGTATTTTTGTATGTAACGAATAAACTTAAAAACTACTGGACCGATTTCACAAATTATTTTACCGTTAGAAAGCTACATTATCACTGAGTAACATAGGCTATATTTATTACTGGAATAAAACTTACGCGCGCGGAGCCGTGAGGAAACAGCTAGTTATTGGTAAAGATACAAGAGTATCAATATTAACCAAAAACGCTCCGTAAATTATAGGAATCGGCCATTAATACATCATTATCATTAACAGACTGTATGGGTACATTACAAGAGCTTCGAAAGTTACTAGTAATTGTGGTACCCCCGTACCCAATTAATGCAGCCGCTAGCCGTCTATACGCTGGGCACGTGGTTCGGTCACTTAGCCCAAAGTAACTAAAATTTTAATTTACTAGCGACCCACCCAGCTTCGTACAGGTGCAATGTGGATACTAATGTGGGGCATATAAACCTTCCTCTTGAATCACTCTATCTATTGCTGAAAACTGCATTAAAATCCGTTGCGTAGTTTAAAAGATCTAAGGGTACAGACAGCGGGAGTGACTTTGTGTTATACTATGTAAAGATAATAAGTATATAATATTTTTCCTAAAAAACTATACAGTATAACCTTACAGTAATACAGTAGTAGTATATCTATATTTTTATTCAACACCAATAAACTAACTAGTTAAACATGCGCGCGCGCAACTCAACCGTTGTAAACTTTGTTTTATTGGCTAGTTCGTTTGAAAAAAATACAAACTGTGAAAAAAGTAAACTCTGACGTTTATTTAGCGTTGGATAACATTTCCTTCATTGGGTGGGCAGAGCTACAGGCGGTCCAGTCTCAGGAATAACATTATAAATATCAGTTTCAGCCAGAAATTCCAACCTGCACCAGGTCAGGTGGACTAAGGCTTAAACCCTTCTCACTCTGAGAAGAGACCCGTGCTCAGCAGTGGAATAGCAACGGTCTGAATATAATATTATGTTAGCAGTTAATGTTTTGATAAATAGTGAACTAGTAGAATCAGAAACATTTAAGAAAAATGGAATTACTGGCCGGTTAATAGAAAATCTTTTTGAAACCGTCGAAGAAAAACTATGGCTTTTGGAATACCCTATTTCAAATAAACTTTGTACTAAAATACAAGGTTAGTCGAAAAGGGGGTACTAAGCCGAAAGGGTGTTAAAGTACCCATAATAAGGGATAACTTTTGTTCTACAACTTTCCCCAAAACTCGATAGTTTAAGAGAAGTAGCTTTACAAAGATTTCGTAAAAAATATGCTATATCTATCTGTCCATAGCTATGATCAACTGTGTTTACAATTTAGGTCATATTTGGGGTCACGGATTAAAAATTAATTTTCTGAATTCGTAACTAAAGCAGGTATGTTTTATTTTTGAAAAAATTAAAATAAAGATCTTTTTGCATGCATTGAATTTATCGAATTTTGAAATTTTAATACTTGCTTTAAAATAGTCATCAGTGATACTTTAAGTGGCCCGCGGCTTAGTACCCCTTTCCGACTAACCTTGTATATGCTACTTAAATATATGCACCCGCTTCAATAAAATACCTGAATTGGCCATACTTTACATTATCCATAGTATATCAAATTACTGTTAAAAGCCGTTTGGAATAATATTTATGATTATTTAATAGTTTTAACATGCTCACCTGATTTAAAACAGTGTTATAAATAATTTTACAGTTAGTTCGACTTGATCCATAGAGGATAATAATTTTGATGATAAATATGATTTCACAAATCGCTGACGGTTTTAGTACGGTTGCGAGTTGATATTTTATAAAATTTATTTTTCGTGATTTTTTTTACATTGAGATATTGTGAATTATTTTTTCGGTGAGTGCGGTGTAGGTAAATCCGGCATAATCATAGCGTTCACAACGAGACACTACAATTCAGCATTCCTATGGACGTGAACGGTGTTAAAGTCAAGCTTGGTAGGTATTTGGGATACAGGGGGACAGGAGCGATACAGAACATTGACATGAAGTTTTTACAGAGAAGCTCACGGTGCTATATTAGTTTACGATGTGTCAGAACCAAAGTCCCTAGCAAAACTGAATGAATGGGTCGAGGAAATTCAAGTATACTCCACCAAGAAGAACATAGTCTGCTTAGTTGTCGGCAATAAGATTAACAAGCATATCATTTTGGGACTCAGGGCACAATATCAGCAAGCACATTGGGTATTCCGCGCGACGGCGCAATGTGCAATCCCAAGGCGGGTTGATGTTAGGCAGGCGGCCGGTCATATAACAATAAGCCAAAACCTCTAACAACATGGATTAATGATATACATGTTGTGCCGACTCCACCTAGTGTGGGATAAGGGCACGAAGAAGAAGAAATATGACTTTGGTTCAATGTATGTTTTGCTACATGTTTAAAATAATTATGCCACACGGATAAAAGATATGGAAAAAAGGTATGTTGAATGTTGTATAAAGACATGATACAGACTCTACGGTACACCCACAGATAGCTACCCACTCTACGGAGACACTTTCAATTAAATTCATGAATGTGTGAATTGTACCTAATAGTTTTAAAAAGTTTACATAAAATGTCTTTGCCGTGACTAGCGTACTTATAAATACGATAATAAAACAGTCCGTCGTGAATGGCCGCGGCATCGTCGCGTATTTTGAGACGGCTCCGATCAATTAAGATCGCTGGTTGTCGTTGACCCCGCGGAGGTGATACAGAGACAGGTAACCTGCATGAAAACAATAGTCTGCTAAGATTCAAAGTTAGATCCATTTCTGTATATACAAGGTTAGTCGGAAAGGGGGTAACAAGCCGAAAGGGTGTTAAAGTACCCATAATAAGGAATAACTTTTGTTCTACAACTTTTCCCAAAAGTCAATAGTTCAAGAGAAATAGCTGTTCAAAGATTTCGTTAAAAATATGCTAAAATCTATCTGTCCATAGCTATGATCAACTGTGTTTACAATTTAGGTCATATTTGGGGTCACGGATTAAAAACTTAATTTTCTGAATTCGTAACTAAAGCAGGTATGTTTTATTTTTGAAAAAATTAAAATAAAAATCTTCTTGCATGCATTGATTTTATCGAATTTTGAAATTGAAACACTTGCTTTAAAATAGTCATCAGTGATACTTTAAGTGGCCCGCGGCTTAGTACCTCCTTTCAGACTAACCTTGTACCTATATATAAAAGGAGAAATTGACTGACTAACTGATCTATCAAAGCACACTCTAAACCGCTGGGGTTAGATACTTGAAAACTTGACAGTAAGTACCTTTTATAACGTAGGCATAAACTAAGATAAGATAAGATTTTCAAAATTTCGTCACTAAGGGTGTAAATAAAAACGACGCAAGCGAAGCAGCGGGCAAAAGCTAGTTTACTGATAAAAAAAATAAAAAAAAACATGAAAACTATTCTATGAAATTCACACATTGACAGCTTTTCTTGGGATGCTGCTCTCCGGCCGCCATGTTGAGAACGGATTATTATAACGGGCTTTAGAGTCTTCTTATTGATCACATATCTTAAATCTTCTTCTTCTTCCTGCCCTTATCCCACACTAGGTGGGGTCGGCACAACATGTATATCATAAATCCATGTTGTTTAAGGTTTTGGCTTATTGTTTTATGACCGGTCGCCTGCCTGACATCAACCCTCCTTGGGAATACCTACTCATTGCGCCGTCGCGCGGGTGACTGAATATTTATGTGTATGTATGTATGTATAGATATATAGGTTTAATATGTATTTTTATTGTATATAGATATATATAAAGTATATATTTTGTTAGTACTTATGTATTATTTTGTTTTTAATAATTTTTATTTACCTTTTCAATATTTGTTTTAAATTCTTTCTTTGTACCTTTTTCGAAGTGCTTAATTTTTGACCCAAAGGTTGACTGGTAGAGAATGCCATTGGCATTAAGTCCGCCTTATGTACCACCAATTGTACATGAAGTTTAAATAAATAAATAAATATATGTTTTTTTCGTCCCCTGAAAACTGACTTTTTTTTGAGTTGTCTTGGTTTAGATCTAGGTGTGCGATATCACAAATACAAAACTAATATACTTAGTGATAGTTAGATATAACTGAGTAGGTAATAGATAGTAAACAGTTCGATCGAGTTCGTAGGGCCAATAAAACGCCATGACAATAATATCTCCGCTATGGAAGGCCATGGAAGGTTATGGCGGTTCTGTGTCAGTAGGTATTACTCATCTATGATCAGATTTTCCTCCTTGTTATGTATATTGGAAAACAAAACACGATTCTTGTTCGCTCTGATCAGTACAGAAAACTGGCTGTATATTTAATGTTTGTTTTTCTAATAATTATAAATATAAATAAACTAGCGACCCGCCCCGGCTTCGCACGTGCAATGTAGATACTACTGTGGGGCATATAAACCTTCCTCTTGAATCACTCTATCTATTGCTGAAAACTGCATTAAAATCCGTTGCGTAGTTTAAAAGATCTAAGCGTACAGACAGCGGGAGCGACTTTGTTTTATACTATGTAAAGATTTTAATAATTATAATATAACTGGCTCGTTGGTCTAGGCGTGTCAAGCGCGACTTCTGATCTTGAGATCCTGGGTTCGATCCCCAAGTCGGGTAAAGTGTTACTGGATTTTTCCGTGTGGTATTCCTCAGTAGCAGCCCGGAGTTTGGATTTGTGCCCTTTGGATAATTTCTCGAAGCGAGTCTCATGTTCTCTCTGTCTTCACCGCCGAGAAAGACGAACTCAGAACGAGTCTCGCATTGACAAACTATCCTCGTGTAAATGAGCCTTTACTTTTTATTGATTATCAAGTACTAGCGGCCCGTCGCGACTTCTCACGGGTGGAATTTTATTCCATTTTTGCAACATTTTTCATTTATGCTCCGCTCCTATTGGTCGTAGCGTGATATTATATAGCCTATTACCTTCCTCGATAAATGGACTATCCAACACAAAAAATATTTTTCAATTCCAACCAGTAGTCCCTGAGATTAACGCGTTCAAACAAACAAACTCTTCAGCTTTATAATTGTTTATCGAGTATTTACTATTTGAGTATGTACCCGTTTACTCACATCTAGTTGTACCAATCTATTAGAGGCCTTTGAAGTCCATCTAATTATTTTTCAGTTGACAAAGTAAGTCGGTTCGTGCTAAAAAGATATCAGATTAAGGAAACACTTGAGTTTATCTTTAAGGATATCGGCCATCGGAATTTGTCGAACCTTTGTGAAGGTGACGTGGCTTTCTGTTTTTGAAACATGGACACTTTCTGTCCATGGAGGTCGCAAGGTACACTACTATTAAACAAAAACTCCTTTATTCATTCATAATATACCATACACGATATTTTTTTAAATATTTTGACTTAAAAAATAAAAAATAAATGTAGCCGACCGGCGTCGGGAACAGGGTCCAAGCTACCGGTGGTCAAGACCTCAGAAAAAGGAACTTCTTAACAATACGCACCGTGTCCTAAAGTACCGCTTTTTGTATTAGGCACTTGACCCAGCCGCTCAACGAGAGCTTCATCAGATGATGGTCGAGGCTCTTGGCTATTATTTTATTATTAAAAATATCAAACATAGTGAAGAAGACTGTCATGTGACCTTAGATTCATGACACATAGATGTAGCCTAGTGGTGTGACCGTCGAATTGCCAAGTCATAGGTCTCGAGTTCTAACCCAAGGCACGCACCTCTGACTTTTCGGATTCATGTGCGTATTGTATAATTATCACTTGCTTAAAAACGGTGAAGGAAAACATCTTGAGGAAACCGGCATGCCTGAGAGATATTTCTCGACGGCATGTGAAGCCTAGTCAGAGGCCCGTGGGCGGCATAAACTGTGACAACAGGTTAGTCACTAACCACAAGAAAAGAAGAAGAAGCCGATAAGGATGCCTGATAGCTCTTCAAACAAATAGCTTGCCCATATAGGTGTCCCTACCTTAACAGGTTAAACTCTCTGGTATACCTTTTCCATTAGCTGGTAAAGGTATACCTGAAAAGAAGAGTTGTTCGAGATGATTTCACATAAAAATAACATCGAACTTACGAGTATGTCTGATATATCGATAATAATTTCGTATAAAAGATTCACAACACTTAATCATATGCTCATAATAGCCACATAATTGATTTGTTATTTATATCTATATTTAAATTTTAAACGCTTTAAGAAACATCAAACGTAGCAACCAAGTATAATTCTAGTAAATTTTTATTAATTAAATGCAAACAAAACCTACGCAATGACGCAGACTTCACACGTTGACGCTATCTACCAACACTAGGCTATTAACTCTCTCTTACTAAGAAACCACTGATACATCCGTTGAAATTAATCTCACACCCAATCGCGGTATCTCTTCAACATCATGAACGGAAGGCCGCACAAACCCAGCAACAGAACACAAAGCTATCGATACTTAACAAATATTCGTATTGACGTAGCTAATGCTTGTACTGTGTCTATAGCGGTTGTCAATTCTAATTTCTTCCCGGTAGCCGCAACAAGTACAAAATAAATGATTAACAAAAAGAATACCAGATACAAACCTTGGGGCGGATACTTACGCGCGTATTATAATTATTTACAATCGTAAATCGTATTAGCGAATGATTCCGTTTATTTTTTCAATTCTAGTCAATGATAGAGTCGGTTTGCGTACTCGGCGTGTCGGTAACTCAGATTGTATCGCTACACTATTCTATTTTGGCATGTAGGAAGTTTATTATGTATTTATAAATTTAGTCGGTGTTGCGGTGCGTTTACACTCGCCTCGATATTTGAAATTATTACGCAAATAATTGTTTAAAATATATGTAGTGTTTGTTGGTTTTTGTACCGAGGTCTGTTTCAAGGTGTATCTTTTGATACTGGATTGATACTGACGGATGGTTTGACGACTGGTCTGACCGTGGTGGTAACGGCTGCACGTCATCCGGGCTCGTCGATTAAACTCTTAATTATTGCAGACCAGACGCAAATACATACACATATAAAATCACGATTGGATTCTCTGTTCAGGCAAACTTAGGTTATAAAGATTCTAAAACACTAGTTTATTTTAGACTTGGTATTAACTACAGAAATATATAGTACTAGCTGTGTCCTCACGGCTCCGCCCGTAGCCTATGTTACTCAGTGATAATGTAGCTTTCTAACGGCAAAATAATTTTTGAAATCGGTCCAGTAGTTTTTACGTTTATTCGTTACATACAAAAATACAAATCTTTCCTCTTTATAATATTAGTATAGATTAACATAGTCAACTGAAAATGATACAAAATGCAATAAGTTGTTGATTGCTAACTTTTAAAAGGATAACAAACCTTAGATTGTGAAACATTCATTTTGCATAATAAAAGATGTGTTAAACAAATTTTTAAAATACAATAAAAAGAATCCCTTAAAAACCTTTTAAGTTATACAGTTTTATCTTGCAGTACTCCTGCAGCATCAGGATTTGAGGATTGAAGGTTGAAATGATTATAATGTTGTATTGTCATGGGAATTGAATTTGTTTGCTAAGTTTCAGAAAAATCGGTTAAGCAGAAGTAGTTGAAAAATCTTTCGCAAGATTTGAATCAAACAATTACGAAGTGAAGCTAATTAAAAATAAAATAATAATAATTGAAGAATAAGTGTTAAGGTAATGTGTAGATATGTTTAATTAAAGAATTCATAAAGCAAAATTAATCTTTCACAATCAAAGCAATGATTACCGTTTTTATAATAAAAAAATGGCCGGGTTGCAGGCTATGCACTATCGGCAGGTTTTTAATAATCTGTCCCAAATCAAAATGTAGGTTTTGTAGACATTTGAATTTCTGTCAAAACCTACATCAATCCAGAGATTTGGATTGAGATCATATCTGCCGTAAAATAATAAATGGAGTCCCTTAGGACCGTCTTTTAGTAAGTTCCTTTTTTGTTAAACAGCAAACTTATAATTATTTTTTTCTTTTTCCATCAAATCAGCATAGAACAACTCCAACAAAATGCAAGAATAACAAAAATATTAATTTAACGTAGTGTTACTAAAAGCAGTGGCGATTAATCGCGGAGGTATTAGTGTCCTGACATATCTATTTCAGTAGTCGGCTCCTGTGCAAACTTCATAACGTGAACTGTCTGGGGGCTCAAATATCCAGACTTTTCAACTAGTGATAAATGCACAGCAATTTTATGCAATTTTATGAACTATCTTGATATAAACTCAAATGACAGTTGACAGTTATCAACGAAACAGATAACATATCTTTGAACAACTGTCTCAATAATAATTTTCAATTCACACATAGGTTTAAATAAATTGTTAAAATTCTTAATTCAGTTTTTGATCGAGCTCACTTTTCAAATGAAGAATACTTTTAAGAAATCATATTTATACACTTTGAGTTGCTGATATTTTTTCATATCCTGGTAAAGTCAGTCATAATACGCTTAATAATATTAGCAATTTGATTATTTGAATAAGTATTAAAGGCATGAGTGAAATAATTAGTAAATGGGCCGAAAACAATTTAAAACGTTGTATTTTTTCAATAAACACTACAATTTTCTGTATTGTATTTCTAAAAATCTAAGAAATACATTTTAAGGTGTCACATTTGACCTCTTGGTCAAATTCGGCGGCCAATCACGGCACCGAGAAATGCCTAGTCAAAAAAATAATAAAATTTGATTGGTGTCAAAAGGTATTTCTTAGATTTGTTGCACTGTAGTTATTGTAATGGCCCCAATTTACAATACATGACAGTAATATCACTAGTAATTTTTAATATACTTTGCCGACATTCAAAAATGATAGCGGCATGACATACATCTCGATGATGGGATACGTTTCCGGCATACCAAAAAATCAAGCAATGTAGCTAGCAGCGAAAGTTTCGTTGAAATCACTTCAGCAGCTTTTGAGTGACGCGCACACATACAGATAAACAGACGAAGAATGTTTTTTTGGCGCCTAGACGGTTGGAACAAATTTTTAAAATGTTCAATTAGTATTTACCTCAGCGGATGCAAGAGGTTTGTACAAATCTTCAATGCTATTCATCTTGTCGTCTTGTTTAGTGGGTGTGCATTTCAGTTTAGACTAGCTGTGATTATTATTTATTATGTGCAATATGTTCTAAGGAATGTGTAAATACTTTACTTTTTTATTTTATTGTGTATTTCCCGTTCTGTCAGCTAGGATTCGATTTTCAAACTGATACTGAGGCCAGCATTAAACAGCTGTCATTTGAAAGATCAGTTAAGTGAAGTTGACAGATGACATGGGAAGTATTTAAAAATAAAGTTGCCATATTTATGGAATTTTAATAAATTGGTAGCTGCTGTTGGAACATCTTTAAAAATATGAAAGTTGTTTATTAATAGTCTGAGATACGTAAAATACTGAAATGATCGTACCTTCTCTATTAGAATAGAAACAAGAAGTTCTTCTATGGTCTTACATAAGACTTTGATTTTAATGGCCAACCCATCGTCACCATGTTAAAACCCCGCCGAGCATTGATCACTATTAAAACTATCTTCGTATTCGCAATCGAGTTCTCGCTATTCGATACAATCGCTTCTATTCTTAGCTGGACCACACAGCAACACCTGACATAGTTCTATTCTAATCAGGTTTACAATTAGCTGGAGAAAATGGCAGTAAATAATGGAACTTGTCAAGCTAGTGGTGCAACGCGGATACACCGAACGTAGACTCAAATATCCATTAGTAAGAATGACGTATTCTATCAATCAGTTACTGCACGCTGGACGGCGGGTGTGGTGCAAACTGCTTTTGTTAATCTATAGGTACTAATATTATAAAGCTGAAGAGTTTGTTTGTTTGAACGCGCTAATCTCAGGAACTACTGGTTGGAATTGAAAAAATATTTTTGTGTTGGATAGTCCATTTATCGAGGAAGGTTATAAGCTATTAGCCAATAGGAGCGGACTATAAATGAAAAATGTTGCAAAAACGGGAAAAATGTCCACCCGTGCGAAGCCGGGACGGGCTGCTAGTCTAATCAATGAAAACTTAAATACTAAACGGCTGAAGTGTATACTATAGTCCGGCACGTAGCTTGGCGAGGTTTTGTCGTAGTGGAAGTAAGTTTGCGCATGTACACTTAGTGCAACAAAAAAATGGTCACTTTTATTGCTTGTCATAATTCTATGGTTATTGCCGTATTTTTTTTAATATGTCTGTTTAGAAGAAAGAAAGAAAGGAGAGGAATTCTCTTCTCTACTCTTGCCAAGTTCCAAACATAGCTAAGAACCAAACTGCATGAACCAGCTTTCAAACAAACAAAAAAACTGCATTGAAATTGGTTTAACCGTTTAGGAGCTATGGTGCACGCAGACAGACACAAACGGATAAAGAGCAAACATAGAACACCCTTTTTTTGCGTTACGTGTTTCAAAATTCATCTGAAAATGTTTTCTTAATAATCATTCATAGTTTAACTGTCTCGTTGGTCTAGTGTGACTGCTGATCGTGAGGTCCTGGATTTGATCCCAAGGTCGGGCAAAGTGTTATTGGGTTTTTCCGTTATTAATTTCTCATTAGCAGCCCGGAGTCTGGATTTGTGCCCGGTTAATGGCAATAGGCTCGCCCCCTATTACATGGGACTTAAACATAACTGGCGAAATTAGGGTGTTACTATACACCTCTGCCCAACCCTTCGGGGAATACAGGCATGATGTTATGTGGTATTGTCTCAAATCACAACCTCAAAAAGTAGACCCAGTTGGTCTAGAATTTTGATGTATTTTCCTAAGCATGCATTTTATGACATGCATGCAACATAAAATAAATGCACAAACTTCCACTTTGACGTTAGAATATAGTCTAAAAGTTCCATTTTGATGCCCAGAGATATTACGCCGGCTTTAGACAGAACGGTTTTAGAGAATTGACTTTCGGCTCAGTTCACTTTCTGACTTCGGTTGGCCGCTAGTATTTATATCTGCGATCACAATGAAGCTATATTTTTGCAGCCATTTTAGATCTTTTGAATGTATTTTAGAAGGATAGAATATTATTCTCCTGTGGATAACTATATGTGCAGTGATAGCCTCGCGGTTGAACGCTTGCCTTCCATAGGAGAGTCTGAGTTCGATCCCGGCCCGTACCTCTGACTTTTCGAATTCATGTGCGGATCAGAATTTGATTATCACTTGCGTTAACGGTGAAGGAAAAACATCGTGAGGAAATCTGCACAACTGAGAGGGCTCCATAAAGTTCTCGATGGTGTGTGTAGTCTGCCAACCCGCACCAGGCCAGTGTGGTGGACTAAGGCCTAAACCCTTCTCATTCTGAAATGAGGCCCGTGCCCAGCAGTGGGACAGCAATGGGCTAGTTATGTTTATGGATAACTGAAGTCAATTCACTCCGCGTGTCATAGTACCCAGAATCTTCCCCTTAGAATATTTTTAGGTATAACTGTCAAGTTTTTTTGCTAACGACTGCTTTCTAAAACGGGTTTGTAATGATAACAGCATAATGACTAAGTACCTGGATGACCGAGCCTTGCTAGGTTTTTTTTGGTAATCTACGTTTTCTAAAATTGGAACCTAGCTAGATCGATTTATCGCCCCCGAAGCCCTCTGCATACAAAATTTCATGAAAATCGCTGGAGCCGCTTCAGAGATTCAGATTATATATATACAAGGTTAGTCGGAAAGAGGGTACTAAGCCGAAAGGGTGTTAAAGTAACCATAATAAGGTATAACTTTTGTTCTACAAGTTTCCCCAAAACTCAATAATTTAAGAGAAATAGCTTTTCAAAGATTTCGTAAAAAATATGCTAAAATCTATCTGTCCATAGCTATGATCAACTGTGTTTGCAATTTAGGTCATATTTGGGGTCAGGGATTAGAAACTTAATATTCTGAATACTTAATTAAAGCAGGTATGATATTTTTTCGAATAATCTAAAATAAAAATCTTTTTGCATGCAAATAAAAGTTATCGAATTTTGAAATTATAACACTTGCTTTAAAATTGACATCAGTGATACTTTAAGTGGGCTGCGGCTTAGAATCCCCTTTCCGACTAACCTTGTATATACAAGAATTGCTCGTTTAAAGCTATTAGATAACATAACATCGCGCCTTGTACTCCCCGAAGGGTTCAGCAGAGATGTTTTATTACACCCTCTTTTCGCCGTTATGTTTAAGTCCCATGTAATAGGGGGCGAGCAAAATACTGGTGTAAAATACTGGTATTCAGCCGCATCTGGTTAGACTGGAAGCTGACCCCAAGATAATTGGGAAAAGGCTAAGAGGAAGAGTAATAGGGGGCGAGCCTATTGCCATTAACCGGGCACAAATGTAGACTCCGGGCTGGTACTGAGAAATTCCTGATGGTAAAACCCAATAACACTTTGCCTGACCTGGGGATCGAACCCTGGACCCCATGCTCAGCAGTTGTGCTTGCGACAACTAGACTAACAAGGCAGTCAATGACTGATGATGAACGAATTCACGAGTGTTATTCCCATGTATTTTCATTCAGTAGTTCCGCTCATTCCTCGAATATTTTCCGTGTGGACCTCCTCTATACTATATTTTTTCCATTCAAAATCCCTTTTCAACCAAAACATATAACAGTGGCCTTTTGAACGATATTTATCGGTCACTCATTCACTCGTTCAACATGACATCTTTTGTTATCACCACAAAAATGTCAACCGTCACTTTTTCTCACTTCCAACAGACCATAAATATGTTTCTTCTTCCATTTTTGAAACGGTAGTGTTGCTATCATCTAAAATAAAGTAACCCTTTTAAGTGTGGAAGTATTTATAAGTGTTTAAATTCGTAAACTGAATGGAGACAGATTTAACTGTAGTCCCACGACACATTAAGTTTTATTAATCTTGTCACACACAAGTTTGGCATCCATGTTTTTTAATGATAGCCATTTGTTAAGTGTTTAATAGTTGGAAGTGAACTCTTTTATTTGTTGGAATATATGACAGTCATTTATCAATCAATTTTGAACTGTTATTTGGTAACACAAAAACAATTTATTTTGTAGAAGGAAGATACGTTTTTTGGTTCCATTTGAATCTTCTTCTTTTCGTGTGGTTGGTGACTAATCTGATGTCACAGTTTATGCCGCCCACGGACCTCTGACTTGGCTTCACATGCCGTCGAGACATATCTCTCAGGCATGCCGGTTTTCTCACTATGTTTTCCTTCACCGTTTTTAAGCAAGTGATAATTATGCAATACGCACATGAATCCGAAAAGTCAGAGGTGCGTGCCTTGGATTCGAACTCGAGACGGTCACACTACTAGGCTATCACTGCTGTTATATTTCGATTTGAATACGAAATAAAAATATTGTCTGAGTGGAATGTACGTGAGTGCCAATATAGGGTATATAGTGTCTTCTAAGCGTTGAAGTACTCCAACATTTGAAAGTTATTTAACTTGTGTTATTAAACTTACCCGCTACGCTATTGTTCTAAACTAACACTTCAGTAAGTACATCTATTTACCGCATGACGTAGGTAGTATAAAATTTTAAATTTCGTATGCATTAGTTTTAGAACGAAGCCTTGAGTTTTGAACCTTCAGATAAAAAATAAACCATACAGTAATCATTGCAATCATCGTCGGTAATTATTGTTAAAATCACACGCACATACAAATGTTTATAAAATACCAATACAACCTGATACCAACAAATTAGTGTTGTAACAAACACATTTATTCCCCGCTGCTTCATCGATAAGTATATCCATCACTAAATACTATTTTTAAAACTAGCAACACTTTTTTACGCGCCATACTTGCTAACAGCAGAGAATAGCTTCAGTCGAATAAATGAATGTAAATATAGGGGAACAGCGGCATCGTAATTACCTCTGCTAGGTTACTCGGGTGCTAGGAAGATGTTTATTTGTTTAAAAGAATTATATCTGTTACGAACTTGGCATTCGTTGGTTTCTCAGTTCGAATTAAATGTTTTAGGTTTTAATGAATTTAGGTTAGGTGTGGTAGGTTGGAATAAGGTTCGGTGAAGTTGGGTAAGGTTAAGTTTTAATATTACTGGTAGCTTAAAAACAGAATTTTGAAAAAGAATATTGTTTTGAATTTGGTCTAGTGGTCGCAAGCCCGACTGCTGACCATGGGGTCCTGAGTTCGATCCCCAGGTCGGGCAAAGTGTTTTTGGGTTTTTCCATTAGGAATTTCTCAGTAGCTGCCCGGAGTCCGGATTTGTGGCCAGTTAATGGCAATAGGCTCGCCCCCTATTACACGGGACTTAAAAATTAACCGGCGAAACGAGGGTGTACTAAAACACCTCTGCCGAACCCTTTGGGGAATACAAGGCGTGATGTTATGTTTAATATTTTTTGTTATTATTGTATAGAACGGTACATTACTTATAGCCGATTCCTATAATTTACGGAGCGTTATTAGTTAAAATTGAGGCTCTATCTTTACCAATAATGACGCAGACCCTCCCTTACGGAAGTAGCTATAACAGCTAAAATTAGCTTACAACTATTTTTATATGCCCAATTTGGCAATAAAAAATGCTACCATTGGTAAGCAAAACGATTCGTTTTTATTTATAGGAACTGCATTACAGTATCTTAATTAGACAATCAAATTTTTTGGTCAATTAAAAACGGAATAGTGCTAGAAAAAGTTCTCATTACCTTGAAAATTATAGCAGTTTACTGCATACATAACATAACTAGCCCATTATTGTCCCACGGCTGGGTGGTTAAGGTCCACCACGCTGGCCTGGTGTGGGTTGGCGGACTACACACACCATCGAGAACTTTATGGAGCCCTCTCAGGTGTACAGATTTCCTCACGATGTTTTTCCTTCACCGTTAACGCAAGTGATAATCAAATTCTGATCCGCATTTGAACTTACTGCTTTATTACACTATTTAATATTATATTCCATTATTCGATGGCACCTGTCTTATGCTGCTTTTGTCAGATATCATCTAATTCACCTGCATTGTAGTCAGACTTCTTTGCGAGCGCTAAAACAGTTTAAACAGTCGTTAACGGTTCCATAGAAAAGTCGAAGGTTATGAGATTTATATAGTTCGGATACGTGTCTTCACGATCTTATAATATACTAGCTGTGTCCTCACAGCTCCGCCGGTAGTCTATGTTACTCAGTGATAATGTAGCTTTCTAACGGCAAAAGAATTATTGAAATCGGTCCCGTAGTTTTTAAGTTTATTCGTTACATACAAAAATCCATAAATACAATAATCACTTTTTAACAAAAATAAAACCGACTTCAAATGGTCTATCTCCGAAGTTCTTCATCAGATCTTCACCAAATTTAAATGGGACCACTTCGAAAGAATACTCTTTCAAAGAAAAAAAGAATCATTAAAATCGGTTCACAATTAGCAAAGATATGGCGAAACAAGCATAAAAAAAAAACACAATCGAATTGAGAACCTCCTCCTTTTTGGAAGTCGGTTAAAAATACAAATCTTTCCTATTTATAATAGAAGTATAGATATTAATTGTATGTATGTTATTACTAACAGTACTGATGAAATATGAAATAATAATCCTTAAAACCACATGCAATTTTAACAAACAGAAAAATTAAAATCGATTATCTTACTTGTGTATCATTTTCATGAGCAGTGATAGCCTAGTCGTGTGACCGTCGGATTGCCAAGTCATAGGTCTCGAATTCGTACCCAAGGCACGCACCTCTGACTTTTCGGATTCATGTGCGTATTGTATAATTATCACTTGCTTAAAAACGGTGAAGGAAAACATCTTGAGAAAACCGGCATGCCTGAGAGATATTTCTCGACGGCATGTGAAGCTAAGTCAGAGGCGTAAACACTGACACCAGGTTAGTCACTAACCTGAAAAGAAGAAGAAGAAAAATAAACCGAAGAAGGTGGTTTTTACTAGGGTCTCCTAAAGTTGTCTAACTAAACGATAAAAACGGACAAATAGCAGCTTCCTGTAAGTACATTGATATAACAGTAAGAGATAATGGGTAAAGTAAGACGTCGGACTTGCAGCCAAGAGTTCGTAGGTTTCTTAATCCGCTCTTTGCACTATTATAGTGAGCCTACTCAAAAAAAACAAGCTACGATCATCAATATCTGACTGCGGTTGAGCGTCCTCGCCTACAAGCAGGTGTTCGGAATAATGGCGCGATCGCAATAATGAGGGAACCGGCATGCTTGAGATATATTTCTCGACGGCATGTGATGCCAAGCCAGAGGCCCATGGGCGGCATAAACTCTGACACCAGGTTAGTTACTAACCACACGAAAAGATTTGCATGTTGGAATGACATTTCCAAAATACTTCTTAACATTCCTACGTGATATGCAACTTTTACCCAGCTGACTTCTTCACAAAGAAAGAAGCACAAACTATCCATTATTCAATTTCGCGGCTCACATGCAGGTCGTTTGTACCGGCACATCGTTTTGGCTCATTGTCACGTGTTTGGGTACAACTTGTTTTATTTTTAATGCGCCTTTTCGTACTGCACCGAATAAAGTGGTGCAATCGATACGTTAGCCTAACAGTGTGCAGTTCGACGATTAAAAATGCTCTAGAATTATTTATGGAAAAAGAAGTAGTCTGGTTATGGATTCGAAATTTAAAAATGTGATTTTTATGTACAGTTTTGAATACCGAAGAATTTTAAAAAGGGATTGTTACTAAAAAAATTTGCTTGGCGTATTAGGTCGCACTTGGTATACCACGGAATCGTGGGGTAAAATGTCTAAATGGCGAAATTATAAAACCTATCATGATCGTGAAACAGTGCCTATTATTGGACAATCTATTTGGTTATTTATTTTATTGGTCTCTGATATGAGCAGAAATCTACAATGCAAATAGAGCAAAAAACAAGAAATCTACATAATTACCGTATCCAAATTGATATCTAGTATGATAAACATACCAAACGCCCTGAATATGCGAATACCGAATTCTATTTTAAGCTTTTTTAACTGACTCATTGGTCTAGTGGTAAGCGCGACTGCTAATCGTGAGGTCCTGTGTTCGATCTCCAGGTCGGGCAAAGTGTTATAGGGTTTTTCCGTGTGGAATTCTTCAGTAGCAGTCCGGAGTTTGAATTTGTGCCCGGTTGATGGCAGTAGGCTCGCCCCCTATTACATGGGACTTAAACATAACTGGCGAAATGAGGGTGTTACTATACACCTCTGCCGAACCTGTCGGGGAATATAGGCGTGATGTTATGTTATGTTTATTTTAAGCTTTTCAAGATTATAATAGCAACAACACTGAAGCTAAAGACTTCAAAATTGTGATTTTTTTGAAATCATGTATATTTTCTAAGCGTTGTAATAAGTTCAGATAATGTTATTACCACTCAATCTCATTTTTTTTATTATTCAGCCACGATCATCCCACTGCAAGGCAAAGGCCTTCCTACCCTCCTTCAACTCCTCTCGGTTTAAGGTTCTCTGCGGCCAATCCTTCCAATAAGTGTCTAGCTCGTCCCGCCATCTCCTTCTGGGCCTACCGCGACGTCGTCTAACGTCGTGTGGGCTTTACTCAGTAATAGTTTCGACCACAGCTGACCAGCCCAGTTCCATTTTAAGCTTGCGGCTTTCTGACCAACGACGTCGGCGATCTGAGTTTTGGAAAAACTAGATCTGAATAATACTAACACCCATATTCCAAGACGTTCCTCCAAAACTTACTCGACTTATACTCGACTCAAAACGGCCTCGAAAACACCTTCAAAATTGTATTCTTAGTCGAAATTTCGGGTGTACTTTGAGGTTCCTCGACGGAGTCATTACGTCTTAATTTAAATTATCTGCATCGCGCAAATAACGCCGCGATAAATAGTTGCAAGGATTATCGTAAGCATATTCCATGAAGTCTTCAAAATTCATTTTTGTTACTTAAGAACTTTGACACTTCCTTCCTTAAGGTAGGTTTAGAGGTACCCTGAGTTTGACAGATGATTCTTTACCTCTTGACTGAGGAAATATCTCGAGTCGAGGATGATTATGTCAACTATAACTACCGATGGTAATGAGAAAGACTGAGTCGAGGTAGAGTCGAGTCGAGTAAGTTTTGGAGGAACGTCTTAGAATATGGGTGTAAGAAACAAACTCAATCTTAATAATACTAAAAAAACTATTTCTTAAACACAAACAACACCTCTGTACAAGACTATTAAGTTAAATAAAGACTTTGTGTATTTGTTCTCACATCTTCAAATAAATAAATGTTATGTTATATCATACCAATTTAGACTTTACTATGTACGTTATGGTTTTCCTTTGATTTTTTTATTCGCGCGAATAAGTTTCTATGAGTTGATGAAACAATTTTATAAGTTTATTTATATTTTTCAAATAACTGTTTTTAATAAAAATTAGTATATTATAGCAGCGATAGCCTAGCGGTTGCACGCTTGCCTTCCATGCAGGAGGGTCTGAGTTCGATCCCGGCCCGAAATTTGATTATCACTTGCGTTAACGGTGAAGAAAAACATCGTGAGGAAATCTGCACACATGAGAGGGCTCCATAAAGTTCTCGATGGTGTGTGTGGTCTGCCAACCCGCACCAGGCCAGCGTGGTGGACTAAGGCCTAAATCTGAGAAGAGGCCCGTGCCCAGCAGTGGGACAGTAATGGGCTAAGTTATGTTTTATATTTTTTTTTTGCCGCAATTACTTTTAACAGCATCTATTTATAAGGACCTATAGTAGGATTATTAATTCCCTAGAGTAAATTGACAGTTCCTACCATTGTTGTTTGACAGAACTGCATTGATATTTGACAGTAGTGCATTGTTGTTTGACTTTAGCACCTGTCATTTTACTCCAGTGAATTATTTATTGCTCGTACTAAAAGTACAATTTGAATAACAAATTTCAACCGAAATATTTAAAATATTGGAAATTCTTATTTTTTGTAAATACCACATAATATTTGAAACGTTACGTTGTATTTTTCTTTTCACAATATTTTGTTTCTAAATATTGAATTGTATCGTTTCGTATCCATCCCAGTTTACGCAGTGTTACAAGCATATATGTAGGTCAGTTTACATTGAACATGATGAATTCTTTTAGAATGGAACGCTGTGCTTTACGAGTCGGGATAATTTATTTAAACGGGTAAACAAAGATATACCTGAACGAGAGATAGTTCTATTAGTTTTACAATTTATAGTACAGTCGAAAAGAAAATTAATATTGCGGTAATTTGAAATTAATTCGAATATGGACTAATTTTTATATTTAATTTATCAGAATACATTTTTTAAATCTTTCTTTAATTTTTCATGAGCTACTGTTTGTAACAACAAACACTTTTGTTGCTGATTGTACCATGTTTATGCGTTTTTAGACGAAGAAAATTGAGGTGAGTCGTATAGTATGTTGTTGCTTTTTCATATTTGTTTTTAAATATAAATGATGTGAAAAAACACAGACGGTGGCCATTATGGTTCGGGGTCAATGATCGACGAATCATTTAGGCAGTGTAGATGATGATGATGATATCATTAGCGCAATATTTGGCGCATCGGTAGACACATTTTGGAACCAATTTTCGGGCCTTTTACTAAAATAATGTATTTATAGTTTTAAATGGCAGTGATTGCCTGGTGGTATGACAGTCGGACTGCCAAGTCATAGGTCTCGAGTTCGAACCCAAAACACGCACCACTGACTTTTCGGATTCATGTGCGTATTGTATAATTATCACTTGCTTAAAAACGGTGAAGGAAAACATCGTGAGGAAACCGGCATGCCTGAGAGATATTTCTCGACGGCATGTGAAGCCAAGTCAGAGGCCCATGGGTGGTATATAGGTATACTCTGACACCAGGTTAGTCACTAACCACATGAAAAAAAAAATATTCTTGTACTTGTTATGGCCATTCCTATGATTCACCAAACGTTATTGGTTTAAATAAAAACCCTTGTATCATTACCAATAACGCAAAGATCCCATAGCTTTGCAATAGACCCTCCCATAAGTAGCTATCACAGGTAAAATTAGCTTACGAGTCTATTTATATGCCCAGTTTTGCAATAAAAAATGCTACCATTGGTTAGCAAAACGATTGGTTTATCGCCGATCGCCGTAGTTACAAGCCATTAGACTATCTTCGAAGACAAGAGTTTCTGTTTTGAAACTCGCTATTATTCCTTGTATCCCCTCGTTCACACGTAAAAACAAGTTGAAAACAAATTGTGTAAAGGTCTTTTTAACAGTAGGTAGTTTTTAACCGACTTCCAAAAAAAGGAGGAGGTTCTCAATTCGACTGTATATTTCTTTTTTTTGTATGTTTGTTCCGCGATATCTTTGCTAATTGTGAACCGATTTTAATGATTCTTTTTTTGTTTGAAAGAGTATTCTTTCGAAGTGGTCCATTTAAATTTGGTGAAGATCTGATGAAGAACTTCGGAGATAGACAATTTGAAGTCGATTTTTTTGTGTTAAAAAGTTTTTTATTAACACATAATGATCATTTTCTTTTTTTTTCTTATCTTTTCGATACAATGATCATGACTGTGTATAATATTTAAAGCATGCGTTTTAAAGATCTACGTAATGTTTTTAACAGTATCTATATACTTGTTTTTAACACTTAATGATCATGTGTAAAATATTTAAAGCAAGCGTTTTAAAGATCTACATACATGTTTGCTACTAAAAGAATGTAAATGTGTATTTTTTTTACGAATTTGGCTTCTGAGGTAGCGGTACGTTGTATGGTAAGTTTGATAGATTATTTAGGTATAATATGTTTAGATCTTAATAACATAACATAACAATCATCACGTCGGTATTCATCAAAGGGTTTTTTTTTTAGAAAAACTTTGCCCCACACTAGGAATTCTCCCGTATCGTGGGTGCGTTTACAAACACAAATCTTCACATGCACAAACACCCAGACCCGGAACAAATATCTATAGGCCATACAAATAATTGTTCCGTGCGGGAATCGACCCCACGACTCGTAGCGCAGAAGCCAATGGCTCAGCCGCTGCACCAAACATGTCGTCGTTTTGGTTGTGCAGAGGTGTATAGTAACACCCTCATTTCGCCGTTATGTTTAAGTCCCATGTAATAGGGGGCGAGTCTATTTTAATAAATTGTTTTCGTTTATATTTTTGCTCTTAACCGTCAGTGTGTTTTCAAATCTGTTATGCAAAAAAAACTTTTAAAAAAAAAATGTAAACCGACTTGAAAAAAGAATAAAATAATTAGCATATAAAATTAACAGTTTCAGAAGTCGGTGCTGTTCCACGCTGAACCAAATTGAAGGCACCGACTTCTGAAACTGTTAATTTTATATGCTAATTATTTTATTCTTTTTTGAAGTCGGTTTACATTTTTTGTAAAAAAGTTTTTATTTTTTTCATTTTAGTGGCCTTAATTAAAACTTGGTTGGACCTACTAAAGACGCTGCTCGTAACATAATCACATCATCATAATATGCGTACTGTTCGTCATTGAGGAGTTCCATTGTCTATCTCCGAAGTTCTTCATCAAATTTAAATGGGACCAACTTCGAAGTATACCCTATCCATTAAAAAAAGAATTATTAAAATCGGTTCACAGATGGCGAAAATATCGATGAACATACACAAAAAAAAAACATACATACAGACGAATATAGTAACCTCCTCCTTTTTGGAAGTCGGTTAAATAGTATTTTTCACTTTTATGAAAATTGTGACTCGGTCTACATTAACCAGCTGCAATCGTTGAGATTCAACGTAAACGGAAGCATTTCATACATTTAATGCATTACCGAGAGGCGAACTATAAGTATCACACTTTAAAAGTGAATATCATTAAAAGTGTAGTACTTATTTTTGCAGGCCAGTATATTTATATATCGATTTTATAGTATGGATTATGTTGATAAATTGATAATGAATTTAATGTTTGTATTTGTAAACGGAATCATTATACTTGATGACACATACATACATAAACTCACGCCTTTTCCCATAGGGCTAGGCAGAAACTATAGAACGCCACATGCGACGACTCTTACATACCCCTTTCGCTTCATCCACATTCATACATCTTGTCATACACGCACGCCGGTTGAGAGTACTACGCACCTGACCTTTGTGAAGAACTTCACCAAAAACATCGATGTATGTCCTTCTAGGACGTCCTCTACCGGCGTTCCCATTAACATCCGCCTTATAAATTCCTTTTGTTAATCGCCGTTCACTCATTCTCTCAACATGACCAAACCACCTAAGCATACTCCTTTCAATTTTTGTCACTACATCATCTTTTAAACCGCAACTTTGTCTAATCTCTTCATTTCTTAATCTATCATTCAAAGTTACACCGCACATACTTCGCAAGGAACGCATTTCCACGGCATTTATTCTACTTTCATGCCTCTTCTGCCACGACCAACATTCACTTCCATACATAAGCGTAGGTACCAACACACCATTATGGACAGCCAGTCGTGCCTTTTTGGACATCGAACGGCTAGCCACAACCGCATGCAAAGCACCATTTACTTTATTTCCCGCATTTGCTTACTTGATGACTTCTAATAATAATATAATGGATACTAGGAGTTATACCGGGCGACAATTTATAAAATAATTGCAGTTAATTTGGAAGATTTTGTAAGACGAACCTCTCTTCCAATGTTTTTTATTTTAAATTATGTACTTTTGTCGAACTTGAATTAAAATTGACTGCCTCGTTGGTCTAGTGGTGGCAATGACTGCTGATCGTGGGGTTCTGGGTTCGATCCCCAGGTCGGGCAAAGTGTTATTGGGTTTTCATGTGAAATTCTTCAGTAGCAGCCCGGAGTT